>OZ014522.1:556691505-558028262 GCA_963966055.1 Lathyrus aphaca
TACTATTTCTAAAAACTAGTGGAAATCTCTTTCAAGTTGAAAGGGGACTGGATGTACCTTCGGACTGTGAAGGGAACCAGGATAACTTTCTGTGTCGTTTTTATTTTCTGCCTTACTGCTTTCCTTCCATACAAACTTAAAATAAAAATTCTATCCATCAAAGAAAAAAGAATCGAGAAAAATTATATATACCTAATTCACCCCCCCTCTTAGGCGCATTCTGATCTTACAATTGGCATCAGAGCAGGTTTAGGTAACCTGTTCCTATAAGATCCTATGGCTTCCGCAAACTCGAATCCTGTTTTCAAAGATGGTGGAAGTAGCAACAAGCCTCCGCTCTTCTCCGGCGAATACTTCGATTTCTGGAAAATCAGAATGAGGGCACATCTTGAAGCCCAAGGAAAAGGCATATGGGAAGCAATCAAAGAAGGTCCGCATAATCCCGTCAATGTAATCAACGGTGTTGGAACGGCGAAGTTGAAGAATATGTATGATGAAGATGATAAAAGGAAGATCCTAAATGAGAAGAAAGCAATCAACATACTTCAAAGTGCTCTTAGTATGGACGAATTTTTTCGTGTATCACAATGCAAATCGGCAAAGGAGATTTGGGACACTTTGGTAGAAACACATGAAGGAACAACAGAAGTTAAAAGATCAAGGCTTAACACCTTAAGTCAAGAATACGACATGTTCCGCATGCAGCCCGGAGAATCTATTGTGGCTTTACAAAAAAGATTTGTTCATCTAACCAACCATTTGATTGCACTCGGAAAGACCTTCACCAACGATGATCTCAATTTGAAAGTTCTAAGGTCTTTGACAATGGAATGGCAACCGAAAGTGACCGCAATCTCGGAGAAGAAGAGTCTCTCAACAATGACATCCGCATCTCTATTCGGCAAACTTCAAGAGCACGAGTTGGAACTTGGAAGGCTCGAAAAACATGAAAGTCAAGAGAAAAAGTCCAAAGGAATTGCCTTGAAGATTGACACGAAGGATGACAAAGATGACGAGATCTCCGAAGATGAGAATTTCATGCTTCTTGTTAAGAAGCTTGGTAAGTTTTTTAACAAAAATAATAATTCTTCTTTTCCTAAAATGAATAAACATTTCAGGAAGAAGGATGCATCCACATCGAACCAAGAAGTTACATGCTATGAATGTGGAAAGCAAGGTCACATAAAACCGGATTGTCCAAGACTTGCGAAGAAAGGAGGATTCAAAGTCAAGAAGGACTTCAAGAATAAAAAGGCTTATGTCGCATGGGATGACAATGAAGTTAGTTCCTCATCGGAATCGGAAAGCCACGAATGTGCAAATATGGCGTTAATGGCGTCACATCACTCCGATGAAGAAAATGACGAGGTTAGTAGTAATTTTTCAATTTATGAAAATGATGCACAAGAAGTCATAGATGAACTTCTTAAGGAATGTAAGACATTGTACAAAACTATCTCATCCCAAAAGAAGAAAATATTATCTTTAGAAGAACAAAATGCATCTTTTGAAAAATACATTGAAAATGAAAAACAAAAGATAATGGATGAAGAACAAAGTCTTACATGTAAAAATTGTGAGTCATTGTCCTTTCAAATTGTTCAACTCAAAAGAGTTTTAGAAAGATATGAAAAAGGTCAAATTGGCTTGGAGGAAATTCTTAGGCACCAAAGATATCCAAATGATAAAAGTGGCCTAGGATATTCTAAGTTTTCCAAACCAAGCACAAGTGAAACCATTTTCGTAAAATCTAGTGAACAAATTGTTAAGGAAAAGACTAACAATGCTAACCTATGCATCAAAGTCATAAAAAGAAAAGGAGTCTTAAGAAACAAAATTATGTTCCTAAATTCAAAAGTCAATTTCAACCTATGTGTTTTTATTGTGGAATAAAAGGCCACACACCTAATGCTTGCTATGTGCGCAACATTGGCGTTGCTAAAGGGCATTATGTGTGGGTTGAAAAGGGTACTAACTATCAAGGACCCAAAGCAATTTGGGTACCTAACAAAACCTGATTTTGTTTTGTAGGTATGCTTGAAAACAACTTCTACGCAATGGTATCTCGATAGCGGTTGTTCAAAGCATATGACGGGCGACATCAACAAATTTTCAAGTCTAACACTTAAGGCCAAAGGATACGTTACTTACGGTGATGATAATAAAGGAAGAATTCTTGGAGTTGGAACCATTGGTGGATCTCCTCATACAATCATCGAAGACGTCCTTTATGTGGAAGGCCTTAAACACAGCCTTCTTAGCATAAGTCAATTGTGTGACAAAGGGTTCCGAATCAACTTCACGAAGGAGGAATGTTTGATAGAACACGAAGTCACTCATGAACTCTTGCTAAAAGGTAAACGATTTAATAACATTTTTATGATCTCTCTTGATGACTCTCTCTTGAAGGTGAAGTGCTTAATGGCAAACAACAACGATGCATGGCTTTGGCATAAAAGAATTGCTCACATTCACATGGAGCATTTGAATAAATTATTAAAGCATGATCTAGTTGTTGGTCTTCCAAAGATGAAGTTTATCAAGGATAAGCTTTGTGACGCATGTCAAAAGGGGAAGCAAACCAAAACATCCTTCAAGACCAAGAAAGTGATATCTACTACAAGACCACTCCAATTGTTACATATGGATCTTTTCGGTCCATCAAGAACAAAAAGCTTCGGAGGTAACGTTTTTGCACTAGTTATTGTTGATGATTTCTCTAGATACACTTGGACCTTGTTTTTAGTGCAAAAAAGCGATGCCTTTAAAGCATTCAAGAAGTATGCCAAGCAAATTCAAAATGAGAAGTCACTCTCAATTGTTTCCATAAGAAGCGACCATGGTGGCGAGTTTCAAAACTCATCATTTGAAGATTTTTGTGAAGAGCATGGAATCTCTCACAACTTCTCCGCACCAAGGACTCCTCAACAAAACGGTGTCGTAGAAAGGAAGAATAGGGCACTAGTAGAACTTGCAAGGACAATGCTTAGCGACTCGAATCTTCCTAAATATTTTTGGGCGGATGCGGTTAGCACGGCTTGTTTTGTAAGTAACCGTGTCAATATTCGACCTATTCTCAAAAAGACCCCATATGAGTTGTTCAAGGGAAGGAAACCTAACATATCCTTCTTCCACATATTCGGATGCAAATGCTTCGTTCTCAACAACGGTAAGGACAACCTTGGTAAGTTTGATGAGAAATCCGATGAAGGTATTTTTCTTGGATATTCTCTATCAAGCAAAGCTTTTAGAATTTTCAATAAACGTACTCTTACCATTGAAGAGTCCATACATGTTTCGTTTGATGAGACTAACCCCTCGAAAGAGGATAATATTATTGTGGATGATGATGATGATGATGTAGATCTATCACAACAACAAAGGGAGATATCAAAGGAACAAGCAATATCACAAGAAGATAAGTCACCAACCATTGAAGAACATCAAGATCTTCCAAAAGAATGGAGAACTCATAGAGATCACCCAATAGATAAAGTGATTGGTGATATTAGCCAAGGTGTTGCAACTAGACTCAATCTCAAGGATGCTTGCCTCAATATGGCGTTCGTGTCTCAAATTGAACCAGCAAAAATCGATGAAGCCTTAGGCGACGATCAATGGATAATAGCTATGCAAGAAGAACTCAATCAATTCGAAAGGAACCAAGTTTGGACTCTTGTACCAAGACCGGACAACAATCATATCATAGGCACAAGATGGGTGTTCAAGAACAAACTTGACGAGAATGGAATCATAGTTCGTAACAAAGCAAGATTGGTCGCACAAGGCTACAACCAAGAAGAAGGAATCGACTTTGATGAAACATTCGCTCCGGTAGCAAGGTTAGAAGCAATTAGATTATTACTTGCTTACGCTTACTCTATGAATTTTTAGTTGTACCAGATGGATGTCAAAAGCGCTTTCCTAAACGGTTACATCAATGAAGAAGTCTACATCAAACAACCTCCCGGTTTTGAAGACTTCAAGAACCCATCTCATGTCTACAAGTTGAAGAAGGCTCTTTATGGCTTAAAGCAAGCACCAAGGGCTTGGTATGATCGCCTTAGCAACTTCTTATGTGAGAAAGGTTTTACTAAAGGAAAGGTTGACAAGACCTTGTTCATCAAGAATCTTAAGGGTAACACCTTACTTGTTCAAGTCTATGTCGACGACATCATTTTCGGTTCAACAAACAAAGATCTTTGCGAAGAATTCTCTCTTATGATGCAAGGCGAATTCGAGATGTCCATGATGGGAAAGATGAACTACTTCCTTGGTTTACAAATCAAGCAAACAAAGGATGGCATCTTCATCAATCAATCCAAGTATTGCAAGGAATTACTGAAAAGATTTGATATGGACAATTGCAAAGAGATGTCTACTCCAATGGGATCCGGAACGTATGTTGATCAAGATCTTTCCGGCACTTCAATAGATATTACAAAGTATCGAGGTATGATCGGTTCACTCTTATATTTGACGGCGAGCCGTCCTGACATTATGTTTAGTGTTTGTTTGTGTGCCCGCTTTCAAGCTAATCCGAAGGAATCGCATCTCACTGCCGTGAAGAGGATCATGAAGTATCTCAAAGGAACAACGCACGTTGGACTATGGTATCCTAAAGGTAGTACTTGTTATTTAATTGGTTATTCTGACGCTGATTATGCAGGATGTAAGACCGATAGAAAGAGTACAAGTGGTACTTGTCACATTCTCGGGAATGCACTAGTGTCGTGGGCATGCAAGAAGCAAGCATGCGTTGCACTTAGCACGGCCGAAGCGGAGTACATTGCAGCAGGAAGTTGTTGTGCTCAAATCTTGTGGCTCAAACAACAACTTCTCGATTTCGGTATAGATCTCGGTTGTATCCCTCTCCGGTGTGACAACACAAGTGCCATCAATATCACGAAGAACCCGGTCATGCATTCAAGAACAAAGCACATTGATATCCGGCACCACTTCCTTCGAGATCATGTTCTAAATGGAGATGTCGATGTTACATTCGTGGATACACACAATCAACTAGCCGACATATTCACAAAACCATTGGCTAAGGAACAATTCTTCAAGATTCGACGAGAACTTGGGATTCTCAATGAAGGTGATATCTAATCTTAACCTAAAAATTGGTTGGTATATGTTTTTATTGCATTTTGTATGTTTATATGTGTTTTTGCTTACTTTAAAGTCATAAAATTCTAGCACTCACATTTCACCGTTTTCGATTTTTCTCACTTTCGTATACCCGAAATTAATCGGTTTCAAAATATTTTTTGATCGAAAGTTGCGGAATGACAAGTGCTAACACTTTATGGAAAAAAAATTTGAAAAATCCCTCCCATTTTTCCCCACCAAAGCTGCTGGATTTTTAAAATTTTTTGAAATTTTTTGTCCGTTAACCGGTTAACGGATCGGTTAACCGGTTAACAGCTTCAAAACAGCAGTCCCTGCCTGCGTGACAGGTTCTGTCATTTTTTTAAACTTTTAAATTTTTTTTTTATTATTTTGTTATGTTGTGTTGTATGTGTTATGTCTATTTGATGCATGGTTTCTCAAGACACCTCATAAATCTATTCCTCTTCCTTTGACCTACCATTAAACTCCACTTACTCTCTTTCTCCAAACTTTTCATCTCCTCCATTAAAACCCACTACATTGTAACTCTCACAAAAACTCCATCTCATTCACTTCACTCTACACCAAACCCTAATCCGAAAATACTCTCACTCACCCTCAACCTAGCTTCATCTTCATGGCTTCAAGAAAGGGAAAAGCTCCAGTGTCAGCATCAAGGTCTAGCAGTGAAGAAGACATGCCTATGGAATCTACCAAGAAGAGAAGATTGGATTTTCGTGTTCGGGTTCGACATCTTCTCAAGGGTAAGTATGTGAACCTGAAATCTTTTGAATCTTTTAAGTTTCCGGCACTACTAGAATATCAAGGAATGTTAGATTTTATTGCCGATAATGAAAAAGTGTATCCGGATTTGGTGAAGTCTTTCATGAACAACATGGTTCTCAATTGTGATGAAAATGATAAGCACCACCTTTTTGCTTCTATTAGAGATTGTGAGATTGAGGTTGACCTAGGTACTCTTGCTACCTCTTTGTCTTTACCGTACTCGGGAGTGTTTCTCCGAAAGGGTGTCAACCATGATGAAGGCAAATGGGCCAACTATGATAAGATGGAATACTACTATAACATTTGTAGGTTTCCAAAGGCAGCAGTGATTTCCGGCCAACGTACCTCTCGGGTACTTTGTTATGCGAAGAATCTCTCCGTTGATGACCGGATGCTTCATTATGTCATTTGCCATGTCTTGCTGCCCAAGGACTCCAATCAATCCCAAATCAATGATTTGGAGATGCAAGTGCTCTTTGCCATCAAGAACAAGATTAAGATCAATTGGCTTCCTACCATGTTATATCATTTAAAGCAACAACTTTCGTTGAAGACTCGTTTACCGTATGGCCGCCTTCTTTCAAGGATTTTGGAACTTACCGATATGGAAATCGGTCGAGAACCGTTTATTGCTATGACTACTACGGGAAATGAAATCAACGGAGTCACTATTATCAAAAACACCGGCATTGTCCAAGCCAATGATGGAACTTATAAGTATGATGACGGATCCTCCACCTCCATTCCACCTATTCCGGAAACCGGCATTACCAATGACTTTCTCTACTCAACCATGATGTCACACCACCATGAAGCTATGCGTGCCATCAAAAGCCTTCGGAACCTTGTCCTAAGCTCCCGAACCACCACCGAGCATGTTGATGAGGATGTGGACGGTACCGAAGAAGAGGAAGAAGATGATGAGGATGTGTCGGATGAGGAATGAGGACCATGTCTCCATGCTGTTTTTATTATGTTGTTTTATGTTTTAATCATGTTATGTTTTGTACTCTCAAACTAAAGTCCTAAGTTTTTAGGCATTTTTGGTTTACTTGCACTATGTTTGCATTTTATATGTGTGATTGCTTGTATGATGCTATCTTTCATATGCTTGCTTGCTTGCTTGTTGGTCCCTTCCTTTTTGCTAATGCCAAAGGGGGAGAAGACATTTGTTTCTCTAATGACTCTCTATGCAGAATTTTTCTCTCGCTACTGCTGCTATCAGTTAGGGGGAGTTGCTGCCCATAGGGGGAGATTTCGCTTAGAGAAACATTGATCAAAGCTCTCGCAGAATTTTCGGTTGTCATCATCAAAAAGGGGGAGAATGTAGAAGCACGCCTTCAATCTCGGAGATTTTGATGAAGACAACACGACGCATATATTTCAGACCTGCAAAAAGTCAAGAGCTCCAACTGATCAAGCTTCAAGCAACCGGCTTCGCTTTTAAGCTTTGTTTGCATCATCTTTCAACTTCATGCTTGGATGCTTTTGGTTAGGTATATCAATCCCTTTTTAAATTGATGTACAAGTGTTCATGCATTCAATCATATACTAGCATATTGCATAAAATAATTTAACATATTTTTCAAACCGTTTAACACTCTTTTAAAACCTTCTGTTTCTGGTTTTAATAGTGTTAACCGGTTAACCATTTGGTTAACCGGTTAACGGATTCAATTTTTCAAAAGACCTGTTAACGTTCATAGGCGTTAACCGGTTAACCATTTGGTTAACCGGTTAACACTGTAATATTTTTGAAAAATATTTTTCCTTAAAATTCAAATTGCACCTTTTCATTATATCTCTTCAAAAATTATTTTGATTCATAATTTTTCACACCTTTTCAAAAAGGTATCTTGTATAATATAAAATCTGAATTTTTCAAATTCAAAAAACACCTCCTACAATTTTTATAAAAATTCACTTGAATCAAATTGATCAATTTTCAAATATTTTCATACTTTTCAAAAGTGTTCATAAGATATTCATCTTTCATACTTCATGTTTGAACACTTGTATTGACATTTGAAAAGTGAATTGTGTACATAGGAGAAGATCATTATTGATATTAAAATCTCTGTATTACTCACTCAAAATTAAAAATATAGAAAGGTATTTCTATTGTGTGACTTGTGTTCCAAGGTTTGTTTGGACACAAGGGTAAGTGTGGCAAGATGATTGTTCTTGCACACTTGTATGATAGTTTGTTAGAAAGTAGGCCTCACCATTGAAGGTGTGATAGGTTGTACTATTTCTAAAAACTAGTGGAAATCTCTTTCAAGTTGAAAGGGGACTGGATGTACCTTCGGACTGTGAAGGGAACCAGGATAACTTTCAGTGTCGTTTTTATTTTCTGCCTTACTGCTTTCCTTCCATACAAACTTAAAAGAAAAATTCTATCCATCAAAGAAAAAAGAATCGAGAAAATTATATATACCTAATTCACACCCCCCCCCCCCTCTTAGGCGCATTCTGATCATACACTTGGGATTAACTTTTTTGTATCTGGATTCTTTAGAATATATTGACAGGTTTTTATAAAAATAAATTCATAAAAATATTTAGTCAAAAATGTCTTTTTAATAATTCTTTAACAAATAATTTTTTCATAAGTTTTTTAAAATAGTTTTATAAATTCATACTTCTTTAAAAAAAATTAGTATAATTATTTTTAAAAACTATTTTAATTAAAACTAAATGTTTTTAGAAAAATTAGTTAAAGTTACTTAATAATTTTTTAAAGAACGCTTAGTTTAAAAACGTATAGTATATTAAAGTTTTTTAATTATTTAAATTATATAAACTATATATTTAATAAACTATTAATTTAAAAGATTATTTAAACTATATAAACTATTAGTTACGGAAATATTATTCTAAATAATTATTGTAGCTTTTAAATAATAGTTTAGATTAAATATATAGTTTAAATAATATTGTAAACTAAATAGTTTAGTTTATTTAGATTATATAGTTTATATAATTAAAAACCAAATTAAAGGTGAAAATTGCTAGTATTTTAATAAACTAAAATTATCACTATATATTTAACATTAAAAAAGTTAAAACTAAATATATTATTTTAACACTGTAGGATTCCTTTTAACGTACACTGCATTTTAGGAGATAGATTGAAAAACTATTTAATTATGTTTCATTGATGAAATCCTTTACATTCCAAATTTTTACACCAACAAACCATTGCCATATACTGATACTTTGGATCTAAATATACTTTGAACAACATGGGAAGTTAGAATACTGAGAGAGAGAAAGAGAACAGAGACATGAAGATGTTGTCTAATAACATCAAGAGATGTATCTCTTACGAACAAACAAGTTAAAACGGAAACTTATAGTAATCTGGTGTGATGAATTTGTATGATTGTGTCATTAAGTTAAATTGGCAACTTCATAATTTAAATCATGTTACAATAATGAACATATATGCAAAACATATATGCAATCAATGAAGTGGTGGGCAACCTCGTTGAAGTCAGTCACAAAGCCTGAAATGACACAAATTAAGGAAGTCAAATCTTTATCTGTTAGCAAAATAACATGTCACTCATAGGATAACTAACATCTAGTAATATGTTTGCAACAAATTTATCAAAAAAATTTAAAATATTGAACTAAATAAAATTTGAAATTTGTATCACTATATCTAAAAGAGAAAACATTTATGTTTTTTTTTTACCTTGAAAGCCTTTCAAATGTCCATATACCCGCACATACATTCCATTTCTATAAATGAAAACAGAATTTAAATTGTATGATAAATGAAGAAATTGCAGAAGGGGATATACAATTTTTCAGACCACCTCAATGCAAAATGATCAGTTGTGAATATGCTAACAAGTTATGAATATGTTAACAGAAAGATAAAAACTCTAAAGAAAGTTGATTGATAGTTTGAGTTGCACCTAAGAGGGAGTGAATTAGGTTCTTTAAATTTTTTCTGATTTTTATCAATGAAGGTTATTACTTTTATGTATTATGGTAAGGTTATGAAAGCAATAAAGGTCAGAAAGTAAATGGCACGATGATTTATCCAGGTTCCCTCCACAAACCGAAGGTACATCCTCTCCCCTTTCAAACCGAAAGAGATTTCACTATAGTTAGAGTTATTGTACAACCTATTTACACTAATGGTGATGCTTACTATCTAACCTATAGGTAGATCAAAGGCTCTTAACACCTTTAAAATCTAAACACTAAGTGCAAGAAGAACAATCTTCAATGCACACTGTTGCTTTCAACAATCCTGAACAACAAGGGAAATAATTACAATCTTTGATTTACAATGTATTTGAGAGTTGTATATACAATGTTATCAATCCTATGATTGATCTTCTCTTTCAATGATAATTTCCACAACTACTTAAGACTTTGTTGCTCAAGAATTTTCTGTCCAAATGATATGAAAATATGCAGAAAAATTCTTATTGAAAATGACTTGTTTCAAGATGTGGAAAATGAGAGTTTATGCAAAGATTTATGAAAGAGGTGTTTTTGAAAATTGAAAGTTTAAGTATTTATAAGATCATAAACACCCCTTTGAAACATCATGCAATTCTTCAGAAAATATCATGAACAATTGTCATGATTCATAGGAAACAATTCATGAAAGAATGAATGAAGAGGTGCAATTTTTTCAGACACTTTTTCAAAAACGTTCAGTGAGCAATCGATTGCACATAAGCACCAATCAATTGCACCACAAACATATGCAAAAATAAGAAGAGTTTTCAAGCATGCAATCGATTGCACTTTTGTGTCAATCGATTGCACCATAATTTAGTAGCCAGCATTTTGAAAAAATTTGAACATGCAATCGATTGCTCCAAAGGTGCAATCGATTGATCTGGCCAAAACTTAGAAAAAAATTTAAAACAAAGTTTCTGAAAGTGTGATCATGTAATGCAAATGATTTTTGATTAATTGAGCAACTACAACTTAAATACTTGATGGAGATTTTCATTATACCTTCCAAGGAGATTGTTCTTCATATCAAGTTTTTGTCATGATTCTTTGCTTTAACATTATGCTTTGAAAATGAGTGAAACATCTTTGCCTTCTTGTCAAGTGGTTTGTCTTCATCAAAACAAAAGTTGATCCTAAGAATCTTGATTCCATATTCTCCCTCTTTTTGATGATGAAAAAGCATTCTCTTTTGTTGCGATGTTCTTTCCGACAAGTTCATCCCCCTGAGATATAGATATCTCCCTCAATGTGTGAATTGTTGAAAAAATATGATTATGTATTGAGGTTTGGAGTAGCCTTGCATTTGTACCTTAAAGATCAAGAAAAATAAACAAGCAAGGAAAGAGTAACATCATTCTCCCCCTTTTGACATTATCAAAAAGAAGGGAAAGATGGATAAAATAAATAAAATAAAAAATATATAGACAAAAGACAATGATTCAAGTAACATAATAACTTATCATAGATCAAAATCCAAAGCACAATATTTAAAAAACATAAGGAAAAGCAGAATTTTAAAAAATACAATGATAAAAAAAAAGTAAATGCAGAATTTAAGAAGTACAATAATATAGAGATAAACAAAGAAACATGTAAACAACTTAGGAGAGGTCCATGTTGGGGTCAAAAGGTTCTTGGTTTGGAAAATGTTGTCGGAGAGGTGGTTGATGTGGTGGGGGAACAGCCGGGTTAGATGGACCGTATATGGAATGTAAAGATGACAGTAGATATATGAGAAATGTCGATTAACTGTATCTTGGGAATTGTTGATCCTAGTAGAAGTTGACTCATTAATTGCATCATATTGGTTGTTGATGGAAGAGTTAAGGTTTGCAAATTGTTGAGCCATGTAATCCATATGTTCTTGGTTACTAGGGCCACTTGGAATAGGTTGAGGAGGAGGAACATCATCATTGTCTTCATTCTCTTGCTCGTTTCCATCATTTCCAGCCACATCCTCACCAAGGTAAGCAATGGTTTTTGTTTTCGGGTCGTACTTCACACCCATCCTTGAATCCATATTTTTTATGGAGGTTTTGTTGGAGTTTGAGTTCATAAGAGACATATCAAAGCCTTCGAAGTCCAGACTAAAATCCTTGATGCCTTTCTTTAGTGCATACAGAATCTGCATTTCCAAGTCAGTCACAATGCATTGGTTTTCAGCCCTTGGAAACATAATGTAAACCATAAAGTAATGAAAGAGCCTATCATCAATATTGAAAATACCCGCTGACCAGAAGGGTTGAGAGGGTTCCATTCCGCCTAAGGATCTCACACGCTTGGCATGAAATTCTGCCGCCGTCATTCTCTCGATGTTGTAGTAGAAATTTATTTTCTCATAATCATTCCATACTTCGTCTTCTTCAACATAGAGAGTGCCGTCGGAACCTGGAATGTTCAGAATTATTCCAAGAATTTTTGAGTTGAGATATATTCTTTTGCCTCTAACAGATGTGAAAAATTTTCCTTCTTCCATGTGTAAGTTGCTAAAAAGTAATCTCACTAAATCCGGATAATATGGCCCGGGTGAAGAGATCAATGATTCCAAGCCACAAGAAACTAAGGAATTTTGGAATGTGAAACATTCTTCAGGAAAGGATGAGAGAATATCGTATTGGGAGTTTGGACAATCTTTTCCTGAAAGTACGTTATAAATCTCTTTTGTTCATCATCGGAGAGGTGTTGAAGCACGAGTGGAGTCTCCGTAGATGATGATGCTTGAGCTTTGCCTTTATATTGAGCAGAGGATTTTTATTTTGGACGAGAAGCCATGGAGAAATGATGATAGTTCTTGGTTTAGGATTTTTGAGGGAGAGGAAATTTGTAGACTTAGGGTTTGGAGAAGATGATGAGATTTGTGTGAGATGTAATGTGGTTTTATAATGATTTGGAAAGAGAGAATCTTGTGGGAAAGAGTATCAAATGATGGAATATTAATCTTTATTGGGGAAGGTGAATAATGTTGGTAAAAGGTGTAAGATATGAGTAATTAATGGTTAAAGACATTGATTGATCAAAGGAATGGTTGGTATGGTAGTTGGTAAGATAAAAGAACTATGGACCACCTTTTAAAAATGAAAAAACCGATTTCGCAGCAGGTCCAATCAATTTTTACTATGGTGCAATCGATTGCACTACAAGACAATGGAGAACATTACCAAAAAATGACAGGGTGCAATCGATTTGCACTAGGGTGCAATCGATTGCAAGCACAGAAATTGCAATATTTTTAAAAAAGTTACAAAGTAAAAAATACAATTAGGAAAACATTGACATAACCACATAACATTTTTCATACATATATGTAAATTTTGGAATATCGAAAACATGTTATACTAGGATATTTTGAGAAGAGAAAATATAGCATGTACCATGATTGATGATCTCTCATAATTAAACATCATTTTCATCCAAAATTCTGAGTTCTCTCCGAATTTTGAAGAAAGGTTCCTTTGCCAAAGGCTTTGTGAAAATATTTGCAAGCTGATTGTGAGTATCCACGAAGGTTACCTCGACATCTCCTTGAAGTAAGTGATCTCGTATAAAATGATGTTGTATATCGATATGCTTGATCGTTGAATGCATGATATGATTCTTTGTAATGTTGATCGCACTGGTGTTGTCACAACGTAGAGGATTCTTTGTCTGTAGTCACGAAGTTGTTGTTTGAGCCAAACTATCTATGCACAACAACTACCCACTGTTATGTATTCTTCTTCGGCCATACTGAGTTCTACACACGATTGCTTCTTACATGCCCATGGGACTAACACATTCCCAAGATGTGACACGTTCCACTTGTGTTTTTCCTATCTGTTTTACAGCATGCATAATCTGCGTCAGAGTGTCTAATTAAATTGCATGCCATTGCTTAGTGCACTTTGTAGAAGATTAATTGTCTTTTTTTCATAGAAAACCTTCTTTTTATCATTGTCATCCCATGAACCTTTAGACTTTGTTGATTTAACACCACTAACAACCGTTGAAGGAACGAAAGGGCCATTTTGGACAACATCCCATATTTCATCTCCTTGTGATTCTAAATGAGCCTTCATGCGAATTTTTCAGAAGTAAAAGTATTCACCACAAAACAGTGGAGGCTTGTTGCTACTACCACTGTCTTTAAACACAAGATTGTTGTTTGCGGAAACCATTCTGAATCGATTAGGAACAGGTTACCTAAAACCTACTCTGATGCCAATTGATAGTTTGAGTTGCACCTAAGAGGGGTGAACTAGGTTCTTTAAAAAATTTATGATATTTATCGATGAAGGTTATTACTTTTATGGACTGTGGTAGCTTATGAAAGCAATAAAATGCAGAAACTAAATGACACGGTGATTTATCCTAGTTCCCTCCACAAACCGAAGATACATCCAGTCCTCTTTCAAACTGAAAAAGATTTCACTATAGTTAGAATTATTTAACAGCCTATTCACACTAATGGTGATGCTTACTATCTAACCTATAGGTGGATTAAAGGCTCTTAACACCTTTAAAATCTGAACATTAAGTGCAAGAAGAACAATCCTCTTCAATGCACATACTTGCTTTCAATAATCCTGAACAACAAGGGAAATAATTACAATCTTTGATTTATAATATGTTTGAGAGTTGTGTATACAATGTTATCAATCTTATGATTGATCTTATCTTTCAATGTTGATTCCCACAACTAGTTAAGACTTTATTGATTAAGAATTTTCTGTCCAAGTGATATGAAAATATGCAGAAAAATTCTTATTGAAAATGACATGTTTCAAGATGTAGAAAATGAAAGTTTATGCAAAGATTTATGAAAGAGAATTTTTTAAAGAGGTGTTTTTGAAAATTGAAAGTTTAAGTATTTATAATATCATAAGCACCCCTTTGAAACATCATGCAACTCTTCAGAAAATATCATGAAGAATTTCCATGATTCATAGGAAACAATTCATGAAAGAATGAATGAAGAGGTGCAATTTTTCCGAATAATTTTTCAAAAACGTTCAGTGAGCAATCAATTGCACATAAGCATGAATCGATTGCACCACAAACAGAAGAAAAAATAAGAGTTTTCAAGCATGAAATCGATTTCACCTTTGTGTCAATAGATTGCACCATAATCCAGTATCCAACATTTTGAAAAAATTTGAACATGCAATCGATTGCTCCAAAGGTGCAATCGATTGCTCTGGCCAAAACTTAGAAAAAAAATTGAAAACAAAGTTTGTGAAAGTGTGATCATGTAATGCAAATGATTTTTTTATTAATTGAGCAACTATGACTTAAATACTTGATAAAGATTTTCATTATACCTTCCAAGGAGATTGGTCTTCATATCAAGTCTTTGTCTTGATTCTTTGCTTTAACATGATGCTTTAAAAATGAGTGAAGCATTTTTGCCTTCTTATTAAGTGGTTTGTCTTCATCAAAACAAAAGTTGATCCTAAGAATCTTGATTCCACATTGACCATATAATGTATTCCACTTTCATTTTGCTTTTAAGAAGAAAAAAAAGGGTCATATTTCAACTATTTAACAAGTAATTAAAACACTCCATTTTGTTAGGATTAATAATCATTTTCCCCTGCAATATAGGCATATTTTGATTTACCCCCCTTTAAAAAATAAATTTTGGATTATCCCCTGATATTTTTGGGGACCCCTAAGTGTGCAAAAACCAGGGGGTAAATATAAAAAAATTACAGTGGGTAATTTTTTCACCTGGGGCCAAAAAACTTAGAATTTTAAAATTTCAGGGGTGTAATCCAAAATTTATTTTTTAAAAGGGGTAAATCAAAACACGCCTATATTGCAGGTGGTAAACGACTATTAACTTTTTTTATCAATTAACCTAATTAAAACTTACTAGTGAGACGAAGAAGCTGATGAGAAACAACCAAAAAGTGGTTAACATAAGTAACATTTCTTGTTAGTCTTCTCTATACTAATAAAGGAAGGTATAAATAAAAATTTATTGGATATTAACTAAGTATAGTAAATACTAAATGGCAGTAAATACAAAAAAAGGCAACATACAAGATACTCTCCACTTGAATCGAATCTGCAGGTTCTTGAAGCCTGCAGATAAACAAAAATTGATCATTCACAAAAGAAAATGTAAAAATAAATAAATCAAACTAGATATTGACGAGTTGCCAAATGTAATAATATTCACCATTTAGTGAAGTCAGTCATTCAGGTACCATCATCAAGTACAAATTTAAAATCAGTGACCTTCCCAGCTTTGTTGCACCATACCAAGAAGAGAAATCTGAACACAAAATCGTGAGAAAAAGAAAAGTGACAATTCACATTTCATGATAACGAATTCACAAGAGAATATTCAAGGAACACATTGTGCCAATATCAACACCATCAATAGTCAGATTACTTATATCATCACTTGCTTGAAGAGCATCGTTGATTTGCTTGATCGTCAGTCGAAGTATGGCCTGTGTATCGTAATTCTGTAAAAGAAGAGAAAAATGTATAAACAAAAAGCAAGTCAAAAATCCTAAACCACACTAATTGAAAATGTGGTTATGCAATTACACGAGAAAAGCAATTATAGAAGAAAAGCAATTACATAAGAAAAGCAAGTCAAAACCCTAAACCCTAACGGTTCATTGATATTATGGTTATGCAATTTTAGGTTTATTGTGGAAGCTGTTAAAATTATTAAGAAAATGGATAGTGAGAGAGATAAGAACCTTGAAGGGGGTGAAGGGAGAGTCGCCACCAGGAGTGGTCTGAGTAGTCGTTAAGTTGTCGTTGGAAAAGGCAGCGTTACCGTCGAACTAGCTCGGATTCATGGCGATGCTTGATTGGAATTTGAAATGCAGTGATTGGAGAGAAATTTGAAATTTCACAATTCAGTGTCGAGTGTTGTAAATATATTCAGACAATATCATAATAATTGGTATCCCGCCACTTTTCTTGTCCTATTTGTGCGTTCTATGTTCATAGATCAAAGTTGCTTCATAATTTGATGATATTTTTATTTGAATCGTTAATTTAGAAGAAAAAAATAATAATTTTTTTTATAATTTTTGTAAGTATTTATTTATCTTTATATGACTCATATTTATCTGATATATTTTACTATCATGAAATTTTATAAGTTTTCTCTCTACATACATAAATCATCTAAGTCTATTTTCTACTATTATTTTTACTATAGATGATATCATAAAGGTGTATTTGGTTCAAGATAGATGAAGGGAAGGGGGGAGGAGAGGGAAAATTTTTAATTAAATATTTTTTATTCAAATTTTATGAGGGAAAGGGAGGGGAGGGAAGCAAAATCCATCCAAAACATAATTTTTGTGTCCCTCCAACTTAGGGATTTGGAAGGGAGAGAATATGAGTTTTTTAAATTTTGGAACCAGATTTGAGATGTCGTATGAGATGTTATGACACTAATATCTGACAGATTTAAATATGAACAAGTTAAATAATCTCAAAACAATTGTAAAAGACACAAGCAATTGTTAACCCAGTTCGGTGCAACACACCTACATCTGGAGACTACCAAGCCAGGAGGAAATCCACTATAAGTAGTATTAATTTAGATTTAAACCCAATAGTTTACACCCTTCACTTAATCTCTTCCCAATGCAACTTCTTATTTAAGCAACACTCGGATATGAAACATTTCTCACCCCCCCTCAATCAGAGCAGTGATAACAACCTAAAAAACAATCAGTAAAAGACACACTTCAAAGGCAAACCTTGACCTTGATTAAAAGCTTCACTCAAGAACATATCACTCTTGCTTAAAAGCTTTGAGTGGACAACTTAAAACTCAACAAAACCTAGTCCAATACAATTATCAATATGATAATTGTTTGGCTCATAAGAAAACTAAGAACACTTAAAAACCCTAGCACAAGCAACACACTTCAACGCTTTTTTCTGTAACTTCAAATAAGGGTTCGCAACCTTTAAATAGAAATAAGAACATGGGTATGGGCCTGCTGCAGCTATGAATAAGTTTTAACCTAATAAAACTAATTCCCATATTTAAAGGAACAAAAATAGAAACTATATAAAACATTCCTCAAAAAAATAAACCATGCTGAATAAAAACCTTCCAAATAGAGCGCCTTATAAATCTCTACTAAAACACACAACTGAATCACTGAAAAATGCGCGCAGAAATAAATGAACAAAACAGGACTGAAAACCAGATAGAGATGTCATGACATCAGTCTTGACATCCTGATAAAACATCAGCACACAAAACTTCACACCTGCAGATTTCTTAAACAGCATGTCATGACATCAATCATGACTTTAGAAACATAGAACTTGTTTTACCAAAAATTGTTGCCAATCTACAACATTTACAAACTCCCCCTTTGGAAATTTTTTGGCTAAAATAATTCAACCACCTAATAGAGAACAACCAACAAAAAACAGCACAAAAAGCACACCAGAATAGAGAGATTAACAATCTCCCCCTCAACACAACTTGTAGAACATTAACCTACAGACGTGAAGTACAGTAGCCAGAGCACAACAGCTAAAAAAATTATATAAACCAGATCTATCTCCCATTTTTAGCCATAAATGGAGCCAAACCATTATACTAGAATAAAACCATAAGAAGTTCCAGTATACAATCTCATAACGAGTTAAAAGAGCAGTAATACTAGAAATCTATCAAAAGGAACCAACAAAAATCCAAAAAAAAAAATAGAAGTCATACCAAGACTTTAAGGGCCAAAGAAACACATAAATCTAAAAGAAAACAAAAAAACATCTTCTATAAAAGATCCACCATGGAACCAAACAGAAAGCTAATCACAGCTTAATCCTCATCAAAACTAGATTGACCAAAGCCACCAATTGAGCCACCAAGACTTTCATCACTCTGCTCAGAACCTGCTTCAGCACCATCATTGGGTTTCTCAGCTTCCTCCTTTTCTTCCTCATCATCAGTCACATCCTTTTCAAGCATACTAATCATTTTCTTAAACCACATCTTTCTTGCATCCAGCTCTTTACAGGCCTCCTTGAGCTCAACAATAATAGTAGCCTTGTTGACAGGTTTGTTGTTAGTGGATATCCCAACAGATGTCACAACAATGTCAGGAACATGAGTTCCCTAAAACAGCTTGTAATGAAAGGAAATAACACTTTCTCTTTTGCAAACAGGGTCAGAATCAGTCATAATGGAAGGGTAATGATTTAAGATAATACCACAGATAAGAGAGGGGGAAGTTATTGGTAATTTGACAGCCAATGTTCCGACATGCTTTATGGTTTTAATCAAAGATATAGTTCCCATAATAATACTTTATTTTAGTTCCTACAACATAAATAAATCTACCCAGCCTAGTAGCATTGATATAGGTATGATTAGTTGGCACCCAGTTTGCAGCACCAATTCTATGAAGCATGGCATACTTCACACTAAGCATGCTAGTAGATACTTTTCCCTTCATTGGCCAAGCCTTAACCTGATTTGCAGTGGTAAATTTGCAAACTTGGTTATTAGTAACCTCCAACTCTGGTTGGCATGCAATATCCCTTCCTAAATAGGTATTGATCACATTGGTGGAGAAATTAATACACTTTCCTCTCACAAACACTTTTCTAGAGTCTTTGGATTTACATCAGCACAGTCTTCAGAGAGATTCACAATAAACTCTTTTACAAGGATTTCATAGCACTTAGAAAACCTGGTAACAATTTTTAACAGACCAGCAAAGTAGATAAGATCCATTACCTCATTACACTCAAGAGCAAAGCTAGCTAGTTCCCTTTCCAAATCCAATCTCCTTTGGTAAACATACTTCCACTTGTTTACACTTGTAATATAATGGAAAGAAATATTTTCTAGAAGTGAATTAAGCACTCTAGCATCAATTTTACTGGTGGTTAGCTTCTTTCTTGGATTGATGTTTGGGACATCACTTTCAACATCGACCTCTGAATTAGAATGAACTCTAGCCTTCCTCTTCTTGGTGACTACTTTGCTCCAACCTTTTGGGGGGCAACAACAATCTTCCTAGGAGTGTTCTTAGATGGACCATGTCCTGTAGCAGCCTTACTCTCAGGAGAACTTTGATCAACAACCTTCTTTCCTTTCCTTGATATGAGCTTTTTGACTATACCAAGGTTAACACTGGCAATAAGATCATTGTCAGAAATATCATCAAGATCAAAAATATCATCAAGAATAGCCTTTTCGCTTCAGTAGGACCAGAATTAGAATCCTTCACAACCTCAGTATTTTCTTCAGCAACAGAGGTTCCAACAACTTTTTCATCATTTTGTTTAGTTTCCACATTTGGACCATCATCTTCTTGGTTCTTATGACTACTCTAAGGAGCAGGTAGTTGAGCCAAATGAATAGATACCCCAGCTACAGCATGATCTTCATTCAATATCCTCGTAACAATTTTCTCAATAGCTTTATCAGCATAAACAGATCCCTTTCTTGCCCTCGCGTCATATGAAGTAGAAGAAGAAGATTTGGGAATAGTATATGCAGATCTTTCTTTAGGTTTTCTTGCATGTGGAGTTCTAGGTTTTTGAGCCTTATGAACATCACAAATCATCATATTCAGAGGAGCAACATCAAGCACATCAGCAAAGGGATTCATGGGTTGAACCCTAGAAGAGGAGGCGGAGCCAATCTTAGAAGAAAACTTCTTTAAAGGAGAAGTAGCGCGATGTTGAGACATGTTTGAATGGTTTGAAATATGCAGCGTGGATGAAAGGAGATGTCTTTGACAAATAGGGAAGATGGAGGAGTGGTTGAGACTAAAAATAGTGATACAGTAACGTGTTTGGGTGGGAATAAGGAACTTTTGAAAAGATTGCACTTGATGAGGAAAATTAATGAGAGAATCAAATATTACAGATATAATGATACTCTTCCACAACATTAATTTTAAATCTTGAAAATATAAAATGTCCTTAATGATGTTCCCACATGCTAGTAACTGCTATAAACCCTCATAAAGACAAATTCCTAATTTACCTCTTAGATTTTCAAACTGATTTGCATCCAAAGCTTTTATAAATAAATCAACCAACTACAGCTCAGTGGCAACATGCTCCAATGTGATCACTTTATCTTCAACAATATCTATTATGAAATGATGTCTAATATCAATATGCTTGGTCCTGCTGTGCTAAATAGAGTTCTTGGATATATTGATGGAACTCAAGTTGTTACAGTATAATGTCATGACATCTTGTGTGACATTATACTCAATCAACATATGTTTCATCCAAACCAACTGAGAACAATTGCTACCAGCTGCTATGTACTCAGCCTCAATAGTAGACAAGGAGACACAATTTTGCTTATTGTTGAACCAGGATATGAGATTGTTCCCTAAGAAGAAGCACCCTTCAGATGTACTCTTTCTATCATCTACACATCCAGCCCAATCAGCATCATAGTATCCAGATAAGATGGGATCACAACCATGAGAGTACAACATACCATAGTCACAAGTTACATTAACATATTTTAGAATCCTCTTGACTTGATTTATGTGACTGACTTTGGGTTCTGTTTAATATCTAGCACACACTACAACAACAAAAGTAATATTAGGTATGTTAGTTGTGAGATACAGCAAGCTTCCTATCATGCTTTTATACAAAGTTTGATCAACACTTATACCCTTTTCATCTTTAGACAACTTCAGATGAGTGGGAGCAGGTGTTCTTTGGTGGTTGGCATTCTCCATTCCAAACTTCTTGAATATGTTCCTGGCATACTTGCTTTGAGAGAGAAAAATGGAATCTTCCATATGTTTCACTTGCAAACCAAGGAAATGAGTTAATTCTCCAACAAGACTCATTTCAAATTCAGACTGCATTTCTCTGACAAAATGTTTAACCATCCTATCTGACATTCCACCAAACATTATATCATCCACATAAATTGAAGCAATCATTATCTTTCCTCCTTCATCTTTAACAAATAGAGTCTTATCTATTCTTCATTTCATATATCTATTGTTAATGACAAACTCTGTCAATCTCTCATATCAAGCCATTGGAGCTTGTTTCAACCCATAAAGAGCCTTTCTCAACTTGTAAACATGATCTGGGAAGTTTGGATCAATAAAGCTTTTAGGTTGTTCCACATAAACTTCCTCATTCAAGTATCCATTGAAAAAGGCACTTTTCACATCCATTTGGAACAGTTTGAACTTCATAATGCAAGCAACTCCCAATAGCAATCTTATTGATTCAAGTCTAGCAACAGGAGCAAAAGTCTCATCAAAATCAACCCCTTCAAATTAAGTGTATCCTTGAGCAACCAGTCTGCCTTTATTCCTGGTCACCACTCCTTGTTCATCTGATTTATTCTTGTACACCCATTTAGTACCTATAACATTGGTTTCTTCAGGTCTTGGAACAAATTCCCGCACTTCATTCCTTTTAAAATGTCCTAACTCCTCTTGCATGGCATTAATCCAAAACTCATCAGTCAAGGCTTCTTTAATATTCTTAGGTTCAATCTTTGACACAAAACAAGAATTTGAGATGATTTCCCTTGATCTAGTAGTAACTCCACTGTTAGGATCACCTATAATAAGATCTTTAGGATGATTTTTCTAGATTCTGATGGAGGTTCCCATGTTTGTTGGTTATGGCTAAGCTTTTATGATAACGGGATTGGGATCAGCCTCTTTATCAGAAGCTTTAGTTGGTGTATCAAAGAATGTTCCAACATCATTTATGATATTAGGTTCTTTATGAAGATCATCAACAACCAAATTTATGGATTCCATCGTGACTCTTGTTCTAGAGTTGAAGACTCTATATGCTCTGATGTTAGTATAGTAACTCAGAAATATGCCTTCATCGCTTTTGGGGTCCATCTTTCCTCTTTGTTCTCTATCTGCTAGAATGTAGTATTTACTTCCAAACATATGAAAATACTTGACAGTAGGTTTTCTTCCTTTCCAGATCTCATACAAGGTAGTGGGGGTTCCTTTTCTCAAGGTAACTCTATTATGAACATAGCAAGCAGTACTCATAGCTTCAACCTAGAAATGCATGGGAGGTCCCTTAGCATGAATCATAGATCTAGCTGATTCATGAAGGGTTATGTTCTTCCTTTCCATAACTCCATTTTGCTGAGGAGTAATGGGAGATACTTCAGACTCTTATGATCGCTAAACATTTCTAATCTAGAACCATAAAGATAATGCCTCCAAATCATACGTATGATAATTATTTTCATGCACTCGCAACTGCCTTGACCCATATGCAATAACCTTATTATTTTGCATAGGCAAACCTCCTAAATCCATCAACGAAGCATCATAATACACTACAAACGGTTCATCTAGATTAGGCAATGTCAAAACCGGAGCCGACGTCAATCTCTTCTTTAATTCTGTAAAACTCTCTTCACAACAGATATCCCAAACGAAAGCCTTACTCTTACAAGTTAATCTAGTCAACGGAAGTGCCAACTTAGAGAATCCTTCAATGAATCTTTTGTACTAACCAACTAACGCCAAAAAGCTCTTAATCTCAGTAGCCGATCTTGGAGTTTCCCACTGTAACACAACTTCTACTTTTGAAGGATCCACTAAAATACCACTACCTGAAATTACATGGCCAAGAAAACTGACTTCTTTCAACCAAAATTCACACTTAGACAACTTCGCATACAACTTCTTCTCTCTCAAAACTTCCAACACAGTCCTCAAATGTTCTTTATGTTCCTCTTTTGACTTAGAGTAAATCAGAATATCATCAATAAACACAACCACAAAATGATCTTGATACGTATAAAAAAAATATGATTCATGTACTCCACGAATACTTCCGACATGTTGGTAACACCAAAAGGCATCATCGAATACTTGTAATGTCCATATCGTGTTATGAGCGCAGTCTTCTGAATATCCTCATTTTTCACTTTGATCTGATGGTAACCCGGCCTCAAATCTATCTTACTGAATACACAGGCACCCACCAACTGATCCATCAAATCATCAATCCTCGGAAGCGGATACTTATTCTTGATCTTACCTTATTCAGCTGCCTATAATCCACACACAGTCTCATACTTCCATCTTTCTTCTTCACCAACAACACCGGAGCTCCCCACAGTGATAGACTTGGCCTCACAAACTTCTTCTCAAGTAACTCTTCTAACTGCTTCTTTAACTCTGTTAATTCTGATGCATACATCTGATATGGTGCCATAGAAACAGGTCTAGTACCAGGTACAAGATCGATCCTAAATTTAACTTCTCTTTCTGGCGGCATATCAGGAATTTCATCAGGAAAATCACTTACTACTCGTAGTTCCTCAATCTTAGCTTTGCTTTCAATAGAGAACGTTGCCACCGATGAAAACATCTAAGCTTCCTCTTTCATCAATTTATGCAACTCTCTGAAAGACAACAACCCAACTCCTTCCTCTCCTGGAGTAGAAAACCTCACCGACTTACGATAACAATTTATATGAACATAGTTATACTCTAACCAGATCATACCTATGATTACATCCATCCCAGTCAACAGCAAACAAACCAAATCAACTAAGAAATCTTTATCAAAGATCGACAATGGATATTTCAAACACACGAGAGAAGTAGTCACTGATCCTGAAGCCAGGATCTCGACGATTAACTCTTCATTCATAGCAGATAACTTAAAACTCAATCTTTTAACACAATCAGCATAAACAAAACAATGCGTTGCACCAATATCAATAATATTAACTAAAGGAATACTATTAATGAAACGTGTACCTCTAATCAGCCTGTCCTTGCTAGCGGTCTGAGTTCCTGCCAACGCAAACACTTTTCCCGTCTAAGCTTTCTTCGGCTTCTGACACTTGCTACCAATGTTTCCCTCTTTGCCGCAATTAAAACAGACTACCTCTTTATGCTTACAATCATTCACTGTATGCCCAATTTTCCCACATCGAAAACACTTCTTAACTTCCGCAGTACAAACGTTGCTCTTGTGTCCAGCTTGACCACACTTGAAACAAACAATACTAGCAGGATCATCTCCCCACTAGTTCTCTAACTCGAAGCAATCTTCTACTTACCCTTTCCAGTAGAAACATCATAAGGCTTGCCACGATTCTGTTGGTGCTTGCCTCTTCTGTCATTCACAATCTTATAATGAGCATTACTATCTTCTTCGAAGATTCTGCAGCTATCAACCAGATCAGAAAACACTTGAATCTTCTGGTACCCCATAACCTTCTTACCATCGGAGCGCAACCCATTCTCAAATTTGATGCACTTAGAGAATTATGCTCCAGCCCCATCATAATGCAGATAAAATTTCGACAATTCAGTGAACTTACCAGCATAGTTAGTCACTGACATATTTCCCTGCTTCAGCTCAAGGAACTCCACTTCTTTCTTACCGCGAACATCTTTAGGGTAATACTTTCTCATAAACTCCCTACGGAAAACAGCCCAAATGACCTATTCACCTGCCGCTTCCAATCTTGCACGGGTCTCCAACCACTAGTCATCAGCCTCAAGCGCCAACATATATGTACCATAGCAAACCTTCTGTGCTACCGTACAATCCATCACTCGGAAGATCCTTTCAATTTCCTAAAACCATTCCAATGCTGCATCAGGGTCATACTTACCCTTGAAAGTAGGCGGATTCTCCTTCTGAAAAGTCGCCAAACTACGAGATCCCTCATTCTCGCCAGCATTCAATAGGTTTTGCACAGCTTGAGCCATTGCTTGCATTTAAGTAGCCATAGCAACATCGTTTCTCCCAGCCATCTCAACTTAACACCACAACAAGAACAAAGATCAACACAAAAATAACAATACTCGATTGTTAAACAACTATGACTCGACACTTGGCCGGACAGACCGACCTGCTCTGATACCACTTATGTAACACCCAATTTCTACTCGCAATTAATTAAAAATAAATCAGAGTTCAACAAAAACGGGGTATCACATTTTTCTTCCTCTTTAAAACAATTCATCACAGTCATATCAAGTAATAAGTCATGTATTTACTACGCAGCGAAATCATTTAAATCATAACAACTCATCATAAAAATCAACTTCATAATAATTCATCTCAACTCAAATATCATATTCTAAAATAAACATCTTAAATCCAAAACATAACAAAACGAAAGCTGGATCAAAATAATTCATTCGCTAATCCCCCCCGAAGTGTTACATATCAGAGCGACCAACGACTTAAACCATCTAACGGACTCTTCGCTACTCGGGATCACCTGCACGTTACCAACAGAGGGTAACGTTCAAACAGAAGAGGTGAGATATCGACAATTATAAACGAATATAATAATCGACATGTACAAGTTAAAGTCATCCAATCACCCATTCGCATCATATTCATCAAAAACATCTTATCATCGCAACTGTCATAACATCTCAATAATCATTCAATAATGTAATTCAAATATGACTCGACAATGCATGCATGTGGTACCATTCAGAGCGAACTCCCATCTTAAAATTTATGCCATTTAGGTGGGCATCAACAAGACATAAGTCTTCATCTTAAACATCGTGTTTGCCATTCCAGACCATCTTAATAATGCAAATGTATACGGTATGAAAATGGCATATAACACAATCAAACATCGTAAACACCGTTCATCACATCATCTTAAATCGTCACAACATCATTGGTCATAAGACCTACATCACAACATACCCTTCACATCGGGTAAATTCGTTTTAACCATCTTCGTTTAATATTTATAAATTCATCATCAAATTCGTTCAACAATAATCATCAAATCATCATATTATTAACCTCTAATTACATCTATCATCATATACTAATCCTCAAACATCTTGCGGAATACCAGAAAAAGGAACAGGCACGAATCGGTAGGCAAAACGCTGCGAAATCACCAAAAACGCATCACTGCAGCCCAAACATGTAACAGCCTTCCCCATATGCGTATCATTGTACGCTCTTACGCGTACCATACGCAAATGGCCAGAGGGCCTGAAAATCCACCCTCCATACGCGTAACAGGCAGCGTAATCACCAGTTGTTACGCGTAACACATTGCATCATACGCGTATCCCAGATTTCTTACGCAAATCACCAAAAACCACCTCAGTTCATCTTCTGCTACGGTTTCATCATCCTATCACTCAAATTCAGTCCTATTTGGGTTTCTACCATGTTTTAGACTCATAATTCTTCATCCTATTACTCATCTATTATTACTGCACCGATTTATTAACCTATTATCATCATCTAATTCAGATTCGTCACTATTTCATCACATATCTCAAGAAATTATCACAGCAATTATGCACAACAACAATCAACAGAAGATTCACATCAGTCATACAATCATCAATTCGTCTAATTCATACAAAATCACATAGAAAAAACCATACAAACAACAACAAGGAAATCAAACAACCATATCCCATACATACATATTATTTTCTCCCGGTTATAAAATATGAATCCCACCCTTACCTTTGGATTGAATGCAGCTCGAATCTATGGGTGAAAATTCCTACGAAAATCCTCTTGCAAATCCTTAGCACTAGCTCTTGATCTCCCAAGACTCATTCTTCTCTCCATATTCTGATTATGCCTAACTTCTCCCTAAACCCTTTACTAATCCTATTTTCATTATTTTAATTAAAATGTCACAAAAATAATACTATTATATTTATTTACTAAAATTATCTAATTAATCCACTAATGGGCTTCTATTTACACCTCTCAACGTTAATACTAAAACCTCTCCAAAATAAGTCCAACCCACAAATCAACTTAAAACAATTTAAATCGAATAATCGTCTAATCAACAAATCATCAAACATCTCAAATAACAGCAAATCTACTCGAAATAATCTAATTAAGCAATTTAATTAAATCGGGGTGTTACACTTCTCTGAATACACATTGCTTACCGCTTCCCGCGAGCGTATCCTCGTCGAGTGCGTCAATCCAGAGTTCAAGGTGGGCAGGGTGAGGTCCCCCAAACCAATGACACCTAAACCCCACACCAACAAGTCCAAATATTTTCGCTTTCACATAAGTCACGGGCATATGACAGAGGATTGCGTCCACCTGAAGGACGCAATCAAGATATTGATCAAACAAAGCCACCTCAAGTAGTAAACCAAGAGGAACGAACCCCCCCCCCCCCGGCACGAGGACCATGGCTCAAAGAGAAGCTACGAGGACACTTCGTCCGATGGATATCACTTCCCCGTGGCCCTTTCCATATCTTATCCTGAAGATTTCCACCTTCCCGACTCACATGTGGAAGGATATCTTGATGCCCACAGCCCCAGGGATAACTTTCCAACGACCTTAGCAATCTCTAGAGGCGGAATGAATAATAAGAACGCCGTTATTTCACTGAAAATAAAATTCGACGAACTCCTACTGACCACGCCCGACCAACTGGAAAATCTACCCAAATCTCGAGGGAAATCCAACCTCATCTCCTTCTACGGACAAAAATGGTAGCTTCGTCGACATTGTGTATGCCCACCTGTTCAAAAACCTCAAGCTCGACGAAAAGAACTTGTCTTCGTACGTCGGATCCGACCTCCAAGTATTCAACAGGGCTACCACGAAGTCGTGGGGATACGTAGATCTCTTCGTCTTGTTTGGAGAAAACGAGACAATCAGAGAAATCAAAATCCAGTTCCTGGTGATAGAATTCCCTTCATTGTATAACTCCATTCTTGGTCGACCAACTCTTGTCGAGCTGACCATCGTGCCCTCAACCGTCCACTTGAAGATGAAATACTACACCAAGTTGGGTCATGTAGTCACGTTGCACGGGGACATCGAGGCAACTAGAAGATGCTTTGATACAACAGTCAGAGGACAGGCCGTGATCAGTGCGGCCACCAAAGGGAACAAGAAACCTCGAGTCGAAGAAAGGAAACCATCTTCATGAATCAACTCCATTGACCTCGACAGTTGCCACGGTGAAGACGACACTTCAAACGAGACCAACCAGGCCTCTGCCAACAAGTAGACACTAGCTCATCCTGTGCGACCAATCCCCGACAAAGATTTCGAGCTCATTCCCCTTGGTGATGACCCTAACAGGAACATGAAGATTAGCACCACTCTCCTGTCAACGATGAGGGAACAGCTCACGGCCTGCCTCAGAGAAAACACGGACTTGTTCTAATGGAGTACCGCCGAGATTCCCGGACTAGACCATGAGGTCGCCTGCCACCAGCTAGCCATAGATCCGGCCATTAAGTTCGTAATACAACGTAGGCACAAGTTGTCTCCCGAGAAAAAGGAGGTTGTCAAGCAGGCTGTAAAAGACCTCTTAGAGGCAGATTTTATTTTTGAAGCCCAATACACAACCTGGCTCTCTAATGTATTCCTTCTTAAGAAAAATAATAGAAAATGGCGAATGTGTGTTGATTATACCGATCTTAATAAGGCATGTCCCAAAGATGCTTTTCCTTTTACCTAACATTGATAAACTCGTGGACAATTCTGCAGGTTTCAAACTCTTGTCCTTCATGGACGCATACAGCGGATACAATCAGATCCCCATGTCGGAGAGAGACAAGCGACACACGACCTTCAGGACAGTGTCAGACAATTACTTCTATAACATGATGCCCTTCAGGCTGAAGAATGTCGGAGCTACATACCAACGTTTGATGAACAAAGTCTTCCGAAAAGAGATCGGGGACATGCTCGAGGCCTACATGGACGACATGATCGTGATGTCTCACGAGGAATATGATCATGCTCTACACCTCAGAAAGGTCTTCGAGCAGGCGAGAAAATACAAAATGAGGTTTAACCCCGAAAATGCACCTTTGGCGTACGGGAAGGGAAGTTCCTCGGCTTCTACCTCACAGAACGAATCGAGGCCAACCCCGATAATTGTCAAGCGTTTTAGGAATTCCCAACCTCGAGGTCGAATAAATCCATTCAATCCTTTAATAGGATGCTCGCCTCGCTATCTCGTTTCGTTGCCAAATCTGCACAACACACATTTCCTTTCTTCAAGCTACTACGAAAAGAGCTCGTGTTGAAATGGACCGAAGAGTGCGAGCAGACCTTGCTCAACCTCAAAAAGGCCGTCTCCGAACCACCGGTCTTACCACGACAGTAAGGAAAGGAGACATTATATCTATACTTGTTAGTAGCTACCGAGGCGGTCATTGCGACCCTCATTCGCGAAACGTACGACAGACAGAAACCAATCTACTTCACGAGTATAGCCTTGCAGGGCCCCGAGCTCAGGTACCAGCAGATCAAGAAGGTCTCATTGTCCTCAATAAACGCAACAAGAAGGTTACGACATTACTTCCTTGCCCATACAATTAAAGTTTGAATAGACCAACCCATAAAACGGCTGCTCAGACGCCCCGACATGGCCGGCAGGATGTTGAAATGGTCCCTGGAGATGTTAGAGTTTGACATTCAATACAAGAGACAAAAAGCTCTAAAGGCACAAGTCTTGGCTGACTAAGTCGCCAAAATGACCTACCAACCAACCCTGACTAGCGGCACCCACAAATGGACAATCTTTGTGGACGGAGCCTTTAGTTCGACGGGCAGTGGCGCGGTTATCATCCTCGAGAACAAGGATGACATCTTGATTGAAGTTTTATTGGCTCTAGATTTCCCGAGTTCGAATAACCAAGCTGCGTACGAGGCATTCTTGGCAGGCCTACGATTGGCCAAGGACCTCGAGGAAAAAGAAGTCAAAATATTCATTGATTCTCGGCTCGTTGCATCCCATGTACGAGGGGAATACCAAGCCAAGAACGACAACATCATCAAATACCTATCTCTTGTTAAGGAAAAACCGGAAAAGTTTGACTCCTGGCAAGTCCAACACGTCCCGCGTGAGCAGACATGTTATCTAAACTGGAGAGCACACGAAATAAGGGTGGCAATAAGTCTGTCATTCAAGAGATCCTCTCGCGCCTAAGCATCAGGAAACCATCAACACTTCTCGATGTAAACGTCATCAGTGACACCAACTTTTGGATGACCCCGATCTACAATTACCTCACAAGGGACGAACTACCTGTCGACCAGAAGGAGGCCTCGAAGACCAAAAGAAAAGTGTGCTCATACGTCCTCGTCGAGGGAAAACTCTACCAACGAGGATTCTCCATCCCACTCCTCAAGTGCATCAACGAGGAAAACGTCTCCGACATCTTGGGGTAAATCCACGAGGAAATAAACGTCCAACACCTCGGAGGGAAATCCCTAGCACATAAGGCCCTCCGGGAGGGCTACTAATGGTCGACGATATAACACAACGTGAAAGAATACATTAAGAAGTGCGAAAAATTCCAGAGGCACGGGGACATGCACCTGGCTCCTCCCAGTGAGCTCAAGACCCTTTCATCCCCTTGGCCTTTCACATGGTGGGGGATGGACATCCTCGGACCCTTCGGGTAAGGATCGTACCAGAACAAATACCTCATCATCGGCATTGGCTACTTCACAAAGTGGATTGAAGACGAAGCCCTCATTAAAATCACGGTGCAAAATATACTTTGTTTCTTCAAAAGAAACATCCTCGCCCGATTTGGCATACTCCAAGTCCTTGTCACCGACAACGGAACACAGTTCACAGACAGAAGGTTCCAAGATTTCGTCGCTAACCTAGACACAAAGCAACACTTCAAGTTCGTCAAACACCCCCAGACTAATGGCCAGGCAGAAGCCAACCGAGTGATCTTAAGGGGTCTGAAACGCATATTTGGTGAGGCTAAGAAAGCTTGGGTCAAAGAGTTACATAGCGTACTTTTGGCCTACCGCACGACCCATTACTCAACAACTGGGGAGACCCCATTCCTGCTGACATACGGGACCGAGGAAGTCATCCAAGTGGAAATTAGAGAACCATCGAGGCGGGCGAATGTACCCCTAGATGAGGAGCTAAACGACGAAGTCCTCCGAGTAGAGCTCGACCTCGTCGAGGAAATACGATTCAAGGTGGATCTTCGAGAGGCATCCCTGAAACAAAAGGTGGATTTGTGCCACGAAGCGAGGGTCATTAAACGAGAATTCCAAGTTTGCAACCTCGTCCTCCGGCGGAATCAGAAAAATCCACGAGAAGGCAAGTTGGTTGTTAACTGGGAAGGCTTGTACCGTGTCCGAGCCAAGGCGGACAACGAAGCCTACTACCTCGAAAACTTACAAGCTGAAGAACTTGCTCTACCATGGAACGCCGAAAAACATAAGCAATATTATAGTGATACAGCTCGCATGACCACGGCCTGAACAAGGGTAACAACGCGGCCATAAGAGCATGGAAGGTACGACTATGACTCTCCATCTCGATCGAAAGGAAGGCCCACATTCCGGGGAGACGGATACAACCCCTCCTCGATAATGGATACTTCAAATGAACTTCATTGTTGCAGTACCATGCCGGTAGGACATCCATCTCATGATGGGAAGGTCCAAGTCGCGGAATCGGGATCCCGACCGTGGTCCTCATCCCGCCACCCCACGGGCGTAAAACCCGCAACCTCGTCGGCTCCCTAAACCGACGAGCCCAAAAAGTTGAGCAGCAAATGTTCAAAAATAAACTTAATGTAAAACAACAAAGGTTCAAAAAAAAACTTAGTACGAAATACTCAAGTTCATTTCATTTAATCATCCGACCAAAAACTGGCCGACACAGAAAAATACAAAGGGGACTGCGCCCGCAGTTACAAGAAAAAAAAACTACACCCAAGTACAAAAAAATGATGGCACACAGGCCGACAAAATAACAAAGGCACGGGCTGGGAAACTATTCTTCCTCGTCACCCTCTTCCTCCTCCTTGATTGAATTCTCGACGGGGCAGACGATCTTCCCATTAACCACATCGTAGTTGAAGGCAGACCCCTCAATCACAAGATCCACTCCAGGGTTAACGACCCGCAGCTGCTCGACAACGTTGTTAAAACCCATCTTAAGGTTTTGCACACAGTCACTCTCAAGCATCTAAATTCTGGCAATCAAGTCAGCCCGAGTCCTCGAGGCTTTGTCCTCCTCACCCTCCTCCTCGGCAGGGGAAACCAGGAAATCTAACTCCGTAACCCTCGTCTGGAGACGCTTGACCTCTTCGACAACCTCGTCGAACTCAACCTCCTTATCTTTCATCTTCTTGTTCTCGTTGACCAATCCATCTCGTTCAAGCCTAACCTCCCCCAGCTCGATTATCAACCCCTCTTGGAGCATGTGAAGCTCTTTATAATCCAAGAGGTCACTTTTGAAATTCTCCTTCTTGATCCTCACCGACTTCAGCTTATCTTTAACAACATCTACCTCAAATAGCGGGCAAGTGTTATCGGACAAGACCAAGGTCGTACCCATGACCCTGATCAAAGCAGCAATGTCTCGAGACAAGTTCGCATGTCTGGTCGCCTTGTCCAGACCCATGATCGCCTTAAACTCTACATCTAAAACTCCCACGGAGCCTTCCCCATTAAAAATCTCTCTTTGAAAATGACACGAGGGCAGGAGGTACGTCCCTTGGTTCTCACGCAGGCCCACGCCTGCAACAGCACCATCCGGCGAGCCTTCAGCGCGCTGGTGTTTGGCGGGAGGAGACGCATGTTCAGAGTGCGGGATTGTTGTACCCCAAAATTTTCCCTCCCACAATCAAATCAATGTGTATCAATAGTTTTCCCAATAATCATAAGGTTCACAAGGTTCAAAATTAGTCAACAGGATTGAAAGTTTCATCAGACAAAACCTCCTCCTGAACAATGAATCTAAAACTAGGCTTTTGAATTTCTCCAAGATAAATGGACTTACAAGGCCTCAATTGAGCTTCATAAAATCCCACATGCCCTAAATAATCCTCATGTCAAGTTTCAAAGCTTTCCCAATAAGTTTGACCAGTCAGAGGTTCAGATATCCAAAAATCAATTAACTTGGCAAAAAAGTCAACTGAGGACAACTGTGGTCAACTTAAGGTCAAACTTCAAGATTTTTTTTCAACATCAATATTATGAGGTGAAATTAATAATTTGATCAAGGTTTGATCATGATTCATTAAGAAAATCTCAGATCATCAAGAATCAAGAAGTTTCTAAATTAGGGTTTTCATAGTAAAAGTCAACTGAACTTTGACCAGCCATAACTTTCACATACTTCATCAAATATTTCACATCCAAATCTCATTTGAAGGAAATTTAATTCTCTAAAACTTTGTGTCTCACAAGCCAAACCTAAAAATGATTCATTTGGAAGGTATGAGCTAAAACATTATAGGCCCTTTTGAAAGTCAACAAAACGTCAACTTTTTCCAAAGCTCATAATTTGAAAATGGTAAAAGATATGGGCATGGAACCAAAAAGTTTGGTTAGAGGACACTCTAAGCTTTCTAAAAAGTCCAAGATCACCTTTATAGCATTAAATTTGAGGAAGTTGTGCTTTGTCAAAGTTGGTTGATTTTTAAGGGGTGTATGAAGCAAAAAAGGCAATAACTTCATTCTTTTCCAAATGGGCCCATGAAATTGCAACCCAAACTAGAAGATAAAGTCATGCACGACCCAATTATCATTTATTATGATTTTATAATTGTATTTTATATTATTTTGGATTTTATTTATTAAAATTCAATTTTAATAAAAATAAAATATGAAAAATCAAATAATGGATCAAATCTTTGTTCTAGAATGATTTACACAACATTTAAAGTGGTTTGAACCTATCCAAATTCGTGCAAAGCAAAATAGCAAAAAGATATTTGATTTATTTTGATATTTATGGATGATTGTTTCTTCAATCTCAAGTAACCAAAATCCATGAACCAAAGGCCCATATTATGACCTAATTCTGCTCACTACATATACCAAAATTTTGAGGGCTCAAGGACATTTACCAAAATTCAAAAAAAATCAAGAACTTTTGAAAATTGTATTTTCGGTTTAGGTTTGTTTTGAAGCAATGTGAAGGTTGCTAATGAATCTTTGATACTTCTTAATCATATCCCCATCATCAGAACCATCAAATTCATGTTTTATGATGCTAATCGAATTGCTTTTTCTCTTACTTTTGGTTATTTTCGATTTCATATGAATGCTTGACATTAACCGTATCTAACTATTGATTTGTGATCCTTGCATGATAAAGATAGTTTCTGGGCAATTTCTTTGAAGCTTTATAGTCGGAAGCGCGATTTGCCATGATTAGGGTTTTGAGTTCGATTTTGGGAACTTTCAATTTAGGTTACAAGCATTTTAAAGCCTTGGTTGGATCGTTTACATCATGGGCAATCGATTGGAACAATTATTTTGGATCAATGTTATGTATTTTGCATGTTTGATTTTGCAGGTTATGTAGTGACAACGAGAATCCGTCACTAAAGGTTTTAGTGACGAACGTCTGTAGGTAAAAGTCTAAAACGACGGCTAGAGGAAGAAGACGATATTTGGCGCGTCAAAATTTTTTAAATTTTTGGCATCATTTATGTTGATTTTGTTTCACAAGTATAACGCGCGTGTGGTGTGACTCAGTTGGTTGAAGACTTCTCCCTTGGATGTGGAGGGAATGGGTTCGATTCTCAGGTCCCTTTATTTTGTGAATTTGTTTTCTTATCCTTTTTTTCTCTTTTGTTTTATATTTCTTTAAATAATTTCTAAAATATTAATTAATTATAATCAATTAAACTTAATTAGAATAATCACCGTTAATTTTTTTTCTAAAAAAATAAAACATAATAATTTAATTATAACCTTTTATTATTATCCTTTTATAATAATTTAGTTTTTTTTATTTGTAAATTAATTAATTAAATCTCATTCTTTTTCTTAATAAATTCACTAATAACTCTTTAAATATTTTCTTAAAATTAATTTCATTAATTATTATTTTAAGATATTCGATTTTTATTTTAATTAAAATATAATAATAGTTTTCTTGTAAATAATTAATATTTATTTTAAATAGATTATAAATTAATTCGTAATTAGTTTAAAATTTTCTTAATAAAGTTTAACTTTCTTAAAAAAGTCTTAATTTTCTTAATTAACCCTAATTTGCCTCTAACCCTAATTTATTTAATCTTTGTTTATTTTTTATTTATTTTGCTTTATGTTAATTATTAGAAAAAGTGTATAGGTCATTATTATTTGATGTAATTTATTTTCTCGCTCACATAATTATGTAACAGCCCCGAAGCGTTGTAATAGCGTAGGATTTTCTTTTTTTTTTTATTAATGTCATTTATTTTATTGTGGTTAGTAAAAATAGGGAGTGCAAAACCTAATTGAATTAATTGGACTTATATAATTAAAAATAAGATAAATATCTGAATATAATCACTCACACACGTAAGTCGACCGTCTTACGATCGCTATCTGCACCTCCTAGGGTTACCCCCCTTAGTTGCCTTCTTAAAATATGGTCAAGTCCCTCGAAAATGGGGGTGTCTTAAGCAAAGTCCCTACAAAGTCATCATGGTCCCTTCAGATTAAAATATCAAGTCCCTACGAGGTTGCCTACGATATATGATCTTGTCCCTTCAGTAAATATGATGATAGTCCCTTCGAATTGCTAAAGACACCCCTTAAGTTGCCTTCATTGACCATACGATGACCATACGCTCGTCCCTCAAATAAATCCAAAGTAATGACTACCTACTCCTTAATAGTAGGGACATTCTTACTCTTGAAAGAAAATAAAAGAACATGAAAGACTAGTCTATGGTAGGTACCTCTTAGTTACTTTCTCACATTTCAAAAATACTTTTCACACCTCACTCTTTTCAAATACCTTCAAAAACAAGGCTTTGTATACATCCATACGAGGATCATTACAAAGTACTTAGACAAATTTCTAAACACACACTACACTTTCTTTTTTCAAACGAATAAGTGAGCTAAGTAACTAAGAGCTCATGGATAACCATGGATATAAAGGGTGATTATACATTCCCTTTATATAACCTACCCCCCGAACTCAAGTCATTAAAAATAGGTCTTTCATGTTCTTTTATGCCCTTTCCATATGGATAAAATAAAAGTCGGTGGCGACTCTTACTATCTGCAACATATATAGAAAGACAGTTCTCTCACCGTGTTACATGGATGACAGGCTTCCCCGCGACAAGAAGAAGATTATGGGTCGTCAAACCACCAGCCGCATCCTGCGACCACTTGGCGAACACGACCCTTAATAGCCTTCTTGGAAGCTTTGCCCGTGTCCTTGTTCGACAACTTCAAGACACGGTCCTTGAGGTTAGGCATGGCGGCTGCAAAGAAAAGAGCACAAGTTAGTTATTGGATAAAAATAGTTAAGACAAAATAAATACGAACACAAACTACCTAAAAGACGGAGGGATTCCTCGTTTATTTTACACTCGAGCACCGCCTTGGTGTTTATTAGTCGAATTTCAAAAATGGGATCCCCAACGTCAGACAAGACGGGATTGTCCTGTCGATCCACACAAAGAGAATGAGTGAAGCTCTAAACAAAAGCCACTAATTTTTTATGGACATTCGTATCCTTGGACCCCAGATTCTCGGGCTTCACAAGGAATTGATCTGTAGCACGATTGAAGTGAGCTCACTGTCACTCGAGCGGGATGGTCGAAATAAGATGCCCTTCACCTTGGGCATCCCGTTGTTTGGCATATATATTATACAAACCACGTGGGGTGAGAGGTTTCACTGTGTACCACATGTCCTTAAAATTTCGGACATAATCGACATAAGTCTTAAACAACCTCCTCGACTGCTTAAATGAAACCCAGTTGTGTCTCCCATTCACGCTCAACCGTTGCAGATGGAAGACCCGAAAAAAGAGGGGCAGTGTGCAGCCGATTTCGAGATACTGACACACCACTTCGAACGCCCGAACAAACGCAATGGCATTTGGATGTAGTTGGGAAGGGGCCAGGTCGAGTCATCTGAAGACACCCCGCCTGGAAGCTGGGGAAAGGAAGACGGAGCTCCGTCTCTCTAAATACAAATTCATACATAGGGAAGCGTGTTCCCCTAAAAACTGAGTACATCCGCTGCTCGGGAGGGGAGTATAGCATTCCCAATTATGGGGAGCCCCCGAAGCTAAATCCTCCACGACGTTATGGGCATAGCGAGGGTCATTCATGAAGCAGGAACCCGTTTCTAGCGGCTCCTCCTTGACCCATGACAAGTCGGGCGAGGCGGGAGCAGCAGGTCTGTTTCCACCCACATCATGCTCATCTGACCCTAGTTCGTCCACCTCATCCTCGTCCATTTTTACGTCGACGTCATCGACGGGAATATCCTCGACTCTTCCTTGCGAGTCCACATTACCTGAAAAGCAAAGGGAACTGGTGAATTCGATTTCGCATCAAATCCACCCTTCCACCACAATTTAAGTGAAATGACGAGGACCAGAGTTGGGGAAAGAAACGCCCGACGCATTCATACAAAATTCATAGGAATGTTCGGAACATTCATCGAAATTCATAAGAATGCCCGGGACACTCATCAAAAATTCATAAGAATGCCCGAAACATTCATTGAAATTCATGAGAATGTCTGGGACATTCATCAAAAATTGAATTCCCTTAATTGGCACTGGAGGAGGGTCCTCCTCGACGGTTTTCAAGGAATTTCCACCTACAGATTCATATGAACATGTCGAGGAGTGACTTCCTCGGCTACTCCTGTGGAAAAACTACCAGGAAGAAGGTAAATAAAACCTATTATTACTAAGAAAGAGAAGAATCTTACTTGACATGTTCGCCGGCGAGGAAATGTTGCAGTTGTTGTGATGGCGGAGGAGTGTTTTTCGACAAAAGCGTAACATCGTCAGGTGATCCTCTGAGGAGGGTTGAAAAGTGAAAAGAGATAAATGAGGGGAAACCCCTAACTCCAACTCTTTTGTAGGCCCCATACGGGAAAACGCGTCTAGCCATCATTGCCTAGGCTGCCTAGATTCCCCTAGGCAGTCATAGACATTTAATGCGTCGTCACGCGTAAAACGAATAGACTAACACTAAATGCCATAATGAAGATAAATGAAGAGACAGACACGTCACCCTTGGGAACACCAAAGGTCATGAAACTATGCTCTTCAAAGTACCGGGCATGCCCCTCCTTGACATCATGAAAACGCAATAGAAACCTCACGTGCCCGCCATGATCAAGATACGACTGTGACTAACCACAAGCATACAGTCCTCCCTAACGAACTAAAACGTTAACAGAAGCCCTACACGCCACCACCTTAGACAGCCTCAAATGGTCGCGAGCAAGTGTCCTCCTCGACACTCACCAATCATTCTCAGAATGATTAAACCACTTGCCCGACAATGTTTATCCTTAAGTCATCACTCCGCACCGGAGTTGCAACTTTGGGGCTCTTGTTCTGGACTGGGTCGTAGTGTGTGTGTGTCAGGCACGACCCAATACCGTCGGGCACAGGCCCAAGGCCCAAGGCCGAATACATTAGGGTATGGAGAGAACACCACCCCCTCCCCCCCCCCCCACACACACACACATGTTTCACACACTCCACCAATTGTCCCGCAATAATCTCCTAGTCTTACGGAACAGTTGGACCAAGGGCAAGACGGCATGCTAGGTCTTAACTGCTCTCACGCAAACCCTGGCAGTTCTTCCTTATGCCTAGTTGGTCGAGTCCATGAGAAGAACCTTAGCCCAGCGCTGGGGGCACACTATAAATACTCTCTTTTAATAGAAAGTCGTGTATTATATTTCTTACTACTTTCTGTATTTGCTCACTCCATAAGCTCTTTCATCACTGAAAGGTTCCTCCTGATCAAGTCAAATTATATATATATATATATATATATATATATATATATATATATATATATATATATATATATATATATATATATATATATATATATATATATATATATATATTACTTTTACAAAATAAAAACAGAATTTAATTTTCATTAGAAATGAACAATTAATCTTTTGATGAAACTTAAGTTTATAAATTATAAAATAAACAAGAGTAGAAAGTGATTGAAAAATGTAATAAAATTAGTTTTGATCAATTGAATCATACTCAAACAATAATATTACTAACTAAAATTGCACGATATAGTTAAAAGTACACTATTGTCCAAAGTCCACTCCGTTCATGTAATAAAGAAATTGTAGTACTAACTTGTAGCAATTGTATTCATTCGAATTCAATGAACCAAACACTTCTTGATTAATAATTTCCAAAGTAATGGATTTTTCTGTCTTATCAATAATTTTCCCAGATAGTTAGTTGGTACAATAATGATTGACGTTGGATTTGGTCGGAGGATCACAATTCTATTCTCTGTAACTACGATTGAGATTGATTGAAATCACTTGATGTCGGATCTGATTTCAAAATTAGATTGGTCGGTTTAATGGATCGGATATTGGTGGTGGAAAAAAATTATAAGTTTTGAATGTTCAGCCAAATAATCCAATATTAAAAAATAGCAATGTACACGTTGTGTGAGAAGCTATCTAAAATGGAGGCCAAGTCCTTAGGGATTGGTTAATTGCACATGCAACAGAGGCGCCGGCAAACATACAATATAAGAGGTTTATAATGCCATAGACTTAGAAACAACGATAGATTTTCACTTTGCTTACAATTTGTTAACTTGACAATACAAAAAAGACTTCAAGTCACTCAAACTACAAGCAATAACATAATCAATAACCACCCAACAAGATACATAGTTTTTAAATTATGATAATAACTAATGGTCAAACGGTTGAACTGAATCCTATATAAACATATGCAACTTATTTTTCTCTTCCACAATTTTAGTACTAGGCAGAGGTGAAATGAATTTATTTGAGATTGAAAGCAATAAGATTCTATCAAGGAAATCCTCTGTGGGATGTTCCTCTCGTATATCATATTATAGAAGTGGAGAAGGTGTTCCATTCAAATGGGAAATGCAACCAGGGATAGCAAAAGAATCATCACCGGCAAAAGAGCTTCCACCACTCACTCCACCGCCAAAATTTCTTAGTTTGGGGCTAGCAAAACCATGCATTACCAAGAAATCAACTATGTCAAAGTTGAGCTTTTGGAAGAAAAGAGTTACCATAATCAAAAGCAAGAAGCCACAAGAAGAATGTTTTCATGAAGATTTTGATGCACTATCATGGTTGGATTGTAGCTCTGATTCTGAATCTATGGCATCACCTCGTGGTTCAAGCTTTTCATCTTCCTCTTCATCAACATCAATCATGAAGAGTACTCGTTCTTCATTGAACTCGGTGAGCTCGTGCTCAGAGCATACTGTCAAGCGAGTGTATGGAGGTTGTTTCCCAATGAACATGACCAGAGTTCTTGTTTCACTTACAAGGCGTGTTTGAAAATAATAACAGTATTATTTATGTTTTTACCTTTACATTAGAAAAATTAAGGAAATATACAACTCACACCCATCTTCATTCATTATTTTTTTTCCAAATATGTGGAAAAATCACCTATAATATTCAGGACTGTTTAACCGGTGCTTCTTTTGCACCTGAATGCATACTTTATGTAATTAGTGTACACTGATTAATTGTTGCTGTGTTGAGAAATTATAAAACTGTACTGAAGCATACTTTATAATTACTAACTCTTGAAATCTTTCTAGCTACAAATCTTAAATGCTATGCAAGTTTGAGTGATCATCCGGACATAAATAACTAGTTTCTTCCGGAAGCAGTTTCAAGACTACAATATCACTAATTACAATATCATACTAATAACAATGACATTCGACCTTTGGAAGCCATGTTGTTACATCATCAACTAATAACAAGCAAGATTAGTTACATGGAGCCAATGTAAGTAATCATGACAAGCATGAAACCTGGGCACAATGTTAGTTACATACTCCCTGTAAATCAGAAAAGAACAATATCACAATGCAGATACACTGTTGTGACCAACTGATAAGAAATTAACTATAAATCTAGTAATCTACTGCTAAATGTAAAGGGATAACGACACTTTTGCCAAATTAGAAGATACTATAGACTTCCATTTACCAGCATGATCATACAATCATTAGTGATGAAGATTTTAACTTTATGATCAAATCTTATATTGCAACCAAGGTGCCACCATGACATAATGGCATGTCCGCCGTAGCTGTGCCATATGCCGCAATGACATGTTCACATGATGGATTTTTGGCCTTTCGGCATCAACATCACTGATCCCATACTCATACTTCAACGGACATTTTGAGGCGAATAAGATCAAAGTATTGTAAAAACAAAAGAATCAGCAACAAAAACCTTAAAAAAGGTTGATGCTATATGCCATCTTCATCACCACCATTTCTACACCAACATGTGCTCCCTGTCGTCTAGCACTACCCCTACCAACATGACACAGACACAGACCATGTTAACATTAATAATTGATCCCTTCTGCTGCCAGCAGAGGAATAAGTCTGATTAAATCCCATTTATGTTGTTCTTTAAAACCCTAATTTCTAGTACTCACCAGTTTATCTTCAAAACTGGGTGTCTGAGAAGGTACAAAAAAGAGACGTTCCCACCATAGGAAACCGGTGCATTTTAATCAGAGATCAATCATTTGAACATATTTTCAAAATCACAACATTAAAAGTTTGACGCACATCTTTTTCTACCACACTAATTAAATTGTTATCAACTTATGAATTATTGACACAATCTTCTTTTGAAAGTTGCGCTCTTACAAACAAAACCGGTTACTCCTATAACCTCAATAAACATACCAAATTGGAGTTTTCATTCAGGAGTAAGAAATTTTAGAAAACAAAAGACATAATCTACCTCAATAAACTGGTTACTCCTATAATCTCATGCCTCAATAAAGCATCTAAAAGACATAATCAATTAGATGCTTAATCTGATATGAAAAAAAAAAAAAACTATCGGACTAAGAAATTTAAGAAGCCTAAACTCAGATATAGTTATGCAACAATTTTGTTTGAGGCGCTAGTCATTGGGAAATAAAACACACCTCACTTAAAGTATACCTCCAAAGATGCATTTCCAAATACCAGTATTCCTCCAACCACCACAAATACACTATAAAAACCTTCGGACTTTCGGTTGTATAAAATTAGGTTGATAGGTTGATTATAAATTGACATAACCACCCAAAACTTGAAACAGGCAAACATAAACATAAATACATACCTCAGCCGGTGCCGATTCCCTATAAAATTAAAAAAGTAAATCAATTTACAGCAGCTAGACATATTAGACAGTTCTTAAGAAATAGAGAACACCAAGTATACCTTGGTCTGTCAGACTTAGAAAGATGTTTAGCCATTATAGATTCCTGCAACACAACATATTATCGCATTACTCTCGTGAATTTAAAATGGATTGTCAAATTAACACGGTCCAGCACTAAGTAAACTACTGCCAGGAAATTCAATGGCAAAAAAAGAAAAAGCCCGTGGATTTGTTGAAAGGGAGCCGTTTGGAAAATAGATACATGTTTAGGACTGGACCCGCCAAAAGGTATGGAGTTGCATGTTGTAGGCATATATCAATCCTCAACGAAACACCAATTCTTGCTTCCATTAAATGTAGTTTTATTTTTCAGCTGTCATCATAAAGAACAATTTTGTATTGGCCAAACACCATAAAAAAAAAAGACCTTTTCTAAATAAAAACAAAAGCTTTTGTTATTTTGCATCGTAGTAAAATATGCGTCAAAATGTCTTGGACCTAACTCATGATTGCAATTGTCAGAGCATATAAAACATTACCTGCTCTTGTATAATGCTCCTTGCTTCAACAAGCTGAGCTTCAAGCTCAAGTTCCCTCTCGGTAGCTTCCGAAGTGACGTCTGCCTCTTTCTGAGCATCTTGCAATTGGACCATGCGCTCCTTCATATTTGAAATTTCAGCCATTAACAACCAAAACACAAACAATCCATATATGCAAGTACTTAACAATGGAAACCAAAAAGGGATACTAATAAGTAATACTAACCTTTATAGAAGCCATCTTGGTTCTAAGACTCTCTTCAATTTGATCTCTGGCCATGTGAAAAGGAAGATCAAATACGTCCTGCAATTATCAAACTTATAAATTTCATAGGGCAGTTTGACAGTGCGAACAATGTACAAAAGATAAGTAAGTTTCCACACCGTTCTCCCAACCAGCGGAGATTGTGAAGGATTACTTTCAGCTCTTTCATTTGGAGTGGGAGATTGATTTGGTAGTCCATTAGGAGCATTTAAGAAATCACGCATATCCACCTGTAATCAGTATTCATTACACTCACAAATTTGATAACCTAGGTCAAACTCTGCTTTAGAGGGATGGGCATCATAGAACAATGGCCTTTAGAAGGAAGTACAGAGCCTAGTCAAAATATAAAAATGACAAAGATGGATGAAAAACAAAAGAAGAAATATGCTGAAAGCTACCAGACCAAATTTTGTACAGAGTTAATGTTCTCCTTTATTTCCGTTCTAATTAGTAACTACCATCCTCCGTCCATTTGTACTTTGCATCACTAAAATAATCAATTCCCTGAATACATCAAAACAATTAACATGTATTTGTGTTTAACAATCAGTCAGTAACAACCACCAAAACCTAAAAAGTGTCATTGTATCCTATCATAAGTCATGTCTAAAGGTTGACATATAATTCCACATATTTATAATGGTTTGATCTGCAGGTATCCTTAAACTCCTACCTCTACTATTAGACTGACCTTCATATGGTCTACCAACCCTACGGATGCTTTAATAGTTTTCTCCTCTTGTGCCCAAACTACCAACAGTGAGACTACCATTTTTTTTTACAATAGGTGCCACTCCATGTTTCTCTCTAATGCTTTCAATTCTAAAATCAGTCCCAAGGCATAAAATATCTAAAGATGAAAAAGGTAATGAAATGAAAGTGCCAAACTAATTCGTGTGTGTGTGTGTGTGCATGTTTGCATGCACACACAAAAACCTCTTAAAGAATGAACACATTAAGAAAAGTTAACAAATGAAAACTTGTTGGATGATCCAAAATTATATCAAGGAGAATCAATGAAACATGGCCAAAGAATCAAACAGGCAGCGTTGTTCATTCATGTCTACAAGTAGAATTTTCAGCAAATAATAACAATTACAAATCAGGAACCCACCTGCATTGATCTCAATAATGCTCTTAAATCAGCATTTTCTGCTATTAGTTCTTGATTTTTCGCCTCATAAGCATCCACCTGCCATTATTATAAATAAATTGTGAATGGTGGAGAGTGTCGAGGATTAAAAGTTTATAATGATAAGGTGAAAGCTTGCATACAATCTTTTTATAAAAATCATTGTCTGTTTTCTTCCCATTCCAAGTCCCACGTGGCCTCCCTTCCTTCTGTTTACACACATCATAAGTACCAAATTATCACACAAAAAATTGTGATCTTACAAGTTAGGAGCAACATTCAAATTATATGGATGGTTGATACCTGAAGCAAATTCATTATCTCCATGCCTGACCTAGATTCTTTCTTCTTCTCCATCAACACTTGGTTTAGTCTCTCCTGCAAGAATAATGTACCAGCCCTTCATATTTCCAAATCTAATAAATTGTAGAATCATGAAATAATTCAATGGTAAAATCCCTACCATATAGGAGCACAAATTGTCAAAATACCATTCTCATTTGAACAATAAATGTCAAAGATATCCTACCTGCAATTTTATGTATTCCTTTTCCTTCTTCTTCATCTCATGTACTTGTTGAGTCCTTACTTGCTTTGGGACAGACCACATAGTAAAATTGACAAATAGTCAGAGCTTATCCATCTTGAGTTACGGGTATCTAAACAAGACAAAAAATAATCATAGTAAAAACAGCCTCTAACCTGATTACCAATAACCATCCTCTGAAATTCATCCCTCTCCTGTTGCAGCTTATCAATTGTGGCCTTAAGAGCTGAAGTGTTTTTAGCTTCCTAGACAAGAACAAATAACTCATGAATTAAACCCCACCATTAAATAACAAAAACAAACATAACGCATTATCTTGTAAATAAGGAAAGCATTTTCTAGTTTCAACCATTCAATGCTTGAAATTTACCAAAACTATATTCTAAAATCATCTCCTCACCTTCCTAGTTAATGTTGCTATCTCTCTATCTTTGGCTTGTATTTGCCCTTCAAGCCTCTCAACTTTGGCCTCAAATCTCGATATATCAGATAACAATCTATGACATTAAAATCATAACACTTCCAGTCAGACAGATCAAAATCACACACACATACACACAAACACATACATCAACCTAATGTCAATTATCAAACAATTACCGTTGTCTTTGTTCATTAGCAGACTCTCTAAACTCAACATCACGCTGTCTCTGCTGAAGCAGAAAGTATATACAATTGCAAGTCCTCGCTATAGAAACCTAAACATCACATAACCAAAATTTCAAAAAAATGTCATTTTCACTAACTACTTTCAATTTCATTTCACAATTCCATTTCGAAGATTAATTCTTACAGGATCATTTGCAAATAGATCGAGCGAAGCAGGAAAACCAAATGTGACGAGCGATTGGTTCAAATACTTGGTGCAGTGTTCCAAATTTCCTACATCGGCGAATGCATTTTCCCTGAAAACGAAAACAACAATGCCGTTACAGAGCGAAAACTAAAACGAAAACGAAACCGAAACCCTAGGAGAGAGAAAAATGGAGAAAGTAACGAAAGAGATAGGGTTTGAGTTTAACTAACCCGGTGGTGAAAGCAGAATGAGAAGATTGCTACAAAAAAGAGACAGTTAGGGAAATAAATTAAATAAAATAAAAGAAGAAAAGTAAATTAACGAAGATTAATAGAGATTTTATTTTTTACCCTAAGATCTAAGTCTCCTTCAGATGAAGGCATTGTTGTCTTTGGTAAAGAGCTTCTTCTTCCTCTTCTTTGTTTTAGATCTAATAACTATCTATGTCTTCTATTCTAAGCGGTGTCTGAATTTGAAAGATGAAATTGAATTAAATCGGTTTTTTTCTGTTGGGCGGGTGGGTAATGATAATGTGTGTTCGGGTTTGGGTTTTGGTTTGTTTGCCAATTGGGAAGTGACATGTGGCTTTGGGGTAATGATTTGCCATGTGGAGGTTTGTGAGTGAAGGATGAGAATTGTGGGGGTTGTGTTTTGGTTGGGATTTATGGCGCCATGATGGTCGGTCCCATGCGCTTACATGCGTGACTTAAAAACCTCTTTTGACTCGCTTTTTTTTAGAGCAATTATCAACTTTGGGTTTTGGGCTTTGGTTTAGTTCTTGGGTTGGGGTAAAATGAAATGTTTTTTCTTTTTCCACCTCTTAAAGTTTTTAGAAATCTATCAAATATTTTAAAATGTTTTTTGAATTTTAGAACCAGAATGTATTTTTTTTAGTGTTCAAATTTTAGAATTAGAATATCCTCATATAATTTAAAATTTTGTTAAGTGAGAATAAGATATCTCAAACAATGTTGAAATAATGTAGAAGATAAGATAATTTGAATTAAGCAATAAATAATTTAAACAAATAATAATTCGCAATCCAATTTGGTACAATGTCTGGAGGATTTTAGCCCAAAGAAAAGTGAATTCACTAATTCAATTACTCAATAGTACACAACAATTTCATCTAAATTGTCATAAATCACATTTTTTTTTAATATTACTCGTAAATTTCAACTCAATATCCCTCTGAATTTAATATACTTTCACTTTCACTCAAACACTTTCTCAAGTGTTAGCAAGAATTAATTATTTGTGGTGTGATTAAAATCACAATTACATACTAAATACTTTATCTCTCTAAAATATGAAAGACTCTTTAAGATAAAGTATTACACAAGAAATAAAATGCTTCAGAAGCTTGAGTCTTCAAATAAGGAGAAGCTTGTATCAAAGGTTCATGGGCAAAACTTGTAGAAATTTCAATGGCTAATCTCAATAACCAAACATAACTTTTGCAGATTGAGTTCTATAACCAAACAATGAGTTTCTAATAGTTGATCTCAAGAACCAAACTCGATTCTTCAAGAGTATCGCACTCTTGAAATAAAATAATGGCATCAAACCAATACAACAATACTTTCTCACAAGTATTTTTCACTCACAGGGCATTAAGGAAAATTTGCTAAAATAAAATATTTAAAGAGAGAGAAGAAAGTGACAAATGTAAAGAATTAAGAAAATAATGAATTATTGTGTGATTTCAAATGAGGATAGACTTTCTTTATACGTGAGAAAATGTGGATAAAGGGGAAATAATTCATAGGCCGAATTAATGGGATAATATATTAGGCCAATCGATTAGGCACCCCAAATAATTGACTGTTAAGGCCACAAATGAGAGGTATTGATATATAGTCATTACCAAACATGAAGAGATTATCCCAATCAATTGTAGACTCGACTAAGCAAGTCATAATTGATTAGGTCTTTTATCTAATCGATTATTTAGTTAAAAAAATTATTCCAATCAATCATACACTTTCCTGAATAGTTGGCTAGCTTTTAAAAACATTTTTAGGTGATTTTTTTTAGTAAATAGGTGTCTTAAAAGTATTTTATGTGTCTGTGTGTCTCTGTGTGTGTGTGTGTGTGTGTGTGTGTGTGTGTGTGAGAGAGAGAGAGAGAGAGAGAGAGAGAGAGAGTTGCCTTAGTATCTTAGAAGTTACTCTCCTACTTTCATAAGACCCTGGTCACTCAGACAGACACAACTATGTAGGCTTTCACACTTCTTTTATTTCATAACTCTAAAGCTTTCAAGTTCTTTTTCCAGATATATTAATCATATAAGCATTTCATTGGAACCATGACTCTTCTACTTAATGAGGCTTGAGATATTCAAGTTAATCACCATCGTCAAAGAGTTGGAAAGATATCACTGCCAACTTCAATAAGCATCAGTGTTATCATCATCAAAACACCAAGAAGGTTATCAACATCGAGATCATCAGTTTAATACATACAAGCACATAGATTCATATTATCCTTATTTTTTATGATGACAATGTTTCTCTCAGGGAGTGGTAAAAGAGAAACACAAAGATAAAGATTAGAACGATTAAAGTACCTCTCACATGAGTAGAAAGTATACTTTACTCCTCTTGAGAGTATACTTCTCCCCTTCGGCATGATAAAAAAGGCAGGAAAATAAACATAGCGCATAAATCACATACAATAATTTAGAGGAAAGGAAGAAGAAGAAAAATAAGATACAATTAATCATACTAATCCATGCATGATTGATTTAAGATTCCTAGTTTAGTTCTTATGAAAAAAATCTTTCTTTAGGCTGGTTTTATAAAAATGTATGTGAGTTAATTAGACGAGATCACGAAATCAAGTATGCATTCCCCTTTTCAAACATGATTTCTAAAAAGTGGATCATAACCTCAATTTTCTTATCTCAAGAGTGAGTTATTAGGTTTATGGCGCTAGTGTCGTCGCATCTTATCTGGACAACTCCAGGATTAACACTATAATCACTGAGTAGTTATTTTATCCAAATAATTTGCGAGTAACAAATGCCCATAACAACATATTTTACCTCGATCGTGGATAGTGTGATACTTTATTATTTTTTTGCTATGTCATGAGAGAAGAGAATTCCCAAGTGAGTGATGTATCGCTGGCACTTTTCCTATACAATTTTTACCCAGCAAAATCGGAATCAGTGTACCCAACTAAGTCACAATCTGCTACCAGATGATATCATAAACTTATTTGTTGTGTGCGAGTGATATATCTTGAGATGAACTTGATTGCACTGAGTTGTGATTATTTTGGGGAGGCTTGAAAATGAGCACAATGATACACAAGACATATGATATCAGGACGGGATGCAGTGATATAAAGAAGGGGACCTATCATACCTAGGTAATTTATTTCCACAACTAGTATTCCATTATTGTCCTTGTCTAAGTTGTATGAGGTTGTTATTATTTTAGACTTCTCCATGTAAAACCTATTTAGTAGCTCTTTGCAATATTAGGCTTCATTGGCGAAGGTTACTTCCTTAACTTGATGAATTTGAATCCCTAGAAAGTATCCAAGGTTCATCACCATTGACATCTTGAATTCGTTCTGCATCATTTCAAAAAAAATCCTTTTACAAGGATTATTTAGTAGCATCAAAGATGATATCATCAACATAAATTTGAACCAGTAAAATGTGTTGCTCGATTTTCTTGATAAAAAGAGTTTTATCAACTTGTCATTTTATTAATTTATTTTAAAGCAAGAACTTTCTTATACAGTTGTACCAAGTCTTGTACCCTAAATCCCCCCCCCCCCAAGTTTTTTCATTTGTATCCCATTTGCATCATGACATTATGGCCATTTCATTTGGTCATTAGAATGCATTAGTCAAAGTCAACGAAAGGAAAAGTCAATAGTTTGACTTATTCTTTTGATCATGTGCATGCTTAAATCATATGTGCAATTCCCAAATATATGTTGTTTCATTTTGTATTTGCATTCCCTCATGATATCATTTAACTTAAAACCTATCTTTTCTTTTCATTTGATGTATATGGTGCAATATTAAATAATTGAAGTAAGTTTCATGCATTGTCCAAGAGTCATTGATGAGTTTCCTTTTCAATTCGCATACAACCATCCATTTTGGTATTATTGATTGGAGTAACTTCAATTTAAATTCATTCATACATTCAATTTTTCTTGAAAAGTATAAATTTTTGAACTCAAAAAATGCATTCTCATTTTTTATTTCAAAGATTTTCACAAGTAATTACATATTGCATCATAATAAAGTACAAATGTTACAATTCAAGTTTGCATTTTCCTTTGTACCTTTGGAAAGCATTTTTCTCTACATTTTGAACATAAACCTAATTTTTATAACATAAGACAAGGCATAAAATGGTAAGTGTGCATTATATTCAAACTTCCACATGGTTTACTTGGCTCAATTAATAAGAGAATCTCTAGTCACTCCATTGTTGCACGTGAATCCACCCAGCCAAGCATGATTCATCATCAAAGGCTTAGAACATATAAAAAGGGAATTATTGTCCAAGGCAGCCAATGCAACATGTTTCCAATCAATACAACCAATGAAATATCAAAAATGTATATATGCAACATGATCATGGTAATGCAAAAGAAAGTTGCAGCATAGTCATCAAACACAATATGGCATGGTCAAAGGAGCCATTATGCAGTAAAGCAAGTGTGGTTTAGTTTGTTTTAAAAAATGGAATTATAACACAAGGATCATTTTGTTTCCTTCAATGTGTTTGTTTAAATCCTTACCATAACAAGTTATGCAACAATCACAACAAAGCAATGCAACAATTATGCAACATAAAACAATGTACCTTTTCAAAATTTTCATTAAAAAAACCATTTACCACAATTAACTGCAGTAAAAAAGGACGTGTTGTTTACTGAAAAACAAAAGAAAATGGGATTCAAAAACTCAGCATATGGCCTCACACGATTAACCTTATTCCACTCACCACTCAATTCCATAAAATCAGGGATGAGTGCAAATCCTCTAACAAATCACCATTTCACTCTTATTCAGATAAAAATTTCCCACACTTGGGAAAAAATAAATGCATTCTTCACTCTCACACACATATCTGATTTGTTATAAATTGAGTCAATCTTTTCACAAAGAAAAAAACAACAACAAGAAACTTTAAGCAAGAAACACTCAAAGAGCACCCAATACTCAAATCTCTAACCCACAAAAGTCACTTAGAGCTTATTTTATCCTAAATTGTTCAGAGCTTCATCATATAAGCTCTAATACAACTTGAGCTAAACCTAATCAAGAAGAAATAATAACAACCGTGCAGAAGTAACAACAATACTAAAACAAACCAAAATAAGCAACACACAATCATAAAGGAAGAAAAAGTATAAGAGTGTAGAGAACGAAAAACAGAGAAACAAGTACTTTGGGATTCTTCACTCTGGGAACGTCCAGATCGGTAACAAAAAATTGCTTCTCTAGGATTTTATTGCTAGATTCATTGTTGCTTGATGCTTTTTGAACTCTCATATGTGTTAGTTTTTTGGTGTTAGTGATGATTGGGGTTAATTTTTGAGTTTGGGAAATTTAGGGTTTCATTTCTTAGTGTTCAATTTAAGGTCGAATTCGGAATCAAAAGGCCTATTTTACCTAGGTTGGGGTATTTAGTTGTGGTCTAACGGCTGTAGGATGGACGTCATCGTGAGGTTCTTAGGCATTGTTGTGGGTGTTTTTTAGAACCACCGAACTGGATCCTCAACCACCCTTTTTTGGGTTTTTATTTATTTGTTCTTTAGAAAGTGATATAGAGATGTGGAGCGATGAGAGAATAAAATATGAGAGAAGTGAGCTCTTTATCTTTAATCCACATGTTTTAAAACGCTTCCCTCCTCTGCTGGATTGATGACATTTGGGCGAGTATTTGTCGTTTGGATCATTCTACTTAGCCCAGTCAACCTTGTTCCTATGTAAATGTTCCTACCATGCGCTAGCAGTCTTAGCCTTTGGATGAACTTTAGCTCCCATAGAATAATCAGATCCAACACGGCTGATTTTCATTTCCAATCCAGTGGCCACTGTTGAGTAAATGGTGTTGACTCTGGTCCATCCACTTCCCTTTTCTTTGGTCCATTTTATCCTTGCACCAACGTTTTTGTTCTGGACCCCCTCTTGATTGGCCTTTTTAGCCCATTGTTTTTTATTTTCTTTCTGTTTTGTTTTTCTGTTTTATTTATTTTATTTTTTCATTTTTTTCTTCAATAATTATTTGTAAACCAATAAATAATTTTTTTAATATATTGTATTTTTATCTTTTATTTATTTGTTTAATTTTACTTCTTTTTTTATACATACGAGGATATTTGTATTTATACTTGAATATTAAAAATATAATTACTTTTTCCTTTTAGATTAATTAGATAATTGATTATGATTAATCAAAAATACAAAAAAAAACTTTTTCAAAACCCTAATTCATCTAACAATACCAACCCCTAACCTATTTGCACTTTTGTTATTTTAATTGAAACAATTAAATAAATAATGTACTATCATAATTAATTTCATTTCACTTTTAAATCAAAAAACCAAAAAATAACTTCTTACCACAATTTCAGTATCCATTTCAAAAACCAAAAATAAATCATTTCATAATTCATTTTGCAACGCAGATCAAACCTCGATCCATATCGAGTGCATTTTCTAAATAAAAATAAAAACAACTAATCATTTTCAAACACTTTTCACAAATAAGACGAAAAATGAACGGTTTAGGGTATACCACATTTTTCCCCGAGTGTTTGAATACGAGTTGTATAACATGATCATTCGAGCATTAATTATCCTTTTAAAAATAACTCTTAACTCGATTGATACCGAAATTAAATCTCGAGCAATCTCATTTTTATAATAAATCAGACAAAAAAGAACGATTATGTGTATACCACTCTTTTCCCCGGATACTTGGATACAAGTTATATAACTCAGGCATTCAAGTATTCTTCTTCCAACCAAAAAATGCCTAATCATATCTAATCTTTTCATGATTAATAAGATGAAAAATGAATGGTTTGGTGTATACGACTCTTTTCCCCGAATACTTGGATACAAGTTGTATAACTCGATCATTCAAGCATTTTTCATCCACCAAAAAAAATCAAACACATTCAAATCTTTTGTCTTTTGGCTTCAAAACTCAAACTCTTTTAAAAAACAAAAGATATTTCGTCTCGATACGATGCAAAACAACGCTTCATCCTTATATGTGTGATTAAGCTAGCGACATTTTCCCGAATATTAGTGTGATGCAAATCTCCCATTCTTAACTTTTTTAGGTAATAAAATATTTTCTATTTGATTGTGACTAAATAGCTTTCGCTAAAATCGACCAACAAACAAACATTTTCTACCCAGAACTACATAACTTTGTGTTCTGCATTACATCTGGAGACAGGGTCGGCCCTAGGGGTAGGCCACCAAGGCTACCACCTAGGGCCTCATTTTTTCAAATAATTTTTATGTAGTTTAATTCATTGATACTTTTTGAAAAACTTTTTAAATTATTTTCTATATCAATTATATAATATTATTGGTTTAGAAATTTATAATAATAAAATTATTTAGGTTAATTATGATTTAACTTCGAAAAATAAATCAGGGTCTTATTTTGTAATCGTTTTAATATAATCAATATATTTTAGGCCCTTTTCACCTCGACTTAACTGTGAAACATTTTGGACCTTGTTCGGTAATCCGTCTTGCACGTTCTTAAAAACGTTGTTAAACATCATCCTTATAACTTAGATAAAAGAATACTTAAAATTTTAAAATTTTTAAAAAAAATTAGTAATTTTTTTCAACTATGATTTTTTTAAATGATTTGCGGAGTGTTTTGATATGTTGATTTTATTATTAAATAAAAATAAAATATTAAATAAAATTGATTAGAATAATTTAATAATTTTATATTTTAATAAATTTAAAATTAAAATTAATTAATCTAAAATAAAAATATTTGTATTATGATAAATATTTAATTTACATTTTGGCCTCAGGCCTCAAGATGTGTTGGGTCGGCCCTTCTTGGAGATACGTATGAGTGAGATTCAAAGTCTCGTCAGACACCCTAGTAAAAAACTTATTTTAGTCTATTTCTTTTTTCTCAAACTTTTAATAACTATAAGAAATCAAAATAATGAAAATTAACGTTTAACACAAATTTGACTAATTGATTCCAGTTGAGAACAACATATATGATGGTTGTTAATACCTTCTCCTATCATAATAGACTCTCAAATCCGAGTTTTGTTGCCAAAACCATTTTCTTTTACTCTTAAGGTTTTTATCAATACTTTTCCTTTTTTGAATAAATAAAGTTCAGTGGCGACTTTGTTATCAGTCGAGCGTGTGATGTGTTCGTGATCTTTTTTGCGTTGTGACACCAAGCTTTAAGAGCTTGTTTTAGATTGTATAAAGGTTTCTTAAGTTTAAAACATGATTAGAAAAAGTCGAGTTGATAAAACCTAGAGGTTGATCAATAAATAATTTCTTTTGGATGTACCCAATTAAGTAAGAACCTTTTTACATCCATTTGAAAAGGTTTGAAATTCATGATGCAGGAAAAAAAATCTTATGTCGTTTAATCTAGCTACTAGAAATATATTCCTTCATGTTGATTGTATCCCTTTCGCAACAATTTATTTCTTAAAACATCGCCATTTTCGTCTAGATTTTTTCAAATTACCCAGCAGATACCAATCACTTGATTAAGTGAAGTTTTGGGAACATGTTCCCAGATGTTGTTTTGTTCAAACTGATTTAACTTTTCTTACATGGCAAGAGACTGATGTTCATCTATGATAGCCTCATAAATTATTTTTGGCTCAATTTGTGAAGCGAAGGCCACAAAGTTACATACCTTGTTAAGGGAGTGCTGAGAGGTAAATCCCTTATATGTCTCCAATAAATTTTTGAATAGGACGATTCCTGGTTGTTCTCCATTCTCTTGGAAGATCTTGATGTTTTGAAGAATTTCTTCATTTGGATCTTGAACGAGTTCTTTATCCAAGGCATGACTTTGTTCTACTTCTTAGTTATTTTCTTACATATTTGTCTTTTCTAGAATACACGCATAATCAATAACCCCTACTTCTAATGATTTAGGCTTAGTTTCATCAAAAAGTAATGTGAACTGATTCTTTTATAGTTAAGTTACTTTTGTTAAAGACTCTAAGATTTTTCTTGAAGTTAAATATTCTATGAATATGTCTTTATCAACTTTTGCGTCAAATATTCCTATGTTACCCTTCCCGTTGTTAAGGATAAAACATTTGCATCCAAAGACATGTAAATCAGAAATATTCAGCTTTATTCCTTTATATTGTTCATAGGGCGTCCACTTTAGAATTGGTTTTATCAATACATAATTCATAGTATAGCAAGCAATGCTTACTGCATATGCTCATAAGTATTTAGGAAGATTTGTCTCATTGAGCATCGCCCTGGCAAGCTCTTATAGTGATATATTTTTCCTCTCTACTACCCTATTCGGTTGGGGAGTTTGTGGAGTTGAAAAAGTATGATAAATTTCATTCTTGCTACAAATTTTTTCAAATTCCTCATTTTTGAATTCTACATTATGATCATTTTTTATGGATGCAATGCTTGCTCCTTTTTCGTTATACATAATCTTGGATAGTTTTTGAAAGGCAACAAACGCATATCTTTTTTGAGATAAGAATAATGTACAAGTACACTGAGACTAGTCATCCACAACTACAGGGACGTAGATATTTCCACCAAGGCTTACAATTCTTTTTTCGTGTACCAAGACTTACAATTCTAGTTGGGCCAAAAGGTCCATGTGAAGTAGTTGTAAGGGTCGATCTGTGGAAACAATATTTTTTCTTTAAAAGATGCCTTTACTTGCTTACTCTTTTAGCACACCGTTCAAGAGATCCTTGCAGACCGCTCAATAGATCCTTGCAGACCAACTTGTTTATGTGGTCCATGTGGATGTGAGCTATTATATTATTCCATAGTCAAAATTCATCCTCGTTACTCATGAGACATGCATTACCCAAAGGAATTTATTTTAAATTCACCAGGTAGATATTTCCACTTCTTGAGCTCGTAAAATGAGTTTCATTTGATTTAGATTTTATCACCCTACATCTAGAAGAATTAAAGGTCACACTGCCACCTTTGCCATATAATTGACTTATAATACGTAAATTAGGTTTTAATTCTTTAACCAAAAGAACTTCCCCAATAGTTGAATTGGGATACTTACCAATGGTACTAAAACCTAACTTATTTTCCTTTATTATTATCATCATAAGAAGAAATAAAACCCTTCTTATGAGTGGATGAGGATAATAAGGTTTTATCACATGTCATGTGCTTTGAACAACCGCTAACAAGGTATCATTTAGTGTTTGACACTATAAAGCATTCCTACAATAAAAACACAAGTCTAAACTTTAGGTACCCATAACATTTTGTGTCCTCTATTGTTAGTTTCATAAATATTCTTTCCATTGAATTTTATATCAGAGACACAAGTATTTGGTTAGGTAGATATACTTTTTATTTTACGCTCACTGTGTTTTTTATAAAAGAATGAAGGAAGATTTCCTTATTTTCTTTCATAACTTTTTTATGAAACAAAACATAGAAATACGACCTTCTTCTGTGTTTTATGATGTTAAGAACATGCACGAATGAATCATATAAGTTAGGGAGTTTGATTTTGTGTTTAATGATGGTTTTGAAGTCAAAATCTGAAGTTTTTTGTAGGTGATTCGAATCAAGGTAAGTGGTGAATCAAGTTAAGCCGGGTTTTGACATATTGTTTGTTGATGATTTAGATTACATGGGAACATGAATCAAATTATGAAGTCATGAAGTTAATTCTTACATCCTTCAAATCTGAGGAAAAAAATGAATCGAATTATGCAGGCATAAAGTCTGAAAATCATGTTTTAAGCTTGGATAACCCTATCTTAATACTTGTGACATCATTGGGACTTAAGAGGTGAAATCATTCTTAAAGTTAAGTAGAAAAATGGATAGTTTTAATCATGAATATACATGGTACCCTTAGGGAAGGAAACCCTTAATCAAATAGAAATCTTATGAGTTAACTACACTTATAATGAATGGTTACGAAATGGCTAAGTATTCCAGGACAATTATGGACATGTTATATCTAGTGTAGGAGAATCATGGATACTTGATGATTGATTGTAATTGGAGAAAAATGATGGCATATCTCAATATATAATTCTTACTTTATAGTCGGTTGCATTGATCCTTGTCCTAAGAGTAATAGTGGATAATCAATATCCTAATGTTATACTCAGTTACATAGGATCATATGTGGCCCAGGTCCTACGAGTCATATGGTATGATTGTTCTCCTAGTTATCTACTCAGTTATAGGGGTCATATGTGATTCAGGTCCTACGAGTCACGGTATGATTGTTCTCCTAATTATCTACTTAGTTATAGGGGGTCATATAAATCATCTACTTAGTTATAGGGGGTCCTATGTGATTCAGGTCCTACGAGTCATATTGGGTAGACATAAGCTTGGTGTTATAATAATTTATAGGAAACTTTGCGTGTTTGGAATCTTGCAAGTCATATGAAGTAATATGGCTGACATATTATATGTCTAGTTATTATCACCTTTTGAATGTCTTAAATAATGAATATGTTATCGTGGCTGTTAAGAAAAGATTGGACCATAACCATGGTAGTTGGATAGTTAGCTACTTATGGTTATAGCTAAGAAATCCAGTGAGATTATTATCTCACCTCTCATAGTTTATATTTTTACATATGAACGTGTTAGGAAAAAGCAAGTCGAATGCAACTTAAAGGATGAAGATTTGTTTATTTCATGTTTATGATGATATGTTCAAGTTAATGTGTCCTCGTACCTCTTGTACTTTAAGTTTTGTATATTCAAAATATAAATTGTTTTTTAATTGTATTTTATTATGATTGTCCATTATTAAAATTAAGGTAAAATTAATAAAGATGTCTTTTAAATTATCATTTTTAATAGGTTGTTTTCATTCATAAAAATTGTAACAATTTGGTCTTTTAGGGTGATTTATACGTCATTTTTCTCACATTTGAATATTTAGAAATGTGTGACTGTTGTATTTCTGATCGCACTTCATCATTTTCATACTACTAAAAATAATTGCATTCATAACTAGCACATTAAATCCGTTAAAAAAGGGTAATGGTGCACACGTTTGATAACTTAAAGGACCAAATTTTAAAAAAAAATTAAAAGAAAATCCTGTTAAAAAAATAATCTAAAGGATCTTTAGTGTAATTTTGCCCGAGATTAATTTTAAATTTTTATTCTTGACATATAATTTGAGATGTTATTAATTTGAGATGTTATGTTATATTATCTTTTGCAATCTATCTACAATAAATATATTGACTAATTTTCTTCTATAAATAATAAGTTTATAAAACTAAATACAAATTATCAATAAATTTAAAATTTATATATGTTTTTGGTACTTCTAAATATCTTAAGTTTCGTTTTTAATTTTTTTAAATATTTTTTTTAAAGAATAAGCTTTCTAAAATTTTACAACCACATTTTTTGTCTGTTCTTGAACTGACGATGACTTTTACAACTTAAAGACAAAATTAGCGATAATTTTAATACTAATTTATTATTTAATGATTGAATTAATGATAATTTTAACGATAATTTCAATATTATAAACAAAAAAAAATTGATGAAAAATTGTAGGAAGACTATTCTTTAAAAAAAAAAATTAAAAATTAAAAACAAAAATTTGAGATATTCAAGAGAATGATAAACATATTTAACTCTAAATTTAATATTACAATCATTTTTTAATTCTTACTATATAAATAAAAAAAGAAAGTATCTAGAAAGAAAGCTAATAGTAATAAACAACCACGGTGAGGTGTGGAGATGAATTCAACAGGGAAAAAGTGTGTCATTAACATTTTCGATAATTGAATAGAGAAATGCTTAGAAACATAAATGAAAGCAGGGACAATATAAATTAGAAATGAACTGTGTGCTATACATGTGCATCATTAATACTAACATGCTTCATGACAGATCATATATAAGATTAGCAAACTGTATATAATTCAAAGACTAGTTATTATAAAATCATTGTTTAAAGCTGAAGAAAAAATCTTGTTGAAAATCAAAGAGCAAACACATATTAACATCTGGACTTTTCAACTGAGTGTTGACATCATCCAAGAATAAGAAATTTGAGGAAGGGACTTTTCACTTAATTTTATTATTCTCCAGTCAATGTCTATAAAATATTGATAAAATAAACATATCCTTACTTTGACCAACTCACTTTCAAAACCTCAACATTATTTTCTTGTCCTCTTTCAATTCAATTTTCAAGTAATGTGCATACTACTTTTAAAATTTTGATATGCAATATTAAAACTATCTAGTAGTTGCCATGGGAGACTTACATTTCTTAACTATGATTAAGCAAGACAAATATTAAAGCTTTGAAATATGACAAAAATGAATATACATTTATGGCTGAGATATTTTTACACCAAGAGTGTATATCTTTAATCTCTTGAAATATTCCAAACACTAGTTTGAAGAATATACGCGACCGTTAAATTGGTTTCTGCACCATACTAAATAAAATATTTATCATTAATAAATCTATGTTAAATTTATAAATATTGATATCTTTTATTTTACAATTTGGTTTTGTAATGATGGTTTAATTTTAATATAAAAAGATTTATATTAGGTGTTTTTAACTTGTTATTCTATATTACGTGTTTACATCTTAAAATAAATAAATAACTTGTTAAGAAAAATTGGTTAGTCAAATTTAAATCAAAAATTGTTCTCAGTCAAAGAAATATTAGACAATTATAAAAACAACTGAATATAAGTTAATCGTCTACGGAGAGTTGTAAGGTTCATGGAGATGTTAGTACATATCAAATGGAAGAAATGTGTTTGGTTATTTGTCTTATATTTTGTTGGTCTAAATTGTTGCAATTCATCATAGGAATCATAAGCAATTTTAATCAATTTTATTTTAATGGTGACTATAAATAAACAATTAAAATTAATTTGACATTACTACAAATAATACATTTCATGACGAATATTTCATCTCAGTTATTGTAAAATCGATATCAAATTACCTGAAACACATTATATATTGTTTGTTTTAAAAACTTTATCTTTAACCTCAGTTTCCTACAATTTTATGTTTTATTTACAACTAAAAAATGTCTTTATTTTTTAAACATTTTACGTCGGATATTATCCCTCGATTGTTGAAGAAAACCGAGATAAAAACTCTAAAGACAATTTTTATTCCTTCAAAATTATAATGTTTTGTTTGTCTCATTCAATTTTTGCGCTCTAGCGAACGAAAGAATTCATTCTTCTCCAGCGAACGAATGAGTTTCTCGATACTCAGAACCACTACCCTTCTTCTTCGAGGAGGAAGTAAGCTCGAATTCTTCTCCGTTGAGTCTCTCATCACATTTCTGGCATGTACAAATTCTCCATTATTGTTGTTTGATGTTTTCGTCGTTGATGTTGTAGCTGTAACTCGTCACTGTCGTCGTTGTTGTTCTGTCGTTGATGTTGTAGCCATATGTGGTTGTTGACGTTGTTTACTATGATGGTGTTATGATATTTGTTGTTTTTTTGGTAGTTATTGTTGGTTGTGTGCTATTTTTATTTTATTTTCAAAAGATGTATGTGATTATGGATCGTTATTGTTGGTTGTGTATTATTTTTATTTTATTTTCAGAAGTTGTTTGTCATGTTGTTTTTTCACAACCAATGACTTTCTTGCATACGGTAATTTTTTTGGGTACAACGTTAAGGGACATAAAATGTGTCATATATGTGAATTTAATACATGCCACCACAAATTACAAAATGGAAAAAACTATTGTTTATCTTGGGCATAGAAATTTTTTAAGACCTAATCATTCATACTGTAAATTACGGAAGACTTTTAATGGAGAGCAAGAGTTTGATTTCTCTCCAATGCCCTTAATCGAGAATGAATTTTATAAAAGGCAACAACACATTAAGGTTGTCTTTAGAAAGAAACTAAAAGGTAAACTAAAGGGGCCCATGGAGAAAAATATTTGGAAAAAGAGGTCGATGTTCTTGGATCTTCCATATTGGTCTAGTCTTTATGTAAGACATTGTCTTGATGTGATGCGTGTGGAGAAAAATGTATGTGATAGTTTGATTTTAACACTTCTCAACATTAAAGGCAAGATAAAAGATACTAAGAAATCTCTTGAAGATATGGTGGTGATGGGTATACGACAAGAGTTATCCCCATAAGAAATAGGAAATAAAACATATTTCCCCAGCTTGTCACACTCTGTCTAAAAAAAGAAAAAAATTGTGATTGTTTGTAGGGTATCAAAGTTCCCCAAGGGTACTCATCAAACGTGAAAAACTTGTGTCAGAGAACTATCACAAATTAGTTGGCTTAAAATCATGTGATTGTCATGTCTTGATGCAATAACTTCTACCAGCGGCTATCTGTGATATTTTACCAAGGAATGTAAGGGTAACTATAACCATATTATGCTTATTCTTCAATGTTATATATAGTAAAGTCATTGATCCTGAAAATTTAGATGAGTTGGAACAGGAGGTTGAAATTATCTTGTGTCAATTAGAAATGTTTTTCCCTCCATCATTATTTGACATTATGGTTCACTTAGTTTTTCATCTAGTAAGGGATATTAGAATTTATGGTCCAGTTTATTTATGGTGGATGTATCTTGTATAGTGTTACATGAATATCTTCAAAGGCTATACAAAGAATCATCATCTTCTGGAAGCTTCAATTGTTAAATGGTACATCACATAAGAAGTTATTGTGTTTTGTACAATGTATTTGTAAGTTAACTCTATAGGAATTTCTGAGTCTCGTCATGAGGGAAGATATGATGGTAGAGGTACTCAAGGTTTAAATTATAAAACTTTTAGTCGGGATGTAGTTCCTCAAACACATTTGTATATATTGAATAACTTAGATGAAGTTCAACCTTACTTGACTGCTCACAAAAGTCTTGTAAAGGAAAAATACCCCCGAATGAATGAAAAATGGTTGTTGAGAAAGCATAACAAAAATTTCATAACTTGGTTTAGTGAAAGTGTTTCTAAAGAGCGTAGTGTATCAGAGATAATTAAATGGTTGTCACGTATGCCTAAGTTTAATGTAATTACTTGGAATGCATACGATATTACTAGGTATTCATTCTATACAAAATAAAAGGATGATCGTAGTACCATGCAGAATAACATGGTTATGGTTGAAGTTGAATACATATACTTCTATTGTTCCAAAGATAACAATCTTATACTAGCATCTAAAGTGTACTTTGGATTCATTTAGGAAATTATGTGGATTTATTATGTTTATTTTAAAGTGCCTTTATTTAAATGCAAGTAATTTGATAATAACACTGGTGTAGAAATTGATGAATTAGGATTCACACGGGTTGATCTTCGAAAGGCAACTTATAAGAACGAACCATTCATCATGGCAACCCAACATTCGAATGGACGTGTGCTTTACAACAAGAAAGAATACATCATTGAATTCAACATCTTCTTCCTGAGTGAAACCCCTTGCGACCAATCTTGCCTTCTATCTCTTCGAATCCATTCCTTTGATTCATTCTTTAACTTTGAAAATCCACTTACAATTAACTAACCTGACTCCAACATGTTTCTTGATCAGTTCCCAAGTTTTGTTATCATGAAGATATTTCAACTCATCATCCATGGACTTCAACCATTCAACCTTATTTTGACTCCTCATAATAGTTTTTAGGTTCTTCATCTAGAACCTCACTTGCATAGATTAAGGCATAAGTTATAAGATCTGTATAATTAAGTCTCTGAGGTGGCTTGATGACTCATTTTAACATGTCTTTTGCCAGTAGGTAGTCATCGACAGTTTCCTCAGTCTCTTCAGTATCTTTCTCTTCTTCTTCAACTTCATCTGGGTTATGCGCTTCAATATCTCTATGATCACCTCAACATGAATCTCTCCCTGTTACATCTCTTCATTAACATCATCGATTTTCTTGAAAGCCTTATCAGCTTCATTAAAAACTACACCTCAATTGATGATACACCTCATGCGACCTGGCTCTAGGCACCATGCCAATAAGCTTTGAATCCTTCAGGGTATCCCATGAACATGCATTTTAGAGCTCTAGGTTCGACATTGTCTTGCCTAATGTATGCATAGGCCATGCATCCAAATACTCTCAGCTTGTCGAGATCTGGTGGATTTCCGACCAAACTTCTTCAGGTGTCTTCATATCTAAGGCAGTCAAAGGACATCTATTTATCAGATATCTTGTTGTCGAAACAAACTCATCCCAAAACACCATTAATCCCACACTAGTCAACATGCATATAACTCTTTCCAAAATAGTTCAATTAAAATTTCAGCCAAACCATTTTTTTCTGAAGTACTTGTAGTAGTTTTGTGCCTTACAATACCCGAGAAAGCACAAAAGTTGTCTAACACCTCATTGAAAAATTCAAGGTCATTGTCGGTTCTCAACCTCTTGACCTTTTTCCAATCTGATTTTCGATCAGAGTCTTCCAACTTTTGAAATTCTCAAAAGTTTCATCCTTAGTCTTCTGGATGAGTACCCATAACTTTTTGGAGTAATCATTAGCTATGGATAGAAAATACCATGCTCCTGAATGTGATGGACACCTTGCAGGCCCCAAAAGATCAACATGGATGTAATCAAGGGATCCATGTGTTCTTTGTTTGCCTTTGTTGAACTTCACTCTGCAAGTTTTTTCAAGCACATAGGGTTAACAAAATTTCAGCTTTTCGACTTTGTCTCCACCAAACAGATTTTGTTTCCCCAATTCGACCAGACCCCTTTCACTGACATGGCCCAATCTCATGTGCCAAATTTATATCTTCGATAACGGTTTCGTGGATGAAACATTTGTCAAAACACTTACAACTTTAGCCTCAAGGGTATACAAGCCTTGTTTCTTAACGCATCTCGAGATTTCCTTCGACCCCTTCATGACTATTAGGATACTTTTCTCTCCTTGAAAAAATATCCTTTCTTGTTGAATTCACTAAGAGAAATCAAATTTCTCTTAGAATCAAGTACATACATGGCTTCAGTCAATAACCTTATTGATTCATCATGGAGCTTGAATCTCACAGATCCAATACCTGCAATTTTGCAAGCTTTGTTGTTTTCCAGTAGCACTAATTCACCATCTTGATCACATAATTCCTCAAATAAATATTTGTTTGTAGTCATGTGCTAAGTGCAACATGAATCCACAATCCATATTTTTCTTGAGTCGCTGCTTGAAACTACAAGACCATCAGATGAGTCAAAATCATCTTGAACAATGGTTGTTTTGCCATTATCCTTACCTCCACGATCTTTCAGGCATTCAAGGCACACTTTTCTTGTGTAACCCTCCTTCTTACAATGATAACATCAAATACCAGATGTCTCGTGTAACACTCCATTTTTAATATTTGTTTGTCGGGTATTTTTGGTGCATTGTTGGCCTTGTTTAAGGCGTGTGTCTTGTTGTTTTAGTCTAGTGTCTTAGTGGGACGAGTAGAAATGTGGTGTGATTAGTAATATGAGGTGTGAGAATAATAATAAGACCAATCAATCACTATTATTGCTATTATGTAAATAATACTAGAATATATTAGAATTATTATTATTATTATTATTCTATTTTAATTAAAATAAGGTTGAATTAGTAAAACAAATATTATGAGATTAATCAGAAATTAGGAAGGAAATTAGTCATAACGTTGTTGGGGAACCAAAAGGAAGGACTAGGAAGAGGAAGAACTTCTCCCATGGTAATCTTCATGGAGACAATTCGCAGGAATCTCTCCAAGGATTTGAGGTAAGGGGAAAATGAGTTCATAATTGGTGATGATAACATGATGGGTAGTGAGGGGTCCTTTCCCTCGTAGGATTTTCTTTCTTTATTATGTTCTGTGATGAATTTGTGATTGCATGATTGTTGTTGCGAATCTGTGATTGTGATTATCTGATCTTGTTAATTCTGTTGTAGAATATTGTTGTTGTTGTTCTGGTATATGCATAGTTTATGCAGATTTTGTTGTTGCAGAAGGGCAGTTGCGAATCTAGATCTATAACAATGATAAACCTGGATTTAGTAATATTAGGTGAAAAAAGGATATGATGGAAGCTGTAAAACTGGTATAGAGACATTCCTAAGACTAATAAGAATTATGAAAATAAGAATCATAGGAAACAAAATCAAGATGAAGGAGAAAACATGAAAAATTGTTAGTTTATGTCCATACGTATATGAAGTAGGTTGTAACACGGTGGGAGAACTGACTTGGTCGTTTTTGTTTACAAAAACTATGTTGCGGATAGCAAGAGTCGCCACCGACTTTTATTTTATCCAATAAAGAAAGGTATAAAAGAACAGGAAAGACCTTTGAAAAAGATTTGAGTTCAGGGGGTAAGTTATACAAAGGGAATGTGTTAGCACCCTTTGTATCCATGGTTATCCATGGGCTCTTAACTGCTTAGTTCACTTTACTTTGTTTGAAAAATAGTGTAGTGTGTGATTAGAAAATATTTTCATAAAAACTTTAATTTTGTAATGATTCTCGTATGAATGTATACAAAGTGTTTAGTTTGAAAGTATTTGAAAATGTGGGGTGTAAAGAATATTTGAAAATGTGGGGTGTAAAAAGTATTTGAATATATACAAAGTGTTTAGTTTGTATAACATAATGGTCATTTCTAAGTATTTTAAGATTTTGTTTTCCTTATCATATGTACAAAAAAGACACTATAAATTTATTGTGGAAGACTACAACAAATTTATGATGGTTTAACATATAAGACAAAATTAGATGCATGCAAAAATGAAACACTGAACTACAATGAATCTCAACATACAATATCTCTCTCTCTCTCTCTCACACACACATACACATTCTCTTACACACACACGCGCGCACACATATACGTGCACGTGCACGCGCACACACACGCACACACACTTACTTAGATCATGCATGATAGTTGTATAACTCCCAACTCTATCTTTTTTTAAAATATTTTTAAAAAGAGAAAAGTCTATTAAAATCTCTTTTAGATCATTAATTGCTTATATTCAGCCAACACAAATGCTATATATACTTACCTAATGTGTTAGATCGTGCTATATGTATTCAATCGCAAGTACAAAAGTAAAAATAAAATAAAAAATAAATTAAAATAAATAATAAATAATTTATTAATATTTGTAATCCACGTGTTATGTACCATAGTTTGTTCATTATATGATTCACTTATAGATCCAAACTTCATCGAAATCGAACCATACAAAATAATTATAAGGCCAAATCAAACCATTTTGATTTGTTCAGAACCGTATCAAACTGTTATTAATTTTTTTTAAAGAACCACTTGTTATGGTGAACAAAATTGGATATTTTCTTTTAAATAACTTAATTTAATAAGTTATTTTTCAAAATAACGTAGTATTCAGATATATTTTCAAAATGATGTAGTTTTGGTGCATATTTGCCAAACCATTTGACGAATGAAAATAAATTAGTTTTTTTAAGGTGTACACGCTTTTGCCAATTGAGATGGCGAATGAATGTATTCTTAATATTTTTTTTACTTTGCATGCATTCGCCAATTGAGTTGGCGAATGAATGCGTTTTTTTTTACTTGCATGCATTCGCCAATTGAGTTGACTAATCAATGCATTTTTTTTATTTTACTTTGTATGCATTCGTCATATGAATTGGCGAATCAATGCATTTGGGGGAAAAATTGAATTGCACCCTTTCACCATATGAATTGACGAATCTTAAGAAATTTTACATGCATTCGTCATTCCAATTGACAAATGCAATTCAAACTATGTCATTTTGGTAATTATACCAAAAATTAAGTTATTTCAGTATTATTATTAATAAATTACGTTATTTAAAAAAAATTCAACAAAACTGTTATATATATATATATATATATATATATATATATATATATATATATATATATATATATATATATATATATATATATATATATATATATATATATATATATTAAGAAAAACGATTCTCCATTGCATGTAGAATCATGGTGTACTTATAACATTTACACTCATTTCAGGTAGACACTACTAGTATACAGCGTTTGAATGACTTAAATAAAAATAGTTGGAGGCTTTTGCTGAAAATGTTGTTGGAAAGTGAGAGTCGATGTCAGAAATCGGTCGAGCCGGTGAGACGCGTTTGCATATCTACCGGTATTTTGAAATTGAATGGGTTCATTTATTCAAGGCTGTACGCCCATCACACAAGAATATAATAAAAAATAGACCACACAGAAGGAAGCGCAAGCCACGTGGGCAAATATTTAAGTCCCCTATATTCAATTCATTTCAACCGGCTCATGAAAATAATATTCAACAAAAAGAAAAAGATCCCACTTTCTTATTGTCCTGTACTAGAACAAGACATGAATATTCTGTCATCAAATTACCTTTAAGTTTAACACAAACTAAATGGACACTTTATTTAGAGTTAGTATACAATTTAGATGTTTCTAGATAAATATTGGAGTAGTAAACATCTTTTTCTTTATTTTTTGTTTTGCAAATTCATTTAATAAATTATACTACCAATTTTATTTTAAAGAAAAACTAAAGTGAAAACTTACATGTTACTGTATTAGTTATTATTATTTTCAAATAAAAAAGTTAAGGTGAATTGGACTAAATTCTTTTATCAAAAGTTAACGTAAATTTCAAAGTTCAAAAACTTTTACATAAATTGTATATTTGAATTGAATTTATAAATTGTATGTTTGGATTGAATTTTGGAAGATTCAAAATCAATTTTAAAGTATAATTGATTCTGATTAATTTTAAGGTGTTTGTTTGATTCTACCTTTAGAATTAGTTTTATTTGAAGTTAGGATTTATAGCTTCTAATTTTAAAATTAATTATGAGTGATTTTTATTCTGAAATTTATTTTTTAACTCATTTTTATATTAATATATTCAAATTTAAAACAATTATATTTAATTTAATTATGTTAAAATCAATATCAAACTGTCACCGTGAATCCAAACACACTTTTACAACAGAAATATTTGAAATGTGTGAACAAATTTCTTATCCATAAAATCAATCTTTCTTAATAATAGAAATATAAATTAATATTAGATAGCAATGTAAGACTATTTTATATTATTATATATACTTTTATTTTATAAAAAACACTATAATATTTTATATATTTCTAAAATTTGATCTCTTACATCTTTCTCTTTATTTATAAAAAAACATTATAATTTTCTTTAATCTCAATTTTATATATTTCTAAATTTGATCTCTTACATTAAAATACACATTTAATCCAACAACACTAATTTAATAGTAACCAAAAAAGCGCACACACAATTTTGGTGTTTCATAAAATAGTTTTACACCTACCTACAAATAACATCCACAATAAATTAAATCTAACTTCCAAATATAATGTATTCTAATTGAACACGAACCCACATACTTTTTTTATCTAATACACGACTCTAGATCATAATTTTTTTTGGTATGAAAACATACAATAATAATTTAAAGTCAAGTTAAATAAGACTTTAAATTATAGTAATGTATTATAAAAAAAACAAGAAATAAATGAAAAATAATAAAATAAAATAAAAGCAAGGTTATTAAATTAACCATGGTTAAGTAAAGGAGTTGAGATGAGAGTAGTAGGTGAATTTGACCGGTCTGGGTTGGTGGGCGTTGTAAGAAAACGGTCACAGTAGCTAGCTAGCATTGTTGTTTTCGTTTCCCTCCCAACAATAATATAACCCCCCATTCTCTCTATCTACCCCATTTCATTTCCTTCTTCACATTCATTCTCACACAAGAGTCTCTCTCCTCTCATCTACTTCATACCTACCGGAGAGACTCTCAATTCAATTCAATTATGGAAGATTCAAGTTCAATGAAATTTTCTCCACTGGATCTGATGACTGCCATAATCAAAGGCAAGTTCAATCCATCCAATGATTCTTCTCAGCCTCCGGCTTCAATCATCTTCGAGAATCGCGAATTTGTTATGATCTTAACAACTTCAATCGCCGTTCTCATCGGTTGCGTCGTCGTTTTAATATGGCGTAGATCCAATTCCAATAAATCTAAGCAAATTGAAGTTCCAAAGCTTGTAATCAAGAAGCTTCCTGAACTTGATGTCGATGACGGTAAACAAAAGGTCACCGTCCTCTTTGGTACTCAAACCGGTACCGCCGAAGGTTTCGCCAAGGTAATCCTAATCATAGTCATAATCATAGTTAATTAACTAGTTAATTAATTGGTTAATTATTCGATAATCACCTGAATTTTATTTAATTTTGCGTTCTTAATTTTACAGGCGATAGCGGAAGAGGCAAAAGCTCGTTACGAGAAAGCCAAGTTTAGAGTTGTTGATATGGTACTGTTACTGTAACTTGTTTTCGCTAATTTTGATTAGTAATTAATTCTATCTTTTTTTGGTATGTTTTTTTACGTGGATTTTATTTATGCTTTGGATTTTTATAATAGGATGATTATGCGGCTGATGATGATGAGTATTTGGAAAAATTGAAAAAGGAGACAATGGCTCTTTTCTTTTTAGCTACGTAAGTAACTTTTTTATTTAAAAAAAAAAATTATATTCATCTTTGTGTTTGTTGATAATTGTAATATGTGGTAATGTGGGTGTAGATATGGTGATGGTGAGCCAACTGATAATGCTGCGAGATTTTATAAATGGTTTACGGAGGTGAGTTTGATACAGATTCTAGTTTATTTGATATTGAGAATGAAATTATTTGTATTGGTTTGTATCTTGATTGTGTGAATGCGATTTCAGGAATATGAAGGGGAAGAAGATTCATTTAAGAATCTTAGTTATGGTGTGTTTGGACTTGGGAATAGGCAGTATGAACATTTTAACAAGGTTTGCATTCTATTCCTTATACATTTGTGTGGTTTTCTAAGCTTTGACTGTAATAATGGTGTGTTCCTATTTGATGTGCTTTTACTCATATCTATGTCATTCAATGCAGGTGGCAAAGGTAGTAGATGATAAGCTTCTTGAGCAAGGTATTATCATTTTGATCACATTTGGTTCTTTTATGAATTTGATGCCAATTGGTGGACTTCAATTAGATATTTGGCTTACAGGAAATCAACGGTTTTAAGAATAGAAAACTGTTTGCGCTTATTCAATATTTTATCGACCTGTATATTTGGCTTGCATGAATTCCATCAGTCTGTTTTTTGTCACTCTTACGTACAATGCTGGCACTGATTGAAAATAAAATGGCATGTTATAAGTAGCTATGCCACCTTTATGAATTTTGTTTCGTTCTCATATTCACATAAAATCCTGGTGGCAAAGAAGTTTATGTATTAACAAAGCTTTAGAAAATATGTTGTCAACTTTTAGCTTAATTTTTTTTTATCTTACCTGCATTGATATATTTGTATCATCAATCTAACATAACCTATTGTCTGCAATTTTAGGTGGTAAGCGACTTCTCCCAGTGGGTCTAGGAGATGATGATCAATGCATAGAAGATGATTTTACTGCATGGTATGAAATCATTTAAGTGGATTTCAATATATTGGATCAGCACTCCGTTTCAATGCTGATGTTTCAGCCTCTTTCCCCCTATGACTCATATTACAGGAAAGAAGAACTATGGCCAGCATTGGATCAATTGCTAAGAGACGAGGATGATACAACTGTGGCCACACCTTATACTGCTACTGTTTCGGAGTACCGGGTTGTTATTCATGACCCATTAGATGCAACAGTTGACGAAAAGAAGCGGCATAATGTAAATGGCCATGCTGTTGTGGATGCTCAACATCCAGTCAGGTGCAGTATAGCAGTCTATTATTTTGCAATTGGGTTATACCAAACTGCAATCTGACACATATACTTACTACCCATGCAGGGCTAACGTGGCTGTGCGAAGGGAGCTTCATACTCCTGCGTCAGATCGATCTTGTACTCATTTAGAATTTGACATTTCAGGCACTGGAGTTGCGTAAGTATTTGCATGTGGGAATATAAATGTAGAAACAAAATGATTGTTCTTTTTTTAATGTAATTAACATTTTTGTAATTCTTATGCATGTCGTACCTTTTCAGATATGAAACAGGGGACCATGTTGGTGTTTACTGTGAGAATTTATCAGATACTGTAGAAGAGGCTGAAAGGATACTAGGTTTGTCACCAGACACCTATTTCTCCATCCATACTGATGATGAAGATGGGAAGCCTCTTGGTGGAAGTTCCTTGCCTCCTCCTTTCCCATCATGTACTCTAAGAACTGCACTCACTAAGTATGCAGATCTTTTGAGTTCACCTAAAAAGGTATTGTTTTGAGATTTGCTGCACCCTTCACTTCAACCTCTATCCCTTTATCTTTCTGACTTGTTAAGAGATTCACTTTATGTTAATAGTAATAATTTTTTTAACTTATTTTACAGTCTGCCTTGATTGCCTTAGCTGCTCATGCATCTGATCCTTCTGAAGCCGATCGACTAAGACATCTTGCCTCACCTGCTGGAAAGGTTGTGACTTCTTAAATATTTTATTCCTTGAGGATTTAAATTTACTTTATTTGCTTATGTTTCTCATGCGTATGTTACTTTGGTCTGCCTTCACAGGATGAGTATGCAGAGTGGGTGATTTCCTCTCAAAGAAGTCTCCTTGAGGTTATGGCTGAATTTTCATCAGCCAAACCTCCAATTGGTGTCTTTTTTGCAGCAGTTGCTCCTCGCCTGCAGCCAAGATATTATTCAATATCATCATCTCCAAGGTTAGTTTTGCTTTCAAGTCGTGCGTTTTTGTTGGTTCATGTGTGATTATGCTGGCATGTAGGGAGAGGTTTGTGACTGAATATTTACTTGGAGAAGCCTTATAGCTCTTTGTTGCTCACCGTCTTTTAGCATGCTGTAACAAAAGTAATTTGTGCATATATGTCAAATCTTTGGGCTATCCTTTTGCAATATAGGTTTTTGGATTACCAGATTCATACTGAAATATTTCAGCTCATTTAACTCTGAATTTTCCTCGAGTTTTAAATCTGGGCATATTTTCATTGGCATAAAAAGAGGAAAGTTGCTTTGTGATTTTCCCCCTTCCTGATTTACTTGAAATATTCTATGCTGTACTTACTGTTTGGCTATCTGTTAAAATTGCTCACAGAATGGCGCCATCCAGAATTCATGTTACCTGTGCACTAGTGCATGATAAAATGCCCACTGGACGGATTCATAAAGGAGTGTGTTCAACTTGGATGAAGGTATTTATATCTACACTTTCCTTAATTGTGGTGACTCTTTAGAACTTGCAGGGTGTAAATGATCTAAAAATTAGCCTTAAATACAAGCATCAACTTGAATCTTGAAATGGTTATATATTAATATCAGTCGGTGATATCTGGCAACTTTTGAAATTTTGAATTTGGATGGCAGTACTTAGTCATTTTAGAGATCTACAATTACTTCATTTCAAAGCATTGACTTACCTTATGTTTTGATTTTCAGAATTCTGTACCATTGGAGAAAAGTCAGGACTGTAGTTGGGCTCCTATCTTTGTTAGGCAGTCCAATTTCAGACTCCCAGCTGATAATAAAGTGCCTGTAATTATGATAGGTCCTGGCACTGGGTTGGCTCCTTTCAGAGGTTTCTTGCAGGTTTGAACCAACAAACTTGATGCTCATTCTGTTAATTCTCTCTTATTTCCAACAGTCTATATATGCTAATTGTCCATGTGTGTTTTTTTTTTTGCTACAGGAAAGATTAGCTCTGAAAGAAGATGGAGCTGAACTGGGTCCCTCTGTTTTATTCTTTGGATGTAGGAACCGTCAAGTGGTAAGTTATATACCCACCATGTAGACTTATGACTTTAAGCGACCAAGAAATGTGTGTATCTGTGAGAAGGGTAAACATTAGATTGGATCTTTAATTTTTTTGAAATATTTTTTTTTAAAGGACTATATCTATGAAGACGAATTGAACCACTTTGTTAATGGCGGCGCTCTTTCTGAGCTCATTGTTGCCTTCTCACGAGAAGGGCCTACAAAGGAATATGTCCAACATAAAATGATGGAGAAGGTGCCTACTTTTTCTCTTGATACTTTTATTTCCAATTTACAATATACGGCTCACTTAAATCTTAATTAACACTTTTTTCTCTGCAGGCTTCAGATATTTGGAACATGATATCTGAGGGAGCTTACGTTTATGTGTGTGGTGATGCCAAGGGTATGGCTAGGGATGTACACCGCACTCTGCACACAATTTTGCAAGAGCAGGTAAATATCTTTTTTATAGTAAAAGATCTTGAATTACCTTGTGTTGAAAGATACAGGTATTGTCAATTTGCGGACATGACCTCGGCAGTTTTTCATTGGTGATATGTGTTTGTCAACACATAATACCAAGCAGTATATTTGTTGTAGATCGTGTTGTCTATCGGTAGTTTCATTACTTTTCTTGTTGTGTTTGCCTTCTAATGTTCACCATACCATTAATATTCCGACGATATATTGCTGACTGCTATGGTGAATTCAGTAGCATCCTAATTAAGTTGCTATACTTGTAAAAAATTTCAGGGCTCTTTGGACAGTTCCAAGACAGAGAGCATGGTTAAGAACCTACAAATGACTGGCAGATATCTGCGTGATGTATGGTAATGAAGAACCGGATTATTGATAAAATGCTACTAGTAGTGGATAGAAGATAAGATATTTGAAGGGCCATATTTGCCCCTTTCCACTGATGCCCTCAAAAGAGAGAAGGGATTATTTCTGCTTGTTACAGTTACATCATGGCAACAATTCTTATGATTCTTTTTTTTTGTTCTTGTTACTTATACTTTGTTTATACATATAGATTATGTATTTTAGTTTTCTTGTATTGTAAGAACCTGTAAGGAGGGTTCAGAGACATAGACAATTCCTTGTATTGTAACCTATAATAAAATTATTTGCAGAAAAATATATTATTTCTGAGACAATTCCTTGTATTGTAACCTATAATAAAATTATTTGCAGAAAAATATATTATTTCTGAGAGTGTTATTATTAAATTTTGATATCATGCAATTTTCTTCCCCAGCGAATGAGAACTGGATCCTGATGCATTTTCCATTTTTCATTGCTTTTTTTTGGTAAAGCATATGAACATTATTTTTTTGACAATGTGGAAATATTTATAAAGTAATGTTAAGTGGTACTCTATGAAAAGGAATCTTAAAAACACTTGATATAGATAAATACTATTTATAGAGTTATTATGCAATGGTTATTTTAATTTTTTAAAACTTTTATAAAAAGAGCTTAAATAAACAACAATAAAAGTACCAGTTATGATTAAAAAGGAAACGATTTATAATTAAAATAGAGATGATGAATTCTTAATTATTGGGGGATATTTGTTCAAATCACAAAGACAACTTTTTGTTGTTGATGTTATGGGAGTTAATGCTCCTTAAATCTTTTGACTACTTCTTTAGGGCTTAGGTTCTCCTTCTAGTTAACATGATGCTCTAGTTGCTCCTTATGGTGCTAGGTGCCGTTGTAGTTATGACAACAATGAATCAATTCGGTGATGCCGCGATAGCCGATGGAGCATTCTTGTTCAACCAAATTTAGTTTTGTTCACCAATCTCATAAAATTCTAAAACCCTCATTGTCATATGAATTAATAATACCAAAAGTCAATCATTTTAAATACAAAAACTTTCCTTTGACAATGACACATACCGATTCCCGTCGGTAAGCCCAAACTTTATTATATTAAATGCTGCTTCAGTTAAATCCAAAATTTATATCATCTGCCACCAAACAAATATCATATTCACCATTTAAAAAATGATTAATTGTTATCCACAGAGAGTTTAAAAATTTTACACTATCAATTTATTATATATCCAACGATTATGATTCATTCATAGTGTAAAACTACTTTACACTACTAGTGATTATATAACTCAATTCTATAAAATCGATTTATAATATGATGACAGTTTCCATTTTATTGAAAAAACCAAATCTCATATTGACTATATATATAACTCACAAAGGGTTTAAATAAAGTGACACTCCTCAACTTATCAACATTTTTTATAGGGTGAGTTAGGTCAAACTATTGGAAAAACCAAATCCCATATTGACTATATATATATATATATATATATATATATATATATATATATATATATATATATATATATATATATATATATATATATATATATAACTCACAAATAGGATTTTTGGTCAAATTCTAATTCTAACACACTTATTCAATAATTTAAATTATAAAATTAATTTATTTATTTTTTACATATGACGGCCTGCAATGTCTCAATTACGTGAACTTCATATTCTAATACTGCAACAAATCAAATTATTTTGAAATTCACTATAACATTTATTCTTAGTGATCAATGTTGTTGTTGTCAAATTGAAAGCTGCAAATTTCTAGAGGATTCCTGAAGTATGAAGATACTACCAAGCTTCGGCACCAATATTATTGAAAGGGATGTATCGTGCACAACTTGAGTGGTGTACACAAGTACACATGACAAGAAGTTTCAACCGCAGAACAAAAGAAAAAGAAAGGCGAAAGTCTTTAAAGTTATGATTTCCCATTATGTACGTTCATGTGTCTATTAATTGTTGGGTAGTTGTTGCAATATTTTAATTTCCTGTCATGTAGATTTACTTGGTTTTTTTAAGAACAATATATATTTTTTTGGAAATAAAAAATTATATATATATCAAAAAACAATATAAAATAAAGGGACCCTGAGGGTTTAACTCAAGATAACAAATTCACCACAAAACTTCACACTTATGTCAACATAAGTTGAGCCACATGCTCTCTAAATTTTAGATTTCTCCAAATTCTATAGACTATACACTCTATAATTTTTTCTCCTATTTTTTATGACTTATACTATGATTACTATCACTATCTTACACTTTATAATTCCTATACATCCAACAAGCATAAATTGTTTATGCAAAAATTGTCTTTAACACTCTACCCCTCTAATTCTTCTTCATGCTAGTGTGTATCATCCATTGAAGTTTTTGGTCCCAACCTTTTGGATCGTGTGCTATATTCAACCAACCCAACACATACTGCCAAATTTGTTTCATCTCCTTGCACTCAAATATCAAGTGTTGGAGACTCTCCAAGTTGTTGCACAAAGTACACTATCCATTTATTACCATCCTACCTTTTGTGGTCAGCCTATTGTTGCACACAAGCCACATGGTGAAAAGTGCTCTTGGTCTTGCTTCATTATCAAAAAAATATTTTTTTTCAGCTCACATCGTGTTGTTGTTCAATCAGGCCATAGTAAATTTTCTTGACTTTAAACTTGTTACTTCCTGCTAAGTCATGCCACTAGTTCATCATCTACACTTTCTCCCTCATCTTGAGAATACTTTTAAGTCATGACAAACACACTCATGACATCATCCTGCTTCACATAGTACATATGTACCTACTTTACCCACATGTTGTCTTCCTTTTTACTCAGACTCCACATTAGCTTTATTAGGCAAGCCTTGTTTCAACTAGTCAAATCAATCACATTCAATCCACCCTTATTTTTAAGGGCACAAAATATCTTTCGTGATATAAGGGATCTTTTTGTGATGCTACTTTTTCTAGACCACGAAAAACTCCCGCACAATGTTTCAATTCTCTTGGTTACTCCCTTAGGCAAAGGAATGCATTTTAACAAATAATTGTATGTTCCAAAAAGCACACTATTAATGAGTTGAACTCTCCCTAAGTAACTGAGCAAGTATGCACTCCAATGTTTACTTGAAAGGCAAGCAACCAACATCAAACCCAGTAATATCAGACAAGTTACTACTGCTACTATTATCCATCCAACCCCAATAAAATTTTCATTTGTCTGGGTTCACATAAAGACCAATAGAGTTGGGGAAAGCTTGAAATCTCTCTATCACCATTTTGATAGATGTCTCACCACCCCTAGCAAACAGAAGTAGATCGCCAGCAAAGCTAATGTCCACCAGATAGAGCTTCTCACACTTTCCATGATAGTTAAAATCTGGGATAATGCTCAAATATTTCAGCTTCCTATGGAGGTATTCCATGATAATAACAAAGAGCAAAGGGGATGTGAAGTCTCATTGCTTGAGGCCTATGCTAGCTTTCATCTCCTTTGAATATATGTCATTGATGTTGAATTGGTAAGTTACAGTCTTGACAACCTTCATTAGCCAATTTATGAACTGCCTAGGGAAACCCAATTCAACCAAGATGTTAGAAATGGAAAACCCAATTTATGAACTGGGGAAATTCATTTTCCATTGATTGAGATCACGTACAATAATAGCTACCATTATAGTATTGGAATGACACCATTTGAAGCTTTGTATGGTATGAGGTGTCAGACACCTCTATGTTGGTATGAAACTGGTGAAAATGTAGTGTTTGGACCTGAGATTGTGCAACAGACTACTGAGATAATTCAGATGATCCATGAGAAAATGAAAGCGTCTTAGAGTAGACAGAAGAGATATCATGATAATCGGAGAAAATAATTGGAATTCAATGAAGGTGATCATGTGTTTTTGAGGGTCAATCCAATGACGAGTGTTGGGCGTGCTTTGAAATTGAAGAAGTTGAATCTTAAGTTCATTGGACCGTATCAGATTTTGCAGAACGTTTGTACTATTGCGTACAAGGTGGCGTTACCACCAGAGCTTTTGAACTTGCATGACATGTTTCATGTGTCGTAACTTCGAAAGTACGTGTCTGACCCATCTCATGTTATCCTGGGGGGCGAGGTGCAGGTAGAGATAATCTTACTGTGGAAGCGATGCCGATAAGGATTGAGGATCGCAAGATGAAGCAAGTCAGAGGTAAAAAATTCCTTTGGTGAGAGTAGATTGGGGAGGAGTTGCTGGTGGAAGTGTAACCTGGGAGTTGGAAAGCAAGATACGAGAATCGTATCCGGAACTTTTCTCATCAGGTACATTTTCGAGGACGAAAATATTTTAAGTGGGGGAGAGTTGTAACACCCAACTTTTAATTATTTATTGTCGTGTATTTTTGGTGAATTGTTGGCCTTGTTTAAGGTGTATGTACCTAGATGTTTTGGTGTAGAGTTCTAGTGGAATGGGTAGACTTAAGGTGTTGTTAGTATTGGTGAGGTGTAATAATAATAATATGACTCAATTAAACACCATTCTTATTCTTATTATTATTATTATTATGTTAATAATATTAGTATTATTATTATTATTATTATTATTATTATTTTATTTTAATTAAAATAAAGGCTGAATTAATAAATCATTAGGGTGAGGGTATTAGGGGAATTAAGCCTTAATCTGTAAATTAGAGGAGATTTAGTCATAACAACTTTTGGGATCAAGGGAGAGAGCTAGGAAGAGGAAGAACTTCTGCTAGGGCAATCTCCAAAGAGCAAATTCGCATGAATTTTATTAAGGAATTAAATTAAAAGGGAGAAAAGAGTTCATAATTGGTGATGATAACATGATAGGGTAGTGGGGGGTCCTTTCCCTCGTAGGATTTTCTTTATATAATGTTGTTTTGTGATTTTGTTGCTTTGTGGAATTATTGTTGTGAAATCGATCTGAGTTACTTGATTTCTTGCCTGAGATATTGTTGTTGTTGTTCTGTCTATTCATTGTATGTACAGATTTTGTGTTGTTGCAGAAGAAAAGTGACGAATCTAGATCTAGAAACTTATGAAATTGGATCAGTAATATTAGATGAAAGAAGAACATGAATAAGAGTGTAAAACTGGTGTAGAAATCATTCTAGGACTGGTATGAAGTGTGAAAACGAGAACCATAGTGAACAGTTTCAGATTGAAGAAGAAATTGTGAGAAATTATAGGTATTATGTCCATACGCGTAATAGGGTAGCCATACACGTATGGAAAGGCGTGATTTTATTCCATTATGCGTAATGAAGGGTTATTACACTTATGTGAAGCTTTTTGGCACGACCATCTGGCCAAATTTGTAGGTTACGCGTAGAGAGACTGCGCAATACACGTATGAGGAGGTGATACACATATTGAGTTGAGAATGAGGAGCAATACACGTATGGTGGGCGTAGGGGGTTTGTGGCAGCTGGGTAATACGCGTATACCCTTGTGCAATACGTGTATGATCAGGCTTGTAGTGTAATTTTGGTGTTTCACAATGTTTGTCCCGATTTCGCATCCGATGGTGATTGTCTTGATCTGAGGTATTATAGTAGACCTTAGGACTTAATTAATCGAGGATTGGTGATGTAAAATGATTAATAACAAAACTTAGGTGGATTAATTATACGATTAGTTACTTAAGTCGCGTGAGGTTTTATTGGTGTTCTTGGTGGATTTTATGTTGTATGTGTGATCGAATGGATCGTGAAGATGTATAACGAGGTGTTTATACATGTATATGTGAATTGTCATTGTCATGCATATATTGAGGTATTATTGGTGGGATGAATCATTTCCAAATGGACGTACGTGATTCATATTTACTATGTTGTGGAGAGTGTTGGAGATAAATCATTGTCGAATGAGCGTATGTGATTTATCCGAATTCTTTATGAATTGAGTTCGATTGAATGAACTAAGGTAAATTGGTATCACATGCGTCATTTCATTGTTGAGTTACATTGCATAATTATTGTTGTTGGATCATGAGTTGTTGTTGCTAATTGTTTTTGCGATGTTGTTGTGTATGTTTATTGTGTGAGAAATTATCCTTGAAATGTTTTATGCACCGTTAATTATTGAATGTGTTTCTCACCCTTTTGTTGTTGTTGTATATGTGTTTCCTTAGAAGTACAGATAATCCAAGTACTTGAGTGTGCATGGACTGCATGTTGCATGTTCGAGTCATAAGACTGCTCTGATACGTAACACATGACTTGGAGATTTTTGATGTTTTACTCTTTTTAGTTATTTTGTTATGTATCGTATTTTCTTTGATGAAACATTATGAACCAATAAATGTTGATGAATATTGTTGATTGTTGGCAAATTGCTATAAGTCGAATAATTCAGATTTTTCGTTGTTTTAAATAAGAAGTTTTCTTGTTATTATTGTTGATGTGGCATTCCACTTGATGAAAACTCTGATTTTACTTATTAATTAATTATTTTCTAAATTGGAAAAATTGGGGTGTTACATATAACATCGAGGAAGAGGAATCATACTCTCTAGAACTCACTCCCGAATCCAGTTGGATCTCGTCCATACTATACTCATTACAGTAGGGCGAACTCCTAGCGGACAAGGGAGAATCCAAAAGAATCGGGAAGAAAGCTTCTAGATACACCCTACTCTCAGGGAAACTTTATAGAATGGGAATGGCCATTCCCATGTTGAGGTGCTTAGGAGAGAACAAAGTTGCATGGTGCTCGCGGAAGTCCATAAGGGAGCCTGCATCAGTCACATCATCAAAAATGCCCTCTCCCACAAACTATTCAAGGTAGAGTATTACTGGCTCACACTAATGAAAGACACCTTCGCCTTCATCAAGAAGAGTGGTCAATGCCAAAGACATTCAGGCTTTCACCACGCCCTTACAGAGTTTCTTCAATCTACGACCACGACCTGACCATTCTATCAATGGGTCATGGATATCCTGGGTCCGTTCCCTTTGCCACCAGGTCAACTAAAATTCTTGATAGTGGGAGTATACTACTTCACTAAGTGGATGGAGGCAGGGGTAGTGGCCAAAATCACGATAGAAATAGTCAATCGCTTTTACTAGAAAAGGATTATGTGCTGATACAACCTCTTTGACGCCATTGTCTTTGACAATGAACTCAAATTGCTAACGTTATGGTCATTGCCTTCGATAAACATTTGGGAATATAGACAAAGTTCGTGTCCATTGTACATCCCTAAGCCAATGGAAAAGCTGAATCAACAAACAATGTGATCCTCAAAGGATTCAAGAAGAAATTGAAAGACGTCAAAGGTATGTGGGCGGAACTGCTCCACGAGATACTATGGTCGCACCACACTACTCCATAGTCCACCACCAAGGAAACCCCATTATCCATGATTTATGGGGAAGACACAATGTTGCCCGTAGAGATAGAGACACCATCTTGGCGACGAGCCTATTTCAACGAAGAAGCAAATGAGATAGGTTCAAAATGTGTGATGGACCTAATTGACGAGCTACGAGAAGACGTCCATATCCAAGAGTTTCCTTCTAAACATATAGTCGTCAGGAGATACAACTCTAAGGTAAAGTAGATGGAGTTGCAAGAGAGCGACTTGGTACTAAAGGAAGTAGTCATACTTGCACAACAGGGGAAGCTGCAACCTACTTGGGAATGACCATATCGCATATGCCAAAAACTTCCTCACTGAGCATACAAGTTGCAAGAATTAGAAGGAGCACTTCTACCCAAGACCTGGAACGCGCTCCATCTCCGATATTATTATAGTTGAAATTATTTGTAACCATCCAATAAATATTATGCTCATGCAATTTTGAACAATTATTCAAGTATTCTGCTCTACCAAGGATACCCCTTCTTTAAAAAATCTTTTGGAATGGACATTTACGGAAGGATCTTTGTCGCCCATTGTGGCAATTATATGTTGGAACTTCACTGAAATATCCTTGTCGTCCCTAATGGAAATTATGTGTTGGACCTTCACTGAAGGATCTTTGTTGTCCCTCGTGAAAATTATGTGTTGGACCTTTACAGAAGGATTTTTGCAGCTCCTTGTGACAATTATGTGTTGGACCTTCATGGGAGGACCCTTGTTGTCCCTTGTGACAATTATATGATGGGACGTTAAGGAAGGATCCTTATTTCCCTTCGAGACAGCCACACAACTGAACTTCCAAGGGAGATCCTTGTCGCCCTCACGGGCTATGCCAAGTCGACCAAGATAAAAATCTCACCTGAGGTATTTAGTGTCTCCTAGGGCAAGATTGTCTCCGAAAATCACGCCTAAGGGACGCGATCTATATCAAATCTCAGAGACTTGGTGTCAAATCTTGCTAGAGGGCTCGGTGGAATAGAGCAAATCTTTAAGTTACAAATGATGGTGGGAACTCTCATCTTGCACCTCCAATCGTTAAGATCAAACTTTACTGGTTATAAAAAAAAAAAGGTTCAAGGACCGATATTATGAAGGCAGACATCAATTCCCCAGTCATTTGGAAAAACTGCATAGTTTTGAAGCTGACCAAGAATATGAGGTTTAAGGGTAATGGTATAAATCAATCTTCAAAAGAAATCAAAGAATTTTAAGAATGAATCTTGAAATTGAAGATGGTGATATAGAATCAGATGAATATGACGAGTGTAAAATTGATATGTCGATAGAATTGTGTAGTTAACGATGTGATATACAACTGTATTACTTTATAATACTTTGTTATTTTGTGTGAATCTACTATTTAATAGAGTATAATGTTCTAAAGTTGAATTACAATCTTAGTATAGTGTACTGTTTTATGTGAGATTTAAAAGTAAAAATTCAAATTCGTGTCTATATTGAAATATTGAGACGTTACAAGAATCTTCTACTTTATGATAACAATAATATTGTTTTTTAATTTTTTTTTCCACCCTACCTTGCTTGTCTTAGCTGCTCGTGGATCTGATCTATCTAAAGCCGATCAACTAAGACATCTTGCCATACCTGCTAGAAAGGTTGTAGTTTTTTAAAAATATTTTATACATTTAGAATGTAAATTTACTTTATGTGCTTGTTTCTCATTTGTATGTTATTGCTGCTGAGTCTTGTTTTAGTTCTATTTTTGTTGATAGTTATAATTTGTGGTTGGGTGGATGTAAATATGGTGATGGTGAGCCAACTGATAACACGGCGAAATTATTGCTTTGATATCGAGAGTGAAATTATTGCTTTAATATAGATTCTAGTTGCTTTGATATTGAGAGTGAAATTATTGCTTTGATATCGAGAGTGAAATTATCAATATTGCTTTGTATCTTGATCACATGAATGCAATTTCAGGAATATGAAGGGGAAGAAGATTCACTTAAGAATCTTCATTATGGTGTGTTTGGACTTGGGAATAAACAGCATGGACATTTTTACATTCTAGTGGTTTTTTAAGCTTTGACTATAATAATTGTGTTGCTATTTGCTGTGCTTTATTTCATACATATGCCATTCAACACAAGTGACTAAGATAGCCCCAAAACAAAACTCTTTTCCCATATGATATTTCAGACACTAGAGTTGTATAAGTATTTACAAGTGGGAATATAAATGTTGAATTGTTTGTATATGTACGTTATATCATGAAGTTCATTCGACAGAACATTTGTGCATGCAGCAACTTTTGTATCCATTATCATGTAGTTAGATTGTTAATAAGTTGTAACATTTCTTTTTCCCACAAATAGCTTTTACAAAAGGAGGTGGTGTTTGTTTTCATTCTTTCTGTTGGAAGATCGATAATCATTTGTAGTTCTGGATACAAACCTAGAACTTCAAACATTCTTCAAATTGATGCCTCATGCCATCAACATAGGAATTTCCATTGCAGTCGATACGGTGCTAATGGTAACCAAAAAATGTAAGCTAATTTAAGTAATCTATACATAAACCAGATTGAATCACACCATTTAATTTTAACAAGTTTAACATAAGAACCCCGATTAACGAGGGTGTCTTTGATTCAAATCTCTACACATACTACACAAGAGAGCCGGATGCATTTAATTGAAGATGCAAAAATAGATAAATTCAGTTCAATATGTGTCATAACAGTAAGGTTTTTTCATTCTAGTCAGCAGCAGCTCCAATTTCTTCACCCTCTAGTACTCCCAAAAAGGTAGAGAGCATAGCTATCTTACAATGGTTTTTTTAGTCTTCAGCGGCATCCTCAATTTCTTCATCCTCTGGTACTCCTCGAAGATAGAGAACATTGTTACATCTACAATACAAACAATGATATGAGACTTTTGGACAAAAAATCTAGATATACAAACAAGACCACAACATAACTTTGATCATGTCATCGTCACACTCTTGTGAGCTTGCTCACAGGAAGAGGCAGAGGCAGATCCCGTTCACAGAACAAAACTTAGTAGCAATAACAATTATACCGTTTAAAAAATAACCTAGTGAGAAGTTCACTGAAACAAGCCTTCACTCTGTCACTCAGAAATATCAGTGTTATTCTCATTCTGTTTAGAACTAATACATCTTTAAGTGTTGGAACATGATTTCAATGTGCATATATTTTACCCCTAGAATGAGAATCAGATTTTCCTTTCAATATTCTTGCTGCAGCATTCCCTTCAAAGTCAATTTTTAAGTTATTATGGACCTGACTTAATTCATTTGCTAGTACAGAACTGTTAGTATAGCAAATCAAATCCTAAACTAATAATAAACATATATCCCGATCTCATGAAACAAATGAATGAATATGATCCGGCGAGAGTCAAATTTCCGCAACCGCAATCCACCATGGCCACAATTTGACAGCACTGATTGGGGGTTGATAAAGCATCACATGACTAAGACACATCTAAGCTAACCATACAACCATACTAGCAAAAGAAATGAAGAAAGTGAAATCTTTGGCAATATAAATCATAAACCATCCAAGTTGAGAACACTCTATTCAAACCAACAAACAATTAGCAAGAGTAGAACTTCGCTTCAACAAACATATAGCAGAGTATTAAAAAAATATCAAATGATAGAGAAATAAAACTCTATCCTTTTCCAATTCCAGCATCAATTTCAAAGATAGAAAAAACAAAAAACAAATTGAGCGTTCATGTGTGTTCTATAAAAACACAAAACCAACAAACAATTAGCAAGAGTATAACTTCTGCTTCAACAAACATATAGCAGAGTATTAAAATATCAAATGATAGAGAAATAAAACTCTATCCTTTTCCAATTCCAGCATCAATTTCAAAGACAGAAAAAACAAAAAACAAATTGAGCATTCATGTGTGTTCTATAAAAACACAAAACCAACAAACAATTAGCAAGAGTATAACTTCTGCTTCAACAAACATATAGCAGAGTATTAAAATATCAAATGATAGAGAAATAAAACTCTATCCTTTTCCAATTCCAGCATCAATTTCAAAGACAGAAAAAACAAAAAACAAATTGAGCGTTCATGTGTGTTCTATAAAAACACAAAACCAACAAACAATTAGCAAGAGTATAACTTCTGCTTCAACAAACATATAGCAGAGTATTAAAAAAATATCAAATGATAGAGAAATAAAACTCTATCCTTTTCCAATTCCAGCATCAATTCCAAAGACAGAAAAAACAAAAACCAAATTGAGCGTTCATGTGTGTCCTATAAAAACACAAAGCCATAAGTGATTAGCCAATAGTAAAATAGTTAAGATGCAAGTTACCTGATTAAAATCTCTCCTAAATTCCCAGTAAAATTTCCCTCAATGTATTCTTCGGTGTTCGCCAACTACACAGAAGTTCACAAATGTTAAAAAAAAAACCATAGTTATAGCAACAAAGCCAAAGAAGTACCAATAAAAAAGAATTCGCATAAAAGCCACACCAATGAGTGTATCTAGAATTGTACCTGCAAGTTCATATAGGAATCAACTGAAACAAGATAACCTACAAAACAAAAACAAAACCCAAAAACACAATCATTAACAGATTAGTGTTTAATTCTCTAAAAACTAAACACTAAAAATTTGCAACACAACAAAGGACCTACCTTTGTACTCCATTCCCCATTTTAGCTTCACAATAACATGTTTCCCAGTCAAATTGTTCAAAAAAGGCTTGGGATTAACAGGTATGGTCTGCAGAGCATGAATTAGAACAATAATTCCAATTAAATCACACTGTATTCAATTTCAATACACCAATTCGCATTTTTCGATAAACATATTTCGAATCTATATAGGTAAAAGGGAACACTCGAAAGCAATATCTATCTGGTCCCTTTCATTTGACATCATCATCATTACAATTACAGTTACAATACTTGTTACTATGCCATGCAAATACATTATAGTTATTATAGTTATGTCATCAATTCGAAATCTAAGAGATGATAAATTAGGTTAACTTTTTATAGGACCTGTCACCACCAAACCAAACCACGTGGTTATTCATATTGTGAGTTGATGATTTATTTTAAGTTCAACACATGGGGTAATGCAGATTTCAATTATTTTTATACCACTTCTTCTTTTCAATAATTCCATATGCTAACGTTAACGAGCGATGATGATGGAAGAAGAAATTACTTACAGCCATTGTTGAACAGAACGATAGCTGAGACGCAGAAACTGTGGAGGCTTGCTTCTCTGTGTGCTTTTGATGTTAGGGTTTTCTCGGGACAAAGAAGAAATAAGGGTTTTGTGAATTTGGAATTGGATTTCATTCATTTTTGGGTAATCCAATGGCCCACTGACGGAAATTAGGCCCATTGTTTTCTTGGGGTTCTTAACTAAACCTCCCTAAAAAGTTTTTTATTTTTTTGAATAAAAAATGGTAATATATTAATTCAAAAAGGATATACAATCAATGAGATCCAAGGATCCAACCATAAAAAAAAACTAATTACATCAATAAGGAGGCCAGGTGTTTTCTAAGTTTCCTATAATGTCAACCCTTATAAACTATACTATCAATAATATTAGGTACTATACTAGTTAGATCAACTTTGTTGCCAAAAACGGTATCGTTCTGAAGCTTCCAAGTGTAGTAGACAGTTTCAGCTAACGTCATACGCAAAAGGTCAGCTTTCCATCCTTTCCCATTAACGGTATGAACAATCCAAAGCAATTCATCTTTCCAGCTTGTAGGATTGTGGGATTGTGGGAAATATCCAACCACTGAATGATAGTTTTCCAAATGGGACCAGTTTTACAACAACTAAACAAAAGGTGGTCATGAGATTCCTCATCTTTTCCACATAAGACACAATTACTATCAATAATAAAATGAAATTGTTTCATACGATCTTTGGTAGACAATATACCTTGGCAAGCAAGCCACAAACAAAGGGTTGCACGAGGACGAGCTTTGTTGTATTTAATCAATTTTCTCCAATCTACCCGGGTACCATCATCTATCATCTCCTTATAGATTTTTTTGGCAGTAAATTTGTACTGATGGAGGGATGCGTTCCAAGCTTGTTGGACCGTCCCAAGGCAATTTCGAAGTTGCAAGATGCTCTTCATAATCCAAGATGTATGCGCCCGGATGACGTATTCCATTACAAAAGAGTGTTTGAAATAGTAGGCATGAGCTCATCTAACCCACAAATTATCAGCCTTAGTGTTGAGATTCCAAAGACACTTTAGTAATAGCATTTTGTTCCAAGCAACCAAGTTGAAGAGTTGAAGACCACCTGAAGCTCTAGGCCTACAAACATTCTTCCACGACACAGGGCTTTTGCGGCTAAGATCAGATTTTCCAGTCCAAATGAAGTTGCGGCAGATGGAGTCAACTTTCTGGATAACACTCATGGGAAGTGGAAAACAATGCATCCAATATTGTGCAATGGCACAAGATACATTTTGCACCAATTAGACACGCCCGGCAAAACTCAGAAGTTTAGAGGACCAATGGCTCACTCGGCTAGTGAGTTTATCAAGCAGCAGCAAGTAATGTTTAATATTAAGCTTTTTGCACGACAAAGACACTCTCATATATTTGATTGAAAAGCTCCCTACTTCAAAGTTAGACAAAGCCAAAATATCTGCTCTAGCCGAGGCTTCCACTCCAGACATGAAGATTTGAGATTTGGTATGATTAATGGCCAATCCCGTGGAATTCGTAAAGGAAGTGAAAGCCTGCATAATCAATCTCACAGAATAGGAATCACCTCTACAAAACAAAAGAATGTCATGAGCAAACGTAAGGTGAATGAGCTCCAATTTTTCGCAATTCGAATGATAGTTAAAATCAGGATTCTTTTGCATCTTAAGAAGAACTCGATACATATATTCCATCACAATGACAAAAAGCAGAGGGAGATGGGATCCCCCTGCCTGATCCCTCTCTTGGCTTGAAGAAAATCAGTGGTACCATCATTTACTTTGAATTTATAAGAGACAGAGGTGGTTCCGGCCATAATCCAAGTAACAAATTGGTGTGGGATACCAATTTCACAAAGGATACAATGGAGAGAATTCCAGTAGAGCATATCATAGGCTTTATGTAAATCAAGTTGGATCATAGTCCTAGGTGTCTCGTGCTTCCTCTCATAGCCTTTGAGGAGTTCGTAAGCCATAAGAACATGATTATGGATGTGTTGTCCCTTGACAAAGGCATCCTGAGTTTTGCTGATGATGGATGGCATAACCTCTCCCAGCCTAGTAGTCAAAATCTTCGAAATAATCTTGTAGAATGTTGAACAGCCATCAATTGGACGATAGTCTTTGATACAAGTTGCAGAGTTGTTTTTGCGGACCAAGGTGACAAGGGTACCATTGAAGGGTTTATAGAGAATAGTTGTGGAAAAGAATTCATGGATAGCTTTAGTGACATCTTCTTTGATGACAGTCCAGCTAACCTTGAAAAACTGTGCACCGTAGCCATCCAAGCCTGGACTTTTTAAGTCACCTATACCATTAAGAGCTTGCAAGATTTCCTGATCAGAAACATCACGAACCAGACCCTCTCTTTGGTTAAAACTGACTTGAGATTTCATTCGCATGGCCTCTATCAATGTGGGTGATATGATTATTATCCACCCCCATAAGATTCCTATAGAATTCAAAGACCTCATTTTCAATGGCCTTTGCATCAACCTCCCTAAAAAGATTTATTTGTTGAATTTTAAAATATTATGTTTTTCACGGTAATAGTTGTCTAATAAAAAAAATCAAACAATGTTATACTAAAATAAATAAAAATCAATTTATTGTATACTAAATGTTGTAATCAATAATTTGTATTATTTATATCGTTTCATCATACTAAATTATAATCTTAAAAGTTTTTTTCTCTAAAATTTCCTGTTAAAAATATAATAAATTAATAAAATAAAATAAATATTATAAATTAATCATTACTAATTAAGAAAACATTAATTATTAATATATAAAAAATTAACCCTTACTTTCATATTACTCTATGACAAATAATTGAAATTAATAATAATAAAAATTGAATTTCCACTAACCTCACTAACTCATTTCAAGAATTAATCGATTTTAATGCTTCATTATTTTTCCACGTTTCTTTAACAACGACCAGGGTCGGTTTTGACCTTTTAGAGGCCCTGACAATAATAAAAATTGAATCATAATAAAATATTGAATAATCAATCTTGATTTTTAAAAAATAAAATTATTTTTTCCTTTTATTTCAGGGTGGTTTCAAACAAATGAGAGTCTTTGTTCGGATTTAAAAAAAAAATTAACTTCTAATATAAAGAGAATAAATTTAAAAATATTTTATATATTTAAATTATAAATAGCATTACAGACTAAAAAATAGTTCTAAGTATTTCAATAGAATTTCAAAATTTTAAAACATAACATTAAATTAAATTATCTGTAATTAAGTTGTTCAAAAAATAAATTTTAATAATTTGATTTTTTATCTATTTAATTGTTGACTAATAAAAAATAATACTAAATTTCATATGTTTTAATTTATTATCATAAAATAAAATTTAATAATATTTTTTTATAAAATAAAATATAATGTAATAGAACTACTCAGAAATAATAATGTATTACATTTTACCATATAAATTTAATAATAAATGAATTTATTATATGATGAATTTTTTACATATAAATTAATATAATTTATATATATTATTTAAAATTGATTTTTTCTAAAGGTCCATGGAATACCTATAAGATATTTTTTTTAGTTATAGTAATACAAATTTCCCTTCTAGTAAAAGATAATATGAAATTTGTAAAAACTCAAAAGAAAATGGAGGTTTGACTTTTTATTTTTATGTTTTTATTTATTTATCTTTTAATCTTTCATCTCTTTGATCTATGATTGCAAATTCATTTTAGTTGTTGATGTTTAGTCAAATCAAATTTAATTGTCTTTCTCTTAGGGTATGTTTGGATTGGTGGGATGTGATGGAATAGAATGGAATGGAGTGGTAACTAATGTGATTCCATTGTTTGAATTTGCAAATAATTAATGAAATGGAATGGAACATGATGGAATCCATTCCATCTCATTCCATCCAAATCCTCATTTTTTGTTCCATCCAATTTGGGGTGTATGTGATGGAATGCGATATTTTTAATAAGATATCCAAACAATGGAGTGAGATCTATATTCTATTCCGCTCCGCTTCATTCCGCTCCATATGTTCCACTCTGCTCCGCTCTATTACGTTCCATCAATCCAAACATAGTCTTAGTGATATTCATAGTTATGTATAATGATTAAGCTTAGCATGTTAATATGTTTATTTTTGTAATTAATTTAGTTAATGTAACTCTCAGATAAGTCTTAATTTGTTAGGTCCCTGCTTATATAAGCAATACCATGTATACTTGTAATAATAGTGAAAATCACAATAAAATTCTTCCATCAATTTTCAATAGTACCACGAGTAAAAAAAACATTCTTCCATCAATTTTCTCTAGATCAAACTGCACAACAAAATTTGTGATTGCAGTTCAACAACTATTTCACAACACTACCCTTCTTTTCTAATGTGGGAGATCAGATAAAACTGCAACCACAGAGCATTCTAAGAACACTTATCCCTGGATCGAACCAGGCTTTGATGCTAGTTGTTAAGAAAAAACAAGCATAAAAATGGAACACAATCACAACACAAGAACATAACATGGAAACTCAAAAACCTAGAAAAAATAACGACTGTTGTCAATAGACAACTAGAGAATAACAATATGTGAAAATTGTTATATACGTTCAACTAACTCAGAACCTCAATATAACCACACCCTCCAAAACAAATATTTAACTACTTCTCACAACACTTTAATACAAGAGTATAAGAGAAGAAAGAAAATTAAATACAAGCTTAAAGTATTATTAACTAGTGCATCTTGGATTGAAGAACTTGAATCATATATACATCATTGGACTATTTATTCCTTCACAAAATTAAGTGATGTTGTACTTCAAAGAACGTGTATCCTATAACATAGCCTAGAAATCTTTTCTCATTCATAAAATTAAGCGATGTGGGACTTCTTGAACATGTATATTTTCAACCAACCCTAACAAACCATGTTATCATTCCCTTATGAATCTTTAAGAGGAGAATAACATGGTTGTTGATAAAAATATATAGAAAGGATTTGTTGAATAGTGTGATTGTTTGTTTTCGCTTTGAGAGAAATCTCTTATGCTTTTGTTAGATGAGAAAGAGAGAGATGAAGTTGTTGATCCTTTTCCATGAGAAATGCACGTTGATTTGAGAGAGTAGGCACACCTTGTTGGCTTTTTATAATCATTTTTCTTATTTTGTCTTATTAAAACTAAATATAGGGTTTAGATTGATATTGGGATTGAGTTATAAACCCAATTTTGTTTTCCCACCCCTAACTAGTACACCATTTATGACTTTCATTTTAATGTTAGTTTTAATTGATTTTTTATTTATTTTATTTTATTTATTATTATTATTATTATTATTATTATTTTTATTATTATTATTATAATAAAGTGTAAAAACTATTTTTTAATAAAAAAATTTATAAACTGATTAATTATTGTAAGTAATATAAAAATCAAGTATTCTAATCAAAATTTTCACATTAGAAATAAGTCTTTTTTTTAAATAAGCCGGATTAAAAAGAGGCGGGTCAGATGTACATCCGTTTGATCCCTGAATAATCGGACCCAGGGCGCACACCTTGGTTCAACTGATTATTCATATTTCGTAAAAAAAAACATAATCAAAATTGGGATTAAAAATGACAATTGGGTGCACACTCTTGCAATCGATTTTTCGTGTTTCATAACAAAAACACATAATCAAAACTAGGATTAAAAGGGAATTTTGGGTGCACACTCATTTGATCCCTGAATAATCTAACTCGAGGCGTACACCTCGATTCAACCAAGCATTAGTCTTCCGCCTAAAATAAACTGAACCAATAAATCCTATATTTTGTTTATCTTTAGTGCGACACAAAACCTTTTTTTACAAACGAGTATTTCGACGTGAAACAAACAAACGCTCTAGTCTTCAAGCACGATCAAAAAGCAATGTTTAAATGCTCAATGTGTCCTAATCATCACTCTTTAAAAGCAACTAACACACGATTCTGATGACATCCACATTGAAGCCATTCGACTGCTAGAATTGAAGGACAAGGAGGATAATTCTCAGAAGGATGATCAAACAAGCAGTGCTCAATGAATTTGCTCTCCTACAATGTTTGTGGGGCAGAAATTTATGTCAAAAGGATATGGGTTAGACAATTCATTCTTTATATTGATATGGGTTAGAAATTTATGAGGTTTGTTTTCTGCAGGAAACTTCAGGAGGTTATTGACTCTTTCATTTTCGATTTGTGGAGTAGTAGAGAGGTGGACTAGAGTTTTAAAAAGTCTGAAGGAAGGTATGAGGGTATAATATTGATATGGAAAATTGGTTTGTTTCAACCGGTTTTCAGTTTCTCTGGCGAAGGTTTTATTGGCATGTGTGTTATTTAGAAAGAGCTTATTGTTTTCCTAATAAATGTCTATTCATATTTTTTTTTGACCAAGAAGAGGTTAATGTGGAGGCAACTGCAGGATTTTAAGGTAAAATTTCCTAGTAAAGCCTGGTGTGTCATTGGTGATTTTAACATAGTCAAGTCATCGTCGAAAAGGAAAGGGCGAAGTGTTGCTATTAACACTATTGAGATGGGTGAGTTCTGTGATTTTAATCTTTCTATTGATTTGGTTTATGTTGTTTATTCTGGAAACAAGTTTACTCGTTTCATCTTGGATGGTATATCCTTGAGAGGATTGGATAGGTTCCTTCTATCCGAGTCGTTGATTTCAAATTGGAACATTAATTATCAGCATGTGGGCTCTAGGGACATCTCCGACCATGCTCCAATTTAGATCAAGACTTGCAAGGTTGATTGGGGCCCCAAGCCGTTTAAATTTTTTAACTATTGGCTTGAAAATGACGACTTAGTTCCGTTGATTAGAGAATTTTGGGAGACCACTATTAGAGCGGCGTTTGTTTTGAAAGAGAAGTTGAAGCTTTTGAGATGGGTGTTAAGCTAGAGGACTATCGATGTTTTCAGAATCATAAATATGGAGGTAAAAGATGTTGTTAAAGATATAAATATGCTAGATACCTTAGCTTTTATAGATGAAGTTACAAAGGTAAATTCTATTGGTCTTAACCTTGCTAGACAGAGGGAAGATGCCACCAAAAAGGTTTGGAAAAATTTGCATAATAGAGAAAGCATTCTGAGGCAAAAGTCCAGAAGCCTTTGGATCAAAAAGGGTGATCGAAACACAAAATTTTTCCACAATGCCATGAAGTCGAGGCTTAGGAGGAACAATATTTTAGGTCTTAACACATATAGAGGAAGGATTAAAAAGGTTTTCGATGTTAAGGCAGAATTTAAGAACCATTTTGAGACTAGATTTACTTAGATAAATTACAGGAGGCCTACTTTGGATGGAGTTTGCTTTAATCACCTCTCTCTGGAGGATAACTCATCTTTATAAAGGTCTTTTTCTTTAGAGGAGATAAAATATGTGATTTGGAATGGTGATAAAGACAAGATCTCGGGTCCTAACGGGTTTAATATGAGTTTTTTCAAGGCTTGCTGGGAATTTCTCAAAGAAGGCCTATTCATATTTGCAAAGGAATTTCATGAAAGTGGTAGAGTCCCGAAAACGGCTTCGTTTCTCACTTTAGTGCCGAAAGAGGATAATTCGCAAGTCATTGAATACTTCATACCAATTGGTCTAATTGGTAGTCTTTATAAGATTTTGTCTAAGATATTGGCAAATTGAATCAAAAGCGTTATGAATAAGTTGATTTCGAAATTGCAAACGGCTTTTCTGGCAGGAAGACAAATGCAAGATGGTACTTTGGTGGTTAATGAGGTGTTGGATTTCGCAAGGCGCAATAAGAAGGAATGTTTTCTTATGAAGATAGATTTTTCAAAAGCGTTTGATTGTATTTCTTTGGAGTATTTGCGAAACATTTTACAACGGATGGGCTTCGGGAATAGGTGGTTACTTTGGATGAACAAATTGATCTTCAACAACTCCGTGTCGATCCTTATTAATGGTAGTCCTTCGGAGGATTTTGTGGTTTGTATAGGGATTTGTCAAGGTGATCCTCTATCCCATTTCCTATTTCTGATAGTAGTTAAAGGTCTAGCAGGGCTGATGCGGAATACAGTTGTTTCGAATCAGTTTTGTGGCTATAAATTGGTGATTCGTTCCGTTTTGAGTTGCTGCAGTTTGCAGACGATACAATAATTATATGTGACAGAAAGTGGGAAAACCTGTGGAGTTTGAAAGCTATTCTTCGAGGGTTCCAATTGGCTTCTGGTCTTAGCTTAAATCTTAATAAAAGTTAGGTCTATGGAGTCAATATAGATGCTGATTTATTGCAAGCTACCGCTTACTTCTTTGCGTGCAAGATTAGAACCATCTTGTTTCTTTTCATGGGCTTACCGGTTGGAGCAAATCATCGTAGGGAGAGTACTTGGAATCCCATTATCTCCAAGGTGCGGCAGAGGCTCTCTAAATGGCATAACAATAACCTTTCTCTTGCCGACAGAGTTATTATACTGAATGCGATTTTATCAAATATTTTGATCTACTATCTATTTTTTAAGGCTCTTAAATTCGTTGTGCAGGAATTAATTTCCATTCAGTGGAGGTTCCTTTGGGGAGGGACATACGAGGTTAAAAAGGTTTGTTGGATAAGCTGGGATGTCATTTGCAAGGCGTGAAAGAATGGGGCTTGGGGTTAAGCATGTTAGGAGGTTTAACGTAGTACTTCTTAGCAAATGGCTTTGGCGTGTGCTAATTGATAATGATTGTTAGTGGGATAGTTTAATAAAGGAAAGATACGGAAATCCGCAGCTTAACATTTTGTCAAATTCTTGTGAGTTAAGTATGGTGACACGAAAGCAATCTTTATGGTGGAGGGATATTTGTGGCATTGGGATGGTTCCTAATACAAAGGTTAATTGGTTCAATAAAGCCATTTGCGGGAAACTTGGAGTTGGGAATGCTATTGATTTCTGGCAGCATATGTGGCTTGGTTAGGAACCACTTGCTACTATTTTTCCAGAAATTTTTTCTCTTTGCAATGCAGGTACAACTAACATTCTGAAGATGGGAGTGTGGATTGGTGATTCCTGGTTTTGGAAGTTTCCGGACAGCTGTAACTCTTTGTCTGGTCAGCCCGCTGCTCAGTTTTCTCGGCTACTGGTGCAGATCTAGAATGTCTATTCTTTGCGACATGGAGTTGATCAGTTTTCCTAGAAGTTGGACACAGAAGGTTTCTCAACTGCAAGCTGCTACAAACTGCTTTCGAAACTTGCTACGGAGCGCACATATAATGATGTCTTAATTCTCAAAGGTCTAACTGATACTTTGAGATCTAAGGCGTCGAGTAGTATTCAATTTTTTGGATGAAGATGCTTCTTGAATAGGCTTTCCACAAAGTTGAATCTTGAGAGACGAGGTATTTTCTTTTCCGATTCCGCTTGTCCGTTTTGTTTCAATGCCGACGAATCTCTATTTCATATTCTCTACTCTTGCAATGTTGTCAATTTGATTTGGGAGAGGCTTTACCGTTGGCTCCATATTGAATCTTGCGGGGAACAAACTTCGTTAACCACTTTGTTCTTCCACTTCAAGAAACTCCATATTAGCAAGTTTAAGGTCAAGTTTCATTGTTGTCTTTGGCTAGCGGTTTGTTGGGTGTTGTGGACAATGAGAAATTCCATCATTTTTGAAGAAGGGAGATTGGAAGAGATCGACATTTTTAAGAAAATAATTTTTGTTTCAAGGGATTGGTTGTTGGCCAAATTTAGTGGCCAAATTGTTGTTGATACGGCGGTGTGGAAAAACAGCCCGTCGACTAATTTAGTTGGATAGTGACTCTATTCTCTTGTTTTCTCTTTTTTCTTTTGCTCTTCTATTGTATCATTTGTTGTTAAGGATTGGACACCCCTTATACTCTCTTTAATATATTCCTTTGTTTTTTTCATTACAAAAATATATAATTTTTATCGAAGTGATTATATTATGGATTGATGGCGTTTGTGGTGTTAAGAGAAAAACTATGATATTTTAGGCGATAGTAATGTGTTGTGTTGGTGATGGTGATGAACAAAAATACCAAAAGATGTAATATAAAAATAATATAATTTTGTTGTTTTAATACTTTTAATTATTAAATAATTAAAAAGTTATGTTGTTAAAATAAGTTTTTTTTAGATATTTATTACTATATATTAATGCAATTAAAACCTAAATTTGGATTACGAAATTTTTTATTCTAAAGTGTATTATTTAAAATTTGAAAATTATTTTTAAATTTTAACTAAATGATAGTATGTTAATTATTGTTTAGTTGGAGCCAAATTATAATGGCCGCATATTAAATATTTCTAAAAGTAAAGGGGACTAAAAAATCTTTAAAAAATTAAAATTGAGGGACTAAAAAGTAAAATTTTAAAATAAAGAAGTAAAAGATTAAAACTATTAAAATAGGAGAAAAAAATGCACTTAATCTTTTCTCTATTGTCTTAATGTTTTTGTTTGATATTAATATGAAGAACTTTTGAGTATATTTTTATTTATTTATTATTTTTTAATTTCTTTAATACACACAATTCAATTGTCGAAATCAATTAGTATAATATACTAATTTTCAGGGGGTTTGGCATAAGTTTTTTTTAGTTTAATGCGTGAAGAAAATGGAAACTTAGCCATGCTAAGAGGTTAATTATGTTTTTGGTCTCTATAAATATATCAATTTTGGTTTTTAGTCCTTTTAAAAAAAATATCGAATTTTAGTTCCTATAAAATTACTTTTAAATATAGATTTAGTCTCTGTAGAGAAATTAAAACTGCGTGAAAAAATAATTTTAGAGAAACTAAAATTCAATATTTTTTTATAAAGACTAAAAATCAAAATTGAGATATTTATAAAGATCAAAAATATATTTAACCCACAAATGTAAGATTACCTTAAATAAAATCTTCAAACAATCTTGAAAAAAGCAGCGAGCATTAGCGACGGAGAAGACCACGCTGCTGTCGGCGAAACCCAAAATAAGTAGTAGTAGTACACTAGTAAATGCTTTTAATTTAAGGTTGAGCCTTAAAATAATTGTAACTACCTGTTATATATTTTTGAGGCCGATTTTTGCCCAAGTGTTTCACATTGTGTGCATGTCACTGTTTCAACAGAAAGTGGGCAGGACCTAGTTTCAAGATGAGTTGATTATTTTGACCTTAATTACTGTTAAACCCAAAAAATTAGGACTTCATTAAATTAAACTTTTCCCAAAACAGGCTGGAAATGTCTTTAAAATTCACCATAGGAGTATAACTAATCAAGTTAGACACCTTTTTATAAACAATTGTGTTTAAGATGCTAGTTAATTCACTGGCTGCACATGTCATCCCTTGAAAAAGTAATCAGCCATTAATCTATCAAGGATATGGCAAAGCTTAAATATTACTAGTAGAGTTGTTTAAGGTTTATGTGCGTGAATCAACAAATGTATTTAATTTAAATTTATAGAAAATGCTAATATTTGCCCTTGCGATACATGTTAATAAATTATTTATAAAAATATTTTTTGAAATGTGTGTATTTAATGTTTGAAATTTTAAATATGAGTTTATTGTATTTAATATTTTCTAATTATTGTATCCGAGCACATGTTAATATTTTCTAATGTATATGAATTAATGATAGAATCATAATCACATTATATCTAATTCAATTCATAAAAAATTAAAAATTAAAATATTAATATAATAATTTTTTTGACATAAATTTTATAACTATTAAAGTTACAAAGAAAAATCTATAAAACTATTTATGTAAATAAGTTGAATAGCAATCTTACACAAACTTCCAACTTCTAATCATAACAAGTTTCAAGTATTTTTGGAAATTAAAATGAAATAAAATTATGAAATAAAGGAAGTTTTAAACTTGGTCAACAAGAACATAAATTCAAATATGTTAAAATCTCAAGTGAAAAAAGAAAATGAAAGAAGTAAAAATGATGTATTTTAATACATGAGAAACTATTTTTTAACTTATTTGTAATTTTTTATAATAATTTTTGAAGTATAGTGAATTGAAGAGTTGTTCTTTCCCATAGTAGATTATTTGATCAAACTGGATAAACAAATTTCCTGTTGTGAGATATTGGAATGAATCCTAGGTTTAACATGTCGTCGAAACCCGCTCACATGTTGTTGTCAAATTAGGCCTTGTGTTATGGATCCAATTGTTTAAGTTAGTTTGTACCCTAAGATAACTTGTAATGGGTAATTGTTAAAAAACCCATTAGGTTAGTGTGTTTGTTTTATTATAAGTAGCATACTAGTCTTTCATCTTTAGAATAAGGGAAAATAGGAATATAAAATCATAATTCAAAAGTGAGAGAGGTTGTTTGTTATTCTTGTATACTTGTTATCTTGTCTTAAGAGAAATGAAAGAATAATAGTTTATAATCAATCCTTATTGTTATCCTTGGTTACCCTAAACCCTAACTCTTGTGGGTTTCTTGATCATAAAGAAACATATTATACTTTATTTCTGTTATTTATTTTTCTTTACTTTTACCGCACACTTGTAAGCCCCTGATATGTTCTGCCTTAGATAAACACCGTAACAATAAATACCGATAGATTGACGTTTGGTCTTTGTGGGATCGATAATCTTTTGTATTACTCTGACGCGATTCGTATACTTGCGAAAACACGCATCATTTTCACTATGTTTGACACAACAATTAGTTGGAAAGCAACACTTCAGAAGGTTGTTGCCTTATCAACCACTAAAACGGAATATATCACCCTAATTGAAGTTGTAAAGGAAGCATTGTGGCTTGAAGGTTTTGCAAAGGAGATGAAACTTCAAGGTCGAGGTATCACTATTAAATGTGATAGTCAAAATGCAATACACACGTCGAAGAACTCAACCTATCATGAGTGAACCAAGCACATTGATGTGAAGTTGCATTTCATCAGAGGGGTTATCGAGCGTGGAGAAGTCCAAATGCTGAAGGTTTCGATATATCATAATGTTGTTGATATAATCACCAAGACGTTGCCCAGTTGCAAGTTTTTTTTACTATATGCAGTTGATAAAACTGTATGAAGAAATCTAGTTTGTTTCTTGTTGTTATAGAGTTTGTTTCAAGGTGGAAATTTGTGAGATGTTGGAACGAACCCTAGGTTTAGCATCTTGTCGAAGTCCGCTCACATGTTGTTGTCAAATTAGGCATTGTGTTATAAATCCAATTGTTTAATTTAGCTTGTACACTAAGGTAGCTTGTAATGAATAATTGTTAAAAAGCCCATTAGGTTGGTGTGTTTGTTTTATTATAAATAGAATACTAGTATTTCATCTTTAGAATAAGTGAAAATAGGAAGATAAAAGTCTAATTCAAAAGTGAGAGAAGTTATTTGTTATTCTTGTATACTTATAATCTTGTTTTAAGAGAAAGGAAAGAATAATAGTTTATAATCAATCCTTGTTGTTATCCTTGATTACCCTAAACCTTAACCCTTGTGGGTTTCTTGATCGTAAAGAAACCTATTATACTTTGTTTCTAAGGTATCTGATCCACAACACCCGTGTTTTCATCTATTATTATTATTATTATTTTGTTTAAGGTCATTTATCTGATTCTCATTATTCTTCGTCCAACACATTAATTTTTTGGTCTGATTGAACTCTAATTAATTCTTTTGAAATAGTTTTAATTATTCTATCAATTTTTCAACAAGTGGCGCCCACAGTGGGAAAAAGGGATATCGTTAACAGGTAAGCACCACAGATAAATGGGAGATCGAGAAATTTTCCAGAGGCATTAATTTTGTATTGTGAAAAATGAAGATGCAAGTGATATTAATTCAATAAAGGTGTGTAGAGGCTTTGAAAGAAGATAAAGTCAAATATGATTTAAGAATCATGCTTGTGGGCTTGTTAGATCATCTAAGAAGAAAAAATGATCAAAAGCAAGTGGATGCAAGTGGCAAGATCAAGGTTCAATGAAGAATTGAACTTGATCAAGGTTGTTTGATAGTGTTTCAACATGGTCGAGAGTAGTAAGGTGATTGATGGATAAATTGGCATCACCTTGATTTTAAGTCAAGGTGAATATTTTCTTGTAATATGCTTGAAAACATCAAGTGAGAAAAGAGAAAAAATGACACGTTTCGATACTGACAGATTTTCGAACTTGTTTGCGGATTTGTTTGTTAATGGTCATATCCTTGGTTCGTTAATGTTTTATTAGTTATAAATATGATTTTTCTCTCTCTCATTTTTTATTGAGAGAGAGAAATATGCTGAGAGTTAGAGATATTGGGAAACACTTGGGTAGAAAATAAGGTTTGTTTCTGGGAATTTTGAACTCTGAATAGTTTTTTGTAAAGTTGTTTTAGTTATTTTATCAATTTCACGACAAATATAACACAATGTGTTTTTTTAAAAAAAGAATGTAAGGAAGGAGAATTTGTTTTCTTTCAAATTTTAAGTTTTCTTAACTCCACACCTAAAACGACATCATTTTAACGAATTAAAAAATAAACATAAAAGATCAACGAGCCAATTAAAAAAAAAACTCACTGATTTACTAGTCAGATGGATAAACTTACCCCACTCAATTGACATTTGCTTGCTGAGTGGGGTAAGTTGTTGGTCCAATGTTCGATCCTTGACAACAACATCTTCTTTGTAAGCAAGTTGTTGATGGTTTATAAATCAACAACTTAATAAAAAAGATTATTATAAATGTGAATTTAAGTTACGTGGTAGATAGTAATTTATTAAATTAATAATTTTATATTAATCTCTTATTTATAAAAATAGTTGATACTTTATAACTTATGATATATAATTGATAGCTTATAATATCTAATGATTGATAGTTGTTATTTGATGATTGATCGATAGTTTATAAGTTAATTGAAGTATTCGACAAAATAGCTGTTTTAGTAATTAATAAATATAAAATGACATAAAAAATTGTTTAATTAATAATTTAACAATTATATAATATTATGTATATTATTAAATTAGTTTCTTTATTTAAAATATAAAATTGACATTTTTTATTCATGTATTTAAAACATATTTATTATATTTTAATTTTATAATTTATAATAAATAATAAAATTGGAGGGAGTGTTGAATGAGATTGGTATGCCCCAGAAATTCACTTGCTGAATCATGAGATTAACCAAGTAAATCAGTTACAAATTCAATGTGAATGGTGAGCTGTCTGAAGTCTTAGAGGCTAGGAGAGGAATTAGACAAGAGGACCCCATATTCCCTTTTTTGTTTGTCCTCATGATGGAGTGTCTGAATAGGCTAATGGTTAAAATGCAAAAGGATCCCAACTTCAATCATCACAGTAAGTGTGAGAGATTGGGAATAACTCATTTATCATTTGCTGATGATGTTCTTCTGTTTTGTAGAGGGGATAGGAAATTTGTGGAACTAATGTTGTCAGCTTTTCATAACTTCTCTCAGCCAACAAGATTGCAAGTGAATCCTAGAAAGTGTAAGTTGTTCTGTGGTGGCTTGGATAGTGCCAATATGGAGGAAATTCGGGAGTTTACATGGTTTGATATGGGAGTGTTGCCAGTTAGATACTTGGGGGTCCCATTATCAAGTAAAAAGCTGAACATTATCCATTATTTACCTCTGGTTGAAAAAATTGTGAGTAGAACTAAGCACCGGTCAACTAAGTTATTGTAGGAAAGATTCAATTGGTGATGATCATATCTCATTCTATTGTTCACTATTGGATGAATTGTTACTTAATTCCCAAGAAGGTGATCCAAAAAATTGATAGCATATGTAGGTCTTTCATTTGGCTTGGGCAAGTAGAAATCAAGAAGAAAAGCCCTGTGGCTTGGAAACTTGTTTGTAGACCAGAAAAAAAATGGGGGACTGAATACATAAATGATAGTGGTAGAGAGAAAAAAAGAATTTTAATTAATGGGAGAAAAAAATAAATGAATTTTAATTTAATGGTCAAACGTGTTTTCATTGACGTTAACATTATAAATGATAGTGGTGGAGAGAGAAAAAGAACTTAAACATAAGAGATATCAAACTAAGGCAAATCAAAGTAAAAAAAATCCTAAATAATATATAAGATAAATGATAGAGATAAAAAGAAGTTACGCCTAAAATGGATGAAAAATATTTTTAGTATAGTTAAATTTCATGGACATATATTTATGTATTTAACAGTTAAACAAAAATTCAATTGAATTATTATTAAAAAGTGATTAAATTTCTATTAATTCTTAAAATATACATGTTATAACATTTTTTATCTAACCCTACATCTTCTTCAACAAATTATTTATAAAAAAAAACTATATTTTATAATATTCCAAAATTTATTCCTACCAATAATTATAATCAAGAATTAATAAACATCAATCAAATTAAAATAATATAATATATTATCACATTGAATAACAAAAATAAATTAAAATAATATAATGTATTATAACAATGAGTAACAAAAATTAATTAAAAATTAATGTAATGACATTCATCTTCTAACCTCATATTTCACAATCCAACCTATTTTTCCTAAATAAAAAATAAATAAATTGATCTTACCTGATCAGGAGGGTCTTCCAGCATTTGGGTGCAAACAACAAATGGATGGAATGAAGGGGTGTATCTGCAAGGCACTTCGATGCCAAAGTCAATAGAGGTACAACAAATAGGTAAGTTAGAAGAGTGGAATCAGAATACCTGACCCTTTAGTGAAAAAGAGTATTTATAGTGAGTCCCCAGCGCTGGGCCAAGGTTCTTCTGTGGCCTGGATCAGCTAGGCCCAAAGAAGAACTGACAAGGAACGCGTAAGAAGCGTGAAGACATAGCTAAGTGGTCTGGTCCTTAGTCCAACTTCCCATATCTTTCAGGAGATAATGGGGGATAATTGGGTGACGTGGCAAGTGAACTGGCAGACCTATTCTTTGCATGTTCTGAGTGTGCGCCCGACACGTGGGACGTGTGCCCGACCGTTAAGAAACTCCGCTCGTCCAACAAGTGTACTTGCCCAAGCGTATGAGCATCTGCTCGACATATTGGACCGTAGTCCAATATAGTCTGGAGGCTCAGTCCGGAACATAAACTATAAAAGAAATAAGTTTAATGGTGTAGAGAAGATTATTAGAGAGAGAATGAACAAAATAAAAATGTATATGCAAATTTCCTACTCATAGCATGTTGATACCTATAAATTCAAAATATTATATAAAAAAACTGAATACATAAATATTTATAAAACATAAACTTAAATAACATAATTGAAAAATAAATTAATTTTATGTGAAATTTATCCGTTTATAAGATGGTGTATATAACAACAAAGAAAAGATGAAGAAAGAAAGAAAGCGATCAATAACCACATATTGTTCCTATATGTAAACCATTATAAGAAACATTAGTCTCAATTCAAAACATGAGGAAGAAACAAGCATAATTTAAATAAAAAATAGCAATGAAAGAAACACCATAAATAATTAAATGAAAAAAATAATACAAGTATAATTATTTTTTAAATATGGGATAGAACTACGGTTTAAGAAGATCATATGGTAGTAATTTACTACCTTGTGTCTTTGTTCAATGTTCAACTCCTTAATTCAATTGAGTCATTTATTCACCATGTATCGTGTAGATCATATTGATAGATGTTGCACAAAACAATCAATTACACAAAAGTAGTTATTATTTCAATTTATTAAATTATAAAATTAATTAGTAAATAGATTAATAGGAATGTGATTTTTGTTAGTGGGATGCGATAGTTTTTTTGTTAATTGATTATAATAATTTTTAAAAAAAAATTAGTATACATTTATTTTATAAACAATTTGACTATCGAATATGTCAACATAATTTGACCATTGAATCTTTATATTAATTACAAAGATGTGACATTTATAAAAACAATGATAACTTATTCAATTTATAAAAATAATTTTATCTATGCCCTTAAGACACATCATTTTTATAATTATAACTTCTATATAAGTCAAAAGAAAAATAATAATAATTAAATGAACTATTATAATATAATCCAACATATATTAATATTATATAATAAAGTTATTTTAAGAATATGATTTAACTTCTTATTTATTTTTAAGAATAGGGGAGGTTTAACTCCTTCAATGTTAAATATCATTTTCTTTTATAAAACCAACCCATTAAATAATAATAATTATTCTGATATCAATTTCATTAACCGTGATAAATGTCACATCTTTGTAATTAATATATTAAATATTTTAAAAAAATATTATAAATAAATAAAACTGATAGATATAAATATTGGTTAATATTTTTTCAATTGTTGTAAAAATAAATAAATAGAAACAAACTCTTTAAATATTGTTTCTAAATTCTTTAATAATAAAGACAATCCATTAATAATAATATTGTTTCTAAATATTGGAACATACTAATTTATATTAGTTGGGAAATAATAATAATAATAATAATAATATTTGAGGTACAGTGGAAGGATACAGTGAGATTCAATGATTCAATTGTGCTGACAGAGTCTATGGTCAAATTGTTTATAAAATAAATGTATACTAAATATAATAAAAAAATTGTGTAGCCAATTGAATTGGCGAATGTATACTAATTTTTAAAAAAATATTAGACCATTTCGCCATATGAATTGACGAATGTGTGTTTCTTAAAGAAAAATCAAACAACAATTTCAATTGACATGCAATTCAAACTCGTCGTTTTTGTAAATATTCCAAAAATTAAGTTATTTCAATATTATTTTTATTAAACTAAGTTATTTAAAAAAGAATTCCCAATATTTTACATACATCAAACTATTCTCCTACTTTTTCTCTCTCAAGATATAAATGAGGTGCTTGGTTGTCAAAAGATAATTTTCTATTAAGTATATTAATATTCTTGAAAAAAAGAAAAACTATGTCATGAGATTGGGGTTGGTTCTAGACATCTATCTGACCAGTCCCGACATTTGTGCTTACTACTATCTCTCACACACACATCAACTATACTCTATATCTATACATTTCATTTCTCAACAAAACTTCATCAAACATAGTGCCCCATGAACCCCCACAAACAAACCCTTTTCAGTTATGACCCTCAAATATGGAAACAAGATCATAGAACACACAAGAATATCATAGGTGCATCATCGTCATCTTCAAATAACTCTTCATCTCTGGCTAATTTCCATGGCAGCAGAAAGTGTAACAACCTGCTTGAAGATGACGATCTAGTCTCTACTGTAGTACCTGCTGTTACGGTTGTGTTGGAGGGTCGTTCGATCTGTCAACGCATCAGTCTTGATAACCATGATAGCTACCAGAGTCTGGCCGTGGCTCTACGGCAGATGTTTGTGGATTGCACCGACGACGACGGTGGCGGTTATCGTCTTATTGATCTGTCTAATGCCATTCCTGGTCATGTTGTTGCATATGAAGACATGGAAAATGATCTTCTTCTTGCTGGTGATCTTGCCTGGAAGTAAGGATCTCATAATTTTATTGGTTAATTTTATCTATGAAACACAGCACTAACATACAAACACGTATTTTATCAAAGGTGTTAGTGTTATAGAGATTATGGTTAATTATGTATATGTATTTTTATGTTAATAGAGATTTTGTACGTGTGGCAAAGAGAATTCGAGTACTTCCAGCAAAGGGGAACTCAAGGAAGAGAAGCATAAGCTAGCTTCAAGATCAGAACATGAAACATGGTTTATCGGGATTTGTACTTTGTTAATTAGTTATTATGAGTTAATTATAATCCAATTGAAAGTACACGTAAAGTTGTGCTTTGTATGAATAAAATGTTGCGTTTTCCAATTTGCAGTACATGGTTTCTTTGATTATTTGTTCTCTATTTTTTATTATTTGATTAGTTGTTCTCTATTTTTTATTATTATAAAATTACAAAATGGTTCTTTATATGTATGTACTTATTGTTACAAGGTTGAATTTTATATATAGTTAATCTAGAAAACAAATTGATATAACTTGATAGATACGCAAGAGAGAGAAATATGATAAGTTAATCAACCACTCTAACTTCTAACAAACTTTCAATCAAAATTAAACACATAACACCTATTTCATTTGAAAGTCATTCTATTCCTAGAAGCTTTTTCAATTCATTTAGTTGTCTTCAAAATATCAAAATTTGCATCGATTAAAGATAAAATCTTTAAAGATTTTTTTTATAGATGATTATCTCACATCTTATAGATTGATTTTGTAAATATGAGTTAAATCAAATTCTATATCTAATATAATATTAGAGTCTATCGATAAGACAATGGATCACTTATTGTCAATATTCACACAACAGATTCAATAGTGTTTGGCGTAAGGGGTGTGTATTTGACAAATCTCAACTCTCTAAAGTGTCTAAAGAGTTTATATAGTCAGTCACATCTCACTTTACAAACCGATTTTGTAGAGATTAGTTAGGCGGACTACTAATTCTCACTACTACAAATTACGCCTTTGGTAACACTAATATCACTACGGATATGCTTTCCACCGTTGTAATAGCGCAACTTAGATATGTTTGATATATTTTTTTATTTTTTGAAAGTTATTTAATCACGGTTGAGTGTTACAATTGTGGTGATAAATTAAGTGTTACAAGCTTCGAATCCTAGCAACTACGTTTTTTCTATTTAGTCTACTACAAAAAGCGTGTGTCACTTAAGTTCTTAAATATAAAAAAATTGAATATTATTTAACCACGATTTAACTATTTATCTGTTGTAATTATGATCTACATTTCACTGCGGTTGTACATATCAATCGTGGTAAAAAAAACCTGATAAATTTAAAACAAAACAAATTCATTATTTCATTTCATAACATGCCCTAAGCGAACCTGTGAATCAGCGACGACAACGATAGCTATAACGAATTCTTCATCTTCATAATCTTCGTCCATTAGGATCTTCATTCTTGATAATCTTCACCATCTTCATTTATCTTCACTATCTTCATTTATCTTCACTATTTTCATTCATCTTCCTCCTCGAAGTACAATATGTTTCATGCAAACTTCACTATCTTCCTCATCTTCCTAATTCTTGATAATCTTCACTATCTTTAATTTAGCAAAATTATTACAGAGGGTATCCATATGCTTAAGATTTAGAGTTGTATTATTGTTATGAATATGCTTTAGTTTTTCAATATGTTTTAGGTTTAGATTTTCTTGTGTCATTCACAATATTGTTTTGATATAAATTTCATAATTTATTATGGATCATAGTTGGATGAAAGCTGATAGATTAGGTTCGGTATATGATCGAAGGGAGTTCTTGAATTCCTTGAATATGCTGATCGAAATCTTCCTGACAATAATGATATCTTTTATTGTCCTTGTGTTAATTACATGAATATAAATAAAGGTACAAAATATGAGATATTCCATCACCTATGTTGTGATGATATATGTCAAAATTATACAATATGGGTGTGGCATGCTGAGGTGGGAAAAAAGCGAAACAAGGCGTCACAAAGTCAGGAAGTTGATGAAGATAAATATATGGATGACCGACTAGAAGATATATTTCATGATTTTGGAGAATCTTCTTTTAAGAAAGCTCATATTTATGATACTTTATGTAGTGATAAGGACACCCGTTTATATAAGGGGTGCACAATTTTACAAGTTTGTCTCTTGTTTTAAAATTGTTTAATTTGAAAGTGAAAAATGGATGGTCGGATAAAAGTTTCACGAACTCGCTTCATTTTCTAAAACAAATGCTACCAGAAGATAAATAATAGTTGTCTTGATCGTTGTTATGATTCCAAGAAGATATTGTATCCAATGAGTTTGGAGTATATCAAAATACATGCATGCCCTAATGACTGCATATTATACAAGAAAGAGTATGAAAATCTTGATCATTGTCCGGAATATGGGTGTCGCGTTACAAGACGAAGGACAACAATGGTGATGATAATGTTAGTAGAAAGAGGCATCATATTAAAGTGTTATGGTATTTTCCAATAATTTTAAGATTCAAAAAACGTTTTGCTAATGCGAATGACGCAAATAATATTAGATGGCATACAGATGAAATAATATATGATAGAAACATACGCCATGTAGTTGATTCTTTACAATGGAAGAAAATTGATTCGTTGTTTTCAGATTTTGACACTGAGCTAAGAAACCTTAGGCTTGGGCTTGCCACTGATGGAATGAACCCTTTTGGTAATATGACTACTAACCATTCTTCTTGGCGTGTTCTTCTCATGATTTATAACCTATCTCATTGGTTGTGCATGAAGCATAAGTATATGTTGTTAAATATGATGATTGCTGGACCACGACAATCTGGAAACAAGATGTTTATCTAAGGCCATTAATTGAAGATGTACAACTTTTATGGGAGGAAGGCGTTGAAGTTTATAATGCATATTCTGGTGAAAAGCTTAAGATGTGTGCAATGTTATTTTGCACAATCAACGACTTTCCTACATATGGTAATTTAGATGAATATAATGTCAAAGGACACAAAGTGTGTCCTATTTGTGAAATTGATACTTGTTACCACCAAATTGAGTTTGGAAAAAAGATTGTTTACCTTGGGCATCAAAAATTTCTAAAACCCGATCATTCTTATCGTAGATTGCAAAAGGCTTTTAATGGAGAACATGAGTTTGATATCGCTCATAAACCTTTAACCGGGGATGAAGTTTATCAATGACAAAAACACATTAATGTTGTCTTTGGAAAGAGAGAAAAAGGGTCACTTGAGAAAAATATATGGGAAAAGAGGTCTGTGATAGTTTGATTGGAACACTTCTAAACATTCTGGGAAAGACTAAAGATAACAAGTAATCTTGTCTCGATATGGAGACGATGGGTATACGAAAAGAATTGACTCCAATAGAAAAAGGGAAAAGAACTTATTTGTCTCCGACTTGTTACACTCTATATAAAGGAAAATAAAAGTTTATGTGAGTGTTTGTAGGATATCAAAGTTCTCCAAGGTTACTCATCAAACATCAAGAAACTTGTATAAATGAAAGATGTAAAGTTAATTGGTTTAAAATCTCATGATTGTCATGTCTTGATGAAACAACTTCTACTAGTGGCTATTTGTGACATCCTACCAAAGAATATGAGAATAACTATCACCAGATTGTGTTTGTTCTTCAATGCCATATGTAATAAAGTTCTTGATTTCAAAAAATTAGACGAATTAGAAGACAAAGCTGCCATAATGTTGTGTCAATTGAAGATGTATTTTCCTCCATCATTTTTTGACATTATGGTTCACTTACTTGTTTATATAGTTAGAGAAATCATAATTTATGGTCCAGTTTATTTAAGGTGGGTGTATCCAATAGAGCGATATATGAAGATCTTTAAGGGATATACAGAGAATCATCACCGACCGGAAGCTTCAATTGTTGAAAGGTACATCACATAAGAATATGTTGAGTTTTGTACAAACTATTTGTTAAAAACAGATGTTATAGGAATCCTAAAGGCTCGTCATACTGATATTGAAGGTAGAGAGGTATTCAAGGTTTAAATGTTACATCAATGGCTCGGGATGTAGTTATTCATGCACATTTTTATATATTGAATAATACTGAAGAAGTTCAACCTTACATGGCTAATCACAAAAAGAATTTTGAAGAAAAAACATTCACGAATGAGTGACAAGTTGTTGTTGATTGAGCATAACAAGAAATTCCTAAATTAGTTTAATAAAAGGATGCCAAAAGATCATAGTGCACTTGAGACAATTAAATGGTTGTCGTACATGCCAAAATTTAATGTGATCACTTGGACTACATGACATTGGTCATTATACATTTTATACAAAATCAAAAGATGATCGTAGTACAATTCAAAATAGTGGGGTTATGGTTGAGGCTAAATCCATGTATTTCTCTAGGTCGAAAGATAAGAATCCAGTATTGGCATCTAATGTGTTCTATGGTGTCATTGAGGAAATTTGGGAGATTGATTATGTTATCTTCAGAATGCCTTTATTTAAATGCAAATGGGTTCCCAATAATAGTAATAATGTACAAAATGATGACTTAGGATATACCCGGGTTGACCTTGGCAAGACAAATTGTATGACTGAACCATTCATCATGACTTCACAAGCAAAATAAGTTTTCAATGTGACAGACCCTTCAGACACATCGGGGAAATTGTCAATCGTTCACCGAGGAAAAGATATTCCATGTAGTGATGAAAGTTTTGATATTCCTTTAACTCATTCTTACACAAAAAAGTGCCTACCACATATGATGAAGTTAATAGAGATGATGTGCATGTTATTCTTATCGATCATAATAAAGACATATGGGAAAATTAACAAGTAAGTATTTTATTCTTTATTCATAATTTAATGTAATTAATTATTTCTAAGTATATTTACTAACAAGTATGATTATTTGCGATTGTAGGTGTATAAAGTCAAGACACCAATAGACAAAACCCAAGAGACAAAGAAACCAAAGCACTGTATAAGATACAATTATGTGATGTTATATAATATTGTAGGTTCTTTTACACCATATATATATATATATATATATATATATATATATATATATATATATATATATATATATAATGTTTTGGTTCTTAATTCAATGTATAGATTTGGTGTAATTGTTTTTTTTTGTACTGCTATGGTTCCTAATACAATGTCTGTTTCTTAATTCAATGTTTGGTTATTAATACAATTGTTGTTCTTGTTCTGATTCTGATATGATTCAAAAAAATACAGATTAAAAAATGGAAAATTTTAAAAATTTAGAATTTTTTCTAAAAAAACGTATAATTTAACAATAGTTGTTAAAAATAACCGTAGTTGTATATTGAATATTGTCCAGAATAATAAATATACAAAATAATGCGCTGATGAGAATCGAACCTGGGACCTCATATATTACAACAATTAGATTAAGCAACCATGATAATATGTCGCGTACTTTCAGGGTTTCTACAACGGTCATATGATCGTAATTGTAAGTAGCGCATATATAGCCACACCCTACTTAACAACGGCAGGTCACATGTGATGTGACCCCTTTTCCAATCATTGTTGTATGTGTTTTCCATAGTAGTGTCTAACAAATGGATTTGTCGACATGTTGGTCAATTGCACCTTAGTTCTACAATATTTAAGCTCCAATCATTGTTTACTTATTTTTTTTAGGAAATGAATTCCTCTTTCAATGTTTTTGATTCTTTCATGGTTGTTTGGATGTTATGCTAAATCAATGGATGATTTGTTGTCAACCAACAACTTCATTTTTACAACTTCATGAATCTCCAATTATTTAAGTAACATCTCAATCAATAATGATTGATGATTTGCAAGTGATCAGCCACTGAAGAGTATAGTCTGAAGAAAAGCCAGTCTTTGAAGCAAAATCTCTTCTACTAAGGCAACTCTGACAGATTCAAAGACTTTTTGATCACGTGAAGACCTAAGGAAAAATATATTCTAGGATTCCTAAGCCTCGACGGATAAGTTCTCTTGCAGAAAGGTGCTTTATTGGCGTGTCTAATAAAGTACAGAGCTCGCCCAACCTTTTGGTGAAAGTATTTAATGTCTCTTTTCCACCTCTCTATTTATGGAGTAGAATGAATGAAGAAGAATATCACCATGTACTAATACAAATTTGCTACAGACTATGAACATTGACATTCAAAGAGAAGTTACCCTGTCAAATTCGTTAGACTTAGAACATCTTAACATTGTGTATATTTATGAAGTTTTTAAGTCTTATAGTCTTTCTAAGTTGTATTGTATCTAGACCTCTGATTGTATACAAGTGTAGTTGTTACCCAAAATCTCTTGAAAGTTTGTTTAGAGTCAGAAGTCTCTTGCTTTAGTGCTTGAGCATTTGAAGTTTCTTACATACATGTTTGAGCAAAGAAAGTCTCATTACTACGAAAAACCCATTTAACAACGGTTGGGAAAGATATATAATGATGCATGAACATGCATTGTTATGTAGAGTGTTGTTGTATATACTGTACTTATAATGACGGTCCTAGAACCGTTGTTGTATTCTTGAAGCACGGACCATTTCACAATGGTTAGTTTACACAACATGTATTCTCAGCGAAGACATTATTTTATTTATAATATTCAACATACAACTACGATTAGGTTTTGTAATCGTTATCAAAATATATGTTCTAAATATAAAAATCCACTACTTATTAATAAATGCTTCCTCTATTGTATCCTGTCAAAACAACTTTTGTTTACATATAACACAATATGTGCAACAAACTGAAATTATTTTCATCAAAAATGTAGATGTTGTAGATTGGCAACATTTTATGGTAAAACAAGTTTTGTGTTCTAAAGTCATGATTGATGTCATGACATGATATTTAATCAATATTTAGGTGTGAAGTTTTTGTGTGTTGTTGTTTGATCAGGATGTCAAGACTGATGTCATGACATCTCTGTCTGGTTTTTAAGACCTGTTTGGTTCTTTTAATTTTGCGTGCGTATTCAGTTATTATGTTGAGTGCTTTTGTTGAGAATTATTAGGCGCTATATTTGGCAGGTTGTTATTCAACATGGTTTATTATTTTAAGAATATTTTATATGGTTGTTATTTGTTCCTTTATTTATGGGAATTAATTTTATCAGGTCAAAACTGATTCACAGCTGCAGCAGGCCCATGCCCACATTCTTATCTCTATTTAAAGGTTGTGAATCCCTAATTGAAGAGATAGAGAAAAAGCGTTAAAGAATGTTATTTGTGTTAGGGTTTTTACATGTTCTTAGTTTTCTTGTGAGCCAAACAATTATCATGTTGATAATTGTATTGGACTAGGTTTCATTGAATTGTAAGTTGTCCACTCAAAGCTTTTAAGCAAGAGTGATTTGTTCTTGACTGAAGCTTTTAAGCAAGGTCAAGGTTTGTCTTTGAAGTGTGTCTTATATTGCTTGGTTATTAGTTTTTTATCACTTTTATGATTGATGGGGAGTGAGAAGTGTCTCATATCTGAGTGTTACTTAGTTAAGAAGTTGCTTTGGGTAGGGATTAAGTGAAGGGTGTTAACTGTTAGGTTTAACTCTGAATTAATATTGATTATAGTAGATTTCCTCCTGGCTTGGTAGCCTCTAGATATTGGTGTGTTGCATCGAAATGGGTTAACAATTGCTTGTGTCTCTTATAGTTGTTTTGTGATTATCTAACTTGTTCATATTTAAATCTGTCAGATATTAGTGTCGCAACATCTCATTCGACATCTCATATCTGGTTCCAAAATTTCAATTGGTATTAGAGCAGGCACCCTGCCTATTTTTCTGGGTGAGATCTAGGGGAAGTATATTCTAGTATTATGGAAAAGGACGGAGGATTTGTGAACATACCACCCATTATGGATGGATCTAACTATGATTACTAGAAACCTCGTATAGTGGCCTTCTTGAAATCTCTGGATAGGAAGGTATGGAAAACTGTAGACAAAGGATGATAACATCCTTTCATTGTTGGACAAGATGGATCAAAGACTTTAAAACCTGAGGAATAATGGAGTAAAGAGGAGGATGAGTTGGCTTTAGGGAACTCTAAATCCTTAAATGCTTTGTTAAATGTAATTGATAGAAATATATTCAGGCTGGTGCACCATTGTGAATTTGCCAAGGATGTTTGGGATACTCTCAAAACCACTCATGAAGGAACTTCCAAGGTCAAGATGTCACATGAATATTCTTGAGATTGCCAACACTTCAGGAGCTTTAGGAGAAAAAAATGTCTGATGAAAAGCTTGTGAGGAAGATCCTCAGATCTCTTCCTAAGAGATTTGCTATTAAGGTTACTGCTATAGAGGAAGCACAAGACATCTGAAATATGAAGGTGGATGATCTCATTGGACCCCTTCAAACATTTGAAATGGGAATCAGTGATATCCCTGAAAAGAAGAATAAGAGTATAGACTTTGTCTCTAATACTAAAGAGGGAACAAAAGAATGTGAGATGGAAACTGAGGAAAGCTTGACAGAAACTCTAGCTATGCTTGGAAGATAGTTCAACACAGTTATGAAGAAGATGAATGTGAATCCAAGACCTAATGTCAGGAACACCTCATCTGACATAAGAAGATCCTATGATTCTAGCAGAAAAACAAACTCTGAAGAAAAGCCAAATCAAGGCAAATGGGTTCAATTTTATGGATGTGAAGGTTTTGGTAACATTAGAGCTGAATGCCCTACTTATCTTAAGAAACAAAAGAAGGGATTATTTGTCTCATGGTATGATGGAGATTCTGAAAGTGATTTTGAAGAGGAATCAGCTAAACACATCACTGCTTTAACAGGGACATGTGTTTCTAATGATGACTCTAGTGGGGATGAATTAACCTTTGATGAACATGAAACATCTTATAGAAAGTTGTGTCTCATAAGTGCACAAGTGGTTCAAGAAGGAGAGAAGCAGAATAAGCTCATAATAAAATTGGAGGCAGAAAAGAAAGAACATCTAATAACAATCTCCAACTTAAATAATGAAATCATCATGCTAAATTCCAAGCTTGATCAAATGACCAAGTCCATCAGAATGTTGAACAGTGGATCTGAAACAGTGGATGTGATTCTTCATATTGGGATTTGATGGTACAAAGAACACTTCTGCAAGTAGCAGCCAACCTGGACTCAGGTATGGTATTTCAAATAAGATGTCAAAACCCATGTCTCAACATCATGGTAAAGGAAAATCAAATCATCAAAGGAGAAGATTTCAAATATGGAGATGTCATTATTGTTGCAGATTTGGTCACATAAAACCTTTTTGTTTTAGACTTTATGGATACCCTAATCATAACCCTCAGCACAGACCTGAACAAAACATGGTCATTAAGAAACAACAATGGGTTCCTAAGAATGTTACCTTGATAGCTCATACTTCTCTTAGAGTATCAGCTAAAAAGGATTGGTATTTTGATAGTGGTTGTTCTAGGCATATGACTAGAATAAATAATTTGCTGGTTGACATCAAACCTCATTCTACCAGCTATGTGACTTTTGGTGATGGAGAAAAGGAGAAATGAAAGATGTTGGAAAACTGGAGTGTCCAGGAGTTCCAAATCTTGATGGTGTCTTACTTGTGAAAGGATTAACTACCAATCTTATCAGCATCAATCAACTATGTGATCAAGGATTTAATGTCAACTTCACCAAATCTGATTGTATGGTTACAAATGAATAAAAAGAAGTGATCATGAGGGGAGTCATGTCTAGGGATAACTGTTACATATGGGTTAATCAAGATCCTAGTTACTCATCTGTATGTTCTATAGCTAAAGAAAATGAAGTAAAACTGTGGCATCAAAATCTGAGCCATCTTCAACTAAGAGGGATGAAAAGGGTTATCTCTGTGGATGCTGTAAGAGGAATTCCAAAGCTACAGATTGATGAAGGAAGGGTGTGTGGTGAATGTCAGGATGGAAAGCAAACCAAGATGTCACATCCAAATATTTGACATCTTACTACCTCTAAAGTTTTGGAGTTGTTGCACATGGACTTGATGGGTCCCATGCAGGTGGAAAGCCTTGGTGGGAAGAGATATGCTTATGCGGTGGTGGATGACTATTCAAGATTCACTTGGATAAACTTTATCAGAGAGAAAAATGATGTTTTCTATGTTTTCAAGGACCTTTTTCAAAGACTTCAAAGAGAAAAAGAAAGTTGTGTTGTCAGAATTAGAAGTGATCAAAAGGAATCAGCCATGAATTTTCATCTCCCATTATTCTTCAGCAAAATGGAGTTGTGGGAAGGAAGAACAAAACCCTTCAAGAATCAGCTAGAGATATGATTCATGCCAAGGGACTTCCCATGCATTTCTGGGCTGAAGCTATGAATACTGCTTTTTATGTTCATAATAGAGTCGCCTTGAGAAAGGGAACCCCCACTACCTTGTATGGGATCTGGAAGGGAAGAAAACCTACTATCAAATATTTTCATATGTTTGGAAGTAAGTGTTACATTCTAGCATATAGAAAACAAAGAAGAAAGATGGACCCCAAAAGTGATGAAGGTATATTTCTGGGTTATTCTACTAACAGCAGAGCATATAGAGTCTTCAACTCTATAACAAGAGTCATGATGAAATCCATAAATGTGATTGTTGATGATCTATATAAAGAAGCTAATGTCACAGATGATGTTGGAACATTCTTAGATACACCAGCTGAAGCTTCTGATAAAGAGGGAGATCCCAATCCAATTGTCTTAGAATCTGAGCCAGAACCAACAAACAAGAGACCCTCCATCAGAATCCAGAAAGATCATCCTAAAGATCTTATTACAGGAGATCCTAACATTGGAGTTACTACTAGATTAATGAACATCATCTCAAACTCTTTTTTCGTGTCAAAGATTGAATCTAAGAATGTTAAGGAAGCTTTAACTGATCAGTTTTTTTTATTAATGCCATGCAAGAAGAGTTAGGACAATTTAAAAGGAATAAAGTGTGGAAACTTGATCCAAGACCTGAAGGAACCGATATTATTGGTACTAGATGGGTTTACAAGAATAAATCAGATGAACAAGGAGTGGTTACCATGAATAAATCCAAACTGGTTGCTCAAGGATACACTCAAGTTTAAGGTGTTGATTTTGATGAGACTTTTGCTCATGTTGCTAGACTTGAATCAATAAGACTGATATTGAGAGTTGCTTGCATTCTGAAGTTCTAACTGTTCCAAATGGATGTGAAAAGTGCCTTTTTGAATGGATACTTGAATGAGGAAGTTTATGTGGAACAACCTAAAGGCTTTGTTGATCCAAACTTTCCATATCATGTTTACCAGTTGAGAAAGGCTCTTTATGGATTGAAACAAGCTCCTAGGGCTTGGTATGAGATATTGACAGAGTTTCTCATTAATAATGGATACAGGAAAGGAGGAATAAATAAGAATCTCTTTGTCAAAGATGAAAGAGTAAAGATAATGATTGCTCAACTTACCTTGGGCCGTTGTTTATTCTTCCCAATGGTTATCTTGTTACCTCGGGCCGTCGTTTATTCTTCCCGAAGGTTATCTCATTTTAGGTTGTCGTTTATTCTTCCCAATGGTTATCTTGTTACCTCGGGTCGTGGATTATTCTTCCCGAAGGGTTATCACACTTTTTGGGCCGTCATCTATTCTTCCCAAAAAGTTATCTTCATATTTAAGAAACATATCTGAAGACTCTTTATCTAAATGGCATCTTTAAACACCAGCGAGTGCAAATTTTTGGGCTTTTGTGTTCAATCCTCTTCAATCTTCAAGTCACGAATGGCGTACATGAAAATCTAACTCCTCAGATTCCAGAAAATTGAACAAGGGGCAGCTGTTGTACCCCAAAATTTTCCCTCAAACAATCAATACAATCTCTCTCAAGATTTCTAAATGATCATAAGGTCCTCAAGACTCCCAATTGGTCAAGAAGTGTGGAAGTTTCCCCAGACAATGCCTCCTCCTAAGCAAAGTGTCCAAAGCTAGGGTTTTGTGTTTCCTCAGGTTAAACTAAGTTTCAAGGCCTCAAGTGAGATTCATAACATCCCACATATATTCAAGAATCCCCATGTCAAGTTTCAAGGCTTTCCCAATAAATTTGCCCAGTCAGATGATCAGATATGCAAAAATCAGTCAAAATAGTTAAAAAGTCAAACTAAGGTCAACTGTGGTCAAATTAAAAGTCAAACTTCAATATTTTTTGCCAACATCAAGTTTATGAAGTAAAATTCATCATTTTATCAAGGGTTGATCATGATTCATCAAGGAAGTTTCAGATCATCAAGAATCAGGAGTTTCTAAATTAAGGTTTTCTTAAGGAAAGTCAACTGAACTTTGACCAGCCATAACTTTCACATGCTTCATCAAAAAATTCCCACACAAAGCTAATTTTGAAGAAAATTGGATTCTCTACAACTTTTTGTCTCACAAATCAAGCCTAAAAATGCTTCATTTAGAAGGTATGAGCTAAAACATTACAGGTCATTTCAAAAGTCAACAAAAAGTCAACATCTTCCAAAGGACATAATTTGAAAATGGTAAAGGATATGGACACGAGACCAAAGAGGTTGGTTAGAGGACTCTTTAAGCCTTCCAAAATGTCCAATAACACCTTCATAGCCTTAAAATTGACGGATTTATGCCTTTGCAAAGTTGGGAAATTTTTGAGGGGTATATTGAGCAAATGAGGTCTTAAAACCAAATTTTTCCAAATGAGCTTGTAATTTTGTAATCCAATATTTACAATGACATCATGCACGACCCAATGCTTATTTATTCAGATTTTTATAATTTATTTTATATTTATTTGGATTTTATTCATTAAAATTCATTTTAAATCAAAATAAAATATAAAAACACAATTATTTGATTGGATCTTTCTTCTAGAAACTCTTAAAAGTCATTTAAAATTGATTGAGAAGTTCCAATTTCGTGCTAAGGCATTATGGCATGAATATATTTGATTTTTTGACCAAATTGGTAAGGGGATTTCTTCACACTCAAGGTATCCAAAAAGCCCACAAATCCATCACATTTCTGACCTAATTCCACTCTTCTATAAGAATACAAGTTGACACAAGCCTAGGGGACGAATTTCAGAGGACTGATAACGAGAAGAAGTATCGTTTTATTGCTATGTTTCAATGTCGTTTTATCGCACATTTGCCGTTTTAACACCCGATTCCTCGAGTTTTCTTTGCCATTTTGCAGGTATATCAATTACAGAGCTAAATCATGAGCCACAAGTGAAATGAGCAAAAACAACCATGAATAGAAGAAGAAAAGAGGAATTCTGCATAATCTGCACTTTTTGTAACAGTCACGACCGTCACCTAGGAGTCACGACCGTGACACGCTAAAAGGAGCAGTCACGGTCGTCACCAATCCCTCACGACCGTGACGCGCGTAGGACACGGGAGACGAGCGTGACACCCTTGTCATGAACGTGACAAGGTGAATTTAGGGTAATATGCTGAGACTTGGTCATGTACGTGCGTGCTACGTGAATTCAACCTTCCTATTCTCCCGCAGACCAAGCCATGCAACTTCTCCCTGGATTTTCTCAGCATTTACGAAGCCCATGCAATTATTCCAACTGCCAGCCCAATTATGATTCTATAAATAGCTTAGTTTCAAAGAACAATTTACAGAGTTTTATTTTTACTTTTCTTGCGGAAGCTCTGCCGTATTTTCATTGTACCCTGTTCATTTATTTTTCCAGCATTTATTTGTTCTTGTTTTAGTTTATATATCCCAACCAAACCATATAACAATTTCCAACATTAGGAAATTGTTATAATTTAATTTCTTTCAAAGCCTTCAGAATTTCTTTCAGTAATTTTTATTTCCGATTCCGGTCCGTACTCCGAACTTGCCAGCTTGTGGAAGAAGGAGTCTAACATTTTGATTGTTATTCGGGTTTTTATTTCAATTGCATTTATATTAATGTTAAGCATTTATTTTTCTGTTATGCATATTTTATTTTGTATTTCTCTGTCTCTGCCTCTGTCTGGTTCGACAATTATGAGTAGCTAAACACCTTAGGGCGATATGTAATTAAAATCAACTAAATCGGTAAAATCAATTCTAGGCTTAAAATAATTAAGAACTTAGAATTCTGGCTGTGACTTTTTATAATAAAATCAATCTTTTTGTTACGAGAGTAAGGAAAGTGTAATAGGTTAGGTCAAGACCACGAAAGTGTGAGATTTTAACCAGATAGCTAAAGTTAGGCATTTAATTTAAACACAGCGAGAGCGCTTTAAAATGAATTAGAATTACTAAGTTTCCAAAAATTATTTCTAAACACTTATGGGCTAGCGAGAGCAGGCATAGGGCTTTAGGGGTAAGATTTGAGATAAGACCACGAGAGTGTGAGTTAAAGATATTTAAACTGGTAACCTCTACAGAATAGACTAAGTGAACCATCTTTATAAGCCTAGGTTAGATTGACCTGCCTAAGTTAGCATAATTACATACCGACCACCTTAGTATTATTTTATTAAACTTAAATTTAATTCCCGTCTTTAATCTTTAAAAACAACCAAAAATCGTGACAACCATTCACCTTAGCTAAACTATAAATCCTCTAGCACTAAGTAATCATAAAGTCCCTGTGGATCGATAATCTTAAATATTACTTCGATAGGCTGTGCACTTGCAGTTAAGATACCGCTAGACACATATTAGAGTACGTCTTTAGCCCATCAAGTTTTTGGCGCCGTTGCCGGGGACCTTAATTTAGTTACTAGTGCACTTTAGAGTAGCATTGTCTAGACTAAGGTAACAACTATTTTCTATTTATTTTCTAAATTCCCGAGTGTATGCCAAGTACTCGCTCTCAAGACGAAGACTTGCAACCTCTAATCCCAGAATCGGAACGCTTCTTACACGTAAGAAGATGGATATTCGATTACGAACAAAATTACAACATTCCAGATCTTCAATTAGATCCACCTAAACCAGTCGTAACATCAAAGGACGCAGAGATGGCTGAAGAATAGAATCACCCACTCAAATATTACACTAGTCCTTCGCAAGCTAAACCGCATTCCAGCATTGTCGCACCGACTATCAACCGAAACGATTTCGAACTGAAACCTTCGTTGATATCAGCCGTGCAACAAAATCAATTCGCCGGAAATCCTACCGAGGATCTGAATCTTCACCTTTCGATATTTGTGCAATACGCAGATACCGTGAAAGCCAATGGAGTTACCCAAGAAGCTATCAGACTATGTCTTTTTCCTTTTTCACATCGAGACAGAGCGAAAGCTTGGCTTCAATCTTTACCTTCGAATTCAGTAACTACGTGGGAGGAACTAAAAAGAGTTTTCTTGACCAGATATTTCCCACCTAGCAAGACAGCTATGCTTAGAGCTCAGATCAACGGATTTAAGCAAAAGGAAAACGAATCACTTTTCGAAGCTTGGGAACGCTATAAGGATATGCTGAGACTTTGTCCACACCACGGATTAGTAGAATGGATGGTCATCCATACCTTTTACAATGGACTCTTGTACAATACAAGAATGACAATTGACGCTGCCGCAGGCGGTGCACTAATGGACAAAGAATATAACGATGCATATGCACTTATCGAGAGTATGGCTCAAAACCATTACCAATGGGGAAGCGAGAGAATCGCAATTGAGAAACCAACAAAAGGAGGTGTGTACGAAGTGAGTAGTATGGACCAAGTCAATGCAAAATTTGACCAACTATACCAAAAGATCGACAACTTAGCCATAACACCAACAGCCACCGTGGCTGCAGTAACACCTAACTGTGAGTTATGTGGAGTTCCAGGACATGATGTTCCTGATTGTCAACTATCAACAGGAATTCCCACAGATCAAGTGAATTATGCTCAAGGAAACCCATACTCAAACACATACAACCCAGGTTGGAAGAATCATCTGAACTTCTCCTATAAGAACAACAATGCTTTATACGCACCAGGTCAAGCACCAGCTACACCACCAGGATATCAAAAGACTGCTCCTAATGTCCCTAGAAAATCGAACCTTGAATTGATGATGGAGAACTTCATAGCTAACCAATCTCAAACAAACAAGGACTTCTTAAACCAAAACATACACACTAGTGAGCAGATTAAGCAATTAGTAAGCAAAGTAGATGCATTAGCTACACACAACAAAATGCTTGAAACTCAGATTTCACAAGTAGCTCAACAACAAGCACCTACTGCTGCACCAGCTGGGGTATTTCCTAGACAACCTCAACCTAATCCGAAAGGACAGGCCAATGCTGTGATATTAAGAAGTGGCAAGGAACTTGACGGACCTATCGATCCAAGACTTGACAATCTAGCCATGTACCAAAAACCGGATAAACCGACTGAAATGGTGAATGATCCAGAAGAAAAGGAAGATGATAACCAAGAGGCAGTGGAGAAAGAAAAGCCTTATGTGCCTCCACCACCCTATAAACCACCAATTTCGTACCCTTAAAGATTAACCAATTCCAAGACGATGGGCCAGTTTAAAAAATTTGTTGAACTTCTGAAACAGTTGAATATTACTATTCCATTTACACAAGCTATCACTCAAATGCCCTCGTATGCTAAGTTTTTAAAAGAAATCTTATCCAATAAGAAAAAGATAGAGGATAACGGAACCGTTACACTTACTGCTGAGTGTAGCGCCATAATTCAGAATAATATGCCTCCTAAGCTAAAAGATCCAGGAAGTTTCTCTATACTCTGTGTAATAGGAAAATTCGTCATTGACAAAGCTCTATGCGATTTAGGAGCCAGTATCAGTGTTATGCCCTTAACGATTTGCAAAAGGCTAGACATAGGAGACCTAAGACCAACTAAAATGTATGTTCAACTAGCCGATCGCTCTATTAAATATCCTGTAGGCATACTAGAAAACGTCTCAGTGCGTATAGGACAATTCTATATTCCTACTGATTTCATAATCATGGACATCTCTGAGGACTCCACTACACCTATCATACTAGGAAGACCATTCTTAGCTACCGCCGGAGCTATTATAGACGTAAAGAAAGGAAAGCTAACCTTTGAAGTAGGTGAAGAGAAAGTTGAATTTATTTTAACACAATTATTACAATCACTAACTATAGAGGATACATGCTATCTATTGGACGTAATTGACGGATGTGTAAGAGAAATGGAAATGAAAGAAACTACCTATTCTGAAATTATGAAAATTCAAATCCCTCCGATTTTCGAAGATGATAATTAGCGTGAACCATATCAGGATGATAGTCTAAGCGAAAGTTTAGCACTTACACCGGATCCCATGCCAAGTAAGAATAAACCTACATTAGGGTTAAAAACTTTACCTAAGAACCTAAGATACGAATTCTTGGACACTGAATGTACAAGACCAATTATAATAAATTCCAGTTTAGGAACAATTGAAACAAAGAAACTTTTAGATGTCTTAAAGAAATATCCAACTGCATTAGGATATAACATATCTGATCTCAAAGGAATATGCCCTTCAATCTGTATGCATCGTATTCTGCTAGAAGAAGATTGCAAAACCTCCAGAGAATCTCAAAGAAGAATTAACCCAATCCTTAGCACTGTAGTAAAGGAAGAAGTTAAGAAACTACTAGATGCCAGAATAATATATCCAATCTCTGATAGTAAATGGGTTAGTCCAGTACATGTAGTACCAAAGAAAGGAGGTATCACTGTTGTGAAAAACACTAAAGGCGAATCGATATCACAAAGAGTAGTGACAGGACATAGAGTGTGCATCGATTATCGTAAACTAAACAAAGCCACTCGAAAAGATCATTTCCCACTACCTTTTATAGATCAAATGTTAGAACGATTAGCCAAGCATTCATATTTCTGTTATCTTGATGGTTACTCAGGATTTTTCCAAATCCCTATCCACCCAGATGATCAAGAAAAGACTACATTCACATGCCCTTATGGAACGTTCGCTTATAGACGAATGCCCTTTGGATTATGCAACGCTCCTGCAACCTTTCAAAGATGTATGATGTCAATCTTCGCAGATTTTATAAACAACATCATGGAAGTGTTCATGGACGACTTCTCTGTATGCGGGCAAAGTTTTGAAGGATGTCTATCAAATTTAGAAATGGTGTTAGAAAGATGTGTAAAAGTAAACCTCGTGCTTAACTGGGAGAAATGTCATTTTATGGTCAGAGAAGGAATCGTACTAGGACACGTTATATCTGACAAGGGAATTGAAGTTGATAAAGCTAAGATAGAAGTCATAAAAGATCTTCAACCCCCTAAAACCGTTCGAGAAATACGAAACTTTTTAGGACACGCCGGTTTCTACCGACGATTCATCAAAGATTTCTCGAAAATCACTAAACCTCTTACCGGTTTATTAATGAAAGACGCTGAGTTCATATTCAATGAAGATTGTCTTAAAGCATTCGAAACTCTAAAAACAACCCTCTTCACCGCACCAATCATGCAACCCCCTGACTGGAGATTACCTTTCGAAATCATGTGCGATGCGAGTGACTATGCTGTAGGCGCAGTTCTAGGCCAGAGGAAGGACAAGAAACTTCATGCGATTTACTATGCCAGTAGAACCTTAGATTCTGCTCAGATGAACTACGCCACTACTGAAAAAGAATTGTTAGCAGTTGTCTTTGCGCTTGACAAATTCCGTTCTTACCTAGTAGGAGCAAAAATAATCGTTTACATAGACCACGCTGCTATCAGATATCTATTGACTAAGAAAGATGCTAAACCAAGACCCTTGAGATGGATTCTACTCTTACAAGAGTTTGATCTCGAAATAAAAGATAAGAAAGGTACTGAAAACATCGTAGCGGACCATTTATCTAGAATAGAAAGTATTAAACCCGAACAAGTGCCGATTAACGATGATTTTCCGTATGAACAACTGATAGCACAAATAGGAAGCGGCCATGTTCAGTTAGACATAGACGAACCAGAACCCGTGGAAACAATCCAAACAACTGTAGGACTGCCATGGTACGCTGACATTGTCAACTACCTAGCTGCAGGAGCTCTTCCACCTGATTTAACCTATCAGCAGAAAAAGAAATTCTTTCACAATCTCAAACATTACTATTGGGATGAACCATTATTGTTCAAAAGAGGACCCGACAGAATCTTTCGTCGATGTATTCCCGAAGAAGAAATAGAAGATGTCATTGCTCACTGCCATTCATCTCCTTATGGTGGACATGCAAGCACTTCCAAGACTTGTGCAAAAATCTTACAAGCCGGCCTATTCTGGCCTAATTTATGGAAAGATGTCCACATCGCTGTTATAAATTGCGATCGGTGTCAACGCACCGGTAATATTTCAAGAAGAGATGAAATGCCTCAAAAAGGAATATTAGAAGTAGAAGTCTTTGACGTCTGGGGAATAGATTTCATGGGACCATTCCCATCATCTTTCGGTAATAATTACATACTCGTAGCTGTCGATTACGTTTCAAAGTGGATCGAAGTTATAGCTTCTCCTACAAATGACACACGAGTAGTAATAAAGCTTTTCAAAAATATAATCTTTCCCAGATTTGGTGTGCCTAGACTCGTCATAAGTGACGGTGGCTCACACTTCATTTCAAAAATCTTTGACAAATTACTATCTAAGTATGGAGTCAGACACCGTGTGGCAACACCATATCATCCACTAACAAGTGGACAAGTCGAAGTCTCAAACAGAGAAATTAAACAAATCTTAGAAAAGACTGTCGCCATATCTCGAAAAGATTGGTCATCTAAACTTAATGAAGCTTTATGGGCTTATAGGACAGCTTACAAGACACCCATAGGAACTACACCATTCAAATTAGTTTATGGAAAGTCTTGTCATCTCCCGGTAGAACTAGAACACAAAGCATATTGGGCGATCAAAACCCTCAATATAAACTATAATGCTGCAGGAGAAAAGCGAATCCTAGATATTAACGAATTAGAAGAGTTAAGGTTAGATGCCTATGAGAATGCTAAGATATATAAAGAAAGAACTAAGCGATGGCATGATAAACGCCTATCTAGGAAAGAATTTAGTGTGGGAGACGTTGTACTCCTCTTTAACTCAAGACTTAGGCTCTTTCCTGGAAAACTAAAATCTAGATGGTCAGGACCCTTTGAAATAACTAGAGTGTTCCCGAGCGGAGCGATAGAAATTAAGGGTAGGAATAGTGAATCGTTCACAGTAAACGGACAACGTTTAAAACATTACCATAAAGTTGAAAATAGAGATTATGCAAATAGTCTAAGGCTTTTAGAGTTGTCCACTAATTTCCCTGATTAATCTAACCTAAGCATTACGTCAGGCTTTTGACGATAAAAACATCGCTTAATGGGAGGCAACCCATTTAATCATTTAACCATTTTGATCATTCTATTATTTTGTCATTTACCATTTTATTATTCGTTTATTTGTTTTGTCATTTTATTATTGTTTTATTTCATTATTATTATTATTGCTTTTATTTATGCATTTATTTCCTTATTTTTTTCCTTATTTTAATTTTTAATTTTTAAATCACCTTTACAGATTTTCTAAAGTCTTTTCCACTTTCCTTCTCCCCCTGATTTGTTTCCTCCGTATTTACACTAACTATGGCTAACCAACCGATAAACCTTATGGAAACCAAATTTAGAGGTAGGAACCAAAGAATGAAATTTGAAGAGTTATCATAGAGACCAATGGATTTGACTCTGTACCCGGATGATCTGACTATGGAAACCTTAGGTATACATGATAGCATCCTATACTTGTTTAACCGAGTTGGATGGGAGAATGCATTGATTCAACAAAAGTTTGTGACTTACCGCGAGCTCACCCTTGAGTTCCTTAGCTCCTTAGTTTACCTACCCGAGCGTGGTTTTGGATTCAGGAAAGGATTTATCAGTTTCCGCCTATTTGGAATAGAATATGACTTTAACCATAGAGAACTAGCTGACTTATTAGGATTCCCTAGTGGACCCTTTGCTTTTACTACCACACAGGTAGAATTGATGGACATTAAGCTGGATTTCTTTTGGGGAACCTTAACCGGAAGCTACCATCCTGAACCAAATAACATGAACAATGATGAGATACATAACCCTGCTATCCGCTACTTCCATAAGATCCTTGCCCACACCTTCTTTGGAAAAGAAGAAAACCTTACTGGAGTATCTAAAGATGAGATATTCATTATGTCATGTGTGACTAATGGACAGCCAGTCAATGGTGTGCCTTTCATGATGCAAACCTTCACCCGAATCCAAGAAGAACCTGATCTACCCATATTAGTAGGAGGTCTTGTCACCATGATTGCTGATGCCTTAGGACTTAGATACCAGTTACACAGGTGTAACCGTTTAGGTACCATCCGTCCTATGAATCTTAACTTTTGCTTTAACCGCCATATCATAAGGAATTTAGGACAACCACCTTTCGAGTACCTAATCAGGAATGAAGTAGTAACCCTTTTCACACTACCAAACCATGCTAGAGTCAGTGTTCATAATAAAGATAATTGGCTTTATGAGCTTACCCCTCCTGACTATCCATCTACTCCTGAAACACCTCAATCCTACAAGATAAGGGATGATATAATGACCGATGTAGAAAGTGACCCTGAGACGCCTCCTGGTTACCATGACATTGACCACACTGATGAAGTGATTGAAACCCCTGAAGTGAATCAAGTAGAATACGCTGACAACTTAAAGAAAATCATGAATACTCTTGAAGTTTACCAAGCCGATATAAATACTGTTAAGGATGAGATTAAAAGCATGCGATTGGACATTATAGGTTTAACTGACATAACATGTGAGCAATTCTACCACCTGAACTCTGCAATTGAAGATTTGAAGAAGCACTTTTGAAAATGCTGTAGTGATCTAACTTATTTTACTTATTGTTTTCGTTTCTAGTTAGTTTAACATTTCGCAAACATTTTCGTACCTTATTTTTATTAATGTAATTTCCCTTCAATTATATCAAAAGCAAAGCATTTCTAGTTTTACAAATTTTTCCAATTTAATCAATTTCTATGCTTTCAAATTCATTACTGTTATATTTAAATTGATTAATGTTTTATATAATTTCTCGTGTGATGAAATTTACTAATTTATGTTGATCTAAAAATATTATATATTGTTTGTGTTGGAAATAAAATGAGAAGTGATCATAAAAAAAGAAAAATTGTATTGAACGTATGAGAGATAATGCATTCTGGAAAATATTCTAAGTTTTAATCTCTCAAGGTCGTCATCACCCTCTAACGATCGTGACAAGCTAATTAGCGCGTCACGACCGTCATCCCCCCATCACGACCGTGACGACCCCTGTTATAGGAATTCTGAGAAACATAACTGTTCTTCTTCGAAACCTCTTCTTTTTCAACTTCCACAACATTTAGAAACCCCCCATTATCTCTTCCAAGTCCCGTAACCTCCCATTACCCTAATTAAACTCCATTAACCTCTCCATTTACTCCAAACCTATCACATTCACTTTTTGCACTATAATCAGAACCAACTTCTTCACATTTTACACTTTTCTCACAAAACTCAAAAACCTCTCATCTCCCACTCCCGTACTTGCATGCAATGGAAGAAATTCAGTTTAGAGATGGTGAGCATGGAGAAAATCAGAGACAGAAATTCATCAGATTCCAGAACCGTGGTGTTCAACCCACTCGATATGTTGACACTGACTGTTTGAGGGAGTTAGGAATGCTCAACAGTGTGAAGCTCCTGCTTCATAAGGTTGGTTTGTGGCATCTATGCAGTCAACCCCAGCCTACATTCGAGCTCCTGACATTGGAATTTCTGAGCTCATTTCACTATATCACTCCTCCCGGTTCACAAAGTCAACTCACCGGCGCTGCTAAGTTCAGATTGCTCGGCCGCGAGTTCGAAGTTACACAAACAAGGATCGCCGAGCTGCTAGGTTTCGATCACGGCGATGATGCTCATCTCCGCGTGCCGGACAACTTCAGTGAAATCGCTTTCACCTTATGGCACGACATCACCAACATCCGTGCCACAGCCTTTCAGAGCCTGAATGCTACGCATATCCACAACCCGACGATCAAATACTTTCATCGCATCATCTGCAACACCATTTTTGCAAGAGAGAGCAATCATAAGTTTAACTCCAAGGAGCTCTTGTTCTTGCACTGCGCCTTAAATGACGAGCGCATCAATGCTGCCCCATTCATGCTGTCCCATATCCAGTCCATAGCGCAAAGAGGCACAACCCCCTTCTACATAGGCGGGATTTTCACCACCCTCGCCATTCAGCTGGAGCTTGGTGACTTGGTTATCAATTTGCCTCGCAGAGCCGCAGAGTTCCTAACGAAGAATTATTGCAGGTCCGCCCACTTGATCGCTCAGAGAGAGGATGGCAGGTTCAGCCCTGTTATCCAAGGCACTGTTTATCACCACATCATCTTGTCGTGCCGTGACCGCATCGATCCGTCCAACCGAGCCAACTGGCTATTTGCTTTACTGGATGCTGCTGGCCACGCCCCCATTATTGATGAGCAGGTCGATCCACCAGTGGACGATATGCAAGATACCATGGATGCAGCTGAGCCTGTCCAGGACATTCCTGAGTCCTCCACCCGACAGCCACCTGCACAAGAATTCACACTTGAAGATGTCCTCCGTGCGATTCATCAGCAAAATCAGATGAATGCCGCATTGGAGCGAAGGCAAAAAGAGCAACATGATGCATTACTTTCAGTTGTTGCCGCTAACCAGAGGACGACTGATGAGAAGCTCGGAGAGATCTTTAGCGAGCTAGAGTCTTTGCGTATTGATATCACTACTCTCACCGGCACCGGTTCTGATCCTGAAGAGACTCCGACCAGACGCTCCCGCACCAGAAGTCGCGGCCGTGGTCATCAGCAACCTTAGTTTTAGTTTTTGTTTATGTTTTTTTTCCTTTTCCGTTGTTTGTATTGTACTTTACCCGCTATTATATCACAACATTGAGGACAATGTCTGATATAGTGTGGGAGAGGTACCTTTCATTCTTTTCGCATTTCCCTTTCCGCACTTTCCATTCCGTTGTATTTCCTTTTCGTACTTTAATGAAACAGAGCAATATTTGTGCTATTTTCTTTAGTTTTGAATTCTCCCCGTTTATTTAGCCATACCGGAAAACTTTTTAATTTTATCCTTGCATTACCTGACTTACCTACGAAATCATAGTTAGGAAGCTGAGAACGATTCAACAAGATCGATACAATCTTGACACCTTAAACTTCCCACTTAAGCATTCTGTTCCGATAATTGTTACGACTACACCTTAAGTTTCAGTTCAAAAGTAACCCCTAGTAGTTTATACTGGCAATCAGCACCGTCTGAACACAAACCACGTGGGGAGCCGATGAATATAAGTGTTTGATGCCTAATCTATAATGATCCTTCATATCTCGATGCCAATGAAAAGAAATTGCACCAAAGTACACGGTCGCATATAAGAAACGAGAAATATGAGAAGGAGTCCATTGCAGGTTGGTTCAGAGGTACCTGGTTCTGAACTTGGTAGGGCGTGCTACGGCTCGATCCCCCACAACCTCCAAATCAGACAATGTATGTAGGGTTACCACATTCGTGTACCAGACCCCGTGCTTATAAAGGATCAAAGTCACTAACCGGCTCCTCCACTACGTGCGTGCTAAGGCAAAGGGCTTAATGTGATTGCACTAGAATGAAACCGGGTGAAATAAGATCGAAAGACTCTAGGTGGAATCGTAACGCAATTACTGAATGTTTCGTTTAACGGGAAGTCGACGACTTAGCTTGTTGCTTGTGTCATTAGTGTATCGTTAGTGTTTTATCCCTGTACCAGTTTATCTGACAAAACGATTCTTCGTAAGGTTTGTTATGTGTGTGCGTCGATGAAAACCTGTCCGACAATTTTCAACCGACTACTTGCTTGAGGACAAGCAAAGGTTTAAGTTTGGGGAAGTTTGATAACGATAAAAGTATCGTTTTATTGCTATGTTTCAATGTCGTTTTATCGCACATTTGCCGTTTTAACACCCGATTCCTCGAGTTTTCTTTGCCATTTTGCAGGTATATCAATTACAGAGCTAAATCATGGGCCACAAGTGAAATGAGCAAAAACAACCATGAATAGAAGAAGAAAAGAGGAATTCTGCATAATCTGCACTTTTTGTAACAGTCACGACCGTCACCTAGGAGTCACGACCGTGACACGCTAAAAGGAGCAGTCACGGTCGTCACCAATCCCTCACGACCGTGACGCGCGTAGGACACGGGAGACGAGCGTGACACCCTTGTCATGAACGTGACAAGGGGAATTTAGGGTAATATGCTGAGACTTGGTCATGTACGTGCGTGCTACGTGAATTCAACCTTCCTATTCTCCCGCAGACCAAGCCATGCAACTTCTCCCTGGATTTTCTCAGCATTTACGAAGCCCATGCAATTATTCCAACTGCCAACCCAATTATGATTCTATAAATAGCTTAGTTTCAAAGAACAATTTACAGAGTTTTATTTTTACTTTTCTTGCGGAAGCTCTGCCGTATTTTCATTGTACCCTGTTCATTTATTTTTCCAGCATTTATTTGTTCTTGTTTTAGTTTATATATCCCAACCAAACCATATAACAATTTCCAACATTAGGAAATTGTTATAATTTAATTTCTTTCAAAGCCTTCAGAATTTCTTTCAGTAATTTTTATTTCTGATTCCGGTCCGTACTCCGAACTTGCCAGCTTGTGGAAGAAGAAGTCTAACATTTTGATTGTTATTCAGGTTTTTATTTCAATTGCATTTATATTAATGTTAAGCATTTATTTTTCTGTTATGCATATTTTATTTTGTATTTCTCTGTCTCTGCCTCTGTCTGGTTCAACAATTATGAGTAGCTAAACACCTTAGGGCGGTATGTAATTAAAATCAACTAAATCGGTAAAATCAATTCTAGGCTTAAAATAATTAAGAACTTAGAATTCTGGCTGTGACTTTTTATAATAAAATCAATCTTTTTGTTACGAGAGTAAGGAAAGTGTAATAGGTTAGGTCAAGACCACGAGAGTGTGAGATTTTAACCAGATAGCTAAAGTTAGGCATTTAATTTAAACACAGCGAGAGCGCTTTAAAATGAATTAGAATTACTAAGTTTCCAAAAATTATTTCTAAACACTTATGGGCTAGCGAGAGCAGGCATAGGGCTTTAGGGGTAAGATCTAAGATAAGACCACGAGAGTGTGAGTTAAAGATATTTAAACTGGTAACCTCTACAGAATAGACTAAGTGAACCATCTTTATAAGCCTAGGTTAGATTGACCCGCCTAAGTTAGCATAATTACATACCGACCGCCTTATTATTATTTTATTAAACTTAAATTTAATTCCCGTCTTTAATCTTTAAAAACAACCAAAAATCGTGACAACCATTCACCTTAGCTAAACTATAAATCCTATAGCACTAAGTAATCATAAAGTCCCTGTGGATCGATAATCTTAAATATTACTTCGATAGGCTATGCACTTGCAGTTAAGATACTGCTAGACATATATTAGAGTACGTCTTTAGCCCATCAAGGACCAAAGAACACTTTTCACTTTCAAATTTTTCAAGAATTTTCAATTTTCGTTTTCTTATTTGCAGGTTGAATTAAGGTATTATAATGGCCTATACATGATCCTTGGATACTCTTGATACTATCCACATCATCATAAGCATCCAAAAGCTGATACATCATGGAAACTGAATCTTCAAACACTCTTGAAAAACAAATTTTCGATTTCTTATATACATGCGTTTTTTCTTGTTTTTAACGATTGATTATTATTCATGATGCATCATTAATCGTTTCTGGATATTTTATTTTAAGTTTTGATGCAGGAAGAGGGATATGCCATACTTAGGGTTTCAGAACTTGAAATTGGGAATTCACCATACACGTGATTTTATGTGCAATTAATGGATCAGTTGCATTTAGAAGGATGATATTGATTGATTTGTATGATCAAAATGTATTTATATTACGTATATTGCATTTTCCAATTCGCAGGACTTTTAGCAACAGACAGAATCCGTCACTATAAGTTGTAGTGACGAAAAAGTGTCACTATAGCCTAAGGCAATGACTGGAGGAAGAAGATGAAGAATGGCACATAATTTGACTTTTAAATTTAATTTTATTTTATTATGAAATATTTGTGTATTAATATCAGAAAGAGCGTGTAACTCAGTTGGTTTTGGTACGCGCCTGGGAGACCAATGACCTGGGTTCGAATCCCAGGTCTCATTCTTTTTTTTGTTAATTGCGCTATTTTTTTCAGGTTTGTTTTATTGAACATTGTTCATTCCATTATCATCACGCACATACAACCCAGTTGGTCATTGTTCTCTTCATCCAGGTTAGGGACCTGGGTTCAAATCCCAGGTCCATCCTTTTCCTTATTTTCCCTCCTTTTTTCTAATTTTCTTTGTTTTTTTATAAATAAACTTAATTAATACAAATTAAAATATTTGCAAAAATAAAACCAATAATGTTTTTTTATAAGTAATTAAACTTTATATTTTTTATTAACTTCATAATTTTTTCTTAATTATTTATTTTGATTAATTTTATAATATTTTTGTACCTAATTTTTATTTATTATATATATTTTGTAAATAAGACTTATTTATTTTAATTAATTATGTTAACTAACCCTAATTTTTTCCATTAACCCTAAAAAACTTAAATTATTTTTCTAAACCCTAATTAAAATATTTTATATAATAACTTTTTTATTTTGTATAAATTTTTAATACCTTATACCTTTATTATTATTATTAAATCCTATAAACTTATATTATTTTATAAACTATAAAATTCTAACTTATTTAATTTCTTTAAAAATTCTAATTTCTCTTTTTATTTCTTCATTATTATTTTCTTTTTTTCTAATGTTTATTATTATTGCTTTATTTATTATACTTATTTATATTTGCTTTATTATTATTATTTATTACTATCCAATTATATTGTAACTATCCCAAAGCCATGTAATGATTCTAGATTTATTTCCCATCTTTATTTTATTATAAATATTTTATTGTGTGGTTAGTAAAATAAGGTGTGGAAACTTATTTGTATTTAGTTTAATTTAGATAATTAATTTAAAAAGATAAATATTTGAAAATAAACACTCACACACGTAAGTCGATCTTTGATCGTCATCTTGCACTTCCTAGGGTATTCCTCTTGGTTGCCTTTAATATGGTCAAGTCCCTCGAATATAGGGGTGTCTTAAGCAATATCCCTTCAAGTATAAATCATCAAGTCCCTATAGATTTAAAAGATCAAGTCCCTTCGAGGTTTCTTACGGAATAATGATCTTGTCCTTTCGAATAAATGATGATAGTCCCTACGAATTGCTAAAGACACCCCTTAAGTTGCCTTCATTGACCATACGATGACCCTACGCCTGTCCCTAAACAAATCCAAGGTAATGACTACCTATTCCTTAATAATAGGGATAGTCTTACCCTTGAAAGAACATATAAGAACATGAATGACTTAGTCTAGGGTAGGTACCTCATAGTTACTTGCTCACATCTTTAAAAAAATACTATTCACACCTCACTATTTTCAAACATTTTTCAAACAAGGCTTTGTATACATCCATACAAGGATCATTACAAAGTACTTAGAAAATTTCTAATTGAAATTCTGTGATCAGGTATGAGATGTCGAATGAGATGTTTAAACACTTAAAGACTTAACTAAAACTTAAAGTGCAAGAAAATTAAACAACACAGGAATTTGTTAACCCAGTTCAATGTATAACCACGCTTACATCTGGAGGCTACCAAGCCAGGAGGAAATCCACTATAAGTAATATTAATTCTAGACTTAAACCACCCAGTTTAATCTTTCACTTAATATCTACCCAATGCAATTTCTACCTAAGACACAACTTAGATATGAGTACCAACTCACTCCCCCTCAATCACACAGTGATCTTGTTTACAAGTTTAATAAAATTGAAGTCATACTTCAAACAAAAAAACAGCTTGATCTTACTTCACAGTTTCAATCAAGACACAAATACACTTTTGCTTAAAAGCTCATAAAGTGGTACAATCAAAACAACCTGCTATTAAAACACAAAACACCCTATTTTATCTTCTGAAATTCGTACTCTATTCTGAGAGTTTCTGTTGCTTAAATAGGTGTTTGGATTTTGGGCTTTCTGTAGGTTTATCCAATCCTGAAACGCATGATGCTTCCACCTTGAATTAGGGTTTGTTACTTCCTAGATTCTAGGTGATTCAGTTCTTCTGATTATGCTGAAGACATATAACAACACTCCCTACAGATGCGCCTTATTCTGTTTTATCCAACCATAATTAATTCCAGATAACTTTCCTTAATTTACTCAGTTCTGTTAGTCATTAATTAATTCTGGTAGCAGGTTTGAGATGTCACAACATCTGTTGGGACATCCTGAAAAACTGATCTTACTTCATTTACTGATACAATGTCACAACATCTGATGTGACATCCTGTAAACTGAACTTATTTTATTAACTGATACAATGTCCCAACATCTGGTGTGACATCCTGAATTAAGTTCATTTACTTATACTCTGTTTGATAATGTCCCAACATCTGATAGGACATCCTGAACTGAATTCAACATTTCTTGTTGGTCAAAAATTCTGCCAATTCTAAACATCTACAAACTCCCCCTTTGGCTAATTTTTGGTTAACATCCTTTTCTGGTTATCAGAGTGCAGCAGAAGTTCTTTTCTGTTGAGTCATGTGAGAGTTTACTCCCCCTCAATTCTACATTTGTTCAGACTTGTTGCAACAGAAATTTTTCATTAAAATCACAATTTTAGTTCAGAAGCAAACAGAAGTTTTTCATTAATCAGTAATCAGCATCATACATTGTTGTTGTTGTTCAGTTCTCCCCCTTGTTAGACATAAATTTGGGGTCAAAGTTACTAATTCAAAATTACAATGCAGAAGCAGTCATTACATATTCCTCACATACAGGTTTCACTCAGACTCCTCATAATCAGTTTCTTCCTCTTCCTCGGTCTCCTCATCAGAAGCAGCAGTTTTCTGAGCACTTTCTTCAATCTCCAGCCTTTGGATAATCTCCTCAAGCTTCTGCTTCCTTGCATCCAGTTCTTTGCAAGTGATCTTCAGCTCAGCAATCAAGGCAGTTTTGGAGATTGGAGACTTTGCCTTTGAAGGACCAGCAGATGTCCCAGAGGGAGCTTCAACATCAGCTGCATGATGACTCAAGAACAGCTTGTAGTGGAAGGCCATAGGGCTTTCTCTTTTGCAAATTGTGTCCTTCTCAGTGAGGATACCAGGATACTGACTCAGCATTATTCCACACAGCAAGGAAGGGAAGGCAATTGGCAGCTTTGTTGCAGATGATCCAGCATGCTTCAATGTCTGATCAAAGATATAAGCTCCAAAATCCAGCTTTATTTGGGTGCCCACAACATATATGAACCTGCCCAATCCAGTTGCTATTGAGGAGGTATGGTTGGTAGGGACCCAGTTTGCAGTGCCAATCCTATGCAGCATGACATACTTCCTTGTCAGCATGCTAACAGATAGCTTCCCCTTGACTGGCCAAGTCTTGACCTGATTAGCAGTGATAACCTTGCAGACCTGGTTATCAGTCTTCCCTAACTCATTTGGACCATCAGATTCTCTTCCAAGGTAGTGGTTGATAACTCTGAGAGAGAATTCTACACACCTCCCTCTTACATATACTTTTCTAAAGTCAGCAGACTTACCATCAGCACAATCTTCTTGGAGGTTGACTATGAATTCCTTGACTAGCAGCTCATAGCAAGGAGAGAAGTTGGAGATAGTTTTGAAAAGGCCAGCAGAAGAGATGAGATCAATTACCTTTGTGCACTCAAGTGCATTACTGCTCAGCTCTCTTTCAAGTGCTACCCTTCTTTGATAAACAAACTTCCATCTATTCACACTTGAAACATGATGGAAGGAGATGTTGTCCAGAGGAGCTTCTGGAAAAGCAGTTGATGACCTTGAGGGTGCTGGTTTCTTCTTTGGTGGAGATGTTGGGACATCCTCTTCAACATCTGAATCTGGAGGAGTGACAACTTTCCTCTTTTGTGTTTGCACCTTGCTCCATTGTTTTATAGGACCAAAGACAACTTTAGCTTTGTCCTTCTTTGGTGTAGCTTGCTTCTTCTCAGGAGTTGCATGTCCTGCATTCTTCTTTTCCTTCCTAGTTCTAAGCCTTTTGGCTATGCTAGGGTTGACAGAAGCAATGATTTCTGTATCAGAATCATGCTCTATGTTCACAACAGGAGGAGGTTGAGCAGTCTCCTCTTCAGCTGGTGGATCAACAGAGGTTTGATCTTCAGTGGAGGCCTTGTGCTGGTCCTCAGATGTATCATCAGCAGTATCAGATGAGACCTTTTGCTGGTCTTCAGATGTTTCAACATCTATTGGGACATCCTGTTGAGCAGGAGTGTCCTTTTCAGCCTGAGTTTGTTGATCTTCTTGTGGAGCTGGCATGGTGTTCAGAGGGATAGATATGCCACTTACCACTCTTTGCTCAGATAAGATCCTGTTTACCAGCTCCTTTATGGAATCATCCACATATACAGAAGCTTTTGGAGTGGTGTTTGATGATGAAGGCATGCCTTTGGCCTTGCTGAAAACAGGGTCCTTTGCCCTTTTCACAGTAGGGGTTCTTGGCTTTTGAGCAAGAGGAACACTTCCTCTGATTTCGTCCATTGGAGTTGAATCCATGGGTACCACAGAAATGGGGGTTGCATGCACCACATCTTCCTTGTTGAGGATTTCTTCAGAGATGTTAGGGTTTTGGTGTTGAGCCATTTTTAGAATGTGGTGAAGATTGAGATTGGTTGAGTTTGATGATCTCTGAAAGTTAGCTATAGCAAGCAAATTGTTGTGAGAGAAAGATGAGAAGATGAATAGCTGAACGTGAGCTGATATTCTTATAAGAGTCGTTACTTGGAGAATTTCTAGGAGTGGAATACACAAGGTGCTTGACCAGACTGGTGTTGCCATCTGGTGATCATGCCACACGATGTCATATGACATGTTGGCACATTTCCATAACTGCTAAAAATTTCACATAAGCAGATTCCCAATTTACCCCTTAGGTTTTCAAATTGGGTAGCATCCAAGGCTTTAGTAAATATATCAGCCAATTGCAGATTTGTAGCTACATGTTCTAATGAAATCACTTTCTCTTCCACAAGATCTCTGATGAAATGATGTCTGATATCAATATGTTTGGTCCTGCTATGTTGGATAGGATTCTTTGATATGTTAATAGCACTTAAGTTGTCACAGTACAATGTCATGACATCTTGTGGGACATTGTACTCAGTGAGCATTTGCTTCATCCAAACCAATTGTGAACAACTGCTTCCAGCTGCAATATATTCAGCTTCAGCAGTAGATAAGGATACACAATTTTGTATTTTACTGAACCAAGAAATCAAATTGTTTCCTAAAAAGAAGCATCCTCCTGAAGTGTTTTTTCTGTCATCAGCACTTCCAGCCCAATCAGCATCACAGAAGCCAGTGAGAATTGGTTTGCATCCATGAAAGTATATTATGCCATAGTCACAAGTACCATTGACATATTTCAGAATTCTCTTGACTTGGTTTAGATGACTGACTTTTGGATCAGCTTGATATCTTGCACAAACACCTACTACAAAGGATATGTCTGGTCTGCTAGCAGTCAGATATAATAAGCTTCCAATCATACTTTTGTATAGACTTTGATCTACATTCTCACCCTTGTCATCTTTAGTCAGCTTTAAATGTGTGGGGGCAGGAGTTCTTTTATGAGTAGCATTGTCCATCCCAAATTTCTTGACAATGTTCTTAGCATACTTGCTTTGGGAAATGAACATGGAATCCTCCATTTGCTTTATTTGCAATCCAAGGAAGTAGGTTAGTTCTCCTACTAGGCTCATCTCAAATTCAGATTCCATTTGAGTGACAAAATGTTTAACCATCCTGTCTGACATCCCACCAAAGACAATGTCATCTACATATATTTGAGCAATCATGACATTACCTTCATCATCCTTCACAAACAAGGTTTTGTCTATTCCACCTTTCCTGTACCCTTGCTTGATAAGAAAAGTAGTCAGCCTTTCATACCATGCTCTTGGGGCTTGCTTCAGTCCATAAAGAGCTTTCCTTAGTTTGTACACATGATTTGGACAGCTTGGATCAACAAATCCTTTAGGTTGTTCTACATATACTTCTTCATTAAGATATCCATTTAGAAAGGCACTTTTCACATCCATTTGAAATAGCTTGAACTTCAAGATACAAGCAATTCCTAACAGTAGTCTGATTGATTCAAGCCTTGCTACTGGTGCAAAGGTTTCATCAAAGTCTACTCCCTCAATTTGTGTGTATCCTTGAGCTACAAGTCTAGCTTTGTTCTTTGTAACAACTCCCTGCTCATTTGACTTGTTCTTATACACCCATTTAGTGCCAATCACATTTATGTCATCAGGTCTAGGAACAAGATCCCACACTTCATTCCTTTTAAATTGACCTAATTCTTCTTGCATTGCACAAATCCAGTACTCATCAGTAAGAGTTTCCTTGATGTTTTTAGGTTCTATTTTTGAGACAAAACAGGAACCTGAAATCACCTCTCTTGATCTAGTACTTACACCTCTGTTGGGATCCCCAATTATCAAATCTTTGGGATGATCCTTCTGGATTCTCATGGAGGGAGGTTTGCTGGATGGTTTTGTCCTTGCATTAGTTTTAGTGAAATCAGAATGATCATTCTTTTCTTCAGCTTCAGTTTGACTGTCAGCAGATGTTCCAACATCTTCTGTAACATCTGCAGGGGCATCATCAATTATCACATTTATGGATTCCATGATAACTTTGGTTCTAGAGTTAAATACTTTATAGGATCTGTTGTTTATGGAGTATCCAAGAAAAATTCCTTCATCACTTTTAGGATCCATTTTTCTTCTTTGTTCCCTATCAGCCAGAATATAGCAATTACTTCCAAACACATGGAAATACTTAACTGTGGGTTTTCTGCCCTTCCAGACTTCATAGATTGTGGTCAAAGTTCCTTTCCTTAGAGTGACTCTATTATGGATGTAACAAGCTGTGTTCATAGCTTCAGCCCAGAAGTACAAAGGTAACTTTTTAGCATGGATCATAGCTCTTGCTGATTCTTGAATAGTTCTATTCTTTCTTTCAACAATCCCATTCTGTTGAGGAGTGATTGGTGAAGAGTATTCATGATTTATTCCTTCTGAAGAACAGAAATCTAAGAATTTTTGATTCTCAAATTCCTTTCCATGGTCACTTCTTATTCTGACCACACAACTGGCTTTTTCTCTTTGTATTCTTTGGCATAAATCTTTAAATACATCAAATACATCAGACTTCTCTTTGATAAAATTTATCCATGTATATCTTGAAAAGTCATCAACCACCACATAGGCATACCTCTTACCACCAAGGCTCTCAACCTGCATAGGTCCCATACGATCCATATGCAATAATTCCAAAACTTTGGAAGTTGTCAGATGTTGAAGCTTTGGATGAGACATCTTGGTTTGCTTGCCTATTTGACATTCACCACATATTTTTCCATCATCAATCTTCAGTTTAGGAATACCTCTCACAGCTTCCATAGATATGATTTTCTTTATGCCTCTGAAGTGAAGGTGACCAAGTCTTTGGTGCCATAGTTTCATTTCTTCTTCTTTGGCTAAAGAACAAGTTGAAGTGGGACTGAAATCTTGAGGTTCCCACATATAACAGTTGTCTTTAGATCTGGCTCCTCTCATGACAACCTCATGTTCTTTATTTGACACTATACATTCAGTTTTGGTAAAGTTTACACTGTAACCTTGATCACATAATTGACTTATGCTGATTAAGTTAGCAGTCAATCCTTTTACTAGCAGCACATCATCTAGTCTTGGTACATCTGGACAGTCCAAGGTCCCAACACCCCTGATTTCTCCTTTAGCTCCATCTCCAAATGTTACATATCTGGATGAATATGACTTTAAGTCTACTAGCAGATTCTTCAATCCAGTCATGTGTCTTGAACATCCACTGTCAAAGTACCAGTCTTCTTTAGCTGATACTCTTAGAGATGTATGAGCTATATATGCAACATTCTTCTTTGACCATTTGTATTGAGATTTCTTTTTATGCCTCTGCCCTGTGTAGTGTCCATTAGAAGAGCTCCCAGGTTGTTTGTTGAACTTGTTTTTGGACATGGAGCTTTGATCAGCATGAAGACTAGCTTTAGGAACCCATACTTTCTTGATGTCCTCTATCTTCTGCTTAGGGGGTTGCTGATACATTTGATTTGGATATCCATGCAACTTGTAACAATGAGGTTTGATGTGTCCAAACCTTCCACAATGATGACATCTCCATCTTTGATACTTTTTCTTCATTATGTTCTTTTCATGATGTTGAAGCATCTGTTGGGACATCTTGTTTGACTGTATGGAATTTGAAGTAGGTTTGCTGGTGCTAGCTTCAGCCTTATAAGCTTTGTTAAATCCCAGTCCACTTCTATCCCCTGAATGTTTATTGTTGTTGAGAATAACATCCAGTGTGTTTGAGCTACTGAGACTTGTCTTCCAGTGTTGTTGAGAAGGCTTACTTCACTTTTCAAGGTGTCAATGATCTCTAGATCACTTTTTTTTCCATCCTTTAGTGCCTTAATCTGCTTCTTCTGCTTTATATTCTCCATGCATACTTCAGTGCTCCTTTTAACCAGTTCTCTGTATGATTGCTCAAGCTCTTCAAAAGTAAGCTCCCCATCACTGGATTCACTTTCAGATTCACATAATCCAGCTAGAGCAGTGATATGCTTAGCTGATTCTTCTCCTGAATCACATCCTGAGTCTTCATCAGACCAGGTTACAGAGAGACCTTTCTTTTGCCTTTTTAAATAGGTAGGACATTCATTTCTGATGTGTCCATATCCTTCACATCCATGGCATTTAATCCCTTTTTCTTGACTGGTTTTTTCATCATAATTTGACCTTCTATTAGCATCATAAGGTCTTTTGTTCTCAGAAGAGTTTGTGTATCTTCCACTTGGTCTGGACTTGTCTTCCATCTTTCTGAGAATCTTTTTGAATTGTCTTCCAAGCATAACAATGTTTTCTGATAAATTTTCTTCAGTTTTTGATTCATCATTTTCTTCTTCTTTATCAGTATTTGACACCAAGGCTATGCTTTTGTTCTTCTTTACAATTGTGTCATTCATTCCCATCTCAAATGTTTGAAGGGAACCAATGAGCTCTTCAACTTTCATTGTGCATATGTCTTGAGCTTCTTCTATTGTTGTGACCTTCATGTCAAATCTTTTTGGCAAAGATCTGAGAATCTTTCTTACAAGCTTTTCATCAGTCATCTTTTCTCCCAAAGCTCCAGAAGTATTGGCTATTTCTAAGATGTTCATGTAGAATTCATGAATTGTCTCATCTTCCTTCATTCTCAAGTTTTCAAACTTGGTGGTGAGAAGTTGAAGTCTTGACATCTTTACCTTTGATGTTCCTTCATGAGTTGTTTTAAGAGTGTCCTAAACATCTTTGGCCAGCTCACAATGATGCACAAGTCTAAAGATGTTCCTATCAATGCCATTGAATAAAGCATTTAAGGCCTTGGAGTTGCCAAGTGCTGAATCTTCTTCCTCCTTACTCCATTCTTCTTCAGGTTTCAACACTTTTGCTCCATCTTTGGTGTCTTGGACATGGTGCTCCCATCAATTGTTGACTGCCTTCCAGGCCCTATTGTCAAGTGACCTTAAGAATGCAACCATTCTTGGCTTCCAGTAGTCATAATTAGATCCATCCAATATAGGTGGTCTATTTACTGATCCTACATCTCTGTCCATATTTCCAGAATTTGCAGTCCCTAGATCTCACCCAGTATAAACAGGCAGGGTGCCTGCTCTGATGCCAATTGAAATTCTGTGATCAGGTATGAGATGTCGAATGAGATGTTTAAAAACTTGAAGACTTAACTAAAACTTAAAGTGCAAGAAAATTAAACAACACAGGAATTTGTTAACCCAGTTCAGTGTATAACCACACTTACATCTGGAGGCTACCAAGCCAGGAGGAAATCCACTATAAGTAATATTAATTCTAGACTTAAACCACCCAGTTTAATCTTTCACTTAATATCTACCCAATGCAATTTCTACCTAAGACACAACTTAGATATGAGTACCAACTCACTCCCCCTCAATCACACAGTGATCTTGTTTACAAGTTTAATAAAATTGAAGTCATACTTCAAACAAAAAAACAGCTTGATCTTACTTCACAGTTTCAATCAAGACACAAATACACTTTTGCTTAAAAGCTCATAAAGTGGTACAATCAAAACAACCTGCTATTAAAACACAAAATACCCTATTTTGTCTTCTGAAATTCGTACTCTATTCTGAGAGCTTCTGTTGCTTAAATAGGTGTTTGGATTTTGGGCTTTCTGTAGGTTTATCCAATCCTGAAACGCATGCTGCTTCTACCTTGAATTATGGTTTGTTACTTCCTAGATTCTAGGTGATTCAGTTCTTCTGATTATGCTGAAGACATATAACAACACTCCCTACAGATGCGCCTTATTCTGTTTTATCCAACCATAATTAATTCCAGATAACTTTCCTTAATTTACTCAGTTCTGTTAGTCATTAATTAATTCTGGTAGCAGGTTTGAGATGTCACAACATCTGTTGGGACATCCTGAAAAACTGATCTTACTTCATTTACTGATACAATGTCACAACATCTGATGTGACATCCTGTAAACTGAACTTATTTTATTAACTGATACAATGTCCCAACATCTGGTGTGACATCTTGAATTAAGTTCATTTACTTATACTCTGTTTGATAATGTCCCAACATCTGATAGGACATCCTGAACTGAATTCAACATTTCTTGTTGGTCAAAAATTCTGCCAATTCTAAACATCTACACTAATCACACACTACACTTTTCAAAAACAATTAAAGTGAGCTAAGTAACTAAGAGCCCATGGATAACCATGGATATAAAGGGTGCTAACACCTTCCCTTTATATAACCTACCCCCCGAACCCAAGTCTTTTCAAAAAAATGGTCTTTCCTGTTCTTTTATGTCCCTTCCTTATGGATAAAATAAAAGTCGGTGGCGACTCTTGCTATCCGCGACATGACTAAAAGTCAGTTCTCCCACCGTGTTACACCATGATGCACGCTTCATACTCAGCCATATTATTGGTACATTTAAAACAAAGCCTTGCAGTAACTGGTGTATAACAACCTTTATGAGAGATAATCACAACACCAACATCATTACTAAGCGCGTTAGAAGCTCCATCAAAAACCGTAGTCCTTCGGTATTTTTGTCCAGGTCTTTCATATTGTCTAGGTTCTTTAGTAACAATCATAATATCCTCATCTGGAAACTCAAAATTCATATATTGATAATCATCCACTGCTTGATGAGCCAAATGGTCAGCTACTACACTCTCATTGATTTCTTTCTGAGTAGTATATTGTATGTCATATTCCGTCAAGATCATTTGCCATCTTGCTATCCGTCCGGAGAGAGCAGGTTTCTCAAATATATACTTGATTGGATCCATTTTTGAAATCAATAAAGTGGTATGAGTCAACATATATTGTCTTAGTCGGCGAGCAGCCCATGCCAAAGCGCATCAAGTTTTCTCGAGCAGTGAGTATCTTGTTTCACAATCGGTAAACTTTTTGCTAAGGTAGTAAAACTTTTGCTCTTTTCGACCAGACTCGTCATGTTGATCCAATACACACCCCCATTGAATTATCCAATACTTTTAAGTACATAATCAAGGGTCTTCCTTCAACTGGTGGCATCAATATAGGAGGTTCCTGTAGATACTTCTTGATCTCATCAAAAGCTATCTGGAATTATTCGTTCCATTCCATTACTTGATCTTTCTTCAACAACTTGAAGAGTGGTTCACAAGTAGCAGTCAACTGGAAAATATATCTTGCAATATAATTCAGTCGTCCCAGGAAACCTCTAACTTCTTTCTCAGTACGAGGAGCAGGCATCTCCTGTATAGCTTTTACCTTTGCAGGATCTACTTCAATACCTTTACCAATAACAATAAAACCCAGAAGTTTACCAGATCTAACTCCGAAAGTACACTTGTTTGGATTCAATCTCAACTTGTATTTCTTCAACCTCTCAAACAATTTGTGTAGATGATCAAGATGCTCTTCTTCACTCTGAGATCTGGCTATCATACCATCCATATATACCTCTATCTCATGGTGAATCATATCATGGAACAAAGCTACCATAGCACGTTGATATGTTGCCCCAACATTCTTCAAACCAAATGGCATCACCTTATAACAGAAAGTGCCCCATTGTGTAACAAATGTAGTCTTCTCCATATCTTCAGGCGCCATTTTAATCTGATTATACCCAGAGAAACCATCCATAAAAGAGAATACCTTATGTTGAGCAGTGTTGTCTACCAGAACATCAATATGTGGAAGTGGGAAGTCATCTTTGGGCTGGCTTTGTTCAAATCCATGTAATTTACACACATGCGTACTTTACCATCATTCTTAAGCACCGACACCACGTTTGCAACCCACTAAGGATAAGAAGTAACAGCTAAAAACCCTGCATTGAATTGTTTCATCACCTCTGCCTTAATCTTTTCTGACATATCAGGACGCAAACGACGAACTTTCTGTTTTATTGGGAGACAATCTTCTTTCACTGGTAGACGGTGAACCACAATATCTGTAACTAGCCCTGGCATATCTTCATAAGACCAAGCAAAAATTTCCACATAGTCACGTAACATCTGAATCAACCTGTTCTTAACACCATCTTCTAACTCAGCAACTATCTTGACCTCTTTCCTGCTTTCCTCAGTTCCCAAGTTCACAACTTCGATTGGTTCCTCATGTGGTTGTATAACTTTCTCTTCTTGTTGTAACAATCTAGTCAACTCTACAGGCACTTCAAAATCTTCTTCCTTTCCATCCTCGACTTGATAGATCGGATTCTTAAAGTCATAATTGGCAATAGCAGAATTGTTATCAATAGGATCCAGAGTGGATGAAGATCTGCATTTTAGTGACGTGGGTGTGTGTAAGAACACATAGCTTTTTTTTATAAAAGGAAAAAGTAAAAGAAAGACAAAGAGTGCAATATTTACGAAAGCGAGAAACATCCACTGATTTTATTGAATGAAAATATGCAAATGAAATGACAACCCTAACAAGCATACCATTGTGCCCCGGTCAAGACACAAGGCTTAAGAGTATTTAATTGTTCAAAGTTACAAAAATTAAATTTAGGAAAATAAAATAGCATTTACTCCTGACTAAAGGAGATAAGAATAACGTCTTCAGTTTTCCAGTTGTTGAGTCCATCACCCATGGTAGGAAAGATCCAATCATCCAGGTTGTAACCTTCATCATAATCTTCCACAACATTGACTTGGTCCTTTATGATTCCCCTATGAGTGATACGAGCAACACGAGCACGACTAACAACCTTCTGAGATTCTGCAGTAAAACCCAAACCAAACTTGTCAAACTTGTAAGGAATGTCAGGAAGCTGACCACAAATAGTACAACCACCTTTTTCAACCACAACTTTAGCATCTTTGAGGGAGGCCATTATGGGAGGTACTCTGGTGATCACATGAACTCTTTTAACAGGAGGGATGGCTTCAGTAACAAGAACGACTTGAGGAACCACTTCAAATATCTGGCAAGGAGTCTCAATAAATTCACCCTCCATCTCAACATATTTAAAGGTATTCACATAATTGACCATGTATTCTTCTTCACCATAAACAATGACAATCTTTCCTTTCACCAGATACTTCAATTTCTGATGTAAAGTGGAAGTCACAACACCTGCCCCATGGATCCAGGGGCGCCCAAGTAAACAGGAGTACGCAAGACGAATATCCATCACATAGAAATTGGAATAAAAGACTTGAGAGCCTACTTTGATTGGAAGATCCACCTCTCCATGCACCATTCTTCTTGAACCATCAAAGGCCCTCACCACCACATTACTTGGTCTTAACACTACATCCTTCAAGTTGAGTTTGTCTAGAACCTCCTTAGGTAATACATTCAACGAAGAACCATTATCCACCAATACATGAGACAAAGTAGTGCCCCTACACTCAATAGAGACGTGCAGAGCTCTATTATGGTTTCTTTTAGCAGGAGTCATATCAGCATCAGTAAAACCCAAACCATTATCACTAGTTAGATGAGCAACACATTTTTCAAACTGGTCCACAGAGATTTCATGTGGCACGTGAGCAGTCTTCAGGAATTTGATTAAAGCCTTGGCATGGGCTTCAGAACACAATAACAGAGATATCATGGCGATTTTGGAGGGAGTATGCCCCAACTGGTCAACAACATCATAATCACTCTTGCAGATGATCTTCGACACTTCTTCCATCTACTTAGAGAGGTCTTCACTAACTGGTGCCTCAGCTTGGATAGGTTCAATCACTGGTCCTTTTCCACGATCCTCAGTACTTGGCACCGAGTTAGATATATGAACTGGAGTAGCAGCAACCTTTGATGTGTCTTCTGGAGAGAAAATTCTTCCACTCTTGGTAACCTTACTAGACCCATCAATATTGTCAACATCAAGATTATCATCAGTAACAAGTGCATCAGTCAAAGGCTCATGTTGGACACCATGGATATAAACATCAAAACCATAATTCCAGGGTATAGCCTTGTCAGAAGTATATGGGATAGGACCAAGAGTAGTAATAATCATTGGAGCCACCTTTGGCTCCGCAGTAATCTTCACAGGACCCTTAGAAGTGATCCTTACTGGACCATTGGAAGTAATTTTCATAGGAATCTTATTAACCATAGCCACATCTTCAACTTTCAAGTCTTAAGCGAAACCTCCACACAGACTCTCTATAGAAGGGGTCCTCTCAAATAGTATAGTATAGTTATCTATCAGGCGTTGAATACCTGACCTCAACCTCCAACAACTATCAGGTTTGTAGGTACAATAAAAACAATCTTCCCTGCAACTCGGAAATAAACCGGCTTGCACAAGTTTCTTCTTGACAATAGATAAACGAGTAGTTATTTCAGCCACAGTATGAACATATACAACCTCATCAACAGTGTTAACAGTCTTCTCATGTTTAGGCATAGGAGTAGTAATCACATTAGGAGTTTCCAGAGGGTCAAACTCAATTTCTCCATTCTCAATCATATCCTGAATTTTGTTCTTCAATGACCATCAACTGTTAGTATCATGGCCAAGGCTATTAGAATGGTATGCACACCTTGCATTGGGATTGTAACGAGAAGAGAAAGTATTGATATTATGTGGTGGGTCCTTCAAATTAATCAATTCTCCTTTCAACATGTGTTGCAAAGCCTGAGCCAATGTCATATTGATCTTGGTAAATTGCCTCCTAGGCTTGGGATGACCATTCTGTTGCTGCTCTTGTGGTGGAGGTGTATGATTAGAAATCAAAACAACTCCCACAGATTGGTTACGATTATTACGACCATGTTGGCCATACACAACATTGGATTCCTTCTTCCCATTAGGGGGCTTCTTGGTGGTACTTGAAGAAGCAACTATCCGAATCTTTCCACTTTGTATCCTACTCTCCACATGTTCTCCAGTCATTATCAACTCAGTGAAGCCAGATGATGAGCTTCCAATGAGATGACTATAGAAAGGACCAGTCAACGTACTCATGAACATATCAATTAATTCCCTGTCAGTCAAAGGGGGTTGAACTCTACTTGCCAGATCTCTCCATTTCTGAGCATATTCCTTGAAACTTTCTTTGGCATCCATGGACATGCTTTGGAGCTGCATGCGAGTTGGTGCTTGTAATACCTCAAAATTTGCCCTCATTCTTTTTACCTTAACTGGCTTACCGCTTTGCATTTCATCTGCATATTCCATTAGGTCATAACATCATAATCGTGCATTTCATGGGCTCATAAGGCATGGGATCAAAAGCATCTTCTGGTGATATAACTCTTCCTATTCGGAGGTGATTTATCTGACTACTACACTCAAGAATGCTCCATAGTATTGTGCGTCGCAGGTGTTAGGGTTTCATTAAAATCATAAGTGAGTTTCGCTATAAACGGTGGTTCGCAAATAACTTATGTTTGACGTTTAAATCACGAGTTAGGGTTTATTTCCCTAATTAAGTGATACTCGACAAAGTTTCCTTGTGAAATGTGTTCATAGGCGGTCTTGTCGTTCAAGGGACCCCGTTATCACTTGAGACGCAATTTATTGAAAGTCTTAGTGCAGACAGAGCTTACTAGGGTTTTCATGACAAATGAATGTTGGTTTATGGTACGAGGGATCAAGTTGCGGATTCTTATGATAATCAGGGCAATGTGGTCATCTTTATGGTTCGTTGTTGGTAATACAGGTCAATGGGGTTTGGATTTGAAGGTTGGCTGAAGATCGACGATTCATTGAAGGCTCGAGTTTGAATCAGATTGGGGGTTTAAGTTGGATTAAACATGTTGAGATTGGTCGCAAGGATTACTTAGGTTTCAATAATCTGTTTCCATGCTAATATTCACTTTTGGTCCATTATCCAAATTAAGTCCATAAACTTTGTTTTAGCTCATTATCCACGCTAAGCAATTCAATTCTAACCTCCACTTTGGATTTTTTTCAAGGCTCATTTGTTTAATCTAATATCCAAGAGTCTAGCTCCAATAAGCGTCCGGTTTTATACTGATTTCAGTTGTCCACTTTTATAGCCAATTAACAATCGTATTCCAAGAAAGCATATTATCTCATTGACTATTTTTCCGGTTATTATCAAATTCTCATTTTGGGCTCACATCACTCACTTGCTAGGCCCATTAACCTTTTTATGTTTATTATTTTATTTTTCATTCTTAATATTAAGGGAATAAGAATAATAACAAAAGAAAATTCCATTGTGAAGACACATCATAAAATTTAGCATGGATTTTTTCTAACAACAAAAATCCATATTGAAACTCATGAAAATTGGAATTTGAAGGAAGAAGATTCATAACAGGATTCACTAACTGATTTAACAAAAAAAGTCAGTTATAAGAAAAGGTTGGAAGCAGAAACCGGGGGGGGGGGATTTTCACAAGATGATGTAATATAACAGAGTATAAGAAGCTTCGGGAAAGGAGATTCAGTTACAACAAATTTTTTTTATCAGAATTCAGTTGGAAAAAGAGGAAAAGTTAGTTACAAAACTACAAATTCAGTTACAAAAAGGACAGATATAGAAAAAGGGGAAGGCTGGAATAAGTGGCGGCTAGCCCTTGGCTCCAATGACCACTCTCTTTTGAACTTCTTCACAAAACTCAAAAAAAGAACCTCTCTCAATCTTCATCATCAACCATTATCCAAACATGCAAAACCAATTCTAATTATCCCCAATCTCAATTTTTTCTCCAAATCTTCATTCAATTCCACATCAATTTTCCATCTTCATCTCTCAGCAGCAAAAACTCCAATCTCGAAATCTCTCTCGGCTTCAACTTCATGAAGCACTCAATCCCAATCCACAGCCATTCTGCATCTTCTTTCAACCTTCAACCAAAAACTCAACACTTCAATCTTCTTCTACAATCTTCCAATCTCCATGATAATCTCAGAAAAAAATCTTCAAATCATCATCCTCAATCCTTCCGCAAGATTTTCCTGTGAATCTTCATCCTTCACCGTAACATAGCAATCACTCTTCATCATCCAAACATCATCAAATTCAGAATGAAGGCCTGCATCATTCATCACGCTTCTGCAATCTCCATAACCGAAACCGCAGCTTCACCATCATTCACCATCTTCTGCAAATTCAACCTTCAGAACGCATCACCAAATCCCTTGAATCGGTTCGCAAACCGCAACAACTCAAGCAGATGAAAACTTACACAAGCTCAGAAGATTCTTGAATCCATACACTTCATCTTCAATCTTTCACCATTTTCTAACCACGTCTCTGTCAACATAGAAACCTGCAGAAAATCAAAGTTCGAAAGTTCATCAATCAACAAGAAGAACTCAGAATCGCATCGGGAGAAAAGAAGAGAGGATTGGGGTGATTTACCTGAATCCTTTTATTAATCTAAGGTCTAATTAGTTTTTCTCATCTCAGCAATCACTTCACACCTTCAAAAAACCTTTGGCTTCAATCTGCAGAATTTCCATCATCAACAACTCGGCATCACTGAAAATAATAACACCATCACAGGGAATTTGCAGCAGGCAATTTGCAATATCGTCAAACACGAAAAATCAGCAATTAACGGAAAAGAGAAGAACAAGAGGCTCAATAACGTACCAAAGGTCCAAGAAATTACCTAGAAGCTGTAATTCAGAATTCACAGTGAGGATGATTTCGATCTATTGACGCCGGTAATGGGCCATGGTACGACAGAAGAGATGTTAGGGTGCGATTTTGAGAACCACGGCGGAGACGTTGCTTTTCCCGACGACGTATGTGAGAGTAGAGATCGGTGAAATTTTTTTTCGTCGATAATGGGGCTTATTCTTCGACTACGAAAGTTTCTTTTTTTGAAGAGGATGACGAATCGAGATAAGCCCCTTAGAGGCACAGTGTGGCATTGAACAACGATGTTTGACGGCAGCAAATTGGAGAAGAAGCCCGACGACGATGAGGTGATGTTAATGGAGATACCAACGACGTCAACAACTCCCTCAGCGCCACGACGGAAAGGTCGAAGAAGAGAGATGTTAAGGCGAGATGATGATGGATGAACACTGTTGCACCCCAAAATTTGCCCTCACAATACAAGACTTTGTGTTCTAAGAAGGTTCACAAGGTTCACAAGTTCTCCAACACTTGCATAACCTTTCATGAGGTTCATAAAGTCTACAAGTTACTTCTTGAAGGTTCACAAGGTTCACAAGTTTCTCAATGCTTATATAACCTTTCATGAGGTTCATGAAGTCTACAAGTTACTTCTTGAAGGTTCACAAGGTTCACAAGCTTCTCAACATTTACAAAACCTTTCATGAGGTTCATGAAGTACATAGGTTACTTCTTGAAGGTTCACAAGGTTCACAAGTTTCACAAAGATTACAAAGCTTTCCTGAGGGTCATGAGGTCTACAAAGCCGCTTCATGAGGTTCACAAGGTTCACAAGCTTCACAATACCTCCCATGAGGTTCACAAGACAGTTTATGAAGATTCACAAGGTTCACAAAGTTCACAATTGGTCAAAGAAGTTGACAATTCCTTCAGACAATGCACCTCCTAAGCAGTGCATCCAAAACTAGGGTTTTGACTTTAATCAGGCTAAATGGACTTCCAATGCCTCAAGTGAGTTTCATAGCATCTTATATGTGTGTAAGAACCTCCATGACAAGTTTCAAGACTTTTCTCAAAAGTTTGCTCAGTCAGATGATCAGATAAGTCAAAATCAGTCAATGCAGTTAAAAAGTCAAACTGAGGTCAACTATGGTCAAACCAAAGTCAAACTTCATGATTTTTTGCCAACATCAAGTATATGAAGTAAAATTCATCATTTGATCAAGGGTTGATCATGATTCATCAAGGAGATTCCAGATCATCAATAATCAGGAGTTTCTAAATTAGGGTTTCCTCAGTAAAAGTCAACTGAACTTTGACCAGGCATAACTTTCACATACTTCATCACCAAGTCTCCATCCAAAGCTCATTTTGAAGGAAATTTAATTCCCTACAACTTTGATGTTGAAGGTTAAGCCCAAAAATGCTTCATTTGAAAGATATGAGCTAAGACATTATAGGTCATTTCAAAAGTCAACAAAAAGTCAACAACTTCAAAAGGGCATAACTTGAGATTGGTAAATAATATGGACCTGAAACCAATGGAGTTGTTTAGAGGACTCTTCAAGCTTTCCAAAAAGTCCAAGAACACCCTCATACCTTTAAAAATGAGGGAGATGTGCCTTTGCAAAGTTGGGAAATTTTGTGATGGTTTATGTTGAAAATGGAGGCTTGGAAGTAATTCTTTCCAAATGGGCTTGCTAAGTTGTGACCCAATCCATCTCATAACATTGTGCACGACCCAATTGACCAAAATTCAGCATTTTTATTATTTTTTATTTATTTATTATTGATTTAATTCATAAAAATCATTTTAAATAAATATAAAATATGAAAATCTATTTTTGGGTGAAGATATTGTTTCTAGAAATTCATAATTATTGATTGAATTAGAAGGAGAAGGAAATCATGTGAATTATCCCAAAATAGCAAGCACTCATGATCAAATATTTGAAATTTACAACATGATCTTTTTCAATATTTTTGGATCCAAATCTCCACACAATGAAGACATATTTTTGACCTAATTCACTCATGTATATATGCTTAACATAAACCTAGCAAGAGGCACGAAATCCAGCAGCTTCAAGGTAAGTTCAAAAGCACAAAAATTTGTCCAAAAGTGAGAATCGGATTTTGAATTTCAGAGCTTTAGAAGGTAAATTAAGAACATAGACATGTTCTTTGATCATCCATGAAGCGAAATCATCCATCATACGCATCCCATATGCCCCATATTGCTTTACCCGAACTCATCTTTATCTTAAAATCAATTTTTTCGATTCCATTGATATGTGTATTATAAATTGTTTTTGATGGTTGATATGTGTTTATTTTGATCCCTAGAACAATTCTGGACAACTCAATTGAATTTTCGTGACCTAATAAGGATTCGGCCATTGTTAGGGTTTAGCTCTTGAAGTTAGGGCTTGATGATTCAATGAGTTTAAATAAATTCTAAGAACATGGGAGTGTTCCATGAGACCTAAGGATCATAAAGCTGTAATCAATTTGATGAATCGTTACTGTTTGGCAAGAGTTTGATTTTCGCAGGTCAAGAAGCTTGAAGAACTCGCAGGAAAATTTGCACCTGAATTCGCAGGAAATTTCGAAGCTCAGGAGGTTGAAGATGAAGGCCCTGCGCGCCAGTTTTAAAATTCAAATTTTATTAAAATATTTTATGATTGTTTGGTTATTTCATTAACACACACATGCGTGTGTCCTGGTGGTAAGCGCAGCCTATGTATGTTGAAAGGTGCTTGGTTCGATTCCTGGCCAAGTGCATTTGTTTTGTTTTATTTTTTCAGGATCATGGAAGGCTTAATATATTATGATTCAAGGCCAACAAGCTGACAGGAAGGCTCTCCCAGCCAGGCGGTTACGTATGCATGCTTGTCACTGAAAGGTCCTGGGTACGAATCCACCCCAGGCCTTTTGTTTTTTCATATTTTTCTGGATTTTGCATCATAAGGAACAAAACAAATCTCTGTCTCTCATCTCTTGCCTGCGCGCCAGTGGCCTAGTGGTTGTTATGCTTGCTGGAAATCAAGCTGGCCTGGGTTCAAACCCCAGCCAGGTAAGTTTCCATATTTTTTCCCTTTATTTGTTTTTTCAAGCATTATAATTAAATATATATTATATATGATTCTAAAATAATAAAAATAATAATAAAACATGTATGTTATTTTTTTAAAAATATATTTTTTGATAAATTATGTTTCACTATTTTTGTTTAATTTATAATATGTATATATAAATTAGAATATTATGTATATATTAGTTAAAATTATTTTGTATGTTCTAAACCCTAAAAATTATTTCTCAAATAAAACCCTAATTTTATAAAACTCTAAAAATATTTTTTTAAATACAAATTTAATTCTATTTCTTTGTAATTTTATTTTCTAATTATAATGTATATTTGTTTAGTATGATTCATGTAAATATAATCATAAATTATTTCTATCATCTAAAGTATAAATATATTTCATATTATTAGAAATTAAATTTTTTAAATATACTTATAATTTATCTTTTTCTTTGTATATTAAGTAAATACTTTTTTATAACTTTTGTTTAGAAATAATTGAACTTATAGTAATTAAGTTTTGTAGCTATAATATATTTAAAAATAATTTAATAATTTGTAAATTAAAGTAATTGTTTGTTCATATTTGTTTTTTAATATAATTGTTTATGCTAAAAAAATTGTTAATTTCTAATTTCTTACAATACTTTGATTAATTTTGTTTATTATTATTATTACTACTAACCAAATTATTTACTTTGTTTTTATTATTATTTCATTAATTATTATTCATTAACCTCTTTTATTTTATTTTTCTTACTTATTATTCAATATTATTCAATATCACTAACCCAATTTTATTTTTATGTTTATTATCATTATTTTACTAATTTTGCTTACTAACCCCTTATTCTCTTTTATTATTTATTGCTTATTATTTAATATTTTATTTATTATTATTATAATTTTGTAATTGTTTCCTGATTGTAATATTGTAATTATTTTAATTAATTTTGCTATGGTTAGTAATTTAGGGAGTGTAAAGACATGTTTGTTATTTTAAAATAAATTTAGATAATTTTTAATCAAAGATAATTAAAATAAACACTCACACACACGTAAGTCGATTTTAATCGCCGTCTCACTTCCTAAGGTTATCCCTCAAGTTGCCTACGAATAATGGTTAAGTGGGGTGTATAAAGCAAGTCCCTTCAAAAGATAAATCATCAAAGTCCCTTATGGTTGCCTATACGAATCGAGTCCCTTCGAAATAAATGATGATAGTCCCTTCTTTATGCTTATTACACCCCACAATGGCCTTCAAAATCAAATTGTCCCTCACATGTCCCTTAACATCCAAAGTAAGGACTACCTACTCCTTAATAGTATGGATAGTCTTACCAAGGAAAGGATAAAGAATAAGAAAGACCTTAAACATTAGGGTAGGTTCCTCTTATGTACTTGCTCACTTCAAAAATTTTTCAAACTTAAACAAATTTCAAACAAATTTTCAAACAAGTTTCTTACACATCCGTACATGGATTATTATTAAACTATTCTGAAAATTTTTCTATTCACACACTACATTTTCAAAAACAATTTAAAGTGAGCTTAAGTACCTAAGAGCCCATGGATAACCATGGATGTAAAGGGTGCTAACACCTTCCCTTTACATAACCTACCCCCCGGACCCAAAATATTCTCTAAGGTCTTTCCTGTTCTTTTATAACCTTTCCTTATGGATAAAATAAAAGTCGGTGGCGACTCTTGCTATCCGCAACATAACTTAAAGTCAGTTCTCCCACCGTGTTACAGAACTGGCGACTCTGCTGGGGATCTATTTAAGAGGGGTATCCTTAGGAATTAAGATCACTTTAAATTGTTTGCCTTGTTTGCTTTATATTACTTGTTGGGATGCTCTTATGTGTGAAAGGTCCTAACCCGGACCTAGTGTACCTTAGGTAAATGGCAATAGACCAAGGAAACTGTACGACGTATATCGATACGGTTGATCTGGTGGCCATAGTTAGTGCGACTTCTTGGTTGGTGCTTATATTCCTTAAGTCAAGTTGAGGATAATATGAGGCTGCCATATGTTGTCAATGCACTAACTAACTTTTAGAACCCTAGTTAACTCATCTTGGCCTTTAGAAAGTAGTGAGGTAACCGGCTTTGGTGCAGACTGAAGTTGGTTGACACTCGATACTACGCTCATTGAGATCTTAAACTTGGAGGGTTTTGGTTGGCAAGTAAGTTGCCTTCTGATCAACCACCCTTGTGAAGGATCAATGATATTGAGATCCCTTAGAACCTGGTTACTTTTGTAGGACAGGATGAACCATCTAACTTCAGGGGAGGGTACTTACCTTTGAACCTCATGCAAGCCTTTAAACCTAGGGCTATTGTGTGACTTGTTTGTGTGTGCCACATGTCTTTGATTGAGCATAACATCATGACATCATCATGCATCATAAGCATATCATTTTCCCTAACCATTTCAAGGACCAAGGGATTTATATTTGTTCTTTGTTGCAGGTCATGGCTTCTGTTCGTAGAAACACCATCAGGATCAACTTTGTGGGCATACCTACCAAGCTTAAAGAGTTGGTTTCTCAAGTGTCTGATCATTCCCAGTTCATCAAGAGACATGGTCACCTATTGGATCTAGTCACTTCAGGGTTCAATGAAGACATGATGAGTGTCCTATTTCAGTTCTTCGACCCTAAGCACCATTGCTTTACATTCCCTGACTATCAGCTGGTTCCAACCATGGAGGAGTTCTCTAAACTTCTGGGTATACCTGTTCTTGATCAAAGACCCTTCACAGGCTTGGAGAAGGAGCTTAAACCAGAGGTTATTGCTGCAGCTCTACATCTGAAGAAGTCTGATATTGTTCTAGAGACGAGAAGTGGAGTCAAGGGTATTCTTGCCAAGGTATTAATGGATAAAGCTCAGTTGTTCTTGAAGGCCATGAGCTATGATGCTTTTGAGGAGATCTTAGCCTTGCTGATTTATGGCTTAGTGTTGTTCCCCAATCCAGATCAGTTCATAGATGTTCATGCCATCAACATATTCCTGAGTCACAATCCAGTGCCTACGTTACTTGGAGACATCCTGCATTCTCTTCACACCCGTACTACAAGGGCAAGAGGAACTTTGATGTGCTGCATACCTTTACTTTCTAGGTGGTTTATTTCTCACCTTCCTCGCTCAGTAATGAAGAATGAGCAAGGGTTCAGATGGTCCAAGAGGATCATGTCACTTTCTCACTCAGATATCCATTGGTGCTCCAGATCTATGGAGAATGTCACCATCATTGACCGTTGTGGGGAGTTTCCTAATGTGCCACTTCTAGGCATAAGAGGAGGCATCACCTACAACCCTTCTCTAGCTTTACGACAGTTTGGTTACGCCCGAAGTGATGGTCCACATGATATGTTGATTCAGGGCATTGTGTTTGATTACGACAACGATCTTCAGGGTTACCGTCAGAGATTCATACGAGCTTGGGGAAAGGTAAACAGGGTTGACAGCAAGACACTGGAGCCTAAGTACACTATTCCCATGGAGGCTTATCTCAGATGGGTACGATCTCGTGCTCAGACACTCATGATGCCATATCCTGCCGTCCTACCAGTTACCATGGAACCTGTTGCTGAAGGAGACACTGCTTATACCATCCTTCACCCAGACATGCCTACTGATATGGAAGATTTGCAGAGATCTTGGATCCAACTGAAGGAGCAAAGGGATACTTTCGAGGCTCATTACAAAGCAAGCCAAGCAAGGATCCTAGAGCTAACAAAACAACTTCACGAGGAACGAAACCTCAACTCATACCTCAACACAAAGAGGAAGCGTCCATGGGAGACTTAAAACCCCATCTTTTGTACTTATTTCACTTTCATTTTTTTTGTAAGCCTAAAAGGCAAAACAAGTTATTACTAATAAAAAGTTACTTTCTTGTTTGTTTAAGCAAATTTAAATCCTGCGGTCCTTGAAAACATTGCATATGCATTCCCATATCATTTCATTGCATCACAGGTTTATAATTGTGCACAGGTTTCTCATCTTCTCGCTGTTTATTTCAGCAATGGCACTTGAACAATCAGTTAAGGATCTTCAGGCACAGAATGCACAGTTCCAAGAGCTGATCTTGAACCTGTCCAAGGGGCAGGATGAATTGAAGGCACTGCTGGCCAAGAAGACTAAGAAGACTAGAAAGTCTGCTGGGTTGCTCAACATGGGAAGAAGGTTCAAAGGTCCTGTCAAGACCAAGGAAGAGGTTGAAGACTATGAATCTGAAGAATCTGAGAAAGAGAGAGGCAGTCTCCACAACACTATGGGGGATTCTGATTCTGAGGCTAATTACTACCATGAGCCTAATGAAGACAAATTCAAGATGCTGGTGGATAGGATGGATGCTATGGAATTACAGAAATCATCTGGGCTGGATTTTGAAGATTTGAGCTTGATATCTGGGGTGGTCATACCTGTGGGTTTCAAGGTTCCTACTTTTGTTGTTTATGATGGGGTCTCTTGTCCCAAGCTGCATCTGAGGTCTTATGTCAGAAGAATTCAACCCCACACTGCTGATAAGAAGTTGTGGATCCATTTCTTTCAAGAGAGCTTATCTGGAGCTCAGCTGGAATGGTATTATCAGTTGGAGAGTGTCAACATCAGAGATTGGAATGATCTTGCTGAGGCTTTCTATAAGCAGTACCAATACAATGCTGACTTAGCCCCCACTCGCATGCAGCTTCAGAGCATGTCTATGGGTGCCAAAGAGAGTTTTAAGGAGTATGCTCAGAAGTGGAGAGACTTAGCTGGAAGAGTTCAACCCCCTTTGACTGACAGGGAATTGGTTGATATGTTCATGTGTACGCTGAATGGTCCGTTTTACAGTCATCTCATTGGAAGCTCATCATCTGGTTTCACTGAGTTGATTATGACAGGAGAGCGGGTAGAGAATGGTATCAAGAATGGTAAGATCCAAGTGGGAACTTCTTCATCAGGTACTGCAAAGAAGCCTCCCGCTGGAAAGAAAGAATCCAATGCTGTTTATGGTCAACCTGATCGTAACAGAAGGCATCAGTCTGTTAGTGCGGTTCATATTTCAAATCCAACCCCTGCAACAACAGAGCAGCCTCAAGGCAACCAACAGAGGGCTAGAAGACAGTTCACGAAGATCAACATGTCAATGGCTCAGGCATTGCAACACTTGTTGAAGGCTGAACTTATCACCCTGAGGGAGGCTCCTCAGAATCCCAATGTTACCTCTCCCAAGTACAATCCCAATGCACGATGTGCATATCATTCAAACTGTCCAGGACATGATACTAATAATTGCTGGGTCTTGAAGAACAAAATTCAAGATATGATTGATGCCGGAGAAATTGAATTTGATCCACCAAATGTGATTACAGCACCACTGCCAAATCACGAGAAGACTGTCAATGCCATTGATGAAGACACTGAGGAAGATCTACATGTCTATTCAGTTATGGAGTTGAGCACACCATTGTCTGTTATCAAAAGGAGGTTAGTACAAGCTGGGATCTTTCCAGGTTGTCGTGAAGATTGTTTGTATTGTACCTATAAGCCGGATAGTTGCTTCATTTTGAGAGATGGAATTCAACGTCTCATGGATAAGTATACCATAGTGTTTGAAAGAAGACCAGCATCTGTAGAAAATATGGTGGATCATCTGACTCGGGGTAAGAAGATTAAAGAGGTTGACATGGTTGACAAAGTACCGGTAAGGATCACTTCAAAGGGTCCTATTAAAATCACTCGTCAGGGCCCAATCAAGATTACTGCTGAAGGTCCTGTGAAAGTTGTTGCTGAAGCCAGAGTGGCTCCTCTGATCATTACCACTCCTGGTCCTATTCCTTATACATCTGACAAAGCTGTGCCTTGGCACTATGGGTCTGATGTTTACATCCATGGCGTCAAGCAGGAGCCTTTACCTGATATGCCTACTGACATTGATAATATTGCTGGATCTAGCAAGATCACTCGTAGTGGAAGAGTCTTCTCTCCTCCAGTTGCTTCTAAGAGTGCAGTTACTCCTGCTGCTACTTCCACCACTGATGCTCGGGGCAAAGGTCCTGTTATTGAGCCTGTATCTACTGATGTGCCAGCTGCTGATGATCTCTCTAAGCAGATGGAAGAAGTATTGAAAATCATTCGCAAGAGTGATTATGACATTGTTGATCAATTGGGGCATACTCCCTCAAAGATTTCTATGTTGTCTCTATTGCTGTGTTCTGAGGCTCATGCCAAGTCCCTGATCAAGTTTCTGAAGTCTGCTCATGTGCCCAGTGCGATTTCTGTTGATCAATTTGAGAACTGTGTTGCTCACCTGACCTATGACAACGGGTTAGGATTCTCTGATGCTGATTTGACCCCTGCCAAGAGGGATCATAACAGGGCCTTGCATATTTCAATTGAATGCAGGGGCACTACCCTGTCACATGTGCTGATAGACAATGGTTCCTCTCTGAATGTGTTGCCCAAAGAAGTCCTGAATAAGCTGAGTCCTGAAGATGCTGTGTTGAAACCCAGTAATATTGTGGTAAAGGCTTTTGATGGTTCTAGAAGAGTAGTGCATGGGGAGATTGATCTTCCTGTCAAAGTTGGTTCTCAGGTGTTTACTGCTACATTCTATGTGATGGATATTCGTCCTTCATACTCTTGTCTGCTTGGTCGTCCCTGGATCCATGGGGCAGGTGCTGTGACCTCTACATTACACCAAAAGTTGAGATATCCAGTGAATGGAAAGGTTGTTACTGTCTTTGGAGAGGAAGAATACTTTGTCAGCCATGTGAACACTTTCAAGTATCTGGAAGTGGAAGGTGAATACATTGAGACTCCGTGTCAGTCATTCAAAGTGGTTCCCTGGGTTGGTAATGATTGTGCAGCTTCTCCTGCTGTGAAGAAAGTTCCTGTGGTCATCAGAAAACCTCCAACAATGGCAATGGCCTCCCTCAATGATGCTAGAGCTGTGGTGGATGAAGGTGGTTGTACTATTTGGGGTCAGCTTCCTGATATCCCATACAAGTCTGACAAGTTTGGTTTGGGTTTCACTGCAGAGTCCCAGAAGGCTGTTCGTCGTGCTCGTGCTGCTCGTATCACCAATCAAGGGGTGATTAATGCTGTGGGAGATCAAGATGAAGACTACAACTTGGATGCATGGATTTTTCCTACTGTGGGTGCTGGACTCAATAATTGGAAAGCTGAAGATGTTATCCCTATCTCCTTTAGTCAGGAGTAAATACTATTACTGTGTTGTGTTTTTTTTACATTTGTAATTTCTGAACAATAAAACTTTCAAGCCATGTGCCTTACCCGGGGCACAATGGTGTGCTTGTTACGGGCTGTCATTTCATTTGCATACTTCATTCAATAAAATCAGTGGACGTTTCGTTTTAGTAAATATTGTGTTCCTTGTCTTTTCTTTTCTTTTATTTTTACTTTATCAGCTATGTGTTCTTACACACACCCACATCACTAAATGCAGATCCTCATCCACTCTGGATCCTGTTGATAACAGTTCTACTATTGCCAATTACAATTTCGAGAATCCGATCTATCAAACTGAAGACGGAAATGAGGACGATTGTGAAATACCTGTAGAGCTTGCTAGGTTGTTACAACAAGAAGAGAAAGCTATACAGCCACATGAAGAGCCAGTCGAAGTTGTGAATTTGGGAACTGAAGAAAACAGAAAAGAGGTCAAGGTAGGGGCTGATTTAGAGGACAGTGTCAAGAGCAGGTTGATGCAGATGTTACGTGACTATGTGGAGATCTTTGCTTGGTCTTATGAAGATATGCCAGGGTTGGATACAGACATTGTGGTTCACCGGTTACCGGTGAAAGAAGATTGTCGTCCAAAGAAGCAGAAGGTTCGTCGTATGCGTCCTGAAATGTCAGAAAAGATCAAGGCAGAGGTAATGAAACAATTCAATGCAGGGTTCTTAGCAGTAACTTCTTATCCTCAGTGGGTTGCAAATGTGGTACCAGTTCCTAAGAAAGATGGTAAGGTACGTATGTGTGTAGACTACAGAGATTTGAACAAGGCTAGCCCCAAAGATGACTTTCCACTTCCTCATATTGATATTCTGGTAGACAATACTGCTCAGCATAAGGTATTCTCTTTTATGGATGGTTTCTCTGGTTACAATCAAATCAAGATGGCACCTGAAGATATGGAGAAGACAACATTTGTGACACAGTGGGGCACCTTTTGCTATAAGGTGATGCCATTTGGTTTGAAGAATGCAGGGGCAACATATCAGCGTGCTATGGTGGCTTTGTTTCATGATATGATTCATCATGAGATAGAGGTATATGTGGATGATATGATAGCCAGATCTCAGAATGAAGAGCAACATCTTGATCATCTGCACAAGTTGTTTGAGAGGTTGAAGAAATATAAGTTGAGGTTGAATCCAAACAAGTGTACTTTTGGAGTCAGATCTGGAAAGCTCCTGGGTTTCATTGTCAGTGGAAAAGGTATTGAAGTGGATCCTGCAAAAGTGAAAGCTATACGAGAGATGCCAGCTCCCCGTACTGAGAAGGAGGTTAGAGGTTTCTTGGGACGATTGAACTACATTGCAAGATTTATTTCCCAGTTAACTACCATCTGTGAGCCAATCTTCAAGTTGTTGAAGAAAGATCAGGTGATGGAATGGAATGATGAGTGCCAGACTGCCTTTGATGAAATCAAGAGATATCTGCTAGAACCTCCAATTTTGATGCCGCCAGTTGATGGAAGACCCTTGATTATGTACTTAACAGTGCTAGACAATTCAATGGGGTGTGTGTTGGGGCAACATGACGAGTCTGGTCGAAAAGAGCAGGCAATTTACTACCTTAGCAAAAAGTTTACTGACTGTGAAACAAGATACTCACTGCTCGAGAAAACTTGCTGCGCTTTGGCATGGGCTGCTCGCCGACTAAGACAGTATATGTTGACCCATACTACCTTGTTGATTTCAAAGATGGACCCAATCAAGTACATATTTGAGAAACCTGCTCTCTCCGGAAGAATTGCAAGATGGCAAATGATCTTGACAGAATATGATATACAGTATACTACTCAGAAGGCCATTAAGGGAAGTGTTGTTGCTGATCATTTGGCTCATCAAGCAGTAGATGATTACCAATCAATGAATTTTGAGTTCCCTGATGAAGACATTATGACTGTTACCAAAGAACCTGGACAATATGACGGACCTGAACAAGGATCCCGATGGACTATGGTTTTTGATGGTGCCTCTAATGCACATGGTAATGGTGTTGGTGTTGTAATTAGTTCCCCTGAAGGTTGTCATACCCCGATTACTGCCAGACTTTGTTTCCATTGTACTAATAACATGGCTGAGTATGAGGCATGTATCCTGGGTATTAAAGCTGCTATTGATATGAAGATTCAATTCCTTGATGTGTATGGAGATTCAGCCCTGGTAGTAAGCCAGATTAAAGGAGATTGGGATACCAAGCATGATAATCTCATTCCTTACAGAGAACATGTGTTGTCTTTGATCCCACATTTCAAAGAGATTACCTTTGAGCATATTCCACGGAGAGAGAACCAGTTGGCAGATGCATTAGCTACCATGGCATCCATGTTTGAGATCAGTTGGAATGATGAAGCTCCCAAGATTACTATTGACAGATTTGAAAAGCCTGCATATTGCAATGAGATTGACACTGAAGGGGCAGAGGAGAAGCCTTGGTTCTATGAAGTAAAAAAATATCTTGAAGCTCAGGAGTTCCCTGAAGGGGCATCTGTCAAAGATAGGAAGTTTTTGAGAAGGTTTGCTGCTAAGTTCTTCTTGAGTAATGGGATTCTGTACAAACGCAATCATGATTCAACTATGCTTCGTTGTGTGGATAAGAAGGAAGCTACAGAAATTATGGAAGAGATGCATGATGGGACCTTTGGTACTCATTCTAGTGGTCATACTATGGCAAAGAAAATATTGAGAGCAGGTTACTATTGGTCTACCATGGAAGCTGATTGCTATCAACACTCCAGAACTTGTCACAAATGTCAAATCTATGCTGATAAAGTTCATATACCTCCATCACCATTGAATGTGTTGACTGCTCCTTGGCCCTTTGCCATGTGGGGCATTGATATGATTGGTGAGATCAAGCCTACTGCTTCTAATGGGCATCGTTTCATCCTGGTGGCTATTGATTATTTTACGAAGTGGGTGGAGGCAGCTTCATATGCATCTGTGACTAAGAATGTTGTGGCTCGGTTCATTAAGAATAATCTCATATGTAGGTATGGCATCCCTGAGAGGATTATCACTGACAATGGCTCTAATCTGAACAACACTATGATTACTGATCTCTGCACGCAGTTCAAGATTAAGCATCACAACTCCTCTCCGTATCGTCCAAAGATGAATGGGGCAGTTGAAGCTGCTAATAAGAACATTAAGAAGATTGTACAGAAGATGACTGTTACTTACAAGGATTGGCATGAGATGTTACCATTTGCTCTTCATGGTTATCATACTACAATACGTACTTCAACAGGGGCAACCCCATTCTCTTTGGTCTATGGCATGGAAGCAGTTCTGCCCATTGAAGTTCAGATCCCCTCCTTGAGAATTATGAAGGATGCAGGCTTGGATGAAGATGAGTGGATTCAGACTCGACTGGACCAGATAAATTTGATTGATGAGAAGAGGTTAGCAGTAGTTTGTCATGGCCAGATGTACCAGAAGCGAATGATCAAAGCTTTTAACAAGAAGGTTAAGCCAAAGGTATATCAGGTTGGTGACTTGGTAATCAAGCGTATCATATTACCACAGGGTGATCCTAGGGGCAAGTGGACTCCAACATATGAAGGCCCATTTGTAGTCAAGACAGTGTTTTCAGGAGGTGCCATGATACTGACTACAATGGATGGGGAGGACTTCCCACAGCCTGTAAACGCAGACATAGTTAAAAAATACTACGCATAAAAAAAAAAAAAAGACCCGCTAGGTTGACAGGCCTAGGCAAAAATAAGGGCATCCCGGCAAACCAAAAGGGTTTGGGCAAAAATTAGGGATATATATAAAAAGATGTACACCCGGCAAGTCGAAAACCTGAAAAGGCGGCTTGGGCAAAAAAGGGTATCCCGGTGGATTGAAAACCTGAAAGGGCAATCCAGGCAAAAGTTAGGGATTAAAGCGTATGACTATGTCTCGTTTGGATCACTCATGAAACTACAACCAGTTGTACTACTTATTCAAGCTCGAACAGATAAAGCTCAATCCAATCGTTTCCGTCTCAACAGCAAGAAGATGAGATACTTGAGTGGCAATAGTAGAATTGAAACTCAATAGGATTGTTTCCCACATAGCTGATTTCCTTTTGTAAAAATTTTACGACAAAATCCTCTTACTAGGGTTTATGTCTCCTTGTACAAACTTACCCATGTATGGGTCACTTTTTGATATAAATAAGTTCCATCTTTGAAATCCAGATTTACTTTTACCCTATTTACATAAGCGAAACGTCCATTGGTTGTGTTTGAATGTATGTATGCTTAATATGATTAATGTTTACCAGAAATGCATGAAAATGCAGTAATAGTATTTACTAAGGACGAACGAGGGAAGGATTTCAACAAAGCTTCGCCGGTTCATCTCTACAAGACAGTTACAAAACTCTCAGTAGGACAAATCCATCTTCATAAAGTCACATCTCCCCTGGAATTCATATCCATCTCTTTTATCCTCATACGGATATACGGGAATTTACTTTCCAATAAGAGTGCGACGAACGAAGACGGGAGGTTATATCTACCCTACCATCAAACGAAGACGAAGATTATATATACCTTACTATCCCACGAGAGGTTATCTATACCCCGTTATCCCCAGCAGACGGAGGGTTATGTATAATATATTCTTCAACAACGAATCGGGATTTATTTTCCCTGGCCAGCAGTTGTTATACGAAGATATCCAGACTCTTCCGACAATATCATATCATACATACATCATTTACATCATACCATAACATACATATCCATGAGTGCATAGTACATTACCTAAGTGCATCATATTATACATGCATACATGATGCATAAACTAACACTATCATACAAAATGCTATCTTGTTTCCAGGTTAATTATTCAACAAATGATCATCAGGATTGCTCTATCCTCCTGAAGACATGCTGTTACATCAGGATTACTCCAGTCTCCTGAAAGCATATCATACTATTACCTCAGGGTTGCTTCATCCTCCTGACAAATTCTCATTGTTTCAAGACTGCTTTAGAGTTATCATTATTGATTGCTCTATCCTCCTGAAATCATATTATTACTTCAAGACTGCTTTAGAGCTATTGATTGCTCTATCCTCCTGAAGTCATATCATTACTTCAAGACTGCTTTAGAGTTATCATTATTGATTGCTCTATCCTCCTGAAGTCATATTATTACTTCAAGACTGCTTTAGGGCTATCGATTGCTCTATCCTCCTGAAGTCATATTATTACTTCAAGACTGCTTTAGAGCTATTGATTGCTCTATCCTCCTGAAATCATCTTATTACTTCAAGACTGCTTTAGAGCCATTGATTGCTCTATCCTCCTGAAATCACATTATTACTTCAAGACTGCTTTAGAGCTATCCATTGCTCTATCCTCCTGAAATCATTGCTTCAAGACTGCTTTAGAGTTATCATTGCTCTATCCTCCTGGAGTCATATCATTATTTCAAGACTGCTTTAGAGCTATCCATTGCTCTATCCTCCTGAATCATATTTTCAAGACTGCTTTAGAGTTTTCATTATTGATTGCTCTATCCTCCTGAAATCACATTATTACTTCAAGACTGCTTTAGAGCTATCCATTGCTCTATCCTCCTGAAATCATTGCTTCAAGACTGCTTTAGAGTTATCATTGCTCTATCCTCCTGGAGTCATATCATTATTTCAAGACTGCTTTAGAGCTATCCATTGCTCTATCCTCCTGAATCATATTTTCAAGACTGCTTTAGAGTTTTCATTATTGATTGCTCTATCCTCCTGAAATCATGTTATTTCTTCAAGACTGCTTTAGGGTTATCATTATTGATTGCTCTATCCTCATGAAGACATGTTGTTACATCAGTATTACTCCAAACCCCTGACAACTCTCATTATACTGTTGAAGAACTTTCCCCTAGTGGCATCTTTAAGCCCACTCAATTATGTTCAACCAACCATCAATATCACTCTATGCACTGGTGAGTGCAAATTTTTGGGCTTTTGTGTTCAATCCCCTTCAACCTTCCAGGTCACGACTGGCACATACATCAATCTAACCTCTCAGGTTTCAGAAAATTGAACAGGGGCAGCTGTTGCACCCCAAAATTTGCCCTCACAATACAAGACTTTGTGTTCTAAGAAGGTTCACAAGGTTCACAAGTTCTCCAACACTTGCATAACCTTTCATGAGGTTCATAAAGTCTACAAGTTACTTCTTGAAGGTTCACAAGGTTCACAAGTTTCTCAATGCTTATATAACCTTTCATGAGGTTCATGAAGTCTACAAGTTACTTCTTGAAGGTTCACAAGGTTCACAAGCTTCTCAACATTTACAAAACCTTTCATGAGGTTCATGAAGTACATAGGTTACTTCTTGAAGGTTCACAAGGTTCACAAGTTTCACAAAGATTACAAAGCTTTCCTGAGGGTCATGAGGTCTACAAAGCCGCTTCATGAGGTTCACAAGGTTCACAAGCTTCACAATACCTCCCATGAGGTTCACAAGACAGTTTATGAAGATTCACAAGGTTCACAAAGTTCACAATTGGTCAAAGAAGTTGACAATTCCTTCAGACAATGCACCTCCTAAGCAGTGCATCCAAAACTAGGGTTTTGACTTTAATCAGGCTAAATGGACTTCCAATGCCTCAAGTGAGTTTCATAGCATCTTATATGTGTGTAAGAACCTCCATGACAAGTTTCAAGACTTTTCTCAAAAGTTTGCTCAGTCAGATGATCAGATAAGTCAAAATCAGTCAATGCAGTTAAAAAGTCAAACTGAGGTCAACTATGGTCAAACCAAAGTCAAACTTCATGATTTTTTGCCAACATCAAGTATATGAAGTAAAATTCATCATTTGATCAAGGGTTGATCATGATTCATCAAGGAGATTCCAGATCATCAATAATCAGGAGTTTCTAAATTAGGGTTTCCTCAGTAAAAGTCAACTGAACTTTGACCAGGCATAACTTTCACATACTTCATCACCAAGTCTCCATCCAAAGCTAATTTTGAAGGAAATTGAATTCCCTACAACTTTGATGTTGAAGGTTAAGCCCAAAAATGCTTCATTTGAAAGATATGAGCTAAGACATTATAGGTCATTTCAAAAGTCAACAAAAAGTCAACAACTTCAAAAGGGCATAACTTGAGATTGGTAAATAATATGGACCTGAAACCAATGGAGTTGTTTAGAGGACTCTTCAAGCTTTCCAAAAAGTCCAAGAACACCCTCATACCTTTAAAAATGAGGGAGATGTGCCTTTGCAAAGTTGGGAAATTTTGTGATGGTTTATGTTGAAAATGGAGGCTTGGAAGTAATTCTTTCCAAATGGGCTTGCTAAGTTGTGACCCAATCCATCTCATAACATTGTGCACGACCCAATTGACCAAAATTCAGCATTTTTATTATTTTTTATTTATTTATTATTGATTTAATTCATAAAAATCATTTTAAATAAATATAAAATATGAAAATCTATTTTTGGGTGAAGATATTGTTTCTAGAAATTCATAATTATTGATTGAATTAGAAGGAGAAGGAAATCATGTGAATTATCCCAAAATAGCAAGCACTCATGATCAAATATTTGAAATTTACAACATGATCTTTTTCAATATTTTTGGATCCAAATCTCCACACAATGAAGACATATTTTTGACCTAATTCACTCATGTATATATGCTTAACATAAACCTAGCAAGAGGCACGAAATCCAGCAGCTTCAAGGTAAGTTCAAAAGCACAAAAATTTGTCCAAAAGTGAGAATCGGATTTTGAATTTCAGAGCTTTAGAAGGTAAATTAAGAACATAGACATGTTCTTTGATCATCCATGAAGCGAAATCATCCATCATACGCATCCCATATGCCCCATATTGCTTTACCCGAACTCATCTTTATCTTAAAATCAATTTTTTCGATTCCATTGATATGTGTATTATAAATTGTTTTTGATGGTTGATATGTGTTTATTTTGATCCCTAGAACAATTCTGGACAACTCAATTGAATTTTCGTGACCTAATAAGGATTCGGCCATTGTTAGGGTTTAGCTCTTGAAGTTAGGGCTTGATGATTCAATGAGTTTAAATAAATTCTAAGAACATGGGAGTGTTCCATGAGACCTAAGGATCATAAAGCTGTAATCAATTTGATGAATCGTTACTGTTTGGCAAGAGTTTGATTTTCGCAGGTCAAGAAGCTTGAAGAACTCGCAGGAAAATTTGCACCTGAATTCGCAGGAAATTTCGAAGCTCAGGAGGTTGAAGATGAAGGCCCTGCGCGCCAGTTTTAAAATTCAAATTTTATTAAAATATTTTATGATTGTTTGGTTGTTTCATTAACACACACATGCGTGTGTCCTGGTGGTAAGCGCAGCCTATGTATGTTGAAAGGTGCTTGGTTCGATTCCTGGCCAAGTGCATTTGTTTTGTTTTATTTTTTCAGGATCATGGAAGGCTTAATATATTATGATTCAAGGCCAACAAGCTGACAGGAAGGCTCTCCCAGCCAGGCGGTTACGTATGCATGCTTGTCACTGAAAGGTCCTGGGTACGAATCCACCCCAGGCCTTTTGTTTTTTCATATTTTTCTGGATTTTGCATCATAAGGAACAAAACAAATCTCTGTCTCTCATCTCTTGCCTGCGCGCCAGTGGCCTAGTGGTTGTTATGCTTGCTGGAAATCAAGCTGGCCTGGGTTTAAACCCCAGCCAGGTAAGTTTCCATATTTTTTCCCTTTATTTGTTTTTTCAAGCATTATAATTAAATATATATTATATATGATTCTAAAATAATAAAAATAATAATAAAACATGTATGTTATTTTTTTAAAAATATATTTTTTGATAAATTATGTTTCACTATTTTTGTTTAATTTATAATATGTATATATAAATTAGAATATTATGTATATATTAGTTAAAATTATTTTGTATGTTCTAAACCCTAAAAATTATTTCTCAAATAAAACCCTAATTTTATAAAACTCTAAAAATATTTTTTTAAATACAAATTTAATTCTATTTCTTTGTAATTTTATTTTCTAATTATAATGTATATTTGTTTAGTATGATTCATGTAAATATAATCATAAATTATTTCTATCATCTAAAGTATAAATATATTTCATATTATTAGAAATTAAATTTTTTAAATATACTTATAATTTATCTTTTTCTTTGTATATTAAGTAAATACTTTTTTATAACTTTTGTTTAGAAATAATTGAACTTATAGTAATTAAGTTTTGTAGCTATAATATATTTAAAAATAATTTAATAATTTGTAAATTAAAGTAATTGTTTGTTCATATTTGTTTTTTAATATAATTGTTTATGCTAAAAAAATTGTTAATTTCTAATTTCTTACAATACTTTGATTAATTTTGTTTATTATTATTATTACTACTAACCAAATTATTTACTTTGTTTTTATTATTATTTCATTAATTATTATTCATTAACCTCTTTTATTTTATTTTTCTTACTTATTATTCAATATTATTCAATATCACTAACCCAATTTTATTTTTATGTTTATTATCATTATTTTACTAATTTTGCTTACTAACCCCTTATTCTCTTTTATTATTTATTGCTTATTATTTAATATTTTATTTATTATTATTATAATTTTGTAATTGTTTCCTGATTGTAATATTGTAATTATTTTAATTAATTTTGCTATGGTTAGTAATTTAGGGAGTGTAAAGACATGTTTGTTATTTTAAAATAAATTTAGATAATTTTTAATCAAAGATAATTAAAATAAACACTCACACACACGTAAGTCGATTTTAATCGCCGTCTCACTTCCTAAGGTTATCCCTCAAGTTGCCTACGAATAATGGTTAAGTGGGGTGTATAAAGCAAGTCCCTTCAAAAGATAAATCATCAAAGTCCCTTATGGTTGCCTATACGAATCGAGTCCCTTCGAAATAAATGATGATAGTCCCTTCTTTATGCTTATTACACCCCACAATGGCCTTCAAAATCAAATTGTCCCTCACATGTCCCTTAACATCCAAAGTAAGGACTACCTACTCCTTAATAGTATGGATAGTCTTACCAAGGAAAGGATAAAGAATAAGAAAGACCTTAAACATTAGGGTAGGTTCCTCTTATGTACTTGCTCACTTCAAAAAATTTTCAAACTTAAACAAATTTCAAACAAATTTTCAAACAAGTTTCTTACACATCCGTACATGGATTATTATTAAACTATTCTGAAAATTTTTCTATTCACACACTACATTTTCAAAAACAATTTAAAGTGAGCTTAAGTACCTAAGAGCCCATGGATAACCATGGATGTAAAGGGTGCTAACACCTTCCCTTTACATAACCTACCCCCCGGACCCAAAATATTCTCTAAGGTCTTTCCTGTTCTTTTATAACCTTTCCTTATGGATAAAATAAAAGTCGGTGGCGACTCTTGCTATCCGCAACATAACTTAAAGTCAGTTCTCCCACCGTGTTACAAACACGACGAGAAGACGGCGAAAGTTGAGGAAGACGGTGAGGTCTGGTTGTTTCGCAGACCGTGGAATAGGAGAGAATGTCGGTGAGGTTTTTTTTTTCCAAAGAAGAAGTGAAGATGACGCGTCTAGGATGAGACAGGAGAATCGTGGTCGGCGATGAGGGAAGAAATGCCGCCGCAGTAGCCATTTTGAGGAAGAAGATCTGAGAATGTGTTGTGTTAAGGCATTTCTCATTTTAGGGTTTCATGAATTTGGTTTTGGGCTTCAGATCCATGAATTACTTTGCAAACCCCCATTTTCGCTTTTTACACCTCCCTTGCGGACTCACTACATGCGGATTAGGCTCAACCCCATGAAATCAATATCCACACCACCAAAATTCAACTCATACCCCCTTCCTGCGATCCATATTGTAGTATTGGGCTTCATAGTCCATGAAATTGCTATCTGCACTGACTAATAACTCATGCAGCCCCTCCCTATGACTCTCATAATGGTTTGGGCCTTGGGCCAGTTTTTTGTATTATTCACAACGTCCTGATTTCATTTACACCCCCCTGTGTTCTATTTTTATTATTTTTAAGAGATTTCTATATAGGTTTCTTAGTTAATTTTCTTGGTAATAATTTTTGTGCATTAATATGCTAATCTATTTCTAGTTAGTATTTAGCTAGAATTTTTGCACTAATTTTAATTAGTGTTTATGACTAATTTTTTGGATTAAAATGTTCATGAAGTTTTTTAATTGATATGGATCGATTCCGATTATGGCAAAGCTCAACAAAGTGATTATGGAAGATAAGCATTTATTTTGCTTATGGAGATTACAAGACCTTGCTTAAGGTCTTTTTTTCGGATTTCTTTTATGAAGAATCGTCACTTCGATCAAGTAAGTAATTTCGACTTTAACGGCTTTTACGCATCATTTTAGTTGTATGCGGCTTAGGACCATATAGCTTAAGGTGCATATTGAGCCCTCCCACCTGAGGCATTGGATGTATTTGCGATTTATGTTGATTTGTGTCTATTTCGGAGCTTAGGGATTAGGTTACGAACCATTAGGATCGATTCCTTTTACTTCCCCTTAAAATCCACTTTTTTGCCCGTTTCGTCGTAATTATTAAAAATAGTTTTAGGTGGGATAAAATTCTAGAAAAATTCATGAGTGATCCTCATCCTCTTAATTAATTTGTCATATTTTTTGTTTCCAGATTTGGGTGGTTTTAATAATTAATTTGGATTTGAGATCATAAGTTGTCCCAAAAAGGAATGTTTTGAAATAAGAGACCAAAAACAATTTTTCCCCATAGGTGTGAAACCTATTTTTTGTGTGTGATTAACCACTGTAATTTGTGACATTTGGATACTCATTAGGAATTTTTTTCATAATTTTAGATGCCCTTTTTGATCCACTTTGTGGAGTTGTTTTTCGATGATCATGATTTGTTACCTTGCTAATCAAGGAATTGTTTTGGAACTTTGGTGCATAATTTTAGACCATGTAAGATAATGACTATATAATTCCAGGGATTTAATTTCATAATTTTTTAAGCCTTTTTGCTGTTTTTCCATGTCACCTAGATTATAGGTTGATTCATGTGTGTATTTGCTCCATAACCTAGATATTAGGAATGCATTCATGCCATTTGCTTGAGGCATTTTTTGGTAAATTTTAGGAGTTGATTATAGGTCATTTGTATGTCTTTAATTCCAGTCATATGTGTAACACGGTGGGAGAACTGACTTTAATTATGTTGCGGATAGCAAGAGTCGCCACCGACTTTTATTTTATCCAAAGGAAAGGCATAAAAGAACAGGAAAGACCTTTTAAAAGATTTTTGGGTCCGGGGGGTAGGTTATGTAAAGGGAAGGTGTTAGCACCCTTTACATCCATGGTTATCCATGGGCTCTTAGTTACTTAGCTCACTTTGAAATGTTTTTGAAAATGTGAAGTGTGTGAATACAAATTTTCTTAAGAGTTTTATAATGATCCATGTACGGATGCGTAAAAAACCTTTGTTTTGAAAACTGTTTGAAGTATGAAGTGTTTTAAAGAGTGAGCAAGTATTTAAGAGGAACCTACCCTAAGTTTAAGTCTTTTCTGTTCTTGAATCCTTTAAATGGTAAGACTATCCCTATTATTAAGGAATAGGTAGTCATTACCTTGGACGTGAGGGACAAGTAAGGGTCATCTGTTAATGTAGGCAACTGTGGGGTGTATAAGCATTTTTGGAGGGACTGTCATCTTTATTCGGAAGGGACAAGATCATTACGAAGGCAACATTCGAAAAGGGACTTGATCTTTTATTGTTAAGGGACTAGATGACTTTATTTTGAGGGACTTTGCTTTATACACCCTACTTGACCTTTTTGATTAGGCAACAATGAGAGGTAACCCTAGAAAGTGAGATGGCGGTCCAAGATCGACTTACGTGTGTGAGTGTACGATTTTTAATATTTATCTTTTGAATTAAGTGAGCTAAATTAATTTTAAATAAACATACATATTACACTCCCTATTTACTAACCATGACATAAAATAAATAATTTAAACATTATAAAATATTACATCCATGAGCAATTACAATAATAATAAATAAGCAATTTAAATAAATAAAGCAAAATATTAAATAATAATAATAATTTGGTTAGTGAAAATAATAATAATAATAATAATTAATACTAAATTAAATGGGGTTAGTAATAAATAAATAAATAAACATAATTAATAGTGAAATAAACAAGGATATTATAATAAACAAAAATTTTAAAAGTTAATAAGAAAATATAAACAATCATATTAATTATTATAAAATTTGAAATTATATGTAAATTATAAAAATTAAATCAATTATGAACATATTATGAAAAATAAATTATAATTAAAAAAATTAAATTAGCAATTTTTAAACATATAATAAAATTATTTACATGCAAAAATTAAATTCTAAACAAATTATATCATATTATCATATTAAGAATTTTAATTTTTAAACAATTTATACATTAATTAAATTATGAATTTTAACTAAATTATAATATACAAATAATAGTACTAAATAAATGGGAGAAGAAAAATTAGGGTTTGAGAAAAATATGTTTTTAGGGTTTAATAAAAATTAGGGTTTTATATACAAAAAAATGTTAAATATTAAATATTAATCTAATTATGTAAATAAATTATAATATATACATATTAATAAAAAAACAATTTGTTTTAGAAAATATTATTATTATTATTTATGAAACATATTTGAATTTTATTAAATTAAGATTATAGTTTTTTAATTAATTAATATTAATAGCAAACAAAACAAATATAAATAACAAGAAAAAAAAAGGAAAACTTACCTGGCTGGGAGTTGAACCCAGCACCTATTGCCTTCATGCACTCAAACCAGCAACATCCACCACCAGGCTACAAGTGCGCGGGTGACAAGGAAAGGGGAGGAATTTGTTTTATGCCTTGTTCCTGAAAAATCATAAGAAAAATAAACAAAACCAAAAGGCCTGGGGGATCGAACCCAGGACCTTTACTCAATTCACAAATGCATTTACCATTCCAGCCGGGAGAGTGCACCTGTCTATCTAACCATCACAGTTCATAATATATTATGTTTAACAATTAAAATGGAAAACAATAAAAACTGGTTGGAGCCAGGATTCGAACACCAACCCTCCAACAATACGCGCGCCTGCTTTACCACTGGGACAAACACAAGCTTGTGATATAGAATAGAAACAAAACGTAAAAATATTAAAAACCAAATTCAAATTCCTGCTTGCGCGCGCTGACCACTTCATCTTCTTCCTTCAGTCCTATGAAATTTCCTGCGAAATTTCATAGGAAATTTGCTACGATTTTTTTTGCGCAGGAAATCCTATGTCTTTGAGAACCTGCAATATAAGCAAAATTCATCCAAATTGATTGTTCTAATGAATTACCCAGGTCTTAATCAACTTAATTTTGTCAATCAACAACATTTATATGGCTTAGATCGTAAAACCCTAAATTGGTTTCCAAAACCCTAACAATGGCCATGATCGTATTAGGTCACTAAACCTCAAGGTTGCTGCCCAGAAACGTTCCTAGCATCATCACAAACATCAAGCAATCATCAAATATCATTTAAATTAAGCAAATATGTGAAATCGAAAAACTCATATTCAAGAACAAAACTTGATTCGGTTTATGTGATATGAGGTGTTTTGAATGCAAATGATCATTGATTTCGACTCAATGATGTCCAGGGATCATTGCTATGTCTTTAGAATACCTTCAAATGCCTTCAAATGAAGAACCCGAAAAATTGATTTTTGGATGATTTTTGATCTTTGAAACTTACTCTTAGGAGGCTGGAATTCGTGTCTAGTGATTAGGGTTATGTAATGTACTTATAGAGCAATGAATTAGGTCAGAAAAGATTGATCATTGTGTGAAGAATTTGATCCAAAATGATTCAAAAAGATAGGCTTTGAAAATCAAATATTTTTGCATAAACACTTGCTATTTTAGGCCAATCATCATGATCCTCTTACCACTTTAATCCCAATCATATTTATGAATTTCTAGAAGCTTAATTTTTTTTTAATCTTTGACTTTTATATTTTATTTTAATTTAAAATGATTTTAAATGAATTAAATCAAAATAAATAAAAATAAAATAATAAAAAATCTGATTTTTGTTGACTTGGGTCGTGCATGAGGTCATAGTATGGATTGGGTCATCATATGGCAAGCCCATTTAGAAAAAATTGGTTTTAGACCTCCATTTTCTTCATAAACTAACCAAAAATTTCCCAACTTTGCAAGGGCACATATCCTTCAATTTTAATGCTATGAGGGTGTTCTTGGACATTTTGGAAATCTTGAAGAGTACTCTAACTAACCCCACTGGTTTCATGTTAATATCATTCACCATTCTCAAGTTATGCCCTTTTGAAGTTGTTGAATTTTTGTTGACTTTCAAAAGGACCTATAATGTCTTAGCTCATACCTTCCAAATGAAGCTTTTTGGGGATTGGCTTGTGAGACACAAAGTTGTAGAGAATTCAATTTCCTTCAAAATGAGCTTTGGATGGAGACTTGGTGATGAAGCATGTGAAAGTTATGGCTGGTCAAAGTTCAGTTGACTTTTACTGAGGAAACCCTAATTTAGAAACTCCTGATTCTTGATGATCTGAAACCTCCTTGATGAATCATGATCAACCCTTGATCAAATGATGAATTTTACTTCATATACTTGATGTTGGAAAAAAAATCATGAAGTTTGACTTTGGTTTGACCACAGTTGACCTCAGTTTGACTTTTTAACTGCTTTGACTGATTTTGACTTATCTGATCATCTGACTGAGCAAACTTTTGAGAAAAGTCTTGAAACTTGTCATGGGGGTTCTTACACACATATAAGATGTTATGAAACTCACTTGAAGTCTTGGAAGTTCATTTAGCCTGATTAAAGTCAAAACCCTAGTTTTGGATGCACTACTTAGGAGGTGCGTTGTCTGAGGGAATTGTCAACTCTTCTGACTATTTGTGAACTTTGTGAACCTTGTGAACCATCATAAGATATCTTGTGAACCTTGTGAACCTCATGGGAGGTCTTGTGAACCTTGTGAACTTCATAAAGTATCTTGTAGACTTCATGAACCTCATGAAAGGTCTTGTAAGTATTGTGAATCTTGTGAACCTTGTGAACCTCATAAAGTGACTTGTAGACTTCATGAACCTCATGAAAGGTCTTGTAAGTATTGTGAATCTTGTGAACCTTGTGAACCTCATAAAGTGACTTGTAGACTTCATGAACCTCATGAAAGGTCTTGTAAGTATTGTGAATCTTGTGAACCTTGTGAACCTTCTTAGCACACAAAGTCTTGTATTGTGAGGGCAAATTTTGGGGTGCAACAGCTGCCCCTGTTCAATTTTCTGAAACCTGAGGGGTTAGATTGGTATATTTGCCAGTCGTGACCTGGAAGGTTGAAGGGGATTGAACACAAAAGCCCAAAAATTTGCACTCACCAGTGCGTAGAGTGATACAGATGACTAGTTGCATATGCTTGAGTGGGCTTAAAGATGCCACTTGGAGAAAAATTCTTCAGGTACATTTCTTGGAGGATAAAGCAGTCCAAAATATGAAGGTAAATTGATAGCTTTCAGGAAGATAAACAACGTCCCGAGATAGTAATATGCTTTCAGGAGGATACAGCAGTCCTGAGGTAATAATGTGCTTTCAGGAGGATAAAGCAGTCCTGAGGTAATAATATGCTTTCAGAAAGATAACAACGTCCTGAGGGAGTGATATGCTTTCAGAAAGATAAACAACGTTCTGAGGTAATAATATGCTTTCAGGAGGATACAGCAGTCCTGAGGAAGTGGTAACCTTTGGGAAGATAACAACGGCCCAAAGTAATAATAAGCTTTCAGGAGTATAAACAAAATCTTGAGGAAGTGATGATAGCTTTCAGGAAGATAAACAACGTCCCGAGGAGATAATATGCTTTCAGGAGGATAACAACGTCCTGAGGAGGTATTATGCTTTCAGAAAGATGAACAACATTCTGAGGTATAAGAAGCTTTCAGGAGGATAAAGCAGTCCTGAGGGAATGATAACTTTCAGGAGGATAAAGCAGTCCTGATAGTCCCAAGTTGTTGATGAAGTCTGTCTGCTGGAGAATTAACCTGAAAACAAGATAGCATTCTGTATGGTAATATTAGTTTATGCATTATGTATGCATGTATGATATGATGCACTTAAGTAATGTATTATGTATCTATGGATATGTATGTTATGGTATGATGTAAATGATGTATGTATGATATGATACTGCCTGAAGCGTCTGGATATCTTCGTATAACAACTGCTGGCCAGGGAAAATAAATCCCGGTTTGTTGCTGAAGAATATGAGGAACTTGTTCCCGTCTTGTTTGATAAGAAGGTATACATAACCTCCTGTCTGCTGGGGATAGCAAGGTATATATAACCTCCCGTCTGCTGGGGATAGTAGGGTATACATAACCTCCCGTCTTCGTTCGCTAGTACTCTTATTGGAAAGTAAATTCCCGAATATCCGTATGAGGATAAAAGAGATGGATATAAATTCCAGGGGAGATGTGACTTTATGAAGATGGATTTGCCCTACTGAGGGTTTGTAACTGTTTTGTAGAGATGAACTGGCGAAGTTTCGTTGAAATCCTTCCCTCGTTCGTCCTTAGTAAATACTATTACTGCATTTTCATGCATTTCTGGTAAACATCAATCATATTAAGCATACATGCATTTCTGGTAAACATCAATCATATTCAAAAGCATACATACATTCAAACACAACCAATGGACGTTTCGCTTAAGTAAATAGGGTAAAAGTAAATCTGGATTCAAAAATGGAATTTTATTTATATCAAAGAGTGACCTATACATAGGTAAGTTTGTACAAGGAGACATAAACCCTAGTAAGAGGATTTTGTCATAAAATTTTTACAAAACAAAGAAAATCAACTATGTGGGAAATAATCCTATTGAGTTTCAATTCCACTATTGCCATTATCTTCAAGTATCTCATCTTCTGCTGTTGAGACGGAAACGATTGGATTGAGCTTTATCTGTTCAAACTTGAGTAAGTAGCATAACTGTTTGCAGTTTCATGGGTGATCCAAACGAGACATAGTCATACGCTTTAATCCCTAACTTTTGCCTGGATTGCCCTTTCAGGTTTTCAATCCACCGGGATACCCTTTTTTGCCCAAGCCGCCTTTTCAGGTTTTCGACTTGCCGGGTGTACATTTTTTTTTATATATATATCCCTAATTTTTGCCCGAACCCTTTTGGTTCACCGGGATGCCCTTATTTTTGCCTAGGCCAGTCAACCTAGCGGGTCTCTTTTTATGCGTAGTATTTTTTAACTATGTTTGCGTTTACAGGTTGTGGGAAGTCTTCACCATCCATAGTAGTAAGTATCATGGCACCTCCTGAGAATACTGTTTTGACTACAAATGGTCCTTCGTATGTAGGAGTCCACTTGCCCCTAGGATCACCCTGTGGTAATATGATACGCTTGATTACCAAATCACCAGCCTGATATACCTTTGGCTTAACCTTCTTGTTAAAAGCTTTGATCATTCGTTTCTGGTACATCTGGCCATGACAAACTGCTGCTAACCTCTTATCATCAATCAAATTTATCTGGTCAAGTCGAGTCTGAATCCACTCATCTTCATCCAAGCCTGCATCCTTCATAATTCTTAAGGAGGGAATCTGAACTTCAATGGGCAGAACTGCTTCCATACCATAGACTAAGGAGAATGGGGTTGCCCCTGTTGAAGTACGTATTGTAGTACGATAACCATGAAGAGCGAATGGTAACATCTCATGCCAATCCTTATAAGTAACAGTCATCTTCTGTATAATCTTTTTGATGTTCTTATTAGCAGCTTCAACTGCCCCATTCATCTTTGGACGATACGGAGAGGAGTTGTGATGCTTAATCTTGAACTGCGTGCAGAGATCAGTAATCATAGTGTTGTTCAGATTAGAGCCATTGTCAATAATAATCCTTTCAGGGATGCCATACCTACATATGAGATTATTCTTAATGAATTGAGCCACAACATTCTTGGTAACAGATGCAAATGAAGCTGCCTCCACCCACTTTGTGAAATAATCAATAGCAACCAGGATGAAACGATGCCCATTAGAAGCAGTAGGCTTGATCTCACCAATCATATCAATGCCCCACATGGCAAAAGGCCAAGGAGCAGTCAACACATTCAATGGTGATGGAGGTATATGGACTTTATCAGCATAGATTTGACACTTGTGACATGTTCTGGAGTGTTGATAGCAATCAGCTTCCATGGTAGACCAATAGTAACCTGCTCTCAATATCTTCTTTGCCATGGTGTGACCACTAGAATGAGTGCCAAAAGTCCCATCATGCATATCTTCCATAATCTCTGTTGCTTCCTTCTTATCCACACAACGAAGCATAGTTGAATCATGATTGCGCTTATACAAAATTCCATTACTCAAGAAGAACTTAGCAGAAAACCTTCTCAGAAACTTCTTATCTTTGACAGATGCCCCTTCAGGGAACTCCTGAGTTTCAAGATATCTTTTTACTTCATAGAACCAAGGCTTCTCCTCTGCCCCTTCAGTGTCAATCTCATTGCAGTATGCAGGCTTCTCAAATCTATCAATAGTAATCTTGGGAGCTTCATCATCCCAGCTGATCTCAAACATGGATGCCATGGTGGCCAAAGCATCTGCCAACTGATTCTCTCTCCGTGGAATATGTCCAAAGGTAATCTCTTTAAAATGTGGGATCAGAGACAACACATGCTCACTGTAAGGAATGAGGTTATCATGCTTGGTATCCCAATCTCCTTTAATCTGACTAACTACCAGGGCTGAATCTCCATACACATCAAGGAACTAAATCTTCATATCAATAGCAGCTTTAATACCCAGGATACATGCCTCGTACTCAGCCATGTTATTGGTACAATAGAAACACAATCTGGCAGTAATCGGGGTATGACAACCTTCAGGGGAACTAATCACAACACCAACACCATTACCAAGTGCATTAGAGGCACCATCAAAAACCATAGTCCATCGGGATCCTTGTTCAGGTTCGTCATATTGTCCAGGTTCTTTGGTAATAATCATAATGTCTTCATCAGGGAACTCAAAACTCATTGACTGATAATCATCTACTGCTTGATGAGCCAAATGATCAGCAACAACACTTCCTTTAATGGCCTTCTGAGTAGTATACTGTATGTCATATTCTGTTAAGATCATTTGCCATCTTGCAATTCTTTCGGAGAGAGCAGGTTTCTCAAATATGTACTTGATTGGATCCATCTTCGAAATCAACAAGGTAGTATGAGTCAACATATATTGTCTTAGTCGGCGAGCAGCCCATGCCAAAGCGCAGCAAGTTGTCTCGAGCAGTGAGTATCTTGTTTCACAGTCGGTAAACTTTTTGCTAAGGTAGTATATTGCCTGCTCTTTTCGACCAGACTCGTCATGTTGCCCCAACACACACCCCATTGAGTTGTCCAACACTGTTAAGTACATAATCAAGGGTCTTCCATCAACTGGTGGCATCAAAATTGGAGGTTCTAGCAGATATCTCTTGATTTTCTCAAAGGCAGTCTGGCACTCATCATTCCATTCCATCACCTGATCTTTCTTCAACAACTTGAAGATTGGCTCACAGATGGCAGTTAATTGGGAAATAAATCTTGCAATGTAGTTCAATCGTCCCAAGAAACCTCTGACCTCCTTCTCAGTACGGGGAGCTGGCATCTCTCGTATAGCTTTCACTTTTGCAGGATCCACTTCAATACCTTTTCCACTGACAATGAAACCCAGGAGCTTACCAGACCTAACTCCAAAAGTACACTTGTTTGGATTTAATCTCAACTTGTATTTCTTCAACCTCTCAAACAATTTGTGTAGATGATCAAGATGTTGTTCTTCATTCTGGGATCTGGCTATCATATCATCCACATATACCTCTATCTCATGATGAATCATATCATGAAACAAAGCCACCATAGCACGCTGATATGTTGCCCCTGCATTCTTCAAACCAAATGGCATCACCTTATAGCAAAAAGTGCCCCACTGTGTAACAAATGTTGTCTTCTCCATATCTTCAGGTGCCATCTTGATTTGATTGTAACCAGAGAAACCATCCATAAAAGAGAATACCTTGTGCTGAGCAGTGTTGTCTACCAGAACATCAATATGAGGAAGTGGAAAGTCATCTTTGGGGCTGGCCTTGTTCAAATCCCTGTAGTCTACACACATACGTACCTTACCATCTTTCTTAGGTACCGGCACCACATTTGCAACCCACTGAGGATAAGAAGTCACAGCTAAGAACCCTGCATTGAACTGTTTCATTACCTCTGCTTTGATCTTCTCTGACATTTCAGGACGCATACGACGAACCTTTTGCTTCTTTGGACGACAATCTTCTTTCACTGGTAAACGGTGAACCACAATGTCTGTATCCAACCCTGGCATATCTTCATAAGACCAAGCAAAGATCTCCACATAGTTACGTAACATCTGAATCAATCTGCTCTTGATACTATCCTCTAATTCAGCCCCTATCTTGACTTCTTTCCTGTTTTCTTCAGTTCCCAGATTCACAACTTCGACTGGCTCTTCATGTGGTTGTATAGCTTTATCTTCTTGTTGTAACAACCTAGCAAGCTCTACAGGTACTTCACAATCGTTCTCATTTCCGTCTTCAGTTTGATAGATCGGATTCTCGAAATTATAATTGGCAATAGTAGAACTGTTATCAACAGAATCCAGAGTGGATGAGGATCTGCATTTTAGTGATGTGGGTGTGTGTAAGAACACATGGCTGATAAAGGTAAAAAATAAAATAAAAGAAAGACAAGGAACACAGTATTTACGAAACGAAACGTCCACTGATTTTTATTGAATGAAGTATGCAAATGAAATGACAGCCCGTAACAAGCACACCATTGTGCCCGGGTAAGGCACAAGGCTTAAGAGTTCAATTGTTTAAGAAATTACAAACTTAAAAAGCAACAACACAGTAATAGTATTTACTCCTGACTAAAGGAGATAGGAATAACATCTTCAGCTTTCCAATTATTGAGTCCAGCACCCACAGTAGGAAAAATCCAAGCATCCAGGTTGTAGTCTTCATCATAGTCTCCCACAACATTGATCTGATCTTTCATAACCCCTTGATTGGTGATACGAATAGCACGAGCACGACGAACAGCCTTCTGGGACTCTGCAGTGAAACCCAAACCAAATTTGTCAGACTTGTATGGGATATCAGGAAGCTGACCCCAAATAGTACAACCACCTTCATCCACTACAGCTCTAGCATCTTTAAGGGAGGCCATTGTTGGAGGTACTCTGGTAACCACAGGAACTTTCTTGACAACCGGAGGAGCCACATAGTCATTAACAATCCAAGGAACCACTTCAAATGTCTGACACGGAGTTTCAACATATTCACCTTCCACCTCCAGATACTTGAAGGTGTTCACATGGCTGACAAAATATTCTTCCTCTCCATAGACAGTAACAACCTTTCCTTCTACCGGATATCTCAACTTCTGATGTAATGTAGAGGTTACAGCACCTGCCCCATGGATCCAGGGACGTCCCAACAAACAAGAATACGACGGACGAATATCCATAACATAAAAGGTAGCATTGAAAACCTGAGAACCAACTTTGATTGGGAGATCAATTTCTCCATGCACCACTCTTCTCGAACCATCAAAAGCCTTCACCACTATATTACTGGGCTTCAGCACATCATCTTCAGGACTTAGCTTATTCAGGACTTCTTTGGGTAACACATTCAGGGAGGAACCATTGTCTATCAATACATGTGACAGGGTAGTGCCCCTGCATTCAATTGAGATATGCAGAGCCCTGTTATGATCCCTCTTGGCAGGGGTCAAATCAGCATCAGAAAACCCTAACCCATTATCATAGGTCAGGTGGGCAACACAATTCTCAAACTGGTCAACAGAAATTGCATTGGGTACATGAGCAGTCTTCAGAAACTTAATCAAAGCTTTGGCATGAGCCTCAGAACATAACAACAAAGACAACATAGAAATCTTGGAGGGAGTATGCCCCAACTGATCAACAATGTCATAATCACTCTTGCGAATGATTTTCAATACTTCTTCCATCTGCTTAGAGAGATCATCAGCAGCTGGCACATCAGTAGGTATAGGTTCAATAACAGGACCTTTGCCCCGAGCATCAGTGGTAGAGGTAGCAGCAGGAGTAACTGCATTCTTGGAAGTCACTGGAGGAGAGAAGACTCTTCCACTTCGTGTGATCTTACTAGACCCAGCAATATTGTCAACATCAACAGGCACATCAGCTAATGTTTCCTGCTTAACACCATGGATATAAACATCAGACCCATAATGCCAAGGCACAGCTTTATCAGACGTATACGGAATAGGACCAGGAGTAGTGATGACCATAGGAGCCACTCTGGCTTCAGCAACAACCTTCACAGGGCCTTCAGCAGTGATCTTAATTGGACCCTTATGAGTGATTTTAACAGGACCTTTGGAAGTGATCCTCACTGGCACTTTGTCAACCATATCAACCTCTTCAGTCCTCCTACCTGGAAAGAACCCAGCTTGTACTAACTTCTTCTTGATAACAGACAATGGTGTGGTCAACTCTGCAACTGAATAGATATGTAAATCTTCATCAATGGCATTGACAGTCTTCTCATGATTTGGCATGGGAGCAGTAATCACATTTGGAGTACCCGGAGGGTCAAATTCAATCTCTCCAGCCTCAATCATATCTTGAATTTTGTTCTTCAAGACCCATCAGCTATTAGTATCATGTCCCTGACAGTTTGAATGATATGCACATCGTGCATTGGGATTGTACCTGGGAGAGGTAACATTGGGATTCTGAGGAGCTTCTTTCAGAGTAATAAGTTCAGCCTTCAACAAGTGTTGCAATGCCTGAGCCATTGACATGTTGATCTTTGTGAACTGCCTTCTAGCCCTCTGTTGGTTGCCCTGTGGCTGTTCTGTTGTTGCAGGAGTTGGATTTGAAATATGAACTGCACTCACAAACTGATGCCTTCTATTACGATCAGGTTGACCATAAACAACATTGGATTCTTTCTTCCCTGTGGGAGGCTTCTTTGCAGCACCTGATGAAGAAGTACCCATCTGGATCTTGCCACTCTTTATACCATTTTCCACGCGCTCTCCTGTCATTATCAACTCAGTGAAGCCAGATGATGAGCTTCCAATGAGATGACTGTAAAACGGACCATTCAGCGTACACATGAACATATCAACCAATTCCATGTCAGCTAAAGGGGGTTGAACTCTTCCAGCTAAATCTCTCCACTTCTGAGCATACTCCTTGAAACTTTCTTTGGCACCCATAGACATGCTTTGCAGCTGCATGCGAGTGGGAGCTAAATCAACATTGTATTGATACTGCTTATAGAAAGCTTCAGCAAGATCATTCCAATCCCTGATGTTGACACTTTCCAATTGATAATACCATTCCAACTGAGCTCCAGATAAGCTCTCTTGGAAAAAATGGATCCACAACTTCTTATCAGTAGTGTGAGGTTGGATTCTCCTGACATAAGACCTCAGATGCAGCTTGGGACAAGAGACCCCATCATAAACAACAAAAGTAGGAACTTTGAAACCAATGGGTATGACTACCCCAGATATCAGACTCAAATCTTCAAAATCCAGCCCAAAAGACTTCTGCAACTCCATATCATCCATTCTATCCACCAGCATCTTGAATTTGTCTTCATTAGGATCATGGTAGTAATTAGCCTCAGAATCAGAGTCCCCTATAGTGTTGTGGAGACTGCCTCCCTCTTTTTCAGACTCTTCAGACTCAGAATCTTCAACTGGTTCTTTGGTCTTGGCAAGACCTTTGAACCTCCTTCCCATGTTAATCAGGCCACCTGACCTTCTAGTCTTCTTAGTCTTCTTGGCCAGCAGTTTCTTCAATTCATCCTCCCCCTTGGACAAGTTCAGGATCAGCTCTTGGAACTGTGTATTCTGTGCCTGGAGATCCTTAACTGTTTGTTCAAGAGCCATTGCTGAAATAAACAGCGAGAAGATGAGAAACTTGTGCACAAATAAACCTGTGATGCAATGATATGATGTATTAATGCGTATGCAATGTTTTCAAGGACCGCAGGATTTAAATTTGCTTAAACAAACAAGAATGTAAACTTTTATCAGTAGTAAATTTGTTTTGCCTCTTGGGCTTACAGAAAATGAAATGCAATAAATACAAGAGATGGGGTTTTAAGTCTCCCATGGACGTTTCCTCTTTGTGTTGAGGTATGAGTTGAGATTCCGTTCCTCGTGAAGTTGCTTTGTTAGTTCCAGGATTCTTTCTTGGCTTGCTTTGTAATGAGCCTCGAAAGTATCCCTTTGCTCCTTCAACTGGATCCAGGATCTCTGTAAGTCTTCCATGTCAGTAGGCATGTCTGGGTGAAGGATGGTATAAGCAGTATCTCCTTCAGCAACAGGTTCCATGGTAACTGGCAGGATAGCAGGATATGGCATCATGAGAGTCTGAGCACGAGATCGCACCCATCTGAGATAAGCTTTCATAGGAATAATGTACTTAGGCTCCAGAGTCTTGCTGTCAACCTTGTTCACTTTTCCCCATGCTCGTATGAATCTCTGACGGTAACCTTGAAGATAGTTGTCGTAGTCAAACACAATGCCCTGAATCAACATGTCATGTGGGCCATCACTCCGAGCGTAACCAAACTGTCGTAAAGCTAGAGAGGGGTTGTAGGTGATGCCTCCTCTTATGCCTAGAAGTGGCACATTAGGAAATTCCCCACAACGGTCAATGATAGTGACATTCTCCATAGATCTGGAGCACCAATGGATATCTGAATGCGAGAGTGACATGATCCTTTTGGACCACCTGAACCCTTGCTCATTCTTCATTACTGAGCGAGGAAGGTGAGAAATAAACCACCTAGAAAGCAAAGGTATGCAGCACATCAAAGTTCCTCTTGCCCTTGTAGTACGGGTGTGAAGAGAGTGCAGAATGTCTCCAAGCAATGTAGGCACTGGATTGCGACTCAGAAATATGTTGATGGCATGAACGTCTATGAACTGATCTGGATTGGGGAACAATACTAAGCCATATATCAGCAAGGCTAAGATCTCCTCAAAAGCATCATAGCTCATGGCCTTCAAGAACACCTGAGCTTTCTCTATCAACACCTTGGCAAGAATACCCTTAACTCCGCTTCTCGTTTCTAGAACAATGTCAGACTTCTTCAGATGTAGAGCTGCAGCAATAACCTCTGGTTTAAGCTCCTTCTCCAGGCCTGTGAAGGGTCTTTGATCAAGAACAGGTATACCCAGAAGTTTAGAGAACTCTTCCATTGTAGGAACCAGCTGGTAGTCAGGGAATGTAAAGCAATGGTGCTTAGGGTCAAAGAATTGAAACAGAACACTCATCATGTCTTCATTGAACCCTGAAGTGACTAGATCCAGTAGGTGACCATGTCTCTTGATGAACTAGGAATGATCAGACACTTGAGAAACCAACTCTCTAAGCTTAGCAGGTATGCCTACAAAGTTGATCCTGATGGTGTTTCTACGAGCAGAAGCCATGACCTGCAACAAAGAACAACGATAAATCCTTTGGTCCTTGAAATGGTTAGTGAAAATGCTATGCTTATGATGCATGATGATGTCATGATGTTATGTTCAATCCCAAACATGTGGCACACACAAACAAGTCACACAATGGCCCTAGGTTTAAAGGCTTGCATGAGGTTTAAAGGTAAGTATCCTCCCCTGAAGTTAGTTGGTTCATCCTGTCCTATAAAGTAACCAGGTTCTAAGGGATCTCAATATCATTGATCCTTCACAAGGGTGGTTGTTCAGAAGGCAACTTACTTGCCAACCAAAACCCTCCAAGTTTAAGATCTCAATGAGTGTAGTATCGAGTGTCAACCAACTTCAGTATGCACCAAAGCCGGCTACCTCACTACTTTTCTAAAGGCCAAGATGGGATGACTAGGGTTCTAAAAGTTAGTTAGTGCATTGACAACGTATGGCAGCCTCATATTATCCTCAACTTGACTTAAGGAACATAAGCACCAACCAAGAAGTCACACTAACTATGGCCACCAGATCAACCATATCGGTATACGCCGTACAGTTTCCTTGGTCTATTGCCATTTACCTAAGGTACGCTAGATCCGGGTTAGGATCTTTCACACATAAGAGCCCAACAAGTAAGTATAAAGCAAACAAGGCAAACAATTTTAAAGCGATCTAATTCCTAAGGGTACCCCTCTTTAATATTAAATCCCCAGCAGAGTCGCCAGTTCTGTAACACGGTGGGAGAACTGACTTTAATTATGTTGCGGATAGCAAGAGTCGCCACCGACTTTTATTTTATCCAAAGGAAAGGCATAAAAGAACAGGAAAGACCTTTTAAAAGATTTTTGGGTCCGGGGGGTAGGTTATGTAAAGGGAAGGTGTTAGCACCCTTTACATCCATGGTTATCCATGGGCTCTTAGTTACTTAGCTCACTTTGAAATGTTTTTGAAAATGTGAAGTGTGTGAATAAAAATTTTCTTAAGAGTTTTATAATGATCCATGTACGGATGCGTAAAAAACCTTTGTTTTGAAAATTGTTTGAAGTATGAAGTGTTTTAAAGAGTGAGCAAGTATTTAAGAGGAACCTACCCTAAGTTTAAGTCTTTTCTGTTCTTGAATCCTTTAAATGGTAAGACTATCCCTATTATTAAGGAATAGGTAGTCATTACCTTGGACGTGAGGGACAAGTAAGGGTCATCTGTTAATGTAGGCAACTGTGGGGTGTATAAGCATTTTTGGAGGGACTGTCATCTTTATTCGGAAGGGACAAGATCATTACGAAGGCAACATTCGAAAAGGGACTTGATCTTTTATTGTTAAGGGACTAGATGACTTTATTTTGAGGGACTTTGCTTTATACACCCTACTTGACCTTTTTGATTAGGCAACAATGAGAGGTAACCCTAGAAAGTGAGATGGCGGTCCAAGATCGACTTACGTGTGTGAGTGTACAATTTTTAATATTTATCTTTTGAATTAAGTGAGCTAAATTAATTTTAAATAAACATACATATTACACTCCCTATTTACTAACCATGGCATAAAATAAATAATTTAAACATTATAAAATATTACATCCAGGAGCAATTACAATAATAATAAATAAGCAATTTAAATAAATAAAGCAAAATATTAAATAATAATAATAATTGGGTTAGTGAAAATAATAATAATAATAATTAATACTAAATTAAATGGGGTTAGTAATAAATAAATAAATAAACATAATTAATAGTGAAATAAACAAGGATATTATAATAAACAAAATTTTTAAAAGTTAATAAGAAAATATAAACAATCATATTAATTATTATAAAATTTGAAATTATATGTAAATTATAAAAATTAAATCAATTATGAACATATTATGAAAAATAAATTATAATTACAAAAATTAAATTAGCAATTTTTAAACATATAATAAAATTATTTACATGCAAAAATTAAATTCTAAACAAATTATATCATATTATCATATTAAGAATTTAAATTTTAAACAATTTATACATTAATTAAATTATGAATTTTAACTAAATTATAATATACAAATAATAGTACTAAATAAATGGGAGAAGAAAAATTAGGGTTTGAGAAAAATATGTTTTTAGGGTTTAATAAAAATTAGGGTTTTATATACAAAAAATGTTAAATATTAAATATTAATCTAATTATGTAAATAAATTATAATATATACATATTAATAAAAAAACAATTTGTTTTAGAAAATATTATTATTATTATTTATGAAACATATTTGAATTTTATTAAATTAAGATTATAGTTTTTTAATTAATTAATATTAATAGCAAACAAAACAAATATAAATAACAAGAAAAAAAAAGGAAAACTTACCTGGCTGGGAGTTGAACTCAGCACCTATTGCCTTCATGCACTCAAACCAGCAATATCTACCACCAGGCTACAAGTGCGCGGGTGACAAGGAAAGGGGAGGAATTTGTTTTATGCCTTGTTCCTGAAAAATCATAAGAAAAATAAACAAAACCAAAAGGCCTGGGGGATCGAACCCAGGACCTTTACTCAATTCACAAATGCATTTACCATTCCAGCTGGGAGAGCGCACCTGTCTATCTAACCATCACAGTTCATAATATATTATGTTTAACAATTAAAATGGAAAACAATAAAAACTGGTTGGAGCCAGGATTCGAACACCAACCCTCCAACAATACGCGCGCCTGCTTTACCACTGGGACAAGCACAAGCTTGTGATATAGAATAGAAACAAAACGTAAAAATATTAAAAACCAAATTCAAATTCCTGCTTGCGCGCGCTGACCACTTCATCTTCTTCCTTCAGTCCTATGAAATTTCCTGCGAAATTTCATAGGAAATTTGCTACGAATTTTTTTGCGCAGGAAATCCTATGTCTTTGAGAACCTGCAATATAAGCAAAATTCATCCAAATTGATTGTTCTAATGAATTACCCAGGTCTTAATCAACTTAATTTTGTCAATCAACAAAATTTATATGGCTTAGATCGTAAAACCCTAAATTGGTTTCCAAAATCCTAACAATGGCCATGATCGTATTAGGTCACTAAACCTCAAGGTTGCTGCCCAGAAACGTTCCTAGCATCATCACAAACATCAAGCAATCATCAAATATCATTTAAATTAAGAAAATATGTGAAATCGAAAAACTCATATTCAAGAACAAAACTTGATTCGGTTTATGTGATATGAGGTGTTTTGAATGCAAATGATCATTGATTTCGACTCAATGATGTCCAGGGATCATTGCTATGTCTTTAGAATACCTTCAAATGAAGAACCCGAAAAATTGATTTTTGGATGATTTTTGATCTTTGAAACTTACTCTTAGGAGGCTGGAATTCGTGTCTAGTGATTAGGGTTATGTAATGTACTTATAGAGCAATGAATTAGGTCAGAAAAGATTGATCATTGTGTGAAGAATTTGATCCAAAAAGATTCAAAAAGATAGGCTTTGAAAATCAAATATTTTTGCATAAACACTTGCTATTTTAGGCCAATCATCATGATCCTCTTACCACTTTAATCCCAATCATATTTATGAATTTCTAGAAGCTTAATCTTTTTTTAATCTTTGACTTTTATATTTTATTTTAATTTAAAATGATTTTAAATGAATTAAATCAAAATAAATAAATAAAAATAAAATAATAAAAAATATGATTTTTGTTGACTTGGGTCGTTCATGAGGTCATAGTATGGATTGGGTCATCATATGGCAAGCCCATTTAGAAAAAATTGGTTTTAGACCTCCATTTTCTTCATAAACTAACCAAAAATTTCCCAACTTTGCAAGGGCACATATCCTTCAATTTTAATGCTATGAGGGTGTTCTTGGACATTTTGGAAAGCTTGAAGAGTCCTCTAACCAACCCCACTGGTTTCATGTTCATATCATTCACCATTATCAAGTTATGCCCTTTTGAAGTTGTTGACTTTTTGTTGACTTTCAAAAGGACCTATAATGTCTTAGCTCATACCTTCCAAATGAAGCATTTTTGGGCTTGGCTTGTGAGACACAAAGTTGTAGAGAATTCAATTTCCTTAAAAATGAGCTTTGGATGGAGACTTGGTGATGAAGCATGTGAAAGTTATGGCTGGTCAAAGTTCAGTTGACTTTTACTAAGGAAACCCTAATTTAGAAACTCCTGATTCTTGATGATCTGAAACCTCCTTGATGAATCATGATCAACCCTTGATAAAATGATGAATTTTACTTCATATACTTGATGTTGGCAAAAAATCATGAAGTTTGACTTTGGTTTGACCACAGTTGACCTCAGTTTGACTTTTTAACTGCTTTGACTGATTTTGACTTATCTGATCATCTGACTGAGCAAACTTTTGAGAAAAGTCTTGAAACTTGTCATGGGGGTTCTTACACACATATAAGATGTTATGAAACTCACTTAAAGTCAAAACCCTAGTTTTGGATGCACTGCTTAGGAGGTGCATTGTCTGAGGGAATTGTCAACTCTTCTGACTATTTGTGAACTTTGTGAACCTTGTGAACCATCATAAGATATCTTGTGAACCTTGTGAACCTTGTGAACTTCATTAAGTATCTTGTAGACTTCATGAACCTCATGAAAGGTCTTGTAAGTATTGTGAATCTTGTGAACCTTGTGAACCTCATAAAGTGACTTGTAGACTTCATGAACCTCATGAAAGGTCTTGTAAGTATTGTGAATCTTGTGAACCTCATAAAGTGACTTGTAGACTTCATGAACCTCATGAAAGGTCTTGTAAGTATTGTGAATCTTGTGAACCTTGTGAACCTTCTTAGCACACAAAGTCTTGTATTGTGAGGGCAAATTTTGGGGTGCAACAATATGTCACTTTTTGAACCATACTTATTTGGTTTGTTTTGTGTTTCAAAGTGCATAATTATTTGGACATATTTTGCCTTAAACTAGTTTCCCTTCTCCTCTAAATAATAACATGAATTATATGGAAATCATTAATGTCTATCCATGCATTCTCATTGCATTTCACATCTTGTATGCTACTGACCCATAATCATTTCATGCATATTCACATGCCATTCTTCCTTAACTTCCATCATTTGTGATCTTATGCGATGTTTATTTCATTTCTTCTCATGTATTATTCTCCTTGCTCCATAGGCTTAAACCATTGCATCCATGATTGTATATTCATTCATACACATTCTTATGCATTCACTACTGACTTTGATACTCATTTCATGTATTAATTCATGTTTGTAAGCCATATGCATTCATACTTCATCCATAAGCCCTAACTTGCATTTAGGTGAACTTATGTGAATGTTTTGTACATAGTTTGATATAGTTTGATCTTGTGAGGTATCCTAGCATACTTAGGGACCTATAACATGTAGCTACTGACTTTAGAAGTCATGTAACCTTTAGGTACCTTCACCTTTAGACTTAGGTCTTATTTTGAACCTAGTTCCATTCTAGGACGTTTATGATACTTAATCGCTTTCATGCTTTGACTTTACTTTCAATATGCATTGTCATGATAACTTTTGTTTTGTAGGGGGAAGATTGAGGTAAGCATTACTTCATTCTCATTTATTATGCATTTTAATTGTGTTTGCCTTAGCACCTTGTGCTTTGCTTTTAGGCTTCCCCTTTCCTTAGAGACAACTTAACTTCCTTAGGAAGTAAGTTAGTTTCTAACTCTTTTTTCTTCTTTTCCTTTTCTTTCTTAGGATTAGAATACCTCATTAACCATAGGATATCCCTTTTGTATATGGTAAGTAACTTAGGGTTGTGTCTTAGTTCCCCTTAGTTTTTTCCCTTTTGCAACTTGAGTCATTCTTTCTCATCTCATAAAGAAAAGCAATAAAACATTTAATGAAAACCAGACATTCTTGTACGACACGAGACTTTGTTGCGGAGTGCCTATACGCGTTCTGTTTCGGGGCGAGGTGTAAGTACTTCCCGCGATGGATAGGTCTTAGTACGAGAATGTTCACAAACAAATTCAAAACACTTCTCATAAAAGACAAAAACAAATAACAAGCGACTATCCTGCGGGAACTTCTCTTCTCATCTCATTCACTCATAACGTGAATTCGCGACGACTTGTATCGCATGCAAGACGGTAAACGCACTCGTACCAGACGAGCCTGCAACACCTGAGCATAGATATACGCAGTTCCAGCATAAAAAACACAAACAAATAGTTCCCGCCTTAGTTAGGCGAACTACGTCGACTCTGATCCTCATTATCCCGATGAGGTACGTAGGCAGCAGGGTAGGGCCCGTTCGAGCACATTCTTTATTTTCCCTATATTTCCCCATCCTTTATTTTTATTCTCTTTTCCAGTTCCTTTCTCATTTCCAATTCCAAATCCAGTCAGCATTTTTATTCAACAGCACTCGTATTTTCTCACCCTTTGAAACAAGCAAGCAAGCGTGGATCCCGTCGGGTACGACGGACAGTCTGGGGTGCTAATACCTTCCCAGGTCGTAACCGACTCCCGAACCCAGATCTTTGGTTCGCAGGACCTTGTCCTTTCCTTCTTCCTCAGGTTTGTGCAGCATTACCTTTCCCGTTCCTTCAGGATAAAAATGCCTGGCTGGCGACTCTACCCTTTCCGCACCACTTTCGCGTTTGTACTAGGATGAAAATCCCGGGAGCGACAATGCTAAATCAGAATTGTATTGGTACTGCTTATAGAAATCCTCAATAAGATCATTCCAGTTGCGAATGTTGGTACTCTCCAGTTGATAATACCATTCCAGTTGGGACCCAAATAAACTCTCTTGAAAGAAATGCATCCATAACTTTTTATCAGGAGTATGGGGTTGAATTCTTCTGATATAAGACCTTAAATGAAATTTAGGACAAGACACACCATCATACACCACAAAAGTAGGAACCTTGAGGCCAATAGGGATGGAGACTCCAGAAATTAAACTCAAATCTTAAAAGTCAAACCCATAATTCTTCTATAGTTCCATGGCATTCATTCGGTCCACCAGCATCTTATACTTCTCTTCACTACTAGGATCATGATAATAGTTCTCCTCATAATCAGAATCTCCCATAGTATCATGGAGACTACCTTCTTCTTTCTCAGAATTTTCAGACCCAAGATTCTCAACATCTTCATATGTCTTAACTGGACCTCTGAATCTTCTACCCAGGTTGATGAAGCCTACTGGCATTTTGGTCTTCTTCGTTTTCTTGGTCAAAAGTGCCTTCAACTCATCTTGTCCCCTGGATAAATTAAGAATCATTTCTTGAAATCATGCATTCTAAGTCTGGAGATCCTTGACAGTTTGTTCGAGAGCCATTTCTGCTGAAATAAACAGCGAGAAGATAAGATACCTGTTTATAAGAAACCTGTGATGTAATGATATGGTATGTATATGTTTATGCAATGTTTTCAAGGACCGCGGGATTTAAATTTGTTTAAAGAAAACAAAAACAAAATTTTATTAGTAAATATTTAATATAAGTTTTGCCCCTTGGGCTTACAAGGAAATAACAATAAAGTACAAAAGATAAATATGTGGGGTTTTAAGTCTCCCATGGGCGCTTCCTCTTTGTGTGGAGATACTTGTTGAGGTTTTACTCCTCATGAAGTTGCCTTGTCAGCTCCAGAATTTTTTCCTGACCAACTCTGAAATGAGTCTGAAAAGTATCCCTTTGCTCCTTCAACTGAATCCAGGACTTCTGTAATTCTTCCAAATCAGTGGGCATGTCTGGATGAAGGATGGTATAAGGAACATCTCCTTCAGCAACAAGTTCTATAGTGATTGGTAGAACAACAGGATATGGCATCATAAGAGTCTGAGTACAAGATCGCACCCATCTGAAATAAGGCTTCATAGGAATGGAGTACTTTGGTTCCAAAGTCTTGCTCTCAACTTTATTCACCTTGCTCCAAGCTCGTATAAACCTTTGATGGTAACCCTGAAGATCGTTATCATAGACGAACATAATACCATGAATAAGCATGTCATGAGGACCATTACTCCGAGCATAACCAAACTGACGTAGAGCTAAAGAAGGGTTGTAGGTAATGCCCCCTCTTATGCCAAGGAGTGGAACATTAGGGAACTCCCCACAACGATCAATGATAGTAACATTCTCCATAGATCAAGAGCACCAATGAATATCTGAATGAGAAAGTGACATAATCCTCTTAGACCACCTTAACCTTTGTTCATTCTTCATCACTGATCGAGGAAGGTGAGAAATAAACCACCTAGATAGTAGAGGCATGCAATGCATCATAGTTTCTCTCGCTTTTGTAGTACGAGTGTGAAGAGAATGTAAGATGTCTCCAAGTAATGTAGGCACTGAGTTGTGAGTCAGAAATATGTTAATGGCGTGTACGTCTATGAACTGGTCTGCATTAGGGAACAACACTAAGCCATAAATCAATAAGGCTAGGATCTCCTCAAAAGCATCATAGCTCATAACATTCAAGAAAACTTGAGCCTTCTCCATCAATACCTTAGCAAGAATACCTTTAACTCCTCTACTCGTTTCTAGGACAATGTCCGATTTCTTCAAATGTAGGGCTGCAACAATGACTTCAGGTTTAGGCTCCGTCTCTAAGCCTGTGAAGGGTCTCTGATCAAGGATAGGTATACCCAGTAGTTTGAAGAACTCCTCTATTGTAGGAACCAACTGATAGTCGGGGAATGTGAAGCAATGATGTTTAGGATCAAAGAACTGAAATATGACACTCATCATATCTTCATTGAACCCTGAAGTGACTAGATCTAGTAGGTAACCATGCTTCTTGATGAATTGGGAGTTTTCAGAAACTTGAGAGACCAATTCCTTAAGCTTAGAAGGTATCCCTACAAAGTTGATCTGGATTGTATTCCTACGAGTAGAAGCCATGAACTGCAACAAAGAACAGAGATAAATCCTTTGGTCCTTGAAATGATTAGTGAAAATGCTATGCTTATGATGTCATGATGTCATGATGTTATGCTCAATCACAAACATGTGGCACACACAAACAAGTCACACAATATCCCTAGGTTTGAAGGCTTGCATGAGGTTTAAAGATAAGTACCCTCCCCTGAAGTTCAGATGGTTCATCCTATCCTACAAAAGTAACCAGGTTCTAAGGGATCTCAATATCACTGATCCTTCCCAAGGGTGGTTGTTCAGTAGGCAAATTACTTGCCAACCAAAACCCTCCAAGTTTAGGATCTCAATGAGCATAACATCGAGTATCAACCAACTTTAGACTTCTCCAAATCCGGCTATCTCACTACTTTCTAAAGGCCAAGATGGGATAACTAGGGTTCTAAAAGTCAGTTAGTGTATTGACAACATATGGCAGCCCCATATTATCCTTAACTTACTTAAGGAACATAAGAACCAACCAAGAATTCACACTAACTATGGCCACCAGATCAAACATATCGGTATACGCTGTACAATTTCTTTGGTCTATTTCCATTTACCTAGGGTACACTAGATCCGGGTTAGGACCTTTCACACAAAAAAACCTACAAGTAATATAAAGCAAACAAAGCAAACAATTTAAGTGATCTAATTCCTAAGGGTACCCCTTTATTACTTAGTAAATCCCCAGCAGAGTCGTCAGTTCTGTAACACGGTGGAAAAACTGACTTTCTATAAATGTTGCGGATAGCAAGAGTCGCCACCGACTTTTATTTTATCCAAGTGGAAAGGACATAAAAGAACAGGAAATACCTATTTTAAAAGACTTGAGTTCGGGGGGTAGGTTATATAAAGGGAAGGTGTTCGCACCCTTTATATCCATGGTTATCCATGGGCTCTTAGTTACTTAGCTCACTTCAATTGTTTTTGAAAAGTGTAGTGTGTGATTAGAAATTTTCTAAGTACTTTGTAATGATCCTCGTATGGATGTATACAAAGCCTTGTTTGAAAATGTTTGAAATAGTGAGATGTGAAAAGTATTTTTTAAAGATGTGAGCAAGTAACTATGAGGTACCTACCCTAGACTAAGTCATTCATGTTCTTATATGTTCTTTCAAGGGTAAGTCTATCCCTATTATTAAGGAATAAGTAGTCATTACCTTGGATTTGTTTAAGGGACGGACGTAGGGTCATCGTATGGTCAATGAAGGCAACTTAAGGGGTGTCTTTAGCAATTCGTAGGGACTATCATCATTTATTCGAAGGGACAAGATCATTATTTCGTAGGTAACCTCGAAGGGACTTGATCTTTTAAATCTGTAGGGACTTGATGATTTATACGTGAATGAACTTTGCTTAAGATACCCCTATATTCGAGGGACTTGACCATTTAAAGAAGACAACCAATAGGGATACCCTAGGAAGTGCAGACGGCGATCTTAGATCGACTTACATGTGTGAATATTTATTTTCAGATATTTATCTTTTTAAAGTTAATTATCTAAATTAATTTAATCACAAGTAGGTTTTCGCACCCTATTTACTAACCACGCAGTAAATATTTACAAAGAAAAATAAGGACGGAAAATAAATCTACGAATTATTACATGGCTTTGGCAGATACATAATAATCGTATAAAAATGAATTATAGAGCAATAATAACAGAAATAAAATAATAAAGAAACAATAGTAATAAAGCAATAATAATAAAAATAAAGTCATAATGAAAAGAAATTAAGATTAGAATTTGAAAAAAATATATTTTAGATTAGACAAATTAGATTTGTTAGAAGTTATTTGAAAAATATAAGTTTAAATAATTTAGTAATAATAATAAAAGAATAATATGTTCTAAAAAAATATTATTAATGTACAAATTATAAAACAAAAAAGAGTTATTATATAAAAAAATATATTAAGTTAATATTTATTTAGGGTTAGAGAAAACTAAGGTTTATTAGGATTAGTAAAAAAAATTAGGGTTTTGAAAGAATTAATTTAAACTTAGTTAATTAGTTTTACTTACAAATTAATCAAAATTATTTATGAGATAATTATATTATAAAAATAAGAAACTATAATAATAAAAAAAAGTTATTGTTATTAAGAAAATTTTAAGAGAAATTAATCTTATAATTAAGTCATTAATTAGTTTTAATATTATTTCAAAAGAAATTTAATTAGAAAAATATAAACAAAGAAATATATGGAGAAAAAAAAGCGGAAAAAGCCCAAAATAAAGGACCTGGGGATCGAACCCAGGTCCTGTACCTACCATAAACGTAACCATAGCCAATTGAGCTGTGCGCGCATGCTGATTATCATATGAAGCGAATAAAATAAATATTAAACCAGCAAAAACTAACGAATGTTAAAAAAATGCTTGAACCTGGGAATCGAACCCAGGTTTGCTAGTTCATACGCGCGTCTTACATTCCATTGGGCTGACAGTCATTAGTTGATATAGCATAGAAACAAACAAATAAATATTAAAAGTAAAATTCAAAAACCAGAATGGCGCCAAGTGGACTTCATATTCTTCAAATTTCCTGCGAAATTTCCTGCAAATCTTCCTACAAAGTTTCCTGCGAATGTATTTTCATAGGAATTCCTAGGTTCCTCCAACGATCATGAAACCTGCAATGTTTTTCAAAATTGAACGCTCAAGTGTGATCCTTATATCATTTACAATCAGATTATGTCATTATAATCCATTTATATAGGTTAAATCTCAAAGCCCCAATTTCAACTCTAAAACCCTAACAATGGCGGAATGCGTTTTAGGTTATGGAGCTTCAAGAAATTTGTCCAGAAACAATCTATAGGTCACCACAAACAAGAAAACAACATCAAAATCTGTTAGTAATGCATGAATATTTGGAATCGAAAAATTGAAAATTTCAAGAAAAAACGAATTCGGATTCCATAATCTATGAGGTGTTTGATGAAGGTGATGATCCTAATACGTTCTAAATGCTTCAAGGAAGCTATATCAACCTTCAAGTGGCTTGAAAAGTGCTTGGAAGTGCAAAACCGAAATTGAGTTTTCTTTGAAAAATTTGAAGTTAGGATGATGTGCTTTGGCCTCTGAATTCGTGTACCATTGTTTTGGTTATGTTATGCACTTATACTAGAGTGAAATTAGGTCAAAAACACATATGACTTTGTGGGCTTATGGATACCTTGAGTGTGAAGAAATCTCCTTGCCAAATTGGTCAAAAAATCAAATATATTCATGCCATAATGCTTTTGCACGAAATTGAAATTTCTCAATCAATTTTAAATGACCTTTAAGAGTTTCTAGAAGGAGGATCAAATCAAATATTTGTATTTTTGTATTTTATTTTGATTTAAAATGAATTTTAATGAATAAAATCCAAATAAATAATAAATAAATTATAAAAATTAGAAATTATTTGAATTGGATCGTGCTTGGTGTCATCATGAAGATTGGGTTGCAAAATGATAGGCCCATTTGGAAAAACTTAGCTTTAAGCCCTTATTTTCTTCATACACCCCTTGAAAATCTCCCAACTTTGACAAAGCATAAATCCTTCAATTTTAAGGCCATGAAGGTGTTCTTGGACATTTTAGAAAGCTTAAAGAGTCATCTAACAAAAATCTTTGGTCTCATATCCATATCTTTCACCATTTTCAAATTATGCCCTTTGGAAAAAGTTGACTTTTTGTTGACTTTTTAAATGACCTATAATGTTTTAGCTCATACCTTCCAAATGAAGCATTTTCTAGGATTGGCTTGTGAGACACAAAGTTGTAGATAATTCAATTTCCTTCAAAATGAGCTTTGGATGGGAAATTTTTGATGAAGTGATAACGAGAAAATGTATCGATTATATTGTTATGTTTCAATACCGTTTTATCGCATAATTGTCGTTTTAACACTCGATTCCTCGAGTTTTTTTTGCCATTTTGCAGGTACATCATATACATAGCTAAATCAAGAGCCACGAGTGAAATGAGCAAAAACAACCATTAAAAGATGAAGAAATGAGGAATTCTGCATAACCTGCATATTTTGTTACACTCACGGTCGTCACCTAGGTGTCACGACCGTGACACGCCAAAAGGAGCACTCACGACCGTGACAAATACCTCACGACCGTGACACATATCATACAAGGACACGAACGTGACACCCTTGTCACGACCGTGACAAGGGAAAACTAGGGTATTTGACTGAAGACTTGGTCATGAACGTTACGCTGCATGAAGTGCCTATTTTCCAACTGACCCAGTATTCACATGTTCCCTGGATTCTCTCATTCTCCTACGAAGCCCAAGCAACAATTCAACTACCAAGCCCATTTAGTTTTCTATAAATAGCTTAATTTGAATGAACAATCAAACAGAGTTTTAGTTTTTAATTTCTTGCGGAAGCTCTGCTGATTTATTTTGCACCCTTTATTTTTTCAGCATTAATTTCATTGCTTTATTTTTCTTGTATCCAAACCAACCTTATAACAATTTCCAACATCAGGAAATTGTTATAAATTAATTTGTTTCAAAACCTTCAGATTCTTTTAGAATTATTCATTTCCGATTCCGGTCAGTACTCCGAGCTTTCCAGCCTATGGAAGAAGGAGTCAACTACTTTTATTGTTATCCAGGTTTATATTAATTTGCAATTATATTTATGTTGAATATTTATTTTTCTGCCATGCATATTTCGTTTTATGTTTCTCTGCCTCTGTCCGGTTCAACAATAATGAGTAGCTAAATACCTTAGGGCGGTATGTAATTAAAACGAACTAAATCGGTAAAATCAACTCTAGGTTTAAAATAATTAAGAGCTTAATATTCTGGCTGGGACTTTTTATTATAAAATCAACCTTTTTATTACGAGAGTAAGGAAAGTGTATTAGGTTAGGTCAAGACCACGAGAGTGTGAGATTTTAACCAGATAGCTAAAGTTAGGCATTTAAATTAAACACAGCGAGAGCGCTTTAAAATAAATTAGAATTACTAAGTTTCCAAAAATTATTTCTAAACACTTATGGGCTAGCGAGAGCAGGCATAGGGCTTTAGGGGTAAGATCTGAGATAAGACCACGAGAGTGTGAGTTAAAGATATTTAAACTGGTAATCTCTACATAATAGATTAAGTGAACCATCTTTATAAGCCTAGGTTAGATTGACCCGCCTAAGTTAACCTAATTACATACCGACCGCCTTAGTATTATTTATTAAACTTAATTTTAATTCCCGCCTTTAATCTTTAATAACAACCAAAAATCGTGAAAACCCTTCACCTTAGCTAAACTAGAAATTCCTCTAGCACTAAGTAACCATAGAGTCCCTGTGGATCGATAATCTTAAATATTACTTCGATAGGCTGTGCACTTGCAGTTAAGATACCGTTAGACACATAATTAGATACGTCTTTAGCCCATCAAGTTTTTGGCGCCGTTGTCGGGGACCTTAATTTAGTTACTAGTGCACTTTAGGGTAACATTGTCTAGACTAAGGTAACAACTATTTTCTTTTCTTAATCTAAATTCCCGAGTGTATGCCAAGTACTCGCTCTCAAGGCGAAGACTTGCAACCTCTAATCCCAGAATCGGAACGCTTCTTACACGTAAGAAGACGGATATTCGATTACGAACAAAATTACAATATTCCAGATCTTCAAATAGATCCACCTAAACCAGTCGTAACATCAAAGGACGCAGAGATGGCTGAAGAACAGAATCACCCACTCAAATATTACGTTAGTCCTTCGCAAGCTGAACCGCATTCCAGCATTGCCGCACCGGCTATCAACCGAAACAATTTCGAACTAAAACCTTCGCTGATATCAGCCGTGCAACAAAATCAATTCGTTGGAAATCCTACCGAGGATCCGAACCTTCATCTTTCGATCTTTGTGCAATACGCAGATACCGTAAAAGCCAATGGAGTTACCCAAGAAGCTATTAGACTACGTTTGTTTCCTTTTTCACTTCGAGACAGAGCGAGAGCCTGGCTTCAATCTCTGCCTTCGAACTCAGTAACTACGTGGGAGGAACTAAAAAGAGTTTTCTTGACCAGATATTTCCCACCTAGCAAGACAGTTATGCTGAGAGCTAAGATCAACAGATTTAAGCAAAGGGAAAACGAATCACTTTTCGAAGCTTGGGAACGCTATAAAGATATGTTGAGACTTTGTCCACATCACGGATTAGTAGAATGGATGGTCATCCATACCTTCTATAATGGTCTCTTGTACAATACAAGAATGACAATTGACGCTGCCGCAGGCGGTGCACTAATGGACAAAGAGTATAACGATGCTTATGCACTTATCGAAAGTATGGCTCAAAACCATTACCAATGGGGAAGCGAGAGAGTCGCAACTGAGAAACCAACAAAAGGAGGTATGTACGAAGTGAGTAGTATGGACCAAGTCAATGCAAAGTTTGACCAAGTAAACCAAAAGATCGACAACTTGGCCATAACACCAACAGCCACCGTGGCTGCAGTAACACCTAACTGTGAGTTATGTGGAGTTCCAGGACATGAAGTTCCTGATTGCCAACTATTAACAGGAATTCCCACAGATCAAGTGAATTATGCTCAAGGAAACCCATACTCAAACACATACAACCCAGGTTGGAAGAATCATCCGAACTTCTCCTATAAGAATAACAATGCTTTATACGCACCAGGTCAAGCACCAGCTACACCACCAGGATATCAAAAGACTGCTCCTAATGTCCCTAGAAAATCGAACCTTGAATTGATGATGGAAAACTTTATAGCTAACCAATCTCAAACAAACAAGGACTTCTTAAACCAAAACATACACACTAGTGAGCAGATTAAGCAATTAGTAAGCAAAGTAGATGCATTAGCTACACATAACAAAATGCTTGAAACTCAGATTTCACAAGTAGCTCAACAACAAGCACCTACCGCTGCACCAGCTGGAGTATTTCCTGGACAACCTCAACCTAATCCGAAAGGACAAGCCAATGCTGTGATATTAAGAAGTGGCAAGGAACTTGACGGACCTACCAATCCAAGACTTGACAATCCAGCCATGTACCAAAAACCGGATAAACCGACTGAAATGGTGAATGATCCAGAAGAAAAGGAAGATGATAATCAAGAGGCAGTGGAGAAAGAAAAGCCTTATGTGCCTCCACCACCCTATAAACCACCAATTCCGTACCCTCAGAGATTAACCAATTCCAAGACGATGGGCCGGTTTAAGAAATTTGTTGAACTTCTGAAACAATTGAATATTACTATTCCATTTACAGAAGCTATCACTTAAATGCCCTCGTATGCTAAGTTTTTAAAAGAAATCTTATCTAATAAGAAAAAGATAGAGGATAACGGAACAGTTACACTTACTGCTGAGTGTAGCGCCATAATTCAGAATAATATGCCTCCTAAGCTAAAAGATCCAGGAAGTTTCTCTATACCCTGTGTAATAGGAAAATTCGTCATTGACAAAGCTCTATGCGATTTAGGAGCCAGTATCAGTGTTATGCCCTTAACGATTTGCAAAATGCTAGACATGGGAGACCTAAGACCAACTAAAATGTCTGTTCAACTAGCCGATCACTCTGTTAAATATCCTGTAGGCATACTAGAAAACGTCCCAGTACGTATAGGACAATTCTACATCCCTACTGATTTCATAATCATGGACATCTCTGAAGACTCCACTACACCTATCATACTAGGAAGACCATTCTTAGCTACCGCCAGAGCTATAATAGACGTAAAAAGAGGAAAGCTAACCTTTGAAGTAGGTGAAGAGAAAGTTGAATTTATTTTAACACAATTCTTACAATCACCAGCTATAGAGGATACATGCTATCTATTGGACGTAATTGACGAATGTGTAAGAGAAATGGAAATGAAAGAAACTACCTATTCTGAAATTATGAAAATTCAAATCCCTCTGATTTTCGAAGATGATAATTGGCGTGCACCATATCAGGATGATAGTCTAAGCGAAAGTTTAGCACTTACACCGGATCCCATGCCAAGTAAGGATAAACCTACATTAGGATTAAAAACTCTACCTAATAACCTAAGGTACGAATTCTTAGACATTGAATGTAAAAGACCAGTTATAATAAATTCCAGTTTAGGAACAATCGAAACAAAGAAACTTTTAGATGTTTTAAAGAAATATCCAACTGCGTTAGGATATAACATATTTGATCTCAAAGGAATATGCCCTTAAATCTGTATGCATCGTATTCTGCTAGAAGAAGATTGTAAAACCTCCAGAGAATCTCAAAGAAGAATTAACCCAATCCTTAGCACTGTAGTAAAAGAAGAAGTTAAGAAACTACTAGATGTCGGAATAATATATCCAATCTCTGATAGTAAATGGGTTAGTCCAGTACATGTAGTACCAAAGAAAGGAGGTATCATTGTTATGAAAAATGCTAAAGGCGAATCGATATCACAAAGAGTAGTGACAGGACACAGAGTGTGCATCGATTATCGTAAACTAAACAAAGCCACTCGAAAAGATCATTTCCCACTACCTTTTATAGATCAAATGTTAGAACGATTAGCCAAGCATTCTTATTTCTGTTATCTTGATGGTTACTCAGGATTTTTCCAAATCCCTATCCACCCAGATGATCAAGAGAAGACTACGTTCACATGCCCCTATGGAACGTTCGCTTATAGACGAATGCCCTTTGGATTATGCAACGCTCCTGCAACCTTCGCAGATTTTATAGACAACATCATGGAAGTGTTCATGGATGACTTCTCTGTATGCGGGCAAAGTTTTGAAGGATGCCTATCAAATTTAGAAATGGTGTTAGAAAGATGTGTAAAAGTAAACCTCGTGCTTAACTGGGAGAAATGTCATTTTATGGTCAGAGAAGGAATCGTATTAGGACACGTTATATCCGACAAGGGAATTGAAGTTGATAAAGCTAAGATAGAAGTCATAAAAGATCTTCAACCCCCTAAAACCATTCGAGAAATACGAAGCTTTTTAGGACACGCCGGTTTCTACCGACGATTCATCAAAGATTTCTCGAAAATCACTAAACCTCTTACCGGTTTATTAATGAAAGACGCTGAGTTCATATTCAATGAAGATTGTCTTAAAGCATTCGAAACTCTAAAAACAGCCCTCATCACCGCACCAATCATGCAACCCCCTAACTGGAGATTACCTTTCGAAATCATGTGCGATGCGAGTGACTATGTTGTAGGCGCAGTTCTAGGCCAGAGGAAGGAAAAGAAACTTCATGCGATTTACTATGCCAGTAGAACCTTAGATTCTGCTCAGATGAACTACGCCACTACTGAAAAAGAATTGTTAGCAGTTGTCTTTGCGCTTGACAAATTCCGTTCTTACCTAGTAGGAGCGAAAATAATAGTTTACACAGACCATGCTGCTATCAGATATCTATTGACTAAGAAAGATGTTAAACCAAGACTCTTGAGATGGATTTTACTCTTACAAGAGTTTGATCTCGAAATAAAAGATAAGAAAGGTACTGAAAACGTCGTAGCGGACCATTTATCTAGAATAGAAGGTATTAAACCAGAACAAGTGCCGATTAACGATGATTTTCCGTATGAACAGCTGATAGCACAAATAGGAAGCGACCCAGTTCAGTTAGACTTAGATGAACCAGAACCCGTGGAAACAATCCAAACGACTGTAGGACTGCCATGGTACGCTGACAATGTCAACTACCTAGCTGCAGGAGCTCTTCCACCTGATTTAACCTATCAGCAGAAAAAGAAATTCTTTCAAAATCTGAAACATTACTATTGGGATGAACCATTATTGTTCAAAAGAGGACCCGATGGAATCTTTCGTCGATGTATTCCCGAAGAAGAAATAGAAGATGTCATTGCTCATTGCCATTCATCTCCTTATGGTGGACATGCAAGCACTTCCAAGACTTGTGCAAAAATCTTACAAGCCGGCCTATTCTGGCCTAATCTATGGAAAGATGTCTACATCGCTGTTATAAATTGCGATCGGTGTCAACGCACTGGTAATATTTCAAGAAGAGATGAAATGCCTCAAAAAGGAATATTAGAAGTCGAAATCTTTGACGTCTGGGGAATAGATTTCATGGGACCATTCCCATCATCTTTTGGTAATAATTACATACTCGTAGCTGTTGATTATGTTTCAAAATGGATTGAAGCTATAGCTTCTCCTACAAATGACATACGAGTAGTAATAAAGCTTTTCAAAAATATAATCTTTCCCAGATTTGGTGTGCCTAGACTCGTCATAAGTGACGGTGGCTCGCACTTCATTTCAAAAATCTTTGACAAATTACTATCTAAGTATGGAGTAAGACACCGTGTGGCAACACCATATCATCCACAAACAAGTGGACAAGTCGAAGTCTCAAATAGAGAAATCAAACAAATCTTAGAAAAGACTGTCGCCATATCTCGGAAAGATTGGTCATCTAAACTTAATGAAGCTTTATGGGCTTATAGGACCGCTTACAAGACACCCATAGGAACTACACCTTTCAAATTAGTTTATGGAAAATCTTGTCATCTCCTAGTAGAACTAAAACACAAAGCTTATTGGGCGATCAAAATTCTCAATATAAACTATAATGCTGCAGGAGAAAAGCGAATCCTAGATATTAACGAATTAGAAGAATTAAGGCTAGATGCTTATGAGAATGCTAAGATATATAAAGAAAGAACTAAGCAATGGCATGATAAACGCCTATCTAGGAAAGAATTTAGTATGGGAGACATTGTACTCCTCTTTAATTCAAGACTTAGACTCTTTCCTGGAAAACTAAAATCTAGATGGCCAGGACCCTTTGAAATAACTAGAGTGTTCCCGAGCGGAGCGATAGAAATTAAGGGTAGGAATAGTGAACCATTCACAGTAAACGGACAACGTTTGAAACATTATCATAAAGTTGAAAATAGAGATTATGCAAATAGTCTAAGGCTTTTAGAGTTGTCCACTAATTCCCCTGATTAATCTAACCTAAGCATTACGTCAGGCTTTAGACGATAAAAACAGCGCTTAGTGGGAGGCAACCCATTTAATCATTTAAACCATTTTGATCATTTTATTATTTTGTCATTTATCATTTTATTATTAGTTTATTTGTTTTGCCATTTTATAGTTTTATTTCATTATTACTATTATTGCTTTTTATTTATGCATTTTATTTTCTTATTTTTCCTTATTTTAATCTTAAATCACTTTTACAGATTTTCTAAAGTCTTTTCCATTTTCCTTCTCCCCCTGATTTGTTTCCTCCGTATTTGCACTAACTATGGCTAACCAACCGATAAACCTTATGGAAACCAAATTTAGAGGTAGGAACCAAAGAATGAAATTTGAAGAGTTATCACAGAGACCAATGGATTTGACTCTGTACCCGGATGATCTGACTATGGAAACCTTAGGTATACATGATAGCATCCTATACTTGTTTAACCGAGTTGGATGGGAGAATGCATTGATTCAACAAAAGTTTGTGACTTACCGCGAGCTCACCCTTGAGTTCCTTAGCTCCTTAGTTTACCTACCCGAGCGTGGTTTTGGATTCAGGAAAGGATTTATCAGTTTCCGCCTATTTGGAATAGAATATGACTTTAACCATAAAGAACTAGCTGACTTATTAGGATTCCCTGGTGGACCCTTTGCTTTTACTACCACACAGGTAGAATTGATGGACATTGAGCTGGATTTCTTTTGGGGAACATTAACCGGAAACTACCACCCTGAACCAAATAGCATGAACAATGATGAGATACATAACCCTGCTATCCGTTACTTCCATAAGATCCTAGCCCACACCTTCTTTGGAAAAGAAGAAAACCTTACTGGAGTATCTAAAGATGAGATATTCATTATGTCATGTTTCACTAATGGACAGCCAGTCAATGGTGTGCCTTTCATGATGCAAACCTTCACCCGAATCCAAGAAGAACCTGATTTACCTATATTAGTAGGAGGTCTTGTAACCATGATTGCTGATGCCTTAAGACTTAGATACCAATTACACAGGTGTAACCGTTTAGGTACCATCCGTCCTATGAATCTTAACTTTTGCTTTAATCGCCATATCATAAGGAATTTAGGACATCCACCTTTCGAGTACCTAATCAGGAATAAAGTAGTAACCCTGTTCACACTACCAAACCATGCTAGAGTAAGTGTTCACAATAAGGATAATTGGCTTTATGAGTTAACCCCACCTGACTATCCATCTACTCCTGAAACACCTCAATCTTACAAGATAAAGGATGATATAATGACCGATGTATAAAGTGACCCTGAGACACCTCCTGGTTACCATGACATTGACCACACTGACGAAGTGATTGAAACCCCTGAAGTGAATCAAGTAGAATATGCTGATAACTTAAAGAATATCATGAACACTCTTGAAGCTTACCAAACTGACATAAATACTGTTAAGGATGAGATTAAGAGCATGCGATTGGACATTATAGGTCTAACTGACATAACATGTGAGCAATTCTACCACCTGAACTCCGCAATCGAAGATTTGAAGAAGCACTTTTGAAAATGCTGTAGTGATCTAGCTTATTTTACTTACTGCTTTCGTTTCTAGTTAGTTTTACATTCGCAAACATTTTCGTACCGTATTTTCATTAATGTAATTTCATTTCAATTATCAAATGCAAATCACTTCTAGTTTACAAATTTTTCCAATTTAATCAATTTATATGCTTTCAATCTATTTACTGATATGTTTAAATTGATTAATGTTTTATACAATCTCTCGTGTGATGCAATTTACAAGTACTATGTTGATATTATATATGGTGTTTATGTTTAAAATAGAGTGAGAAGTGATCATAACAATATTATATAAATTATATGAAGCATGAGAGAGATAATATGCTTTCTGGAAATTATTCAAGGTTTTAAGCCCTCACGATCGTCATCACCATCTTACGATCGTGACACGCTAATTAGCGCGTCACGACCGTCATCCCCCTTCACGATCGTGACGACCCAGTTATAGGAATCGTGAGAAACAGAACTGTTTCTTCTTCGAAACCTCTTCCTCTTTCATCTTCCATAACTTTCAAAACCACCCATTATCTCTTCCAACTTCCGTAACCTCCCATTACCCAAATTAAACCCCATTAACCTCTCCATTTAATCCTCACCTATCACATTCTCACCTTGCATTATTAATCCGAACCAATTTCCTCTCATTTTATCACTTTTCTCACAAAAACCAAAAACCTCTTATCTCTCACTCTTGTTCTTGCATGCAATGGAAGCAATTCAATTTAGAGATGGTGAGCATGGAGAAAATCAGAGAGAGAGGTTCATCCGATTCCAGAACCGTGGTGTGCAACCCACGCGATATGTCGACACTGTCAAGAGCCTGCTTCAAAAGGTCGGTCTGTGGGATCTTTGCAGTCAGCCCCAGCCCACATTCGAGCTTCTGACATTGGAATTCCTAAGCTCATTCCATTACATCACTCCTACCGGTTCTCAAAGTCAACTCACCGGCGTCGCTAAGTTCAGATTGCTTGGCCGGGAGTTCGAACTTTCGCAAACAAGGATAGCCGAGTTGCTAGGCTTCGATCACGGGAATGAAGCTCACCTCCGCGTGCCGGACAATTTCAGTGAAACCGCTTTCACCTTATGGCACGACATCACCAACACCCGTGCCTCAACCTTTCAGAGCCTGAATGCTACGCATATCCACAACCCGGTGATCAGATATTTTCATCGCATCATTTGCAACACCATCTTTGCACGAGAGAGTAACCACAAGCTCAACTCCAAGGAGCTTTTGTTCTTGCACTGCGCTCTAAATGATGAGCCTATCAACGCTTCCCCGTTCATGCTATCCCATATCCATTCCATTGCGCAAAGAGGCGCAACCCCCTTTTACATAGGCGGCATTGTCACTACCCTCGCCATTCAGCTGCAGCTTGGTGACTTGGTCGTCAATTTGCCTAGCAGAGCCGCCGAGTTCCTAACGAATAATTATTGCAGGTCCGCACACTTGATTGCTCAGAGAGAGGATGGCAGGTTTAGCCCTGTTATCCACGGCACTGTTTATCACCACATCATCTTGCCGTGCCGTGACAGCATCGATCCGTCTAGCCGAGCCAACTGGATCTTTGCTTTACCGGATGCTGCCGGCCACGCCCCCATTCCTGAGGAGCAGGCCGATCCCCCAGCGGACGAGATGCAAGACAACCCTAGATCCAGCTGAGCATGTCCAGGACATTCCAGAGACATCCACCCGACAGCCTCCTGCACAAGAATTCACACTTGAGGACGTCCTCCGTGTGATTCATCAGCAAAACCAGATGAATGCCGCACTGGAGCGAAGGCAGCAGTAGCAACATGATGCATTACTCCGCGCTATTGCCACCAACCAGAGGACTACTGATGAGAAGCTCGGAGAGATCCTTAGCGAGCTAGAGGCTTTGCGCATTGATATCACTGCTATCACCGGTACCGGTTCTGATCCTGAAGCGACTCCGACCAGACGCTCCCGCACCAGAAGCCGAGGCCGTGGTCATCAGCAGCCTTAATTTTAGTTTTTGTTTATGTTTTTCCGTTTTCGTTGTTTGTATTGTACTTTAACCGCTATTATATCACAACATTGAGGACAATGTCTGATATAGTGTGGGAGAGGTACCTTTCATTTTCCGCATTTTCCCTTTTCGCACTTTTCCATTCCATTGTATTTCCTTTTCGTAAGTTAATGAAACGAGCAATTTTTGTGCTATTTTCTTTAGTTTCGAACTTTCCCCGTTTATTTAGCCATACCGAAAAAAATATTTAATTAATTCTTCGCATTACCCGACTTACCTACGAAATCATAATTAGGAAGCTGAGAACGATTCAACAAGACCAATACAGTCTTGACACCTTAGACTTCCCACTTAAGCAATTCCGTTCCGATGATTGTTACGACTACACCTTAAGTTTCATCTCTAAAGTAACCCCTAGTAGTTTATACTAGCAGACAGCACCGTCTGAACACAAACCACGTGGGGAGCCGATGAATATAAGCGTTTGATGCCTAATCTATAATGATCCTTCATATCTCGATGCAAATGAAAAGAAATTGCACCAAAGTACACGGTCGCATATAAGAAACGAGAAATATGAGAAGGAGTCCATTGCGGGTTGGTTCAGAGGTACTGGTTCTGAACTTGGTAGGGCGTGCTACGGCTCGATCCCCCACAACCTCCAAATCGGATAATGTATATAGGGTTACCACATTCGTGTACCTGACCCCGTGCTTATAAAGGATCAAATTCGCTAACCGGCTACTCCACTACGTGCGTGCTAAGGCAAAGGGCTTAATGTGATTGCGCTAGAATGAAACCGGGCGAAATAAGATCGAAAGACTCTAGGTGAAATCGTAAAGCAATTACCGAATGTTTCGTTTAACGGGAAGTCGACGACTTAGCTTGTTGCTTGTGTCATTAGTGTATCGTTAGTGTTTTATCAAAGTACCGGTTTACCTGACAAAACGATCCCTCGTACGGTTTGTTATGTGTGTGCGTCGATAAAAACTTGTCCGACAATTTTCAACCGACTATTTGCTTGAGGACAAGCAAAGGTTTAAGTTTGGGGAAGTTTGATAACGAGAAAATGTATCGATTATATTGCTATGTTTCAATACCGTTTTATCATATAATTGTCATTTTAACACCCGATTCCTCGAGTTTTCTTTGCCATTTTGCAGGTACATCATATACAGAGCTAAATCAAGAGCCACGAGTGAAATGAGCAAAAACAACCATTAAAAGATGAAGAAATGAGGAATTCTGCATAACCTGCATATTTTGTTACACTCACGGTCGTCACCTAGGTGTCACGACCGTGACACGCCAAAAGGAGCACTCACGACCGTGACAAATCCCTCACGACCGTGACACATATCATACAAGGACACAAACGTGACACCCTTGTCACGACCGTGACAAGGGAAAACTAGGGTATTTGACTGAAGACTTGGTCATGAACGTTATGCTGCATGAAGTGCCTATTTTCCAGCTGACCCAGTATTCACACGTTCCCTGGATTCTCTCATTCTCCTACGAAGCCCAAGCAACAATTCAACTACCAAGCCCATTTAGTTTTCTATAAATAGCTTAATTTGAATGAACAATCAAACAGAGTTTTAGTTTTTAATTTCTTGCGGAAGCTCTGCCGATTTATTTTGCACCCTTTATTTTTCCAGCATTAATTTCATTGCTTTATTTTTCTTGTATCCAAACCAACCTTATAACAATTTCCAACATCAGGAAATTGTTATAAATTAATTTGTTTCAAAACCTTCAGATTCTTTTAGAATTATTCATTTCCGATTCCGGTCAGTACTCCGAGCTTTCCAGCCTGTGGAAGAAGGAGTCAACTACTTTTATTGTTATCCAGGTTTATATTAATTTGCAATTATATTTATGTTGAATATTTATTTTTCTGCCATGCATATTTCGTTTTATGTTTCTCTGCCTCTGTCCGGTTCAACAATAATGAGTAGCTAAATACCTTAGGGCGGTATGTAATTAAAACGAACTAAATCGGTAAAATCAACTCTAGGCTTAAAATAATTAAGAGCTTAATATTCTGGCTGGGACTTTTTATTATAAAATCAACCTTTTTGTTATGAGAGTAAGCAAAGTGTATTAGGTTAGGTCAAGACCACGAGAGTGTGAGATTTTAACCAGATAGCTAAAGTTAGGCATTTAAATTAAACACAGCGAGAGCGCTTTAAAATAAATTAGAATTACTAAGTTTCCAAAAATTATTTCTAAACACTTATGGGCTAGCGAGAGCAGGCATAGGGCTTTAGGGGTAAGATCTGAGATAAGACCACGAGATTGTGAGTTAAAGATATTTAAACTGGTAACCTCTACAGAATAGATTAAGTGAACCCTCTTTATAAGCCTAGGTTAGATTGACCCGCCTAAGTTAACCTAATTACATACCGACCGCCTTAGTATTATTTATTAAACTTAATTTTAATTCCCGCCTTTAATCTTTAATAACAACCAAAAATCGTGACAACCCTTCACCTTAGCTAAACTAGAAATTCCTCTAGCACTAAGTAACCATAGAGTCCCTGTGGATTGATAATCTTAAATATTACTTCGATAGGCTGTGCACTTGCAGTTAAGATACCGCTAGACACATAATTAGATACGTCTTTAGCCCATCATGAAGCATGTGAAAGTTATGGCTGGTCAAAGTTCAGTTGACTTTTCTTAAGAAAACCCTAATTTAGAAACTCCTGATTCTTGATGATCTGGAACTTTCTTGATGAATCATGATCAAAACTTGATCAAATGATGAATTTTACTTCATAAACTTGATGTTGGCAAAAAATATTGAAGTTTGACCTTAATTTGACCACAGTTGACCTCAGTTTGACTTTTTAACTACTTTGACTGATTTTTGCATATCTGATCATCTGACTGGTCAAACTTATTGGGAAAGCCTTAAAACTTGACATGGGGATTCTTGAATACATGTGGGATGTTATTAAGCTCACTTGAGGCCTTGAAAATCATTTTAACCTGAGGAAACTCAAAACCCTAGTTTTGGACACTTTGCTTAGGATGAGGCATTGTCTGGGGAAACTTCCACACTTCTTGATCAATTGGGAGTCTTGAGAACCTTATGATCATTTAGAAGTCTTGAGAGATATTGTCTTGATTGTGGGAGGGAAAATTTTGGGGTACAACACAAATGCAGTTTGAATTTGAAATGAGTCTTGTTGGAGAGTTAAATTATTTCCTTGGTTTGCAAGTAAAACAGATGGAAGATTCCATTTTCCTCTCTCAAAGCAAGTATGCCAGAAACATATTCAAGAAGTTTGGAATGGAGAGTGCCAGCCATAAAAGAATACCTGCTCTCACTCATTTAAAGTTGTCTAAAGATGAAAAAGGTATAAGTGTTGATCAAAGCTTATATGGAAACATGATAGGAAGCCTGTTGTATTTCACAGCTAGCAGACCTGATATTGCTTTTGTTGTTGGAGTGTGTGCTAGATATCAAGCAGAACCCAAAGTCAGTCACATAAATTAAGTCAAGAGGATTATAAAATATGTGAATGGAACTTGTGACTATGGTATGCTGTACTCTCATGGTTGTGATCCCATCTTATTTGGATATTGTGATGCTGATTGGGCTGGAAGTGCAGATGATAGAAAACATACATCTGAAGGGTGGTTCTTCTTAGGAAATAATCTCATATACTGGTTCAGCAAGAAGCAAAATTGTGTTTCATTGTCTACTGCAAAGGATGAGTACATAGCAGCTGGTAGCAGTTGTTCTCAGTTGGTTTGGATGAAACAGATGTTGACTGAGTATAATATCACACAATATGTCATGACATTATATTATGACAACCTAAGTGCCATCAATATTTCCAAGAACCCTATTCAGCACAACAGGGCCAAACATGTTGATATTAGACATAATTTCATAAGAGACCTTGTTAAAGATAAAGTGATCACATTGGAGCATGTTGCCACTGAGATGCAATTGTCTGATATATTTACAAAAGCGTTGGATGCAAATCAGTTTGAAAACCTAAGAGGTAAATTATGAATATGTCTTTATGAGGGATTATAGCAATTACTGACTTGTGGGAACATTCTTAAGGACATTTTATATTTTCAAGATTTAAAATTAATGCAATTGAGGCGTATAATTATATCTGAAATATTTGATTCCCTCATTAGTTTTCCTATTCAAGTGAAATATTTTTAAAAGTTTCTTATTCCTAACAAAACACACAACTACATCACTACTCTCAACCACTCCTTCATCTTCCATACTTGTCCAAGACATTTTCCTTCTCTCACGCTGCATAGCTCAAACCGTTCAACCATGTCTCAACATCACTCTGCTTTCCCTTCAAAGAAGTCTTCTCCTAAGATTGGCTTCATCTCTCCTCTTGGGGTTCAATCCATGAACCTCTTTGAAGATGTTCTTTGTAAGCTCTGTATTTTTGGGATTGGCATTAATTTTTTAAAACAAATATAGCAGCAAAATGTTGTATAAGATCTTGCAAAATAAGAACAAATTTAGCTAGGAAGTCCTTTTGTGCGCCTAAACATGTTGTGTTGAAGTGTTTAAACATCTGGAACAAAATGTCGAAGAAGATGTCAAGACAATTCTTTCGACATCATGAACTGATAAAAGATGATTGAAGATTCTATTATGATTTAATATAAACAAAATATTCAGAGGATATGAAGCAATCTAATGTGGCGTTGATTTAAAGATATTGAAGATTTAAATTTAAATTGAAGACAAATATTGAATAAATATATACTTTCTATATTTAGAGATATTTTAGGAAGTTGTTATTTTTGAAGATCTTATTTGTAGCAGATTTTTCTGCATGATTGTAGCAACTGCTATGCTGCATCTTTTAGGCCTAAAATCCAGTTGGGAGTGGGTTATAAAAAGAAACATTGTAACCTAGGTTTAGTAACCAACCAAAGATGTAAAAGTAATATCATTAGGGTTGAGTTCTTGTAGCAGTCGTGCGAAACAAGTTTCATTCTTTGTGGTTGTTTTTATTTGCAATCCTTAAAGCTTTTAAGCAAGAGGTATTGTATACTTGACTGAATCTTTGAATCAAGGTTAAGATGTTGTCATGGAAGTGTGTCTTTTGACTTTAAATTGTTAAGTTTATCACTGTTGTGATTGTAAGGGAGTGAGATAGGGTTCTCATAATTAGGAGTTCCTCAGTAGAAGTTGCATTGGTAGTGATTAAATGAGAAGGCTGTAAAATGTAGGTGTTTATTGAGAGTCTTTGAATTGATACTACATAGTGGATTTCCTTCCTGGCTTGGTAGCCCCCATAGTAGACGAGTTTTCATCAAACTGGGTTAACAATTCGAATGTGTTTCTTACATCTTTTTTATTTTATACTTTATGCAGTGTTCTTGCTGGACATCAAACCAGATGTTTAAACATCATGTAGTATTGTTAATATCTGGTATATCAGAATTTTTAATGTTGTTATTTGTACCTTGCCATGTTATTTGACATCTAAGTTTGTCATACCAGAATTTCATTCTTGACCTTGCTCCTTTGAATGTAGTGATTCCTGATGTTCCTAAGGTTCAAAACCCTAGAACTCCACATGCAAGAAAACCAAAAGATAGTTCTTCATGTCCTTCATCTGATGCTAGGGAAAGAAAGGAATTTGTTTATGCTAATTAAACCATTGAGAAACTTATTACGAGGATTTTGAATGAAGATCGTCTTGTTGCTGGGGTGTCTATTCCTTTGGCTCGACTTCCTACTCCTCAGAGTAGTCAGAAGAACCAAGATGATGATAGTCCAAATGTGGAAACAAATGATGATCCAAATGATGAAAAATATGTGGGAACACCTGTTGCTGAAGATGATGAAAAAGATGTTGAAACACCTATTGCTGAAGATGGAGAAAAAGATGTTGAAACACCTGTTGCTGAAGATGATGAAAAGGATGGTAGAAAACCTGTTGCTGAAGAAGATACTGAGGTTATGAAGGATGCTAAGTCAGGTCCTACTGAAACAAAGAAGGTTATTCCTGATGATGTGGTTGATCTTGATGACGTTTTTGATAATGACCTTATTGCTAGTATTAACCCTGGTATAGCCAATAGGCTCATATCAAGAAAAAGGCAAGAAGGCAGTTGAACTAAGTTCTCCTAAGAGTAAGGCTACTACAGGAAAAAGGTCCCTCCAAGAACACTCCTAAGAAGACTGTTGTTGGCTCCTCAAAAGGTTGGAGCAAAGTAATCACCAAGAAGAGGAAGGCTAAAGTTCATTTTGATTCAGAGGGTGATGTTGAAAGTGATGTCCCAGACATCACTCCAAGAAAGAAACCAACCACCAGTAAAATTGTTGCTAGAGTGCCTAATGCACCTCTAGACAATATCTTTTTCCATTGTATTACAAGTGTAAACAAGTGGAAATATGTTTATCAAAGGAGACTGGTGTTGGAAAGGGAACTGGCTAGCTCTGCTCTTGAGTGTAATGAGGTCACGGACCTTATCTACTTTGTTGGGTTGTTAAAAAATGTTACCAGATTTTCTAAGTGCTATGAAATTCTTGTCAAATAGTTTATTGTGAATCTATCTGAGGATTATGCTGATGGTACTTCCAAAGATTTCAGAAAAGTGTTTGTGAGAGGTAAGTGTGTTAATTTCTCCCCCAATGTGATCAATACTTATTTAGGTAGAGATACTGCTTGCTGTAACACTCCGTTTTTATTTTGATTATTATTTGTGAGTTAACTAGGAATTGATGTAATCGATTATATGTTTTGGTGTGTATTCGTTGTAATTATGTATCCATGGTAAGGGATAGTAGCCTTAAGAAGAAGACTTTAAGGTAGTAGGAGTGTGTGACCAAAAGTGTAGAGATTGGTGGTGTGGTGAGTAAAACTAATTACACTATGTTAGTTAATATATATTTAATTATAATATTAGGAGGATATTGATTTAAATAATATTGGGTGGATAATTAAAATAGTGGATAATTAGAGGGTGTAACTAATAATATTAGTAAAAGTAGTATTATTATGGTTAGCATTATTATTATTATTATTACTATTATCATTATTATTATTGTCATTATTATTATTATTATTATTATTATGATTATCGTTATTATTATTAAGATTATTATTAGGTAAAAATAAGAGTTATTAATAATATTGTTAGTGGGAGAAAAATAAGGAGTTAATGGAGAGAAATAAGGAATAAATAGGTTTTAGGTGGATTTGGTGGGAGGTTAACAAAAGGAAAAAGGGAAGACAAATTTTTTATCACATAAGAACGGCTGAGAGGAAGAACAAGAGGGAGGCTAGGAAAAATCTCCATCATCAATTCTCGCAGAATTTTATCAGGAATTCAGGTAAGGGTGGGTTCAATTATTATAATCGGATATGAAATCCAATATTTTGATTGGGCAGTTAGGTTGATACGTCTTCGTCGATTGTTATGGCGGTTATGGAAATTATCAATAAATTATGTTCATGTTGTGTTGTGTTGCAATGTTGCTGAGTTTGTGAATATACATAAATTATAACTAAACTTGAATTAATATATTGAATCATATAAAAAATAATTGGATGCTGGAAAATGAATTGGGAAGAAGATATGGAATTTTTTTAGTAAGGGGCCACTTTGGTAGGGTGGGCCCCACATACCCTTGGGGATGGCGCAGGCCATGGAAGATGCCATGGAGATGGCGCAGGCCGTAAGGCCTCATGAAGATCATGGCGCTGGCCATAAGTGCGGCATGGCGTGGGCCATGCGGTAGGTGATGATCTTGAGGTGGCGCAGGCCCATAGGAGGGGTCCTGTAGCCATTAGTTTTTATGTTCAATTTATTCACTTAATTAAACTAATAATTAATCTAATTAGGTGAATATATCATTAATTAGTTCTATTTTATCTAAGACTAATTAATACTTTAGGAACAGTAGAAATATTATTAATTAGTAATATCATGATTTTGTCAACTAAATTAGAACCTGTATTAAATGATTTTCTTTATACAAAGCTTACATATCAGTGTGATGAGGCAGTACATATTAGCAGTAGGGAAGTTTAGAATTTTTTACAGAAAACCGAATTTAGCAGATACCCTTTTCATAACAGTGAATTTTAGAATGTTGAATTTTTGGCAGGATTTCTTAAAGGGCAGTATTAACCGCAAAATGTTAAAAAAAAAACAGTGTTGAGTTAGTCGGTTAGCCGAATTAGGCGGAAAACTTAGTTCCTCGGAATTTAACGAAATTTTTCGGGATAAGTCGTGTAATATTATTGTTGATTTTGATGCGTTGTTTTTGTCGAAATTACGTCGTAAAGTTGTGTTACAGGTACAACTGATGTCGGTAAGTTGTTCCGGTTGGGAAAGTCTTAAAGTTATTATGTTGTAGGCTTTAAAGCCAAAGTTGAATATAAGTTGATTAATTTGGAAAAGTGGTCGTGTTGTTATTGTTGTTATGTTGTATGGGTTTAAAGTCGTGTATAGCATTTAAGTCATGTGCATTGTCGGAGCCGTTGCTCACACCACGTTGGCCTGGATTGGCAATTAAAGTTGGACGTTGAAGGCTTATGCCTTGTTGCCTCGATAAATTGGCAGATTTTTAAGTTGGGAGTTTACTCCGAATGGTACCACATGCATAATTAGTCGAGTCTCATTAAAGTTGCATTATTGTTGATTTGTTGTGTTGACATTTGATGTAATTTGTGAGTGGTGTTTGTTTACGATCCTTAGTCATTATATTATTTTTCATATACTGCTTATAATTATTGTAACTCACCCCTTCTGTTGAATGTTGTCCTTATGGGGCAACGTGCAGGTAATCATGAGGAGTAGCCGGTTACCATTAGTCGAGTCAGTGGTCAGTCGCTCTGATACGTAGCACTCGGGGGGGATTGACGCGTGTCTTCTTTGTTGATCTTTTATTATTGCAAAATTTTATTTAGTTAAAGAACTTAAAATTTGCTTATTTCTTATTTTAAAGTTGTTATTAGATTGAATAAAAATGCTATGAGCTGTGATGTGAATCCGCTGCTTAAAGTTTTATGAAGTTGATTTATTTGAGTAAACTGAAGTTGTGTTGTGTTATTATGAAAAATATACTATATATTAAGTATGACTTCCTTAAGTTGAAATTTGTTTATAGTTGAAAATGTGATATCCCGTTTTGTGGAAAGTTTTTATAAACTCTGATTTCAGTTATATTCGCGGTTAGAAAATGGGGTGTTACATGCCAACCATAGTTGGAGGTTACTGATAACCAAGTTTGCAAAGTCATCCCTGCAAATCAGGTTAAGGCTTGGCCAATGAAGGGAAACTTGTATACTAGCATGCTAAGTGTGAAGTATGTCATGCTTAACAAAATTGGTGCTACAAACTGGGTGCCAACAAATCATACCTCAAACATAGCTACTAGGCTGGGTAGATTTATTTATGTCATAGGGACTAAAATTTTTTTAATTACGGGACCTATATTTTTTTATCATACCATGAAACATGCTGGAACATTGGCTGTCAAATTACCAATAGCTTTTCCCTATCTTATTTGTGGTATAATATTAAATCAGTACCCTGCTATTTTGACTGATTCTGACACTGCTTTCAAAAGAGAAAGTTCTTTTTCCTTTCATTACAAGTTATTTCTGGTAACTCATGTCCCTAACATTGCTGTGACATCTGCTGGGACATCTACTAACAGCAATCCTATTAACAATGCTACTATCATTACTGAGCTCAAGGAGGCCTATAAAGAGCTAGAAGAAAGAAAAATGAAGTTTGAGAAAATGATTAGTATGCTGGAAAAGGATGTGACTAATTATGAGCAAGAAGAGAATGAAGCTGAGAAACCCAGTGATGGTGCTGAAGCAGGTTCTGAACAGAATGGTGAAAGTTCTGGTGGCTCAGATGGTGGTTATGATAGTGAGGAAGAGGATGATATTGTTGAAGATGGCCATGGATAATTTGGTCCTGATGAAGATTAAAATGTGTTTGTCTTTCTGGTGGATCTTCTATTGAAGTTTGTCTTTGTTTTTTATTTATTGTTATATGTGGTTCTTTGGCCCTTGAAAACTTGATGTAACTTCTGTTTTGGTTTTCTGGATTTCCGGTGTATTTGTTTTTGGATTTCTACTCTTTATGAGCTTATGTACTGACACTTCTTTGATCTATTATAGTTTAATGAATTGGCTCCATTTTTGAAAGGGGGAGATAATTAGATATATCTAGTTCATTGTTGTTGTGCTCTGGCTTGTGTACAGGTTTGTTCTACAAGTTGAATTGAGAGGGAGATTGTTAATCTCTTGTTGTGGTATGGTTCTTGTGGTATCTTCTACAGGTTTTGTTAAGGGGGATATTGTTAATCTCTTTGTTCTTATGCTGCCTTATTTTTTCTCTGTTGGTTGTTCTCTGATAGGTGCTTGAATTATTTTAGCCAAAAATTTGCCAAAGGGGGAGTTTGTAGTTGTTGTAGATTGGCAACATTTTATGGTAAAACAAGTTTTATGTTCTCAAGTCATGATTGATGTCATGACATGATGTTTAAGCAATCCGCAGGTGTGAAGTTTTAGTGTCCTGCTGTTTGATCAGGATGTCAAGACTAATGTCATGACATCTTTGTCTGGTTTTTAAGACTTGTTTGGTTCTTTTAATTCTACACGCGTATTCAATTATTATGTTTAGTGCTTTTGTTGAGAATTATTAGGCGCTATATTTGGCAGGTTGTTATTCAGCATGGTTTATTCTTGTAGGAATATTTTATATGGTTGCTATTTATTCCTTTATTTATGGGAATTAGTTTTATTAGGGTAAAACTTTTTCACAGCTGCAGCAGGCCCATGCCCATGTTCATATCTCTATTTAAAGGTTGTGAATCCCTAATCGAAGAGATAGAAAAAGCGTTGAAGAATGTTACTTGTGTTAGGGTTTTTACGTGTTTTTAGTTTTCTTGTGAACCAAACAATTATCACGTTGATAATTATATTGGACTAGGTTTTGTTGAATTGTAAGTTGTCCACTCAAAGCTTTTAAGGAAGAGTGATTTGTTCTTGACCGAAGCTTTTAAGCAAGGTCAAGGTTTATCTTTGAAGTGTGTCTTCTATTGCTTGGTTGTTAGTTTGTTATCACTGCTATGATTGAGGGGTAGTGAGAAGTGTCTCATATCTGAGTATTGCTTAGCTAAGAAGTTTCATTGGGTAGGAATTAAGTGAAGGGTGTAAACTGTTAGGTTTAACTCTAAATTAATACTGCTTATAGTGGATTTCCTCCTGGCTTGGTAGCCTCTAGATATAGGTGTGTTGCACCGAACTGGATTAACAATTGCTTGTGTCTATTAAAGTTGTTGTGATTATTTAACTTGTTCATATTTAAATATGTCAGATATTAGTGTCGTAACATCTCATTCGACATCTCATATATGGTTCTAGAATTTCAAAAACAGTGGTTGTTTACATATATAACATAATTTGTGCATCAAACTGACATTATGTTCATCAATTTTACATCAAAGACTAACATTTTGTTTATCAAACTGTCAAAAACACTATATACGTACATCAAAAGCTAATTGTCAAAATAGTTTTGTTTAAATCAAAATATAAGTGTAGCAAAATATATGTTGAGGAATGTTATTGATAAATCAAACAACTTGTTGACCCTTAAGCATATTATGCATATACACCCAATGTTTGCGAAGATCTACAAAGTCCTAAAGGGGGAATGGGGTTTGGTCGTTAAACACCTACATAAGAAAGAGAAAAATATTGAATATCATGCATTTCAATAGTCAACTTATATATTAATGAAATATATACCTTATCCCATGAATCAACAATACCGCCAAGGACAATGTTTAACATGTGTTTCATGACATAATACCCACACTCGTAAGTCTCTGGTTGTCTCCTTGTCTACATATTTATGAAATAATTACATGAATATAACCACACATGAATGTAAATGCAAATGTAAAAAAATAATTACATGAATACTAACCTCAGGAGCCACCCATGTCGGCTTTTTTAAAACATTCCTCAACATATTAACTTGCTCCACAAACTACACGTTGAAAATGAATTCAACATATTACATATGATAAACTAATTACAATTAATGTCAAAGAAAATGATATTAAACATAGACACTTACGTTTGAATCATTTTTTTCATTGGTTTATGGAGTGGAGTATGCAAGAAATACAGTGTAGTCATTGTATTTGTTCTAAATGATATTATGATCAATTGCCAATGACCACTGAATGAACACGAGAATATATATATATATATATATATATATATATATATATATATATATATATATATATATATATATATATATATATATATATAATTAGTTTTTACTAAAACAAAACAAAATAATATATATATATATATATATATAAATAAACTACAACAATACTTACTAACAGAGGAATGATGCAAGATAACATTCTTTTCCTCCCTCATTTAGCCGACTTCTCAAGTAATTTTCAATTTTTTTTCCTTCATTATATGCCCATATAACATAAGTTGGCTCCAAGATTCCCTAAATACTTGATTTATTCAACTCTATACAAAGACGGTGAATGTACCTAAATGGTCAAAGAAAATGAATCAATTAAGGGAGAACGTACAAAAAAATGATAATATCAATGACATGTATATTCAACAATATACTTAAGTGCACAAAAATTGCAAAATACATACGTCAAGACACTTAAATCCTGCGTGAAAATCCCTTACATCTTCAGGACCGTAATACATTACGTCCAATTGTGGACAATATTCTAACGGGATATGTTGTGATAAATTTGTTGTTGCAATGAAGATGTATAAATTGATTATTTCATTTGGACTAGGGTCCAATAATCCATTGCAGTTATCCACAAGGGGGAGGGGTTGTATTACTTCCTCTTGTAGAAGCACGATTTATAACACTTTTAATTGGAGTTTGATGATTATCACCATCAACGCAACAATTATCTTCATTTGTTCATTGTTCGAGGTTTTCACTTAACCTCTGCATCATAACATTGAATTATAACATAAATAAAAAATAAGCACAATATATATCATACATCTCAAGTAAAGCACATACCAAATATAACATTTGTAACTTTTCCATGTCTTTTCTCCTTTTTCCCTCTTCTCTTCAAACATCCTCCGTTGTTCTTCCAATTGCCTCTCAAAATTTTTAATCTTTTGTTGTTGAGCATTCAATTCAAGGGTTTTGGTGCTTCTCCTTTGAGACCCAAAGTATGACCTCAAGCTGACACCTTCTCCAACACCACGGACACAACCTCTATGCTCAGCTGTTTTGATAGCTTCCACCAATATGGCATGCCGTGCTTCCGGAACAAATGTGCCTTCACGAGCCTCCACAACCAAATTATCCTACACAACATGAGCAACTTACATAAGCAAGCGCATTTAAATATTATAAGCAAAACAAAATGTATACTTACAATTTTCTCAGCAACTACTTTTGAAGCCTCAGAGGTGTACTCTCCATTAGGTCTTACTCGAGCTCTCTTTCATTTCTTGTATCTTGATGGTGGAGATGGAATGTCACCATCTCCCTTTTTTGTTGTTTTTCAAGCATCATTTTCTTCTCAAGTTTCCCGTAACTCCCACGAGACAATCTATGGGGGTACATGTTTTCACCTTATTTTGAACCCCTACTTCATTTTTAGCATGTTATTAACAAAGTGGTTAATGTGTATGATTAGTATCTATAACTCATTAGCCTGACATTATCGATTAAATAAGACTAGTGCTAACCCTGCATTACTCAGAACGACGTTTCTTCGCAAACCCGTGCCACACCTTCCTTGATATAAAAATATACCAAATCCATGGATGTTTAGGACCGCTCTTAGACCTCGTAATGTAGTCAGCCGTGAGCTGTGACTTAAATCCCCTCCAACGAAAACCGACATAAGATATCCACTTATTTTTTAATTTTGAGTTATCGACAATCTCAAAATTCAACTATATTGAAATTAATACATAAGTATGAATCAAAACCTATAGGTAGTGAATTAGAAACTATAAAGTATGAATTAGAAACTATGTAATACCTTAACGCCTGTCCATATGCTATCTTTGACATTATCATCCACTTCTCTTCAGTCATCTATCAGTATACTGACCTTGCTACGTGCAAGGAAAGAAACATAACTCTTAAAAGTAGAGTCATGTGGATAATCCACTACTCTATACGACGAATCAAACTCAATCGAAATTTCCACACCAGATGATTTGCGAACTGATGTGAGTTGGAGCATCATTGTGACACCTCTTTGTGATCTTTTTGTTTGAGTTGTATTCACAGAACACTCAATCGTTTGAGTATCTTCGCTGCTTCATGTTGAAGAACTTGACAAGGTCGACATCTATGTTCAAAAACAACAAAAACAATATCAACAACAACATTAACAACAAGAACATAAACAACAAGAACATAAGCAACAAAAAAATGAACAACAATGGCAAATGAGTTTATTGTATATGCATGAGAAAAATATTTTACGTACCCTAAACGTGATGACTAAGTTAACGTTGTTGTTGTTGTTGTTGGTGTTGTTGTTGTCTTCCTTCCTTGCAATAACGACGATGTTGTTGTTATCTTCCTTCTCGACGGTGATGATGATGACGGTGGTATTGGGTGGTGCATAATCTTCCTTCCGTAACGATCGTGACGATGATGATGAAAACGAAAACAACACAATGAATAATGGATACAGATGATACAAGATTTGGTTGACATTGATTATTGTTTCACATTATTGAACGTTAAGGTTTAGGGTTGAAATCGTCTATCGTTTCATCTAGTTTCTATTTTCAATGGAAAAAAGGATATTAAAGAGACAAGTAAACTAGCTAGGAGTATATTGTAAAGCTACTACGACGGTCTATACAATCATCCGTTATGATACAAAAAGTATTGAAACTATACTACGACAATCGTTATTACAAGCTGTCAAGATATATTCCTTTCATAATAAGATTTCATAATGAAGCGCCAAAGTCATATTTAGAATTAAAATTTAAAAAATCATACAAAATATATCACAATGGTGGAAAAAACAATCGTAGTCATAACCTTTAAGTTTTTTTATTTAAAAGTAAATAAAAAAAGAAAAGGTGCGCCTTAACATAAAAGGAATAATATATATGATATCGTTGAGGTTCGAATCCATGAAAGCTTGATGGTATCACCACAGTTGTCTTATCAATAGTTGTTATATACAAATAATTTTAAATAAAAAAACAAATATAATACAGTAGCGTCATAGTTTAAATATGTCACAACGGTGTAGGGATGAACCATGGTGAGCCTGGTGTCGTTGTTTAAGCGTTTTGCAGTAGTGTCTTTAGCTTGTATTCCAGAGCAAAGAAGTTTTGAGCATGTGTGCTTGAGTAAGGAAGTCTCGGACTTGTGTATCCGAGAAAGGAAGTCTGTACTTGTGTGTATAAGCAAAGTTGTTTGAGTAACATTCCCTAGCATTATGAGTATATTTTTGTCAGTTTTGACATTGCACGTCTTTTCTGTCAACTTTCTACTTAAAGTTTGTGTTACTGGTAGTGTCATTCTAGCTTGATTCCGCAACATGATTCTTTGATTTTTGTAATTTTCCAAAGCTTTCTTTCTTCTTTTTGCACTTCTCATTTTCCTTGTAAATTTTAGATTCATCAACTTTCATTTTTTTTTGCCTGCAAAGCTTGCCCAAATACCTTTTTTTAATCTCTTTGTTTACTTCTCATCTCATGTGCTTTTAGGGAGACTTGAAAATCTTTAATCTTCATTGTAACAAGGTGTTTCGATTATTCTATTGTTCAAATAATGTAACCAAAACATGGATTCAAGGTTTTCAAAGCCTTCTAAATTTTCTTGGACTCACTAATTATTTCATCACATGCTTTCATTTGATTAGTCACCACCACAATCTAATGAAAAACTTTTTCACGATTCTTGCTCATTCATTCTTAACATTTCATATTGGCCTCTTAGTTGTTGAATCTTGAGCTTCTTGAGATTGTTTCACCATAATCTTTTGATTCGTTTTTTATGTTTCTTCTTCAATTATTTTCTCAAAGATATTTGGATCGACACATTGATGAATCACGAATAATCACTTTCCATCTTTCTTTGTTCACGATGTAGTGTTCTTTACGCCTCAATTGCATTGTATTCTAATGTTGTAATTCCATCATTAACAATTAAAGAATAAATTGAAACTTAAAAATCACCTTCATTTGAGTACATCATCAGTCATAGTTTTCACTTTTGAATATTGTCGGACTCTTAGAAAATTAATTTGAGGTATTCGACTTTGTTATCGATATATCCGAAAATAATGGATGAAATGAAACTTGAATTTATTATACCAATTTGTTGGAACTATATGAGATTTATGACATATGTAGGGAGGAAAAATTGTGTTATTTATGAATCAAACTATTGTAAGTAACTCAACAAGTTATGTAACTAACTTTAACCAATTAGTTAAACTTGTAAGAAAATGTTTTTTAATTGCTTTTTAAACAAAATTATAACACACCAGCGACACGGTGGATTCTTAATTCAGATCTTTTTAGAGACAATTGTAAAATGATCATAAATATATTTTCGTTTAAAATTTATAAAAAAAAACCTTTTTCAATGTAAATAAAATAATATTTTATTTTGATTATTTCATTATACTTCTCTTTTTCTATAATATATATATATATATATATATATATATATATATATATATATATATATATATATATATATATATATATATATATATATATATATATATATATATATATATATATATATAAATATAAAAGTTGGGTGATGGTGATTTAGGCTATTGTGTTGCCCACTTATAATTAAGTGGTTTTTGATAGCTTAGCTTATATAATGGTCCAATATGCATGTCATTAACTAAAGAGAAATGATATTTCTAAACCAAATATGAGAACTTACATCGTAATTTTATACATTTTTATTTTTTTTAAATATATTTAATGATAATTTTTCAATTTTACTTATACAAATAAACACATGTTAATGTTGTATTTTAGATGGTGTAGGCATACAATGTATTTCCTTCGTTCTCTTTTATAAAAAAATATTTGATTTTTTAAATTTATTGAATAAATAATATATTTAGACTATAAATAGACCAGATATATAAACTATTTAATGAATACAAAAAGTTAGAATTTGAGAATGGAGAGAGTAGAATTTTGATGTTAGAATAACAATGCTCTTAACTAAATTCCAGTACTCTCATATTTTAAAATTATAAATATAAAGGACCACTGTCACTGATTTAACAACAAACAAGAACACTAAAAAGCATATGAATAGAAACATTAATGGAAACGAATAAATCCACGTCTTGGTCACTCTAATTGTTTAGACCTAGTGGCTTAAGAAAAATACTATTGTGTTGGTAAATAAACATTTCTTAATTGGAGTTAAAATTCCAGAAATTAGAAATGCCAAAATAGGAATAAAAATCGATATTATTAGAAATGTCAAAAAAATATTATATTTATAAAAAAAACATAAATGTATTCTTATGAATGTGGATATACTGGATTCATATTAATTCTTAGTCGATTTGAATTGAAATTTCAAAATTATTAGATTCATTAATCTCAATTTTATTAATTTAAATAAAAATGCTTTGTATTTTATTAAGTTTACATTATTTCTCATAAAAATTGAGATTAATATACTAATACTAATAGTAGTCTATATTATTAATCGACTAGAAATTAATTGATTCATTCTTTCTATTACAAAAAATATTTCAACTATTACTATTACTAGTATGAAGTATTTAGTATTCCATATAGTACTAATATACTAAATATAGTATTATTACTAATATATTTGTAATGACATATATGAGATAATAAATCGAAATATTAATAGTATCGGTAGTAATATTAAGGCTATAGGGATTCAAATCATAAACCTTCTCAGCACATTAAATGAACATTAATTATTTCGAAAGAGATAAATTTCGACCATTGTGTGGAAGATATACCTAACTTTGCATACAAAACAAAAAGGCAAAATAACATTTTTAGTCCTTTAAATTATTTTATGTTACCACTTAGGTCTTTTAAGATTTTTTTTTATAACAGTTGAGTCCTTAACGTTTTAAAAAGTTTACATCGTGACCATTTTCAAGAATTTTTATTAAAAAAATGCATATGTGGCAAAAATGAAGCTTATGTGGCATTATATTTTATTTTTTATTTATTTAATAATTCCACGTGAATTTTAATTTAATTTTTATTTTTTTAAAATTAAAAAAAATTGTTTAAAAAAATATTTTTTTATAATATTTTTTTATTTTTTTAAGTTTTGAAATATATATATATATATATATATATATATATATATATATATATATATATATATATATATATATATATATATATATATATATATATCATAAAATTAGTATTTATTCCATTTAATTAATAAATATTATATTGATGAAACTATTAATAAATATTGTATGTGAATAATTAATAAAACTATTAATAAAATGGTTCGTAAATTAAAAAATGTTTAGTTAAATATATTAGTTAAAAACATAGAGTATTAAAAATATAGTGTATTAATAAAAATTAGTTAAATTAAATTAATAGATTAAACTAAATTAACACTGTAGCATTATTAATAGTATAACAAACTAAAACTATATTACCGCAGTCCATTAATAATGCTACAAATATCCATTAAAAAATATCGTATACTTAAACTATATTAACTAAAGCTATATATTTAGTCCATCCACTGTTTTTAATTATTTAAACTATATTAACTAAAAACGTACATTATACTAAAAACGTATTAAAAACTATATATTTAATCTATCTAAACTATATAAATTATATAAACTATATATTTAATAAATTATAATTAACTTTACTTTAAATTTTATAATTAACGTTTTTTATAACCAATTAACATATTTATTTTGAAAATTCACCTCATGCATTAAGCTTATAATTAACGTTTTTTTAATACTAATGCATTTTAAAATTATATTATTATACTAGTAAATTAATAAATTAAATTATCAATAAAACTGAAATATTACTGTAGCAAAATAAATAAATAAATATTAAGTATTAAATATATTAGTAAATATTAAATAAAAGAGAAATAAATACTAAGTATTAAAAAAAATTATAAAATAAATAAAATAAAATTTTTAAAAAATAATTATAAAAAATAAATTAAAAAATAATAATTAATTAATTTTTTAAATAAATTAATTAATTAAAATCCACGTGGAATTATTAAATAATAAAAAATAAAATAAAATGTCACGTAAGTTTCATTTTTGCCACATATGCATTTTTTAATGAAAATTCCAGAAAAGGGTCACGGTGTAAGCTTTTTAAAACGTTAAAGACCTAATTGTTACAAAAAAATCTTTAAAAACCTAAGTAGTAATATAAAATAACTTAAAGGACCTCTGGTGTTATTTTGTCAAACAAAAAAGATTTAGAAATATGTTCATCAACTCTACCATACTTCTAAAGCTAATTATGATACCACATTTACAACAACAAAATATGAAACAATTTTTTTTATCAAATTTAACTTGAGCATTTCTCATTATACTATAAATTACTCACACACTAGTAAAATTAAAAAAAAAAAAAAAAAAAAAAACGTCAATTCTAAATTTTAAAATATAGACGTACTAACAAACAATCTCTGAAACACGTTAAAATTAGATATGAAAAAATTCTCGAGATTCGAATTCATATAGTAAATATGAAAATTAGAATTCGAACGCGCCTAATAGATCACACATGGTCAACCTCAAGACCGCACAATTTAAATATATTATAGATTTCTAAGTTTAATTTAATCCGGATATTGGAATCTTGACGTTCGTGTTTAAGTAAACTCGTGTCTTTCCGTCTCCCACCCCCATTTTTATTTCTACAAAAGAGCAAAAATAGAGAATACGAAGAAATATTTCTCATATGCGTATACACAACTTGATCTCCTCATTTTCAAGTTTTCTCATAGCTTCTACCCATTATATTGAAACCTATCACGTCTCTACTCCACTGCATTACACTTATTTAAAGCTTGTCTCTATTGTATTGGTAAGTTGTCCATTTTTTTTATATTTCGTATGCATGCATTATCTAAATAGATTATAGATATGATACTTTAGGATTAAATGAAATACCAATTTAATTTGTGTGTGTCCTAGACTACCTTACATTGAGTTTTTTTATCATTAAAGCTTAGGATTCACAACGTATCCATCCGTCATTTTTTCTTCTTCTTTTTCTAAGTTTTAATTTTTTTATTTATATTTTGTATATGCTAATAGGCCTAAAAGTAATGAGCGGGTGAGCCCTTAAAAGGCGTCATTTTCTTTATTAGGATAACTAATTGTTAATACTTACAACTTAGCTCGTTTTATGTTTTTGTTTTATTTACTTATTATTATTATTATTATTATTTATTGTTTTTTTTTTTAATGTGCTTTAAAATTGTAAAATATATCATAATTTAATCACTATTAAAAACATGTTTTTTAAATGATAAATAAAATTTAGATTAAAAAAGAATAATCAAATGTACATCCGTTTTTTCCTCGAGTTATCGGATGCAAGATGTACATCTTATTTAAGGTCGATTACCCGTCTTCCGTTAAAAAATAATAAATAAAACTTGGATTAAAAATGGATAATTGGATATACATCTTCTTTGTCCTCGAGTAGTCAGATGTAAGGTGTACACATTATTTAAGGTCGATTACTCGTCTTCCGCTAAAAATTACATTAATTAAAACTTGGATTAAAAAGGGATAATCAGTTGTACATTCACTTTGTCCTCGAGTAATTAGATGTAAGGTGTTCTCGCGGTGAGAATCAGGAGACCAAGTTATTGGATTAATTTAACTCGCAAAACAAAATGTCACCACCAAACTTTAATTTATTCAAGGGAAGGGGAAAAGATCAAAATAAACCCATAAATATGCAATGTAAACAATGTAATAAGAGATCTAAGGTCTGGGGGTTGGTTATACTAAGTGAATGTACTAACACCATAAATATTTATAGTTCCTATAGGAATCTCTTGTTATATTTGTATTTTTTGTGATAGTTATTTGTTATTGATTGGGGGAATTGATTGGGAAAGATGATGAGAATGAGAAATGTTTTTGTTGTTTTTGTAATGTGTATAAATAAAAAGGGGTAAAAAAAACTAAAAGGTAGTGCACTAGGATCTCACAATCCTAGGCCTACGTATCCTATAATAGGAAGTCAGAGCGGTCGTAGTTCAACTAACTAAGAGTGAAGACAATGTTTATTGTGTTTAGGAGAAGAGAAAAGTTGTCATCTTAAGAGGGAATGCTCAACAATACCACCAAAAACATAGAGAAAGGGGATATTTGCATAATATGAGAAGGACTTCAACTTGGATGTAAAATCAACAAGTATGTCACTTATATCATTTAAATGAAATAGAGTTTCAAAATTTGGATTTATGTTGTGGCGATAGAAGAGACATCTCTTCTACAAAGATGCCTCATAAAGTTTGAACTAAGTCTAAACAATGGATAAGGGGAATGTTATAACTTATATGTATGCACATGATATGAAGTCAACAAAAATATCATTTCTCTTGGATTGAACAACTATTGAAGCATAATATTTTTCAAAGTTTAGTGCAAAGAGGAAAATCACATAACAATATGATTCTATCAAATTAGGGTTTAGGGTGTGGTGTACATAAACATTAATGTCAAGAGAAACTTAACAAAATAGATTTTTATCGAGTTTTAAACAAGTATAACATAAAGAATGAAGTGAACATACAAGTTTTATCAAGCATAATATCAAGATAATACAACACATGAACAAACATAGGACAAGTAGACGTGTTTAACCTTGTGGAAGTTTATGAAGTAAATACTTGAATTAATGGTAAAAGATTTTAACAAGGTGAACACAAGATCAAGACACGGTTAAATCAAAGTTTAAATAGAAACCAAACACAATTGGAATCTCTAATCATGCATCAAGATGTTTTTCAAAGATCCATTTAAACAAAACCCTAAATTTTCATCTTAATGAACAATAATCAAAACATTTTTTTCAAAGAAAACTCATTTGGTCATGGTATAATGTTCAAAATATGATCATGCTCAAGAACACAATATGTTATCAACACCAAACAAGATCTAAACAAAGAATAATATGGCTACACAAACATATATGTTCAATTAGATCGAAGAAACAATCAAAAGAAAAACATTAATAGGGCTAAAAACACATGAAAGTACTAGTTTTCAAATAAGGAAAGTGGGCAAACTAAATATTATTTTTGGGAATTTTCATTGACTAATAAAATAGAGAGAATAAATAACAAGTTTGCAAAAAAATAATTCAAAAATAATTAGGTTTGCATATAGAAATAAATAAATGAAAGTGTGAAGAAAACCATAAAAAATAGTGGTAAAAAAGAAGGGAATGCCTCTCACAAGGCTTGAACTTGCGCCCTCTAAATGGTAGGCTTAAAACACTAGCCAATGGGTCACTACATGCATGGTGATAATAATGCTCAAGAGAAAATAATATAGAAAGCTCTCAAATTGAAAAATGCAAAAAAATAAAAAATAAAAAAAAAGGTCTGGGGAGAGGGGGATTCGTACCCCAAACCTTATGCACACATAACACCAAAAACACACACTCTCTCCACCATGACACAGTTCCAATTTAGTATTAACATTGCAAGGAATTAATAATATAATAAAACAAAATTTAAAAATGTAATTTTAGCATCACCTCCATGGTCGTCTTCCCCACACGAGCTTCATCATCTTCCATCTGTCAAAAATGTTAACTTCTTCAATTCTCAATGAAATCCAACAAACTAAACATCAAAGTTGCTCAGGTTTTTGCTAGGAATTCAATGGTATAATTTGATTTCATTTATATTAAGTGTATCTCACACAATCATTCAAATAACATCAAGAACCTTAACTTTAAAATTCAACATGAAATCCCATATATCACTCATCAAGAACAATTGACATAGGGTAATTGATCACTACATTATGACAAGTATATTTGAAAAACTTAAATGAGCAAAAATGATGCATGATTCATAGAGTTTGAGAAAATCCAACTTACCTTCAAAATCAAAATCTTGTTTTGACTTGGAGTTGTTACAAAAGTAAAGTGATGACTTATATAGCTTCCTTGACCTCCACAGAAAGTGTTGATGTGCTTAAATTGAGCTGAGACCTTCTGAAAATCCTTGACCAAATCAATTTGCAGTTTGAGAAAAGTGGTTTATAGTGGATGTGTTTGAGTAGTTACAAAAGTGTTATAAGGATTTGGATCACTCATATGATGTTTATAGAAGATGTTTGGATGCTTAGATTGAATGGAAAGTGTTTAGAATTGATAACTCAAATTCTCACTTTAATGGGACTTTATAAATATGAAGAAAGTGTGCTTATGATATGGAGAGTGTTTAGAAAAGTTTTGGTGTCCTTCAAATGGTCATTTTGAGCCTCTATTTATAGAAAAACATTTCAGGCTTGGAGGAAAAATTTGGATCAAGATGCATCCTATTATCCAATCAATAATGAGATGTTTCCTTACTTGAGTGACAATGTACAACTAGCATACTTTCTAGTGTGGCTTGACTTGATGTTTTTGAGACTCCATTTCTCAGATTTCAACTCATCTCTTGGTGTTTAGATCAATTCTTAACTTATTGTGGTGGTTTCTTGGCCAATTTGCTTTTCACTTAATGCACCAAAACAAAACATCATGTAGTAATATTGGGATGAGTTTTTTCACTATGAAAAGAGATAGAACTTTAGAAAAATTGGTACTATCTTGAAGATCTCATGGTATACTACAAGATTTGTGTTGATCGTGCACAACATAACTTAGTGAAATTTTGTCTTGATCATCAGCTCAAACATGGCCTCTTTCAAAAAAATCATATCTTCATGCTCAAGTAATATAATTTTATACTCTTGGACTCTTTGGAAAGATGAGATAACATACTTCAACAAAATTGGATCATGAAGAAAAATGTCTCACAAAATTGGAATTGTATGCTGAAAAACACTTAGAAAATTTCTAAGTGTTGGACATTTTGATCAAACAACTACAAAACATGCAAACAACAATGCCAGGTTTACAACATATTCATATACACCATTGTAATAAGTTAATTTTCTTTATAACGCCAGATTTAACGACGGTTAAACTAAAAACCATTGTAATACATATAGATTTAACAACGGTTGTCTTTAAAACCGTTGTAATAAATAAAATGTAGTAATCTTCGATTCTCTGCAACTATATTTTTTTCTTCCATTTTTTAGAGTACATTAAGAGTGTGTCACTTAAGTCTATTATTTTAAAACTAAATTGTAAATGATTTTACAACGATTAAATTAGACAACCATTGTTATAGTATGTAGTTTAGTTGCTGGTCAGAAAACCCGGTTTTAGAGGAAATCATCTCCTTTTTGAAATTTGTTTCATGCATTTGGAGCAGAGAAATCGTTCGATCAATAGTCTCGTACTATGGAGTAGTTACGGGACATCACCCTCAAAATCCGAAATTCATCTTTTTTTTCTTTCTATTTTTAATGAATTTTTTAGTGTTTTCACAATCTCAAACAATTCCAAAAAAAATCTCAAAATTCTTATTTTACCTAATTAGATAATTAAATTTCGTGTTTTTGTATTTTTCTGAATTTATTTTAATCATATTACTCACATTTTTTCAAAATGCTGACAGACCTTTCACAATGGGTATTTAAAAAACCGTTGTTATAGGTAGCATTTTTTACTTATTTTTTCAAAATGCTAATAGTCCTTTCACCACATGTATTTAAAATAATCGTGATCATAGGTAGCGTCTGGTCATGGGTTCAAGTCCAACCACCAACATTTTTTGTTTTTTACTTATTTTTTCAAGTCCCAGCACCAAAATTATAGGGGGCATGCTTATTGAATTTATTTGCGGTCCTTAAGAAAGTCATGACCGTCCATTTAATGATTATCAATGTCCAAGACACAACTATTAGTGATCCGCATGAAACATAATACTTAGACGAATTACATCTTCTATCTCCAAACATCATCTTTCATTTACGATACTATATTTTTAAATCTAAACCAAATTTCAGAAATCCAAGGAAAGTATGGATTCGAGTTTGCAATAATAGTTATTGGTGTTCTTTTTTAATTATTGTTTTTCTTATTGTTCTTTTCTTATTGTTTTTCTTGGTGTTATTGTTGTTGTTTGTTATCGTTTTTGTTCTTCTTCTTCTTCTTCTGGATGTTGTTGTTGTTGTTCTTGTTCTTGTTCTTGTTGTTCTTCTTGCTGTTGTTCTTAATATTGTTCTTGATGCTGCAAATAATTGTTGTTATAGGTAGTTCTCTACAACAACGAGTAATTAAAATAACCGTTATGATATGGAACATACTTTCTAGAATACAACAACGGTTCTAGGACTGTCATTGTAAGTATCACATATACAACAATACTCGACATAATAATGCCCTCGCCTGCATCATTATATGTCTTTCCTAATCGTTGTTAAATGAGTTTTCTATAGTAGTGTCATTAAGATTTCCAAACTTTGACAACTTATATCTTTCAATCCTTATGGGATTTTAAGTTGATTCCTTCTTCAATGTTGAAGTATGTGAGATCATCCTTAATTATATGCCTTTAGCAAGAAAAAATATTGCTTGAGGAAGAAGTTACAAGCTTGGAAAGTCATGCAATTATTAAGGCATTTCCATAACTTTGAATTTTTCAAAACCCTAATTTTATCATCTTTGATATTTTCTTTGATTTTATTGGTTAAAAATTGATCAAATGCAAACATCCATAATATTTATTTGAATAATTGCTTATGAGACTCAAACTTGACCAAAAGTCAAACTTTGACTTTGTGTACCAGTTGACTTTGTATCAGATGAATTTAAATTTTCAATTGTCAATGAATCAAACTTCATGGGGAATTAAGATCTTGTGAATGGACTTCAAAGATCCATTTGAGTCCCTTGAATCATATCTTGAGGTATGAGGTCATGCTCAGATGAAAAAAGTCAATTGTAAGCCTTCTTGGATCAAAAACCTAATTGATGCATCAGATGGTTTTGGGGCTTGATCAACTTGAAATGATGCAATATTGCACTTGATTATTGATGAATGGAAATATTGATCATAATTAATGAATGAGGTACTTGAGAAGTCAAATATTATGCCAATTCTTGATTAATCATCTGCTTGAAACCTTGAGGCCAACCCTGACTTATCAAGCAAGTAAAACACATATTTTTGTATTTCAATGGGTTAGTGATGCATAAACACACACACACACACACACACACACACACACACATATGTAATTATAAATGTTATGCAAATTACGTGGAATATTAGGGGTAAAATTAGGATATGATAAGTGTACACCTTGTTTAAGGTCGATTAAAGATCTTTTTTCGCCTAATGTGATCGAACATTTTTATCTTTAAAATCAACTAACCCATAAATGTTTGCTGCCAAGAACTACATAGTTTTGAATTCTCCATCATACTTAGAGATACGTATGATGAAGATTGAGCGCATTGTCAAACACACTAATAAAAAACCTATTTTTGTACCTTTCTTTCCTTTTGTAAATATAGCATATTAATTAGATGAAATAAAATATATCTTAGGCTAACACTTTGATTCACAAAATTAATTAAAGATAACAATTATTTACAACAGATGTCGTGGAGGTGCTAATGTGAGTGCATTTCTCTTATAGTAGTATATTTTAATTGATATCAAAACTAGTACACTTAGTATTTGTGTACATTGGAAAATATCCTCTCAATCTAGGTGTGGATTTTCATGATTAAGAATGCATAATCATCCTTATTTGTTAAGAATCATTTACTAAGTCAAAAACAAGGTTTTAGGTAAAAATGAGTTTTATGCATCAACTAATAGATGCTAGAGGTCAACTCATATTGCACAAATAATGTGGGAGACTATTTCCACTCAGAATGCATCAACTCATAAATTGCTATAGGTTGGTGCATAAGATTTTTCATTCAACATGCATAAACTCGTAAATGTTACATATCCATACATAAGATTTTCCATTCAGCATGCATCAACTCATAAATGCTACATGTTGATACATAAAATTGTTCATTCAGTATCCATTTAAATATAGTGCTACAGGTCGATGCATAAGTAGATGCATAAATACACCATTTTAAAAGAAAGCTCATTGAACAATATGCATCAACTCATAGAAGCTACATGTCGATGCGTAAAAGAAAATTTTCTTCTATAAGTAGACGTATAGGTTATTGTTTCACAATTCATTTTCCCATTGTCCTTCATGCATCGACGCATAGAATTCTATGATTTGACTCATAGATCCTTTTACTAGATAAAATGTTTGTTATTATTGCATGAATTTTCTATTACATTTCCACTTTTACACACACATATAAATATATTTCATGTATCTTTTTTCAATGTATTGAAACTTGAAAGATACAAAGATTTATATTCATATTCATTCTTCTTCATAACATTCATTTAACATATGTGAATTTTAAATTGGGTTGAGAATTTTTGGGGTTTTCATCGATGAAACCTTTAAGGTTTTTTCTCCAAGATCAAAGGTTGATTTGAGGGTTTTTGCAAAAGTGTTTGCAACTTAGATTTTGTTGAGTGAAAGATTTGAAGAATTTAGATTCTTACAAAGGATTAACGGTAACCGAATGATCAATTGAAAGACTCAGGGCAAGATTTCTCAATTTGGATATAGTCGAGTGAAAGCTTTGAAGAACGGTAGTTCGATGAAAGGAGTAGCGGTAATCGGAGGATCATATTGGAGATCTTGTGTGACTTGATCTTGCTAACATCAAGGGAAGATAATAAGCTAAGATCAACATCAAACATATGGTAGGGGTTTGAATTTCTAATACTTCTCTTGTAAACTAATATTGCAAAGGTTAATTACAATATCTCAATTCAATTTTGAATTGAGGACACACGTACCCATTGTAAGGGCAATTAGGGAACTTCCTAAACAAATCTCGGGGTTCTCTCTCTCTCTATCTATCTCTCTCTCTCTCTCTCATTCACTCTCTTTACATTTTGATAACACTTAGTATGCAATTTGAATTACTAAAAATTCTAGTTGTGTGGAAGTGTCTTAAGTTATTTTGTGAAACCATTGTAATCTAAACAATTGCAATTAAATTGTTACACATTCAACACAAAGAGAATTAAGCTTGTTATATTGTACACTAAGTGTTTGATATTTTGAGTGCATACTAAGTGTTTGATAAAATTACTTTGTTAAGTTTTATTTTTACATCTCATTAGAAATCATTTACTTTGTGTGGCTTATATTCAAACAAATTATATTGAACTTGTTAGTTTGTTTTTCTCATCTTAGCATATGTTTTACTAATGTTTGAATGCATATCTGATTCTACCAATAACGGTTCGGATATACGAGAGTCGATCCGGATTCGCTCCGCTTGCCATCGAAAAATATTTTTCAAAACAAAATTTTTAAACTCTAAATTTTCTATTCAATGATCTATTCAATCCCCTATTCTAGATAGCTGCCCTCGTCTAACAAGTAGTTTCTCGAGCACTGATTTATCTTGTGCTTCAAATTCACACTAAAAGGGGCGTATAATAAAATGTTAATTTTCAATGGTGAGAACTATGGTTATTGGAAGGATTGTATATGTATCCATATCAATTCTATTAATAGAAAAGTATGGAGTGCCATCCAAAATGGTCCATTTGAAACTACTATGACTAATGTGGAGGGATGCGAAAGATGAGAAAAATGGTCTAGTGATTGGAATGCAATGAATGTTTTTATCTCTACTTTAGGAGTTAATGAATATTATCGTATTTCTCATTGTGCATATGCTAAAGCTATATGGGCGTATTACAAGTTGTCCATAAGGGTATAAATGAAGTCAAACAAGCTAGAATAAATATTTTAAATCAAGAGTTTGAACTCTTTCACATGAAGCATGGTGAAACCATTGCCGATATGCAAAAGAGATTCGCTCATCTTGTAAACAGTTTGAATGCACTTTGTAAGCTGGTTTCGTATGATACTTCTACTAACAAAATTTTGACATTGGATACAATGACTTTGTTTGGTAAGCTTGAAGAACGTAATCAAGAGCACATTAGATTATAGAAGCGTGAGAAGAAAGTTAAGAAATAAAAGAACAAGAAAAAGGAGGTGGAAAAGAAGTCATTTTCTCTTATGGCTTCTAGTTCCAATTCCTCAACAAAAGAGCATGATGAAAGTGAAACTAGTGATAATGAGAAGTTAGATGATGAAGAAATGAAGATTTTTATTAGAAAGTACTATAAGTACATTATGAAAATGGAATAAAGCATTCTAACAAAAATCTCATCAACTATTGAAGGCCTTCAAATACCTCAAGGGAAGATGAGAATAAGAAATAAAAATATAAAAATTCATGCCATAATTGTGGAAGAGCTGGTAATTATAAGCCATATTGTCGTCGCTTAAGAAGGATAAAGGAAAGAGCCAATAAAAGAAGTCTAACAAGTCTAGAAAAGCATACATCGCATGGGATAATGATAGTGAATCTTCCAACTAGGGTAGATCAAGTGAAAGTGATGAATTGGAAAATCCTTGCCTCATGGATAAGCATAAGAAAAATAATATAAGTCATTCTAAATATGAAATTGTTGATGAAATGTCTCATTATGAGTTACAGACTACGCTTGAGAATCTATATAGTGAAATCGTAGATATTTTTTAAAAGGTTGGCATAAAATAAGAAAATATTTTTGTATTATGAAACTAAAATTTAAGAAACTAAAAAACAAATGGAAGCGTTTAAGGAAACCATGTTAAATGCTAAAAAAAATAAGATTGGAGATGAGAAACCTTTTTGGTTTGGTTGTGAAACTTGTCACATTTGACAGAAAGAGGTTAATACTCTAAAGGCCAAATTAAGCAAGGCCTTATAATCAAAAGTCACTTTTATTGTTGATCCAACAAAATTCAAAAGACATTTATATGAACCATACATAAAATATATTTTTTTTATAAAAGAATCTAATAGTGAAAGTCCTTTTCAGCGTCCCTTCACTTGTCACTATTGTTGTAAGAAAGGAAATATCATTTATAAATACAAATTTAGGAGATTTTTGATTCCTAAAGGTGTATTTCAATGGTTGCCCAAGTGCAACAATGTTTTCACTCATCCTCAAGGACCCAATTAAAATTTTGCACTTAACATTACTGATTGATTTTGTAGGGAACATATCTTGACTCCTTGAAGAGAGTATGAGATCTTAACAAGGGAAGCTCAAGGCATATGAAAGGTAACATCTCCTTATTCAATGACTTTTTGGAAAAGAAGAAGGATGTTGTGTCCTATGATGTTAACAAATATAAGCGCTAAATCATAAAAAGGGTAGTGTAGGTAAATCACCCTTTCACTACTATCTTTGATATTATAATTTCTTGAGAATACTTACTATTAGTAAGGTTAAATATATCACTTATGATGTATTGTATCCAATAAACGTCAGGAAAGTTCTTTTGATACATATGAATCTTTAGAAGACATACTCAAAGTTACCAAAGATGGATTGATCACCAGGAGATGGTAGAACTTGATGAGGAGAAAAAAATGACCATCAAGTCAAGAGAAAACAAGTATTCCACAACATCTTTGAATCTTGACCAAACGCTTGACTATACACTTTTAGATAAGTATTTCCTGTTATCTCTTAAATTTTGTTTCAATTCTTATCTTGAATCACTTAGTTGTCCTCTTTGATGAGCATTGGCCTAAGGGCATGTTATTTGAGTTAAAATAATTGTGTGGGACTTTCTCTTATATTCACGAGATAATCAATATATAGGCATCAAGTTTATTTGTGAAAATGAATTGGACAAGATCAAATTAATAAAAAAATGGGATTTCATTATTGGCTATATAATTAAAAGAAGTGTAGGTGATTACTTCATCTGTCTTTCGTCTGTGAGATAGTATTGTTTCACTTATTTCTATGCGTGTAAGTTTATTTTAAACTACATGTATTACTTGTATGCCATGTCTTATGTTATTTTTTTGCTTTAAATACTTCAAATTATTTCGAATGGACGTGAAAAGTGTTTTCCTTAATGGTTACATAAATGAAAGAAGTGTATGTTTCTCAACCTCCCGGCTTTGAAAACCATGAATATCTTAATCATGTAAATAAAAGCAAAACGAGCTTTATATGGCCTCAAACAATCCCCTAGGTATTGGTATGAGCAACTTAGTAAATTCTTGTTTGATCAAGGATAATCTAGAGGGAAGGTAGATACAACACTTTTCATTAAACGTCAAGGAAAACATCTTCTTCTAGTTCAAGCATATGTTGACGATATAATATTTGGTTATACTAACATGCAACTATTCAAAGAGTTTTCTAAGCTTATGCAGGGTAAAATTGAGATGAGTCAAATGGGGGAGTTAAATTACTTTCTCGGACTTTCAATCAAGTAGCTCAAGGAAGGGACATTTGTATGTCAAACAAAGTATTGTCATGAGTTGCTTAAACACTTTGGAATGGAAAATTCTAAATTGACACTCCAATGGCCACAAATGGAAACTTTGATAGAGATATGGTAAGGATGTTGATATCAAAATATATAGAGGTATGATCTTATCTCTTCTATACCTTACTGCATATAGGCCCGAAATATTTTTTAGTGTGTGCATGTGCGCTCAATATCAATCCGCTCCTAAGGAATCACATTTAAAATCTATAAAGCGAATTCTTAGGTATCTTCGTGGTACTTCTAAGTATGGACTTTGGTTTTCCAATGGTAGCGGATGTAGTTTAGTTGGTTACTTTGATTCTGATTTTGTCGATCCGATAAGAAAAGTACTAGTGGAACTTGCCAATTATTTTCAAAATCCATAGTTAGTTGGAATAACAAGAAGAAAGTCTATGTTTCTTTGTCAACTGACAAGACGGAATACGTCGCAGCCGGTAGTTGTCATGCTCAAATTCTTTGGCTCAAACAACAACTACTTGACTTTGATATTAAACTTCAATGTATTCCTATCATGTGAGATAACATTAGTATGGTCAAGCTAACCAGAAATATTGTGCTACATTCTTGTACTAAACATATTGAGATACATCATCATTTCTTACAAGATCATGCTAAAAATGGCGATGTCATTTTTGAGCATGTTGATAGTAGAAATCAACTTGCTGATATTTTCACAAAATCTCTTGCGACTGAGCAATTTTTCAATATTCGTCGAGAATCAGGCATTCTTGATATCTCTAGTCTTTCTTAAATATATTGTCACATGCACTTGTTTATATTGGTTTCAACTTTCGTTCGAAAGTTTATTATCTTGTGAAATGCATTCTCCGACTCGTCCTAGGAGGTAATATCGTTATCAATTTTTCTCATTGTCTTTTAAGTTTCTATGAATTATGTTGCTTATATGTGACAAAATTGATTTCATATTTATGTTCCAAGAGTATGTGATATACTTTGTGTATGAAAATTTTCATATGTGTTCACTTCCAAGAATTTCAATTGATTACACACGAGTTGGTAAATTTATATGCTTATAGTGACACCATATTTACTTTCTTCATTATCCATATCTCACATCATCATACTACTTGTGTTTGAAGTAAGTTCAATGATATTTGTGGTTGAACATGTTATTTATCTTATTCTTACATGAAACATGCATTATGCTCTCATGTATCTTTTATTATTGTGATGCAATATTTTATGACAAATGTGTTATGTTGTTGCAACCTTTATGATATTATCTACTTTTGGCTACTTGGTTATTTATTTATGTTTAAGCTTCATTTTCAATTTGACATAATACTATGTAGGTGCGATATAGTTTATTCATAAAAAATTTCTAACGCCTATGAGTGTGTTATATTTTTTGTGTAATTTTCATGATACTTATCATGTTTCTCATCTTTATCTCTTTTTGATGTTGACAAATGAGGAGAAGTAAACAAAGACAAATTCATCTAGTTGTGATGCACATATTAAAGGGGAGCTTGCTAGACATCAACTCAAATACTTCATTAAACTTTTTCATCAAAGAAAGGGGGAGTATGTGAGTGCATTTCCCTTATAGTAGTATGTTTTGATTGATTTCAAAACTAGGATACTTAGTATTTATGTAAATTGGACAATATCCTCTCAATCTAGGTGTGTATTTTCATGATTTAGAGTGCATAATCATCCTAATTTGTTTAGAGTCATTTACTAAGTTAAAAACAAGTTTTGGATCAAAATCCATTTTATACTTCAACTTATAGATGCTACAGGACAACTCATGTTGCACAAATAATGTGGGAAATTATTTTCACTCAACATGCATCAACTCATAAGTTTTTGCAGGTTGATGCATGAGATTTTCCATTCAGCAAGCATCAACACATAGATGTTATAGGTTGATTCATAAGATTTTCCATTCAACATGCATTAACTCATAGATGTTACATGTTGGTGCATAAAATTGTTTATTCAGTATGCATTGACTCATAGTACAATAGATCGATGCATACAAATAAAATTTTAAAAGAAAGCTCACTAGACATTATGCATCAACTCATAAAAGTTTTAGGTTGATACATAGAAGAAAATTTTCTTCTACGAGTCGACATATAGCTCTACAGGTCGATGCATAAGTCATTGTTTCACAACTCATTTGCTCATTGTCCTTCATACATCGACGCATAGAATTTTATGATTCGACTTATAAAACATTTTGCTGAAAAATGTTTGTTATTCTTACACGATCTCTCTCTCTCTCTCTCTATCTCTCTCTCTCTCTCTCACATACACACACACACACACATTCTCTCTCTCTCTCTCTCTCTCTCACTCACTCACTCACTCTATTTATATTTTGATAACACTTAGTGTGTAATTTGAATTGCTAAAAATTCTAGTTATGTTTGAAGTGTATTAAATTTTTTGCGTGAAAGTATTGTCATCTAAACAATTGTGCTTGAATTGTTACACATTCAACACAAAGAGAATTAAGCTTGGTATATTGCACATTAAGTGTGATATTTTGACTACACACTAAATGTTCGAAGAAATTACATAGTTAAGTTTTATTTTTATATCTCATTGGAAATTGTTTACTTTAAGTAGTTTATATTTAAACAAATTATATTGAACTTGTTGGTTTGTTTTTCTCATTTTAGCATATGTTTTACTACCGTTTATACGTATATTTGGTTCTATCAATAACATCGATTCAGATTCGCTTCGGCTTGGCATAGAAAATTATTTTTCAAAACAAAAGTTTTAAACTCTAAATTTTCTATTCAACGATTTATTTAACCCCTTCCCCATTCTAGATCGTTGCCCTGTTCTAACAACTAATACATTCACGATGCATAATCGACTCTCGAACCTGAATTTGGTTGTGATGACAATATTTTTGTTCTTTTAAAGTTTTATCGATGTTTTTCCTTTTAAAAAATAAATTTCGCTAGCGACTTCATTGCCATCAAGCATTTATGCGCTCGAGTATCTTACACGCCACATCAATAACAATTCTTTAAATCAACTTTTGTCAACTCCTAAGTTATGTTTGAAAATTTATACTTAAACAATCATATTGTTGATCATTGTTGATCATAGAGAAGAACGTATGGAAACAAGTTTTGAAATTGATAAGTGGAACCTTGTCTCAGACTTAGGTTATGCCCAGGGGAGGGAATATCACAGTAAAAAACATAAGTCTCTTGTTTATTCTCGAAAATTTCCTCAAAACAAACATAAATAAGTCCATAATTTTTTCATCTGACAAATCAAAAATCTTAAAATATAGTTGAACAAAGATACCAAAGAGAAGAAAAAAAAAACAGATAATTCTAAAAAGTCAACCCTTGATGTTGATCTACATATAACTCTTAGGAAAGACATCATAACCTGCACAAAATAGTAACTCAAAATTAATACAAGTTATCACATTTCCAATTATGTCACATACAATTATTTTTCTTTCAAAACTCACTATGATTTTACCTTAAAAATTATTGATGTGTTTATGCCTAGAAATATTATGGAAGCACTTGATAATCCAAATTGGAAGTTACTTGTCTTAGATGAGTTTAATGCATTAAAGAAAAATCAAATATGGAAATTTGTGAACCTACTACATGATAACAGAAAGGTAGAATGTAAGTGGGTATTTACGATCAAATGCAAGGCAGATGGAAGTGTAGAGAGGTATAGAGCTAGATTGGTAGCCAAGGGATTTACCCTAACTTATAGTGTAAATTATTAAGAGACTCTTAATTTAGTTTCTAAACTTAATTATATTTGGATATTTCTATCCCTTGTTGCTAATTTCAAGTAGCATTTACCTCAATTAGATGTATATAATGTTTTTCTAAATGGGGAACTGAGGAAGAAGTGTTTATGAGTCTTCCTCCTAGATTTTAGGAACAATTAGGAAGAAAAGGAGTGTGTAGACTGAAGAAGTCATTTGTTGGGTTGAAACAATTAGGAAGAATATTGTTTGAGAGTTTTGAACATGTGTGTAATAATTTGCTAAATAAACCAGTCTCTTTCAACTTGAAACAATCATATTCAAAAAGTTTTATCGAACACTAAATGTGAATATTTTGTCGACAAAAATTCAGTTCAAATCAAATTTTGTTTCCCGGTCGCAAAACAATATAAAGAAACCTTAAATTCCCCGACTAAAATCTCGAGTCAGTATAAATTTAGTAAGATTACTAACTTGACGATATAAAAATCTAATAGTGTAACTAGAACTCCATGGGAATGGATTAAATAATAAATTGATTTGTTGGTAAAAATAGGATGCTAATAAAATTGAAAAAGGGTATTGGAAACTCACATTTAACTTCATTATCTTCAAATGGAGGTAAACCCCACTCACTAGGGTTGAAATCCAACAGTGAGTTCAAAACTTGGTCTGCTGGACCATGAAAAGATTTGTCCAACATTGGATCAGGAACCATAACAACAAACCTGCAAGATATGTAACAAACAAACATCAACAAATTGAATAATAACATTGTACTAATACCACATGCATGATGCATGTATGTGTTTAATCGAAATAACATGCAATAAAACTGTATAAGACAAGAAATGAGTGGTAAGAAAACAAGTTAATGAACATAAAAAATGAAAGAAAAAAACCATTGGGTGCTTCAAAACACTTACATCCCAGCATTTTTAGCTGCAAGAACTCCAGAGGGTGCATCTTCAAAAACAAGTACGTTTCTTGGGTCTACCCGTCCACCCTGTTGACCATCAATGTATATCATTAACTAAAAAACATCATCATGTAAGATCATAAACAAAATAAAATTGAAAATACAATAATCAATGTATCGCTATTTAATATCAGCAAGGAATTTAATGGTAAATTGACATAAAAGAGAAGGATCAAAATTGTTATATTGATTTTGGCTTAACAAACATAATCAAAATGGTTCTGATGTGGATTATAGTGTATAAAAGAGTGATACAAATGACATAAAATATGATAAGCTAGGCAATTTGAGAAGTCTAGAATCTCCAAAGAATAACTTCCAATTTCCAGTCTACTCACAAGTCAGGAGAATTCATTAATTGATTTACCTCAAATCTCCTAGCTGCAGCAAGAAATATATCGGGTGATGGTTTTCCCTGTTTAACTTCAGGGTCATCACCAAGAACAATGTGATGCATCAGAGAAAACATTTCACCATGTCTTTGCGTTTTCAATTCAAAATGTCGCCTGTGAGAACTGTGAGCAAATTGACAAAACAATGTTGTATAAAAAGTCCTTCCAGATACATAACATGAAATAAATCTGTTTTCGTTAACTGACATAAAAAAGGCACAAGAGGAATGAAATGTACCCAGATGCCACGGCAATAGGAACTCCTTTTGCATGTAGATGTTTGAGTAAACGACTAACGCCTATGATAAATCAGAAGCAGAAGAATGTCAGTATATAACAAATAGTGGTAGTCCTATGATGCATGAACTCCGACACCAACATCTGATGCTACAACACGAATACAAACATATATTCAAATATATGTATGTCTGTACGAATTCATTAGGATATAGATAACAAAGCTCATATATAAGCATTCAAATGTGCCAGTAATATACAGTAGGTAGCAACAAGGTCATAGTTGAAACATGCTGTAATGATACTAATAATGAAGAAAGTTACTAAGTGAATCACTGATTCCATATATACCTGGCAAAAGCTCACTTTTCGGAAACAAACTCTTCAGCATCTCTTCTCTTTCTACAAGAAACTGCTCAGCACTAAGTGAATCACTGATCCCAGTCTCTTCAACAAAGAGCTTTGCAGCTTCAGTTGCTACCATTCCCATCATCTTTGCCTTGAGAGACCATTCAAAGGTTTTATTGTATCTAGCAAGTATAATCTCCTTAACTTGAGTATAAAAATTTTCCGTGTCTGCAATGACATCAAATTCGCAAATTAGACACATTAACTTCATGTAAGAACAAAAACTATAAATGAGATTGATACAGAAAGAAAATGATACCGAGCAAGAGACCATCCATGTCAAAAACGACATGCGTGATTGTCTTTCTGCCACCGGAGGGATTGCCCATTGCGCTATGAGCCGATATAGCCGACACTGGAAAATGGAGAAGGAACCTACACTGGTGCTCCACTACTGCTTAGTGCTTCCGATCTTCTATGTGGATACATGCAATATAATGGTCCAATATGTACGGCATTTACTAAAGTCCAACACTTAAATTTCATAGACACTCTCAGACTACTAGCGAACTGGTTTGTTAATGACAAAGTTATGGACCACACAAACACAAAGATAAAAATGTAAAGGACCACTGCATGTAATTTTCAACAGCAAAGCGAAAACTACAAAACATATGAAGATGACAAATATTAATGGAAAAGAATAAATTCAGTTCACACTAATTGTTTTGAGGTCCTGGATTTAAATCAAAGCTTGGACTCGGAAGAAATCTATGTAGATATACGTCTATATAGTTACCGCAACTGTCCATTGTAGTTCTTCTCTATTTGAGATATTAATCTATAAAATTATGTGAAATCAAAATTTCAACCATTGTGCGGAGGAAGATATACCTATTTTTGCAACAGAAAAAATATATATATTCTTTCTTCGTATCTCATCGTTGTGCCAAACTATGTCACATTGGTATGGAGGTCAGTATTCATCCATTGCTAACACTGAAAAGCTTTCGTTGTATATATTCATCACATTAGTGGTCTTGTAAACTTCAGATAAATGACTATACGGGTCCTGACGAGCACATGTGCATGCAGCAACTACATGGGAGCAAGGTATCCGAAAGGCCTGATATTTGCCACAATCACACCAGCATCTGTCTAGTCTCACAACATATTCTAAAAATGGTCTCCCTTCATTGTGATCAATTGTTTCCTTAACACTGAAAATTTTCCCATGACGATCAAAGTTTGTGACTGAATGTGGGCTTGCCTTGATAGTTTCCTCTTTCATCACTTTCATTATGCATTCACTATATACTTGACCCGACATTAACACTGCACTACATCTTTCTCCTCCTGATGCAAATTGTGATGCCAACCTATAATAGGTTGATCTCACCAAGACGATTATTGGTAGGTTTCTAACTTCTTTGAAGATGTCGTTCATGCATTCCATAAGGTTTGTTGTCATGTGGCCCCAACGACATTCACTATCAAATGCCCTTGTCCACTTGTCCAATAGAATGTTATTCAGCCACCTTCCTGCATCTGCATTTGAAAATCTAATTTTCTCACGGTAGTATTCAAATGATGGTTGAGTTAAAGTATACCCTGCATTAACAACTTTTATGCAAAGGTTCTTGTCTTTGATTGCACGCATGAAGTTTTGTGTGATATTGTTCGCAGTGATTTCTGACGAACAACCTCTGGTTAACCAATCTCTCAGAAAACTGGGTTACTTGCAGGACCAACCAAACAAGTCCTAGGACACATGTGCAATTATTTTGTCGAACTACTCTTAGTGTTGTGAATGATTTGTGGTTTGTTTTGTTAATAATATCAAAGTGTTAAATGCTTTGAGTTTGAAAATAAAATAAAGTTGAAGTTTTAAACGAAAGTAAGAAAAATGGCGAAAGATGTAATTTGCAGGAAAGTAAATAAAAAATGAAGATAAAATAACTTGATGAAACAAACTGATAATTTAAATAACTTAAAAGAAAAATGGTGTTCAAACGTACATGGTTCCAAATATCAAACTCATTTTCTCTCACACTGGGTACTTAGAGTATTTACAGGAATTTTGTATAAGTTTTCACACACACATTCTAAACACAAACTATCCTATTTATATACAAACAAAGTAACTGCCTAGAACGGAAAAATCATAATTAAATGACAAGTGTCAGCCTGCATGCAATTTCCTTCCCTGAAACTTCCATGTGTCCAACTGTCAAAGGTTGCAACTTTAAAATTTTGAACTCTTTCCTTTGGTGACGAAACATTACATCTCTTCATATGTCGAAACGTTGAAGAAGAAGAGACTCTTCCACTTTTATGAACCAATGCTTCTGTCAAACACCTTATCTCTGTCGAACTGTCGAATGATGCGCTCAGCCTGTCGAACACCCAATTATAAATAGGTCCCCAAAATTGGTTTTCCATAATATTATTTATCTTCCCGTCGAAGCACTTGAGCTTTTAACCTTGTCAACATCTCTTGAACATCTTCACTTCTTCTTATCCTTCTCTACTGATTACCTTCTCAGCAACAGAAAAGACCTCAAATTCCAAATTTCACAATGTCGAAATTATGAGCTTACAAATTGCCCCCCAGCAAAGATGTTTTCGACTAATTCTGGAGAAATATCCTTTGCTGTCGAAATGACTTTTGACATCATGTCAGTCTCATTAATTATAAAGTGACTTTGTTGAGTCCCAAGAAAACACCATGATTTCCACTTTCTGAAAAAACGTCACGTCTAGCCCACGTTTACACAACCTTCCATAACCCTATATCCTAGCTAAATCATGGCTCCCTACCAACCGTCACCTTTAATCACCACCATTGGATCAAACGCATGTTCCCCATTACCTAAACTGAAAAGTCTTTTCTTTTCTTTTTTTTTATTTTTTATATCTTATCACCCTCTGTAAATACCAACTTCCAAAACCTTTCTTCCTTTTACACTCTCAAACTCTTCTTCTCTTTAACAAAAGAAAACCTCCATTGAAACCCTCTCAAGCTTTCTGTTTCTCCAACCCCAAGCTTCTCATAACAATGGCGCCTCCAAAGACTGTTGCTGACCGTAGTGCCAAGAAAGCAAAGAAGACTGCTGACCTCCCTCCTGCTCACACACTGTCTGGACCCATGCAAGTACAGCAACAACAATACATCCCAGAACCCCCAAATGAGAGGGAGAAAGCTAGTATCTACAGATCTCAGGTAATGATCCCTATCTCAGTTTCTGGAGTTCACCATGCAATGTTAGGTCCCATCTTTGATCCTAATGCTGACCCAAATCGTTTAAAGGATTTTTATCCTTGCTATTCTGCCTCTAAACCAATAGCTGCTAGTAAGAACCCTAGGTCTGTCGAAACATCATCTAAGAAATCTGAAATTCTCATGGCTTCGACAGAATTAGACTTGTCCTACTTAAATCAAACTAGGATTTTTAGGAGCCCTCCCCTAACAAAAGACCCTTCAGACTATTTAGCTTGGCTCACTAGAGTCGAAAAGGTCAAAGAGAAATTCTGGAAGAAGACTGGCATTTACGATCTGATCCAACTGTCGAAGGAAGGCCCACGCTATTGTCAGAATATGCTGCTGGCCTCTTTGTATTTCTAGGATAGTACCTACAACAACTTCCATCTCCCCTGTGGTATGGTTACTCCTACCCTTTTCGACATAGCAGCCATCACTGGCCTCAGTCCCTTAGGAGAAATTTTTAATCCTGAGCACCTAAATAAAGATCCCATAGGATTCGACACCAAGCACGTTGGCTATTCCGTATTCATTGCTCATCACCAAGGCGAAGGCATTGAGGAAGTATCCGACAGAGAACATATTGCTTTTCTTACTCTGTGGTTAGCCAAGTTCGTCTTCTGCACTAGGTCACTCCAGGTTGCCAGAAGCTATATCATCATGGCTAATCAACTTCATAATGGAGTTGCATTTTTCCTAAGTGAATTGCTTCTGGAAAATCTCTATGAATCTCTGAGTGAGAGTGTGAGTAACTTAAAAACCCTCAAGGACAAAGGAACCATCAGTCTCACAGGCCCCTTCTGGCTCTTACAGTTATGGCTGAACGCAACCTTCGAAGCCTGCATCTCTATCAAGATGCCAGTTGACGAAGAAGAGGTGAAAGACAGGCGCGTCGAATGGCCTAGGTTAGTCCAACTAACACCTACTGACGAAAACATAGGTATTCGACAAGCCTTCACTAGTTATATAATGATGTTCGCCAAACGTTACAAGTTCACTCCATCCATGGCACCCTTTGCCAACAGGACTGTTGGTCCCAGATGGTTCACAAGACAACTCCCAGTCGAAAACCAAAAAGAAGAAGACTCCTACATATCCATCTGGGAGGCTTTCCTTATGCCAAGATACCTTTTCTCCCATCACAGTCTCAACAACACTAAAGTTTCTCTCATTGTCTACCAACCTAACCTGGTGGCTAGGCAATTTGGGCTAACACAGACGAAGAAACCCATTTACCACAAGAAAGGCTCTATTCTGTTCTACAACTCATTTCAAAATTTTGATAGAAGTTTAGAATTGTACAACAAATTCTTCGACGCATCTTTGGAGGTTTACCCCACCATATTTCGACCAAACTTCTTATGCACTGAAGACTTCGACGTTTGGTGGAAGGAGTATTATATTAACAAATTCTTTGATGTAGCAACTTTCAACAATCTCCTGACGAATGTCTTTGCTTTTGTGCAGGATAAGAAGAAGAAAGGTACAGATAAGCATATCAAAGAAATTCAAAATTTTCAAAAATATTTTGAAACTATTTACAGGCCCAGTGATCTTCGTCGAACCATAGGCGAAGCAGCAGTAACTTTAAAACAAAAAATTTCAGAAAAGTTGGATAGGTTGGGGTACATTCCACCACATGCACGTTACAACTTTGCCTATACTTCATTTCCCCCAAAGTTTCCCCCACTCCCTTCTGCAGAATTTGGTGTGGCCTTGTGCCCTCTATTTCCAGATTGGTTTGTGTGCGGATCTCACTTAAAGCTGCTTCGCGAGTCCAGCAAGAAACTTTCCGAACGTGTGGTTCCGACGAAGTATTATCTGGGCAACTTCACTGGGCACCTTCATGTTGGAATAGAACATGTTAGTGTGGAAGAACCCATTCTTGAAGGTGTCGAAGAAATTACATTCCTCTTCTTATTTCTAACTCATTTTATATTTTATATCAATGTTCATGCAATTCTTTCTCTTTCAGCTGTTAGAATTGTCAAGAAAACTCCTGGTGAAGGGACCTCCTCCAAAATAGTCGAAAAATCGCCCATAGCTGCCAAAAAGGTTTCGACAAATAAAGACACCTCACGCTTCTTCTTATATATATATATTTTTTAATATTCTCTATACTGAACACGTCTTCTTTTTGCATACCTCAGGTAACTCGCACACCAGCCAAGAAAAGAAAACAAGAAAAAAAAGAGGTGAGTGTCGAAGAGTCTGAGGATGAATCTCCTGAACCTCAACCTCTGAAAAGAAACAAAGGTATGAGAATAAAAACAGTGGCCTCCCAGAGATCCATAGTTCATAGACGAACTCCTCCTGCTACTCCAACCAACAAAATCCCTTCAAGAAGTGAGAAAAGTGGGGATTCAAGCACTCACACTGAGATCCCTCAGGTATTAATTTTCGACTGACAATATTCATAGTCTTAACTGCATTTTTTTTAAACTTCCCTTTTCTGTTTTCTTCAGGTTATTATTGATGTCGAAGAAACTTCCAAGGTTCAAGAAGAAGTTATTCCTTCTGACTCTGAGAAGACTTTAGCTGAAAGGCTTCAAGAAGAAGCCACTCCAGATGCTGGTGTCTATGGCCCTCAGACTTTCGACGATTTCGACATCAGTGACTCTGAGTCTTCTGGCATAACTCTCCTCTTCGTCCAGATTTTATTGTGGAGGAAAAGACTGCCCCAGACCAGGATGCACCACCTCAAGGGCCAATTGATACAACAGAAGTTGAAAAGGCTGCCCCAGACCAGGATGCACAACCTCAAGGGCCAATTGACACAACAGAGGCTGATAGAGAAACTGTCGAAGAAGAAGAAGATGATCTGTCGAAGCAACTAGACACAAACTTGAACCCTGAAGGAGGTACCCAAACTGTTCCTACTCCAACAGAAACTCCAGCAGAAACCCCTTTGGATACGGGTTCGACAAGCTTGTCACATGAGGAAATTGAAAGCTTGAAAGTAAGAAAGCCTCTGGAATATTTAAAAGCTTTACTCAGTTCCAGGTACAACTTCCAAGACTCTTCCCACAGCAGTTCGACAGCTTCAGGGGCTACCTCTGACATTCAACCCATCAGTGTTATCATGGCTGAGATTAAGGCAAAAATCCTTGGGGTGGACCTATTTGAGATTCTGGATGAAAACCCTTCTGCACAATATGACTTGAAGAAACTCCTAAAGCAAGCCAATCTCCTGGAGGCTTCGACTGAAGAGAGTCGTCTGGTGATGGACCTGATGTCTATGATTGATTCTGTAAGTGCTGACTTGGTTCGTCAAAAAGAATTTTCTCAGAACATCACATCCAAATCTGAAGAACAAGTCTCAGAATGGAATGTCATAGCCTCTTCGACAGACAGAATCTCAGAGCTAAACAAGCTTTCTGAAGATTACTCCAAAGCTGCTGCTGAGTGCGAAAACAACATCCAGGCTTATCAAGCTCAGATTGCTGAACTTCAGAAGAAGATCCTCCAAGAGAAGGAACGTCAGGCCACCCTCCAACAACCCAACCAAGAAGAAATTGACAGGGAGCTTCAAAAAGGTCTCCAACATGCAGAAACAGCCCAACAACTCCATAGAGAAATTGACGAACTGACTGTTAGTAAGAGTCTCTGCGAACGTCGAATTCAGCTTCAAAAGAAGAAATTTGACGAACTCAAAGCACCTTTCCTTCAACAGTAGTTTGTAATAGAAAGTAGGAAATTTTATTGTTCTAAGAGTTTTAGTATTTTCATATGTAATGTTACTTAACGCCATCTGTTTGGCGAACACAAGCTTTTGTTTGCAATTTTATTCTATTCCTATCTTTATTTCTTGCAATGTTGGTTTATACTTCTTCAAATATTTGCCATTTATTTTCAGCACTCTCCTGTCTTTTTCTATTTCTTCGACTTCATATGCGCCGTTTGAAAAAATTCTTAAAATCTTGAAAGGTCCTTCCCATTTAGGAGACCATTTTCCCATCAATCTATCTTTCTTTTCCATGGGCAAAATTACTTTCCAAACTAAATCACCAACTAAAAAGGCTTTAAATTTTACTTTCTTATTGTAAAACTTTTCGACTCTTTCTTTCTGCCTTTTTATCAATTCTAAAGCACGTTATCTCTCTTCATCTAAATCAACCAACTCATCCATCATCATACTCCAATAAATCTCAGATGGAATCTCATGATGCCTTTGAATTCGTATTGACTGTAAACAGATTTCGACTGGTAATACTGCATCATGTCCGTAAGTTAATTTAAATGGGGTAGAATTAGTTGCCTCTTTAGGAGACGTTCGACAAGCCCAAAGGATTTGATCCAGAGTCTTGTGCCAATTCCTAGGTTTTTTACCCACGTGCTTCTTTATTAGATTTATCACCACTTTGTTGGCTGCTTCGACCTGTCCATTTGCTTGGGCATAATAAGGTATCGAAGTTAGCAACTTAAAACCTGTCTCCTTTGCAAATGTCTGCATATTTCTTCCAGTAAACACAGATCCTTGATCAGTGGTTATAGTCTCTGGTATTCCAAATCTATAAATTATATGTTTCTGGATGAAGTCTATGACTGCTTCCTGATCTACATTCGTCAGTGGTATGGCTTCAATCCACTTAGTGAAGTAGTCTATCCCAACTAAAATATACTCCTGCCCTTTTGAAGAGGCTGGTCGAATTTCACCAATCAAATCTAAAGCCCAACCTCTGAATGGCCAAGGCTTTATAATGGAATGTAACTCATTTGCAGGCACATGAGGTATGCCTGCATGAATTTGACATTCTTGACATCCCTTTGCAAATTCGACACAATCCTTCAACATTGTTGGCCAATACATCCCCTGTCGAAATAGTAACCATTTCATCTTGTGCCCTGCCTGGTGTGCACCACATGCACCACTATGCACGTTCGACAAAGCTATATAAGCTTCAGTCTCTCCTAGGCCCTTTAGTAAAACTCCTTCTGCAGTCTTTTTAAACAACTCATTTCCAAAGAGTACATAGCTTAAAGCTCTATACTCGATCTTTCTTTCGACTGTCTGGTTTGGATTTTGTAAATAATCCTTAATAGGTTTTCTTCAATCTCCCACCCCTGGATCATCTACATTGAAAATTTCAAAATTTTCTTCATCACCATATCCCAGTCTTATGGTCTCCAAATTAGATGGGGACAGTCTAGTGGATAATACTTTTCCTCTTACTTCGACAACTTTCTCCAAGTTTTCCTTCGACACTCTGTAGCCTGATGCTAGTTGAACCAAATCATTTGCTTCCTGATTTTCTAGTCTAGGAATGTGTCTAAAGGTTGCACTGTCGAATCTCTTGAGGAGTCTGTTGGCTATCACAAAATACATGATCAAATTCTCTTTGACACATTTGTATTCTTTTGTCAACTGTTTTATTACCAACTCAGAGTCACCCATTATTTCGACCTCTGTTGCCCCCAATTCCAACAATATTTCAAGTCCAGCAATTAAAGCTTCATATTCCGCTTCATTATTTGAACAACAACCTTCTATTTTGTACTTGAACTTTGTTTGAATTCTATTTGGAGAAATAATTAATACCCCAACACCTGTTCCATTCTTATGACTGGAACCGTCTAAATATAATCTCCAAGGTTCTCTTTCGACATATTTTATTTCATCCCCAACTATGGATTGATCAGCTATAAAGTCAGCAACCACTTGTCCTTTGACAGCTTTCAGAGGCATATATTTTAAAGAATACTCAGTCAAGGCTAAAGCCCATTTTCCAATTCGACTATGTAGAATAGATTTAGACAACATGTGTTTTATTACGTCGAAATGAGATGATATATATACATCAATGGGTTTTATATAATGTTTTAACTTTGTACAAGAGAAATATACACATAAACATAATTTCTCTATCATACTATATCTAGTTTTAGCATCATTTAAGACTCTGCTGAGATAATAGATGGCTCTTTCGACGCCATGTTCATCTTCCTGACAAAGCATGCTTCCCAATGTTTTGTCGGATGCTGGGATGTAGAGCCTCATACTTCTTTTTCGACAAGGAGACATTAAAACTGGAGGACTTGCCAGATATTCTTTGATCCTGTCGAAGGCATCTTGCTGCTCTTGCCCCCAAGTGAAGCCCTCCTTCTTCAGTCGAAGTAGAGGTGAGAAGGCCTGTGTTTTTCCACTAAGGTTGGAGATGAACCTTCTAAGAAAGTTGATTTTCCCTAATAGAGACTGCAATTCCTTCTTTGTCGATGGCGCTTTCGCTTCCATTATGGCCTTGGCTTTGTTTTCATTAATTTCAATCCCTTTCTTGTGGACCACAAAGCCTAAGAAATCACCTGCCTGCACACCAAAAGCACATTTAAGGGGATTCATTTTCAAACCAAACTTCCTCATCCTTTCAAAGGACTGTCGAAGGTGGTCAATATGGTCTGAGCCTGAGGTAGATTTAATCACAATACCATCTATATAAATTTGCATAAATGTTTCAATGAAATCATGAAAAATAGAATTCATGGCCCTTTGGTAAGTATCTCCAGCATTTTTTAAACCAAAGGGCATGACTACCCACTCATATGTTCCTATTGCTCCTGGACAACGAAAAGCTGTTTTTGGAACGTCTTCTTCAGCAATGAAAATCTGGTTATAACCAGAATATCCATCAAGCATACTTAAATACTCATGGCCTGCTGCAGAATCTACCAGCATTTCTGCTACTGGCATAGGATATTCATCCTTAGGGGTAGCTGAGTTTAGGTCTCTAAAATCAATGCATACCCTTAGTTTGCCATTTTTCTTAATCACAGGAACAATATTAGCAATCCATTCGACATACCTTGTTGTACGGATGAACTTGCATTTTAGAAGCCTTTCGACTTCCTCTTTGATTTTCGACAGAATTTCAGGTGCGAAGCGTCTGGGGGTCTGCTTTATTGGCTTTTTCCCTTCCAGTATTGGCAACTTCAATTCGACCAAATTTTTGTCTAAACCAGGCATTTCGTCATAATCCCATGCGAAGCAGTCTTTAAACTCATTCAGCAGTTGGATTATTTCGACTCTGAGCTGAGGATCCATCTTGGCACTGATATAAGCTGGCCTTTTCTCTGCCCCCAGTCCCAGATTAATCTCTTCTAAAGGATCCTGTGCCACCATTTTCATATTGGTTGAGGTTGGATCTTTTTCAAACCCCAAGGGTTCGTCATCATAAATGGCATCAAGCCTTTGACTCTGCCATTCGCCATTAGAGTCTTCTTCAAAACTCTGTTTTGTATATTTTTCCTCAACATTTTCTTGAGGATGTTGTTCTTCGACAACTTGTGTGCTGGCTTCAACAACCATGTTTCTTACTTCGGCCTCAAGGGCCGCTTTGAGTTGTTTTTCGGCTATATAAGCCGTAATCTTTTCTATTGTTGATGCTTCAGTCATTCTCACTGAACTCACTCCCCCACCCAGTTGGGTTGACATGGGCAGTTCCCCAAGCGTAATTTGTCTCCCCAATTATTTCTTTATCCCACTGGAAGCCATGCGTAGGGTGGAGGTACATGGAACAGTAGGCGTTGTCGGAGGCTGTTAGGTCGAAACCAGCAGGATTGCATGGTGCTATGTGGGCCAAGTTCTTGTCGAATTTACGATTAGTGACATTGTTCACATCAGCCGTGAAGTAACTTTGGTCTGCTTCTATGTTTTCGACAATCCCATCTGGCCTCCAGATTGTTATCCTTTGATGCATGGAGGATGGCACAGCCCCAATTCCATGGATCCACTCTCTTCCCAACAATAAGTTGTAATTTGCTTTTGATGCTATCACCACAAACATTGTAGGCCTGGTAATGGACCCTACAGTCAAGTTCAATTGTATTACCCCCAGCGTTGTCCCTACCTTACCTTCATAGTTGGACAACACCATGTTGTGAGGCTTGGTGTCTGAGTCATCTTTTCCAATCCTTTTTATCATATAATGAGGAATTAGATTCACAGCTACTCCTCCATCTATCAGGATTTTGTTGACACCCACGTTTTCTACCTTTCCTTTTATGAACAGAGGCTTTAAATGAGCCTTAATTGCATCATCTGGCTTTTCGAAGAAAGCATTTTGCTCTTCGACACAACCATTATTCATTATGTAGTAACATACAGGCTTAAGCCCTATGCTATCATCTGCCATATCATTTTCTTCGTCTTCGACTTCCATTATCCTGTCATAGTCTCTGGGCAATACAGAAACCACATTGCAAGTTACGTCGAAGGACGCATCAGACTCTGAACTGAAGTCATCAGTAACTTCTCCATCTTCTGGCATTTTGTTGTTTGTTTTCTGCATTTCTGTTGTGTCACTAGATTCATTCTTCTGAGGGGGTTCTTCCTTCGCCAGAGATCTCCCTTTGCTTGTAGTCTGCACACACTTGCTTGACTCAGCTTCCTTCTGCCCAATCCTTTTGTGTTCTACAGTTTCTTTTTCCATTTTCTTCTGCCTTTGGAATCTTCTCCATTGGGACCTGGACATAGGATTCTTCCCTTTGTAGTTTTCAGAGACGTACTTTGGCTTTGCTTTTTCTGCCTCCTTTTTTACTTCTATTGAGGCACCCCTGTTCACTTCAAAACTCTTCCATCTCTTCTGACCTTGGGCATCCCTTATAGGTTGAACCCATTTTTCATCTTTCGGTCTGTTGGATGGTTTATAGGTGTTGTAACGTCTTTCTCCCATTCCTTGGATATGATGCTCCCTTCTTCTTGGGTCGAACCTTTCATTCCTGATTTGTGGGACTGCCCCCCAGTTTCTTTTCCTCTGGGTCTTTTCTGCCGCTTCTAAGTCATCAGTTGCTTTCCTGTCGAACACAACGCTGCATCTTGGGCAAAGCATAACCTCTGCGTTCTTCCTTTGGCACCTCTGGATGAATTCGACAAGACTTTCGTTCTCTTCTGGGTAAACCAGCTTCTGATGCTTCTCTTGATGTTTCTTTCCCTTGTTGGTGTCTGGTCCTATCTTCTGAATGACTTCCACCATATGAATCCCTGCATTCTGTTCAGTTGTGATTTTCAATTTGTTCATTTTTTCGACTAGCATCATTTCCTCAGGGATATTCTCCTTTAACTGATTCACACTGCCTTTTGGGTGTAAGCCCTTATAGATGTATTTGCAGCACTGTGCAACACCTTCGACAAAATCTTCTTCAGTTTTGATGGTACTTCTGTTTATTGGTTCGACAATGAGGGCATTGTCAGCAGTCTCTATTCTTTTGATCTTGTCCTGGCTAAGGCCCTCAGTGGCCTCTTTTTGGACAATGAGGGTTTTGTTATCTTCCTCCTCCTCATTATTTTTGAAAGAATCTCCCCATCCTGTGGGTTTGATTTTGCTGATGTTAGTTCTGGAGCTTGGTGGTGCTTAATATTTTACCATGAAGTCAAACTTCCCACTAGGTTCTCCTAGAGTGTCCCAGATCACCCCATGCTCAGCATCTCTTTTATAGTTTTTCTTGTCGAAGCTTCTGCCCACCTTGAATGTATTTCTTCCGTCGAAACCTTCAGTAGTTTCAATGGCGTTCTCCCTGTCGAAGTCTTCAGAAGCTTTGACTTCTTCCTCAGTCTGGTCAGTAAGGTCATCAGCCCTTTCCACCACATTTACATGGGTGTCGAAACCTTCAGCAGCCTCTATCATGGTGAAGTTGGTGTCGAAACCTTCAGTAACTTCTACCATTTCAAAACTTTCCTCAGCCATGATTTCCATTTCGACCACATTCACCATTTCTGGTTCAGCATAGTTTGCCTCCACAACCTGCATGGGATTGGAGTCAATCCTCATTTGTTGCTTAGCTTTGTCTCCAAACTTCAGCCTTCTATTTTGGATTGCATTCTGGACAAGATCCCTGAAAAGGTAACATTGAGAAGTTTTATGACCCAAGAAATTATGGTATTTGCAAAAACCTCTCTTTTTCTGCTGGTCTACAGGAGGCTCCTTAGTGCCTGCTGGTTTTATTAACTGACCATCTTTAACTAATAAATCAAAGATTTCATCACATTTGGTGATGTCGAATGTGTAGGTTCTTTTAGGGAACCTGTCATTCTTTTCCCCTTCGATTGGATTTTTTCCATTCGACGGGGCTAAGACTTTACAGGAATATGGAGGGCCTTGTTTTAGTTCTGCCAGATCAATTTCTTGCTGGTCGAAAATGACTGGTTCGTTTTCGTCATAATCATCTTCCTGAACTATTCCTACATAGGCCACTCTTTCCTTCTTGTTTTTATTTGATCTAAATTTTTCATTCTTTAGCCTTTCTATTTGCCTCACTCTATCTGCTAGTTGTGCCATGTCTCTCAAGTACTGGGTGTCTAGTTTTTTCCTTATGGAATAATCCAGACCCCCTGCAGCCATTTCGACTAATTCTTGTTCCGGCACTTGTGTAAAGCATATGGTCTTTAACAATCTAAACCTATTCAAATAATCATCTATAGGTTCAGAGAATTTTCTTTTGACACTTGCTAATTCTTTCAAACTTATCTTAGTTTATCCCATATAGAATTGTTCGTGGAACAATCTTTCTAATTGGGTCCATGTAAATATTGAAGTTGCAGGCAGAGAAGTAAACCAAGTGAAAGCATTTTTTGTCAAAGAACTTGGGAAATATTTCATCCTTAAGTTCTCATTATTAGCAATCTCTCCTGCCTCTATCAAATAACGCGCTACGTGTTCTATGGTGGACTCACTAGTATCCCCTGAGAATTTGGTGAATTTGGGGACTTTCCACCTTGGTGGTAATTCTTGTTGCAAAACAAATTCAGATAAGGGGGAAGTATAACTAGGCCTTTGTAATCCTACGTTCACTCCATTTTGCGCCATTATTCTCTCAACCATGGTTGCAATATTATTTTCGACAGGCATGTTGTTGTAACGCATTCTCTGCTGTAATATTTCATCAGCATTTTGGTCTCTTTGGACTATTATTATTCTTGGTTCCTGTCGAATGGGTTCCTCTACATTAGGCTGTTCGACTATTACCTCTTGGCCCCTGGGATTTTCTTGAGGGTTTCCTAATGGCCTTTGGTTTATAGTAAGTTCCTCTTCGACAGGCCTATTGGCAGGATTTTGATTCAATTGCATTCTTTGTTGTGCTTGAGGGACTCCAAAAAAATCAGCAATGCGTGCCATCTGTTCTGCCAATATCTGGTTTGTTTGGGTAGTATTTTGTATTAAAGGATTAAACACTTCCCCCATTTGTTGTGTCAATGCCTGTACCATATCATGATTGCTTTCATCCATCTGTTGACGAATTACTTGCGCAGAATGGGTTGTCATAGTGGGCATATGGAATCCTAGTGGAACTTGATTTAATCTACTTCCATTTCCACCATATCCTGATCCTTGCAATGGTGAGGACATCTGAACCATAGCATCGGAGAATAATGGTGACGAATTATGTAAGCTTGCCATCATTGAAGTTGGCATTCCATATGGTTGTTCTCTCCCAGACAAGGGCATGGTAAAATTAGTAAATGGCCTAAAGGCATTTCCTCCAAGGGGAGGGGTTCCCATAGGCCTTGAGTGTCCCATGGTGGAAGAACTAGGCGCATTTTGGGACCCTGAACCCGTTGGTATTGAATCCACTAATGGAGGCCTAATCTGTTCTAACACAGGGCCAGAAACTGCTACTCCTTCTGACGAAGGGATAGGATTAGAAACTGGAATGGTTTCGCTAGGATTGTTTGAAGCATTTGGCAAGTTAGCCATCCTTCTTCCTCTTGTTCTCTTTGGTCTTTCTACGTTGGTTACGGCTAGTTTACCGCTTCTAAGAATCATACAACGCAGCAAGGAACAATTTGTCTAAGAGGGTTCTCTATTAATTCTTATTAACTGCACTAGTCCCACCAGGTGTGCCAATTTGTTCGCAGTGATTTCTGACGAACAACCTCTGGTTAACCAATCTCTCAGAAAACTGGGTTACTTGCAGGACCAACCAAACAAGTCCTAGGACACATGTGCAATTATTTTGTCGAACTACTCTTAGTGTTGTGAATGATTTGTGGTTTGTTTTGTTAATAATATCAAAGTGTTAAATGCTTTGAGTTTGAAAATAAAATAAAGTTGAAGTTTTAAACGAAAGTAAGAAAAATGGCGAAAGATGTAATTTGCAGGAAAGTAAATAAAAATTGAAGATAAAATAACTTGATGAAAAAAACTGATAATTTAAATAACTTAAAAGAAAAATGGTGTTCAAACGTACATGGTTCCAAATATCAAACTCATTTTCTCTCACACTGGGTACTTAGAGTATTTACAGGAATTTTGTATAAGTTTTCACACACACATTCTAAACACAAACTATCCTATTTATATACAAACAAAGTAACTGCCTAGAACGGAAAAATCATAATTAAATGACAAGTGTCAGCCTGCATGCAATTTCCTTCCCTGAAACTTCCATGTGTCCAACTGTCAAAGGTTGCAACTTTAAAATTTTGAACTCTTTCCTTTGGTGACGAAACATTACATCTCTTCATATGTCGAAACGTTGAATAAGAAGAAACTCTTCCACTTTTACGAACCAATGCTTCTGTCAAACACCTTCTCTCTGTCGAACTGTCGAATGATGCGCTCAGCCTGTCGAACACCCAATTATAAATAGGTCCCTAAACTTGGTTTGCCAGAATATTATTTATCTTCCCGTCGAAGCACTTGAGCTTTTAACCTTGTCAACATCTATTGAACATCTTCACTTCTTCTTATCCTTCTCTACTGATTACCTTCTCAGCAACAGAAAAGACCTCAAATTCCAAATTTCACAATGTCGAAATTATGAGCTTACAGATATGTCTAATGCAATAGACATGGGTGGATGGAAGATTATGCCAACTGTTATCTTGGTTATTACAAGCACTCTCAATAGCAACATACCTATCTGAAATCAAACAGAGATTGGCTAGTGGAGCCACATATATTCTGAGATTCTTAAGGAAGAAATCTCGAGCAGCAGTTTCACCTTCAACCAGAGCAAAGGCAATGAGAAATACATTATTGTTGTTGTCTTGTGCAACTGGCGTTAACAAGGTATCCTTGTATTTTCCATATAACCATGTTACATATATATCATTTTATTTTATATATGGATGTTTTGAATGTATATTGAGTTGACGGTAAATTAACATCCGCGAAAAACCAACAAAACTGATTTAAAAAAAAATAAAGTTCTGGTATTTTTCAGAATGTGCAGATCCGATGGAGCTTTCCAGATATGCACATCCGGAAAAAACCAACATTTTGTAAAAAAAATGGTGTGTCCGGATGTGCACATTCGGAAACTGTGGGCATAAAATGAAGTTTGCAAGGTCCCATAGAAACCCATGTGGTGTATTAAGAAATGCTCAAAAAATATTATATTTTGGTATAATTAGTCATTAAGTCTCTTAATTTAATTTAAAGTTTCACTTTAGTCTTTTAGCTAAAAAAGTTACAATTTAGTCTCTTAACTTCACTTCAGTTATCCTAGTTGCTCCCTTCCGTCAATTTCTAGAAGAAGAAGAAAACGTTAAGTTCTAGGGACATGACGTGAAAACAAGGTCATTGATACAAATCCGAGACAACATATACAGTTAAAAATTGATACATTGTTTAAACTGTGGGGGGTTTTGTTTTCGGGAAAACTCTATAGTTTAAATAGTGTATCATTTTTTAACTAATTATGTTGACTCAGTTTTGTACCAATGGCCTTACTGTCACACCACGATACCAGACCTTAACGTTTTTTTTGCTAAAATTAACTGAAGGGAACAAATAAGGTAACAAACGTGAAGTTAATAAACTAACTTGCAACATTTATTTAGTTAAAGTATTAAAGTGAAATATTAAATTAAGTTAAAGAACTAAAACATGAAGGTAGAGAAAAACACAAGAAAGGAGATTTAAATTTTTTTACTTTTTTTTTTACTTTTTGTGAGACAGCCTAAAACACACAAATAAGATATAAAAAGAATGACATGTTTGGTTTATCCTGGTGCACTGCTAACAAAGCTATTACAGTCCACCCGCCGAGGTGATTTCGCCTTCAAAAAGGACTTAATCCACAAATCTTGAAAGATTACACAAAAATGTCTAAGTGTTAGAAAACACCTTAGTCCTCTCAAGTATACAGACTAACACTTAGTCACTTGAGGAAATATCACTTCAAAAAGGACTACAAAAGAAAGTGTTTACAATAGTGCTTCTTGAAAAACAAGTGAAACAATTTGAATAACAATATATTTACACAAATATGAGCAACAACTCTTTGTGTTTTGTGACTTCTCTTTTGATGAACTTTTATGGCTTTGCGTTTTTCACATTGTAATCGTTGTTGTTTGCAAAGTAATAGTCACTCATTTATATAGCCTCAAGGTTGATCGTTGAATGGTAGAAGAGCCTTTTATTAGTACTAGTTGTCACAACGGTAAAATCTTTGGGAAACATAAATAGTAAAAACTCAAAATCATTTCTTGACAAAACTGAGTGCTAAATCTATTTATATCATATTGGGAATGTATCATTTGTACGGATACTTAATCAATAAGTTTTGTTTTAAACCTTGAACTTATCTTCTGATGATGTACTTCTGATAAAGAGATGAAGAAACGTCGTTGATCAAAGTCTTCAGAGTCAAATTGTCTTTAGAATGATTCTTTCAGTATTAGAAGCTTAAATATAAGCAAGGTTTCGAATTGGTGTTGGGACTTGGAATTAATTTTCATAAAAGCAAATTAATTGGGTTGAATATTAGCCCGACTCGTTTGGATGCGGCTTCTTGCTTTCTATCTTGTAGGAGGGAAGATAGAAAAATTTATTTTCTTGGGATCCCTATTGTAGAGTTTAGTAATCTTTATGCTTTCATTTTATAAAGTTCATAAGAAAGTGGCAAAAACCATTACTTCTCTTTAAAGTAATTTTCTTTGGGGAAGTAAGGAGGAGAAGAGATGCATCCATTTGGTAAGTTGGAATTCGGTGTGTTTTTCGGTGGAGTCGGGGGGCCTTGGTCTCTGTAGAGTGGAGGATTTTAATGTAGTCCTTTTACATAAATGGAGATGGAGGATTTTATTGGAAGAAAATGTTATTTGTAGGGATGTGCTCAAAGCTCGGTATGGTGATATCTCGTTGAAAGTGGTGTCACCGGAGGGTAATAAGGTTAAGGGGGAGAGGATTTCGTTTTGGTGGAGGGAGATTTTAAAGTTGGGTAATCACTTCTCAGAAGATGTTTATGTAAATAACTGTAAGTTTCTTATAGGGAATGGTCATCGTACTTCCGTTTGGCATTCTCAATGGATTCAAGATTATTGTTTGAGGGATAATTTCTGGCAGCTCTATAGTGAATCTTATTTGAAGGACGTTTTCGTCGTGTGTATGGGAGGATGGAACGAAGGGATATGGAGGTGGGGTAGCCTTGGTATTAATTTAGGAGACGTGGAGGATCTATTTTTAGCTAACTGTAACAATCGTGACAACATTGTTCGTGACCTGGTTCAGGAATTTACAAGTAATAGCGGTAGCTATTGTTGAATTACTAGTAGCAGCAGTTTATTTCGGGCTCAGAACGCAGTCGGCGGTGATGTTGTTCAGGTTCCGAAAGTTAACAGTAGCAGCCAGATGTTTCTTCCTTCAGTAGGTGCGATCTCAGCATAGGGAATTACCGGCTCTCTTGGTCTTGCTTCTGTGGATGAGCGAAACTGTACTCAAGGGCTGGCGTTGGGTTTTCTGGTGGATTTTGCTAACAGTTCTAATGCAGAAACAAATAACAGTTCTAATGCAGAAACATGCAGGTCTGTTTCTGATGTCTCAACGCGGCAAGAGTTGATTAATTCGCATGATACATGTTCTGGTTTTTCTGATTTTGTCTTCCTCCAAGAAGCTGCCTCTTTATCTGTCTCTTTGAGGAATGTCGGTCCGACGACGAAAGGGTGTGATCGGGTTAGTTGGAAGACGGAGGATTCTGGTGAGTTTTCGGTTTCTAGCTTTAGAGTTATTACAGAATGTTTTCGGTCCCCTATTGGTCCTAGGAATGTTTACGACGAAGCGTTTTCCGTAATTTGGAGAATGAAGGTTCCTTTGAAAGTGTGGTGTTTTGGGTGGAGAGGTTTTTTTAGATAGGCTTCATATTAAGGTTAATTTAATTAAAAGAGGTTGTGGTTTTGCAAACAATGAGGTTAATTATGTTTTTTGTGTTGGGCGTCCCGAAACCGTGGAGGACTTATTTTTGGGTTGTGGAGTCTCAAAGTTGATATGGAAGGAGATAGCCGAGTGGATCGGCTGTAATCATCGAGAATCACTTGATTTGAAAGATAGTTTTTTGTCGTGGAGTCGTTTTGGTAAGCAGTTGGGTATGAAGGGTGGAAAGGAAAAAGGTGTTTGGTTGGCGACATGTTGGCAAATTTGGCTATTGAGGAATGATATCATCTTTAATAATATTGCTTGGAACGTTTTGGATGTGGTGTGGAATATCAAGACTTTACTTTGGAGATGGTCTTCCATCGAGAAGATTACACATCTCAATTACAATTTTTACGAATTTGTTAAAGATCCTTATTATTATTTTTCATAAAGAACAATTGGATTGTAATTTTCTTTAGGTTTGTTAGTCCTTCTTTTCTAGTTTGATTTGAAAACTTTTAATTCTTCTTTTTCAATGGATTCCTTGCTTATAAAAAAAAATGAAAAACTATATCTTATGAAAGATAAATCTTAACTGTGAAAAGGATTCCGATATTTTTTTTAAGAAAATGATAGAAACCCAATTTGATACAAAAATAATCATTTTCAGAAGGGATAATGGTACTGAATATTTCAATAAACATTTCAAATAGTTTCTTTAAGATAAAGGTAACCAACATCAATTAATATGTGCAAATACCCCTCTCAAAATGTGACACGGCTAAGAAAAAAATAACACATTTTTGAGGTAGTTTGTGTCATTACGTATGTGAGCATTGTTCTTTCATAGCATCGTTCCATTCAGGGGAGCGTGTGACTGAAGTCAATTATTTTAATAACAATAATTTAAATGAATTTTTGTCAACTCCCATTTTATACCATAAAAATACATACGTAAGTAATCACACAGTTGAAACATAGAGAAGAACATGTGGAAACAAGTTCTGAAATTGATAAGTGGGTCCTTGTCCCAAACCTAGGTGGCGCCCAAATAAGAAAATAAATACCACGGTAAAAAGAAAATATAAGCTTCTTGTTTATTCTCGTAAATTTCCTCAAAAATACATAAATCAGTCCATCATTATTGCATCAAGCCCATCGAAAATCTTAAAATATGGTTCAACAAAGATACCACAAGAACAAGCATATAATTTTAAATACTCAACCCTTGATATGATCTACATATGGCTCTTAGGAAAGACACCAGAACCTGCACAAAAAATTCACTCAGAATTAATACAAGTAATCCTATTTCCAATTACTATAAGCACGACGATATAAATATCTATTGGTACGTGTAACTAAAACTCCATGGAAATGAATTTAACAATAACTATATAATGCTTTTTTTTACTCCCAATGAAATAAAATTGAAAGATAGTCTTGGAAACTCACATTTAACTTCATTATCTTCAAATGGAGGTAAACCCCACTCACTAGGGTTGAAATCCAACAGTGAGTTCAAAACTTGGTCTGCTGGACCATGAAAAGATTTGTCCAACCTTGGATCAGGAACCATAACAACAGACCTACAAGACATGTAACAAATTGAACAAGAACATTATACTAATTCCCATTTGCACGATGCGTGTATGTGTTAAATCGAAATAACATGCAATGAAAATGTATAAGACAAGAAACAAGTGCCAGAAACCAGAACAAGTAAACATCGTCTTAACTGAGTATTCTGAAGAACTCTACTAGATGTTATCCTAGTTGAAATATAAATCATAGTATATAAGGCAAAATTCATTGAAATATTATATTTTTGTAATACAGAAAAGTGTGATGAGCTCGAGAGCAATGAAACTCCATACTCCTTTTCACTTGTTGCATTTGGATGGTTATTATCAATGTGACATAAAATTATTTGACACCTTCAAACATATGCATTGTAATAATATAAAGACACTGGAACAAAATCATAGCCCAACTTCTACATTCATACATTTTAGAGTTCTTTATGCAATAGGTAAGAAATGAAACAGAAAAAAAATCATTGGGTGCTTTTAAACCACTTACATCCCAGCATTCTTAGCTGCGAGAACTCCAGAGGGTGCATCTTCAAAAACAAGTACGTTTCTTGGGTCTACCGGTCCATCCTATTGACCATCAATGTATGATTAACTAAAAAACATCACTATTGTCATCAAGTTTGTATATTTCATTCATTGGTTTACCTCAAATCTCTTGGCTGCAGCAAGAAATACATCGGGTGATGGTTTTCCCCGTTTAACTTCAGGGTCATCACCAAGAACAACGTGATGCATCAGAGAAAACATTTCACCGTGTCTTCGTGTTTTCAATTCAAAATGCCGTTTGTGAGAACTGTGGAAAATTGACAAAATGTTGTATAAGAAGTTCTTCCTGATACATAACATGAAATAAATCTATTTTCTTTATCATGCAAATGTACCCGGATGCTACGGCAATAGGAACTCCTTTTGCATCTAGATGCTTAAGTAAACGACGAACACCTATGATAAATCAGAAGCAGGCAAAAGGAAAAAATGTCAGTATATCATAAAAAGTGACAGTCTTTATTTATTAATGTAAAACAACTATGAGATAGACACTGATCCATAATTCCATATATACCTGGCAAAAGCTCACTTTTTGGAAACAAATTCTTTAGCTTCTCTTCTCTTTCAACAAGAAACTGCTCAGCACTAAGTGAATCACTGATTCCAGTCTCTTCAACAAAGAGCTTTGCAGCTTCAGTTGCTTTCATTCCCATCATCTTAGCCTTAAGGGGCCAATCAAAGGTTTTGTTGTATCTAGCAAGTATAATTTCCTTAACTTCAGTATAGAACTTCTCAGTATCTGCAATACCATCAAATTGGCAAATTAACAAACATTTTTACATCATGCAACAACTCGATAGAGAAAGAAAGAGATACCTAGTAAAAGACCATCCATGTCAAAAACGACATGCGTGATTGTCTTTCCGACATTGGAGAGATTGCCCATTGCACTATGAGCTGATACTGGAAAATGGAGATGGAATCTACTAGTGCTCAGTGATTCCGATCTGAATCATGTATAGTATCTATCTGTATATATATATATTTGCTGAATATCAAAGCAAATAATGCATGTGACATTATATTTGTTTTTATATTGTTTGGTTTTGATTTGATATAACCGACAAATCTTAATATTGGTTGGCTATTAACATTATTAGACTTCAAACGTCCAAAGTTGTGAATTTTTTATGGTTACCATGTAATGCATGCTTATTATACTTAACATATAATATTCCTCCTAATAAAATATAAAATTTAAATTATTATGGCTTTAATAGGCTTTTTTTATTTTATTTTGAAGCTTCTCTTTATTTTATTTTTTTGGCTACTTTTCTTTCATTTTTTTTTTGTTGCTATTTCTCTTATAAATCATTTTTAAAGCAAAAATGCAAAAACTAGAGGTTTAGGTAAGTATGAGTATGGGTAAAAAAATGATATAACAACATAATCGATATTATTCAAATAAAAAAACATAGAAAAATCATTTTGATTGACTAGACCAAACTCAAAAAAGTAGAGTGGAAAAAACAACAATTGTCAAGTTAAAACTTTATATAAAAAACTTTAAAGAAATAAAACTATCATATAAAAAAACTTTATGAAATAAAACTATGAAGGAAATCTAAGATATTGAGATTTGTTAAAATGTAATTTTATCGAGTTTGCTAAAATTTAATTTTCTAAAAACAATAGCATTCCGCGCATTTCATATTTTTCAGAAACCAATCATATTTGTCATGCTTAAGCCCTTTAAAAGTAAAAATCTCAACAATCCAATCAAGATCATCATTATAGCGAGGAATCTGAATTCCCAAAGGAGATGATAAGAAGACTTTCTTAGTAAAAGGACAATCGAGAAAAATATGAGAAGTTGTTTCCACAACACAAGAGCAAAAAGGATAGCAATCATCAATCACCAAACCTTTCATACAGAGATTAGACTTTGTTGGAAGAATGTTTTTCTTTAATAAGCAAGAAAATGATATAACGATGAATGATATTAAGGGGTATCCAAATCCAATTACACAGAACTCAACTCATCAAATCAACAAAATTCTTATAAGAATACGCAAGGATAATAATACCAAACGAAAATTACATCCCCCAATTTTCCTGTCTTTCTTACCAATCCACAACCAAGAAAATAAAATAATTTTGTGAGTTAAATTGTCCTCATCCCAAAATTCATCTTTAAACATAATATGATTCCAACATAACCAGATGTTCCAACAAATAATCAACCAAAGAGTCACTCATCTTCTAGCATCAATTTTCTTCACCATCAACACCTTAATCCAAGATGAGAAATGATCTACCAAATCCACAACAGGGTCTACTTTTATGTCTAGCCAAACATAAATCTTATACCAAATTCTTTGGCTTTTACTGCAGGAAATTAGAATGTGAGCCACTATTTCATTCTTCAAAAAGTAAAAAGGACATACCAGATCATGTGAAATCGATATAATTATATGATCCTTCAAGTTGTCCTTAGTTGGAAATCTGTTAAGAAGAGCTCTCCATTCGAACACCACTAGACGGGAGCCATTGGTCATTCCAAATGCTCATAGTCTCTCCATTGTCGATTCTCCATCTACTACATCCAAGAACTGTCTCCTTAGAGCTCAGGATACTCTGCCAAGCATATCTAGGACGGTGTCCCAGAGAAGCCTCTTGGATAGAGCACCTGGGATAATACTGGCCTTTAAAGAACTTTTCAAACAAGGATCCATCGCACTGCAGGATCATAAATCCCATCCCTCCATTAGCTTACCCGAACGATAAACGCTCCCAATTCATCCAATGAATTTTCCTAATCCCATCTTTGGCTCCCCACTAGAATTCGGCCAGGATCGCCTCAATCTCATTATTGTAAGACACAGGGATGCGATAGCAGCTCGTGATATATGTTGGAATGGATTGATCCACTGCCATAATTAGGACCTCGTTACCAGCCCTCGAAAGAAAACCCTCATTCCACCCCTTCGCCTTCTTCTAGACTTTATCAATAACCATCTTGAACACTTTTTTTTTATCTTCTGAAAATCACGAGAAGCCCAAGGTACTTTGAATGACAGATAACTCCCTTAAAGCCCAATCTTGCCCGCACCATCTCTTTAGACCCCTCATCAACATTTGCACTGAACAACACTTTCGATTTATCAAGGTTAACAACCTAATCGGAAGCCACTTAATACATGTCAAGAATATGTAAAATATGATATGCCTCCACTTCATTGGCTCTTGCGAACATGAGGCTATCATCCACAAAAACTAGGTGAGAAATCACATGAGTTTTCCTTGCCACTTTCACGCCATGAATACGCTTTATATTACTCTCCACTTTAAGCATACATGAAAGAACATCGACATACATTATAAAAAGGTACGGTGAGAGAGGGTCCCCTTGACGAAGACCCCTTTCGGGAACAAAACTCTTGTTGGGATGATCGTTGACAAGGATTTTGTATGAGACCGTTGAGATACAATTAGAAATCAGATGAATCAACGCATCCGGAAAATCAAAAACACGGAGAGTGCCAATGATAAAATCTCATTCCAGCCTATTGTAAGCTTTAGACATATCAAGCTTGAGGGTCAAAACACCTTTCCTTCCTTTCTTCTTATTTTTTAGCCAGTGGAAGCAATCCATCTCGATCAAAGTGATGTTTGTAATTAGCCTCTCCCTCACGAAAGCACTTTACTTTTCCCTTATAATATCCGACAGAATCGATTTCAGTTTTTTGGCAATAAACTTTTTTACTACTTTCATAACAACATCTCATAAGCTAATAGGTCTAAAGTCGGAAGGTATACCTCCCAGTTTCTTGATTTTGGGGATGAGAGTGATAAAAATTGCATTGATGTCAGCAGGAGAGGTGAGAATTAAGGATACCAAGAGCAACCTCCACAATATCATTACAAACAATGGGCCAAAATTTGTGAAAAAAAACATAACTGGTAGTCCGTCAAGACCTGGAGACTTTGACAGATGCATTTGGAAAATAGCGATCTTCACTTCCTCGGTCGTAAAGTCCCTGGCACACTCATCCTTCTGGACCTCATACAACCTACCACGGATATTGTTGCACACCCTAGTAATGTCAACTGGAGGAGAGGACTTGAAAATAACATTAAAATAATCAATGAGGACTCTTTCACATTTTTCTCGACCCACTTTCCACAGTGTAACACCCCATTTCAATATTTAGTCATTGTATGTTTTTTTGTGAACTTTAATTGGATTAATTAAGGGTATGTGGGTAAGGGTGAGTGGGAGAATTTAGTCTAGTTGATTAATGTGAATAAAACTTTAGAATAATATGATAATGATAATTTAATTAATAATAGATAAAATATATTATTATTATTATTATTATTGAGATTAAATTAAGGAAAATAAAATATAATTAGGGAGAAGTCAGATAAGGTTTTAGAAAGCAGTTACACGTGAAAAAAAACAGAGAGAATGAGGAGAAGCTAGGGCAAGATGGAAACTAGGAGATTCCACCATTTTTGAAGAATCAAAGCTCGGAATTAAGGTAAGGGGAAAATGAATTCTTTAAAGATGATTGTAACATGAGAGGGTAGTGAAGGTTCATTTCCCTTTTAGGATTTTCGTACACAATCTTTTTCATGTATTCCTTTATTTTATGATTGCATGAATATTGTGAAGTTCGTGTTGTTGTGATGTTACTGTTGTGAATTCATGTCTGCTATAAAGATACTAATGTGAAATTGTGAATTGTTGTGGTGTTTACTATGAAAACATATCTGGGAGAAAAATGGGTTTAAGGGTTAACGAATTTGTAATTAAAAATATGAAAAATGACATTAGAATGTTAGGCTATTGGTATAGAATGGAAACTTGTAATGAAAATTGAGAAAATGTTGGTTTGGGTCTGATTTAGGACTTTGAAGAGGAATCAATGAGTGAGAATTCGTACTAATCTGGAAAAAAAATGGAATTTTAGATGCTGGTTGCCCATACGCATACCTGGGAGGGCAATGCGCGTATGGACGAGACTTCCCGGGGACATACGCGTATGGTATGCACCATGTCCCATGGTCAACACAGCCATATGCCAATACGTGTATGATACGCATAAGAGAGAGATGGTCTTACGCGTATGGACCAGCCAATACGCGTATGGTGAGTTTTGAGGGATTTTGAAGCCCATTTTTGTTGTTCTGGTGTCTGTATGTTCTGAAGTAATAAGTTTATCAAACTCTTTTGGTCTGTGTAGATGTTAAATTGTTTTCCAATAAGGTATTGCCTCCATTTCTTGATGGATTTTGTAATGCCTTACATTTCCAGGATGTAGACAGAGGAGGCTTTCATTATTGGACCCATTTTCTTGCTGAAAAAGGCTAGAGGATGCCTGCTCTGAAACAAAAAAAAATGTCAATGGCCACTCCGAAAGCATCAATTTCAATAACAAATATTTTTGTAAAGTCTGGCAAGGCCAGGACCGACATGTCGGTCGTTTTTCTTTTCAATTCTGTAAAGGCCAAAGTTGCCTCTCTACTCCATGAAAATTTAATAAAATGCAACAAATCAGTGAGAGGAGCGGCGAGAGTGGCGTAGTTGCGCACAAAGTGCCTGTAAAATCTAGTGAGTCCCAAAAAAACCTTTGAGTGTCATGAGTGAGTGTGGAACAGGCCAATCCAAAATTTCCAGCACCTTTTCAGGATCTAGAGCAACACCGCCAACATATATAACATGACCCAAATAATTAATTGTATCCACTACAAAAACACATTTAGAAAGTTTGACAACATAGTCATGAGATTTAAGCAAGTTAAAAACAACATGTAAATGAGCAAGTTGATTTGTCATGTTAGAACTTGAAATTCTGGTTATGCAGATACTCCAATGTGTTATCTTAATGTTAAAACAATGATTATTGTACTTTAAGAAACAAGGATGAATACACAACAACTGTTTTAAAGTGATGCAACGCAGTCACCAACAGATGTCAAGACATCATGCTGGGACATCTCAATCAAGAACACAATATAGAAAATTGTAGATAGTAGAATGTAAAGTACACAAAATATGTCGAGTGCCAAAGTCATTGAATGGGTAAGTCATTAATCTCCTAAATCGAATATATAATCTACTTTATTCGTTGGTTTACTGGGGTTGTCGGCGGGATGATTTCAAAATGGACTCTCCATTCATTTCATTAGATAGATAAGATCACCAAAACTTTGTGATCTGCTGCTGAACTTATTCCAATTCAATAATAGATCTCAATATTATGCCTTGAAGATGACTCGAACCTTGACCCGATTCGGTGTTAACAAACCTACTATGGGGGATACCAGTCCAGGATGAAGACTTCACTATCTTGTAGTATTACCCTAAAGTTAAACTCTCTCGTTTACAACTTTATCCTAATAACCACCTTCAATGGACATTTTTATCTAAGGCTAGACTCTAGTCGTTTACAACCTTTGATATGAGTCTCATTCTCACATACTTCATCACCACCTGTGATGACTTTGTCTTTTGTCGATCTCCAGAATCTATCACAGTTTTTTGACCTACAAGTTATCCTGGACTTGCTTCAAAGCTTCGTCTAAGAACAATACACAACCATTACCTAAAGGCTTATGGTCGTGCCCCTCGTACCTATGTCTTCCACCCTGCATCTCATACTGCATAGTGGATACTTCTAACTCCTAAGAGAGCCAACGACTCTCAAACCCTAAACCCTTATTTTACAAAGTATTTAGGTTACAAAGTTACAAGTGATACAAAATTTATAGAGGTTATTTTAACCCTAGGTCTAAGTCTTCTTATATATTCTTCTATTGTTGGGCTTTTTGTCTTTGTCCTTGATCCACGTAATAAATCCATACAGATTTATCACATGATTAGAAACCTATTGCATATATCTAGGATGTCGTGTTCAGCTGTTAGGTGATAAGTGCCAATTGGTGTTAATATGTATTATAGTTTTTGGCACTTTTCAAGAGTTTATTTGGATTTCTAATGCTTTTTCCCATTGTTTCCGTTATATATTCGTAGTTTAGTTTAAGCATTTTAGAAGTATCGTTTATTTAACTTTTGTTTTATCTTTTTTAGGTTTCACATTTGGAATAAGGAAAGGATTTTATGGTGACTCTCTTTTGGAAGTTATTGAAGAAAATGAAGGATTTTAGCTCGCTTCAAGCTCACTTAGCGAGCTCCCAGCGACCACTTGCAGACTTTTCCAGAGCGCTGCTCGCTAAGCGAGGTCTTTTTCTCGCTCAGCGAGTTAAGGCGGTTTGATCATTTAATGACAGCTCGCTCAACGAGAGTTGCGAAACCCAACTTGTATTTAAACATTTGAACCTCATTTTTATTGGGAGGTAACTTTATTTCCTAGACCAACATATACCAAACTCAAGATTTTTCCTTATTTTCGAAGAATCAGAGCATCAATAGTCAGGAGATCGTCATTGATGCTTTGTCTTCTTCAAGTCTTTCTTTCAATGGAAGCTTCCATGGTTATGGATAGCTAAACCCTTTATATGTCAAGGTTAGAAGGTAGATAGGTCTTTTCTTTGTATGTATAGGCTTTGATCATTATGTAAGAACTCTAGATGATGAATATATGGTAAAAACTTTGTGTTTATAAAATATATTTTGTGTTGCTTCATGATTGAGAAATGTGTTCAACACTTGACCTAGGTTTTTCATCCACCAAAGAACATAATCTAGAGATAGTTATGAGACCTGGTGTTCAATTTGTATTGAACTTTAATGTTATCATTTTGATAGATTGAGTGAGAGATCATCAATGGATCAAAATGGTAAAACTCACATTTTGTGTTAGAAATAAACATTTTGAGAGGATATTGTGATTATGTTTATCATTTTAACGAGTTCGTCCGCTTGATCGAAACTATACGTGAAAATGGACCAATTGAACCCTAACTTTGGCATGTGATTTTTATAATCTTTCAAAAAACAACACTTTTAACTTGTAGTTTTTATTTGAATGCAAAAATTAAATTTTCCGTTATCGAAACCAAAAACCTTGTTTGTTACTTTGAGTCTTAAACTAGCGCAACTTTAGAACAACTTAAATATCACAAAACAATCTCTGTGAATCGATAATAAGACCCTTATTCTATTTGTACTCCAACAAATTGGCATCGTTGTCAGGGATTGTTATTTGATATTATAAGCATCACAATAGTTGCTAGGTTTTAGACTTGTTATTCTTTTTCTTGAACTTGTTAATTTGTTTGGTTAGTGTTTGCAGCTTTTGTTTATGCGAGGAAAGCTTCCCACTGACCAACTTCTTTTTGATCCTGAGATTGAGAGAACCACAAGGAAGTTGAATAGCAAGACAAGACGGAGGAGGCAACTAGCTAAGGAAAGACGAGAACAAGGACAAGGATCAACTTCTACTTCAACACCACTCACTCCACCGTTGACACCAACCATGGAGAATCCACTTCCACCTCTACCTCCACCTTCGACACCATGTGTAAATATACCTCGTAACATGGCTCAGTTTGCCAACAACGTCCATAATGGCCGGCAAGATGAGACGAAGACCGACACTCTGAATTTATTGTACGGGAGTCCTTTCATCAGAATGGACCATGAAGACCCATTTGCTTTTCTCAAAAAATTCTATGAGATAGCATTGGCGGGCGGAGTTGATCAAAATCAAGAGTTAGCTTTGTTTCGAAGACTTTTTGTAGATGTTTAAGAATTGGCAGAATTTTTGACCAACAAGAAATATTGAATTCAGTTCAGAATGTCCTATCAAATGTTGGGACATTATCAAACAGAGTATAAGAACTTTTTTCAGGATGTCTCACCAGATGTTGGGACATTGTATAAATGAATCAAGTTCAGTTTTTCAGGATGTCCCAACAGATGTTGAGACATCTCAAACCTGCTACCAGAATTAATTAATGACTAACTGATCAGAGATATTTAAGGAGAGTTATCTGGAATTAATTAATGATGGATAAAAACAGAACAAGGCGCATCTGTAGGGAGTTTTATATTGAAGATTCAGATTAAAACAGAAGACCTAAATCACCTAGAATATAGGAAGTAACAAACCCTAAATTCAAGGTGGAAGCTGCATGCTTTTAGGACTGGATTAACATACAGAAAGCCCAAATTACAAACACCTATTTAATCAACAGAAACTCACAGAATTGAGTACGAATTTCAGAAGACCAAATAGGGTGTCTAGTGTTTTAATAGCAGGTTGTTTTAATTGTACCACTTTATGAGCTTTTAAGCAAAAGTGCATTTGTGTCTTGATTGAAACTGTGAAGTAAGATCAAGCTGTTTTGTTTGAAGTATGACTTCAATTTCATTAAACTTGTAAACAAAATCACTGTGTGATTGAGGGGGAGTGAGTAGGGTACTCTTATCTAAGTTGTGTCTTAGGTAGAAATTGCATTGGGTAGTTATTAAGTGATAGATTAAACAGGGTGGTTTAAGTCTAGAATTAATATTACTTATAGTGGATTTCCTCCTGGCTTGGTAGCCTCCAGATGTAAGTGTGGTTATACACTGAACTGGGTTAACAAACTTCTGTGTTGTTTACTTTTCTTGCTATTTAAGTTTTGGTTAAATCTGTCAAGTGTTGGGACATCTCTTAGGACATCTCATACCTGATCACAGAATTTCAATTGGCATCAGAGCAGGCACCCTGCCTGTTTATACTGGGTGAGATCTAGGGAATACAAATTCTGTAACATGGACAGAGATATAGGGTCAGTAAATAGACCACCTATACTGGATGGATCTAATTATGACTACTGGAAGCCAAGAATGATTGCATTCTTAAGATCACTTAACAACAGGGCATGGAGAGCAGTCAATGTTGGATGGGATCATCCTGTCCAAGATACCAAAGATGGATCAAAAGTGCTGAAACCTGAAGAAGAATGGAGTAAGGAGGAAGAAGATTCAGCACTAGGCAACTCAAAGGCCTTAAATGCTCTATTCAATGGCATTGATAGGAACATCTTTAGACTTGTGCATCATTGTGAGCTAGCCAAAGATGTGTGGGATACTCTCAAAACAACTCATGAAGGAACATCAAAGGTAAAGATGTCAAGACTTCAACTTCTCACCACCAAGTTTGAAAACTTGAGAATGAAGGAAGATGAGACAGTTCATGAATTCTACATGAACATCTTAGAAGTAGCTAATACTTCTGGAGCTTTGGGAGAAAAGATGACTGATGAAAAGCTTGTAAGAAAAATCCTCAGATCTTTGCCAAAAAGATTTGACATGAAAGTCACAGCAATAGAAGAAGCTCAAGACATATGCTCTATGAAAGTTGAAGAACTCATTGGTTCCCTTCAAACTTTTGAGATGGGAATGAATGACACAAATGTTAAGAAGAACAAAAGCATAGCCTTGGTGACAAATACTGATGAAGAAGAAGATGATGAATCAGAAAATGGTAAAAGCTTATCAGACAACCTTGCTATGCTTAGAAGACAATTCAAAAAGATTCTCAGAGGGATGGAAGGCAAATCCAATCCCAGTGGAAGATACACAAACTCTTCTGAGAACAAGAGACCTTATGATGCTAACAGAAGGTCAAATTAGGCTGAAAAGACCAGTCAAGAAAAAGGAGTCAAATGCCATGGATGTGAAGGATATGGACACATCAGGAATGAATGTCCTACCTACTTAAAAAGGCAAAAGAAAGGACTTTCTGTGACCTGGTCTGATGAAGACTCAGGAGGTGATTCAGAAGAAGAATCAGCTAAGCATATCACTGCTTTAGCTGGACTATGTGAATCTGAAAGTGATTCCAGTGATGGGGAGCTTACTTTTGAAGAACTTGAGCAAGCATTCAAAGATCTATACAAAAGAGGCACTGAAATATGCAGTGAGGTTATAAAGCTAAAGAAGCAGAATGAGGCACTAGAAGATGAAAAAGCAAGTGATCAAGAGATCATTGACACCTTGAAAAGTGAAGTAAGTCTTCTCAACTCCAAATTGGAACACATGTCCAAATCTGTTAGAATGTTGAACATCAGCTCAAATACACTGGATGTTATTCTCAACAACAATAAGCATTCAGGGGATAAAAGTGGACTGGGATTTAACAGAGTACATAAAGATGAAGCCAGCTCTAGCAAAACTACTTCAAAATCCATACAGTCAAACAAGATGTCCCAACAGATGCTTCAACATTAGGAAAAGAACACAAAGTCAAACATAATGTTCCAACAGATGTCTCAACATTCTGGAAGGAACAAAATGAAGAAGAAGTATCAAAGATGGAGATGCCATCACTGTGGAAGATTTGGACATATCAAACCTCATTGTTATAAGCTACATGGATATCCAAATCAGATGTATCAGCAACCTTCTAAGCAGAAAATAGAAGCTAACAAGAAAGTGCTACATAGACATCAAAGAAATCAGCAACCTCTTAAGCAGAAGACAGAAGTCATCAAGAAGATATGGAGACCAAAAACTAGCATTCAGGATGATCAAAGCTACATACCCAAGAACAAGATCAATAATCAATCTTGGAGATCTGCTGATGAACAACACACAGGGCAGAGACATCAAAAGAAATCTCAACTCAAATGATCAAAGAAAAGTGTTGCATATATAGCACATACATCACTAAGAGTATCAGCTAAGGAAGACTGGTACTTTGACAGTGGATGTTCAAGACACATGACTGGATTGAAAAACCTACTAGTAAACTTAAAGTCACATTCATCCAGGTATGTAACCTTTGGAGATGGAGCTAAAGGAGAAATCAAGGGAGTTGGGACCTTGGACTGTCAAGATGTTCCAAGACTAGATGATGTGCTGCTAGTTAAAGGTTTAACTGCTAACCTGATCAGTATAAGTCAATTATGTGATCAAGGGTACAGTGTAAACTTTACCAAAACTGAATGCATAGTGACTAACAAAGAACAAGAGGTTGTCATGAGAGGAGCCAGATCTAAAGACAACTGTTACATGTGGGAATCTCAAAACCTCAGTCTCACTTCAACTTGTTCTTTAGCTAAAGAAGAAGAAGAAACTATGGCACCAAAGACTAGGTCATCTTCATTTCAGAGGCATAAAGAAGATCATATCTATGGATGCTGTAAGAGGTATTCCTAAACTGAAGATTGATGATGGCAAAATATGTGGTGAATGTCAAATAGGCAAGCAAACCAAGATGTCTCATCCAAAGCTCCAACATCTGACAACTTCCAAAGTTTTGGAACTTTTGCATATGGATCTTATGGGACCTATGCAGGTTGAAAGCCTTGGTGGTAAGAGGTATGCCTATGTGGTGGTTGATGACTTTTCAAGATATACACGGATAAATTTCATCAAAGAAAAGTCTGATGTATTTGATGTATTCAAAGAATTATGCCAAAGATTACAAAGGGAAAAATCCAGCTGTGTGATCAGAATAAGAAGTGATCATGGAAAAGAATTTGAGAACCAAAAGTTCTTAGATTTCTGTTCTTCAGAAGGAATCAATCATGAATATTCTTCACCTATCACTCCTCAACAGAATGGGATTGTTGAGAGGAAGAATATAACTATTCAAGAATCAGCAAGAGCTATGATCCATGCTAAAAAGTTACCTTTGTACTTCTGGGCTGAAGCTATGAACACTGTTTGTTACATCCATAACAGAGTTACTTTAAGGAAAGGAACTTTGTCCACAATATATGAAGTCTGGAAGGGCAGAAAACCCACAGTTAAGTACTTTCATGTGTTTGGAAGTAACTGTTACATTCTGGCAGATAGGGAGCAAAGGAGAAAAATGGATCCTAAAAGTGATGAAGGGATTTTCCTTGGATACTCTATAAACAGCAGAGCATATAGAGTATTTAATTCTAGAACCAAGGTTATCATGGAGTCCATAAATGTGATAATTGATGATGCTCCTACAGATGTCCCAGAAGATGTTGGAACATCTGCTGATATCAAGATTGAAGCTGAAGAAAAGAATGATCATTATAACTTCACTCAAACTGATACAAGGACAGAAGAATCCAGCAAACCTCCCTCCATCAGAATACAGAAGGATCATCCCAAAGATTTGATAATTGGTGATCCCAACAGAGGTGTGAGCACTAGATCAAGAGAAGTGATTTCAGGTTCTTGTTTTGTTTCTAAAATAGAACCTAAAAACATCAAGGAAGCTCTTACTGATGAATACTGGATTTGTGTTATGCAAGAGGAATTAAGTCAATTCACAAGGAATGAAGTATGGAATCTTGTTCCTAGACCTGATGACATAAATGTGATTGGAACAAAATGGGTGTATAAGAACAAGTCAAATGAACAAGGAGTTGTTACAAAGAACAAAGCTAGACTTGTAGCTCAAGGATACACTCAAATTGAAGGAGTAGACTTTGATGAAACCTTTGCACCAGTAGCAAGGCTTGAATCAATCAGACTACTTTTGGGAATTGCTTGTATCTTAAAGTTCAAGCTATTTCAAATGGATGTGAAAAGTGCTTTTTTAAATGGTTATCTTAATGAAGAGGTATATGTAGAACAACCTAAAGGATTTGTTGATCCAAGCTGTCCAAATCATGTATACAAACTAAAGAAGGCTCTTTATGGTCTGAAGCAAGCTCCAAGGGCATGGTATGAAAGACTGACTACATTTCTTATCAAGCAAGGGTACAGAAAAGGTGGAATTGACAAAACCCTGTTTGTTAAAGATGAACAAGGAAATGTCATGATTGCTCAAATATATGTTGATGACATTGTCTTTGGTGGGATGTCTGACAGGATGGTCAAACATTTTGTCAAGCAGATGGAATCTGAATTTGAAATGAGCCTAGTAGGATAGTTAACCTACTTTCTTGGTCTGCAAATAAAGCAAATGGAAGACTCAATGTTCATTTCCCAAAGCAAGTATACCAAGAACATAGTCAAGAAATTTGGAATGGAAAATGCTACTCATAAGAGAACTCCTGCCCCCACACATTTAAAGCTGACCAAAGATGAAAAGGGTGAGAATGTAGATCAAAGCTTATACAGAAGCATGATTGGAAGCTTGTTATACTTGACTGCTAGCAGACCAGACATAGCATTTGCAATAGGTGTGTGTGCAAGATATCAAGCTGATCCAAAAGTCAGTCATCTCAATCAAGTCAAGAGAATTCTTAAATATGTTAATGGTACTTGTGACTATGGCATAATGTACTTTCATGGATGCAAACCAATTCTCACTGGCTTTTGTGATGCTGATTGGGCTGGAAGTGCTGATGACAGAAAAAGCACTTCAGGAGGATGCTTCTTTCTAGGAAACAATTTGATTTCTTGGTTCAGTAAGAAACAAAATTGTGTATCCTTATCTACAGCTGAAGCTGAATATATAGCAGCTGGAAGCAGTTGTTCTCAGTTGGTTTGGATGAAGCAAATGCTCACTGAGTACAATGTCCCACAGGATGTCATGACATTATACTGTGACAACTTAAGTGCAATCAACATATCAAAGAATCCTATCCAACATAGCAGGACCAAGCATATTGATATCAGACATCATTTCATCAGAGATCTTGTAGAAGAAAAGGTGATTTCATTGGAACATGTAGCTACAAATCTGCAGTTGGCTGATATCTTTACCAAAGCATTGGATGCTACACAATTTGAGAACTTAAGGGGCAAACTGGGAATCTGTTTATGTGAGATGTAGCAGTTAATGAGATGTGCCAACATGTCATATGACATTGTATGGCATAAGTTCCAGATGGCAAAACCAGTCTGGTCAAGAACCTTGGGTATTCCATTCCTAATAATTTGCAATGTAACGGCTACTTATTTAGTAACAGCTTATAATCAGCTATCAAGATTCTCATCTTTCTATCAAAAGCGAATCACATTATCTAGCTGTTCTTCAGAAATCATCAACCCTAAAGCTCTTCATCCATCTTCCTTGACAATGTCTCAAAACCCTAACACTCCTGAAGAAGTTCTCAACAAAGAAGATGTAGTTCATGCAACTCCCATCTCTGTGGTACCAATGAAATCAACCCCATTGGACGAAATCAGAGGAAGTGCTTCTCATGCTAAAAAGCCAAGAACTCCAAAAAGAGCTAAAGATCAAGTCTGCAGCAAATCCAAAGGCATTCCTTCTCCAGCAAACATGCCTCCAAAATCTTCTGACTATGTGGATGCTTCCATAAAGGAGATAGTCAACAAGATTCTTTTTGAACAGAGAGTGGTTAGTGGGATTTCTATTCCTCTGAACACCATGCCTGCCCCTCAAGAAGAACAAGCTCAAGCTGCAGAGGACACTCCTGCTCAACAAGATGTCCCAATAGATGTTGGAACATCTGAGGATGAGAAAAAGACCTCATCTGATGCTGATATTGAACAAACTGAGGACCAGAAAATGGCCTCAAATGAAAGTGATGAAGAAGACTATGAGGATCAAACCAAAGCCTCAACTGAAGATCATATCTCTGCTGATCAACCAGCTGAAGAGGAGACTGCTCAATCTCCTCCTGTGGTGAACCTGGAGCAGGATTTTGATACAGAGATCATAGCCTCTGTAAGACCTAGCATAGCCAAAAGGCTCAGGTCTAGGAAAGGAAAGATGCAAGCAGAACATGCAGTCCTTGAGAAGAAGCAAGCCACTCCAAAGAAAGACAAAGCCAAAACTGCCTTTGGTCCAACAAAACAATGGAGTAAAGTCCAAACCCAGAAGAGGAAAGCTGTCACCCCATCAGACTCAGATGTTGAATCAGATGTCCCAACATCTCCTCCCAAGAAGAAACCAGCACCATCTAGGGCTTCAACAGCTGTTCCAGAAGCTCCTTTGGACAATATCTCATTCCATCATGTCTCTAGTGTTAACAGATGGAAGTTTGTGTACCAAAGAAGGGTTGCCCTTGAAAGAGAGCTGAGCAGTAATGCACTTGAGTGCACTGAACTGATTGATCTCATCTCTGCTGCAGGCCTCTTCAAAACAGTCTCCAATCTCTCTCCCTGCTATGAACTTCTTGTCAAAGAATTCATTGTCAATCTTCAGGAAGATTGTGCCAATGGTAAGTCTTCTGAATTTAGAAAAGTCTTTGTTAGAGGTAGATGTGTAGAGTTCTCTCCTCAGATCATCAACCAATACCTTGGAAGAGAAACAGATGGTCCAAATGAACTAGGGAAGACTGATAACCAAGTCTGCAAGGTTATCACTGCAAACCAGGTCAAGGCATGGCCAGTTAAAGGAAAGCTCTCAGTGAGCATGCTAACAAGAAAATATGCCATGCTGAACAGGATTGGTACAGCAAACTGGGTGCCTACCAATCACACATCTTCAATATCCACTGGTTTGGCCAGGTTTATCTATGCTGTGGGAACTCAGACTAAGCTGGATTATGGTGCTTACATATTTGATCAGACTTTGAAGCATGCTAGCTCTTCTGCAACAAAGCTGCCAATAGCTTTTCCTTCATTGCTGTGTGGTATAGTGTTAAGTCAATACCCTGGGATCCTTACTGAGAAGGATACAGTCTGCAAGAGAGAAAGCCCTCTGGCCTTTCATTACAAACTGTTCCTCAGTCATCATGCAACAGATGTTGAAGCACCCTCTGGGACATCTGCAGGTCCTTCAACTGCCAAGACTCCAATCTCCAAGGCTGTATTGATTGCTGAACTAAAGAGCACTTACAAAGAACTTGAAGCAAGGAAGCTGAAACTTGAAGAAATCATCCAAAGGCTGGAAAGTGAAGGTGCTCAGCAAGCTGCTTCTGTTGAAGAAACTGAGGATGATGAAGAAACTGAGGATGATGAAGGAACTGAAGGTGATGAGTCTGAGTGATTATCTGTATGTGAGGACAAATGTAATGACAGCACTGCATTGTATTTCTGGATTAGTGTCTTTGGCCCCATAATTTGTGTCTAACAAGGGGGAGAACAACAACAACAAAATGTATTGCTGTTTAATTATGAATGAAAAATCTGTTTGTTTGTTTCTGAACTGAATCAGTGTGTTTTGATAATTATTTCTGTTGCAACAAGACTGGATACATATATGTTTGAGGGGGAGTAATCTCAAATATGAATCAACAGAAAAGTATTGTGATACTCTGATAAAAAAAACTTCTGCTGCACTCTGATAACCAGAAAAGATGTTAGCCAAAAATTAGCCAAAGGGGGAGTTTGTAGATGTTTAAGAATTGGCAGAATTTTTGACCAACAAGAAATATTGAATTCAGTTCAGAATGTCCTATCAAATGTTGGGACATTATCAAACAGAGTATAAGAACTTTTTTCAGGATGTCTCACCAGATGTTGGGACATTGTATAAATGAATCAAGTTCAGTTTTTCAGGATGTCCCAACAGATGTTGAGACATCTCAAACCTGCTACCAGAATTAATTAATGACTAACTGATCAGAGATATTTAAGGAGAGTTATCTGGAATTAATTAATGATGGATAAAAACAGAACAAGGCGCATCTGTAGGGAGTTTTATATTGAAGATTCAGATTAAAACAGAAGACCTAAATCACCTAGAATATAGGAAGTAACAAACCCTAAATTCAAGGTGGAAGCTGCATGCTTTTAGGACTGGATTAACATACAGAAAGCCCAAATTACAAACACCTATTTAATCAACAGAAACTCACAGAATTGAGTACGAATTTCAGAAGACCAAATAGGGTGTCTAGTGTTTTAATAGCAGGTTGTTTTAATTGTACCACTTTATGAGCTTTTAAGCAAAAGTGCATTTGTGACTTGATTGAAACTGTGAAGTAAGATCAAGCTGTTTTGTTTGAAGTATGACTTCAATTTCATTAAACTTGTAAACAAAATCACTGTGTGATTGAGGGGGAGTGAGTAGGGTACTCTTATCTAAGTTGTGTCTTAGGTAGAAATTGCATTGGGTAGTTATTAAGTGATAGATTAAACAGGGTGGTTTAAGTCTAGAATTAATATTACTTATAGTGGATTTCCTCCTGGCTTGGTAGCCTCCAGATGTAAGTGTGGTTATACACTGAACTGGGTTAACAAACTTCTGTGTTGTTTACTTTTCTTGCTATTTAAGTTTTGGTTAAATCTGTCAAGTGTTGGGACATCTCTTAGGACATCTCATACCTGATCACAGAATTTCACTTTTTCCTCATGCTTTGCTTAGCAAAGAAAAAGATTGGTATCTAGACCAAAGTCCCACGGTGATGACATATTGGAATGTTTTAGAAGAGAAGTTCATTGAGAGATTCTTCTCACACAACCGTTTTATGGAATCAAAGACCGCGATCTCTGTGTTTTCTCAAGGTGCTAATGAGTCCTTGAATGAAGCATGGGAACGATTCAAATCCATGTTACGGAAGTGTAAGGGCCACGGATTCGATGAATTGACACAAATCCATATCTTTCGAATTGGTCTCCAACCTAATTGCAAAACCTTGTTGGATGCTAATTCGGGGGGAGCTTTGTTGTCAAAAAGCGCGGAAGAGTCGACGGATATAATCAATCGTATGGATCTCAATGACTTGCAAAGTCGAAATCGTGGAAATTCTATGAAGAAACCCGGAGTGCTTGAGTTAGGAACAAATGATGTGATCCTTGCACAAAACAAGCTTCTTTCTCATCAAGTGGAGCTTTTGACGCAACAAATGTCAAAACTCCCACAATAATTTAAGGAGATGCAAGAGTACCCGGGCAAGAACAAGCAAGTCGCTAGTTGTGAGTTATGCAAGGGATATCATGAAACCGAATATTGTCCACCTCCGGGAACCGAAGAAGTAAATTACATGCACAATAATAAAGGATTCCAAAGACAACAACAACCTTATCACCAACATCCTTACCAACAACAACCTTCGCAACAACACCATTAACAACATCAACAACATCAAGGATATCAACCTAGGAGTGATTACCAAAATAACCAAGGTTATGGCGGTAGTTCATCTAATCGACAAAATCCTTATGTTGCTCCACCACTGCCGGTTGCAAGTTATAAATTGGAAGACACATTGAATCAATCATTCAAATGTCTATGGCCAACCAAAAGTCAAATGATGCGGCGATAAAAAATCTTGAAAATAAAGTTGGGCAACTTGCAAAACAAATCGCCGAGAACCAATCGGGACCTTCTTTTTCCACCAACACTCAAGTTAATCCTAAAGAGAATTGCAAAGCTATTGTTACTAGGAGTAGGAAGGAGATGGCTCAACCTAAAGAGAAGAAAGTGGCGGAAGAGAAGATTGATGGTGTAGTAATAGAAGTTGGTGATGAAGAGGAAGTTGAAAAGAAGAAAAAAATTGATGAATTAGTTGAAAATAAAAATGATGATTTGGTTGAAGTTGAAAATACAAAAGTGGAGGATGAGAAGAGAAAAGAAGTAAATAAGAGAGTGAAGAAGGGAAAAGAAGTGATGAACCAAATTCCTACAAACATTCCATATCCTCATGTGCCATCAAAGAAAGACAATGAAAGACAATACACTCGGTTCATGGACATTTTCAAACAACTTCAAATTAATTTGCCATTTTTCGAAGCTCTTGAGCAAATGCCAAAATATGTTAAATTCTTGAAGGACATTCTCTCAAAAAGACAGAAGTATATGGAACCGGAGACGATTATTCTTGCGGCTAATCGTAGTGCCATCATTCAACGTACTATTCCTAAGAAAAAAGCCGATCTGGGACGTGTCACTTTATCGATCACCATTGGAAACATGTTTGTAGGAAATGGTCTCATTGATTTGGGTTCAAGCATCAACCGTATCCCTCTCTCTATTGTAAAAAGACTTGATAACATTGATATCAAAGGAATAAGAATAACATTACAACTAGCCGACAAATCTACCACTCACCCAATTGGAGTGGCTAGAGATGTTTTGGTAAAGGTTGACAAGTTCTTCTTTCCGGTCGATTTCATTGTTATTGACATGGAAGAAGATGATGGAGCTCCTTTGATTCTTGGACGCCCTTTCATGAAGACGGCCCGAATGATGATAGATATTGATGATGATCTCATGAAAGTGAGGGTGCTAAATGAGGAGGTCACTTTTAATTTTTCTGAAGCAATGAAACATTCAAAAGAAAGACATGATAGTTTCTGCATTGATGCATCTGATATGACTATTATGGAATTGCAAAGCATATTCATGTGGAAACTCCATTTTAGCTAGAATTAGGTGAGGAAATTGACACTCTCACTAGTGAAGAAGAAAGAAAGCTTGATGAATGTTTCAAAGAGTTAGAGGTCTTGAAAGAATTACAACCATGGGAAGTTGAGTTAGAAGAATTGAAAAGAGAAAAAAGTGATGAGAAAGTTGAAGTGGAATTGAAGGGGCTACCTTCGAACCTCAAGTATGCTTTTTTTGATGATAGTGGAAGAAAACCGGTGATTATAAGCAATGCATTGTCTACCGATGAAGAGTTTCGCTTGGTTAATGTGCTCAAGAAAAATCAAAAGGCTTTAGGATGGGTTCTTTCTGATCTCAAAGGAATAAGTCCATCTTATTGCATGCACAGGATCCTTATGGAAGATGACTTCAAAGCGGTAGCACAACCTCAACGTCGTTTGAATCCAACTACGAAAGAAGTGGTTCGAAAGGAAGTAGTGAAACTACTTTATGCGGGAATGATTTATCCGATTTCCGATAGTCCTTGGGTGAGTCTCGTTCATGTGGTACCTAAGAAAGTTGGAATTACCGTGATCCGGAATGAGAAAAATGAGCTCATACCGACAAAAGTTATTACAGGATGGCAAATGTGTATAGACTATAGGCGTTTTAACACGACTACTAGAAAAGATAATTTCCCACTACCGTTCATGGATCAAATGCTAGAAAGGTTATTCGAGCAAGAATTTTATTGTTTTTTGGATGGGTATTCGGGGTACAACCAAATTGCGGTTGACCTATCTTCGGATAGAAAACCATTTGAAACCGATCTATGCCAAACCATATAAGTATTAGTTGGTATAGACAGGGTTGCCATTACCGGTTCACGTAAGACATATTGGTGACAGTTTCTCCATTTACGACACTCAGATTTTGCAAAGTCTTTTCAATCCCTAAGGTTCCATTGGCCGTTGACTTTTTTTAGATCCCATTGACCAAGATCAGTTGGGGGATCTGGGATGTTTTGATGCATTCCGAACTGGAGTTGGACACGATCACTGTTGTGCATCTCCACAGTAGTGAATCTGATGATCGACACACATGCAGTCCAAACTACTGCGTCTTCATCTCTGATTTGGTGATCATGGTTCATTCCTAGATATGAATGCCAAATGAACTGTAAAAGAGAAAAGTGTTAGATTATAGAAAAAATTGTGCTAAAAAAATAAATTGATTATTTTAGTGACATTACATCTGCAGGATTAAGGTGATCCAAGAGATTGCAGTACTGAATGATACAGTGTCTTGGACATCTATTATAAGTCATACCGCGTGCCGACCATCTGACACAGAAAATAGTGTAAAAATAACAATTAGAAACAATAATCAATAAAATAGAATAATAAAGTGAACTGATTAATATGATTTAATTAACTTACTTTTGAGCATACGAGAATGAGAATGTGTTTTTGTTGACCGGAGCAATGGATGACAACCGAGACCAACCCCATGCTTGGAACAAAACGACACATCCAGAAAATGTAGATGTGCCTTTCGTTGCATTTTTACATAAGGAGCTATATAAATAGGACAAACATGCGGAACCCCAACTATACTCCCTAGTTCTTTCTATGTTTGTTAGTAATGATAAATAGATAACGTGCAAAGAAGAACCAGTGCCTTCGGGAAATAAAAATGTACCAAATAAAATCATAAGATAACACCTAGTTTTAATTATTTTTTGTTCTTCTGCAGAGTCTTCATTTAAAACTAGAGAATGCAGTGTTAAATGGAGGAAAGTTATGTCTGGTCAAGTTTACAGTCAATGCATAATGAAAGTTATGAAAGATGAAACTATCAAGGCTAGCACACATCTAGTCACAAACTTTGACTGTCATGGGAGAAATTTCAGTATTAAGGAAACAATTGATCACAATGAAGGAAGGCCTTTTTTGGAATATGTTGTCAGACTAGACAGATGTTGGTGTGATTGTGGTAAGTATCAGGCCTTTCGGGTACCTTGCTCACATGTAAACACAACATTTCTAACTTATTTCAATAATCAACCTGATTTCATTAGGTCCAAACATCATTTTCCTAGCTTCCACGTCAGTCTTAACTCGCACCCACCCATGCATCCTATCAAATCTCTCAATACTGCGGATTTTTTCTCCTTCACCAATTTCTTCCTCTAGCCAACGATTCAGCTCCCTCTTCAGTTGATTGAGACTTTGGATATTCTAGAACAACATATCGATCGAAGGCTTTTTTTTTTCTCTCTCTCTCTTGAAAATCACTATCTCATAGCGGCGCGTATACATGATATCAATATTAAGTTTATATCAGAAGAGATGAGAGAAGAGATGTGAAACAAATTGAGCACACCAGCAGTATTTATAGGAAAATTTTAAATAGAACCATGTCTACAAATCAATTGACGGTCATTCACAACTTTAATACATAGTCGCCAATTGGATTTGAGTCTGCTTATGGTGTCTCCAGTCCAATTGGCGACATCTCTATATATTTACACATGGACGCTAATCCATGTGGAGACTCCTATCTAATTTTAAAAAAAATGGGATAGATTGAGATCTTTTTTTAAAAGTGGATTATTTGAGATTTTTGTTTTGAAAAAATGGGATATTTAGATAAAAATTTCGCAATAGTTCACCTTACCCATCTTAAAAAAAAATCCATATTACAATTTTATAATAAAATTATTAACTTTCCGTGCATCACACAAGTGAAATTATTAAAATATTAGTCCATTAAATACTCCTTACATTCATTTTAATTAATTGTCTTTTTAAAAAAATTATCTATAAATTTAATATAATAAAATATTCTAATTATTATAATTTACTACCCAAAAGAAAATATAGACTTTATACAAATAAAAGGTAACGAAGAAATATACTAGTACTAGTTATAAAAAAAAGGAGCGAAAACAGTTGGATTTCAAGTAATTGAAATTGAAACATGAAACTATTAGTTAGCGCCAGTCGAAATTTTAACACCGTGGCGATCCGTGTGATACTGAATCTTGAACCAATCATTTTAAACCGAACGGTAGAGATCTTGAGATAGGTTATTCACGAGGATAGCCATCGAAACGAACGGTACGAGATTTACCCTCTCTTCAGATATAAACTCCACTAAGCCTCATTCAAACAGCATCAACATCATCCATCAAATCCAACACATCTCTCTGAAAGTAAGAATCACCATGTCTGGAAGAGGTAAAGGTGGTAAGGGTTTGGGAAAGGGTGGTGCAAAGCGTCACCGTAAGGTTCTCAGAGATAACATTCAGGGAATAACAAAGCCTGCTATTCGCCGTCTTGCAAGACGTGGTGGTGTGAAGCGTATCAGTGGGTTAATCTATGAAGAAACTCGCGGTGTTTTGAAAATCTTTCTTGAGAATGTTATCCGTGATGCTGTTACTTACACGGAGCATGCTCGCCGGAAGACTGTTACTGCAATGGATGTTGTTTATGCTCTCAAGAGACAGGGGAGAACACTTTACGGATTTGGGGGTTAGGGTTAGGGATTTTGTTTGTAATAGTAACACATTGATCTACCTCTTGGTTATAGCATCGCATTTGCTTTTGTTGTACCTCCTTTGTTTTTTATTATCTATCTAATGAAATCACAGCTTTGTAGAATATATATTCCCTCTATTTCTGGCTTTTGCTATGTATGCTTTGAACAAGTTCTGTAATCCAAACCTGTTAGTAATTTATGATGAAAGCGTCAATATCTAACTGTGAGTGATGTCAGGATTTAGAATGTTATGGGAGGTACAAAATATTTGTAAAATGACTTGCCGAGGGCGATGATGGTAGGATGTCTTAGGGAAAGGCAACGATAATATGTTGTCTTAAATAATACAAATACCACTCAAATATGTTATAAATATGATTTGTAGTAGGAATATTTTTTCAAAATAAGAGATATTCTAATATGTTATAAATATGTTTTGTAGTAGTAATATTTTTTCAAATTTAGAGAAATTCTAATATGTTATAAATATGATTTGTAGTAGTAATACTTTTTCAAATTAAGAAAAATTCTAATAATTTTTCTAAGAAATTTTTATAATGGTAATTTGACCATTAAAAATATTTTCTCAAACAAAGAAAAATCAAATAATTCTTTAAAAGAAAATTTAAAAATTATGCTCGATAATTTTTGAACACAAATGAGGAGAAATTAACATAAATCTCTAGAGAGAATTTAAGAAAAATACTAGGAAAATTCAACGAATAAAAAGCAAGTGGGAGAAGTTTACGCTTTGATAATTCAAAAGAAGCAGAGTTATGTGAGTGGGGAAGGAAAAACTCAATAAGTTTTTGATATGTTTTAGAATGAAATAGAGAAATTCCTTATATAATGTACGAGGAAGAAAATGTATTCCACATAAGAAATGTGAGACTTTGTTTTTCCAACTAACAAACAATGTGAGACTTGGCTTTAGGAGCTTTTTCAAATTTATCTCCCTATATTATAATATTGATATAATCTTCCAACAATCCCCACTTGAATTATTTTTCCAAAAATAACGTCAAATATTTTTATGTTGTGTATAAATAAAGGTGTCTACGACTCGAATCTTTGCATAACAAGTAAAATTACTATTCAACAAGAGTGACACAATTGTTAGTGAAGGCTCTCTAAATTCTGTCTCAAAATTCCACAGGAATCAGCCTAAGTTCCACAATCACATAGGCGAGTCTTTCAAGAGTACTCATATAGCCTAGGTACTCCTCATATAGAGTATAAATCTCATTAAGAGTTTTTATTATCTCATCCTCTTATTGCTTCAGGATTCTTGTTTTACTTAATTATACTTGCATGATCATCTCATATTACTCATAACTTGTTATTACTCATTGAACCTATTTCTTGGGATATCTAGTCATTTAGGTCGGGTAACCATAATGAGCAACTCATTTCTCTATAGGCAGTAGTCCTATAATCTTTGATGTATTATGGAGTTTCTCTCTAGCTAAGCATTTCGTCAAAGGATCTGCTAAATTTTCATCAGTGTGTACATAATCCACACTTACAACCTTTTTTAGAGATACAATCTCTAGCAATGGTGTGTATCCTCCTTATATGACGTCACTTACCGTTATACTAACGATTCTCAATTTTTGCAATAGATGCAATACTATCGCAATGGATCAACACTGTTGGCATAGGTTTTTCCCATAAATGGATACCATCTAGCAAACATACTAACCAACTAGTTTCTTCACTAGCGGTCACTAATGCTATATTTTCAAATTCCATCATGGATTGAGTTAGGATAGTCTGTTTCTTTGATTTCCAACATACAACCCCTCTAGCTATATTGAATATATAGTCACTAGTTACTTTGGAATCATTTGAGAAGGTATTCCAATATGCATCACTGTATCCTTCAAATACTTCAGGAAATATCTAATAATGCAAACTGAGATTCACAATCTTTTTAAGATATTGCATGACTCGCTCAATAGCTTGTCAATGCTTGTTACTTGGTCTACTACAAATTTTTCACAACAATCCTACGACATTTGCAATGTCAGGTATAATACAATCAATGACATACCTAAGATTACCAATGATGCATTCTGTTTGTCTGATGCTTTCACCAGTGTTCTTAAATAGTTTCACGCTTGGATCGTATGGTAATATTTTATGTTTACAGTCAACGTAATCATATTTCTTTAAGATCTTTTCCACATAATGTGATTGATCCAAATAAATTCATTGCTAGAATATCGTGATCTTGATACAAAGAATCACACAAGCTTCTCTGAGGTCTTTCATTTCAAAGTTGTTGCACAACAATGATTTCACATCATTTACGACCTGAATGTTAGATCCAAATTTGAGTATATCGTCTACATGTTGATAATGCAGATGCAATTTTTAGATTTGTAATAAGCGTATTTGTCATTTTCATTCACTTTGTACCAATTCGATATCATTAAGTTATTAAACTTTTTAGGCCATTGCTTTGGAGCTTGTTTTAGACCATACACTTGTTTTCGGGTTAATATACGTCCAATTGGATATTTAATTATATTTATTTTTAAATCCATTTCCACGTAATATTCGAAATTTCTTTTTAATTTAATTTAATTAATTTTCGTGTTATACATTTATTTAATAATATATTTTAGGTTTAATAGTCATTTACCCCCACAATATATGTGTGCTTTAATTTACCCCCCTTTAAAAAAAGGATTTTGGATTACTCCCTGAAATTTTAAAATTCTAAGTCTTTTGCCCTCCAGGTGAAAAAATTACCCCATGTAAATATTATTATTTTTATTTACCCCCTGCTTTTTACACGCTTAGGGGGTGCCAAAAAATTCCAGGGGTAGTAAAAAACATTATAGGGGGTAAATCAAAACACGCTTATATTGCAGGGGATAAATGACTATTAAATCTATGTTTTATAAAATTATTTTATAATTAAATAATTAAAATATAGTTTAGGGTTTAGAGCTCATTAATATTTCAGGAGCCCATTTCATGAACTTTTGGAAAGTATTGTAGTTTCTTACCATCATGGAATTTCACAAAGTGATATATAAACTCTTAAAGTAGCATACACACTACCCATTGTAATTTCTTACCATCGTGAAATTTCACATTGTTTTTTTTACAAAATCCCTACATAAACTTCTTTCTCTTGCTTTTGGTTTTGTTAAAAATAGTTAGAATAATGAGTTGTAAGAAATCTGTTGTTAATTCACCACCAGGTCCATAAACATACATCATATTATTGGTGGATCACCACACCACTGTTTCTAATTTGAAATTTTTGCAAGAAAGCGTGATATGGTTGCAGAAGTGAAGCAATATGGTGCCACTTTTAGGCCTGATTACAATCTGACTTATTGAAATTCCAAATTGAAACATGAACACAAAAGGTTAGTTTCAAAGCTCCAAGTTGGAGATATCATTTGTGACATGTTTGCTGGTATAGTTCCTTCTTCCAAATACCTTTCACTATTTGAAGATTAAGACAAAAATCAACAAGGTTGATGACCAATTTTTTCATACAAGGTTGATGAACAAGGTTGTTGGTAGTTCTGTTGAAGGTATTCTTATAATGACACATCAATGTGTAAGAAATTATAACTTCGTAATTTCTTATTTTTCAAAGAAATACCAGCTTTGTTGCAATTCGATTTATATCTAAACTTGCAATGTTATTTTCTTCTCAATTATGCGCTACATGTATATCAATTGATGATTGAGTTTCAGTATTGACACTATTATTATTTTCTATTATGGAAAATGTTGAAAGCAAACAACCTAGTTACCATGAACTTAGACAATATTGTGTTATCTATGAAAGCAAGCAACCCAGTTATCATGAATTATGAGAATTTAGTCGCACATCGGTTGTAACACACATAGTATAACACTTTATAAAGCCAATACACATGTACCTTTATGAATGTAAAAACAAGTGTCTTAATGAGATATAAACAATTAGATCAAGGGCTTTAGGCCCAATTTATTTAACTTTAATAATTAATATATAAATAAATAAAAAACTGACAATTTGGTGCTTGTATGAAGCAATTCGAAGAGAAAAGCAAATTTTCCAACTTTGGTGAATATGAGGGAATGAAAGTGTCCCCAGGGTAATGAGTGGGTTAATGAAAGTGTCCCCAACTTTGTATGATGCAAGTTTTTGATGGTTTTGCAAAATTTGATTTTTTTTTGTGAAAGTGAGTTTCATGCGTGCATGGCAGTGTATAGTAGTTATGGTGAGCTCCCTTATGATGTGTGATGATCCATGAAACCTATTAGAAACATTTTGAATGGATGGATATGATGAAATCAAATTTTGGATATTTTGGGCAAAATGAAAAATGCATGCAAGTTTAGTAAGAGAATGCTTGGCTTTTTAGGGCAAAAGTGATGTGCATGATGTATGATGGATATGATGAAATCAAATTTTGGATATTTTGGGCAAAATGAAAAATGCATGCAAGTTTAGTAAGAGAGTGCTTGGCTTTTTAGGGCAAAAGTGATGTGCATGATGTATGTTATGCGCATGGACCAAAATTGTTATAGCAAATATGATTTTTGAAGTATTTTGAGGTGTTGTGCATCATGGAACATGTAGTGAGATCATGATTTCAAATGATGATGACTTGGTGATTTCATGACATAATGCGATGTTCTTGGACATTTTGAAAAGGGGAAGATGAATACAAAAAGGTTTATATTTAACATTTGATCATTAGAATCCAAGAAGTGTGAGAAAAATGAGGGTGAAGTGATGTACACAAAGTTGACATTTTGGTAACTTAGAAAAGTGTTGGAAATTCCATATTTGAGACATGAACTTTGATCCATCATAACTTTTGATTGACAACTCTAATGGACAAATGATTTACATATTTAGAAAGGTGAGAAAAAGTTCTCCAATTTTCCTGTTTACAAAAGTTCTATTTGGATAAGCCATCTTGCTTGAAATCAGCTTCAAAGTTTGAAAAAGAATGATGTAAAACTGTCCAAAAATGGCAAGTTTTCATTACAAGTCATTTCCACTTTAGGAAACTTCTAAGATAAGTCTTGATTCTTGATTATTTGATCATCCCATGATCAAATTCCATCAAATAAACATCTTGGGAATGTCCTAAGACCTTGTGACCTCAAAAAGTCAGGAGTTAACTTTTGGTTGACTTTTTCTAGAACATATGAATTTTAAACCCTTGATCAATTGAAAACCTTATGATCATAAAAAATGGCCAATCTTGCATCCTTAGACACGTAATGACATATGGAACACCATGAGACCAAGTTTTGGCCCAAGATTCGGAAATAAATTGATTATAAGCAAAACCCTAATTTTGGATCAGTTGACTGAGGAGGGTCGACCAAAGGTCAAAACCCTAGTTCTTTGCAAGGTGATTGAATATCTTTGAATCCAAGATACCATAGTCGCCATGATGAAGTTGAGGTGCATATTTCTTTGTTTGTGGATATCTTTGCTTCTTTTGTTGTTCAAAACCCTATTTTGGACCTTCATCAAGGAGGTGGTGATTGTCCTTTCTTCTCTTGTCATTTTCAAACCCTTGGAGGTCAAGATGCACCTTATGAGATATTTTTGTTGAGTGAAAATATCTCATGGATTAGACAAGCTCTTCTTCTCATGGATGATGATCCCATGCCCTTAGAAACCAATTATGCATGTATGATTTATCATGACCTAAATGCAATGAAATGAAGAACAAGATATTGGATAATGGTAATAAATAAAAGCGCAAATTTTGGGGTGTTACAATAGACAAACACAAAAGAGTCGTTACAGCCAATTAGGCTACTGAGGAATCCTTTACACAAGGAATAAAATATTACAACCACGTATTGTCATTTTCCACAATTCAAAGATAGTGGAGAGGTAGTGGGATAAAGCATTATCATACTCTGTACTATCCTTGCCAATGGTAACATTGTCATTTGAACTTCAGAGGCTTCTGATTATAAATCAATGAATAAAGCATGAGCTATAGACAACGATACTAGGGTCTTCAGAGAACCTAAGTCTCTAGTCTTCAGAACTTGTTCACATAGAACTACGTTCTTCAGGACTTCAACACTTGGCTTTAAACCCATGATCTTCAGAACTTCAAGTCTTAAAGTCTTCAGAACTTTGTTCAGATAAAACATTGTCTTCAGAGTCTTCATCATTTGGTTCTTCAGAACCTTAATCTTCATAACTCTTAAGTCTTCATAATCTTTCAGGCACTTGGTCTTCAGATGTTAAGTCTTCAGAACTTCAAGTCATCAGAGTCTTCAGAACTTATTTCTTCAGAAGATTAATTTTAGAAGCTTCGTTTCACTATCTGATCAGAACCACGTTCAGAACAACATCCACAACAGCATTACAAATGCAACATCTGCATCCTTGGATCTTTCTGATTGTGTTCAGATTCATAAGCACACTTGCTTCTTCAGCACGCTTGCGACTAATGTTACACATAGTAACTTTGCATATTACTCCATTATTATCATCAAAACATAGAGATAGAATGCATAGACAACTTTTGTTCTTATAATCTCCCCCTTTTTAATGATGACAAAACCATGTATTTTGATAGAACATTTTATACAGGCAGTCACAAAACGTAACAGGGTAATAACCGGATAATCACTAGTGAGAACATATTTAGAGTTTCCGAGCAATAACTCCCCCTGAATGTGTTATCCCCAAAATTTTATTAATGCTTGTTCAGAGTCTCCCCCTGATCCCAAGACTTACAAAATACAAATTTTGTGTTGTTCAGAACATATGATAGAGAAAGATTACTTCCCTATACTCCTCAGAGTCTGACTAGAACACATGTTTTCATTGCAGAACCTTGTTACTATCAGAACTCTATGATTGTTCTTAGTCTGATACCAAATGCAATATCACAACTTGGTTTATCAGAACCTCATCATAATTCATCAAGTACAAAACATTATACTTCTAGAGTATAAGATTTTGTCTTGACAAAACTTCTTTCTCGGATCTTCATATATAGATATTTAGACAGTCTTCAGACTTTTGATTAGCTCGTTGCTCTGAAAAGCGTCATTAAATGTAGAATTTGTCTTGACTGCTTCCAGGAAGACGTCTGATTTAGATTCTTATGTTTTGAATATCATATTCTCAAACAGTTTACATCTTCTGAACATTATGATACCGAAATCACGATAACTTTGACTTTCAGAATGTTATCAACTTCTGAATTGTACTGGGTCTATCTGATTCTGAACATATTTTCACAAAGTGTACAACTTCAATTATATGAACAAATAGTTCTTAAGAACTTAAACAAAGTTCTTTCAAATAACATGTTTTAAGAATGCCTTGTGAACTTGTTCAAAGTTCCTTGGATAAACATAAAACATCAAACGTTGGTGATAAACAGTTTATATCATTTAATTTGTTTGAGTTTGCATTCTTAAGGTTATTATCAAAATCATATTTTCATTTCTCCCCCCTTTTGACATCATCCAAAAGTTAGAGCATCATAACAAATTAAGCTTGTTAATATGATTATAATTCTGATAAATGCACATGTTATGGAAGTTAAGTTGTGCAAAGCACACACACATATATTATGCAAGAACATTTTGCATAAAATAAAATCATTCATAAAAGATCATCAAAAAAGAATTGCAAAACATTAATTTAAAACAGGAAAACCAAAAAAAATTCTAAGGTTTATCCTAATATTGCCTAGGGGTTTGGAGGAGGTGGAATCCTTCTGAGTAATTCTGCCATTCCCTCTTTGAGTTGTACTATAGCTGAACAATTTTCAATCATACCTGCTTCCATTGAGTCTTGTCTCGATTTCAGATCTTTGAAAACTTTCCATAATTGATCCATGAGATAGACTTGAAAAAAACAGAGATTCCCTTTCTTTGGCTTCTTGAATAGATTTTATCTTGTCCTCAGCTTGTTGAATGGTTGATCGTTTGAATTTAGATAATTCTTCAGATATCCAGTTATAGAACTGAGTCCAGCGGTTTTCCAAGTCAATTGGATCAGTATTGGATGTAGTTTCACTTGCTAGCTTTTGAAATTCCACAAGTACTTCTTTAAGCAAGTTGAGAGCTTCATAAAAGGTTTCATATGAATGACTAATAGATTGATCTTCCTGAGTGGATGAGGAGATTATCCCCAATACGTTTAACCCTTCTTTGTCTTGAGTTGAATATATTTCAACCCGACTAACTTTTGAGGGAGCAGAGTCTCTGCTAGAAGTTCATTCAAGAGGGATAGGTACCTTCAAAGATTTTTGAGTTAAAAGACTTCGATGAGGTAAAGGGATCATGAATCCAAAAGATGTGGATTGAGGGAGAGGGGAATCAAATACACCATTCAGAACCTTAGTATTTAAAATAACTTGAGGTTCACAACGAATCTTATGAGGGAGACTAAAAACTGTCTTCTTAGAGGATGTTATTTCAAGGTTGGGTTTCTTAGAGGACGGTTCTTCGTCATCAACAATACTGAGTTCAATTCCTCTTTTCTTAGAGAACAACATCTCTGGAAGTTTATCAGGAATACCTCTCATGTCTATCCATTATTCTACCCATTTAGCTTCGAACTGTCCAAGGTAATTTGGTAGATCCTCTGTTAGAATTTGTGAGACACTAAAATTAGGAATTCCAGTAACTGTAATTCGTTTATCATTAGTGCTTCTATCATAATCCACTTTGATGAACTTTCCCATCTTCAGTTTGAGCACTTTTCCATAATCTTTTCTCAACTTATCTAAGTTTCCTTCAACAACAATGAGATATTCTACTACATATGTTTCAACTATAATATCTGAAATGATTCCGCCATATGGAATGTTCTTATGTTCAACACTACTTCTGGATTTTTTTGATAGAGTTCAGTAAGAAACTGAATAGAAGGGCTGAAAGATGAATCTTAATCCATTTCAATAAGAAAAACAAGACTAGCTTTTGAATGATATTGAACTTATTTGGAGAGCATCGATGAAATACCGATTCAGTCAAAATGTAAAACCAGACTTGTAAAGAGCCTTTTAACATGGATGTTAAAAAGTCTTAGGGGTTAACCACCACTCTGTCTTGTTGGATATAACTCATGATAAATGCCTTTCGTTGTTCATCTAGCTTAGCATTCATGATTCTTATTTCCTTTTTATCAGAGGAAATAAGATCTGAGAAGGTCTTCTCGGAGATGATAATGCTCATTCCAAACACATATGACTTGATAAGATTTTCTTCAATGGTTGCATGAATCCAGAAATCTTTGACTAAGTTGAGATAAATTGGTCCATATAATTGGTTAAAGTAGTTTTTCCATCCTTGGAAATTTACAGAGTGTGTTAGGTCACATCCATTCTTCTTCAAATTGTCGAAATCCACTGATGTTTCGCATCTTACTAGAAGTTGTTCAATAGGAGTTTAAAGAGTGATCAGGAAAAAATTCGAGTTGCTTTGCTCTGGTTGTTGAGAAATATACGCCGTGGAAGAAGTTGAAGATATTTTTAGGGCTTAGGATTTTAGGCTTGCTAAACAAGAATATAATGTAGTTGTGAGGTAATGTAGTGTGTGTAGTGAAATTAGATGCCTATATATAGATTTTAAATACACCACTAACAATTAATATGCCATGCATGATTAGATAAATGTACAATTTTAACATTTACCAAAGCAATCAATTAAAACCTAAATGTGTCGTTTCCAATTACGCATGTCTAGTGATTGGGACAAGTGTCACAATCACGTTCACACGATCTCAGATGAAATGACCACATTTAATATGGTGAATGTTTATTACTCATAAAATAAATCAAAAGATTTTAGTCAAAAGATTTACTTAGTGAATAAGAATTTTTTTAATCATGACACTTTCACTCAATCAGAAATTTCTGACTTAAACGTTTCACAACATTAAGACAACTATTATTCTCACTAAAAACAACTTCTAATTGGTAGAAACATTTTTATCAGAATATTCTAAAGAATGAGTCAAAGATAAAAGGAGAACATACCTTAGCATTCCATAACTCCTTCTTTGTTGTTTTGATATGCCCTTGTTTTGCTTCTGACTTGATCTTGTCTTCTGACCATTCTTTCTCTTTTCTTCTGATTTGACACCTTGAAGGTTCTGATGAGATATGTTCTGAACTTCCATACTTCTTTAGAACATCTTCTATTCCTTCTGCTAGGCGTATGAGCATCTAGAATAGTTCTGTCAGCGAATAACCATTTAGAAATTTCGTCATTCTGATTATGATTTTTGACATTCCTTTTGCATACTCATTTCGAAGAACTTATGAATCAAAATCATAAGTTAACAATCATCCTTTTCACTTTAGAAAAACTTCTTATGAGCTTAATATGAGAAATTCAAGGATGGACTAATTCGTTTCTTGAAAACATCCCATACTCATTTAGAAATAATCTTCAGCAAGCAAGATTTCTTATTTTTTGATGATTTGATGATTTGATTCTTGAGCAAAATACGTTGATCAACCAATCATATTAAAGATAAAAATTCAATAAATATATAACCTTATCTGAAGAATCTATCTTTTCAGCTGATTCGGCCAAATCAGTGACTTGCTCAAATGTAATCCATTTGGCTACAATTCAGTATCCTCTCAATATCATCAAATAATATGAGACTGGAATTGTACGTGGATTAACTTTCACCTCAGGTATTTTCAACATACAACAATGGATTTTTATCTGACATTGTTAAGTGTTTTACATCCATCAATAACAAAACCGGAGCTCTGATACCAAATGAGGTTTTCACTCTTAGCTACTTTTCGCACTTTGATGATTTGCGTCAAGCTATGCTATGAATGCATTGCGGAAGCATAATAGAATGTAAAGCATAAAGCAAGAGAAAAGAACACACATTATATCCTGGTTCACTTGAGAACTTCTCAATCTAGTACAGTCCACCCGCCAAGGTGATTTCGCCTTAACCAAGGACTTAATCCACTATAACCAAATCCATGATTACAATCACATAGCAGCAACGTGACTCACTTAATGAACCGTTCAGGGATCCAACGGGATATAACGTTCACTGACCCAACGAAACCTTTTCCAGGATTTCCTGCGCGACAACCTGTCGTGACTAACTGCATAACACCACGTGTTATGACTTCCTGCGTGACCTACAACCGTGACTAACTGCACAACAACCTACTGTGACTTCAGGCTCCAAAACCAACTATCTGAGCTGCACCAGAACCTTAGCTCCAGAACATATTATCACACATAATTCTATCAATGCACTAGCAACTAATTTTCGTGCCTTCCTAAAGTTCTGACCTTCACCACGTCCTTTAGGGAATTTGTTGTTTACATATGTTTTGCTTCTTATATAAGAAGATTGTAAACTCTTTCAGTACATCATAATAACCTAAATACACACTAAGAATATTACATTGTATTCTTGCTCTATTGTGCGATCTTCCTCTTCTTCAAGTTGCTTCTTCATTGAGAACTTGAAGGTTGAAGTCTTCTTCTTGTTCAAACTCTTTGCTAGCTTGATCTTTGTTGAGGCACAAGAAGGACTTCTTTGTCTTGATTCACATAGAAACATTTTTGGACAACAACCTATGTTCTTCTTCAATCCAAGGATCACTTCAGTAGTTGATTTGTAGTTGAAGCTTCTATGATCATCTTCATTGTCTTATGCATCTTTTCAAGACTTTTGCAGTATATAAAGTTAAGCACATTGTGAATTCAAGATCTCTCTACTTTCAGCAAATTGTTGTCAAAGAGTAATCGGCTAGAAGAGCTGCATATTCAAGTAAACGTTTTGCGGATTGTTCCAATGTTATCTTTGTTTATCATCAACCTTATGTAATTGTATGAAAACATCAACAACATGGTTCAAAGACCACTTTACAACTTGGTTGTATGCGTGTTCAGAAATCTTTCAATTATATCAATCAACATTAACACACAAACCAATTGGTTGTATCCATGATTACTTCTCATGGAAGAATATTCAGTTTGTGGATAATCAACTAGGTTGTGCTTTAGCAAAACCAACAATAGTTGGGATCCTATCAGGACTATCAACAATTAGATTCACCGGAACCAATAACATCATAAAACATGTGATGTTTTCCTTTTATAGCCAAACATAAAAGAGCCATTATAACCCAATTCAGCTACTGAGGAACCCGTTACACGGGGATTAAAATAGTACAACCACGTATTGTCCTTTTCCACAATTCAAAGATAGTTGAGAGGTTGTGAAATAAAGCATTATCGTATTGTGTACTATCCTTGCCAATGGTAACATTGTCATCTGAACTTCAGAGGCTTCTGATTATAAATCAATGAATGAATAGAGGCTTCTGATTATAAATCACTTGGCTTGAAACTCATGATCTTCAGAACTTCAAGTCTTAGAGTCTTCGAAACTTTGTTCACATAGAACATTGTCATCAGAGTCTTCAACACTTGGTTCTTTAGAACCTTAATCTTCAAAACTCGTAAGTATTCAGAATCTTCCATGCACGTGGTCTTCAGATTTTAAGTCTTCAGAACTTCAAGTTATCAGATTCTTCAGAACTTAGTTCTTCAAAAGATTAATTTCAGAAGCTTCGCTTTGCTATCTGATCCGGACCACGTTCATAATAGCATCCACAAGAGCATTGCCAATGCAACATCCTCATCGTTGGATCTTTCTAATTGTGTTCAAATTCAGAAGAAGCACACTCTCTTTTTCAGTATACTTGCGACTAATGTTACACATAGTAACTTCACATATTAGCATTTGTGTACTTATTCATAATGTTTTTTTGATCTTAATTTATAATATCCATGATCTGCACTTTAACAAACATCATAACATAAAATGGTTCTTTCATAAATACTCAATTGTTATCATCAAAACATAGAGATGGAATGCAGAGACAACTCTTGTTCTTACACACACTTCTCAGCATTATCAAAACGAGTGAACTTCTCACCATTAGACTTCAGATAGCCTTTAGTACTCTCACTTTTTGATATGCTTTGTCTAATGGATTTTGCTATTATGTAAGATATCACCTTAAGGTACACTCTATTAGAGTTCTCTCATTTCTCATAAAGAGTCTTTTGAGCTTCAATGGACGTGTCAGTAATAGCGCCAAGCTTTTCAGGTGTCAGAGTCAAGTTAATGTTGACTATAGCCAGATAAAAGGTCGAGAGACTCTTTCCAGTCTTTATAATTGATCTCATTCAAAGTTTTGACAGAGTCAGAAAATGAGGTTGTTATTATCAAATAAGGAATCATTAAGTGAACACGTGATAATAACAATAATAATAATAATAATAATAAAATGATTCCACATATACCAGTCAAACATTTCCCTTATAAAACCCTACCTCATTATGATCTTACATCATAATTAGAATAATGAACATAAACTTATATTACCATAATTATAACATCGATATGATATTTGAAGATGATAAATTAATCATAAAGTCTAGGTGTGGAGGGATTATTAGAGGAAGCGATGGAGAATGGTTAGGAGGATTCACCAAGTTGGTTGGCAAGAGTAATGTCTATGTAGCCGGATTTTGGGGAGTCTTGGAAGGTTTAAATTTAGCGCTTGAGATGACGTTCATGAAGGTAATTTTGGAGGTGGACTCCTGTCAAGTTGTTAATGACATCATTTCAAGAGAGAATATTAGTAACATGGGTAGACAATTGATCGTAAAGATTAAAGTCTTAATGCAACAAAACATGGAAGTCAAGATTCGTCATATTTTTAGGGAAACTAATATGTGCGGATGCATCAACAAAGAAGGGAAAAGTGCAGTTATATTTCAACTCTACTTTGGTAGAGTGACCTGCTTTTAAAATCACTTTCTTATTAGTGATCTGGATGAGACTAGGGATGACAGACATACCCAAATCCACGGGGCCCACCCGCACTAAAACCCGATTCAACGGGTGAAAACCCAATTTGACTGGGTTTGGGTTCGGGTGCGGGTTTGAGTAGTATGAAACCCACACTCGAAACTCGAAACTACACCCCCTTAGACTTTAATTTTAATTTTAATTTTAATTATATACTTTAATTTTAATTTTAATTGTACACTGTAGAATTTAATTTTAATTATAATCTTAAGATGTTGAAGACCTTAATTTTAATTATAATTAGGGATGTGCAAAATATCCGGTTGTGTGCAAATTTTAATTGAAATTTTATTTTGTAAGCAACAATATTTTAGTAGTAAATAGAACTTATACTCTTTCTTATAATTAACTAAGTAGTAAATCATTATATATATATATATATATATATATATATATATATATATATATATATATATATATATATATATACTTGAAAACAAATTAAAAAAAAATTTAAAAAAATTAATTGTGTTTATATAACGGGTTCGGGTGGAAAAATTTGAATCCAACGGGTGTTGACGCTGGTGTTATTTTGCCACCCGAATAGTCTTTGGGTCCGGATGTTGATTTCGGGTGCGGATTTGGGTAGTGTAAAACTCACACCCGACTCGTTGTCATCCCTAGCTGAGGAAGGCTTTACCCTACACCCCTACACTTAATCCCATACCCCCACATCTAATTTTTTTTGACCAAAATACCCTTGTATAAATAGTTAAAAAATCAAATTTTCTTTCCATTTTTACCATTCGTCCAAAGTTACAGAGAGAAATTTTTTTTCGATTTTCAGAAGTGTTTACCGGAAGACTATAAGTCTTCCGGTTTGATAATTTGTGTACCGGAAGAGTTTTTGAAAGTCTTACGGTACCGGAAGACTTTATGAAAGTCTTCCGGTATGATGGGTTGGTTTTAAAATGACTTCCGGAAGACTTTGATGAAGTCTTACGGAATGATGCGTTTTTACAAAGTGTTCTGGAAGAGTTTCATAAAGTCTTCCAGAATGGTTTTTCCAAATATTGTGTACCGGAAGACTTTCTTAAAGTCTTCCGGAAATTTATTTTTTTTTAGATTTTTTTTAATTAAATAATTGTTTTATTGTTTTTTTTTCCAGTGGTGCGTTCACGAGGCAGAGATGGGAGGATACCAGTTCGATCGATGGGGCGAGGAGATACGTCGAGTAGGACACGAGCAGATGATGTTGGTACATCTGCAGCTGCAGCAGATCCTGTGGGATATCCTGGAGGTCCGTACGATACCAGTATTTTGGATTCGTACGAGCATCATGTGGCCAGACGTATATGGTTTGGTGAGGTAAGGAAATTATAATTTTTTTACTACTAGTATAAAAAAAATTGAAATTATAATTATTTAGTTTTGAATAAAAATCGAAATTATTAGTAGCTATTGTATAATTTGTTTAATTTTATTTGATTTCAGGAGAGAGAGGGCAAAAAAGGAATTGAAGGTGGCAGGACATGGGTTGAAGTTGACCCAAATGGTTCCACAGCAGCTTCCACCGGAGATTGATGTTATCATATCTAGGTCCGGTTTAGCTTCCCTACAGAGATCAAGTTTGAAGAAGATCGATGCAAACTTGGTTTCTGCATTTGTGGAGAGGTGGCATCTAGAGACATCTTCATTTCACCTGCCGTTCGGTGAAATGACGATTACTCTAGATGATGTGGCATGTCTGCTTCACTTGCCTATCAGGGGGGTATTCTGGAACCCTCAACCCATCAGTGAAGAGCTAGCTATTGAGTGGGTCGTTGACTACCTTGGAGTGTCATCGAGAGTGGCACTATTCCAGGTTCGTGAGTGCAGAGGTTCGTACTTCAAGATAGAGTGGTTATATGATCGATTCGTAGAGCATCGAGCAGCTTCATCATGGGCATATGCGACCAGATGTTATTTGATGATGTTAGTGGGTTGCACCATCTTTGCGGATAAGTCATTTACACTTGTGGAGGCACGATACCTGGCATTATTTAGGGACTTGGATGAGTTGTCCAACTATAGTTGGGCAACAGCTGCATTGGTGACATTGTATAGGTTTCTTGGAGATGCGTCCATGTTTAGTTGCAAACAGCTTGGTGGTTATCCGACTCTCTTACAGGTATATATTTAAATTCAGTTTATTGATATTTTTTTAAGTCTAATGTTAATTTTATTATGTTAAAGGTATATATTTAAATTCAGTTTATTGATTTTCTTTTAAGTCTAATGTTAATTTTATTATGTTCATTATATTATATTTAATTATTATGTTATTGTTTTTTTAACAGTGCTGGATTCATGAGTATTTTCCTACACTTGGGAAAAAAGGAGAGAATTGGATACCTGCTCAGAACTGTGGTCTCCCGCGAGCGATGAGGTGGACATGCAAACAAGGGGCGTTAAAGTCGGATGAGTTGCGACCTATTATGGATGAGCTGACACCGACCGATGTCATATGGCGGCCATTCGATGATCATAAAGTTCATCGTCTTTTTGATGAGATTTCTCTATATAGGAGTTGTTTGAGGTGGTGAGATACTATTGTTCCATACATGCCTGACAGGTGTCTTCGATAGTTTGGATACCGTCAGTACATTCCGCCTGCACCTATTGATCCTAGGATGGATGGTGATATTGATGTTGAGTGGATTAGTTACATCCATAGTGTTGGCCAGGTGATTCGTTCGGCTGCACTAGCGACTACCCCATTTGAGGTAGAGGATGGATACCTTGAGTGGTATTATCGTGTTTCGCATCCTCGATTGGTACCTCCTACCCATGATGAGCCGCCAGTTGCATCTATTCCTGAGTACGATGCGGGACCATCTGATCCTGCATGGGGTTGTGTGTCTACATTGATTCATCGCTACCTTCAGCAGAATGCAGCTGAAGAGGATGATCCACATTTTGCTGATCTGTTTGCAGCTTTACGTATTGCTCGTTCACAGTGATGTATAGTTATGTTTATGTCATATTTTATTGATATTTTTTAGACTTGGTTTCTTAATATATTGACATTTGAACTTATATGTACGATCATATTTATGTTATATGTTATTTATAGTTTTTCGACTAAAAAATTGAAAATAAAATTTAATTCCATCGACTATAATTCTTAAAGTGTAGCAAACATATAATATAATTCATGAATAAAAATGAATAACATAGTTTATAATTCATAATGTGTTTGTAATATAGGCGTAAGTTGTTGCCAATGTTGTAGACGTGCAGTAAATCCTACCATCCACGATGTTGCTGTTGGATAACGAAAGTTCTTCCAATCTGTTGTCACTGGTGGCAATGGAAATCCTTTTTTCATGTTAACCTATATTCAAAATTAAACAATACATTATTTAACATTACTCAAAGCATTTACTAATAATATCAAATTATAACAATGTTTACCTGAATCCAATGATTTGAGTTTACAAATCCAATGCAATAAAATGAGACATTCGGTGAGAATGTAGTTGTCATAGGGAAGAAAGTCAAACATTAGACTCCTAAACAGACAAGTACCACGTTATACCGATTCGCAATCACGTAACCCATATCTGGTAGAGTCAACCATTTATTTATTGGTTGAGAACCACTTCCCTCTATCTTCAAAGAATCTCTCACTTCAGCTAACCGATCAGCAAATAAATTGGCATATAAAGCTGATCTTTCATTATGTATAATTTCCAATTCTAAGTCCCGACGAACCATTGGCCAACCATCTTCAGCATAACCCCATAATGAAGCAATCACTCTAAATCCACAATTACCATCTGACAATACGTTGACTACGTCATCAATAAATGACCTAATATGATAAGGAAATTGAAGGATGAACCGTTTAGATGATTGTGAAGTTTGTGATAATTTTAACTTCTTTTTCACAGGTTGTGATGGTTGAGATTTCTTTTTTGAATTTTGTGATGGTTGAGACTGTCGTTGTGAAGATTGTGATGCTTGATCAACATATTCATGATACGAAGGATCCCTGTAAACATCATACCCTTCAGGTTTTTTGTCTTTTTTCTTGACTCCACCTTTTGTTTTTATTTTCTCAGGTGGTGCTAACAAAGAAGTCGTTGTGGGAAATGCAAGTTCATAAACCCTACTATGTAATGCCCTTCTTCCAACAACATCTTGTGACCTATACCTTTTCTATAACTCATCCATTGCAGATTTCATACCCACATCTGATTCCTCATCTAAGTCTTCTTCCAACTTAATTTCCATACTTAGTTTCCTCCAATGTACATGCATAACCTCAATTGGTATCGGAATACCACTAACTCTATACCCTGCCAACTCACACGCGCAAGGTAATCCATAGGTTGTTCTAAGAGTACATCGACATCTGTCCTTGTTAGTTCCAATATAATCAATTCTAGTTAAATCTTCAGCAACGCGCCTCAATGCAGCTCGCGACACTGAAGTACGTAAATATGTGTAAAATGGACTTGAATAGACATGTGCAACTTCATACACACTCTTTTGAAAAGAAGCTCGAATGTTGCTAATTTGTATCTTTAAGTTGTCATTCATGGCCTCCCAACATTTGACCATGTCACCTATACTGTTTCCCAACATCTGCTTTAACTTCCAATGAGCAGACTCAACCCTATAATAATACATATTTAAACTAAGTAAGAAAAATACAAAATTCACAAAAAGTATATTTTGGGATCTAAATTCAAATATACCGATTAGTCATCGTGTTACCCATATGTAGGACTCGATTAATCCATGCGCAAACAAACCTTTGTCTATGTGGTGTCAACCATGTGTCGTTCACGTACTCAAAACATTTAGGACAATCAACACACTCTTGCTCAAGTTCTTTTAAATGTTGAGCATAATCAACCTCATCACTAGCCCATACAACATCCGTCCATAATTTTCCAATTGACTCCTGCATATCAGGAGCCACTAATAGTTTCCTTTTTGCACCAACATTTTTGTTAATGTGAAACTGACATAGCAAATTATTTGTCCGTGGAAACACAGTCTCAATGGCTTTCATCAAAGGAAGATCTCTATCTGTCATCATCACTAGTGGAAATAAATCTTTCTTCACAAACAATTGTTTAAGCTTATCTAACACCCAACCAAAATTCTCAGTCTACTCAGACTCAATATACGCAAATGCGACAGCAAAAGTCAACTCGGTTGATGTCATGCCAACAATTTCAAACAGAGGTTGCCTGTATTTGTTTGTCTTATAAGTGCTATCCATAACTAACACAATAGGAAACATATTCAACAACTTAACTGAATCTGGATGTGCCCAAAATATATCTTTAATAACTTCAGAGTCGTCTCTTTTTCTACTCCAATAAACATAACCTGCAGCCTCGATAAGCTTAAACAAATGTTGTATCTCACTTCTAGGACCTCTTATCTCTTTTTCCCTCATACTCTTCTGCTTGTATATTTGCGTGATCCGAGTGACACAATCTGGATCTCGCTCATACAAGGAATGCAATATATTTCTAGGTGCAACCTTTCTCTTTGTTAAATCAGCAACATGTTGCTTCTGATCCGCTGTCAACCTACCAACAAATGAGTGACCTTCTAATCTATCAGGTAAATCATGGTTATGAATGCCACATTTTACATCAATCTTCCATCCAGATCCATCTTTTGTCGGAGTTGACCTGGTCTTAAATGGACATCCGCATTTTTTAGTCGCACTTTCTATTCCACTACGAATATCCTTGTATTTCCCACCTTTATCGCAACCAAATATTATTTTGTTACTTCTTCCTCTCTTGCCTGTTTGTGTATCTGAACGAGTGATGATAACCGTCACTTTATTTCGTAATCCGGTGTTTTTAACACATCTTATCACCTCATCTCGTGTACCAAATCTCTCTGACGTTGTAAATACATCTGATGTATTCACACATATCGGTTCTTTTTCGTATAAAGGTACTGCACCTACAAAATAAAAATATTTTTAAAAAAAAAAATATAAAAAAATAAAAAATAAAAATAAAAATACAAACCGGAAGACTTTATGTAAGTCTTCCGGTATTGTATCTCTTACAATACCGGAACACTTACATAAAGTCTTCCGGTACACATATTCAGGGATACCGGAAGACTTAATAAAAGTGTTCCGTTCCGGAACACTTTTATTAAGTCTTTCCGGTGAACAAACATTACAATACCGGAAGACTTACACAAAGTCTTCCGGTATGTTAATTAACGTACCGGAACTCATATTAAAAGTCTTCCGGAACGTGTTTTTTGGGACCAATTTTTTCTAGAATCTGACGGTCTGACACAAATGGTAAAAAAAAAATAATAATAATAATAAAATAAAATATAATAAGGTTAAAATGGGCATTTTGAAAAAAAATGTAGGAATAAATATATGGATGTAGGGGTATATGGTAAAGTCTTCGTAGCTAAGACTTCTAGTCATCGAGTAACCATATTATAGGTTTTTCCTTTTGGGCCTAGGCCCTTTCTTTAAAAAAGTACATTTATCACATAAAACTCATAATTATATTCAGGATATACAAATCAATAACATTTATTCTTAATAAATATTATAATTACGATTATTTTTAATCATACACAATTATTATTAATATTTATGCTTAATAAATATTATACTTACGATTATTTTTAATCATACATAATAATTATTAAATAAATACAAGAATATTATATTTCTTAAAAAAAAAGAAGTAAAATTTTAATGAATATGATATCATTAAATTGTGGTATGTATTTTGCCTTCAAAACATGAAGTGGCAATTATCTCCAAATAATGATACAAATGCAAGTATATGATATGAAAAATAGTATAAGATACAACAACACGTGCTTCATGTGGGAGAGATGTCCTAACAACGTGAAAATAAGTACTACCAGCCTGTAATGATTTATTTGTAATATAATATTCTTATAATTTATGAAAAAGTAACGACATGTTTTAGAAGTATGTGTGTTAAACATGTGAACATGAACAATTAATAATAATAATAATAATAATAATAATAATAATAATAATATCTTATAATAAATATCTAGAATGATACACGGCCAGCCTGTCTTGCATAACTGAATCAAGTTTTTTAATTAACATTTTTATTTCAGAATTAGATTATGACCTAATTCATTTTATAAAATCGGTTATGTAGGATGAGTTAGGTGAAACTCTAATTCTAATATGTATTAGAATCTATCGATTTAGATCATCCACTATTTAATATGCGGAGCAAGTCCAAGATGTATTGAGCACAAATGAGTGTATTAGAAAAAACTCAAATCCCACATTAGTTAAATATATAACTCACAAAAGGTTTAAATATAATAACATTTTTTATCTTACTTACTGGTTTTATAGGTGAATTATGTCAAACTTTAATTCTAACATTCTTAAATTTAGTTGAATACCAATATTATTATCAAATAATATAATAATATTTAATCTCGCATCATTTTATATTTCTTGAATTTTGTATATTGTTTGCATAGGTCGTTAAAAAAAATTCTTAAATAGTTTTTAAATCGTTCAATTATACAAAACACAATAACAACACATACAATAAATAATTCAATAAACATGTGTTTGTTGAATTTATTTAATCTTAATATAAAAATAAAAAATGTCACTGTCTTCTTTTTAATGAAAACGACTATCGTTTAATATTTAATCTAAAAGAATAACCAAAATATATAATCACCCGATAAGATAAGAGAGACCTTTAAGCAAATTAACCAAAAGAATAACTCAAATCATCATGGATAATTTAACAATTAAATTCAATACAATATTAATTTATATTTAATCAAATTAAATAATTATATTTTATTTTAATAAATTAATTAAAATAAATCCACAAAGTATAATTATAACATGTGCTTCATAAGTCTATCATTAACAAAATGTTACCTTGTACCCTTCCATTTAATCTCATACCCCTATATATATATATATATATATATATATATATATATATATATATATATATATATATATATATATATATATATATATATATATATATATATATATATATATTGACAAGAGAAAATTTAATTCATTTCATTTATAATAAGAGTTTGGATACATGTTGGAATATCAGTAAAATTGTGAAAACTAACATAAAATGGTGCCACCTATGCCAGAGCATGAGCAACTTCGTTGGCTTGTCTTCTAATGAATTTAACATGCGAGTTCGTGAATAAGCGTGCTAACTGTGGTTACATTCCTTAATGATAGAGCCAAAATCTGTATAATTTGGATGCTGACTATTTACACTATCGACGACAATTTTTGCATCCATCTCGAAATAAATATTGTCGTAGTCGAGTTCATGCGCCCACTTTATAGCAGCTAATAACCCTAGGGTTTCCCCTGTCGCAATTTCTGTGATGAGTGAGAACCATTCTGTACGGGCCACAATAAAGGAACCGATGTCACTTCTAATGCAAGCTCCAATACCAACCTTATCATTAGAAAAAGAAGCATCAATGTTGCACTTTGTAACACGGTGGGAGAACTGACTTTCTATAAATGTTGTGGATAGCAAGAGTCGTCACCGACTTTTATTTTATCCAAGTGGAAAGGACATAAAAGAATAGGAAAGACCTATTTTAAAAGACTTGAGTTCGGGGGGTAGGTTATACAAAGGGAAGGTGTTAGCACCCTTTATATCCATGGTTATCCATGAGCTCTTAGTTACTTAGCTCACTTAAATTGTTTTTGAAAAGTGTAGTGTGTGATTAGAAATTTTCTAAGTATTTTGTAATGATCCTCGTATGGATGTATACAAAGCCTTGTTTGAAAATGTTTGAAAATATTGTGAGGTGTAAAAAGTATTTTTAAAGGTGTGAGCAAGTAACCATGAGATACCTACCCTAGACTAAGTCATTCATGTTCTTATATGTTCTTTCAAGGGTAAGACTATCCCTATTATTAAGGAATAGGTAGTCATTACCTTGGATTTGTTAAGGGATGGGCGTAGGATCATCGTATGGTCAACGAAGGCAACGTAACGGGTGTCTTTAGCAATTCGTAAAGACTATCATCGTATTTACCGAAAGGACAAGATCACTATATCGCAGGCAACCTCGTAGGGACTTGATCTTTTAATCTGAAGGGACTATGATGATTTTATTCTGTAGGGACTTTGCTTTTTAAGACACCCCATTTTCGAGGGAATTGACCATATTAAAAGGCAACCAAGAGGAATACCCTAGGAAGTGCAGATGGCGATCGTAGATCGACTTATGTGTGTGAGTGTTTTATTTCAAATATTTATCTTATTTAAAGTTAATTATCTAATTTAATTTTAATTACAAGTAGTTTCGCACCCCCTATTTACTAACCACACAGTTAAATGATAATAATTAAAAAAACGAAAAATAAATCTAAACTATTACAAGGTTTGGGCAGTTACAAAATAATCAGATAAAAATAATAATAATAATAGACATAATAAAAATAAATAAACAATAATAACAAGAATAATAATAAATAAAGCAATAATAATAACAAAGGTTAGAATAATTAAAAAAAGAAATAATTTAGGTTAATTATAAATTTATTTAGAAATTAAGTTAATAATAACATAAATTTAAAATAATATAGTGATAATAATAATAAAGAATAATATGTTAAAATTTTATACAAATTAAAAAAAAGAGTTATTAAAAAAAAGTATTTTATTTAGGGTTAGAGAAAATTAGGTTAAATTTTTAGAGTTAATGAAATATTAGGGTTAATTAAGAAATTAGGGTTTTAAAATAATTAATTAAATTAATTTTATTTACAAAATATAATTATAGTAAAAGTTATATACAAAAATATTATTAGAAAAATAAGATTAATTAAAATAAGTATTAAGAAAAATTATGAGCTTAATAAAAATATATATAATTTAGTTACTTATAAAAAAATTATTGGTTTTAGATTTAATTAATTAATTAATTAAAATTTAGTTATAAAAGAAAAAAAAGAAAATATGAAGAAAAGTGAGAAAATGATCAAAAAGATAGGACCTGGGAATTGAACCCATGTCCCTTACCTCAATAACATAGCACAAAACCAACAGGGCCAGCGCGCGCTAGTGTTAAGGCAATGGAACAAAATTATTATATTTTTAACCTGCAAAATAAAAGAATTAAAAGCAAAAACGCTCAAGTCAAGGATCGAACACGGGTATTATGTCTTCACATGCGTACATACAACCAGCTGAGCTAGGCAGCGTTTCTGAAACATAAACACAAACCAAACATAATAAAATAAGTTAATAATTCAAAAAAGGGTTTCCTGCACCTTTGGTCCTCTTCAACCTCAGAATTCTCAAGTTTACCTGCGAAATTTTTTATGCAATTTCCTGCGAATTCACATGCACTCATAAACCTCTGAAATTCGAATTGCATTGAATACGTACAATTTTATCCAATTAAATACATCAACATGATCACTACAGCATGTACAACTCATCTATGTCTTCATTATTCATTTATATTTGTTAAAACGTAAACTAATTTTGGCTTTAAAACCCTAGTAATGGTAGAACGCGTCTTAGGTCATGGAAATTCATGAATTTTATCCAGAAACAATCTATAGGTCACTACAAACAAGAAAACAACATCAAAATCTGTTAGTAATGCATGGATATTTGAAATCGAAAAACTGAAAACTTCAAGAAAATATGAATTCGGATTCTATGATTTATGAAATTTTTGATGAATGTGATGATCCCAATACGTTCTAAATGCTTAAAGGAAGCTATATCAACCTTCAAATGGCTTGAAAAGTGCTTGGAAGTGCAAAACCGAAATTGAGTTTTCTTAGAAAATTTTGAAGATTATTCTTGGTTCTTGGAGGCAGAAATTCGCGTCCTTTGCTTGTGTTGAGTTCATGAACTTATAAGGATTGAATTTAGGTCAAAAAACCTATGGATTTGTGGGCTTATGAGATAACTTGAATGTGGAGATTTCTCACTTTCAAATATTCAAAAAATATCATCCATCCTTTCAAATTTTGGTCCAATCTGATTTCAATTGACTTCCAATCATTCTAAATATGATTTAAATGATTTCCAATCAAATATCTTGTCCATTATTTGATTTTTCATATTTAATTTATATTTAAATTGAATTTTAATGAATAAAATCCAAATAAATAATATAAATCAGAAATCTTTGGTTTTGGGTCGTGCTTGAGGTCACCACAAAGATTGGATTGCAACATGATAGGCCCATGTGGAAAAAATTGGTTTTAAGGCCTTATTTTCTTCATACACCCTTCAAAAATCTCCTAACTTTGACAAGGCACAAATCCTTCAACTTTAAGGATATGAAGGTGTTCTTGGATATTTTGGAAAGCTTAAAGAGTCCTTTAACCAACCTCTTTGGTCTCATGTCCATATCTTTTACCATTTTCAAATTATGCCCTTTGGAAGATGTTGACTTTTTGTTGACGTTTGAAATGACCTGTAATATTTTAGCTCACCTTCCAAATGAAGTATTTTTAGGCTTGGCTTGTGAGACACAAATTTGTAGAGAATTTAATTTTCTTCAAAATTAGCTTTAGATGGGAAATTTTTGATGAAGCATGTGAAATTTATGGCTGGTCAAAGTTCAGTTGACTTTTCCTTAGAAAACCCTAATTTAGAAACTCCTGATTCTTGATGATCTGAAACTTTCTTGATGAATCATGATCAACCCTTGATCAAATGATGAATTTTACTTCATAAACTTGATGTTGGCAAAAAATATTGAAATTTGACTTTAATTTGACCACAGTTGACCTCAGTTTGACTTTTTAACCACTTTAACTGATTTTTGCATATCTGATCATCTGACTGGGCAAGCTCTTTGGGAAAGCTTTGAAACTTGACATGGGGATTCTTGAATACATGTGGGATGTTATGAAGCTCACTTGAGGCCTTGAAACACATTTTAACCTTAGGAAACACAAAAACCTAGTTTTTGACACTTTGCCTAGGAGGAGGCGTTGTCTGGGGAAACTTCCACACTTCTTGACCAATTGGGAGTCTTGAGGACCTTATGATCATTTATAAGTCTTTAGAGGGGTTGTATTTATTGTGGGAGGGAAAATTTTGGGGTGCAACACACTTAAAACGGCCCGTCATTGGCTTTCTCCACTTAGTGTCTGGTGGAGTTTGGGGAAGGTGTGTGTTGTTAGCCTTTAGTTGTTGGGCATTTCTCCATCCTTAAATAAGGTGTGTAGCACGACTGCAAATGGTATCCGAAGACTCCACCTCTTGGTTCCAAACATGGTTATTTCTACTTTTCTATAAACTCCACAAGATGGTAGTGAAAGTCACTTGTTGGTCCTGATTCGATACCTGTAAAACAACAAAAACAATTGCAGCCAATGATACATGAATGTTATGCAACTACTGTATCATTGCCCATTATCCGACTTTCTCCCAATTGTCCTTGATTTTCGGACACTGCAGGCATAGATGTTCATTACTTTCCTCCTCGTTGCCACACACGCCACAAATAATAGGGCAATCTACACCTTTAGCATTAAGGCGAACTATAGTAGGAACACAATTCCTGCAAAGTCTCTAAATAAAATTCTTCACTTTTGATGAGATTTTAATTTTCTAGATTAAGTCCCAATTAGCATATATTCTGAGATTGGATGTATCAATAACCTCATCAATGCAGAAACGATAAGCATTGCGAACTGAGTAATTGCCATTCCTTTCAAAATTCCAGATGATTTTATCAACCTGAACCAACCCATACCCCTATATCTTTTTAAAATTTTTCAGTTTTATCCTTTATTTTATTTTATTTTTTATTTTTTAAAAAATTTCGTAATACAAAATATTTCAAACCGGAAGTAACATCCTTTTTACTCCCGGAGTGTATTTTTTTTCTCAATCGGAAGTAACATTCTTGTTACTTCCAGAGTGTATTTTTTTTCTCGATCGAAAGTTACTTTCAGAGTTTTTTTTTTCATTTTTTATTTTTCCACTCTAGTTAAGAAACATGAATGTTTCTTTAATGATATGCGGTAAAAACTAGACAAATGTAGATACAACAAAATTATTTTAACCTCCAGAAAAATTTCCTACAAAAGAAGAGGTCGCCTAGGTGGATTGGGGAGGTTGAACTCAGAAATAGAGTCACTATTATAATAACTCGTTCAGTCACAAAGACTGGTAAGAGAGGAAGAAACAAGTTATTATAACAATGACTCTATTTCTGAGTCCAACCTCCCTAATCCACCTAGTCGCCTCTTCTCTTGTAGGAAATTTTTCTGTAGTTGAGAATATCTCTATTGTATCTACATTTGTCTTAACTTTGTCGCATATCATCAAAGGAAAATTCATGTTTCTTAACTAGAGTTAAAAAAACACTCCGGAAGTAACAAGGGTGTTACTTCCGGTTGAGAAAAAAATACACCCCGAAAGTAACAAGGGTGTTACTTCTGGTTGAGTAAAAAATAAAAAATTACACTCCGGAAGTAACAATGGTGTTACTTCCGATTGATAAAAAAAATAAAAAAAAATAAACTCCGGAAGTAACAAGGGTGTTACTTCCGGTTGAGAAATTAAATACATATTTCTTATCGCTCACCGCAAGAGTATCCTCGCCGAATTTGTCAATTTGGAATTCAACCAGGGCAGGTGAAGTTCCCCAAACCAACGACACCCAAGCCCCACACTGACAAATCCAAATATTGTCGATTTCACAGAAGCCACGAGCACGTGACAAAAGAGTGTGTCCATCGGAAGGACGCAATCGAGATACTAATAAAATAGGGTCACCTCAAGCAGTATACCAGGAGGAGCGAGCCCATTAGCACGAGGACCAGTGCTCGAAGAGAGGCCACAAAGACACTCCATCTGACGATTCTCTTTTCCCAGTGACACTTTGCGTGTCTCGTCCTGAAGACTTCCACCTTCCCGAGACACACACAAAAGGTTATCTAACTACCCACAACCCCTGGGAAAATTTCCCGACAGCCTTGGTAATCTCTGGAGGCGGGATGAACAACGAAATTTCCGCAATTTCAGTGAAAAGGAAATTTGACGAGCTTCTGTTGACCACGCCCGACCAGGTGGCAACGCTGACCAAATCTCGGGAGAAGTCCAACCCCATATCATTCTACCTCGAGTAACTCCCTTAAGGATCTCCCAACTCGAGCATCTCGTTATTAATAAGGGCAAAAATGGCGCTCTTCGATGTCCTCCGCATCCTAGTCGACCTGGGCAGCTCCGTCGATATCATGTACGCCCAGGGATTTAATGGGGCAACCATGAAGCCATAGGGATACATGGAGCTCCTCATGTTGTTTGGAGAGAACGATACAACCGGAGAAGTCAAAGTTCAGTTCCTGGTGATAGAATGCCTTTCCTTGTACAACTGCATTCTTGGTCAACCAACTCCAGCTGAGCTGACCTCTGTGCCCTCGATAGTCCACTTGAAAAATGAAATACTACACCAAGATGGGTCGCGTAGTCATGTTACACGGGGACATTGAGGCAGCATGAAGATGCTTCTACGCAACAGTTAGAGGACATGTCGTGATTAGTGTGGCCCCCAAAGGAAACAAGAAACCTCAGATCGAAGAGCGGAAGCGATCCCTACGAATCAATTCCATTGGCCTCGATCGTCGCCTTAGTGAAGACGATGCAAAAGACGAGACCGTCCAGGCTCCTGCCAGCAAGCAGACACCGACTCATCCAGTTCGACCGATCCCAGATGGAGACTTCGAGCTTATCCCTATCGGCGACCACCCAAACAAGAGCGTGAAGATTGGCGCCGATCTCCCGTCGTCGACAAAGGAACAACTTACGATCTGCCTTAGAGAGAATGCAGACTTATTTGTGTGAAGCGATGCCAAGATGCCTGGACTCGACCCCGAGGTCGCCTACCACCAGTTAGCCATAGATCTGACCATTAAGGTCATAGCACAGTGTAGTCGCAAGCAGTCTCCCGAGAAAGCGGAGGTTGTCGAGCAGGCTGTAAAATACCTCTTAGAGACAAATTTTATTTCTGAAGTCTAGCACACAATCTTGCTTTCAAATGTAGTTCTTGTTAAGAAAAATAATGGAAAATGGAGAATGTGCGTTGATTATACCGATCTTAATAGGGAATTCCTCAAATATGTTTTCCCTTTATCTAACATTGATAAACTAGTAGATAACTCTGCAGGTTTCAAACTTTTGTCCTTCCTGGACGCGTTCAACGGATACAATCAGATCCCTATGTCGAAAGCAGATAAGCGACACATGGCCTTCATGACAGCGACGGGAAATTAATTTTATAGCGTAGTACCATTTGAGTTAAAGAATGTCGGAGCTACATACCAGTGCATGATGAACAAAGTATTCTGAGCAGAGATCGGGGACATGCTCGAGGTCTACATGGACGACATGATCGTGAAGTCCCACGAGGATCCCGATCACGTCCTCCACCTCAAGAATGTCTTCGAGCAGGCGAGAAAATGCAAAATGAGGTTCAATCCTGAAAAGTGTACCTTTGGCGTGCGAGGAGGGAAGTCTTCGGCTTCTACCTCACGGAATGAGGGATCGAATCCAACCCCGACAATTGTCGGGGATTTTTCGAATTTCCATCCCTGAAGTCGAAGAAATCCATCCAATCCCTTAATAGGATGCTCACCTATCTATCTCGCTTCGTCTCCAAATCTGCACAACACACACTTCTTTTCTTCAAGCTACTACGGAAAGAGGTTGCGTTCGAATAGACTGAGGAGTACGAACAAGCCTTGCTCCACCTTAAAAGGGCCATCTCCGAAACACCGGTTCTATCATGACCACATGAAAATGAGACATTATACATATACTTATCCGTAGCTACCGAGGCGGTCAACGACCCTCATCCGCGAAACGACTGATGAACAGAAACCAATCTACTTCACGAGCAAGGCCCTGCAGGGTTCATAGCTTCGGTATCAGTAGATCGAGAAGGTTGCGTTGGCTATGATAAAAGTGGTACCTAGAGCTGTCGGAGTTCGACATCCAATATGAAAGCAGAAAATACCTAAAAGCACAGAGCCTTACCGAATTCCTCTCCGAGATGACCCACCAAACGAACCATACGAGAAGTACCCACAAGTGGAAAATATTCATGGACGGAGCCTCTAGCTCGACGGGCAGCAGCGCAGGCATCATCCTTGAGAATGAGTATCACATCTTGATCGAAGTCTTATTAGCTATAGCCTTCCATACTTCGAACAACCAGGCCGAAGACGGGGCATTTTTGGAAAGATTAAGGCTCACCGAGGACCTCGGGACGAAGGAAGTAAAAATCTTCACCAACTCCCAGCTTGTTGCATCCCAGGTACAAGGAGAATACCAAGCCAATAACGATAACCCAATTGAATACCTGGCTCTCGTAAAGGAAAAAATCGAGCAATTCGACTCTTGGGAAGTCCAACACGTCCCACGTGAGCACACCACTCGAGTAGACATACTATCTAAATTGGCAAGCACGCGGAAAAAAGCCGGTAATAAATCTGTGATCCAAGAGATCCTCCAACACCCAAGCATCGAGAAGCCAACCATACCCTTCGACGTGAATGCTCTAGGCGACGCCAACTGTTGGATGACCCCGATTTACAACTACCTCACGAGGGATGAACTACCTGTCAACTCGAAGGAGGCCTCAACAACCAAAAAAAGAGCTTGCTCCTACATCCTCATTAAAGGAAAACTCTAAAGGCGAGGATTCTCCATCCCAATTCTCAAGTGAATCGACGGGGCAAAGGTCCCCGACATCCTGAGAGAAATCCACGAGAGAATAAATGCCCAACACCTCAGGGGGAGATCCCTAGCACGGAAGGACCTGCGAGCAGGCTACTATTGGCCAACGGTGTAGCACGACGCGAAGGAGTATGATAAGAAATGCGATAGATGCCAGAGGCACAGGGACATGTGTAACACGGTGGGAGAACTGACTTTTAGTTATGTTGCGGATAGCAAGAGTCGCCACCGACTTTTATTTTATCCAAAAGGAAAGGGTATAAAAGAACAGGAAAGACCTTAAGAGATATTTTTGGGTCCGGGGGGTAGGTTATGTAAAGGGAAGGTGTTAGCACCCTTTACATCCATGGTTATCCATGGGCTCTTAGTTACTTAGCTCACTTTTGAATTGTTTTTTTGAAAGTGTAGTGTGAATAGAAAAATTTTCATAATAGTTAATAATGATCCATGTACGGATGCGTAAAAACTTGTTTTTGAAAATTTGTTTGAAATTTGTTAAGTTTTTGAATGAAGTGAGCAAGTACATAAGAGGAACCTACCCTAAAGTTTAAGTCTTTCTTGTTCTTTATCCTTTAATTTGTAAGACTATCCCTACTATTAAGGAGTAGGTAGTCATTACCTTGGATGTGAGGGACATATGAGGGACATCTGTTTTTATGAAGGCAACTGTGGGGTGTATTAAGCATTTAGGAGGGACTATCATCATTTATTCGAAAAGGGACTCGATCTTTAAAGGCAACCATTAGGGACTTGATGATTTTTTCTTTTAAGGGACTTGCTTTATACACCCCACTCGACCTTATTAGTAGGCAACATTGAGGGATAACCTTAGGAATGTGAGATGGCGATTAAAAATCGACTTATGTGTGTGAGTGTTCAATATTATTTATCTTTAATTAAAATGATCTAAATTTATTTTTAAATAGAATACATATTTGCACTCCCTAAATTACTAACCATAGCAAGCAAATTAAATTAAATAATTAAATATTTACACCAAGGAGCAATTACAAAATAATTATAAGAATAATAAATAGCAAAAATATAAATATAAAAGCAAAATATAAATAATAAGTAAAAATAGTAAATAAGCAATAAATAAAGAAATAGGGGTTAGTCATAATAATTAAAAATAGGGTTAGTAAAAATATTAAAACAAATAAAGTTAGTGAAATAATAATAATAATAATATATAAGATTAGTGAAGCAAAAATAATAAATAACAATATGGTTGGTAACAATAACAATGATTAAAATAAATAGAATTAATAAAAATATTATAATAACATGATGAGAATAATAAACACAAAATTAAATTTTAATATATAAACATTTATTTAGAATTAAATAATTATTAGAACAAAAAAAATTTAAACATAATATAATTATAAATTTTAATCATTACAAATTTAATTATTTCTAAACATATATTAACAATTATTTATTAAAAAGATATTTACACATTATATGAAGAAAATAAATTTTAAATATCATATTCATAAAAAATAATCATATTTACAAAATTTACAAGAATCATATTAAATAAATAAATACATATACATAATAATTATATTAAGAATTAGAAAATAAAATTATTTAGAAAAATAGAATTAGGTTTTACAAAATTAGGGTTTATTTTAGAAAATATTTTTTTTTAGGGTTTTTAATTTAATTATACAAAATTATTTAATTAACATGCATATATTATATTTACATATATAATAAAGAAAATAATTTTTGACTTTAGAAAAAATAAAAGGTTTAGAATTTTAGAAAATAAAAAGCTATTTTAGATGCTTGAACATATATATATAATACATAATTTATTTTTTATTAAGAATATGAAACAATTAAACTAATTAATTAAAGAAAATAGAAAAAGTGGTAAAAATAAGAACTTACCTTGGCTGGGTTTGAACCCAGGTCATTCTGCCTGCAAGCATCAAAACCTTCCACTAGACCAACCATGCGTGGGTGATAAGAAAATAGCTTCAATTCATTTTGTTCATCATCTGAAAATAATCAGGAAAATAAAAGAAAGCAAAAAGGCCTGGGGTGGTGTTGAACCCAGGACCTCATAGCTATTCATACACGCGCATTACCACCTGGCTGGGAGAGCCCTTCTGGTAATAGAATGGCAATAAACCATAATATATTAAGTCTACCTTTAACCTGAAAAATAAGAACAAAAACAATGCACCAGCCAGGAATCGAACTAGTGCCCTCACACCATACGCGTATCAGCTTTACCACTAGGACAAACGTGCGTTTGTGAAACATAACCAGGATTAATTCATAATATTTTTAAACAAAATTTGAATTTTTAAAACAGGCGCGAATGGACTTCGTCTTCTTCCTCATACCTGCGTTTTTATCTACGAATGTTGCTGGGAATTTACCTGCGAATAACAAGTTCCAGCAAAACCTACGAAACTCAATGGGCAACAAAACTGTACAATTTCACAAAATCAAACACAGCAACATGATCCAAACATTCACGCGATTCATCCTGTGTTTTTAGAATCCATTTATATTCATTAAATTAGAAAACCCTAAACCTAGGTCCAAACCCTAACAATGGTGTTTCATGAATTTGCCACGGTTTCTTTGATTTTCCTGCCCAGAAACATTCTACATAACATTATAAACAACATTAGACAAACAAAATCCACTAATATGCAATGAATTGATGTAATCGAAAAAAAGAAAAGCAAGAACAATAATGGCTCGGGTTGAACAATATGGCATGTATGGGATGAATGTGAGTGATGGTTTTGCTTCAGTGATGTCCAAAGAACATCTCTATGTTCTTATCTTACCTTCAAATGCCCTGGATTGAAGAATCCGAATATGAGTTTTGGATGGATTTTTGAGGTTTTGAACTTACACTTTTAGGCAGCCAAATCGTGAATGAGTGATAGGGTTATGATCAGTACTTATATGTGAATGAATTAGGTTAAGAAAATTGAATGGTTGTATGGAGATTTTGATATTTGAAGATTGAAAAAGATCATGGTTTAAAATTCAAATATTTGTTCATGAAGGCTTGCTATTTTTGTACCAATCTCATGATTTCCTTCCCTTTCAATTCAAATCAGTATTGATGAGATTCTAGAAGCTCAATCTTCATCAAATAATATATTTTCATATTTTATATTTATTTAAAATGATTTTTTATGAATTAAATCAAAATAAATAAAAATAAAATAATAAAAATTCTGATTTTTAATCATTTGGGTCGTGCATGATGATATGGTATGGATTGGATCACAATTTGGTCAGCCCATTTGGAAAGAAGTGGTTTTAAACCTCCATTTTCAACATAAACCATCACAAAATTTCCCAACTTTGCAAGGGCATATCTCCCTCAATTTTAATGCTATGAGGGTGTTCTTGGACATTTTGGAAAGCTTGAAGAGTCCTCTAAACAACCCCATTGGTTTCATGTCCATATCATTTACCAATCTCAAGTTATGCTCTTTTGAAGTTGTTGACTTTTTGTTGACTTTTGAAATGACCTATAATGTCTTAGCTCATATCTTCCAAATGAAGCATTTTTGGGCTTGACTTGCAAGATCAAAGTTGTAGAGAATTCAATTTCCTTCAAAATGCGCTTTGAGTGGAGACTTGGTGATGAAGTATGTGAAAGTTATGGCTGGTCAAAGTTCAGTTGACTTTTACTGAGAAAACCCTAATTTAGAAACTCCTGATTCTTGATGATCTGAAATCTCCTTGATGAATCATGATCAACCTTTGATCAAATGATGAATTTTACTTCATATACTTGATGTTGGCAAAAAATCATGAAGTTTGACTTTGGTTTAACCACAGTTGACCTCAGTTTGACTTTTTAACTGCTTTGACTGATTTTGACTTATCTAATCATCTGACTGAGCAAACTTTTGAGAAAAGTCTTGAAACTTGTCATGGGGGTTCTTAAACACATATAAGATGTTATGAAGCTCACTTGAAGTCTTGGAAGTTCATTTAACCTGATTAAAGTCAAAACCCTAGTTTTGGATGCACTGCTTAGGAGGTGCATTGTCTGAGGGGATTGTCAACTTTTATGGCCAATTGTGAACCTTGTGAACCTTGTGAATCATCATAAAATGTCTTGTGAACCTCATGGGAAGTATGGTGAACCTTGTGAACCTTGTGAACCTTCATAAAGTAACTTGTAGACTTCATGAACCTCATGAAAGGTTATGAAAACATTGTGAATCTTGTGAACCTTGTGAACCTTCAAGAAGTGACTTGGAGACTTCATGAACCTCATGAAAGGTCTTGTAAATGTTGAGAAGCTTGTGAACCTTGTGAACCTTCAAGAAGTGACTTGTAGACTTCATGAACCTCATAAAAGGTTTTGAAAGCATTGTGGAACTTGTGAACCTTGTGAACCTTCATAAAGTAACTTGTAGACTTCATGAACCTCATGAAAGGTCTTGTAAGTGTTGGGAAACTTGTGAACCTTGTGAACCTTCATAGAACACAAAGTCTTGTATTGTGAGGGCAAATTTTGGGGTGCAACAGCTGCCCCTGTTCAATTTTCTGAAACCTGAGGGGTTGGATTGGTATGTTTGCCAGTCGTGACCTGGAAAGTTGAAGGGGATTGAACACAAAAGCCCAAAAATTTGCACTCACTAGTGCATAAAGTGGTACAGATGGCTAGTTGAATGTGATTGAGTGGGCTTAAAGATGCCACTTGGAGAACAATTCTTCAGATACATGTCTTGGAGGATGAAGCAGTCCAAAATATGGAGGTACAATGGTAGCTGTCAGGAGGATAAAGCAATCCTGAGGTACGAGAAGCTGTCAGGAGAATAAAGCAATCCTGAGGTATTGATATTATGATTTCAGGAGGATGAAGCAATCCTGATGTACTAGGAGTTTTCGGGAGGATAAAGCAGTCCTGATGTATGAGAAGCTGTCAGGAGGATGAAGCAATCCTGAGGTATTGATAATATGCTTTCAGGAGGATGAAGCAATCCTGATGTAATGATGTGCTTTCAGGAGGATGGAGCAATCCTGATGTAATAGGAGTTTTCAGGAGGATAAGGCAGTCCTGAAATAATGATAATAGCTGTCAGGAGGATGAAGCAATCCTGAGGTAAAGAAGCTGTCAGGGGGATTTAGCAACCCTAAGGTAAAGAAGCTGTCAGGGGGATTTAGCAACCCTGAGGTAAAGAAGCTGTCAGGGGGATTTAGCAACCCTGAGGTATTTGATAATATGCTTTCAGGAGGATGAAGCAGTCCTGATGTAACAATGTATTCCCAAGAGGATGAAGCAACCTTGAGAGATGATAAGTCTTCAGGAGGATTAAACATTCCTGATGTAATAGGAGTTTTCAGGAGGATAAAGCAGTCCTGATGGATGATGTGCTTTCAGGAGGATGGAGCAATCCTGAGGTAATAATAAGCTTTCAGGAGGATAAAGCAATCCTGATGTAATGATGTGCTTTCAGGAGGATGAAGCAGTCCTGATGTAATAATATGCTTTCAGGAGGATAAAGCAATCCTGATACTCGTAAGTTTATTTGCTGGATAATTAACCTGAAACAAGGTAGCATTTGTATAATAATATTAGTTTATGCATTGTGTATGCATGTATGATATGGTGCACTTAAGTAATATATTATGTATCTATGGATATGTATGTTATGGTATGATGTAAATGATGTATGTATGATATGATACTGCCGGAGGCGTCTGGATATCTTCATATAACAACTGCTGGCCAGGGAAAATAAATCCCGATTCGTTGCTGAAGAATATGAGGAACTCGTCCCTGTCTTGTTTGATGATGAGATATACATAACCTCCCGTATGCTGGGGATAGTAAGGATGGATATAACCTCCCGTCTGCTGGGGATAGTAAGGTATAGATAACCTCCCGTCTGCTGGGGATAGTAAGGTATATATAACCTTCGTCTTTGTTTGATAGTGGAGTAGATACAACATCCCGTCTTCGTTCGTCGTACCCTTATTGGAAAGTAAATTCCCGTATATCCGTATGAGGATAAAAGAGATGGATATAAATTCCAGGGGAGATGAGACTTTGTGAAGATAGATTCGTCCTACTGAGGGATTTGTAACTGTTTTGTAGAGATGAACCGGCGAAGCTTCGTTGAAATCCTTTCCCCGTTCGTCTTTAGTAAATACTATTACTGCATTTTCATGCATTTCTGGTAAACATTAATCATATTAAGCATACATGCATTTCTGGTAAACATTAATCATATTCAAAAGCATACATACATTCAAACACAACCAATGGACGTTTCGCTTATGTAAATAGGGTAAAAGTAAATCTGGATTCAAAAGATGGAATTTATTTATATCAAAAGTGACCCATACACGGGTAAGTTTGTACAAGGAGACATAAACCCTAGTAAGAGGATTTTGTCATAAAGTTTTACAAAAGAAAATCAGCTATGTGGGAAACAATCCTATTGAGTTTCAATTCTACTATTGCCATTCAAGTATCTCATCTTCTTGCTGTTGAGACGGAAACGATTGAATTGAGCTTTATCTGTTCGAACTTGAGTAAGTAGTACAACTGGTTGCAGTTTCATGGGTGATCCAAACGAGACATAGTCATACGCTTTAATCCCTAACTTTTGCCTGGATTGCCCTTTCAGGTTTTCAATCCACCGGGATACCCTTTTTTGCCCAAGTCGCCTTTTCAGGTTTTCGACTTGCCGGGTGTACATCTTTTTTTTTTTATATATATCCCTAATTTTTGCCCAAACCCTTTTGGTTTGCCGGGATGCCCTTATTTTTGCCTAGGCCTGTCAACCTAGCGGGTCTCTTTTTATGCGTAGTATTTTTTAACTATGTCTGCGTTTACAGGCTGTGGGAAGTCTTCACCATCCATTGTAGTCAGTATCATGGCACCTCCTGAGAACACTGTCTTGACTACAAATGGTCCTTCATATGTTGGAGTCCACTTGCCCCTAGGATCACCCTGTGGTAATATGATACGCTTGATTACCAAGTCACCAGCCTGATATACCTTTGGCTTAACCTTCTTGTTAAAAGCTTTGATCATTCGTTTCTGGTATATCTGGCCATGACAAACTGCTGCTAGCCTCTTTTCATCAATCAAATTTAACTGGTCCAGTCGAGTCTGAATCCACTCATCTTCATCCAAGCCTGCATCCTTCATAATTCTTAAGGAGGGGATCTGAACTTCAATGGGAAAAACTGCTTCCATACCATAGACTAAGGAGAATGGGGTTGCCCCTGTTGAAGTACGTACTGTGGTACGATAACCATGAAGAGCAAATGGTAACATCTCATGCCAATCCTTATAAGTAACAGTCATCTTCTGTACAATCTTCTTAATGTTCTTATTAGCAGCTTCAACTGCCCCATTCATCTTTGGACGATACGGAGAAGAGTTGTGATGCTTAATCTTGAACTGCGTGCAGAGATCAGTAATCATAGTGTTGTTCAGATTAGAGCCATTGTTAGTGATAATCCTTTCAGGGATGCCATACCTACATATGAGATTATTCTTAATGAATCGAGCCACAACATTCTTGGTAACAGATGCAAATGAAACTGCCTCCACCCACTTCGTGAAATAATCAATAGCAACCAGGATGAAACGATGCCCATTAGAAGCAGTAGGCTTGATCTCACCAATCATATCAATGCCCCACATGGCAAAGGGCCAAGGAGCAGTCAACACATTCAATGGTGATGGAGGTACATGGACTTTATCAGCATAAATTTGACATTTGTGACATGTTCTGGAGTGTTGATAGCAATCAGCTTCCATGGTAGACCAATAGTAACCTGCTCTCAAAATCTTCTTTGCCATAGTATGACCACTAGAATGAGTGCCAAAGATCCCATCATGCATATCCTCCATAATCTTTGTTGCTTCCTTCTTATCCACACAACGAAGCAAAGTTGAATCATGATTGCGCTTGTACAGAATCCCATTACTCAAGAAGAACTTAGCAGAAAACCTTCTCAGAAACTTCTTGTCTTTGACAGATGCCCCTTCAGGGAACTCCTGAGCTTCAAGATACCTTTTTACTTCATAGAACCAAGGCTTCTCCTCTGTCCCTTCAGTGTCAATCTCATTGCAGTATGCAGGCTTCTCAAATCTATCAATAGTAATCTTGGGAGCTTCATCATCCCAACTGATCTCAAACATGGATGCCATGGTGGCCAAGGCATCTGCCAGCTGATTCTCTCTTCGTGGAATATGCTCAAAGGTAATCTCTTTGAAATGTGGGATCAAAGACAAAACATGCTCTCTTTAAGGAATGAGATTATCATGCTTAGTATCCCAATCTCCTTTAATCTGACTTACTACCAGGGCTGAATCTCCATACACATCAAGGAACTGGATCTTCATATCAATAGCAGCTTTAATACCCAGGATACATGCCTCATACTCAGCCATGTTATTGGTACAATAAAAACAAAGTCTGGCAGTAATCGGGGTATGACAACCTTCAGGGGAACTAATCACAACACCAACACCATTACCAAGTGCATTAGAGGCACCATCAAAAACCATAGTCCATCGGGATCCTTGTTCAGGTCCGTCATATTGTCCAGGTTCTTTGGTAATAATCATGATGTCTTCATCAGGGAACTCAAAATTCATTGACTGATAATCATCCACTGCTTGATGAGCCAAATGATCAGCAACAACACTTCCTTTGATGGCCTTCTGAGTAGTATACTGTATGTCATATTCTGTCAAGATCATTTGCCATCTTGCAATTCTTCCGGAGAGAGCAGGTTTCTCGAATATGTACTTGATTGGATCCATCTTCGAAATCAACAAGGTAGTATGGGTCAACATATACTGTCTTAGTCGGCGAGCAGCCCATGCCAAAGCGCAGCAAGTTTTCTCGAGCAGTGAGTATCTTGTTTCATAGTCGGTAAACTTTTTGCTAAGGTAGTATATTGCCTGCTCTTTTCGACCAGACTCGTCATGTTGCCCCAATACACACCCCATTGAGTTGTCTAACACTGTTAAGTACATAATCAAGGGTCTTCCATCAACTGGTGGCATCAAAATTGGAGGTTCTAGCAGATATCTCTTGATTTCATCAAAAGCAGTCTGGCACTCATCATTCCATTCCATCACCTGATCTTTCTTCAACAACTTGAAGATTGGCTTACAGATGGTGGTTAACTGGGAAATAAATCTTGCAATGTAGTTTAATCGTCCCAAGAAACCTCTAACCTCCTTCTCAGTACGGGGAGCTGGCATCTCTCGTATAGCTTTCACTTTTGCAGGATCCACTTCAATACCTTTTCCACTGACAATAAAACCCAGGAGCTTTCCAGATCTAACTCCAAAAGTACACTTGTTTGGATTCAATCTCAGCTTGTATTTCTTCAACCTCTCAAACAACTTGTGCAGATGATCAAGATGTTGCTCTTCATTCTGAGATCTGGCTATCATATCATCCACATATACCTCTATCTCATGATGAATCATATCATGAAACAAAGCCACCATAGCACGCTGATATGTTGCCCCTGCATTCTTCAAACCAAATGGCATCACCTTATAGCAAAAAGTGCCCCACTGTGTCACAAATGTTGTCTTCTCCATATCTTCAGGTGCCATCTTGATTTGATTGTAACCAGAGAAACCATCCATAAAAGAGAATACCTTATGCTGAGCAGTGTTGTCTATCAGAATATCAATATGAGGAAGTGGAAAGTCATCTTTGGGGCTAGCTTTGTTCAAATCTCTGTAGTCTACACACATACGTACCTTACCATCTTTCTTAGGAACTGGTACCACATTTGCAACCCACTGAGGATAAGAAGTCACTGCTAAGAACCCTGCATTGAACTGTTTCATTACCTCTGCCTTGATATTTTCTGACATTTCAGGACGCATACGACGAACCTTCTGCTTCTTTGGACGACAATCTTCTTTCACTGGTAAACGGTGAACCACAATGTCTGTATCCAACCCTGGCATATCTTCATAAGACCAAGCAAAGATCTCCACATAGTCACGTAACATCTGAATCAACCTGCTCTTGACACTGTCCTCTAAATCAGCCCCTATCTTGACCTCTTTTCTGTTTTCTTCAGTTCCCAGATTCACAACTTCGACTGGCTCTTCATGTGGCTGTATAGCTTTCTCTTCTTGTTGTAACAACCTAGCAAGCTCTACAGGTATTTCACAATCGTCCTCATTTCCGTCTTCAGTTTGATAGATCGGATTCTCGAAATCATAATTGGCAATAGTAGAACTGTTATCAACAGGATCCAGGGTGGATGAGGATCTGTATTTTAGTGATGTGGGTGTGTGTAAGAACACATAGCTGATAAAACAAAAAATAAAAGAAAAAGAAAGACAAGGAACACAATATTTACGAAAACGAAACGTCCACTGATTTTATTGAATGAAGTATGCAAATGAAATGACAGCCCGTAACAAGCACACCATTGTGCCCCGGGTAAGGCACATGGCTTGAAAGCTTTTAATTGTTCAAGAAATTACAAACTTAAAAAGCAACAACACAGTAATAGTATTTACTCCTGACTAAAGGAGATAGGGATAACATCTTCAGCTTTCCAATTACTGAGTCCAGCACCCACAGTAGGAAAAATCCAAGCATCCAGATTGTAGTCTTCATCATAGTCTCCCACAGCATTGATCTGATCTTTCGCAACCCCTTGATTGGTGATACGAACAACACGAGCACGACGAACAGCCCTCTGGGACTCTGCAGTGAAACCCAAACCAAACTTGTCAGACTTGTATGGAATATCAGGAAGCTGACCCCAAATAGTACAACCACCTTCATCCACCACAGCTCTAGCATCATTGAGGGAGGCCATTGCCATTGTTGGAGGTTTTCTGGTGACCACAGGAACTTTCTTCACAGCAGGAGGAGCTACATAATCATTAACAACCCAGGGAACCACTTCAAATGTCTGGCACGGGGTTTCAATGTATTCACCTTCCATTTCCAGATACTTGAAAGTGTTTACATGGCTGACAAAGTATTCTTCCTCTCCATAAACAGTAACAACCTTTCCATTCACCGGATATCTCAACTTTTGGTGCAATGTAGAGGTTACAGCACCTGCCCCATGGATCCAGGGACGACCAAGCAGACAAGAGTATGAAGGACGAATATCCATCACATAAAATGTAGCAGTAAAAACCTGGGAGCCAACTTTGATTGGAAGATCAATTTCCCCATGTACTACTCTTCTAGAACCATCAAAAGCCTTCACCACAATATTACTGGGCTTCAGAACAGCATCTTTAGGACTCAGCTTATTCAGGACTTCCTTGGGTAACACATTCAGAGAGGAACCATTGTCTATCAGCACATGTGACAGGGTAGTGCCCCTGCATTCAATTGAAATATGCAAGGCCCTGTTATGATCCCTCTTGGCAGGGGTCAAATCAGCATCAGAAAATCCTAACCCATTATCATAGGTCAGGTGGGCAACACAGTTCTCAAACTGGTCAACAGAGATAGCATTGGGTACATGAGCAGTCTTCAGAAACTTGATCAAGGACTTGGCATGAGCCTCAGAACACAGCAACAAGGACAACATAGAAATCTTTGAGGGAGTATGCCCCAACTGATCAACAATGTCATAATCACTCTTGCGAATGATTTTCAGTACTTCTTCCATTTGCTTAGAGAGATCATCAGCAGCTGGCACATCAGGAGATACAGGCTCAATAACATGACCTTTGCCCCGAGCATCAGTGGTAGAAGTAGCAGCAGGAGTAACTGCATTCTTAGAAGCAACTGGAGGAGAGAAGACTCTTCCACTACGAGTGATCTTGCTAGATCCAGCAATATTATCAATGTCAGCAGGCACATCAGGTAAAGGCTCCTGCTTAACACCATGGATGTAAACATCAGACCCATAGTGCCAAGGCACAGCTTTGTCAGATGTATAAGGAATAGGACCAGGAGTAGTAATGACCAAAGGGGCCACTCTGGCTTCAGCAACAACTTTCACAGGACCTTCAGTAGTAATCTTGATTGGACCCTGATGAGTGATTTTAATAGGTCTCTTTGAAGTGATTCTTACCGGTACTTTGTCAACCATATCAACCTCTTCAATTTTCCTACCTTGAGTCAGATGATCCACCATGCTTTCTACAGAAGATGGTCTCCTCTCAAACACTATAGTATACTTATCCATGAGACGTTGAATTCCATCTCTCAATATGAAGCAACTATCCGGCTTATAGGTACAATACAAACAATCTTCACGACAACCCGGAAAGATCCCAGCTTGTACTAACCTCTTTTTGATAACAGACAATGGTGTGGTCAACTCCATAACTGAATAGACATGTAGATCTTCATCAATGGCATTGACAGTCTTCTCGTGATTTGGCATTGGAGCAGTAATCACATTTGGAGTACCCGGAGGATCAAACTCAATTTCTCCAGCATCAATCATATCTTGAATTTTGTTCTTCAAGATCCAGCAGTTATTAGTATCATGACCCGGACAGTTTGAATGATATGCACATCGTGCATTGGGATTATACCTGGGAGAGGTAACATTAGGATTCTGAGGAGCCTCCTTCAAAGTAATGAGTTCAGCTTTCAACAAATGTTGCAATGCCTGAGCCATTGACATATTGATCTTCGTGAACTGTCTTCTAGCCCTCTGTTGGTTGCCCTGAGGCTGCTCTGTTGTTGCAGGAGTTGAATTTGAAATATGAACTGCACTAACAGACTGATGCCTTCTGTTACGATCAGGTTGACCATAAACAGCATTGGATTCTTTCTTCCCAGTGGGAGGCTTCTTTGCAGCAGCTGATGAGGAAGCACCCACATGGATCTTGCCATTCTTTATACCATTCTCTACTCGCTCTCCTGTCATGATCAACTCAGTGAAGCCAGATGATGAGCTTCCAATGAGATGACTGTAAAACGGACCATTCAGCATACACATGAACATATCAACCAATTCCCTGTCAGTCAAAGGGGGTTGAACTCTTCCAGCTAAGTCTCTCCATTTCTGAGCATACTCCTTAAAACTTTCTTTGGCACCCATGGACATGCTCTGAAGCTGCATGCGAGTGGGGGCTAAGTCAGCATTGTATTGGTACTGCTTATAGAAAGCTTCAGCAAGATCATTCCAATCTCTGATGTTGACACTCTCCAACTGATAATACCACTCTAGCTGAGCTCCAGATAAGCTCTCTTGAAAGAAATGGATCCACAACTTCTTATCAGCAGTGTGAGGTTGAATTCTTCTGACATAAGACCTCAAATGCAGCTTGGGACAAGAGACCCCATCATAGACAACAAAAGTAGGAACCTTGAAACCCACAGGTATGACTACCCCTGATATCAAGCTCAAATCCTCAAAATCCAGCCCAGATGATTTCTGCAACTCCATGGCATCCATCCTATCCACCAGCATCTTGAATTTGTCTTCATTAGGCTCATGGTAGTAATTAGCCTCAGAATCAGAGTCCCCCATAGTGTTGTGGAGACTGCCTCCCTCTTTTTCAGATTCCTCAGATTCATAGTCTTCAGCTGGTTCTTTGGTCTTGGCAAGACCTTTGAACCTTCTTCCCATGTTGATCAAACCAGCTGACCTTCTAGTCTTTTTGGTCTTCTTGGCCAGCAGTGCCTTCAATTCATCCTGCCCCTTGGATAGGTTCAGGATCAGCTCTTGGAACTGTGCATTTTGTGTCTGGAGATCCTTAACTGATTGTTCAAGAGCCATTGCTGAAATAAACAGCGAGAAGATGAGAAACCTGTGCACAATTATAAACATGTGATGCAATGAAATGATATGGTAATGCATATGCAATGTTTTCAAGGACCGCAAGATTTAAATTTGCTTAGACAAACACAAAAGTAAACTTTTATTAGTAATAAATTTGTTTGCCCCTTGGGCTTACAAAAATGAAAATGAAATAAGTACAAAAGATGGGGTTTTAAGTCTCCCATGGACGTTTCCTCTTTGTGTTGAGGTATGAGTTGAGGTTTCGTTCCTCGTGAAGCTGCTTTGTTAGTTCCAGGATTCTTTCTTGGCTTGCTTTGTAATGAGCCTCGAAAGTATCCCTTTGCTCTTTCAGTTGGATCCATGATCTCTGCAAGTCTTCCATATCAGTAGGCATGTCTGGGTGAAGGATGGTATAGACTGTGTCTCCTTCAGCAACAGGTTCCATGGTAACTGGTAGGACGGCAGGATATGGCATCATGAGAGTCTGAGCACGAGATCGCACCCATCTGAGATAAGCTTCCATAGGAATAGTGTACTTAGGCTCCAGTGTCTTGCTGTCAACCCTGTTTACTTTTCCCCAGGCTCGTATGAATCTCTGACGGTAACCTTGATGATCGTTGTCGTAATCAAACACAATGCCCTGAATCAACATATCATGTGGACCATCACTCCGAGCGTAACCGAACTGTCGTAAAGCTAGAGAGGGGTTGTAGGTGATGCCTCCTCTTATGCCTAGTAGTGGCACATTAGGAAACTCCCCACAACGGTCGATGATGGTGACATTCTCCATAGATCTGGAGCACCAATGGATGTCTGAGTGAGAAAGTGACATGATCCTCTTGGACCATCTGAATCCTTGCTCATTCTTCATTACTGAGCGAGGAAGGTGAGAAATAAACCACCTAGATAACAAAGGTATGCAGCACATCAAAGTTCCTCTTGCCCTTGTAGTACGGGTGTGAAGAGAATGTAGGATATCTCCAAGCAATGTAGGCACTGGATTGTGACTCAGGAAAATGTTGATGGCATGAACATCTATGAACTGATCTGGATTGGGGAACAATACTAAGCCATATATTAGCAAGGCTAAGATTTCCTCAAAAGCATCATAGCTCATGGCCTTCAAGAACATTTGAGCCTTATCCATTAATACCTTGGCAAGAATACCTTTAACTCCGCTTCTGGTTTCTAGAACAATGTCAGACTTCTTCAGATGTAGAGCTACAGCAATAACCTCTGGTTTAAGCTCCTTCTCCAAGCCTGTGAAGGGTCTTTGATCAAGAACAGGTATACCCAGAAGTTTAGAGAACTCCTCCATGGTTGGAACCAGTTGGTAGTCGGGGAATGTAAAGCAATGGTGCTTAGGATCAAAGAACTGAAACAGGACACTCATCATGTCTTCATTGAATCCTGAAGTGACTAGATCCAATAGGTGACCATGTCTCTTGTTGAACTGGGAATGATCAGACACTTGAGGAACCAACTCTTTAAGCTTAGGAGGTATCCCTACAAAGTTGATTCTGATGGTGTTTCTACGAGCAGAAGCCATGACCTACAACAAAGAACAAAGATAAATCCCTTGGTCCTTGAAATGGTTAGTGAAGATGCTATGCTCATGATGCATGATGATGTCATGATGTTATGTTCAATCACAAACATGTGGCACACACAAACAAGTCACACCATAGCCCTAGGTTTAAAGGCTTGCATGAGGTTCAAAGGTAAGTACCCTCCCCTGAAGTTGGTTGGTTCATCCTGTCCTACAAAAGTAACCAGGTTCTAAGGGATCTCAATATCATTGATCCTTCACGAGGGTGGTTGTTCAGTAGGCAACTTACTTGCCAACCAAAACCCTCCAAGTTTAAGATCTCAATGAGTGTAGTATCGAGTGTCAACCAACTTCAGTTTGCACCAAAGCCGGTTACCTCACTACTTTCTAAAGGCCAAGATGAGTTAACTAGGGTTCTAAAAGTTAGTTAGTGCATTGACAACATATAGCAGCCTCATATTATCCTCAACTTGACTTAAGGAACATAAGCACCAACCAAGAAGTCGCACTAACTATGGCCACCAGATCAACCGTATCGATATACGTCGTACAGTTTCCTTGGTCTATTGCCATTTACCTAAGGTACACTAGATCCGGGTTAGGACCTTTCACACATAAGAGCACCCCAACAAGTAATATAAAGCAAACAAGGCAAACAATTTAAAGTGATCTTAATTCCTAAGGGTACCCCTCTTAAATTAAATCCCCAGCAGAGTCGCCAGTTCTGTAACACGGTGGGAGAACTGACTTTTAGTTATGTTGCGGATAGCAAGAGTCGCCACCGACTTTTATTTTATCCAAAAGGAAAGGGTATAAAAGAACAGGAAAGACCTTAAGAGATATTTTTGGGTCCGGGGGGTAGGTTATGTAAAGGGAAGGTGTTAGCACCCTTTACATCCATGGTTATCCATGGGCTCTTAGTTACTTAGCTCACTTTTGAATTGTTTTTTTGAAAGTGTAGTGTGAATAGAAAAATTTTCATAATAGTTAATAATGATCCATGTACGGATGCGTAAAAACTTGTTTTTGAAAATTTGTTTGAAATTTGTTAAGTTTTTGAATGAAGTGAGCAAGTACATAAGAGGAACCTACCCTAAAGTTTAAGTCTTTCTTGTTCTTTATCCTTTAATTTGTAAGACTATCCCTACTATTAAGGAGTAGGTAGTCATTACCTTGGATGTGAGGGACATATGAGGGACATCTGTTTTTATGAAGGCAACTGTGGGGTGTATTAAGCATTTAGGAGGGACTATCATCATTTATTCGAAAAGGGACTCGATCTTTAAAGGCAACCATTAGGGACTTGATGATTTTTTCTTTTAAGGGACTTGCTTTATACACCCCACTCGACCTTATTAGTAGGCAACATTGAGGGATAACCTTAGGAATGTGAGATGGCGATTAAAAATCGACTTATGTGTGTGAGTGTTCAATATTATTTATCTTTAATTAAAATGATCTAAATTTATTTTTAAATAGAATACATATTTGCACTCCCTAAATTACTAACCATAGCAAGCAAATTAAATTAAATAATTAAATATTTACACCAAGGAGCAATTACAAAATAATTATAAGAATAATAAATAGCAAAAATATAAATATAAAAGCAAAATATAAATAATAAGTAAAAATAGTAAATAAGCAATAAATAAAGAAATAGGGGTTAGTCATAATAATTAAAAATAGGGTTAGTAAAAATATTAAAACAAATAAAGTTAGTGAAATAATAATAATAATAATATATAAGATTAGTGAAACAAAAATAATAAATAACAATATGGTTGGTAACAATAACAATGATTAAAATAAATAGAATTAATAAAAATATTATAATAACATGATGAGAATAATAAACACAAAATTAAATTTTAATATATAAACATTTATTTAGAATTAAATAATTATTAGAACAAAAAAAATTTAAACATAATATAATTATAAATTTTAATCATTACAAATTTAATTATTTCTAAACATATATTAACAATTATTTATTAAAAAGATATTTACACATTATATGAAGAAAATAAATTTTAAATATCATATTCATAAAAAATAATCATATTTACAAAATTTACAAGAATCATATTAAATAAATAAATACATATACATAATAATTATATTAAGAATTAGAAAATAAAATTATTTAGAAAAATAGAATTAGGTTTTACAAAATTAGGGTTTATTTTAGAAAATATTTTTTTTTAGGGTTTTTAATTTAATTATACAAAATTATTTAATTAACATGCATATATTATATTTACATATATAATAAAGAAAATAATTTTTGACTTTAGAAAAAATAAAAGGTTTAGAATTTTAGAAAATAAAAAGCTATTTTAGATGCTTGAACATATATATATAATACATAATTTATTTTTTATTAAGAATATGAAACAATTAAACTAATTAATTAAAGAAAATAGAAAAAGTGGTAAAAATAAGAACTTACCTTGGCTGGGTTTGAACCCAGGTCATTCTGCCTGCAAGCATCAAAACCTTCCACTAGACCAACCATGCGTGGGTGATAAGAAAATAGCTTCAATTCATTTTGTTCATCATCTGAAAATAATCAGGAAAATAAAAGAAAGCAAAAAGGCCTGGGGTGGTGTTGAACCCAGGACCTCATAGCTATTCATACGCGCGCATTACCACCTGGCTGGGAGAGCCCTTCTGGTAATAGAATGGCAATAAACCATAATATATTAAGTCTACCTTTAACCTGAAAAATAAGAACAAAAACAATGCACCAGCCAGGAATCGAACTAGTGCCCTCACACCATACGCGTATCAGCTTTACCACTAGGACAAACGTGCGTTTGTGAAACATAACCAGGATTAATTCATAATATTTTTAAACAAAATTTGAATTTTTAAAACAGGCGCGAATGGACTTCGTCTTCTTCCTCATACCTGCGTTTTTATCTACGAATGTTGCTGGGAATTTACCTGCGAATAACAAGTTCCAGCAAAACCTACGAAACTCAATGGGCAACAAAACTGTACAATTTCACAAAATCAAACACAGCAACATGATCCAAACATTCACGCGATTCATCCTGTGTTTTTAGAATCCATTTATATTCATTAAATTAGAAAACCCTAAACCTAGGTCCAAACCCTAACAATGGTGTTTCATGAATTTGCCACGGTTTCTTTGATTTTCCTGCCCAGAAACATTATACATAACATTATAAACAACATTAGACAAACAAAATCCATTAATATGCAATGAATTGATGTAATCGAAAAAAAGAAAAGCAAGAACAATAATGGCTCGGGTTGAACAATATGGCATGTATGGGATGAATGTGAGTGATGGTTTTGCTTCAGTGATGTCCAAAGAACATCTCTATGTTCTTATCTTACCTTCAAATGCCCTAGATTGAAGAATCCGAATATGAGTTTTGGATGGATTTTTGAGGTTTTGAACTTACACTTTTAGGCAGCCAAATCGTGAATGAGTGATAGGGTTATGATCAGTACTTATATGTGAATGAATTAGGTTAAGAAAATTGAATGGTTGTATGGAGATTTTGATATTTGAAGATTGAAAAAGATCATGGTTTAAAATTCAAATATTTGTTCATGAAGGCTTGCTATTTTTGTACCAATCTCATGATTTCCTTCCCTTTCAATTCAAATCAGTATTGATGAGATTCTAGAAGCTCAATCTTCATCAAATAATATATTTTCATATTTTATATTTATTTAAAATGATTTTTTATGAATTAAATCAAAATAAATAAAAATAAAATAATAAAAATTCTGATTTTTAATCATTTGGGTCGTGCATGATGATATGGTATTGATTGGATCACAATTTGGCCAGCCCATTTGGAAAGAAGTGGTTTTAAACCTCCATTTTCAACATAAACCATCACAAAATTTCCCAACTTTGCAAGGGCATATCTCCCTCAATTTTAATGCTATGAGGGTGTTCTTGGACATTTTGGAAAGCTTGAAGAGTCCTCTAAACAACCCCATTGGTTTCATGTCCATATCATTTACCAATCTCAAGTTATGCTCTTTTGAAGTTGTTGACTTTTTGTTGACTTTTGAAATGACCTATAATGTCTTAGCTCATATCTTCCAAATGAAGCATTTTTGGGCTTGACTTGCAAGATCAAAGTTGTAGAGAATTCAATTTCCTTCAAAATGCGCTTTGAGTGGAGACTTGGTGATGAAGTATGTGAAAGTTATGGCTGGTCAAAGTTCAGTTGACTTTTACTGAGAAAACCCTAATTTAGAAACTCCTGATTCTTGATGATCTGAAATCTCCTTGATGAATCATGATCAACCTTTGATCAAATGATGAATTTTACTTCATATACTTGATGTTGGCAAAAAATCATGAAGTTTGACTTTGGTTTAACCACAGTTGACCTCAGTTTGACTTTTTAACTGCTTTGACTGATTTTGACTTATCTAATCATCTGACTGAGCAAACTTTTGAGAAAAGTCTTGAAACTTGTCATGGGGGTTCTTAAACACATATAAGATGTTATGAAGCTCACTTGAAGTCTTGGAAGTTCATTTAACCTGATTAAAGTCAAAACCCTAGTTTTGGATGCACTGCTTAGGAGGTGCATTGTCTGAGGGGATTGTCAACTTTTATGGCCAATTGTGAACCTTGTGAACCTTGTGAATCATCATAAAATGTCTTGTGAACCTCATGGGAAGTATGGTGAACCTTGTGAACCTTGTGAACCTTCATAAAGTAACTTGTAGACTTCATGAACCTCATGAAAGGTTATGAAAACATTGTGAATCTTGTGAACCTTGTGAACCTTCAAGAAGTGACTTGGAGACTTCATGAACCTCATGAAAGGTCTTGTAAATGTTGAGAAGCTTGTGAACCTTGTGAACCTTCAAGAAGTGACTTGTAGACTTCATGAACCTCATAAAAGGTTTTGAAAGCATTGTGGAACTTGTGAACCTTGTGAACCTTCATAAAGTAACTTGTAGACTTCATGAACCTCATGAAAGGTCTTGTAAGTGTTGGGAAACTTGTGAACCTTGTGAACCTTCATAGAACACAAAGTCTTGTATTGTGAGGGCAAATTTTGGGGTGCAACAGCTGCCCCTGTTCAATTTTCTGAAACCTGAGGGGTTGGATTGGTATGTTTGCCAGTCGTGACCTGGAAAGTTGAAGGGGATTGAACACAAAAGCCCAAAAATTTGCACTCACTAGTGCATAAAGTGGTACAGATGGCTAGTTGAATGTGATTGAGTGGGCTTAAAGATGCCACTTGGAGAACAATTCTTCAGATACATGTCTTGGAGGATGAAGCAGTCCAAAATATGGAGGTACAATGGTAGCTGTCAGGAGGATAAAGCAATCCTGAGGTACGAGAAGCTGTCAGGAGAATAAAGCAATCCTGAGGTATTGATATTATGATTTCAGGAGGATGAAGCAATCCTGATGTACTAGGAGTTTTCGGGAGGATAAAGCAGTCCTGATGTATGAGAAGCTGTCAGGAGGATGAAGCAATCCTGAGGTATTGATAATATGCTTTCAGGAGGATGAAGCAATCCTGATGTAATGATGTGCTTTCAGGAGGATGGAGCAATCCTGATGTAATAGGAGTTTTCAGGAGGATAAGGCAGTCCTGAAATAATGATAATAGCTGTCAGGAGGATGAAGCAATCCTGAGGTAAAGAAGCTGTCAGGGGGATTTAGCAACCCTAAGGTAAAGAAGCTGTCAGGGGGATTTAGCAACCCTGAGGTAAAGAAGCTGTCAGGGGGATTTAGCAACCCTGAGGTATTTGATAATATGCTTTCAGGAGGATGAAGCAGTCCTGATGTAACAATGTATTCCCAAGAGGATGAAGCAACCTTGAGAGATGATAAGTCTTCAGGAGGATTAAACATTCCTGATGTAATAGGAGTTTTCAGGAGGATAAAGCAGTCCTGATGGATGATGTGCTTTCAGGAGGATGGAGCAATCCTGAGGTAATAATAAGCTTTCAGGAGGATAAAGCAATCCTGATGTAATGATGTGCTTTCAGGAGGATGAAGCAGTCCTGATGTAATAATATGCTTTCAGGAGGATAAAGCAATCCTGATACTCGTAAGTTTATTTGCTGGATAATTAACCTGAAACAAGGTAGCATTTGTATAATAATATTAGTTTATGCATTGTGTATGCATGTATGATATGGTGCACTTAAGTAATATATTATGTATCTATGGATATGTATGTTATGGTATGATGTAAATGATGTATGTATGATATGATACTGCCGGAGGCGTCTGGATATCTTCATATAACAACTGCTGGCCAGGGAAAATAAATCCCGATTCGTTGCTGAAGAATATGAGGAACTCGTCCCTGTCTTGTTTGATGATGAGATATACATAACCTCCCGTATGCTGGGGATAGTAAGGATGGATATAACCTCCCGTCTGCTGGGGATAGTAAGGTATAGATAACCTCCCGTCTGCTGGGGATAGTAAGGTATATATAACCTTCGTCTTTGTTTGATAGTGGAGTAGATACAACATCCCGTCTTCGTTCGTCGTACCCTTATTGGAAAGTAAATTCCCGTATATCCGTATGAGGATAAAAGAGATGGATATAAATTCCAGGGGAGATGAGACTTTGTGAAGATAGATTCGTCCTACTGAGGGATTTGTAACTGTTTTGTAGAGATGAACCGGCGAAGCTTCGTTGAAATCCTTTCCCCGTTCGTCTTTAGTAAATACTATTACTGCATTTTCATGCATTTCTGGTAAACATTAATCATATTAAGCATACATGCATTTCTGGTAAACATTAATCATATTCAAAAGCATACATACATTCAAACACAACCAATGGACGTTTCGCTTATGTAAATAGGGTAAAAGTAAATCTGGATTCAAAAGATGGAATTTATTTATATCAAAAGTGACCCATACACGGGTAAGTTTGTACAAGGAGACATAAACCCTAGTAAGAGGATTTTGTCATAAAGTTTTACAAAAGAAAATCAGCTATGTGGGAAACAATCCTATTGAGTTTCAATTCTACTATTGCCATTCAAGTATCTCATCTTCTTGCTGTTGAGACGGAAACGATTGAATTGAGCTTTATCTGTTCGAACTTGAGTAAGTAGTACAACTGGTTGCAGTTTCATGGGTGATCCAAACGAGACATAGTCATACGCTTTAATCCCTAACTTTTGCCTGGATTGCCCTTTCAGGTTTTCAATCCACCGGGATACCCTTTTTTGCCCAAGTCGCCTTTTCAGGTTTTCGACTTGCCGGGTGTACATCTTTTTTTTTTTATATATATCCCTAATTTTTGCCCAAACCCTTTTGGTTTGCCGGGATGCCCTTATTTTTGCCTAGGCCTGTCAACCTAGCGGGTCTCTTTTTATGCGTAGTATTTTTTAACTATGTCTGCGTTTACAGGCTGTGGGAAGTCTTCACCATCCATTGTAGTCAGTATCATGGCACCTCCTGAGAACACTGTCTTGACTACAAATGGTCCTTCATATGTTGGAGTCCACTTGCCCCTAGGATCACCCTGTGGTAATATGATACGCTTGATTACCAAGTCACCAGCCTGATATACCTTTGGCTTAACCTTCTTGTTAAAAGCTTTGATCATTCGTTTCTGGTATATCTGGCCATGACAAACTGCTGCTAGCCTCTTTTCATCAATCAAATTTAACTGGTCCAGTCGAGTCTGAATCCACTCATCTTCATCCAAGCCTGCATCCTTCATAATTCTTAAGGAGGGGATCTGAACTTCAATGGGCAAAACTGCTTCCATACCATAGACTAAGGAGAATGGGGTTGCCCCTGTTGAAGTACGTACTGTGGTACGATAACCATGAAGAGCAAATGGTAACATCTCATGCCAATCCTTATAAGTAACAGTCATCTTCTGTACAATCTTCTTAATGTTCTTATTAGCAGCTTCAACTGCCCCATTCATCTTTGGACGATACGGAGAAGAGTTGTGATGCTTAATCTTGAACTGCGTGCAGAGATCAGTAATCATAGTGTTGTTCAGATTAGAGCCATTGTTAGTGATAATCCTTTCAGGGATGCCATACCTACATATGAGATTATTCTTAATGAATCGAGCCACAACATTCTTGGTAACAGATGCAAATGAAACTGCCTCCACCCACTTCGTGAAATAATCAATAGCAACCAGGATGAAACGATGCCCATTAGAAGCAGTAGGCTTGATCTCACCAATCATATCAATGCCCCACATGGCAAAGGGCCAAGGAGCAGTCAACACATTCAATGGTGATGGAGGTACATGGACTTTATCAGCATAAATTTGACATTTGTGACATGTTCTGGAGTGTTGATAGCAATCAGCTTCCATGGTAGACCAATAGTAACCTGCTCTCAAAATCTTCTTTGCCATAGTATGACCACTAGAATGAGTGCCAAAGATCCCATCATGCATATCCTCCATAATCTCTGTTGCTTCCTTCTTATCCACACAACGAAGCAAAGTTGAATCATGATTGCGCTTGTACAGAATCCCATTACTCAAGAAGAACTTAGCAGAAAACCTTCTCAGAAACTTCTTGTCTTTGACAGATGCCCCTTCAGGGAACTCCTGAGCTTCAAGATACCTTTTTACTTCATAGAACCAAGGCTTCTCCTCTGTCCCTTCAGTGTCAATCTCATTGCAGTATGCAGGCTTCTCAAATCTATCAATAGTAATCTTGGGAGCTTCATCATCCCAACTGATCTCAAACATGGATGCCATGGTGGCCAAGGCATCTGCCAGCTGATTCTCTCTTCGTGGAATATGCTCAAAGGTAATCTCTTTGAAATGTGGGATCAAAGACAAAACATGCTCTCTTTAAGGAATGAGATTATCATGCTTAGTATCCCAATCTCCTTTAATCTGACTTACTACCAGGGCTGAATCTCCATACACATCAAGGAACTGGATCTTCATATCAATAGCAGCTTTAATACCCAGGATACATGCCTCATACTCAGCCATGTTATTGGTACAATAAAAACAAAGTCTGGCAGTAATCGGGGTATGACAACCTTCAGGGGAACTAATCACAACACCAACACCATTACCAAGTGCATTAGAGGCACCATCAAAAACCATAGTCCATCGGGATCCTTGTTCAGGTCCGTCATATTGTCCAGGTTCTTTGGTAATAATCATGATGTCTTCATCAGGGAACTCAAAATTCATTGACTGATAATCATCCACTGCTTGATGAGCCAAATGATCAGCAACAACACTTCCTTTGATGGCCTTCTGAGTAGTATACTGTATGTCATATTCTGTCAAGATCATTTGCCATCTTGCAATTCTTCCGGAGAGAGCAGGTTTCTCGAATATGTACTTGATTGGATCCATCTTCGAAATCAACAAGGTAGTATGGGTCAACATATACTGTCTTAGTCGGCGAGCAGCCCATGCCAAAGCGCAGCAAGTTTTCTCGAGCAGTGAGTATCTTGTTTCACAGTCGGTAAACTTTTTGCTAAGGTAGTATATTGCCTGCTCTTTTCGACCAGACTCGTCATGTTGCCCCAATACACACCCCATTGAGTTGTCTAACACTGTTAAGTACATAATCAAGGGTCTTCCATCAACTGGTGGCATCAAAATTGGAGGTTCTAGCAGATATCTCTTGATTTCATCAAAAGCAGTCTGGCACTCATCATTCCATTCCATCACCTGATCTTTCTTCAACAACTTGAAGATTGGCTTACAGATGGTGGTTAACTGGGAAATAAATCTTGCAATGTAGTTTAATCGTCCCAAGAAACCTCTAACCTCCTTCTCAGTACGGGGAGCTGGCATCTCTCGTATAGCTTTCACTTTTGCAGGATCCACTTCAATACCTTTTCCACTGACAATAAAACCCAGGAGCTTTCCAGATCTAACTCCAAAAGTACACTTGTTTGGATTCAATCTCAGCTTGTATTTCTTCAACCTCTCAAACAACTTGTGCAGATGATCAAGATGTTGCTCTTCATTCTGAGATCTGGCTATCATATCATCCACATATACCTCTATCTCATGATGAATCATATCATGAAACAAAGCCACCATAGCACGCTGATATGTTGCCCCTGCATTCTTCAAACCAAATGGCATCACCTTATAGCAAAAAGTGCCCCACTGTGTCACAAATGTTGTCTTCTCCATATCTTCAGGTGCCATTTTGATTTGATTGTAACCAGAGAAACCATCCATAAAAGAGAATACCTTATGCTGAGCAGTGTTGTCTATCAGAATATCAATATGAGGAAGTGGAAAGTCATCTTTGGGGCTAGCTTTGTTCAAATCTCTGTAGTCTACACACATACGTACCTTACCATCTTTCTTAGGAACTGGTACCACATTTGCAACCCACTGAGGATAAGAAGTCACTGCTAAGAACCCTGCATTGAACTGTTTCATTACCTCTGCCTTGATATTTTCTGACATTTCAGGACGCATACGACGAACCTTCTGCTTCTTTGGACGACAATCTTCTTTCACTGGTAAACGGTGAACCACAATGTCTGTATCCAACCCTGGCATATCTTCATAAGACCAAGCAAAGATCTCCACATAGTCACGTAACATCTGAATCAACCTGCTCTTGACACTGTCCTCTAAATCAGCCCCTATCTTGACCTCTTTTCTGTTTTCTTCAGTTCCCAGATTCACAACTTCGACTGGCTCTTCATGTGGCTGTATAGCTTTCTCTTCTTGTTGTAACAACCTAGCAAGCTCTACAGGTATTTCACAATCGTCCTCATTTCCGTCTTCAGTTTGATAGATCGGATTCTCGAAATCATAATTGGCAATAGTAGAACTGTTATCAACAGGATCCAGGGTGGATGAGGATCTGTATTTTAGTGATGTGGGTGTGTGTAAGAACACATAGCTGATAAAACAAAAAATAAAAGAAAAAGAAAGACAAGGAACACAATATTTACGAAAACGAAACGTCCACTGATTTTATTGAATGAAGTATGCAAATGAAATGACAGCCCGTAACAAGCACACCATTGTGCCCCGGGTAAGGCACATGGCTTGAAAGCTTTTAATTGTTCAAGAAATTACAAACTTAAAAAGCAACAACACAGTAATAGTATTTACTCCTGACTAAAGGAGATAGGGATAACATCTTCAGCTTTCCAATTACTGAGTCCAGCACCCACAGTAGGAAAAATCCAAGCATCCAGATTGTAGTCTTCATCATAGTCTCCCACAGCATTGATCTGATCTTTCGCAACCCCTTGATTGGTGATACGAACAACACGAGCACGACGAACAGCCCTCTGGGACTCTGCAGTGAAACCCAAACCAAACTTGTCAGACTTGTATGGAATATCAGGAAGCTGACCCCAAATAGTACAACCACCTTCATCCACCACAGCTCTAGCATCATTGAGGGAGGCCATTGCCATTGTTGGAGGTTTTCTGGTGACCACAGGAACTTTCTTCACAGCAGGAGGAGCTACATAATCATTAACAACCCAGGGAACCACTTCAAATGTCTGGCACGGGGTTTCAATGTATTCACCTTCCATTTCCAGATACTTGAAAGTGTTTACATGGCTGACAAAGTATTCTTCCTCTCCATAAACAGTAACAACCTTTCCATTCACCGGATATCTCAACTTTTGGTGCAATGTAGAGGTTACAGCACCTGCCCCATGGATCCAGGGACGACCAAGCAGACAAGAGTATGAAGGACGAATATCCATCACATAAAATGTAGCAGTAAAAACCTGGGAGCCAACTTTGATTGGAAGATCAATTTCCCCATGTACTACTCTTCTAGAACCATCAAAAGCCTTCACCACAATATTACTGGGCTTCAGAACAGCATCTTCAGGACTCAGCTTATTCAGGACTTCCTTGGGTAACACATTCAGAGAGGAACCATTGTCTATCAGCACATGTGACAGGGTAGTGCCCCTGCATTCAATTGAAATATGCAAGGCCCTGTTATGATCCCTCTTGGCAGGGGTCAAATCAGCATCAGAAAATCCTAACCCATTATCATAGGTCAGGTGGGCAACACAGTTCTCAAACTGGTCAACAGAGATAGCATTGGGTACATGAGCAGTCTTCAGAAACTTGATCAAGGACTTGGCATGAGCCTCAGAACACAGCAACAAGGACAACATAGAAATCTTTGAGGGAGTATGCCCCAACTGATCAACAATGTCATAATCACTCTTGCGAATGATTTTCAGTACTTCTTCCATTTGCTTAGAGAGATCATCAGCAGCTGGCACATCAGGAGATACAGGCTCAATAACATGACCTTTGCCCCGAGCATCAGTGGTAGAAGTAGCAGCAGGAGTAACTGCATTCTTAGAAGCAACTGGAGGAGAGAAGACTCTTCCACTACGAGTGATCTTGCTAGATCCAGCAATATTATCAATGTCAGCAGGCACATCAGGTAAAGGCTCCTGCTTAACACCATGGATGTAAACATCAGACCCATAGTGCCAAGGCACAGCTTTGTCAGATGTATAAGGAATAGGACCAGGAGTAGTAATGACCAAAGGGGCCACTCTGGCTTCAGCAACAACTTTCACAGGACCTTCAGTAGTAATCTTGATTGGACCCTGATGAGTGATTTTAATAGGTCTCTTTGAAGTGATTCTTACCGGTACTTTGTCAACCATATCAACCTCTTCAATTTTCCTACCTTGAGTCAGATGATCCACCATGCTTTCTACAGAAGATGGTCTCCTCTCAAACACTATAGTATACTTATCCATGAGACGTTGAATTCCATCTCTCAATATGAAGCAACTATCCGGCTTATAGGTACAATACAAACAATCTTCACGACAACCCGGAAAGATCCCAGCTTGTACTAACCTCTTTTTGATAACAGACAATGGTGTGGTCAACTCCATAACTGAATAGACATGTAGATCTTCATCAATGGCATTGACAGTCTTCTCGTGATTTGGCATTGGAGCAGTAATCACATTTGGAGTACCCGGAGGATCAAACTCAATTTCTCCAGCATCAATCATATCTTGAATTTTGTTCTTCAAGATCCAGCAGTTATTAGTATCATGACCCGGACAGTTTGAATGATATGCACATCGTGCATTGGGATTGTACCTGGGAGAGGTAACATTAGGATTCTGAGGAGCCTCCTTCAAAGTAATGAGTTCAGCTTTCAACAAATGTTGCAATGCCTGAGCCATTGACATATTGATCTTCGTGAACTGTCTTCTAGCCCTCTGTTGGTTGCCCTGAGGCTGCTCTGTTGTTGCAGGAGTTGGATTTGAAATATGAACTGCACTAACAGACTGATGCCTTCTGTTACGATCAGGTTGACCATAAACAGCATTGGATTCTTTCTTCCCAGTGGGAGGCTTCTTTGCAGCAGCTGATGAGGAAGCACCCACATGGATCTTGCCATTCTTTATACCATTCTCTACTCGCTCTCCTGTCATGATCAACTCAGTGAAGCCAGATGATGAGCTTCCAATGAGATGACTGTAAAACGGACCATTCAGCATACACATGAACATATCAACCAATTCCCTGTCAGTCAAAGGGGGTTGAACTCTTCCAGCTAAGTCTCTCCATTTCTGAGCATACTCCTTAAAACTTTCTTTGGCACCCATGGACATGCTCTGAAGCTGCATGCGAGTGGGGGCTAAGTCAGCATTGTATTGGTACTGCTTATAGAAAGCTTCAGCAAGATCATTCCAATCTCTGATGTTGACACTCTCCAACTGATAATACCACTCTAGCTGAGCTCCAGATAAGCTCTCTTGAAAGAAATGGATCCACAACTTCTTATCAGCAGTGTGAGGTTGAATTCTTCTGACATAAGACCTCAAATGCAGCTTGGGACAAGAGACCCCATCATAGACAACAAAAGTAGGAACCTTGAAACCCACAGGTATGACTACCCCTGATATCAAGCTCAAATCCTCAAAATCCAGCCCAGATGATTTCTACAACTCCATGGCATCCATCCTATCCACCAGCATCTTGAATTTGTCTTCATTAGGCTCATGGTAGTAATTAGCCTCAGAATCAGAGTCCCCCATAGTGTTGTGGAGACTGCCTCCCTCTTTTTCAGATTCCTCAGATTCATAGTCTTCAGCTGGTTCTTTGGTCTTGGCAAGACCTTTGAACCTTCTTCCCATGTTGATCAAACCAGCTGACCTTCTAGTCTTTTTGGTCTTCTTGGCCAGCAGTGCCTTCAATTCATCCTGCCCCTTGGATAGGTTCAGGATCAGCTCTTGGAACTGTGCATTTTGTGTCTGGAGATCCTTAACTGATTATTCAAGAGCCATTGCTGAAATAAACAGCGAGAAGATGAGAAACCTGTGCACAATTATAAACATGTGATGCAATGAAATGATATGGTAATGCATATGCAATGTTTTCAAGGACCGCAGGATTTAAATTTGCTTAGACAAACACAAAAGTAAACTTTTATTAGTAATAAATTTGTTTGCCCCTTGGGCTTACAAAAGTGAAAATGAAATAAGTACAAAAGATGGGGTTTTAAGTCTCCCATGGACGTTTCCTCTTTGTGTTGAGGTATGAGTTGAGGTTTCGTTCCTCGTGAAGCTGCTTTGTTAGTTCCAGGATTCTTTCTTGGCTTGCTTTGTAATGAGCCTCGAAAGTATCCCTTTGCTCTTTCAGTTGGATCCATGATCTCTGCAAGTCTTCCATATCAGTAGGCATGTCTGGGTGAAGGATGGTATAGACTGTGTCTCCTTCAGCAACAGGTTCCATGGTAACTGGTAGGACGGCAGGATATGGCATCATGAGAGTCTGAGCACGAGATCGCACCCATCTGAGATAAGCTTCCATAGGAATAGTGTACTTAGGCTCCAGTGTCTTGCTGTCAACCCTGTTTACTTTTCCCCAGGCTCGTATGAATCTCTGACGGTAACCTTGATGATCGTTGTCGTAATCAAACACAATGCCCTGAATCAACATATCATGTGGACCATCACTCTGAGCGTAACCGAACTGTCGTAAAGCTAGAGAGGGGTTGTAGGTGATGCCTCCTCTTATGCCTAGTAGTGGCACATTAGGAAACTCCCCACAACGGTCGATGATGGTGACATTCTCCATAGATCTGGAGCACCAATGGATGTCTGAGTGAGAAAGTGACATGATCCTCTTGGACCATCTGAATCCTTGCTCATTCTTCATTACTGAGCGAGGAAGGTGAGAAATAAACCACCTAGATAACAAAGGTATGCAGCACATCAAAGTTCCTCTTGCCCTTGTAGTACGGGTGTGAAGAGAATGTAGGATATCTCCAAGCAATGTAGGCACTGGATTGTGACTCAGGAAAATGTTGATGGCATGAACATCTATGAACTGATCTGGATTGGGGAACAATACTAAGCCATATATTAGCAAGGCTAAGATTTCCTCAAAAGCATCATAGCTCATGGCCTTCAAGAACATTTGAGCCTTATCCATTAATACCTTGGCAAGAATACCTTTAACTCCGCTTCTGGTTTCTAGAACAATGTCAGACTTCTTCAGATGTAGAGCTACAGCAATAACCTCTGGTTTAAGCTCCTTCTCCAAGCCTGTGAAGGGTCTTTGATCAAGAACAGGTATACCCAGAAGTTTAGAGAACTCCTCCATGGTTGGAACCAGTTGGTAGTCGGGGAATGTAAAGCAATGGTGCTTAGGATCAAAGAACTGAAACAGGACACTCATCATGTCTTCATTGAATCCTGAAGTGACTAGATCCAATAGGTGACCATGTCTCTTGTTGAACTGGGAATGATCAGACACTTGAGGAACCAACTCTTTAAGCTTAGGAGGTATCCCTACAAAGTTGATTCTGATGGTGTTTCTACGAGCAGAAGCCATGACCTACAACAAAGAACAAAGATAAATCCCTTGGTCCTTGAAATGGTTAGTGAAGATGCTATGCTCATGATGCATGATGATGTCATGATGTTATGTTCAATCACAAACATGTGGCACACACAAACAAGTCACACCATAGCCCTAGGTTTAAAGGCTTGCATGAGGTTCAAAGGTAAGTACCCTCCCCTGATGTTGGTTGGTTCATCCTGTCCTACAAAAGTAACCAGGTTCTAAGGGATCTCAATATCATTGATCCTTCACGAGGGTGGTTGTTCAGTAGGCAACTTACTTGCCAACCAAAACCCTCCAAGTTTAAGATCTCAATGAGTGTAGTATCGAGTGTCAACCAACTTCAGTCTGCACCAAAGCCGGTTACCTCACTACTTTCTAAAGGCCAAGATGAGTTAACTAGGGTTCTAAAAGTTAGTTAGTGCATTGACAACATATAGCAGCCTCATATTATCCTCAACTTGACTTAAGGAACATAAGCACCAACCAAGAAGTCGCACTAACTATGGCCACCAGATCAACCGTATCGATATACGTCGTACAGTTTCCTTGGTCTATTGCCATTTACCTAAGGTACACTAGATCCGGGTTAGGGCCTTTCACACATAAGAGCACCCCAACAAGTAATATAAAGCAAACAAGGCAAACAATTTAAAGTGATCTTAATTCCTAAGGGTACCCCTCTTAAATTAAATCCCCAGCAGAGTCGCCAGTTCTGTAACACGGTGGGAGAACTGACTTTTAGTTATGTTGCGGATAGCAAGAGTCGCCACCGACTTTTATTTTATCCAAAAGGAAAGGGTATAAAAGAACAGGAAAGACCTTAAGAGATATTTTTGGGTCCGGGGGGTAGGTTATGTAAAGGGAAGGTGTTAGCACCCTTTACATCCATGGTTATCCATGGGCTCTTAGTTACTTAGCTCACTTTTGAATTGTTTTTTTGAAAGTGTAGTGTGAATAGAAAAATTTTCATAATAGTTAATAATGATCCATGTACGGATGCGTAAAAACTTGTTTTTGAAAATTTGTTTGAAATTTGTTAAGTTTTTGAATGAAGTGAGCAAGTACATAAGAGGAACCTACCCTAAAGTTTAAGTCTTTCTTGTTCTTTATCCTTTAATTTGTAAGACTATCCCTACTATTAAGGAGTAGGTAGTCATTACCTTGGATGTGAGGGACATATGAGGGACATCTGTTTTTATGAAGGCAACTGTGGGGTGTATTAAGCATTTAGGAGGGACTATCATCATTTATTCGAAAAGGGACTCGATCTTTAAAGGCAACCATTAGGGACTTGATGATTTTTTCTTTTAAGGGACTTGCTTTATACACCCCACTCGACCTTATTAGTAGGCAACATTGAGGGATAACCTTAGGAATGTGAGATGGCGATTAAAAATCGACTTATGTGTGTGAGTGTTCAATATTATTTATCTTTAATTAAAATGATCTAAATTTATTTTTAAATAGAATACATATTTGCACTCCCTAAATTACTAACCATAGCAAGCAAATTAAATTAAATAATTAAATATTTACACCAAGGAGCAATTACAAAATAATTATAAGAATAATAAATAGCAAAAATATAAATATAAAAGCAAAATATAAATAATAAGTAAAAATAGTAAATAAGCAATAAATAAAGAAATAGGGGTTAGTCATAATAATTAAAAATAGGGTTAGTAAAAATATTAAAACAAATAAAGTTAGTGAAATAATAATAATAATAATATATAAGATTAGTGAAGCAAAAATAATAAATAACAATATGGTTGGTAACAATAACAATGATTAAAATAAATAGAATTAATAAAAATATTATAATAACATGATGAGAATAATAAACACAAAATTAAATTTTAATATATAAACATTTATTTAGAATTAAATAATTATTAGAACAAAAAAAATTTAAACATAATATAATTATAAATTTTAATCATTACAAATTTAATTATTTCTAAACATATATTAACAATTATTTATTAAAAAGATATTTACACATTATATGAAGAAAATAAATTTTAAATATCATATTCATAAAAAATAATCATATTTACAAAATTTACAAGAATCATATTAAATAAATAAATACATATACATAATAATTATATTAAGAATTAGAAAATAAAATTATTTAGAAAAATAGAATTAGGTTTTACAAAATTAGGGTTTATTTTAGAAAATATTTTTTTTTAGGGTTTTTAATTTAATTATACAAAATTATTTAATTAACATGCATATATTATATTTACATATATAATAAAGAAAATAATTTTTGACTTTAGAAAAAATAAAAGGTTTAGAATTTTAGAAAATAAAAAGCTATTTTAGATGCTTGAACATATATATATAATACATAATTTATTTTTTATTAAGAATATGAAACAATTAAACTAATTAATTAAAGAAAATAGAAAAAGTGGTAAAAATAAGAACTTACCTTGGCTGGGTTTGAACCCAGGTCATTCTGCCTGCAAGCATCAAAACCTTCCACTAGACCAACCATGCGTGGGTGATAAGAAAATAGCTTCAATTCATTTTGTTCATCATCTGAAAATAATCAGGAAAATAAAAGAAAGCAAAAAGGCCTGGGGTGGTGTTGAACCCAGGACCTCATAGCTATTCATACGCGCGCATTACCACCTGGCTGGGAGAGCCCTTCTGGTAATAGAATGGCAATAAACCATAATATATTAAGTCTACCTTTAACCTGAAAAATAAGAACAAAAACAATGCACCAGCCAGGAATCGAACTAGTGCCCTCACACCATACGCGTATCAGCTTTACCACTAGGACAAACGTGCGTTTGTGAAACATAACCAGGATTAATTCATAATATTTTTAAACAAAATTTGAATTTTTAAAACAGGCGCGAATGGACTTCGTCTTCTTCCTCATACCTGCGTTTTTATCTACGAATGTTGCTGGGAATTTACCTGCGAATAACAAGTTCCAGCAAAACCTACGAAACTCAATGGGCAACAAAACTGTACAATTTCACAAAATCAAACACAGCAACATGATCCAAACATTCACGCGATTCATCCTGTGTTTTTAGAATCCATTTATATTCATTAAATTAGAAAACCCTAAACCTAGGTCCAAACCCTAACAATGGTGTTTCATGAATTTGCCACGGTTTCTTTGATTTTCCTGCCCAGAAACATTCTACATAACATTATAAACAACATTAGACAAACAAAATCCATTAATATGCAATGAATTGATGTAATCGAAAAAAAGAAAAGCAAGAACAATAATGGCTCGGGTTGAACAATATGGCATGTATGGGATGAATGTGAGTGATGGTTTTGCTTCAGTGATGTCCAAAGAACATCTCTATGTTCTTATCTTACCTTCAAATGCCCTGGATTGAAGAATCCGAATATGAGTTTTGGATGGATTTTTGAGGTTTTGAACTTACACTTTTAGGCAGCCAAATCGTGAATGAGTGATAGGGTTATGATCAGTACTTATATGTGAATGAATTAGGTTAAGAAAATTGAATGGTTGTATGGAGATTTTGATATTTGAAGATTGAAAAAGATCATGGTTTAAAATTCAAATATTTGTTCATGAAGGCTTGCTATTTTTGTACCAATCTCATGATTTCCTTCCCTTTCAATTCAAATCAGTATTGATGAGATTCTAGAAGCTCAATCTTCATCAAATAATATATTTTCATATTTTATATTTATTTAAAATGATTTTTTATGAATTAAATCAAAATAAATAAAAATAAAATAATAAAAATTCTGATTTTTAATCATTTGGGTCGTGCATGATGATATGGTATTGATTGGATCACAATTTGGCCAGCCCATTTGGAAAGAAGTGGTTTTAAACCTCCATTTTCAACATAAACCATCACAAAATTTCCCAACTTTGCAAGGGCATATCTCCCTCAATTTTAATGCTATGAGGGTGTTCTTGGACATTTTGGAAAGCTTGAAGAGTCCTCTAAACAACCCCATTGGTTTCATGTCCATATCATTTACCAATCTCAAGTTATGCTCTTTTGAAGTTGTTGACTTTTTGTTGACTTTTGAAATGACCTATAATGTCTTAGCTCATATCTTCCAAATGAAGCATTTTTGGGCTTGACTTGCAAGATCAAAGTTGTAGAGAATTCAATTTCCTTCAAAATGAGCTTTGAGTGGAGACTTGGTGATGAAGTATGTGAAAGTTATGGCTGGTCAAAGTTCAGTTGACTTTTACTGAGAAAACCCTAATTTAGAAACTCCTGATTCTTGATGATCTGAAATCTCCTTGATGAATCATGATCAACCTTTGATCAAATGATGAATTTTACTTCATATACTTGATGTTGGCAAAAAATCATGAAGTTTGACTTTGGTTTAACCACAGTTGACCTCAGTTTGACTTTTTAACTGCTTTGACTGATTTTGACTTATCTAATCATCTGACTGAGCAAACTTTTGAGAAAAGTCTTGAAACTTGTCATGGGGGTTCTTAAACACATATAAGATGTTATGAAGCTCACTTGAAGTCTTGGAAGTTCATTTAACCTGATTAAAGTCAAAACCCTAGTTTTGGATGCACTGCTTAGGAGGTGCATTGTCTGAGGGGATTGTCAACTTTTATGGCCAATTGTGAACCTTGTGAACCTTGTGAATCATCATAAAATGTCTTGTGAACCTCATGGGAAGTATGGTGAACCTTGTGAACCTTGTGAACCTTCATAAAGTAACTTGTAGACTTCATGAACCACATGAAAGGTTATGAAAACATTGTGAATCTTGTGAACCTTGTGAACCTTCAAGAAGTGACTTGGAGACTTCATGAACCTCATGAAAGGTCTTGTAAATGTTGAGAAGCTTGTGAACCTTGTGAACCTTCAAGAAGTGACTTGTAGACTTCATGAACCTCATAAAAGGTTTTGAAAGCATTGTGGAACTTGTGAACCTTGTGAACCTTCATAAAGTAACTTGTAGACTTCATGAACCTCATGAAAGGTCTTGTAAGTGTTGGGAAACTTGTGAACCTTGTGAACCTTCATAGAACACAAAGTCTTGTATTGTGAGGGCAAATTTTAGGGTGCAACAACATGTACTTATCTCTTCCCAACGAACTCAAGACCTTGTCGTCCCCAGGGCCCTTCGCATGGTGAGGGATGGACATCCTCAGACCCTTCGTAACAGGATCTTACCAGAACAAATACCTCATAGTTGGCGTCAACTACTTCACAAAGTTGATCGAATTCGAAGCCCTCTCCATAATCACAACTCAAAATATACTCTATTTCTTCAAAATAAACATCCTTGCCCAATTCGGCATACCTCAAGTCCTCATCACCAATAATGAGACAAAGTTCACGGACATAAGATTCCAAGACGTCGTCGCCAACTTAGGCACGAAATAACACTTCACTTCCGTCGAGCACCATCAGACTAACAGAAAGGCAGATGCAGCCAACAGGGTAATCTTAAGGGGCCTGAAACGCACGTTGGGTGAAACAAAGAGAGACTGGGTCGAAGAATTACATAACATACTCTGAGCCTACCGCACCACCTCTCACTCAACAACCGGGGAAACTCCATTTCGACTGGTGTACGGGACCGAGGCATTCATCCTGGTGGAAATCAAAGAACCCTTGCAATGGACAGAATAACCCCTAGACGAAGAATTGAACGATGAAGCCCTCTAAGCAGAACGCATCGAGGAAATACAATCTAAGACGACTCTTCAAGAGACATCCCTGAAACAAAAATTTACTCTACGCCACGACGCAAGGGTCATTAAACGAGAGTTCCAGGTCAATAGCCTCGTCCTCCGGCGGAATCAGAAGAATCCACAATAAGGCAAGATGGTTGCGAACTGGGAAGGCCCCTACCGCGTCTAAACCTAAACAGACAACAGAGGTTACTACCTCAAAAACCTGCAAGGTGAAGAACTTGCTTGACCATGGAATGCCGAAAAACTTAAACAATATTATAGCTAGACAACCTGCACGACCACGAACCAAATAAAAGGAATAACGTGGCCACATGAGCATGAAAGGTACGACCATGACTCTCCATCTCGATTGAAATGAGGGCTCACATTCTGGGAAGACGGATAAAACCCCTCCCCGACAAAGGATACTTCAAACAAAATCCACTATCGCAGTACCGTGCATGCAGGACACCCAACTCACGATGGGAAGGTCCAATAGGTCAAGCAACAAAGGTTCAAAAATAAACTTAGAAATACAATATAACATAAAATTCATTTCATTTAATCAACCGACCGAAAACCGGTCGGAACTGAAAGTACAAAAAGTGGGGACTATGCCCGCAATTACAAAAAGGGGCTACACCTAAGTAAAAACAACAAAAAACAATGGCATGCAGACCGACAACAAAATTACAACAACGCGCATGTCGGGGAACTATTCCTCCTCGTCACCCTCTTCCTCCTTCTCAGCAGAATCCCCGACGGGGAAAACGATTTTCCCATTGACCACGTCGAAGTTAAAGGCAATCCCCTAAGTCACAAGGTCTACCCCAGGATTGACAACTCGGAGCTGCTCCACAGAGTTATCAAAATCCAGCTTAAGGGTCTACACACAATCATTCTCGAGCTCCCAAATCCAGGCAATCAAGTTAGCATGAGTCCTTAAGGCCTCATCCTCTTCACCCTCACCCTTAGCGGGGGCTACGAGACGCTCCAACTCCGCCACTTTTTCCCAAAGATGCTTGACCTACTCAATAGCCTAGTTGAACTCAACCTATTTGTCTTTCAGCTTCTTGTACTCATCGACCAGAGCGTCCCGCTAAAGCTTGACCTCCCCCAGCTCGAACATCAACCCATCGTGGAGCCTATAAAGTTCCTTATAATCCAAAAAGTCACTCTTGACCTTCTCCCTCTTGATCCTCACTGCCTTAAGCTTCTCTTTGAGAACCTCCAACTCAGACGTCGGGCAAGCATCATTGGACATGACCAAGGTCGTCTCGATGACCCTGATCACAACAACAATATCCTGGGACAAGTTCGCTTGCCTGGTCGCCTTGTCTAGCCCCATGATGGCCTTAACATCAGCAACGAACACCCCTACAGAGTCTTTCCCGCTGAATAGCTCCCGTTGAAGATGGCAGGAAGGAAGGAGATACAACCCAGGGTTCTCAGGAAGATCTAAGCCCACAGGGACACCAGCTGGCAAGCCCTCAGTGTAACACCCAAATATCCCCACGAATTTTCATAATAAAAATCAGAGTAAAATTTTCAGCTTTTATTTATTCGGGTGTCACAATCAACTTCAAAAACAAACATGGTTCAATAATACATTTTCAAAAATAAATGTTCAACATACAGCGGAATTATTTTTAAATCAACATTCAACTACTTCAAATACAAGGAAATGTTTTTCAAAAAGAAATAAAAATAAAAGTAACGTCATCTCGACACCCAAAACACGCATCAGAGCCGACAACCTAAAGACGTGAAAAACACTGACTTCACTAACCACCACTCGACTTATCCTGCTCACCTGCACGTTACCAACATAAGGGTAACATTCAAACAAAAAGGGTGAGATACTTACATCATAAAGATAATATAATAAGAATTAAGCAAGTATCATAAAACAATAACCCAATTTTCAACAACGACCACTCAACAACATCATTTACAATAACGACACATATACCACAACATCATATACAACAACCACAACATTTATGCAATGAGACTCAACGTGACTCTATGCATGTGGTACCATATTCGATCTCTATTTCAAGATACAGTCCTCTTTGGAACTCTCGACCCCTCTTTCATGGTCCAGTATGATCCCTATTTCATGATCACACCCTCGGCCCCTATTTCATGACCGCACCAACGTCACAACAACGACATACCCCACCTTGGTATGTTCCACAACTATGCAACATGTCATGCAACATCAATGACATACATGCATACTCACAATACCTACATCATACAACATCAAAAACAACAACCACATATCGAAACATCGATCAATATACTACTAATTATCATCATCACGATTATCATGCATTTCATAACATATAATCATATAATTCAACTCGTATCACAACAACGCAACACAACATATATCACAACATATTATATACCCATATATCATTAGTAAGCATATGAAACATATCAACATAGCACTACTCCTCACGGTAACAACACCAACATCAACGAACATATAAATTATGTTTAAATTCAACTACACTAATTATCCCTACAGTTAAGTGTATAACTCCCATTTCATTATCTTTAACTACACCACAACGATTCCTAAGCATTACTAACTTAATTAAGTAATTTTCTGGATTTTAAGAATTTAATTTTCATGCTACAGGTCTCGCTAAGTGAGGATCACTGCTCGCTAAGCGAAGAACTCTGTGACTCTACTCGCTAAGCGAGCTCTGCGATTTCGCAAATCACCCAGCCGCTATCTGGTCTCAAAACTTGCTACGAAATCAGTCTCCCAAAACACCAAAACCAACCAGAATTCTTAGCAATTACTAATTCTATTGTTTAATTCATGCAATAATCAACCAACAAAAACAAACAACTCTTAATTCAACGAAATTCTTCGACCATTCATCACAATTTCAATCCCTAATATTCAACCTATCCAAATCCCATTATAAAACCTTTAAGATGGAAGAATCTCACCCTTACCTTGGGTTTTTTTTCGAGAATCTTCTTCTTCTTCGCGAATTCTTTTCACGAATAAGCCTTTTTCCTTTTCTTCTCCTCTTCTCACCTTTCACGATCGCTTCTACGTTTCTCCAACACGATTATGGTTTCCCCTTTTCCTTATTTCCAACATAACCCTTAAGACTCAACTTATGATCTTCCACTTTTACCCTTAATACTTTCACCAATTGACCACCTCGTCCTTATCTCTTATTTTATTCCATTATTTTATTTATCACATAATAATACAATTATCCTCCACAATATAATTTTAAATTACAATTATATTTGATAATATATATTATTCTATGCACACCAACACACAATAATTCGAATAAATAATTAAATAAAAATTCGGGGCATTAAACTCTCCCCCACTTAAAAAGTTTTCATCCTCGAAAACTTACCTCAAGTAAAAAGATTCAGATATGACTCTCGCATCCTGCTTTCCAATTCCCAAGTCATATGCCCACCGAAAACTCCTCCCCAAACCACTCGCACAAGGACAATCTATTTGCCTCTCAATTGCTTTACCTCCCGATCATCGATTCGTTCTGGTAATGCTTCAACCGTAAGATGATCTCTTACCTCAACTTCATCCATCTGTATCACATGTGACAGATCCAGAACATACTTCCGAAGCTATGACACATGAAACACATCATGTAAATTTGACAATTTCGGTGGTAATGCCACCCTCTAAGCAATAGGTCCAACTCTCTCCGAAATCTGATACAGCCCAATAAACTTATGAGTAAGCTTCCTCGACTTCAAAGCTCTCCCCACACCGGTCACCGGGGTAACCCTAAAAAACACATGGTCTCCTTCTTGAAACTCAAGATCTTTTCTTCTTTTATCATGGTAACTCTTCTGCCTACTCTGTGAAGTTTTCATCTTATCTCGAATTAACTTCACTATCTCAGTAGTCTGTTGTACAATATCAGGTCCAAGTATAACACTCTCACCTGACTCATGCCAACACAAATGTGTTCTACATCTTCGGCCATACAAAGCTTCAAACGGTGCCATTCCGATACTGGAATGATAACTATTGTTATACGTAAACTCAATCAATGGCAAGTGACTATCCCAAGCACCTCCTTGTTCAAGCACACAAGACCTCAACAAATCCCCTAAAGATTGTATTGTCCTATCCGTCTGTCCATTAGTCTAAGGATGATAAGTTGAATTCAACTTTAACTTCGAACCCAATGCCTGTTGCAAACTCTCCCAAAACCTCGAAGTAAACCTCAGATCTCTATCCGACACAATATTCAAAGGTATCCCATGCAACTTCACGATTACACCCACATAAATCTTTGTCAATCTCTGCAAGGAATAAGTAATGCCAATTTGAGTAAAATGTGATGACTTCGTCAACCTATCAACAATAACCCAAATGGCATCATGCCCTCTTGGAGTAGTAGGTAATCCCGTAACAAAATCCATCGATATATTATCCCATTTCTACTCGGGTATATCCAACGGTTGCATCAAACTAGCAGGTTTTTGATGTTCCACTTTCGACTTCTAACAAGTCAAACACACATACACAAATTGATCCATATCTTGTTTCATACCAGGCCACCAAAATATCTTCCTCAAATCCTGATACATTTTCGTCGCTCCTGGATGAATACTCAAACCACTCTTATGCCCTTCATAGAGGATCATTCTCTTCAAATCAGTATCATCAGGAATACAAATACGATCTCGAAATCTAAGTACTCCCTGTTCATCAACCCGAAACTCATTATTTCCAACTCATTCATCATTAACCATCAAGTCCACCAGTTTCACATCCGACCTCTGACTCTCTCGAACACGATTAAGGAAATCATTATTAGCATTCAACATTCCCAACATCATGCTATGAGGTGTATGTTCGCAAACCAAACTCATATCTCTAAATTGCTCAATCAACTCCAACTTTATAGCCATCATATCCAACATATGCAATGTCTTCTGACTCAAGGCATCAACTAGAACATTAGCCTTACCTGGGTGATAATTCAAACTAAAATCATAATCCTTCAGAAATTCCAACCAACCCCCTGTCTCATATTCAGCTCTTTCTGATCAAATAAGTATTTCAAACTCTTATGATCGTTATAAACTTCAAACCTCGAACCATACAAGTAATGTCTCCAAATCTTTAAGACAAAAACCAAAGCTACCAACTCCAAATCGTGAGTAGGATATTTCCTCTCATGAATTCTCAACTGACAAAGAAGCATGCGCCACAACCTGGCCATCTGGCATCAATACTCCACCTAAACCCATCAAAGAAGCATCACAATAAACCACAAATGGTTCCTCTGCTTTTGGAAAAATCAAAACGGGTTCAGTAGTCAACTTCTTCTTCAGTTCAATAAAACTCTTTTCACATTGAGAATCCCATACAAACGCCTTGTTCTTACAAGTCAATTGGGTTAACAGAAGTGCCAACTTCGAAAACCCCTCAATAAACCTCCGATAATAATCGGCCAATCCCAAGAAACTTCTAATCTTTGTCACTGACTTCAAAGTCTCCCATTGCAGCACTGTATCTACTTTGGACGGATCCACGACAATCCCTTGTTCTGAAATCACATGACCCAGAAAAGTCACCTCTTTAAACCAGAATTCACACTTCGACAGCTTTGCATAAAACTTATTCTCTTTCAACACTTGCAACATAATTCACAAATGTTTAGCATGCTTTTCTTCTGACTTAGAATAAATTAGGATGTCATCTATAAACACAACAACAAACTGATCCAAATACTCATGGAAAATCCGATTCATTTACTCCATGAATACATCAGGTGCATTAGTAACTCCAAATGGCATCACCACATATTCATAGTGTCCATACCGAGTCCTAAAAGCAGTATTCTAAATATCCTCATCTTTCACTCTTATCTAGTGATAACCCGATCGCAAATCGATCTTACTGAACACACAAGCACCAACCAATTGATCCATCAGATCATCTATCCTTGCAAGCGGATACTTATTCTTAATCGTCACCTTATTCAGTTGTTTGTAATCAATACACAACCTCATGCTACAATCATTCTTCTTCACCAACAATACCGGTGCTCCCCACGACGATACACTCGGTCTCACAAATTTCTTTTCTAACAAATCCTCCAACTATTTATTCAACTCAGATAGCTCGGAAGCCGACATACGATATGGTGTCATCGAAATATATCTCATTCCTGGCTCAAGATCGATACTAACTTCCACTTCCCTCTCTAGCAGCACATCCACAACATCATCTGGAAACACTTCCGAAAAATCTCTCACCACCTGCAATTCACTAACTTTCATATCATTCTCCACCGACAACGAAACAAATAGCGCCAAAACTTGCGTTTCATCATCCATAAGCTCTTTCAACTCTCGAGCAGACAAATAACCATCTTCTTCCGCCTTTTCACCAGGAGTAAGAAACTGAGCCGACTTACTAAAGCAATTAATATGAACATGGTTGTACTCCAATCAATTCATAACTAAAATTACATTCATACCTCTCAATGGTAGACAAACCAAATCTACACAAAAGTCCTTACCATAGATCGATAACAAACAATTCAGACATACAAGAGAAGTAGTTAACGACCCATCAGCAGGAGTCTCAATAACCCTTTCTTCTTGCAACGGAGACACAACAAGTCATAATTTCCTCACACAATTAAGAGAAATAAAACAATGTCTCGCACCGGTGTCAATCATAGCAATCAAAGGAATACTATTAATATGACAAATACCTCTGATCAAGATGTCCTCGCTGGAAGTCAGTGTTCCCGTCAAAGTGAACACCTTTCCTCTAGTAGCAGCTTTCTTGGGCTTCTGACAATGCATACTTATATAACCTTGCTCCCCACAGTTGTAGCAAGTAACCAGACTTGCCTTGCATTCATCAATCATGTATCCAGGCTGACCACACTTGAAACACTTCTTCGCGTCACTCGTGCACTCACTTACACGATGACCCATCTCACCACACCTATATCACTTAAGTGAAGTAGGAACACCTCTCCGACTCGGCCTCAACCCCTCATTCTGCTTTTGCTTACCCTTATCAGCAGGAGTTGTATAAGGTTTTCCACGACTCACTTGTTGCTTACCTCTCCTCTCAACTAAACCTCTGAAGTGGTCAGGTCGAGCCTTACTGTCTTCTTCAAAGATTCTGCAACATTCCACCAGATCTGGAAACCTACGAATCCTCTGATAGCCAATCGCCTGCTTGATCTCAGGCCTCAAACCATTCTCGAACTTAACACACTTAGAGAACTCAACAGTTGGTTCACAGTAATTAGGATAGAACTTTGCCAAATCAGTGAACTTCGCAACATACTCAGTCACAGACATGCTGCCCTGTTTCAGCTCCAAAAAATCTATTTCCTTCTTTCCCCAAACATCTTCGGGAAAATACTTCCTCAGGAATTCCCTCTTGAACACAGCCCAGGTGATTACCTCACCAGATGCATCCAATCGTTGGCGAGTGCCAACCCACTAATCATCAGCCTCAGATACCAGTCTCTGTGCACCCAATCACACCTTGCTTCCCTCAAAACTTTCCTCTAGTAACAGCTTTTGCGATCCCCAACATTCCTCGGATTTTGCACAGCATGTGCCAACGCTTGCATAGCAGCGACAAGTTCAACATCGTTCCTCCCAGCCATTCTAAATTTATCGCGCAACAATAGTCCAACAAAGATTTAGAACTAACAACACAACAACAACAACGCAAAAACTCAACGACTCTATAACTCGACGACTCAACTACTTGGTCGGACAGACCGACCTGCTCTGATACCACTTTGTAACACCCAAATATCCCCACAATTTTTTATAATAAAAATCATAGTAAAATTTTCAACTTTTATTTATTCGGGTGTCACAATCAACTTCAAAAACAAACTCGGCTCAATAATACGTTTTCAAAAATAAATGTTCAACATGCAGCATAATTATTTTTAAATCAACATTTAACTACTTCAAATACAAGGAAATGTTTTTCAAAGAAAAATAAAAAATAACAGTAACGTCGCCGTGACACCCAAATTACGCATCAAATCCGACACCCTAAAGACGTGGTGCACACCGATTTCACTGACCACCACTAGACTTATCCTGCTCACCTGCATGTTACCACAATAAGGGTAACATTCAAACAGAAGGGGTGAGATACTTACATCATAAAGATAATATAATAAGAATTAAGCAAATATCATAAAACAATAACCCACTTTTCAACAACGACCACCCAACAACATCATGTACAACAAGGACACATATACCACAACATCATATACAACAACCACAACATTCATGCAATGAGACTCAACTTGACTATATGCATGCGGTACCATATTTGATCTCTATTTCAATATTCAGCCCCCGTCGGAACTCTCGACCCCTCTTTCATGGTCCAGTATGATCCCTATTTCATGATCACACCTTCGACCCCTATTTCATGATCATGTACGATTCCTATTTCATGACCGCACCAACATCACAACAACGACATACCCACCTTGGTATGTTACACAACTATGCAACATGTCATGCAACATCAATGATATACATGCATACTCACAATACCTACATCATACAACATCAAAAACAACAACCACATATCGAAAAATCGATCAATATACTACTAATTATCATCATCACAATTATCATGCATTTCATAACATATAATCATATAATTCAACTCGTATCACAACAATGCAACACAACATATATCACAACATATCATATACTCATATATCATTAGTGAGCATATGAAACATATTAACACAACACTACTCCTCACGGCAACAACACCAACATCGACGAACATATAAATTATGTTTAAATTTAACTACACTAATTATCCCTATAATTAAGTGTATAACTCCCATTTCACTACATTTAACTACCCGACAACGATTCCCAAGAATTACTAACTTAATTAAGTAATTTTAAGGAATTTTCTGGAATTTAAAAATTTATTTTTCATGCTACAGGTCTCGCTAAGCGAGAATCTCTGCTCGCTAAGCGAAGAACTCCCTGACTCTGCTCGCTAAGTGAGCTTTGCAATTTCGTAAATCGCCCAGCCTCTCTCTGCTCTCAAAACCTGCTATGAAATCAATCTCCCAAAACACCAAAACCAACCATAATTCTTAGCAATTACTAATTCTATTGTCTAATTCATGCAATAATCAACTAACAACAACAAACAACTCTTAATTCAACGAAATTCTTCGACCGTTCATCACAATTTCAATCCTTAATCTTCAACCTACCCAATTACCATTATAAAACCCTTATTCTTCGACCGTTCATCACAATTTCAATCCTTAATCTTCAACCTACCCGTTGCACCCCAAAATTTGCCCTCACAAAACAAGACTTTGTGTGCTAAGAGGTTCACAAGGTTCACAAGATTCACAAGACATCTTATGAGGTTCACCAGCTTCACAAGACATCTTATGAGGTTCACAAGACATCTTATGAGGTTCACAATGTTCACAAGACATCTTATGAGTTTCATAAGGTTCACAAGACATTTCATGAGATTCACAAAGTTCACAAATAGTCAGAAAGTTTGACAATTCTCTCAGACAATGCCTCCTCCTAAGCAGGGCATCCAAAACTAGGGTTTTGACTTTAATCAGGCTAAATGGACTTCCAATACTTAAAGGGAGCTTCATAACATCTTATATGTGTTTAAGAACCCCCATGACAAGTTTCAAGACTTTTCTCAAAGGTTTGCTCAGTCAGATGATCAGATAGGTCAAAATCAGTCAAAGCAGTTAAAAAGTCAAACTGGGGTCAACTGTGGTCAAACCAAAGTCAAACTTCATGATTTTTTTGCCAACATCAAGTATATGAAGTAAAATTCATCATTTGATCAAGGGTGGATCATGATTCATCAAAGAGATTTCAGATCATCAAGAATAAGGAGTTTCTAAATTAGGGTTTCCTTAGGAAAAGTCAACTGAACTTTGACCAGCCATAACTTTCACATGCTTCATCAAATTTTTCCCATCCAAAGCTCATTTTGAAGGAAATTGAATTCTCTAAAACTTTGTGTCTCACAAGTCAATCCCAAAAATGCTTCATTTGGAAGGTATGAGCTAAGACATTATAGGTCCTTTTAAAAGTCAACAAAAAGTCAACAACTTCAAAAGAGCATAACTTGAGAATGGTAAAAGATATGGACATGAAACCAATGGGGTTGGTTATAGGACTCTTTAAGATTTCCAAAATTCCAAGAACACCCTCATAGCATTAAAATTGAAGGATTTGTGCTCTTGCAAAGTTGGGAAAGTTTTGGTTGGTTTATGAAGTAAATGGGGTCTTAAAACCAAATTCTTCCAAATGGGCTGACTTTTTTGTGACCCAAGGTGTTCCATGACATCATGCACGAAATTTATTTAATATTTTCATAATTTTATTTATTCATTTTTATTTATTATGATTTTTTATATTAAAAATCATTTTAAATTCAAATAAAATATAAAAATATGAAGATTTAAAAATATTTTGATTCTAGAAAGTCATAAACCTTGATTGAATTAGATTGATATGAAAATTATGGTGATTATCTTAAAATAGCAATGTTATATCAAAAAATATTTGAATTTTAAGACATTATCTTTTTCAATCTTCAATAATAAAAAAATCCAAAGAATAATCACTTCTCTTGACCTAATTTTGTCCACTACATATAGACAAACTCATCACAATGTATGTTTGTGTTGAGTATGATGCTTAGATGATTTCTGGGCAAGAAGATTGAAGAACCATGACTTAAACCGCAAGTTGCCATTGCTAGGGTTTCTGAACAAAATTTGGGATTCTTCGATTTAACTAATATAAATTAATTCTAAAGCTATGAATAAACTGTGTGATGTCTGGGGATCATGATAATGTGATCAATTTGATGAAACTTTACATATTTGTGATGATATGAGATTGGCAGGTTTTATTCGCAGGAAATTGCCCAAGAAAATTCGTAGGAAAATTTGCAGCAACCAAGGAAGAAGACGAAGTTCGTGGCGCGCAGTGGAGATTTGAATTTTTGTTTTAATATTTTATGAAATCGTTTGCATTTTATTTCACAGATGGCTTGGTAGCTCAGTTGGTTGAGGCGCATGTGTGATGGATGAGGAGTCCTGGGTTCGAATCGTCCCTAGCCCCTTTTGTTTTTTTGTAATTTTCAACATATTTGCAAGATAAGGAACAAAACGAATGCAACCTGTATCACCTACACAAGCGCAGGCTTGTCCCAGTGGTTGGTGTGTTAGTCTTGGGGGAATGAAGCTTGAGACCTGGGTTCGACCCCAGGCTCCAGCAGGTAAGTTTTTTACTATTTTCTTTTAATTGTTTTCTATTTCTTTTATTTCTTTAATTTTAATTAAAATAATTTATAATGAAAAATAATATAATAGGATTATATAGGTTTAAAAATTAATTTGTATGCCTATATATATATATATATATATATATATATATATATATATATATAATTTGTGAATAATTAAATTTGTTTTTGTAAATTAATAAATAAAACCTTATTGTCTAAAAAATCATAAACCCTAAATTATTTATGTTAATCTTAATATTTTCACATAAAACCTAATTATTTTATTATATTTGTATACAAATCCTAATTATGTATATTGATTTTTATAATTTGTTTATATTACTTAAATAATTTCAATTAAATAGTAATCCCTAGATTATTTTTTAAAAACAATTAAAAATCCTAATTTGATCTTATAAATATAATTTATCTTTATAATATGTTTATTTAATTATAATTAACCAATATTTTCATAATATGTATATAAATTTAAATCATTAGAATAATTTAGTACATAATACTTATTATTTATTTCTTTTATTTTATTCTCTTAAAAAATATTATTTTATCTAATTTTGAACTTTAAATTTATTTATTTTCATTATGCTAATTCTTTCATCTTATTCTTATTTATTTTATTACTACTAACCCCCTTTATTTATTTATTTATATATTATGTGATTATTTATTTTATTATTATTATTAATAACCCACTTAATTATTTATTCGCTTATTTAATTTATTTTAATTATTATTATAATGTAATTGTATCCCTTATGTAATAGTTGTAGTAATTTTTTATTATTTATTTTTAAATGCTATGGTTAGTAAAATAGGGAGTGTAAAATATGTTTGTATATAAAATTGAATTTAGATCATTAACTTAAAGATAAATATTTGAATTGGCACACTCACACACGTAAGTCGATCTTGGATCGCCATCTCACTTCTTAAGGGTTACCTCTCATGTTGCCTAAACAAAAGGTCAAGTAAGGTGTAAAGCAAAGTCCCTTCATCTATATCATCTAGTCCCTTAATATATAAAAAGATCAAGTCCCTTCATGGTTGCCTTCGTAATGATCTTGTCCCTTTCGAATAGAGATGATAAGTCCCTTCGAAATTGCTAAATACACCTTACAGTTGCCTAAATAACAGATGTCCCTTCACTTGTCCCTCAAACATCCAAGGTAATGACTACCTATTCCTTAATAATAGGGATAGTCTTACCACTTAAAGGATATTCAAGAACAGAAAAGACTTAACTTAGGGTAGGTTCCTCTTATGTACTTGCTCACTTTTCAAAAACATTTCAAACACTTCACATTTTCAAACAAATTTTCAAAACAAAGACTTTATATATATCCGTACATGGATCATTATAAAGTACTTAAAGAAAATTCTATTCACACACTTCACATTTCAAAAACATTTTAAAGTGAGCTAAGTAACTAAGAGCCCATGGATAACCATGGATGTAAAGGGTGCTAACACCTTCCCTTTATATAACCTACCCCCCGAACCCAAAAATCTTTTAAAGGTCTTTCCTGTTCTTTTATGCCTTTCCTTTGGATAAAATAAAAGTCGGTGGCGACTCTTGCTATCCGCAACATTTAACTAAAGTCAGTTCTCCCACCGTGTTACACTACCCAATTACCATTATAAAACCCTTAAGATGGAAGAATCCCACCCTTACCTTGGGTTTTGTCGAGAATCTTCTTCTTCTTCACGAATAAGCCATTTTCCTCTTCTTATCCTCTTCTCACCTTTCACGATCGATTATCCGTTTCTCCAACACGATTATGGTTTCCCCTTTTCCTTATTTCCAACATAACCCCTACGACCCAACTTATGATCTTCCACTTTTACCCTTAATACTTTCACCAATTGACCACCTTGTCCTTATCTCTTATTTTATTCCATTATTTTATTTATCACATAATAATACAATTATCCTCCATAATATAATTTTAAATTACAATTATATTTGATAATATATATTATTCTATGCACACCAACACACAATAATTTGAATAAATAATTAAATAAAAATTCGGGGCGTTACACTCAGTGCGCTGGCGCTTAGCATGAGGAGTCACATGATCAGAAGACTGGCTGGCAGGAGTCCCTGCGGTAGGAGGAGAATGAGGAGGAGGAGTAGGATTTATCGAGCCATCGTCCACTTCTTCAATAATCACCTGTCTGACACGGCCCTTGGCAGCCTTCTTTGAAGTTTTGCCTGTTTCTTTGTTCGACAGCTTCAACATGCGCTCCTTATGGTTCAACGTGACAACTGCAAGCAAAGAGAACAAAAAAACACAAGTTAGTCGTCAGATAAAATATGTATATGACAAAGGGAAAATGAACACAACCTACCTAAGATTCGGAGGTACTCCTTGTTTGTTTCACATTCGAGCACCGTCTTAACATTGATCAGACGTGCATCATAGATAGGCTCTCTGGTTTCTGACAAGACGGGCCTGTCCTGCCTATCCACCCGCAGAGAGGGGGTAAAGCTTTCGACGAAGGTGTCATACCCTAATTTTTGCCCTTAAGATTTTCCATATTTTCATTTGCATTTTTGCATACAAACAAGATCACAGACCGGTTCTTCTATCCTTTTTGGTTACAGGTTTATACCTCACAAGGGATCACCATTGCTTTTGTTTATTGTTATTTTTTTTATGTTTAATAACCTTTAATTAAAATCAAAAAAATATTTTGTTTTCTTTTATTAACATTTTCAGGGGAAAAACATGTCAAAAAATACCAAAAATAGCAGTCCCACAACTCGAATAAATTTCACTGATAAGAAGTTGAAGTTGATCTACAAGCAATTCAAATTCATCTTATCAAGGATTTCTCAAGTTTTAATTTATTTATTCAAGGATTTCCAAGGTTCATGTGTTTATTTTCATGTCTTCTTCAATGTGCAAAACAATCGAGCTCAAAGTCAACACAATCCAGTCAACATGGCATTTTTCAAATTTTTACAGTGTGCAATCGATTGGCCAAAATCAGCATTTTTCAAGTTTTTAGGCATTTGGCACCAATTTTATCATTTGAGAATATTCTAGATCATCTCCATTTAATTTCCCTACATCATGGAAATTAATTCCCACCATATACCTTCACTAATCACCACTCGTGTTGGTCGCGTAATCCAAAAGTGGTTAGTCATTTACGTTAGATCCACGACTTTTGAAGCTTGATGCATAGTTGCTTTGGGTATCCCAATCTTCTTACATTTTTCATCGAATTTATGTCTAATCGTATCGGTTAATCACTACAGTGTAAGATACTAAGCAAAATCGGTTGTCTTTTTGGTTTTTGGCATTAAATGTCTTGTTACTCTTTTGGTTGTGGATGATTAAGTTCACCATACCATTATTATGTATATATTATTCTTACTATTACTATATTACTATTTTAATTTTCTTCTTGCACCTTATCCTCTTTAATTTCCTTCTTGCTCCCTTATTTCCTTTATTTTTATTATGTTTTATCATTCATTATCATGTTTATGTTTATGTTTATATATCCTTGTGTTTTTTCCTTTGTCCATTTAGACACAAAAATATTAATAAAGGATTAAATCTCTAAAAAAATGTGATTTTGATCTTGGACTATGGTTATTATCCTTTGCATTGGAATTAGAGTTTTGAACTTAGATTTTAGGACACCTTCCTTTTGCTTTGATTATCATGGAGTTGATACTTTAGCCTTTATTTGGCCATTTGGTAGGTTATGCTTTTAAGGATGAAACTCTTATGCTTAAACTTGGAAATATCATCAAGTTGGTTAGATTTTTCCTCCTTTATCTCTTTTATTTTCTTTTTAGGATAGCCTCTTCATCTCCTCCCCTTCTTCAATTTTCAGAACTCCCAATCTTTTTCAAAGGATTCTTGTTTTCAAACTTTCACCACTTTAATAAATCAAACCTTGACTTTGGTCAAGTGGATTTATTCTTTTCATTTCATTTCTTAATAAATGCTAAACTAGATAAGCATATTGATACCTTTTTCAAAAAACTTAAAAAAATGCAAAACTCATTCAATCCTTTTTGTGCCCTCGTGCATTTTTCCTTTTAATCATTTTCATATGTTTAGACATGATTCATTATTTCTAGCGAAATTATTTGCTAAAGAATGATGACTTGTCTTTACATTTTAAAATCAATCCAACACACCAATTTTCACTCTTTATACCACAAACTATGGTGTTTTGATCTTACATTGCACTTTGTGGGTACGTAGGCATGATATGAAAGTCTCGTCAAACACAAAATTATTCAAAATTAGTTCTTTTCTCATTCCCTCACTCTCATTTAACAAACCATTTTTAAACCAAAAGCAATAAATTTTTCAAAGGGCTCCCGTGGAGTACCACAGACGTTTTGGGTGCTTAAAACCTTCCCATTTTGTAACCAACCCCCTTACCCATTCTCTGCTTGATTCTTTTAGCTTTTTGCTTTTAGATTCATTAGGATTTATTCGCTCTTTTTTCTTTTTCCTTTTGGAATAAAATAAAAGCGCGGTGGCAACTCTGTTTATCTTGAGTTAAGTTAACCAATAGCTTACACTCATGATTTCCCCGCTACCACCAACTTTTTCCGCCTTGTCATCGGGCCCCAAATTCCCGGGCTTCACAAGAAACTGGTCAGTGAAACGATTATAGTGAACCCACTACCACTCAAGTGGGATTGACGAGATAAGACGCTCAATGCCATAGGTATCCTGATGCTTGGCATATATTTTATCCAAGGCCCGCGAGGTAAGGGGTTTCACCGTGTACCACCTATCCTTGAAGTTTCGAACAAAATCGACATAAGTCCTTAGCAACCTCCTCGGCTGCTTAAACGAAACCCAACTATGTATCTCATGCACAAACGATCATTGCCGATGAAAGACCCGGAAGAACAGGGGCAGAGTACAACCGATCTTGAGGTTTTGGCACACCATCTTGAACACACGAACGAACACGATAACGTTTAGATGTAGTTGAGAAGGGGCTAAGTCGAGCCATCTAAAAACACCCGCCTGAAATCTAGAGAAAGGGAGACGGAGTCTCTCCTTCTTAAATTCAAACTCATACATATGCAAATGCGTCCCCAAACACTGAGCAAACCCGCTATTCGGGGCGAGGAGCATAGCATTACCAATTTTGGGGAGCCCCCGTAGATAAATCCTCCATGACTGTGTATGTGCTACTAGGGTAATCCACGAAGTGAGAACCCGTCTCCAACGGTTCCTCCCCAACCCATGACAAGTCGGGCGCAACATAAGCCGCAGAACCATCTTCGTCCGCCTAGTGCTCATTGGTCTTATGTTTGTACACCTATTCCTTATCCACATTTACATCCACTTCATCCACTTTGACATCCTCATCCCTTCTGTGCGAGTCCATTTTACTTGAAAAGCAGAGGAAAATGGTGAATTCGGCGTCGCATTAAATCCCCCTTCCACCGTAGTTCAAGTGAAAGAGCGAGGACCATATTCAAGGAAAGAAACGCGCGACGAGGAATGAGATAAACCCTACTCGGGGGATCCATGAGGTGTACGACAAATTCATTAGAAAGTTCATGGGATACCCGAGACATTCATCGGAAATTCATGGGATGCTCGGGGTATTCATCAGGAATTCATTGGATGTCGGGACATTCATCAGAAACCCCTTGACTAACACTCGAAGAAGGTCCTTCTCGATAATTTCCAAGGAATTCCCATTGAAAAACTAATACGATGTTTGGTATATTCATGAGAAGATTCATATGAGCATGCCGATGAGGAGCCTCATCGACTGCTCCGATGGATAACCACCAATAAAAAATCAAAGAAAGCCAAACACTACTGAGAAAAGAAAGGAGACTTACTTGAATGTACAACAACGAGGAAACGTTATGGATGTTGAGGAGGAAAAAGGACGTTTTCTGGTAAGAGCAGAAGAACTTCCGACGATCTTCTGAGGAGAGTTGAATAGTGAAAAAGAGAAGTAAGGGGAAATCCCCACCACCAACTCTTTTATAACACCCATACAGGGAAATACGCCTAGCTCATCATTGCCTAGGCTGTTTATATTCTTCTAGGTAATCATGGGCATTTAATGTGCCATCACGCGTAAAACGAAGAGGCTAGCATTAAATGCCATAATGACACAGAATGAAGAGACATACACATCATCCTTGGGTTCCCCAAAAGCCACAAGGCTATGCCTTTTAAAGAACCAGGCATGCAACCCTCCTCGACATCCTCAAATGCCAAGGAAATCTCATGCGTCCGCCATGGTCAAGATACGACCGCGGTTGGCCTCGAACATACGATCTTCCTTGACAGTCTAAAGCATCAAGGAGAGCGTTGTACGCCCGCTATTTCCAAACAACCACAACAAATGGCCTCGAGCAAGTGTTCCTCCTCGACATTTGCCCATGTCATTCCTAGAATCAACAAACCACCTTGTGCCACCTGCCCGACAAAATCTACCCTTAAGTCATCATTCTGCACTGGAGTTGTGACTTGAGAGACTCCTGCTCTTGACTGGGCCTGACACCAGGCATATCGGGAACGACCCAGTCCATTGGGCACAGGCCCAAGCCCCAATACTTGAGGATTTGAGAAGAACACCTCCCCCACGTGCTCCACACCTTCCGCCAACTGCCCCCGTAATATTCTCCTAGTCTTGCGGAGCGGTTGGACCAGGGGCAAGACCACATGCTAGGTCTTATCTGCTTCTACGCAAACCCTGACAGTTCCTCCTTGGGCCTAGCTGATCCAGCTCATGTGAAGAACCTTGATCCAGCGCTGGGGATACACTATAAAAACCTTCTTTCACTAGAGGGTCGGGTATTCTATTATTTACTAATTGTCTGTACTTGCTCATTTCATTGCTCTCTCTCACTTTGGCATCGCAGTACCTTGCTGGTACACCCCCCTCATTTTCTCCACCCTAGAAGCTGCTCACGACTAGAAGGTTCCTCCTGATCATGTCAGATCACATGTAGTGAGTAAGATTTTGTAGGGGCCTTGGAGAAATTGTCACCACATTTATTTAAGTAAACGTGTAGTGAGTAGATGATGGGCCAAGTCAACGCATACAAAATTGTCTTATAATAACGTAAGGACTGTCACCACTTATAACTTATTATCAAACTATATCTCAGCTAATATGAGACTATTAAACCCACTTCTTACACCTAAAATTGAATTTCTACAGTATAACATAATTGATCTTATAGTGAATGACACATTTGGTCTTTTCCCCCTGTTATAAACTAATTTCTAGGCCTTATCACATCTAATGTTGAACTCTTCACAATTGACAAGATGATTTTCTGTTCTTCTATTTCCATAGGTTCTCTCAACAAAAGGTAATCGTGAAGTTAGCCATAATCCTATTCAAGGTGTGACACAAACTATAAATAGGATATATAGAGAAAGAAAGTGATAGACTGTTAGAATTCTAGAAGCAATGAATTGATTAGATAAGTATTATCATTACATGAGTTGTAACACAAGAACATGTGAAATATTATTGAAAAGATACCATTAACCCTAACCCTAACCTTAACCTTAATCGCCAAAGCCGTAAAGAGTCTTCCCCTGTCTCTTGAGAGCATAAACAACATTTATTGCAGTTAGGGGTGTTCAAAACCAAACTAACCCAATAGAAAACTGCAAACAAAACCAAACCAAACCGAAACCGCAAAAAACCACACTTGGTTCGGATATATTTGGGCCATTTTAAACAAAATTGCGCGGTTCGGTTCGTTTTGCGGTTTGTATTTTGCAATCCGAATTAAACCAAACCGCATTATGCTACAACCTAAACTTCACTTATCTCACATCCAACCCAAAACTCAAACCTATTATGCTTTAACCATACAAATATTTTCTTACTCATGCTTAGGGTTTTAGTTTCAACCTTCTCAAATGTCTTCGAGTAGTATCGCACATTCTTCTCATCATACTTTCTATGTACATCTCATCTCTTCTACTCTAATCTCTCTTATCTTATGTTCTTTCTTTTTTATCTTTATCTTCTCATTTTTTATATTATTGTTTTCACTTCTAATTACGTTTTTATCGCACATTTCTTCTATAATATCGCATATCTTATGATCTTTCTTTTTCATCTTGTCTAATCTTTCCACTCCTCTGTTTTTTCTTTTTATTGTAATATTTTTAATATTGTTTTATACTACTATTTTATGTTTTATATTCCACTTTTGTCTAATCTTATTTTTATATATTTAATGAGAAGTTATTGTCTAAATATGATGAGTTTTGTTGTTATTTGATAATGTATGAATGACTAAATACAAAATTATGTTGTTCTCTATAGGTGTATGTATGACTCAATAAAAATATTGTAAAAAACCGAACCAATCGAACCAATCCAAACCGCATTGGTTTGGTGTGGTTCAGTTTGATTTCTTAAAGCCAACCGAACCAAACCAAACCGTGTGCTTTTTTCTCTTGCGGTTCAGATGATTTTTTGCGTGAAAACCGTCCAAACCGTACCGCGAACACCCCTAATTGCAGTAACAGTCTTTCGGCGAGCATGCTCCATGTAAGTAACAGCATCACGAATAACATTCTCAAGAAATATCTTCAAAGCATCGCGGGTTTCTTCATAGATTAATTCACTGATACGCTTCACACCACCACACCTTGCAAGACGGTGAATCACAGGCTTTGTAATTCCCTGAATGTTATCCCTCAGAACCTTATGGTGACGCTTTGCACCACCCTTTTCCAAACCCTTTCCACCTTTACATCTTCCAGGCATGGTGGTGTTGTTGATAGTTGATTCTTACTTTCAGAGAGATGTATGAGATTTGATGAATATGTTGATGTTGTTAGAATGTGAATTTGTGGAGTTTATATATGATGAGAGGGTGAATCTCGTATCGTCCGTTTATATGTTCCGCGTGAATAACCTATCTCGAAATCTCCACTGTTGGATTTAAAATGATTGGTTCAAGATTGAGTATCACGCGGGTCGCCACAATGTTAAAATTTTGATTGTGCTAACTAATAATTTCATGTTTCAATTACTTGAAATCGAACTGCTTTTGCTCCTCTTTTTTCAAAACTAGTATCTTTCTGCATTACCTTTTATTTGTATTAAGTCTATGGTATACTATTGTTTGCTATAAAGAGCATTTTCCAATTTTAATTTTAATTTTTTTTTTCAGTTTCTTTTTAATCCATATTTCCTCATTCCTTTTTACCATAAGTCTAAGATTTTTTTTCTTTTAAAGTCCATGTTTCTTTTTAAAAGAATTATGATATTAAATTTATTGAAAATCATACCAAATTAAAATTAAGTAAAACTCATTACTTATTAATTAAATAAATTCTAATTAAAATTAAACTAAATAATTACTTAACTAACCCTCTCCCAACTTCTCACACTTAATTAAATTTAAAAAAATAACTCCCACATTTAAGACCTAATTCCAACTACTTAACTAAATTAAAAATTTAGGTAAAACAACGACAAAATTTATAAAATAATTTTAAAATTAATTAAATTTTTTAGGTTTTAGATTATTTTCTGCTATCATGTCATCACGTCAAACTTGATGTACAATGTCGTCAACATTCTGGTTCTTATTCATCAATACTATCCTTAGTTCCCTTCCCTTGAAATTTGTGATACAATACTAGGAGATTCGACTCTGGATTGTTCGACTACTTCTCCCTGATTTGTCACATTCGCCTGGGGTTGATTTATTTGGTTTTGTTGGACTTGGTTAATAATGGGGTCTTCTTCAAGAATTACCCTTTGATTCTCTACCATGTACTCCTCTGAGGTTGTTGTACATAAAAGAAATCGGCAATACGCGTCATTTGCGCTGCCATTTGCTGGTTTGCTTGGATAATGTTTTGGATTAATGTGTTAAAAATTGTACTTATTGTTTGGGCAAGCATTTGGACCATTTCGTGGTTACTTTCGTCCATTTACTACCTTATAACCGCTGCAGAGTTATTGGTCAAATTAGGCATTTGGTGGAAAAACTTATCCCTAAGGGTTGGCTAATTCGACCCATATTATTGATACCAGGCCCAGATCTCTGCAATGGCGAAGTCACATTCACCACCGACTTTACAAACGAAGTTAAAAAAAGAGATAGTAAAATGAAGAACTTATAAAAAATTTCAAACAAAAAAATTGTTTTAAACATTAGCATTGTCCCACTGAGCGTGCCAATTTGTTTACCGTGAAAATTGGTAAGCAAGCGATATTCTTCCAAAATTAAAATACTTTGGTTACTCATAGGATCGACTAGATTGATCCTAGGGCATATGTTATTGTTTAAATTAAGTTTGTAAAAGTATGAACATTTCGACAATATTCATGTTTGAAGGAAGTTTATTTTGAAAGGTTTAAAGGGATAAATTGCAGAATGTAAATGAACGTGGAATAAAGATGTTTTGAAAATAACTTGCAATGTAAGATAAATTCTAGAAAAATATGAACAAACTTCAATTGAAAATGTAAAAGATGGTGTTATCAAATGTACATTATCAATGATACTTGTTTCTCACACGCTAGATACTTTAAGTAATTTTGAGTATTTGTAAAACAATTGAACACATATGGAAATCCCGATACTAGAACCCTTATATATATAAAGTCGAAATAACCGCTTTCAACGACTTTTCTCGTAAACAATGACACATCACACTCGGCATGTCTTTCATTCATCACAACGTTCCACGCGTCTTTCCTTGAAACTGAATAAGCACAAAATACTAGTATCCATCATTTATTCAAATTCAAATGTCTCACGCAACCTTAACGCTGTCTTCGTCGAACTATGACTTAAAACTTAGAAATGTTTCGAATGACCTTTTTCCAACAATACTTTTCAATTGAATTCCAGAATAATCTTAAAAGATATTGTCTCTTCTTTTTCTCATTATATTGGTTCAAACTCGACGTCGAAACTTTCATCTAACAGTATCCAAAATATTCTTGGTCGTGTCACATAACAAAAAATTCTCTCCATGATAAATTGGTTGATTGCTTGAAACAAGAAGATTTTTGCCTCAAAATATTTAATTTGAGTTGGGGTTACATCAGCATCACCGATAACACCATTGAATTTCAGAACAAGAGAAGGAAGATAGTTGTTATCATGATCGATTAGTGAAAGAGAAAAAAGGTGAATCTCAAAGAACAAGTAAAAGGAAGGAAAAAGTTGGTTGCATCTAACTTTCTAAAAGAGTAAAAAAAACAAACAACTTGTTGGCGTAACACCAATAACCAATTTTAACATCCTTCATGTACAATTGATTATTGATGCATTCTTCTACACCTACAATGGGTGGCTCAATTATTATATTGCACAGGTTCCAGAGTTAGAATCAGTACTACAAACAAACACAAAGTAAGTTTACCCAATTTCAACATAAAAAGTACAACAAAATATGACAAGTAGTTGGTTGTCAAACTCAACACTATCTACCAATGTCTATGCTATATTCATGTTTACAGTACCATATTTCTCATTCAAAATCAGCATGTTTTCTTATTATTTAATCAAATTCATCACAACTATTTTAGAATCAAACTCATTATTCTCAACTTTAGTGAGTGAATAATGAATATGTTCAAGTTGGATGTGTTAGACTCAACACTTCAATTTTCAACTTCATATCTAAGCAGCAGCACAGCCACAAGCACTATTGTTGCACTCTGCGTGTTCTTCGCACTCCTTTGCACCTGCATCATCATCGGCCATCTTCTCGAAGAGACTCGTTGGGCGAATGAATCCATCACCGCCCTTCTTCTTGTATATACTTAACTCATATTATGTGTTTTTCTTTCTCAAACTGTTTCAAAACTTTCTTGGTTTGGTTTAACATAATGCAGGGTTTGTGTTTCGGACTTGTGGTGCTGCTGATAACAAAGTTCCGTAGCATTCATATTCTAGTATTCAGCGAAGACTTGTTCTTCATTTACTTGCTTCCACCAATCATCTTCAATGCCGGGTAAGTATGATTATCATCTTTCTCTCGCTCTCTAGTAACCTCATATTTTATTTCTTTAGTCTTGTATTGTTCCAATTTTATCTGATGTCCGCGAATGAATGTATTTTATTTCTTTTGTATAATAACTTCGAGTCATGTTTCAGTTTCCAAGTCAAGAAGAAACTGTTCTTCGGGAATGTCAATTATATTCTTCTGTTTGGAGTTCTTGGCACAGTTATTTCATTCTGTCTCATATCTTTTGGTAAGATCATAGTAATGTAATGCATGCAATAATAGTATGCTACCCTTTTGAGTTTCAAATTACTCAATCTATTTGGAATCAAAAATCAAAATATTTTCTATTTCTTCAACTTCTCTAGGTGCATTTCTACTCATTAATAGGATTGGCATTGTTAACCTTGACATAAAAGACATCCTAGGTAAGACATATAGTTTTTGCTTAATACCAATCACCACTGATCAAAATCGCGAAAGCCTTTGTCTGATTGTTTGTGTAACTTACATGTGAAGCTATTGGTGCCATACTGTCAGCAAATGACTCAGTTTGTACATTGCAGGTGTATTCTAACTCTAACCATAGCTCAAACAAATATGAATTTTTTTCAAAATTTATATTATTTAATCCATTCCTTTTTCGTTTTCATTGTGAAGGTTCTGAATCAAGATGAAACACCTTTGCTTTACAGCATCGTGTTCGGCGAGGGAGTAGTAAATGATGCTATGTCTATTGTTCTTTTCAATTCAGTCCAATCACTTAATTTCAGCACCATCAATGGTGTTACAGCTTTGAAATTGTCGGGCACCTTTCTTTACCTCTTTTGCACTAGTACTGTCCTTGGCATTGGAGTGAGTTCAACTTGAAATCAAATTCTAAATCTCTTATTGTTGTTAGCTGTGTCACGGTTCTATTCTAATTACCTGCTATATATAATGACTTTTCAGGTTGGACTTTTAAGTGCTTATTTGATTAAGACATTTTACTTTGGAAGGTATAAGAGTTTTAAAAGGTTTCCTATCGAATAGACATTGTTGCTTAAACTTTGATTTGCAGGCACACTACTGATCGCGAAGTTGCGCTTATGATGTTGATGGCATATTTTTCATATATGATAGCTGAGGTACAAAAATGTCATCTACAAATGCATTTTAGTTAGAATAGAAAACAATGAAATGAATAAGCAAATGCATTTGTGTGGATTTTCTTTTGCAGCTTTTGGAACTCAGTGGGATTTTAACTATTTTCGTCTGCGGCATTGTTATGTCGCACTACACATGGCACAATGTTACAGTAAACTCAAGGATAACAACAAAGTAAGATCATTATGTTAAATATTTTTATCTGAAAAAGATTGAAATATAGACTGAGATAATGTTGATCAATTTGTTAACAATTTCAGACACTCCTTTGCGACCATATCATTCATTTCCGAAACCTTTATATTTCTATCTGTTGGCATGGATGCTTTAGACATTGACAAATGGAAAACAAGCAAAGCCAGGTAGATGAAAACTTACCTATAATCTCAATCAAACCAATGGTTAATCATTTTCTTAACACATTACCATGTTTGTGTTGAGCAGCATAGGAACTTCAGTTGCTGTCAGTTCAATATTCATTGCATTAGTTTTGATTGGAAGAGCCGCTTTAGTGTTCCCTATCGCGAGCATTGCGAATTGCTTCATGACAAGAAAGAATACAAGAATCGAGTTTCGATCTCAGTTTGTAATATGGTGGGCCGGCCTAATGAGAGGTGCAATGACTATTGCATTGTCTTGCAACCAGGCAAGTACTAGTACATGCTATATATACATAACTTGATTCTTTTTCTATAAAAATATAAAAAAAAAGTTGTAACTCAGAAATTTGATCTATTCTGCTCTCAAATTTAGTTTTCAATCTCCAATTTAACATCGACCGAAGAAGAATCTGCACTAATGATCACCTCAACGATAACCCTCGTCTTATTCAGTACTTTGGTAGGTTTCATATTTATAATTTGCAACAGAATCAAAAAAATAAATAAATACTGATATGGTAGCTTCCGTTGCAAGGTATTTGGTTCCATAACAAAACCACTGATTGAGGCTGTTAAGTTAAGGCCTTCAAAACAAACCGTTCCGGATTCAAATGATTATCATGATGACCTGAGACAACTATTCCTTGATAGTGATGCTTCCATTAGCGAAACCAGCGACCGACCATTACAGAGACGAAGTAGTCTGAGTTTGATAATGCAGTATTCTGTTACTACGGTTCACTACTATTGGAGACAATTTGATGATAAGTTTATGAGACCTATATTTGGTGGTAGAGATTTTGTTCCGGTTGTCACCAGTACACCACTGTATGAGGATGAAGTTTCTTGAAACAAAGAATGTTGGTTTAGTTTTCGTTTTCTGTTGGTAGTTTTAAATATAAAACGATCACATGTTTTCCATTTGAGTTTTTTGTTTCAAAGCTTTGTTTGAAAATAAATAGAAAACACGTTGGTGTTAAGTTTAAGAAGCTAGCACGCAGTGAAGTGAGCTCATTGTAACCACCTAGTGGTATATAATCTTTGTTATTATGAGCAAAGAAATTATACAACTCAAAGTAGTTGATGTGGGAAGTTTTTCTTCCAACCAATTTTTATTATAAGTAAAGATTTAATGGATGAATTTCTGGCAGGAGCACGTTCCTTTTGCCTCCTCCAATTTTTCTTTTATTCCTCCTAAGATTACTTTATTAGTTGCTTTAGCTTGACCGTTCATCTTAGGGTGTTTCATAGAGGTGAATCGATTTTCTATTCCATAATCTCTGCAAAAGTCTACCACAAACGTACCGGCGAACTGAGCCCCATTATCCGTAATTATAACTCCTGACAAACTAAATCGACAGATGATGTTTTTCCTCTGAGCAAGAGAAGCTTAAATAAAAAAAGTAAGCATGGCCTCATGGAGCCTATATCCCTCTATCCAAAGAGATTCAACTTTCACAGGCTGTCCAATAATGAAAAATTCGACAAATATATCTTTTAACCCCCTTTCAAAATTCACCTTTTCACCATTTCAAAAAGCGGAACACACACGCTAAAGCAACATCTTCATAAACTCATGAACCATCAGATGCCCGTATCTGGCAGTTCAGTGAATGGCACCTGTCATTGTACCTCTGCACAAAACCCTACACTTCTCAACCAAATCTACAATCAACTTCATCTTCACCATTGGCCCAGCAAGCCAAATAACCAATCTCCTCAGCGAAAGGTAGTTAACAGAACTCGCAGATTCAGACAACAAAGGAATCAGATTCGAGAAATGAGCCTCAAGAATAACCAACAACTTGTAATAATCATTAAACTCATTATGCAAAGCAGAGAAAAAAAGAGGCCAACAATTCCCACATCTTCGGTTTGCAAATGACCCAAAGTCTGCTCTATGTACTCAATAACCTTCTTAAACAAAACTCCTAGATGCAGACAGTAACTATCTAATTGCTTCAGCTGATACAGGAGGAGCCTCAAGGTGCAGTAGCGGGTCTAGAATTTTGGTTATATGTATTTGTGGGATTTGATTTCCATTCCTTATTAGAAACAATTGCTGGAAAAAACAAAACTAATTAAAAATCTTGTGAAAAAGAAAAATGATAAGGGTTATGCATGAGACAAATATTGTGCTGGTTGAATTTTAGAATATTACTTTTCTAAGGGCTATTTAACTGTTGAGACCAATTATTGTAATTATAGGACGGGCAGCTAACTGAATGGCTTCTGAGAGTTATCAACGATGATGGAGATGGTATCTCATTGGCGTATTTTTTTTGCCACTCTCGGGGATTCACCTTGAATCTTTTCTTGCACAAAAGAGCTACCAATCTCATAAGCTGCCATTGAGGGAAAATATTGTTCTTTAATTATGTGGAATATTGAAACAAACCCTAGTACGAATAACATGTCGTCAAAGTCTGCTCATGTGTTATTGTTTAATTGGGTCTCGTATTATGGATCCAAATTGTTTAAGTTAGCTTGTACCCTAAGTTAGCTTGTAATGGGTAATTGTTAAAAAGTCCATTAGGTTAGTATGTTAGTTTTATTATAAATAGCACACTAGTCTCTCATATTTTGTATAAGGAAAAATAGGAAGATAAAACCCTAATTTAAAATCGAGAAAGTTATTTGTTTAAAGAGAAATGAAAGAATAGAAGTTTATAACCAATCCTTATTGTTATCTTTGGTAACCCTAAACCCTAACCCTCATAGCGACGCGAGGCCAAATAGCGACGGTTGTGAAAACCGTCATACAAACCGCAGTTATATTCACGACGGATATTTAACTGACGTAATCTTTATGTTGTGACGGTTTCTAACCGTCTTAATTCACTTACTGATTTTTGTTTCAAATGAAAATAACGACGGCTGTAACCGCCATAATTATACAATATATTTTTATTAGAAACATAGCGACGGGTATAACCGCCATAATTATATATATTTTATTAAAAATAGGACGGTTGTAACCGCCATAATTATATAATATATATTTTATTAAAACTAGGACGGTTGTAACCGCCATAATTATATAATATATATTTCAATAAAAATGCAGCTGAGGCAGCCACCGCTGCTCTTGTTGTTGCCACAACACCACCACAAACACCAAACTGCATTTTCAACAGAAGAAAAGATTGAAGTTCTCAAAGTTTAATAATAAAGTAATTAGCACATATACATGTAGATAGTTAATTATATTTTGTTTAACATCACTCACACTAGATTGAACTTACAATTCTAATCCCTAAAAAATAGTAAATAAATTACCATCAAAACCATTTAATGAACATAGGATTACAACTCAATATGCGGCAGAAATAACTTTAGAACATGATAGGTCTTTCCAAAGGTGAAACACCTTTTACAAAAGGGTGGTCCAATAATTCACTTGAGGGAGGTCACGTGGATTACGTTGTAGACATTTTCTAACAAAAATTTTTCCTTCATTTGAGAGATGTTCTGGAATTGTTGGAAGCTCCTTGCTGTTACCAATTTTAAACATGGCAATAACCTGTTATAGAAACATGCAAATACATCAAACATTAAGAAATAATTTTAAAATTTTTGGTCTTAATAAATATAAAATCAGAGGTATATACATGAATTATTAACCCCTTCATATTGAGACCAACGAGACTTAGTTGTAGCCATTTCCAAAACTGTGCATCAAATACTCCATATATCCACACCAAGGCTGCATTCCTTGGAATTCTTTATAACCTAAATCGTAAAAAAAAACAAATATACTGAATGACAAAAGTAAGAACCTCAGGAGCCATCCAATAAGGATTTCCTTTGAACGACAAAGGACATTATTGTTTTGTTATCTGCAAATCAAGTAATAAATATGTATAACAAACATGGAGTAATCATGCATTTTCTGGATTCACAAAGGGGATCATCTTATCATCATTATTCACAAATCTTAAACCAAAGATTGGACAAGCTAAGAGAGAATTAAGGTGATTAAGAGGTGCTAAAAGCGTTGGGCAGTACCATGAAAACGAAATCCCACTTTCAAATCAGAGCCTCCTATTTTTATCCATTTAGTTTGAATTTTATTAGCAGTCAGTTAGACTGTTGTTGATAACAGAACTAGGTACTGATCTACAGCATTTGCACTAAGTTTTCAACATACACTGTTTTTGGAGATTCACAAACATTTAGAAAATCCAAAATTTACAAAATATTATAGAACTGGTTTAATAAAGGAAAAGTATGTAGTTAGGTACCTCATCCCAGCCAATAACATATGCCAAGGGATTCATCCTCATCCTTATGAAAAGATAAGTATATCCCAGCCATGCACAAGCTTCTATAACATTAGTTACGGTACCTAATACAACCTCTGCATTCAAATTATCTTTCAACGAGATAATATACTGCAAAGTATTGAACAAAGAAAGTCAATAGATTACCAGATATATTAAGAAAATGCTATGCATCATCCAACGCACAAACAACAGTTGAGAATACACGTATGAACAGAGATGCATCAGTAGTTTCCTAATTATTACCTGGCTTTCTATAGGGAGTTGACTTGTCAATAGTCGCAAATAATATGCTAGTTTGTCGTGAGATGTAATTATGATACCTTCACCACTTTTATCAAATTGTGGGTTTTTGATCACAAAGAAACCTATTATACTTTGCTTCTAAGGTATCAAATTCATAACAAATTGGTGCGGTGAGTGTGGAAAAGATGCCTTCAACAAAGTATGTGATTGAAAAGTTCACCGGAGTTTTGTGAACCTTGTGTATTTGGTAAATCCTGTAGGGTGAAGTTTAACAAAGGTAAACAAAAAACACATGGATCCCTTGATTACATCCATGTTGATATTTGGGGGTCTGCAAGGAATCATTCACATTCAGGTGCAAGATATTTTCTATCCATAGTTGATGACTATTTCAGAAAATTATGGGTATTCATTCAGAAGACGAAGGATGGAACTTTTGAGAATTTCAAGAGTTGGAAGGTTTTGGTTGAAACTCAAACTGGCAGAAAGGTCAAGAGGTTGAGAACTGATAATGGCCTTGAATTCTGTAATGAAGCTTTCGAAAATTATTGTGTCGAGTCTGGTATTGCAAGGCATAAGACTGTAGCAGACACTCCTCAGCAAAATGGTCTAGCTGAGAGATTCAATCGAACAATCCCCGAAAGGGTTAGATGTAAGTTGGTTAGTGTTGGATTGAAGAAGGTGTTTTGGGCTGAGGCTGTTTCGACAGCAACATATCTGATAAACAGATATCCTTCGACTGTGTTGATATGAACACACATGTAGAAGTTTGGTTGGGACATCCACCAGATCTCGACAAATTGAGAGTATTTGGCTGTGTAGCTTATGCTCACATTAGGCAAGATAAGGTCGAACCTAGAACTCTGAAATGCATGTTCATGGGATATCCTGAAAGAGTCAAAGCTTATAGGTTATGGTGCCTAGAGTCAGGTCACACGAGGTGTATCACTAGTCGAGATGTAGTTTTCAATGAAGCTGAGATGACTTTTAAGAAAACTGACGATGTTGTCGAAGAGCTGGAACAAGGAGAAATTGTTGTTGAGGTGGAGGATAGTGATGCTGAATTGCATGACCCAGATGAATTCGAAGAAGAAGCAGAAACTGTTGTCGAAGATGAAAAAGTTATGAGGAGTCGAAATAAGACTGAATGGCTGAAGGTCATGGATGATGAGATGAAATATCTTCATGATAATAATACTTGAGAACTGATCAAGAAACCTGCTGGAACCAGGTTAGTCAACTGTAAATGGATTTTCAAAATTAAAAAAGGAATCGAAGGAGTGACATCGAAGAGATACAAGACAAGATTGGTTGCAATATTTAACAAAAATGATTAAATTGGTTAGTAAAATTGTTTTCAAAATACTAATCTATAAATTTATTAGCTAAGAAACTAAAATAAAAATTGAAATTAAATTAAAAAACTTTGAAACTAATTAAACCTTTAAGAATGAAACAATAAATTAATCATATCCGATTAGTATCTCAAGTGGGAACACTTCTATTTAAAATCTCTACAAATTGTTGGCGGGTTTATTTCACAATTTCCCCCTTCGAGCTTAAACTTTTGTGTTTTCTCCCACCAAAAATAACTTGAAGCTAAACCTCATCAATCCGCGCTACAAAATTTCGACCAATAAAAAGCAAGCACTTTAAATCCAACGCTCCATCTTGTAAGTTCTCCATTCACACGGATCTTTAAGAATCCAACGCTCAAAATTACAAACTCATAAGCTATATATTCTTCGAATTCTCATTTCCAGCATCACATTTAACATTCAGTTCATTCTCAAAGAGAGAGAAAAAAACTCAAGAAATCGCAGCCATGTCAGGAAGAGGCAAGGGAGGAAAGGGTCTAGGAAAGGGAGGAGCCAAACGACACCGTAAGGTTCTCAGAGATAACATCCAGGGAATAACCAAGCCTGCTATTCGTCGTCTCGCAAGACGTGGTGGTGTGAAACGTATCAGCGGTCTAATTTATGAAGAAACTCGCGGTGTTCTCAAGATCTTTCTTGAGAATGTGATTCGTGATGCTGTGACCTACACCGAGCATGCTCGCCGTAAGACTGTTACTGCGATGGATGTTGTTTATGCTCTCAAGAGGCAGGGAAGGACTCTGTACGGGTTCGGCGGTTAGAAAATTGGGGATTGCCTTATCAATTAGGGTTTTTTGTAGCGGATGTTGATACATTTTCTGTAATTGTAGTTGATCGTTAGCATCAGCATTTGTTTTCTCTTTATTTTGAGCTATTAATTGATGATTTGAAATTTTAATCTTGACTGATCCATTCTTATGTTGTGCGAGTTGTTAATTGTGTGGTTCATATTTTGAAGTCTTTAGAAATTTTGAGAGTTTGAGGATCTTTATATTTCTGGTAGTTTATGTACTTCTAGAGCCGATGAGTTAATTAGATCGATTTTTGACCATCCTTTTTCGAATATAAAAATAATATTGTTTGTGGGATTCCCTGAGAAATGGTTTTGCTTCGAATTGGCTAAAGTTGGCAGAGACCAATCTCTATCTCCTTGTTTAGAGTTTGGATCTATCAAAATTGAGAACATGCCTATGTCTGTTAAGTTTTGTTTGATGAGAAAGCCAAAAACTCTTTTATATCTTCCCTTTCAACTCATTGCCAATTCTCCCCCTCATACCTTTTTCCTACCATATCTTTGGCATTAAGATTTTGTTTGAGAGTTTGGAAGGAAGTGAAGAGAGAGTTTCTATTTTTTTTTAAATATAGAAAAATCTTTAATATTTTTTTTTTAATAGAATAATAAAATAATTTTTATCATTGTCTTATTTTTAATTTTATGAATTCTACAACAATATAGATTATATTTGAACAATTAGTCTAACTCTTCAAAACCCTCAAAAACTTATTCTCCAATATAGTTTTTTAGTTCCTCCAAATTAAGGGAATTTTTGTTTATGAGTAAAAGTAAGTCCTCCAAAATCATTCCAATCTAAATTCTTCTTTTTTATTCACTTAATCATTCCCTTTTTTTAGAAGTCTTCCCCTCATTTCTCCTCCAAATAACAAATAAATCCTAAGACACTTCTCCAAATATAATTTGGTTATCCCATAATGACTTCTAACAATTTGTTACTAGATAATACTTGTTTTTGAAAACTTTTCATAAAAGTGAGTCCTTCTCTTGCATGAGCCTCAAACACTCTTTTTCTAGAAGCTCCTTTTTGAATCCTTCAATTATGCATGTTTTATTTGGTTTTTCATAGGCACACCCAAGACATCTGATGAATCTTTCTTTACTTATTCTTAGAACTCATCAAAAAATTGATTAACACCGTTTAAATCTTATGATAGATGTCATCAGGTAGTTTGTAGCAACTCATTATGTATGTTCGACATTGTCGTACTACTACTTGATCAAAACTTCCTTTCTATTTCTCGATATAAATTTTTCCTTCTAAACTTTTAGCTTCTTCAAACTCAGTCAATGACAATGGATAAAATCACTTTATTGGACCTTCCAAAAATCACAAGTAACCTTAGGTATTTTGAATGAATATTCACTGTCTTAACTAAGGATGGCAACGGGGCGGGACGAGAGCGGGTTTAACTATACCTACGCCCGCTTCCCTCTAACAGACCCGCATCCGCCCCCAAACCCAGTTGAGGGTGTAAATTTAACACCAAGATCCACCCCCAATAGAGAACGAGTTTCCACGCACCTGCCCCGCCCCCACCCGCAATTTTTTTTAAATTTCAATAAAAATTAGTAATTTAATTAAAAAAAACTAATTAATTTAATTAAAATTTTAATTAATAAATAAATATTAACTTGATTATTTTAATTGTTAAAAGGGTATTAATAATTTAATTAAAAATATAATTAATAAATAGATATTAAAATAAGTAAAATAAGGAAATTAAAGTGAATTATGGTATGTGGGGGCGGGGCGATGGGGTCGGGCGGGCGGGTCTTAGTGTCTATCTACCCCCGCCCCCGCAATTGTAGTTAAGAATCGGGTTTCACCCGCACCCAACTAAATCAGATTTTTCTAGTTAATTTCGGGGCGGGTCAAGGTGGATCTGGATTTGTTTGTCATGCTTAGTCTTAACTTCGATCTTTTTACAAATGATTTATTTTTTTCATGTAGCATACTTTAACAAAAGGATACTTCATATTTTTTCAAATTAATCAAATGATATGAAGTTCTTTAGTAGGTAGAGAAAACTTTGAGAATAAAGTTTGCTTCATTAAGATTTACTTTTGCAAAGAGTAATTTGTCATATGCGAAAAAAGATATGATATTTAAGAAAATTTCCTTGCTATTTTGATGCCACGAACGTTGTTACATCTTACTTACTTGTATAAAGTGAAAAAAGAACTTCATCACATGAAAAATATAGGGATAAAGAGGATCACCTTGCCTCAAACCTATTATGGAAAAAAACTTTTGCTCAGTTGACCATTGATGAAAATCTGATTAGACAATGAGAAGATACATCTCAAAATAATGTTAATAAACATTTGTAGGATCCCAATATAGAGAAGGATGATGTTTATGAAAGGTCACTCAAATATGTCATAAGCCTTTGACATATTAAGTTTAAGATCCATCATACCATTTTTTTAGCAAGTTGAATCATCAATGACTATAACATCATTATCCATAATGAATCTCCCTTTCACAAGACCTAATTGATCCTCATCTAAAATCTCGGAAAAATTGTCCTTCAACTTGTTTGCAATAGTTTTAGTGGCTATTTTCATAACAACATTATACATTCCAACATGTCTAAAGTATTTTACAGAATAAGATTTTTTTGCGTTTTGAGATAATGAAAATGTAGGTATTATTGTTTTGATTAAGGGAAACATCGTTTGAGAATGTCTGAAATAAGCCTTTGCAAATATTAACCTACAACATGCTAATACTTTTGGTAGAAAAAAGCAAAAAAAGGCCATATGGCCTTGTGGATCTAAACAAATGCACTTGGGGAATCACTTCATTCAAGCTTTTCTAGTGAAGTGTTTGGAACACAACTTTTTATGATCATTTGAAAGCTTATCCTTAACCATCTCACTGGTTTCTTGAACCTCCATCAACTTATTAGAAGTTTTTTATATGAAAAGTAGTTAACCATAACTCTCTATATTCTCTCTGAAGGTGTGAAAAATACATAAGAATGAGAGGTTAAATTGTGTTTCACTTTTCTTTAAGTTAACTTCTAATCAGAGATACAAAATCAAAACTGATGTCACTACTACAGAAAACTCATTTAACAACGGTTAAAAATATATATAATCACGCAGATCAATGTGTTGTTATGTAGAGTATTATCGTAAATACGCTACTTATAGATTAATACTCTACGGTTTAGTAGTCGCTTTATTGATCACTAAATGTTATAGTGACCGATTTTAAGGTTTTTTCGGTCTCTAATTCGGTCACTAAAAGCGAATTTTCTAGTTGTGATATATCACAACGGTTATACTTAACAATCGTTGTGGTATATGCATTTATTTAATATAGACTAAATATCGATTAAACTAAATAAACGTTGTTGAAAGTACCATAGTTTATTATAAAATATGCATTTTTTTTCTTCATTAAACCTCACAACAACATACAACCATTCAGATTGATGAAATATATAATCTGGAAAATTAAACTATTCTTGAAAACCAACTTACACAAGCCACTATTTTTCAAAATTGCATTCATCTCATCATTCATTTCGCGCTTTTTAACAGATAAAATTTGGTTCAATGGATTGATTCCTTAATCACATTGAACCAAATTTCATTCGTCTTATCATAATACAACATATTATGTAATGTTATAAGAATTTAAAAAACAAAACATTGCTAAGTTACAAGAAGCTTCTTTCTAGTGACTTGGCAATGTTCTGTTCTTGTTCTTAAAAAATTAATCAACAACAACATACATAAACATTTATCAATAACACAACAACATACAACAAGAACTTACATAAACATGTTTATCAACAACACAAGAACATACAACAACAAAAACAACAAGATATTATGTAACGTTTAAAGAACGTATCTTTTTTTATCGTTGATCTGGAAAAAATTTGAATTTCATATAGTTTATGAAGCTATGAAGAAGAAGTACAAGATGAATGAAGTTCAGACAATAGCTTCATATTTCTTGTATTTTAATTCATAGCTACACAAACCATATGCATCATAGTCAATGTATGTGCTCTATTAAAGTGGTGAAGACGAATCTGAAATAATGAAAACATCCAACAAATAAATAAAAATAGAACCCATTTTTAACAAGAAATGTAAATGAAATCAAAGAATAAGTTTAATAAAGGAACCTGAAAAAATGATTATAATGTATCATAGCGATTGGTGAAAAAGAATCTGAAGGTTGAAGTATGTTGAAACATGCTAGGGTTATGTTATGAGAGAGAAGACTGAACATGTTAAGGTTTCTATTTGGGCGAAACGACTATTAGAAAAAGATGGATGCTAGGGTTACTGATGAAATATAGAAACTTCACTTATATAGTAAAAAATATATGCACATATCATCACGGTTAGAATGAAAAACCGTGATAATACCTTAAAAAAATATTTACATATCATCACAGTTAGAATGAACCACTGTGATAATACCTTAAAGAATAATATCACCTTTCATTACTGTTATTTATTAAAATTGTGGTTAAAGAGTAATTTTGATGTTGTTATTTTTGTTGGCTTTTATATTTTTTTGTTAATATTCTTCGTCAATGTTGATATTGTTGTTATTTTTGTTGGTTTTAATATTATTTTTTGTAAAACAAGAATACTATATAAATGAAAGAGAATAGTGTATAAAAGATAATTTCACTAAAAAAAGTCCCAAAAGGGAAGAGAACGTTAATAATTTCATTACATAATTTTGTCAATATTGGAACAATATCCCCTGGCAACAAAGGAATCTTCATATTATATGAGTCTCTCCTCACTCCCCTCGTCAGAATCATAGTTATAAATCTTTCTCGACCCCCTTTTCTTCTTCTTATTTAGTTTCTTCTTCTTGGTCTTTCTCACCCTTAATGTATCCCTGACAGAATATGATCCAAATGGTTGGACCTCCTACGTTGACCGCTGATCATGGTGTTGTTGCACGGTGACCTCGGTTGTGACATTTCTGTTAGCATTCTCAGATGGATAACTCATGTTGATAAAGAAAGCTAAGAAGAATAGTTTGAAGAAGTGTAAAATTGTGAATTTATAGATGAGGTTGAAGATGATACATTGTGACCATTAATGCTTGCAATGATGATACTTTCTGAAATTCTGTGATCAGGTATGAGATGTCGAATGAGATGTTCCAACACTTGACAAATTTAACCAAAACTTAAAGTGCAAGAAAATTAAACAACACAGTAGTTTGTTAACCCAGTTCAGTGTATAACCACACTTACATCTGGAGGCTACCAAGCCAGGAGGAAATCCACTATAAGTAATATTAATTCTAGACTTAAACCACCCAGTTTAATCTTTCACTTAATATCTACCCAATGCAATTTCTACCTAAGACACAACTTAGATATGAGTACCAACTCACTCCCCCTCAATCACACAGTGATCTTGTTTACAAGTTTAATAAAATTGAAGTCATACTTCAAACAAAACATCTTGATCTTACTTCACAGTTTCAATCAAGACACAAATACACTTTTGCTTAAAAGCTCATAAAGTGGTACAATAAAAACAACCTGCTATTAAAATACACAACACCCTATTTTGTCTTCTGAAATTCGTACTCAATTCTGAGATATTCTATTGCTTAAATAGGTGTATGGATTTTGGGCTTTCTGTAGGTTAATCCAGTCCTAAAACGCATGCAGCTTCCACCTTGAATTAGGGTTTGTTACTTCCTAGATTCTAGGTGATTTAGTTCTTCTGATTATGCTGAAGTCTCATAACAACACTCCCTACAGATGCGCCTTATTCTGTTTTTGTCCATCCATAATTAATTCCAGATAACTTTCCTTAAATTACTCAGATCAGTTAGTCATTAATTAAATCTGGTAGTAGGTTTGAGATGTCACAACATCTGTTGGGACATCCTGAAAAATTGAACTTAAAACATTTACACAATGTCCCAACATCTGGTGTAACATCCTGAATTAAGTTCTTATACTCTGTTTGATAATGTCCCAACATCTGATAGGACATTCTGAACTGAATTCAACAATTCTTGTTGGTCAAAAATTCTGCCAATTCTAAACATCTACAAACTCCCCCTTTGGCTAATTTTTGGCTAACATATCTTTCTGGTTATCAGAGTGCAGCAGAAGTTCTTTTATCAGAGTATAGCAGTTCTTTTCTGTTGAGTCATGTGTGAGTTTTCTCCCCCTCAAACATACATGTATTCAGACTTGTTGCAACATAAATTTTCATTAACATCACTGATTCAGTTCAGAAGCAAACAGAAATTTTTCATTAATAACTAAACAGCATCATACATTGTTGTTGTTGTTCTCCCCCTTGTTAGACATAAATTTGGGGCCAAAGTTACTAAGTCAAAATTACAATGCAGCAGTCATTACATTTTTCCTCACATACAGTTTTTCACTCAGACTCCTCACAGTCTGTTTCTTCCTCTTCCTCAGTCTCTTCATCAGAAGTAGCAGCTTTCTGAGCACTTTCTTCAATCTCCAGCCTTTGGATAATCTCCTCAAGCTTCTGCTTCCTTGCATCCAGTTCTTTGCAAGTGCTCTTCAGTTCAGCAATCAATGCAGCTTTGGAGATTGGAAACTTTGCCTTTGAAGGACCAGCAGATGTCCCAGGGGGTGCTTCAACATCAGCTGCATGATGACTCAGGAACAGCTTGTAGTGGAAGGCCAGAGGGCTTTCTCTTTTGCAAATTGTGTCCTTCTCAGTGAGGATACCAGGATACTGACTTAGCACTATTCCACACAGCAAGGAAGGGAAGGCAATTGGCAGCTTTGTTGCAGATGATCCAGCATGCTTCAATGTCTGATCAAAGATATAGGCTCCATAATCCAGCTTTGTTTGGGTGCCTACAGCATATATGAACCTGCCCAATCCAGTTGATATTGAGGATGTATGATTGGTAGGAACCCAATTTGCTGTGCCAATCCTATTCAGCATGGCATATTTCCTTGTCAGCATGCTAACTGAGAGCTTCCCTTTAACTGGCCAAGCCTTGACCTGGTTAGCAGTAATAACCTTGCAAACCTGGTTATCAGTCTTCCCTAACTCATTTGGGCCATCAGATTCTCTTCCAAGGTAGTGGTTGATAATCCTAGGAGAGAATTCTATACACCTTCCTCTTACATATACATTTCTAAAGTCAGCAGACTTACCATTAGCACAATCTTCTTGGAGGTTGACTATGAATTCCTTGACAAGCAGCTCATAACAAGGAGAGAAGTTGGAGACAATTTTGAAAAGGCCAGCAGAAGAAATGAGATCAATTAGCTCTGTGCACTGAAGTGCATTACTGCTCAGCTCTCTTTCAAGTGCTACCCTTCTTTGATAAACAAACTTCCATCTATTCACACTTGAAACATGATGAAAGGAGATGTTGTCCAAGGGAGCTTCTGGAACAGCAGTTGATGGCCTTGAGGGTGCTGGTTTCTTCTTTGGAGGAGATGTTGGGACATCTTCTTCAACATCTGAATCTGGAGGAGTGACAGCTTTCCTCTTTTGTGTTTGCACCTTGCTCCATTGTTTTGTAGGACCAAAGACAACTTTGGCTTTGTCCTTCTTTGGTGTAGCTTGCTTCTTCTCAGGAATTGCATGTCCTGCATTCATCTTTTCTTTCCTAGTCCTGAGCCTTTTGGCTGTGCTAGGGTTTACAGAAGCAATGATTTCTGTATCAGAATCATGCTCTAGGTTCACAACAGGAGGAGGTTGAGCAGTCTCCTCTTCAGCTGGTGGTTCAACAGAGATTTGATCTTCAGTGGAGGCCTTGTGCTGGTCCTCAGATATTTCTTCATCACTATCAGTGGAGGCCTTTTTCTGGTCCTCAGATGATTCAACAGCAGCATCAGATAAGGCCTTTTGCTGATCCTCAGATGTTTCAACATCTATTGGGACATCCTGTTGAGCAGGAGTGTCCTTTTCAGCCTGAGTTTGTTGATCTTCTTGTGGAGCTGACATGGTGTTCAGAGGGATAGAAATGCCACTTACCACTCTTTGCTCAGATAGGATCCTGTTTACTAACTCCTTTATGGAATCATCCACGTATTCAGAAGCTTTTGGAGTGATGTTTGCTGGTGAAGGTATGCCTTTGGATTTGCTGAAAACTTGATCTTTTGTTCTTTTTGGAGTTCTTGGCTTTTTAGCAAGAGGAACCTTCCTCTGATTTCGTCCATTGGAGTTGAATCCATGGGTACCACAGAAATGGGGGTTGCATGAACCACATCTTCCTTGTTGAGGATTTCTTCAGAAATGTTAGGGTTTTGAGACATTTTCGAAGGAGGTGGATGAAGAGTTTTAGGTTTGATGAGTTCTGAAAAACAGTTAGAGAATGCAATTCGTTTTTGAGAGTATGATGAGAATATGGATAGCTGAAAGCAAGCTAATATTTTATAAGTAGCCGTTACTTGGAGAATTTTTAGGAGTAGAATACACAAGGTGCTTGACCAGACTGGTGTTGCCATCTGGTGCTTATGCCACACAATGTCATATGACATGTTGGCACATCTCCATAACTGCTAAATTTCACATAAGCAGATTCTCAATTTACCCCTTAGGTTTTCAAATTGAGTAGCATCCAAGGCTTTGGTAAATATATCAGCCAACTGCAGATTTGTAGCTACATGTTCCAGTGAAATCACTTTCTCTTCTACAAGATCTCTGATGAAATGATGTCTGATATCAATATGCTTGGTCCTGCTATGTTGGATAGGATTCTTTGATATGTTAATTGCACTTAAGTTGTCACAGTACAATGTCATGACATCTTGTGGGACATTGTACTCAGTGAGCATTTGCTTCATCCAAACCAACTGTGAACAACTGCTTCCAGCTGCTATATATTCAGCTTCAGCTGTAGATAAGGATACACAATTTTGTTTCTTACTGAACCAAGAAATCAAATTGTTTCCTAGAAAGAAGCATCCTCCTGAAGTGCTTTTTCTGTCATCAGCACTTCCAGCCCAATCAGCATCACAGAAGCCAGTGAGAATTGGTTTGCATCCATGAAAGTACATTATGCCATAGTCACAAGTACCATTAACATATTTCAGAATTATCTTGACTTGATTAAGATGACTAACTTTTGGATTAGCTTGATATCTTGCACATACACCTACTGCAAATGCTATGTCTGGTCTGCTAGCAGTCAGATATAACAAGCTTCCAATCATACTTCTGTACAGGCTTTGATCTACATTCTCACCCTTGTCATCTTTAGTCAGCTTTAAATGTGTAGGGGCAGGAGTTCTCTTATGAGTAGCACTGTCCATCCCAAATTTCTTGACTATGTTCTTAGCATACTTGCTTTGGGAAATGAACATGGAGTCCTCCACTTGCTTTATTTGCAGTCCAAGAAAGTAGGTTAATTCTCCTACTAGGCTCATTTCAAATTCAGATTCCATCTGATTGACAAAATGTTTAACCATCCTGTCTGACATCCCACCAAAGACAATGTCATCTACATATATTTGAGCAATCATGACATTTCCTTCTTCATCTTTAACAAACAGGGTTTTGTCAATTCCACCTTTCCTGTACCCTTGCTTGATAAGAAAAGTAGTCAGCCTTTCATACCATGCTCTTGGAGCTTGCTTCAGACCATAAAGAGCCTTCTTTAGTTTGTATACATGATTTGGACAGCTTGGATCAACAAATCATTTTGGCTGTTCTACATATACCTCTTCATTAAGATAACCATTTAAAAAGGCACTTTTCACATCCATTTGAAATAGCTTGAACTTTAAGATACAAACAATTCCCAAAAGTAGTCTGATTGATTCAAGCCTTGCTACTGGTGCAAAGGTTTCATCAAAGTCTACTCCTTCAATTTGTGTGTATCCTTGAGCTACAAGTCTAGCTTTGTTCTTTGTAACAACTCCTTGCTCATTTGACTTGTTCTTATACACCCATTTAGTTCCAATCACATTTATGTCATCAGGTCTAGGAACAAGGTTCCACACTTCATTCCTTGTGAATTGACCTAATTCCTCTTGCATAGCACAAATCCAGTATTCATCAGTAAGAGCTTCCTTGATGTTTTTAGGTTCTATTTTAGAAACAAAACAGGAACCTGAAATCACTTCTCTTGATCTAGTGCTTACACCTCTGTTAGGATCACCAATTATCAAATCTTTGGGATGATCCTTCTGGATTCTGATGGAGGGAGGTTTGCTGGATTGTTCTGTCCTTGCATCAGTTTGAGTGAAGTCAGAATGATCACTCTTTTCTTCAGCTTCAGTCTTGATATCAGCAGATGTTCCAACATCTTCTGGAACATTTGTAGGAGCATCATCAATTATCACATTTATGGACTTCATGATAACCTTGGTTCTAAAATTAAATACTCTATATGCTCTGCTGTTTATAGAGTATCCAAGAAAAATCCCTTCATCACTTTTAGGATCCATTTTTCTTCTTTGCTCCCTATCTGCCAGAATATAACAGTTACTTCCAAACACATGGAAGTACTTAACTGTGGGTTTTCTGCCCTTCCAGACTTCATAGATTGTGGACAAAGTTCCTTTCCTTAGAGTAACTCTGTTATGGATGTAACAGGCTGTGTTCATAGCTTCAGCCCAGAAGTACAAAGGTAACTTTTTAGCATGAATCATAGCTCTTGCTGATTCTTGAATAGTTCTATTCTTCCTCTCAACAATCTCATTCTGTTGAGGAGTGATTGGTGAAGAGTATTCATGATTGATTCCTTCTGAAGAACAGAAATCTAAGAATTTTTGGTTCTCAAATTCTTTTCCATGATCACTTCTTATTCTGATCACACATCTGGCTTTTTCCCTTTGTATTCTTTGGCATAAGTCTTTGAATACATCAAATACATCAGACTTTTCTTTGATGAAATTTATCCATGTATGCCTTGAAAAATCATCAACCACCACATAGGCATACCTCTTACCACCAAGGCTCTCAACCTGCATAGGTCCCATAAGATCCATATGCAATAATTCCAAAACTTTGGAAGTTGTCAGATGTTGGAGCTTTGGATGGGACATCTTGGTTTGCTTGCCTATTTGACATTCACCACATATTTTGCCATCATCAATCTTCAGTTTAGGGATACCTCTCACAGCATCCATAGATATGATTTTCTTTATGCCTCTGAAATGAAGATGACCTAGTCTTTGGTGCCATAGTTTCACTTCTTCTTCTTTAGCTAAAGAGCAAGTTGAAGTGAGACTGAAGTCTTGAGGTTCCCACATGTAACAGTTGTCTTTAGATCTGGCTCCTCTCATGACAACCTTTTGTTCTTTGTTAGATACTATGCATTCAGTTTTGGTAAAGTTTACACTGTACCCTTGATCACATAATTGACTTATGCTGATCAGGTTAGCAGTTAAACCTTTAACCAGCAGCACATCATCTAGTCTTAGTACATCTGGACAGTCCAAGGTCCCAACTCCCTTGATTTCTCCTTTAGCTTCATCTCCAAAGGTTACATATCTGGATGAATGTGACTTTAAGTCTACTAGCAGATTCTTCAATCCAGTCATGTGTCTTGAACATCCACTGTCAAAGTACCAGTCTTCTTTAGCTGATACTCTTAGTGATGTATGTGCTATATATGCAACACCTTTCTTTGACCATTTGAGTTGAGATTTCTTTTGATACCTCTGCCCTGTGTATTGTTCATCAGTAGAGCTCCAAGGTTGTTTGTTGATCTTGTTCTTGGGTATGTAGCTTTGATCAGCATGAAGACTAGATTTTGGTCTCCATACCTTCTTGATGACCTCTGTCTTCTGCTTAGGAGGTTGCTGATCTCTTTGATGTCTATGCAGCACTTTCTTGGTAACTTCTATCTTCTGCTTAGGAGGTTGCTGATACATCTGATTTGGATATCCATGCAACTTATAGCAATGAGGTTTGATATGTCCAAATCTTCCACAATGATGACATCTCCATCTTTGATACTTCTTCTTCATTATGTTCTTTTCAGAATGTTGAGACATCTGTTGGAACATTATGTTTGACTTTGTGTTCTTTTCATGATGTTGAGGCATCTGTTGGGACATCTTGTTTGACTGTATGGACTTTGAAGTAGTTTTTCTAGAGCTAGCTTCATCCTTATGAACTCTGTTAAATCCCAGTCCACTTTTATCCCCTGAATGCTTATTGTTGTTGAGAATAACATCCAGTGTACTTGAGCTACTGTTCAGCATTCTAACAGATTTGGACATGTGTTCCAACTTGGAGTTGAGAAGACTTACTTCACTTTTCAAGGTGTCAATGATTTCTAGATCACTTGCTTTTTCATCCTTTAGTGCCTTAATCTGCTTCTTTAGCTTTATACTCTCACTGCATATTTCAGTGCTTCTTTTGAATAGTTCTCTGTATGATTGCTCAAGTTCTTCAAAAGTAAGATCCCCATCACTGGATTCACTTTCAGATTCACATAATCCAGCTAGAGCAGTGATATGCTTAGCTGATTCTTCTTCTGAATCACCTCCTGAGTCTTCATCAGACCAGGTTACAGAGAGTCCTTTCTTTTGCCTTTTTAAGTAGGTAGGACATTCATTCCTGATGTGTCCATATCCTTCACATCCATGGCATTTAATTCCTTTTTCTTGACCGGTCTTTTCATCATAATTTGACCTTCTATTAGCATCATAAGGTCTTTTGTTCTCAGAAGAGTTTGTGTATCTTCCACTGGGTTTGGATTTGTCTTCCATCTTTCTGAGAATCTTTTTGAATTGTCTTCCAAGCATAGCAATGTTGTCTAATAAGCTTTCACCAGTTTCTGATTCATCATTTTCTTCTTCTTCATCAGTATTTGTCACCAAGGCTATGCTTTTGTTCTTCTTTACATTTGTGTCATTCATTCCCATCTCAAATGTTTGAAGGGAACCAATGAGCTCTTCAACTCTCATTGTGCATATGTCTTGAGCTTCTTCTATTGCTGTGACTTTCATGTCAAATCTTTTTGGCAAAGATCTGAGAATCTTTCTTACAAGCTTTTCATCAGTCATCTTTTCTCCCAAGGCTCCAGAAGTATTGGCTATTTCTAAGATGTTCATGTAGAATTCATGAATTGTCTCATCTTCCTTCATTCTCAAGTTTTCAAACTTGCTGGTGAGAAGTTGAAGTCTTGACATCTTTACCTTTGATGTTCCTTCATGAATTGTTTTGAGAGTGTCCCAAACATCTTTGGCCAGCTCACAATGATGCACAAGTCTAAATATGTTCCTATCAATGCCATTGAATAAAGCATTTAAGGCCTTGGAGTTGCCTAGTGCTGAATCTTCTTCCTCCTTACTCCATTCTTCTTCAGGTTTCAACACTTTTGCTTCATCTTTGGTTTCTTGGACAGGATGTTCCCATCCATTGTTGACTGCTTTCCAGGCCTTGTTGGCAAGTGATCTTAAGAATGCAATCATTCTTGGCTTCCAGTAGTCATAATTAGATCCATCCAGTATAGGTGGTCTATTTACTGATCCTATATCTCTGTCCATGTTTCCAGAATTTGTATTCCCTAGATCTCACCCAGTATAAACAGGCAGGGTGCCTGCTCTGATGCCAATTGAAATTCTGTGATCAGGTATGAGATGTCAAATGAGATGTTCCAACACTTGACAAATTTAACCAAAACTTAAAGTGCAAGAAAATTAAACAACGCAGTAGTTTGTTAACCCAGTTCAGTGTATAACCACACTTACATCTGGAGGCTACCAAGCCAGGAGGAAATCCACTATAAGTAATATTAATTCTAGACTTAAACCACCCAGTTTAATCTTTCACTTAATATCTACCCAATGCAATTTCTACCTAAGACACAACTTAGATATGAGTACCAACTCACTCCCCCTCAATCACACAGTGATCTTGTTTACAAGTTTAATAAAATTGAAGTCATACTTCAAACAAAACAGCTTGATCTTACTTCACAGTTTCAATCAAGACACAAATACACTTTTGCTTAAAAGCTCATAAAGTGGTACAATAAAAACAACCTGCTATTAAAATACACAACACCCTATTTTGTCTTCTGAAATTCGTACTCAATTCTGAGATATTCTGTTGCTTAAATAGGTGTATGGATTTTGGGCTTTCTGTAGGTTAATCCAGTCCTAAAACGCATGCAGCTTCCACCTTGAATTAGGGTTTGTTACTTCCTAGATTCTAGGTGATTTAGTTCTTCTGATTATGCTGAAGTCTCATAACAACACTCCCTACAGATACGCCTTATTCTGTTTTTGTCCATCCATAATTAATTCCAGATAACTTTCCTTAAATTACTCAGATCAGTTAGTCATTAATTAAATCTGGTAGCAGGTTTGAGATGTCACAACATCTGTTGGGACATCCTGAAAAACTGAACTTAAAACATTTACACAATGTCCCAACATCTGGTGTAACATCCTGAATTAAGTTCTTATACTCTGTTTGATAATGTCCCAACATCTGATAGGACATTCTGAACTGAATTCAACAATTCTTGTTGGTCAAAAATTCTGCCAATTCTAAACATCTACACTTTCTAATGGTTGATATCCTTGAATGACATTGTAAACGTATTGAAAAATGGAGAAAATTTTCAATCATCAATATAATTGGGAAGCGTTTCTCTCTTTTGGGAAGATCAAAGGTTCAACATACAGATAATATCACCATGGTTGCATATTAAAATCGTGAATAAAAATTTAGAAAATTAGAAAAAATGTTGTTGCAATGATTTAAATCTTGTACCATTAACTTTATCACCACAATTGAAAGCCTCAACCATGATTAAAGCATTTAAAAAAATCAAAATATGCATCTGGTAACAAATATTACAACGGTGGATGCCTCAACCATGTTGATCTGGGCGTTATTGTTTGCGCGTTTTGTAGTAGTGTGTTCAGATTTTGTTTAATTCATTTGGCAACAGATATTGTAACGCCCCAAATTTTAGTTAATTATTTTATTCGGTATATTGTGTGTTGGTGTGGGTAGAATAATAGATTATCGAATATAATTTTAATTTGAGAATTATATTATGGTGGATAATTATATATTAAGAAAAATAAATAAATGGAATAAAATATGAGGTAAAGGGCAATATGGTCATTTGACGAATGTAGTAAGGGTAAGAGTGGAAGTCCCTAAGTTGGTCTAAGGGATTAAGTTGTAAAAAGAGGAAACATATCATATTCTGAAAAAGGGGAAGAACATGCGTGAAAGTTGTGAAGAGGAGAAGAAGAGGAAATGGCTTGATCGTGAAGAAGAATTTGCGAGGAAGAGAAATTCTCGTCAAAAATCAAGGTAAGGGTGGGATTCTTCCATCTCTAAGGGTTTTATAATGGGAATTGGGTAGGTTGAAGATGAGACGTTGGGGTTTTGGTGGTTAAGTAGGTTTTTGGGTTAAGTTGTTGTTAATTTGTTTTTGTTGATTGATAATGTCATGAATTAGGTGATAAAATGAGTATTACTATGAATTTTGGCTGTGAATTGGTGTTTTGGGGATGAAAATCCGTGTAGGTTTGAGTGCGGAACGTAGAGTGGAGAACTGCGAAATTATAGAGCTCGCTTAGCAAGCTGGAGCTCGCTTAGCGAGCAAGTTAGTTTGTGGGAAAGGGCAAGAGTCAGTGAGTTTCTCGCTTAGCAAGCAAGGACCCTCGTTGAGCGAGACCTAGAGCGTGAAAAGTTAATTTTTAATTTTGAGAAATTCCTTAAAATTACCTAAATGAGTTAGTAATGTCTAGGAATCGTTGTGGTGCAGTTGAATGTAGTGAAAGATGAGTTATACACCTAAATTGTAGAGATAATTAGTATAACTCGTATAATGAACGTAGTTAGGATGTTTATTGGTTTTCGTTGTTGTTATGAGTCATTGTTGTTGTGATGAGTTGCGTACTATTATTGTTGTTAATATATGTATATGGGATATGGTGTGGTATGTGTTGTTGTTCGGTTATGGTGGTTGAAGTTGATTTATATGGTTATATGCTAGAAATGCATGATGTCAATGATAATTGCGATGATAATGAATTGTTGTATGTTGATTGGTGTGGTTATGAGTAGTCGTGTATGAATTGGTGTTGTTGATGTTGTATAATGAAATCATTGCATGTATGCATGTATGTCATTAGTGTTGCATGATATGTTGCATAGTTGGTTAACATACCAAGGTGGGGTATGTTAGTTGTTGTGATGTTGGTGCGATCATGAAATATGGATCGTATGAGGGTGTGAACATGAAATAGGGATCATATTGGACCATGAAATAGAGGTTGATGGTGTGATCATGAAATAGGGATCAAATGGAACCATGAAAGAGGGGTCGAGAGTTCCGACGAGAACTGGATCTTGAAATAGAGACCGGATATGGTACTGCATGCATAGAGTAAAGTAGGGTCTCATTGCATGATTGTTGTTATCGTCGATGTATATGATGTTGTTGTTGATGATGATGTATATAATGTTGTTGATATATAAGATGTTGTTGATGTATATGATGTTGTTGATGTATATGATGTTGTTGTGGATAAGATGTAGTTGTGTGGTGTGGGTAGAGAAGTGGTGTCTTATTTCTTATACTTGATAATTCTTATTATATTACTCTTTTATGGTGTAAGTATCTCACCCCTTCTGTTTGAATGTTTCCCCTATGTTGGTAACATGAAGGTGAGCATGATAGGTCGAGTGGTGGTTAGAGAGGTCGGGGTACTTCATGTCATTAGGATGTCGGCTCTGATACGTTGCTTTGGGTGTCGGGACGACGTTGTTTTTATTTGTTTATTTCTTTCAGAAAACATTTTTTGTAATCGAATTATGACTGATGTTGCTTTAAGAATATTTTTCATTGCATGTTGAACAAGTTTTTTTGAAAACGTATCATGGAGCCAAGTTGTTTTTGAAGTTGAATTGTGACACTCAAATATTTAGTTGAGAAAAAATTCACTCTGATTTTAATAATAATTCCGTGGGGTAATTTGAGTGTTACAGATACGAAACAGAAGTAAAGTAAATAATCACCAAAAGACACAAAAGATTTATCCAGGTTCCTCCCTAAACCGAGATTAGTCTAGTCCCCTTGATCCGCAAGAGATTTTCATTATAATCACTCAGATTACAAACCCCTGTGTCTTTACACAAGTCTTTTACAATTGCTCAGACCCATGTTATGAGACTTTCCTTGCTTATAGCACATGTCAAAGAGTTATCCTTGATCAAGCCCTCTGATCCAAGCTTCCTGCTTCAAGATCCTCTAGCTCAGACATCCTTTTGCTTATAGCACATGTTCAAGACTTCCTTGCATAGAAAGACTGTCCATGGCTAACTGATTATCTTCTGACCAAGCCTCATGTTCCATTGGTCATCCACACTGAGACTTAACCCACTTTGGCCACACCTGAGAATTCTTGCTCAATCAGACTAGCTGAATATGACTTTCACAATTCAAACACTTAAGTAATGAGAATCATGTGGCTTAAGCATCTTGGCTCAAGACTTGTTGCTTGAATCCTAACAAGACAAGACTTTTTGCTCAAGCAGATAACAAGAGACTTATTATAAACTACTTAAAGACTCAGCAGAATAGAGAACAAGGTGTACATGATAAAAGTATCAGAGGTACTGGAAATCACCATAACAAAGAACTAGTTTTCAAGAAAAATAAATTAGTTTTCTTTGTAACATCAGAGTTTGAGGTTTGTAAGCTCCCCCTAAGTCAAACAGTTCCAAGATTAAGGTTTGTAAGCTCCCCCTTAGTTCCATATATAAGAAAATTCAAATAACTACATTTTAACTTCTTTTGGCAACAACAAAATAGGAGGTTTGTAAGCTCCTTTTGAGTCTCATAGAATAAGATAATGGTTTGTAAGCTCTTACTTATCACTATGTACTTGAGAGTTAAAATATGTTGTCCATTTTAACCTTCTTTAGCAACACCAAAATATGAGGTTTGTAAGATTCTTTTGGGTCTGATAAGTCAAGTCAGAGGTATGTAAGCTCAGCCTTAAACTTATTTACAAGAAAGTTAAAATTATGTGCTCGAGCATGCAATCACCAAAAATAAGAAAATAAAAGACCAATATGTACAACTGAATGGGGTATTCAATGGGTTCAAATTCCACTTAAATACTTAATATTTTCTCCCCTTTTGTCACATCAAAAAGAGTAAAAAAGAAAGAAGAAAATAATATAAATAAAAGAAGAAAGAGAACGAAAAAAATTACTCAACTAATGAAATACAAAACATCATTACTTGATTAGTTTCCAAGGAGAAAGAATAATAAAGCAATAATAGTAATTATAGTTTACATAATACGCACATTCAAACATTAGTGGTAGTTACACTTCCAATAATCAAGCAATGATTAATGATCGTCTCTTAGTATTAATGAAAGCCATTATAAAAATCCAGCCTCACAATCTCTTTTTACCAACAACTTCTCGTAGAAATGGAATTCTCAGCTGAGAGTCGTATCTCATATGTGGTAATAGAAGAAACCGAGAGCTCTACAAACTATGAGGGTTAGTCCCTTCAGTTGCAAGCAGCAACTGGATCTTCAACTTATGAGCCCCTCCCTCCACCATCCCATTCTTCAAACGAGGCTACGTCTACAGAGTAAGAACAACCTTCAGAAGAAGGTTCTCCTAATTTTGTTCTGAAGCCTCAGAAGAAGAAAGTGAAGAAGAAAAAGAAGAAAGGCAAGAAACTTGACTACTCTAACCCATAGCCAGAAGAAGAATAGGAACTTGTTGATATTGAGGATAAGGAGGTTGATTATGGCTACAATGGACGGTACTTCTACAGAGATGCCATGGCTAGATATTTAATCTAGACTAGGACATGTTGTATTATTTTAATGTAATCCTTTGTTTTGCTCGATCAATAAAAAGTTCATGTTACCTTAAACCGAGTATTGTTTGCATGCATGTCTATCTAGTAATTAACTCTTAAGACATTCTGAACAAACATTAATTAAGTAAAACAATACAAAATTGATAGTTAGAAACTGATTAAACATAAACTCATGGCTATTAAAATAATCTTTAAATATGTCAGACTGTTAGATACAATATTCAAGAGTTATCATTAAAGTATTGACAAGATTTGACCAACACATAAATAATATTAAACTCATAACAGTTGCAACAACATGTCTATAAAAAGGACTCGTGTAAGCCTTTTTTCATCATCATTTAATCCCTAAAACACTACTAAATGCAACAATTCAATCAAATAAAGGCGAAACAACATCAGAAGAATCTGCAAACAACTCAATCAAAAATGCAACACTACTGAATGCAACAACTCAATCAAAGAAAGGATAAACAACATCAGAAGAATCTGCAAACAAGCATACAACTTCTGAAACACTCTCTTCTTCAAGATCCTTTGTGAATACATGTAGAAGAAAGATATATTCTGGGTCCAGACGCAGACAACAGCTGAAGAAAGAGACCTTAGAGTTTGACAGGGAAGAATGGCAAAAATTTTTAGATAATCTTGATATGTCAGATGATCATAGGGAGTTCCTTAGGGCAAATCCAACAAAGTAGAGAATCTAAAATTTCTTGTAATTTGTCCTTTCATATTATTGAAAAAAGTGCATTCAAAAAGTTATTTTCTCCTATTCCTTTTGGAAAATTCTTTTGAACAACACATAATGTAAATTGAATAGTTAAAACTGAACACAAGCATAAACTAACAAAAAATTAATAATAAGAAGCTTTATTCATTAATTTAAAAAAAATACAAAGCATAACTAAGCAAAATCCTAGCATCAAAATCTTTCATAAATAACTTCAAACTTGTTTCTCTAAATCTTAGATGAACTAGCCTCAGAACTTATGCTACCCCCTACTGAACAAGTAATTCAAAAATCACTCGTCCATAATGTCGTACCCTAAATTTTAACCCGAAGTATTTTTTGTCGGTCTAAAAGTCAAAGAGGGACTCTTTTGACCTTTTAGAAGGACTTTTGAATTTTTCAAGTTTTATTCTTAAATCTAATAATTGCAAAATGAGTCCTAAGTTCTAAATGTTTATCATAATTTTTGGGGTTATTTTTTTAACAAAAAGGGGTTATATTAGGTTAATTAATAAATATTATTATTATATTGAATATATTATTTTTGGGTTTAATAATTAGTTTTTGTTTAAAGTATCATTTTGGATTTTTTTTTTCATCATTATGGGTAGGAATTTTGGTTTCTTCTTTTAAAATAAAAATATTATTATTATTGTTATATTAATATTTTGAGATTTAATAATAATAATATTATTACTAATATTGTTATTTTGTTTTATTAAAATTGTTATCATTTATTGTTAAAAGTAAATATTTTGGATTTAATAATAATAATATTATTACTAATATTATTATTAGTTTATTTATTTATTTTATATGTTGGATTTTATTAAATAATAAGTTAAGAGGGTTTTTTATGGATTATATTATATTTTATTAATATCGAATTTTATCATTATTATTTTTATTTAATATTATAATTTTATTTTGGGCCAGATCTAAGCTCCTAACCCTAATTGTAAGCTTATAAATAGGACATCAGTCTCTCCTATTTTTTTACCCACAATTCACATAGAAAAAACCTAACCGTTGTTGTTCTTCACATCGAAGAACAACAACAACTAAACCCTAAAAAACTCCTACCAGCTTGTATTCTACCTAGGATAAAGGGAAAAGATCGATTCGGAGATCAGAATTTGAGGCGTGCATATCAGAGCAAAAAACAAGGATCGAATCAAAAGGGATTACTTGATTCACCGGGATAAACCTCGATCCCGTAGATTAGTTTCCTATGAGTATCGCAATTTTTGTTTGACATTCTTTGATAATCGTACTGTTTGTGGGATTGTGTTTATATAAAGTATGACATGTTTGTATGTCGTGTTTAAAATGCATATATGATTTCATTTTTTTTAATGGAGTGCTTTATATAATTTTAAATTAAGCTTTTTATTTCAATTAAGAGTTTTTACAAATTCTTAATAGGTGTTATATAAGAAAAAAAACGTGAATTAAAATCTCGGTTTTGGTCCCTTATGGTAGTTATGAATTCACTGGTTATTATCGTCGTTGTAATCGCCATGCAAGATCATATAATCATTTGTTTTTAACCACAAGATGAAACAATTAATAACCATTATTTTCAACTTCTAAAATTCAAAACCAAATCAATAACTAATGGAATTATATCTTGGTTTTATAAAATTTGTTAAGACGAAGTTTTAAGAAAAATTTGTTTTAAGTTAATTCGGAATTTTTAAGGAAATTTGTTTAAATTAATATACAAATGAAAGGAGAAACATATTAATTAGAATTCTTAATTTCAAGGTTGCTAACCAATTTGTCAATATTAGTGTTTAAATCTAAACTTGTTAATAATATTATGTTACAAGCAATTACAAAAATTAAAAGTAGGATGGAATAATCATAACAATTTTCAAACACGAATTTTTAAAGAAAAATTTGAGAAATATAGTGAACTCATAACCACAATAATCTCTTTGTTTTAAACCCAGAACAACAATAATTCAGTAAACCTCCAAATCTCAGACAAAGAAAAAAATTGAAGTACAAGATCAAAATCATACACAAATCTAAATGAAAAGACAATATTAAACAAATCCGTAACAATAATAATAACAATAGGATGAACGTTATGTCTCCTCCTTTTTTTTCATTAAATATTTATTCATGGAAATAAAATATAATTATTAGGGGTTAGTTAATTATAATAATTGGGTTGATTCACAAATTTATTAGTTTATAATGGATGTACGTTTCTTCTATATATTAAAAATAATCAAAAAGTGTATAATTTCTAATTTACTGTTAGGGTTACTATAACTTTAATTTTTTGGTTATTTAATTAATTTTATAATTAATAATTTGGGTTTAATTTTTAATCTTAGGTTTATTTAATTAATTTCATAACTAATGATTTAGGTTTAATTTATAATCTTGGGTTTATTTAATTAATATTAAAATTAAGAATTTGAGTTCAATTTGAAATCTTAGATTTATTATAATTCTATAATTTATAGATTTTGAGTATAATTTACAATTTAGGGGTTTATTACATTTTTATTTTGGGGGCTTTTTTTTACGTAAATTTGGATTTTGGTTTATATTTACTGTAATGTTTAATTAGATTTAGGTTATTTAACTTAACTTATTTCTTTAATTAAAAAATTTAGATTTATAATATATTTATAATTTTCTTGGATTTAAAATATGGCTTTATTAAATTTCATAATAAGAAATAAGGGTTTATAAATATGGGGAAAATATAATTATTAGTTCTTGAGTTTTTAATTCGAAAATATTTGGTTAAAAATGGAATCAATATATTTAGGATTAGAAAATAGAATAATTACTTAAAATATTTTGATGGTTTAGGGATTAATCAATAGTTATAATTAGGGATTAATAATATCTTGGATTAGGGAAATAATATATTGATCAATAAATTACTGTGTAAAATAATTAAGAAAGAATTTAACGGTTAAAATTATCTAATTGGGATATTAGTAATTTGAGGTTAATAGAATATTTAGAGTTAACTAATGATATTATATTTATTATTTTGGGATTTATTATAATAAATTTGGGTTTGATTTACTTAATTTATTTAATTAATTTTATAATAAAGAATTTGAGTTTAAAATCTTGGGCAATTTTATAATAAATAATTTGGGTTTTTTTCTTTCAATTAATTTTATAATTAAGAATTTGGGTTTATTCAATTAATTTTATAATTAAGAATTTGGGTTTAATTCATAATTAATAAATGTTGGTTTATTGATTTTTTATATAAATTGGGATTTATTTACTTTTATAATGAATTTAAGTTTATTCTAATTTTGGGGCTTATTAACAAGTGAGGATCTTATCTTTCTAAACGTGGGTTTATTTTATTTTAAAGTTAAATTTATAATAATAAACTTATTTTTACCTTTGGGTTTGTCTTATTTTCAATAAATGAGGGTTTATTTTATGTTTTTATCTTAATGGAGTTTTTTTACTTCATTAAAATATGAGATATAATACTTTCTATTATTATAATTTTTGGGATATAAATAAATGGATATACAATATTGTTAAAGATGGGATTTTAATGTTTAAACTCGGATTTTAAAAAATAGGGTTTTACTCATTAGTATAAAATTATTTTTAATTACTAAATAAATAATGGAATTATTTAATTTATTTTTTTGGGTTTAATTTATATCTTATAATATAAAATATTTAAGGGATTGACATAACAGATATTTAAAGGGGTTTCATAAGGGGTACTAATGGGGATTTTATAAAAGGAATTAAGGTTTTTAAAATGAAGATTAACAAGATTTTAATTAGGGTTTAAGAATTTAGTTAATGGGTAGTAAAGGATTAGGACGTAGGCATTGGATTTTTGAACAATTACCCTAGCGAGTAAAATTATGATTAAATTAGGTTTATTTGGAATTTATAATTATGAAATTTATAAAAAACAAACAAAATATACCCTAGAAACCTAAAAAGGATCCTATTGGATACAATAGAAGTGAGAGGTGTCTAACACCTTCCTCCCACTTAACTGACTCCCGGACCTTAGGATTTAGGTTTATCTTTATTTCCCTTAAAAATAGGATGGCGACTCTAAAATTTATGTCGGCCGCGACACATAAGGAACGGGGAAAGTATTTCATTCTTGAAAATAAGAAAAAGACTTCTTCAAATGATCAAACATAACTTGAGGCAAATCAATCTTCAAATCTGAATTGAGAAGAAGAAGCGGGTCTTGTTCTATATGGCCCACTAGGTCTAAATCTTTATCCTTAGGCAATAAATTTGAGTTCAGAATCTGACACCAAACAACAGCTTCTTGAAGAAGATTTGAGACCTTTGATGCCTTAAAATGATTTACGAAGATACTCCAGGTAAGAAGATAGTAGTCCCAAAAAGAAGTTCCTGGAATCTCACCAATCTCTTCACAATTGATTACATTAGAAATTGATTTAGAATAAGCTGTAATAGAAACACTTGTTATTCTAGACAAAGTAACACACTCTAAATTTAGCTCTTGAATGGAAACATTAACCTAAAGCTCTTTTACAAGACTTGGATAATTAAAACCACAAAGCATCTCAAAGTAGCCATCACATCCTTGTTCAGACACAATCTTCCAGAAGTTGAAACCAATCTTAAGCAACTCATTAAAATCCACATATTTTTCATTGATGAGAACCAATTGATTCAAAGTAGAATTAGTTGAGGTAATCATCTCTGTAACATCCCGATTTCATAATTTAATTATTTATTTAATTATGTAGATGTTTAGAATTGGCAGAATTTTTGACCAACAAGAAGTGTTGAATTTAGTTCAGGATGTCACATCAGATGTTGGGACATTGTATCAGTTAATGAAATAAGTTCAGTTTACAGGATGTCACACCAGATGTTGTGACATTGTATAAGTAAATGAAATAAGTTCAGTTTTCAGGATGTCACACCAGATGTTGTGACATCTCAAACCTGCTACTAGAATTAATTAATGACTAACAGAACTGAGTAAATTAAGGGAAGTTATCTGGAATTAATTATGGATGAATGAAACAGAATAAGGCGCATCTGTAGGGAGTTTTGTTATGTGACTTCAGCATAATCAGAAGAACTAAATCACCTAGAATCTAGGAAGTAACAAACCCTAATTCATGGTGATGATTGCATGCGTATCAGGATTGGATAAACCTACAGAAAGCCCAAAATCCAAACACCTATTTAAGCAACAGAAACTCTCAGAATAGAGTACGAATTTAAGAAGACCAAATAGGGTGTTTTGTATTTTAATAGCAGGTTGTTTAATTGTACCACTTTATGAGCTTTTAAGCAAAAGTGTATTTGTGTCTTGATTGAAACTGTGAAGTAAGATCAAGTTGTTTTTGTTTGAAGTATGACTTCAATTTTATTAAACTTGTAAACATATCACTGGGTGATTGAGGGGGAGTGAGTTGGTACTCATATCTAAGTTGTGTCTTAGGTAGAAATTGCATTGGGTAGATATTAAGTGAAAGATTAAACTGGGTAGTTTAAGTCTAGAATTAATATTACTTATATTGGATTTCCTTCCTGGCTTGGTAGCCTCCAGATGTAAGTGTGGTTATACACTGAACTGGGTTAACAAATTCCTGTGTTGTTTAATTTTCCTGCACTTTAAGTTTTAGTTAAGTCTTCAAGTGTTTAAACATCTCATTCGACATCTCGTACCTGATCACAGAATTACAAATTATTTATGAATATGTGGTATTGTGTGGTATTTTGTGGTGAAATTATTTTATTTAAATAGTGATATTAGGATAATTGAATATTATCTAAATATTATTATTAAAATAAGATAAAGAGTTGGAGACCTTAAGGGTAACTTTGTCTTTTGAGAAGGTCATGAGAAGGGAATACAAATAGTTTTCTCATAACTCGTATTTTGTAAGGATTGAGAGAGTACTCTGAAGAACAAGGAGGCTAAGGTTGAGAATTATTCAAGAAGCGATCGGAGAGCTCAATTGACTAAGGTATGGGGAGTAATTTTCTATTCAATATCTAAAATGTATATGTAGGTCTTATGAGAAAGGGGATTTTTGAGGAAAACCTTAGGGTTAGGAGGATTGTTAGTAGAGTTTGATGAATTGATGTTGGTAGATGTTGTAGTTAATGAATATATAATGATAATAGGAGGTAAAACTGAATTATGTGTTTTTATGTTGTTAAATGATGGTTTTGGATGAATTTTGTCGCAGCTGAGTCGTGTTTAAAATCGCAGGGTTTTTGTCAAAAATCACCGTCTCGCTTAGCGAGCGAATGAAATTTTGAGAATTCTGTAACCCGTGACCAGCTCACTTAGCGAGCACGATGCCCGCTTAGCGAGACCTGGCACTTTTTGAAATATGTTTTCTTCTCCCAAAGGATTCCAAATGATTTATTTTGTTGCCTTATGTTGCTATGATGTTGATGTGAATTCTTGTCGTGATGTATTATGCTAAATGTGTAAAAAATTGTAATTAAATGATGTTTAGATGATTATGTTGTATTATGATGATATGTAATATTGATTATATGAGTAGGAAAAATATTAGATGTATGAATGATTAATGATGAATGCGGATGCAATAGTTGATGAGTTTGAATGATGTATGATTGTATTGCATCTTGCATTCATGGCATAATTATATTGAGGCTTTGGTCTGTTGGTAGCTTCAATCCCATTGTGAGGATTGAAGTGATATGTTGCTTATGTTATGCTGCCTTATGGAGGGTTGATGATCCAGTGTCCATTCATGATGATGTTTCAGTACCACATGCATATTATGAGGATTGCATTTCATTCTTGGTGGCATATCATGATTGCATTTATTTTGTGATGACGTGATTGATTTTGTTGTATATGGGTGAGACTTGACGTAATTGATCTATTGGTGTATGTTGTCTTATAACTCCTTCTTTATATTATTTATATTGAATGTGAATTTACTCACCCTGCCTCCCTTTTATGATGGTCTATTATGCCGTCCTACAGATACTCAAGAATAGCTTGGTATATGGATGCAGCTTGGAGTATATGTCCTTTTGTCCTTTATAGAGTCTAGGGTGGTGTCCTGCTCTGTGTCATGTAACATTGGGAACGCTTAGATGTTTTGTTGGATTTTGTCTGTTTTAATACGTGACGATGACGTTTTGGATTAACAATCGAATCTTTATAATATGTTGATTAAGTTGTTGAATGATGATCCGTTGTGTAGAAATGATGTTGAATATTAATTACGATGCATGTTGTAAACTGTATTACGAAATAGGACACATAAATGAGTTTTAATTGATGATTTGATGAAATATGATGTCCTTTATGTTGAGAACTCTAATTTTCTTGAATAATTTTGTATTATTATGTTGTGGGGTAAAAAAGGGTGTTACATTAGTGGTATCAAAGCAGGTCGGTTTGTCCGGTCGTGTGTCGTTGTTGTCGGTCTGTTGTCGGTTGTTACTTGTTAACGATTATTTTTTTCTGATGTTGTGAGTGTTGTGTAGAATGGTTGGAAACAACACACGTGCTTTAGAGAAGTTTCAGAGTAATAATCTGCCGGTTTTTAAAGGAGATTATGACCCGCATAATGCACAGAAGTGGCTCAAGAAGATTGAGAAGATTTTTAGAGTGATGACATGTACGGATGCGTAGAAGGTAAGTTTGGTACCCACATGTTGTCAGAGGAGGCTGAAGACTGGTGGGCAGCATTTGGAGGATGTTGGTATTGTGGTGACCTGGACAGTGTTCATGAGGGAGTTTCTTGGGAAGTATTTTCCGGAAGATACTCGTGGTAAGACGGAGGTGGAGTTCCTTGAGTTGAAGCAAGGAAACATGATGGTGGTAGAGTATGCTGCTAAGTCCGAGAGGCTAGTGAAGTATTGTCCTCACTACAACTGTGTTGATGCTGAACTTTCTAAGTGTATCAAGTTTGAGAATAGGCTGAGACCAGAGATCAAACAAGGGATCACATGTTAGCAGATCTGTAGGTACACTGAGTTGGTGGACAAAAGTAGAATCTATGGTGAAGACAGCCGAGCTCGATCTGCTCACTATAAGCACTTGAGTGAGAGGAAAGAGAAAGGCCAGTTTAGAGGAAAGCCTTATGTGACTCCAGTTGAGAAGGGGATGCATAAGGTTTCATATGGGAAGAAGAAAAGTGGGGGAGCATGTTACATTCCTCCCAAGTGCTACAAATGTGGAGAATCCGGTCATAAGTCTTACATGTTCAGTAATCCAGTGTTGTGGTGCTACAAGTGTGGCAAAAGAGGTTATCGGGTTGGTGATTGTCCAGATTAAGGTCCAACTTGTTTTAACTATGGTGAACAAGGGAATATCAGTACCCAATGTCAGAAGCCTAAGAAGACTGCTACTGTTGCTCATACCAATGGCAGAGTGTTTGCTTTGAGTGGTTCTGAAGTTCCTAAGAAGGACAACTTGATTCAAGGTACATGTTTTATTAATGGTGTTGAGTTGATTACAATTATTGATACTGGTGCTACACATTATTTTATTTCTCTTGAATGTGCTAATAAGTTGAGTTTGACGTTGTCTAGTATGAATGGTGGTATGGTAATAGAAACGTCAGCTAATGGTTTTGTTACTACTACATATGTGTGTTTGAACTGTCTTTTAACTATTTTTGAGAAGGACTTCTTGATGGATCTGGTGTGCTTTCCTTTACACCAAATCGATGTTATTCTTGGAATGAACTGGCTAGAGTTTAATTTTGTGCATATCAATTGTTATGTGAAGACTGTGGAGTTTCCTGAACTTGATGATCATGGTGAATTAATGGTCTTGACGGCTAAGCAAGTAGATGAACTATTAGAAGGCGAAGCTCAAATGTTTGTATCATTTAAAGTCAAAGGGAAGACTCCGAGTATTGAGTTACCGGTTGTTCAAGAATTTACATATGTGTTTCCGGAGGCCATAAGTGATTTGCCTCCAGAACATGAAGTTGAATTTGCAGTGGATTTATTACCTGGTACTAGTCCTGTGTCTATGGCTATGTATCAAATGTCTGTTGTGGAATTGAGTGAGTTGAAGAAGTAACTGGAAGAATTGTTAGAAAATAAGTTTGTTCGACCTAGTGTTTCTCTTTGGGGTGCTCCTGTGTTGTTGGTCAAGAAATAATATGGTAGTATAAGGATGTGTGTTGATTATCGGCAGTTAAACAAAGTTATTATTAAGAATAAGTATCCACTTCCGAGGATCGAAGACCTGATGGATCAATTGGTAGAAGCTTGTGTGTTCATCAAGATTGATCTGAGATCTGGTTACCATCAGATTCGTGTTAAGTCTGGTGATATTCTGAAGACAACTTTCAGCACGAGATATGGTCATTATGAGTACACTATGATGTCGTTCAATGTATCCAATGCATCCAGTGTGTTCATGGAATACATGAATCAAATCTTCCATGAGTACTTGGATAAATTTGTGGTGGTTTTTATTGATGATATCTTGATTTATTCCAAGACAAAAGAGGAACATGCAAGGCATTTGAGTATTGTGTTGCAAGTGTTGCGAGAGAAGAAGTTTTATGCGAAGTTGTTAAAGTGTGAGTTCTGGTTGCAAGAAGTGAGTTTCCTTGGACATGTAATTTCCATTAGTGGAATTTTTGTAGATTCGTAGAAGATTGATGCAGTGTTACAGTGGGAGACTCCTAAATCGACTACTGAGATTATAAGTTTTTCGGGTTTAACAGGTTATTACCGGAAGTTTATTGAGGGTTTTTCGAAGTTGGCGCTACCTTTGACTCAATTAACTCGAAATAGTCAAGCTTATATGTGGGAAGTTGCGCGTGCGAAAAGAGTTTTATAGAGTTGAAGAAGAAATTGATAACTACTCCAGTGTTGATTTTGCTGAATCCGAATGAATCGTTCGTAGTGTATTGTGATGCGTTGCAGATGAGACTTGGAGAAGTTTTGATGTAGAATGGTCAAGTGGTTACTTTTACTTCTAAGAAATTGAGATTTTATGAAAGGAATTATCCTACAAGATTTAGAGTTGGAAGTTGTGGTGTTTGTGTTGAAGATTTGGAGACATTATCTCTTTGGTTCGAAATTTGAAGTGTTCAGTGATCATAAGAGTTTGAAATATTTGTTTGATCAGAAGGAACTGAACATGAGGCGGAGAAGATGGTTGGAATTATTGAAAGATTTTGAATTTGATTTGAATTACCATCTTGGTAAGGCGAATGTGGTTGTACGTGCTATAAGTAGGAAGACATTACATATGTCGATGATTATGGTGAAATAAATCGAAATGATTGAACAGTTCAGAGACATGAGATTATTGTGTGAGACTACTTCTGAGAGTGTGAAGTTAGGAATGTTGAAGTCGACTAGTGAAATTGTGGAAAGGATCCGAGAAGGACAACAATATGATTTGAATTTGGTTGATCAGTTGACTTTGATTAACCAAGGTAACATAGGTGAATTTCGAGTTGATGAGAATAATGTGATAAGATTTTGGGATAAAGTGTGTATTCCTGATGTTTCGGAAATCAAGAAGAGTATTTTAGAAGAAGGGCATCAAAGTAGATTGAGTATCCATCCTGGTGCTACGAAGATGTACCATGATTTGCAGAAATTATTTTGGTGGCCTGGTATGAAGAAGGACTCTGCAGAATTTATGTGTACATGTTTGACTTGTCAAAAGTCGAAGATTGAACATCAGAAACCTTTAGGTATGATGTACTCGTTGAATATTCCAGAATAAAAGTGGGATAGCATTTCCATGGATTTTGTAACAGGTTTGTCGAAGACTGCTAAGGGAAATGATTCGATTTGGGTGATTGTGGATAGATTAACTAAGTCGGCCCATTTCTTGCCAATGAAGATTAATCATTCTATGCATAAGCTAGTTGAGATGTATATTGAAGAGATTGTGAAGTTGCATGGGATACCGTTGAGTATCGTATCATATAGAGATCTGCAGTTTACGTCAAGGTTTTGGAAGAGTTTACAAGATACCTTGGGTACTAAGTTGAGGATGAGCTCTGCTTATCATCCACGGACAGATGGTCAGACAGAGAGGACCATCCAATCTGTAAAGGATTTACTGAGAGCTTATGTGCTGGATCAAAGAGGATATTAGGATAGTAATTTTCCGTTGATTGAGTTTACCTATAATAATAGTTATCATGCTAGTATTGGAATGACACCGTATGAAGCGTTGTATGGTAGATGGTGTCAGACTCCCTTATGTTGGTATGAATTAGGCGAGAGTGTAGTGCTTAGACCTGAGATTATGCAGGAAACGACTGAGAAGATTAAGATGACACAAGAAAGAATGAAGGTTTCTCAGAGTCGACAGAAGAGTTATTATGATAAGAGGAGAAACACTCTTGAGTTCTAAGAGGGAGACCATGTGTTTTTCAGAGTTACTTCGGTGACAGGTGTCGAAAGAGCTTTGATGTCTAGAAAGCTCACTCCGTGTTTTGTTGGTCTGCATCAGATTTCGCAAAGGATCAGAGCGGTAACATATCAGATTTACCGTTGCTTGCGAATTTGCATGATGTGTTCCATGTGTCGCAATTGAGGAAGTATGTGTGTGATCCATCACGTGTGATTTAGATGGATGACATGCAAGTAAGGGATAATCTGACTGTTGAGGCATTACCGTTGCAGATAGATGGCCGATAAATGAAGCAGTTACGAGGAAAAGAGATTGCCTTGGTTAAGGTATTGTGGGTGGACCAGCAGGTGAAAGTTGGACTTGGGAATGTGAATATCAGATGAAAGAGTCGTATCCGACTCTGTTTGTTTTAGGTACATTTTTTAGGACGAAAATTCCTAAAGTGGGGGAGAGTTGTAACACCCTGATTTCATAATTTAATTATTTATTTAAATATATATATGAATGTGGTATTGTATGGTAGTTTGTGGTGTTACAGTGAAATTATTTTTTTTAAATAGTGATATTAGAATAATTGAATATTATCTAAATATTATTATTAAAGTAAAATAAAGATTTGAAGGTCTTAGGGGTAACTTTGTCTTTTGATAAAGGAATACAAATAGTTTTCTCATAACTCGTATTTTGTGAAGATTGAGAGAGTGCTCTGAAGAACAATGAGGCTAAGGTTGAGAATTGTTCAAAAAACGATCGAAGAAATCAATTGACTAAGGTATGAGGAGTAATTTTTAATTCAATATCTATAATGTATAGGTAGGTCTTATGAGAAAGGGGATTTTTGAGGGAAACCTTAGGGTTAGGAGGATTGTTGGTAGAGTTTGATGAATTGATGTTGTAGTTGATGAATATATGATGATAATAGGTGGTAGGATTGAATTCTATGTTTTTATGCTTTTATATGATGGTTTTGGATGAATTTTGTCATAGCTGAGTCGCGTTGAAAATTGCATGGTTTTTGCCAAAAATCATTGTCTCGCTTAGCGAGCGAATGAAATTTTGAGAATTCTGCAACCCGAGCCCAGCTCGCTTAGCAAGCACGATGCCCGCTTAGAGAGACCTGGCACTTTTTGAAAAATGTTTTCTTCTCCCAAAGGATTCCAAATGATTTGTTTTGTTACCTTATGTTGCTATGATGTTGCTGTGAATTCTTGTTGTGATGTATTATGCTAAATGTATAAGAATTTGTAATGAAATGATGTTTAGATGATTATGTTGTATTATGATGATATGTAGTGTAGATGTTTAAGAATTGGCAGAATTTTTGACCAACAAGAAATGTTGAATTCAGTTCAGAATGTCCTATCAGATGTTAGGACATTATCAAACAGAGTATATGAACTTATTTCAGGATGTCTCATCAGATGTTGGGACATTGTGTAAATAACTTAAGTTCAGTTTTTCAGGATGTCCCAACAGATGTTGAGACATCTCAGACCTGCTACCAGAATTAATTATTGATTAACTGATCAGAGATATTTAAGGAGAATTATCTGGAATTAATTAATGATGGATAAAAACAGAACAAGGCGCATCTGTAGGGAGTTTTATATTGAAGATTCAGATTAAAACAGAAGACCTAAATCACCTAGAATCTAGGAGGTAACAAACCCTAAATTCAAGGTGGAAGCTGCTGCGCATTAGGGCTGGATCCTCTACAGAAAGCCCAAATTACAGATACATATTTAAGCAACAGAAACTCATAGAATTGAGTACAAATTTCAGAAGACCAAATAGGGTGTCTAGTGTTTTTAATAGCAGGTGTTTTTATTGTCCACTTTATGAGCTTTTAAGCAAAAGTGCATTTGTGACTTGATTGAAACTGTGAAGTAAGATCAAGCTGTATTGTTTGAAGAATGTCTTCAATTTCATTAAACTTGTAAACTTGATCACTGTGTGATTGAGGGGGAGTGAGTAGGGTACTCTTATCTAAGGTGTGTCTTAGGTAGAAATTGCATTGGGTAGTTATTAAGTGATAGATTAAACAGGGTGGTTTAAGTCTAGAATTAATAATACTTATAGTGGATTTCCTCCTGGCTTGGTAGCCTCCAGATGTAGGTGTGGTTATACACTGAACTGGGTTAACAAACTTCTGTGTTGTTTACTTTTCTTGCTATTTAAGTTTTGGTTAAATTTGTCAAGTGTCCTATCAAGTGTTGGGACATCTCTTAGGACATCTCATACCTGATCACAGAATTTCAATTGGCATCAGAGCAGGCACCCTGCCTGTTTATACTGGGTGAGATCTAGGGAATACAAATTCTGTAACATGGACAGAGATATAGGGTCAGTAAATAGACCACCTATACTGGATGGATCTAATTATGACTACTGGAAGCCAAGAATGATTGCATTCTTAAGATCACTTGACAACAGGGCATGGAGAGCAGTCAATGTTGGATGGGATCATCCTGTCCAAGACACCAAAGATGGATCAAAAGTGCTGAAACCTGAAGAAGAATGGAGTAAGGAGGAAGAAGATTCAGCACTAGGCAACTCAAAAGCCTTAAATGCTTTATTCAATGGCATTGATAGGAACATTTTCAGACTTGTGCATCATTGTGAGCTGGCCAAAGATGTTTGGGACACTCTCAAAACAACTCATGAAGGAACATCAAAAGTAAAAATGTCAAGACTTCAACTTCTCACCACCAAGTTTGAAAACTTGAGAATGAAGGAAGATGAATCAATTCATGAGTTCTATATGAACATCTTGGATATAGCCAATACTTCTGGAGCTTTGGGGGAAAAGATGACTGATGAAAAGCTTGTAAGAAAGATTCTCAGATCTTTGCCAAAAAGATTTGACATGAAAGTCACAGCAATAGAAGAAGCTCAAGACATATGCTCCATGAAAGTTGAAGAACTCATTGGTTCCCTTCAAACTTTTGAGATGGGAATGAATGACACAAATGTCAAAAAGAACAAAAGCATAGCCTTGGTTTCAAATACAGATGAAGAAGAAGATGATGAATCAGCAAATGATAAAAGCTTATCAGAAAACCTTGCCATGCTTGGAAGACAATTCAAACAGATTCTCAGAGGAATGGAAGGCAAATCCAAACCCAGTGGAAGAAACACAAACTCTGAGAACAGAAGACCTTATGATGCTAACAGAAGGTCAAAGTATGCTGAAAAGACCAGTCAAGATAAAGGAGTCAAATGCCATGAATGTGAAGGATATGGACACATCAAGATTGAATGTCCTACCTACTTAAAGAGGAAAAAGAAAGGACTCTCTGTGACCTGGTCTGATGAAGACTCAGAAGATTCAGAAGAAGAATCAGCTAAGCATATTACTGCTTTAGCTGGACTGTGTGAATATGATAGTGATTCCAGTTGTGGAGAACTTACTTATGAAGAACTTGAGCAAGCATTCAAAGATCTATACAAAAGAAGCTCTGAAATATGCAGTGAGGTTATAAAGCTAAAGAAGCAGAATAAGGCATTAGAAGATGACAAAGCAAATGATCAGGAGATCATTGACACCTTAAAAAGTGAAGTAAGCCTTCTCAACTCTAAGTTGGAACATATGTCCAAATCTGTTAGAATGTTGAACAGCAGCTCAAATACACTGGATGTTATTCTCAGCAATAATAAACATTCAGGGGACAAAAGTGGACTGGGATATAACAGAGATGAAGCCAGCTCTAGCAAAACTACTTCAAAAACTACATAGTCAAACAAGATGTCCCAACAGATGCTTCAACATCAGAACACAAAGACAAACATAATGTTCCAACAGATGTCTCAACATTCTGGAAAGAACAAAATGAAGAAGAAGTATCAAAGATGGAGATGCCATCACTGTGGAAGATTTGGGCATATCAAACCTCACTGTTATAAGCTACATGGATATCCAAATCAGATGTATCAGCAACCTTCCAAGCAGAAAGTAGAAGGTACCAAGAAAGTGCTGCATAGACATCAAAGAAATCAGCAACCTCCTAAGCAGAAGACAGAGGTCATCAAGAAGGTTTGGAGACCAAAAGCTGACACTCAAACTGATCAAAGCCACATACCCAAGAACAAGATTAACAATCAAGCTTGGAGATCAGCTGAACAACACACAGGGCAGAGGCATCAAAAGAAATCTCAACTCATCTGGTCAAAGAAAAGTACTGCATATATAGCACATACATCACTAAGAGTATCAGCTAAAGAAGACTGGTACTTTGACAGTGGATGTTCAAGACACATGACTGGATTGAAGAATTTTCTTGTAAACTTAAAATCACATTCATCCAGGTATGTGACCTTTGGAGATGGAGCTAAAGGAGAAATCAAGGGAGTTGGAACCTTGGATTGTCAAGATGTTCCAAGACTAGATGATGTGCTGCTAGTTAAAAGTTTAACTGCTAACCTGATCAGCATAAGTCAATTATGTGATCAAGGATACAGTGTAAACTTTACCAAATCTGAATGCATAGTGACTAACAAAGAACAAGAGGTTGTCATGAAAGGAGCCAGATCTAAAGACAACCGTTACATGTGGGAATCCCAAAATCTCAGTCTCACTTCAACTTGCTCTTTAGCTAAAGAAGAAGAAGTGAAACTATGGCACCAAAGACTAGGTCATCTTCATTTCAGAGGCATAAAGAAGATAATATCCATGGATGCTGTAAGAGGTATTCCTAAACTGAAGATTGATGATGGCAAAATATGTGGTGAATGTCAAATAGGCAAGCAAACCAAGATGTCCCATCCTAAGCTCCAACATCTGACAACTTCCAAAGTTTTGGAACTTTTGCATATGGATCTGATGGGACCTATGCAGGTTGAAAGTCTTGGTGGTAAGAGGTATGCCTATGTTGTGGTTGATGACTTTTCAAGATATACATGGATAAATTTCATCAAAGAAAAGTCTGATGTATTTGATGTATTCAAAGAATTATGTCAAAGATTACAAAGGGAAAAATCCAGCTGTGTGATTAGAATTAGAAGTGATCATGGAAAAGAATTTGAGAATCAAAAGTTCTTAGATTTCTGCTCTTCAGAAGGAATCAATCATGAATATTCTTCACCAATCACTCCTCAACAGAATGGGATTGTTGAGAGGAAGAATAGAACTATTCAAGAATCTGCAAGAGCTATGATCCATGCTAAAAAGTTACCTCTATATTTCTGGGCTGAAGCTATGAACACTGCCTGCTACATCCATAACAGAGTTACCTTAAGAAAAGGAACTTTGTCCACAATATATGAAGTCTGGAAGGGCAGAAAACCCACAGTTAAGTATTTCCATGTATTTGGAAGTAACTGTTATATTCTGGCAGATAGGGAGCAAAGAAGAAAAATGGATCCTAAAAGTGATGAAGGGATTTTCCTTGGATACTCCATAAACAGCAGAGCATATAGAGTATTTAATTCTAGAACCAAGGTTATCATGGAGTCCATAAATGTGATAATTGATGATGCTCCTACAGATGTCCCAGAAGATGTTGGAACATCTGCTGATATCAAGATTGAAGCTGAAGAAAAGAATGATCATTATAACTTCACTCAAACTGATACAAGAACAGAAGAATCAAGCAAACCTCCCTCCATCAGAATACAGAAGGATCATCCCAAAGATCTGATAATTGGTGATCCCAACAGAGGTGTGAGCACTAGATCAAGAGAAGTGATTTCAGGTTCTTGCTTTGTTTCCAAAATAGAACCTAAAAACATCAAGGAAGCTCTTACTGATGAATACTGGATTTGTCCTATGCAAGAGGAATTAGGTCAATTCACAAGGAATGAAGTGTGGATTCTTGTTCCTAGACCTGATGACATAAATGTAATTGGTACAAAATGGGTGTATAAGAACAAGTCAAATGAACAAGGAGTTGTTACAAAGAACAAAGCTAGACTTGTAGCTCAAGGATACACTCAAATTGAAGGAGTAGACTTTGATGAAACCTTTGCACCAGTAGCAAGGCTTGAATCAATTAGACTACTTTTGGGAATTGCTTGTATCTTGAAGTTCAAGCTATTTCAAATGGATGTGAAAAGTGCCTTTTTAAATGGCTATCTTAATGAAGAAGTATATGTAGAACAGCCTAAAGGATTTGTTGATCCAAGCTGTCCAAATCATGTATACAAACTAAAGAAGGCACTTTATGGGTTGAAACAAGCTCCAAGGGCATGGTATGAAAGACTGACCACATTTCTTATCAAGCAAGGATACAGAAAAGGTGGGATTGATAAAACCCTGTTTGTTAAAGATGAAGAAGGAAATGTCATGATTGCTCAAATATATGTTGATGACATTGTCTTTGGTGGGATGTCTGACAGGATGGTCAAACATTTTGTCAAGCAGATGGAATCTGAATTTGAAATGAGCCTAGTAGGAGAGTTAACCTACTTTCTTGGTCTGCAAATAAAGCAAATGGAAGACTCAATGTTCATTTCCCAAAGTAAGTATTCCAAGAACATAGTCAAGAAATTTGGAATGGAAAATGCTTCTCATAAAAGAACTCCTGCCCCCCACACATTTAAAGCTGACTAAAGATGAAAAGGGTGAGAATGTAGATCAAAGATTATACAGAAGCATGATTGGAAGCTTGCTATACTTAACTGCTAGCAGACCTGACATAGCATTTGCAGTAGGTGTTTGTGCAAGATATCAAGCTGATCCAAAGGTCAGTCATCTCAATCAAGTCAAGAGAATTCTTAAATATGTTAATGGTACTTGTGACTATGGCATAATGTACTTTCATGGTTGCAAACCAATTCTCACTGGCTTCTGTGATGCTGATTGGGCTGGAAGTGCTGATGACAGAAAAAGCATTTCAGGAGGATGCTTCTTTCTAGGAAACAATTTGATTTCTTGGTTCAGTAAGAAACAGAATTGTGTATCCTTATCTACAGCTGAAGCTGAATATATAGCAGCTGGAAGCAGTTGTTCTCAGTTGGTTTGGATGAAGCAAATGCTCACTGAGTACAATGTCCCACAGGATGTCATGACATTGTACTGTGACAACTTAAGTGCAATCAACATATCAAAGAATCCTATCCAACATAGCAGGACCAAGCATATTGATATCAGACATCATTTCATCAGAGATCTTGTAGAAGAAAAGGTGATTTCATTGGAGCATGTAGCTACAAATTTGCAGTTAGCTGATATCTTTACCAAAGCATTGGATGCTACACAATTTGAGAACTTAAGGGGCAAACTTGGAATCTGTTTATGTGATACTTAGCAGTTAATGGGATGTGCCAACATGTCATATGACATTGTATGGCATAAGTTCCAGATGGCAAAACCAGTCTGGACAAGATTCTTGGGAATTTCATTCCTAATCATTTGCACTGTAACGGCTACTTATTTAGTAACTATTTATAAGCAGCTATCAAGATTCTCATCATACTATCACAAGCGAATCACATTAACTAGCTATCCTTCAGAAATCATAAACCCTAAAGTTGTTCATCCATCTTCCTCAACAATGTCTCAAAACCCTAACACAACTGAGGAAGTTCTCAACAAGGAAGACGTAGTTCATGCCACTCCCATCTCTGTGGTACCAATGAAATCAACTCCATTGGACGAGCTCAGAGGAAGCGCTTCTCACACTAAAAAGCCAAGAACTCCAAAGAGAGCTAAAGATCAAGTCTGCAGCAAAGCCAAAGGAGGCATTCCTTCTCCTGCTAACATGCCTCCAAAATCTTCAAACTATGTGGATGATTCAATCAAGGAGATTGTCACCCAAATTCTGTTTGAACAAAGAAAGGTGAGTGGAATCTCTGTTCCTTTGAACACCATGCCTGCACCTCAAGAAGAACAAGCTCAAGATGCAGATGACACTCCTGCAGAACCAGATGTCCCAATAGATGTTGGAACATCTGAAGATGAGAAAAAGAACTCATCTGATGCTGATACTGAACAGACTGAGGACCAGAAAAAGGCCTCAAGTGAAAGTAATGAAGAAAACTCTGAGGAACAGATCAAATCCTCAAATGAAGATCAAATCCCTGCTGATCAACCAGCTGAAGAGGAGACTGCTCAATCTCCTCCAGTGGTCAACATGGAGCAGGACTCTGATGCAGAAATCATAGCATCTGTTAAACCCAGCATAGCCAAAAGGCTCAGGTCCAGGAAAGGAAAGATGCAAGCTGAAGCAGCAATTCCTGAGAAGAAGAAAGCCTCCCCAAGGAAAGGCAAAGCTAAAGCTGCTTTTGGTCCAACAAAACCATGGAGTAAAGTCCAAAGCCAGAAGAGAAAAGCTGCCCCACCATCAGACTCAGATGTTGAATCAGATGTCCCAACATCTCCTCCCAAGAAGAGACCAGCCCCATCTAGGGCTTCAACAGCTGTTCCAGAAGCTCCATTAGACAACATATCTTTCCACCATGTCTCTAGTGTGAACAAGTGGAAATATGTGTACCAAAGAAGGGTTGCCCTAGAAAGAGAACTGAGCAGCAATGCACTTGAGTGCACTGAACTGATTGATCTCATCTCTGCTGCAGGACTATTCAAAACAGTCTCAGACCTCTCTCCCTGCTATGAACTTCTTGTCAAAGAGTTCATTGTGAATCTTTAGGAGGATTGCTCAAATGGTAAGTCATCTGAGTTCAGAAAAGTGTTTGTGAGAGGTAAGTGTGTTGAGTTCTCTCCTCAAATCATAAATCAGTACCTAGGAAGAGAAATAGATGGACCAAATGAGCTAGGTAAGACAGATAATCAAGTCTGTAAAGTGATCACTGCAAACCAGGTCAAGGCATGGCCTGTGAAGGGAAAGCTCTCAGTGAGCATGCTTACCAGAAAGTATGCCATGCTAAACAGGATTGGTACATCTAACTGGGTGCCTACCAACCACACCTCTTCAATCTCCACTGGTCTGGCCAGGTTTATATATGCTGTGGGAACACAAACCAAGATGGACTATGGAGCTTTCATTTTTGATCAGACCTTGAAGCATGCCAGCTCCTCTGCAACAAAGCTTCCAATAGCTTTTCCATCATTGCTGTGTAGTATTGTTCTAAGTCAATACCCTGGGATTTTAACTGAGAAAGACACAGTCTGCAAGAGAGAAAGCCCCCTGGCTTTTCACTACAAATTATTCCTCAGTCATCATGCAGCAGATGTTGAAGCACCTTCTGGGACATCTGCAGGTCCTTCAACTGCTAAGAATCCAATCTCCAAGAAGGCTTTAATTGCTGAACTCAAAAGCACCTGCAAAGAGCTTGAAGCTAGAAAGCAGAAGCTTGAGGAAATCATTAAAAGACTGGAGAGTGAAGAAGATCAGAATGCTGCCTCTGATGAAGACAGTGAAGCTGATGAAGAAAGTGAAGCTGATAAAGAAACAGAAGTTGAGGAAGAAACTGAGAGTGATGAATCTGAGTGATCAATGTATGTGAGGCAAATGTAATGACAGCAATGTTTTTCTGGAATAGTGTCTTTGGCCCCAAATTTTGTGTCTACCAAGGGGGAGAACAACATCAAATTGTAATTGCTGTTTAAGTATGAATGAAAAAATTCTGTTTGTTTGCTTCTGAACTGAATAAGTTTTTTCTGTTGCAACAAGATTGGATACATATATATTTGAGGGGGAGTAATCTCAAATAAGAATCAACAGAAAAGTAATGCTATACTCTGATAAAAAGAACTTCTGCTGCACTCTGAAAACCAGAAAAGATGTTAGCCAAAAAATTAGCCAAAGGGGGAGTTTGTAGATGTTTAAGAATTGGCAGAATTTTTGACCAACAAGAAATGTTGAATTCAGTTCAGAATGTCCTATCAGATGTTAGGACATTATCAAACAGAGTATATGAACTTATTTCAGGATGTCTCATCAGATGTTAGGACATTGTGTAAATAACTTAAGTTCAGTTTTTCAGGATGTCCCAACAGATGTTGAGACATCTCAGACCTGCTACCAGAATTAATTATTGATTAACTGATCAGAGATATTTAAGGAGAATTATCTGGAATTAATTAATGATGGATAAAAACAGAACAAGGCGCATCTGTAGGGAGTTTTATATTGAAGATTCAGATTAAAACAGAAGACCTAAATCACCTAGAATCTAGGAGGTAACAAACCCTAAATTCAAGGTGGAAGCTGCTGCGCATTAGGGCTGGATCCTCTACAGAAAGCCCAAATTACAGATACCTATTTAAGCAACAGAAACTCATAGAATTGAGTACAAATTTCAGAAGACCAAATAGGGTGTCTAGTGTTTTTAATAGCAGGTGTTTTTATTGTACCACTTTATGAGCTTTTAAGCAAAAGTGCATTTGTGACTTGATTGAAACTGTGAAGTAAGATCAAGCTGTATTGTTTGAAGAATGTCTTCAATTTCATTAAACTTGTAAACTTGATCACTGTGTGATTGAGGGGGAGTGAGTAGGGTACTCTTATCTAAGGTGTGTCTTAGGTAGAAATTGCATTGGGTAGTTATTAAGTGATAGATTAAACAGGGTGGTTTAAGTCTAGAATTAATAATACTTATAGTGGATTTCCTCCTGGCTTGGTAGCCTCCAGATGTAGGTGTGGTTATACACTGAACTGGGTTAACAAACTTTTGTGTTGTTTACTTTTCTTGCTATTTAAGTTTTGGTTAAATTTGTCAAGTGTCCTATCAAGTGTTGGGACATCTCTTAGGACATCTCATACCTGATCACAGAATTTCATGTAGTATTGATGATATGAGTAGACAAAGTAGTATATGTATGAATGATGAATGATGAATAATGATGAATACAAATGCAATAGTTGATGAGTTTTGATGATGTATGATTGTATTGCGTCTTGCACTCATGCCATAATTATGCTGGAGCTTCGGTCTGTTGGTAGCTTTAATCCCATTATGCGGATTGAAGTGATATGTTGCTTATGTTGTGCTCCCTTGTGGAGGGTTGATGACCCAGTGTCCATACACAATGATGTTTTGGAACCACATGCATGGTATGAGGATTGCATTTCATTCTTGGTGGCATAACATGATTACATTTGTTTTGTGATGAAGTGATTGATTTTATTGTATATGGGTGAGACTTGACGTAATTGATCTATTGGTGCATGCTGTCTTATAATTCATTCTTTATATTATTTATATTGAATGCGAATTTACTCACTCTGGCTTCTTTTTGTGATGGTCTATCATGCCATCCTGCAGATACTCAAGAACAACTTGGTGCATGGACGTAGCTTGGAGTATATGTCCTTTTGTCATTTATAGAGTCTAGGGTGATGTCCTGCTCTGTATCGTGTAACATCGGGAATGCTTAGATGTTTTGTTGGATTTTGTCTGTTTTAATACATGATGATGACGTTTTGGATTAACAAACAAATATTTATATTATGTTGATTAAGTTGTTGAATGATGATCCGCTGCATATAAATGATGTTAAATATTAATTATGATGCATGTTGTAAACTGTGTTACGGGACAGGACACATATATGAGTTTTAATTGTTGATTTGATGAAATGTGATGCCCCATTATGTTGAGAACTCTCATTTTCTTGAATAATTTTGTATTATTATGTTGTGGGGTATAAAGGGTGTTACAATTTCTAGTTTGATTAATTTAGCACACAACCAATAAGAAAGAAACGAAAATAAGAGAAAAAGAAGAAAACAAAGAAGTGAACATGAATCTTAAAAGAATAAGGATCCTGTCATAAAAGGACACAATGATGTTTCAAAAATCAGGTTGTACTAGCAACTATCAAAGGAGAAAACATCATTACCCAAGGGTTCTTGAATAAAAAGTGATGAGAACATAATCTTGTTCTAAGAAAAGTTACTAATCTTGTTAACTAAGATCAAATCTTTTGACTCTGAAATTATTAATAAGCTCAAGACTAGATAGTGTTAGCTATCAGACTTTGTCACAAAGCACATCAGAGTATTATGTCGGTATAGCTGATAGAAGCTCAAAGAGAGACTGACGACTTCTCATAGAAATGTTTGTTACAAAAATTTCCATGATGATCCACAATCAAGAAGAAAATGGAGTCTCTTAAGATATCATCTTGAAGAGCAAACTCCACATTATCCAGTATCTCAAAGTAAGATAGGTTTGGCACCATCTCCTACCTTTCGACACAAAATATTTATTTCAGAAAACACATGTTTCTCTACATATGTATCCTGCACTAATATCACCTTAAAGGACTTGATCGATGAAAAGTATTTGACATTAGGTCCTGGAAGTGTATCTTCTTGTTCTCGGATTTTTAATCTGTTTGAAATACAAGTATTTCAGATGCTCTTGAGTTAACTTATCAATCAACAGAATGAACAATCCATTAAACTAATGAGGAAGTTCTTATGATAACATACATAAGTTCCTTATCATTAGTCCTTCCAAGAAACTTAAGCTTCATATACAATATGATATAATGAATAGGCTTTCATCATCTAGCTCTATTTCTTTTCCTTGAAGACTTCAAGACAAAACTTCATATCACCGTAAATCCAAACAGTAAACTGCTTGAAAAACTGTCATTTTAGATTTAAGTAAAGAAGCGTCCTCTCATAATTTGCTTGAAGAGACTAAATAAAGTGGAACTGTTCAACCTTCCAAAAACTGATCTCATTAAATTCGATCACAAGATTCCAAAGATAGTCCAAGTATCAAACATATCAATAATGTTGATATTCTCAGAAGTGAGATAGAGCACCTACCCGAATGCAACTATCTTCATAAGATATTCAATATGCTTCTTCTGAGTTGATAAAAGAAATTTTCAAAATTGATTTTCTCAATCATAATCAACTTCTATAGTAATACCTTTTGCAAGGATTTTCTATAGACCTTAATCAACCCTTTATCAAATCCAATAAGTTAAAAATATTTTTAACATTTCCATAATTTAAATCCAGTGGAATTACCCTTTGGATATGGTAGGAAAAACCTTATAATATTTTTCATGTGGCATCTGGTTCTTCTTGAAAAAGAAATATACGTTTCTTATTGGATCATTATTTGCACCATTGTTAAGTGTTAAGCACAAACCATACTTTGATACCAATTGAATGTGTGAAAAGTACACAATATGGAAGGTTTAATTGTGTTTCACTTTTCTTTAAGTTAAGTTCTGATCAGAGATACAGAATCAGAACTAATGTTCAGATTTTGTTTAATTCATTAGACAACGCATACAAAACTTAAGTAAAGTAAATAATCAGTAGAAGACACAAAAGATTTATCTCGGTTCCTCCTTTAATTAAGAGTATTCTAGTCCTCTTGATCCACAATAGCTTTTCATTATAATCACTCAGATTAGAATCGCTTGTGCTTATGCACAAGTCTTTTACAAATGCTCAGACCCATGGTATGCGACTTTCCTTGCTTATAACACATGTCTAAGACTTACCCTTGCTCAAGCCCTCTGATTCAAGCTTCTTGCTTCACAATCCTCTAGCTGAGACCTCCCTTTTCTTAGAGCACATGTATAAGACTCCCTTTCATAGACTGGTTGTACATGGCTAACTACTCAAACTCTAACCGAGCCTCCTGCTCAACTGGTCATCCGGACTGAGACTTAACCTGCTTGGGTCACACTTGAGACTTATTTCTCAATTAGAATAGCTGAAGAAGACTTCCACAACTCAAGCACTTAAGCAATGAGAATTATGTTACTTAAGAAACTTGGCTTAAGACTTGTTGCTTAAATCCTTACGAGACAAGACTTTTTGCTCAAGCACATAACAAAAGTCTTAATCTAAACTACTGAAGGCTTAACAAAATAGATAATAGTGTGTACAAGATACAAGTATCATAGGTACTGGAAATCACCATAACAAAGACCTAAAGCTCTTAAGATTTCTAAGATATTTCTTGGTAAGAAATCTTAAGGCTTTTACAATTACAACTACCTACCAAAATTATGCATATTACAATGAGTTTAATTGCTTGATATTGCTACTCCTTCACGTCTAGAAAACATTTTGAAAATACAAGTTTTTAATCTTCATCATATTTATAGCAATTTGTAGAAACTAGTCGTTGAGAAGATAACTTGATCAAGTGGCTTTGCTTTTCTTCCATAGTACAAAAGTTGTTGAAGATGGATACTCGGTATATTCTAAATCCATTGGGTAACACGTTTAACCTCCAAGTCTTCAAAAGGATATGTATTAATAGAGTCGTTAAGAGCAGTCATTTGTAGAACAATTCAACTTTTCTTGAATCTTGCACCAAGTAAACTATAACTGACATGCTGATAAGACAATACAACTTGTTTTACAGTAGTACGAACAACCAAAGCTTTATCATCAACTCTGAATGGTTCTAGAAGCTAATATATAATATCCAAGTGTAATCACTTGTCTGAATATTGAGGCCTTCATTTATGATTCTACATTCAACCATATTAGTGATTGTTCTTCAGATTTTGCCACCAGAACTAGCATTGAAGCAACTCTCAAGTGAGTTCATGCAGAACATGTTCCAATTATTTATGTACAATGATGTATAACATGCAATAGATAAAACACACATCAAATAAACCATTGTTCTTTCAATACTTTGTTATCGTCAAAACTAAAGAGAATTAAGTCAAGAATATATCTTGTTCTAACACTCTCCCTTCCACCAATGCCTTTAATTTTCTTAACTTTATTAACCTTTTTCTTTTAAGTGGTCTTACCATGAGATAATTTTGGGTTTTTACCACATTATTTAAACTAAACGACCAACCTGCATTGAATTTAAATGGTTTCTTTCAAGAGTAAAATCTCAAATGTCTTTTCCCAGATGAAATTTTAACCTTATTTTAAATAGAAACTAATATATTTATACATTAATTAAATTCATGAAATTAATTGGTACAAGATGAAATATATTAAAATTATATTGTTTCGATTACTTAAAATCGGTATAAGGGTAATATGGGAATACCTGCACAATGTTAGCACCCCAACACTCAACAAATTATTTGAATAAAGTTGAACTTTCTAAATGAGTGTAAAAGAAAACTTGGTTTTCACGCAAGGCCACACTTATATAGAGGAGACAATTATAACTAATATTTATTTGTCTAACCTAGAGTGCGATCAACTTTCAGATGTGATCAATATATGAGATGAAGGAGAAGGTCATACTTCTATGTAGTGTCCAAAAGTGAAGGCTCACTTGTTCGTCGACGAGTAGAACACCCTTTAACAAATTAGGACTATGAATTGGACGAACCTTAATAAGCCTTTGTCTAGACTATAGTCCATAATTATTTCCCCCAAGTCCTTTACAATAGGCATGACAACAAGGCGGATTTAATACAATTTTTACCTCCCTCATCCAAACCCAAATCCTTGAACAATTTGGGTTTTCTTCCCTGATCCCCGACGTTAGGGCCATCCCAATAAATTTGGAGGCCCTGTTCTAATTTAAAGAATGGATTCAATTTAAAAAAAACAATTAAAATAATTAAAAATGACAAATAAAAATAAAATTATATATTAATTAAAAAATAAATTTAATTATAATCATTTTGACTTTCATCCATCTTCTTTTTTATGTACTGAATTTTTAGCATACAATTTTTTGTTTAATTGAATTTTATTATAATATTTTTTATGTTTATTAATATTAATAAAAAAAATGCATCTTTTAAAATTTGGGGCCCTGTGCAATAGAGCTTGCTACTCTTGCACAGGGTCGACCCTATCCGACGTGGTTGAAGAATTAAAACTCAAACTTGCCCCAAACTGATTCAGGTATCCACATCCCGCCACCATCCATGTATTTGAATCAATTTTTTTAGAATATTAATAGTTGTTTTCCCCAACATCAAATTAAATTACATATGATAAAATAAACAATATCTCAAAAAACTTCATACACACATTTCAAAGAATAAAGTACAAATCAAAATATCAAAGCATTGACCATATGTTTAATATTCCAAATTACAAAAACTAAATAATAAAGTATATAATGAAATAAACATTGTAGATTTTAGAGCAGGTTCAAAGTGGATACCAGTGTTCCCATTACCCGAATAATCCACATATTTTATAATCGGGAAAAACCCAAATGAGAACATACACCCAGTCCAAACGGTTTTTTTCCCGTCAAACTCATATTGGGTTCATGTGGGTCTCCATATATACGAGTTATGTTTCCATGTCCACTTGCCATTAACTTTGAAGCATGGAGTGTTGGAGTAGGAATCAATGATACCAGTCTAAGAATTGGTATCATTGAGAGATCTTTGTTTCTTATGAAGTTACCATGGGAATAAAGTGTTGTTGTGGTAGTGAATAAGGGTAGTTTTCATTGTGATCATCCATATTAAATTCTCATTGTATAGAGAGAATGTTGCTCAATAAGAAGTGATTATGGAGCATGGAAATGACATCCATATTGTTGTGGCAGTGAGTATGGAAGTGACACACATAATTGTACTTAAGTACCCTTAGGTGCAATTATGAGTTTGATATTTTTTTTTTAGCATTGGATGAACCCATTGATCTTTTTATAGAATAACAATCTTTTAAATTGGTGCCCTTTGTGCCTATAATAGGGGAACTTGAGTTTCATCTTCACTTTTCAATTTCCCCATTTTTTATTTGCTATTGAAGAGAATTTGTTTGTGACTTCCCTGACCGTTGTTGCAATATATGGGTTTCAGATCATCTTGGGAGAGTTTCTCTTTATTCACTCAAGTCTACAACTACTTACATTAATTTAAGGTATTTACTTTATATTTCTTTGTTCATTTTTTCAATTTTCAATCTTCTTAGAGTATGTCACACTTAGGAAAATCATATCAACATAACTTCAATAGAGACCTTATTAGTGTAAAAATAAGTGATGAATGCTAGAATTGAACCAAAATTAGTTAACCTCGATGATTGGGAGCTTTCCCCCTCATAAGGATAGAAATAAGACAAGTTTGTCATATGTTCGTTTACCAAAGCCAATCCTGACTTTTTAAAGGCCCGGGGTTAATAATAAAAATGAACCTCTAATAAAAAATTAAGTAAATTAATCTTGAAATTTGCTGGTTAAAATATATATATTTGTTGTTTTTTTTTTTTATATATATATATATATATATATATATATATATATATATATATATATATATATATATATATATATATATATATATATTCTACTATAATAGCTCAGTGAAATGTATATTCTTTTATTTTCTATATATTTTCTATAGTGCAGAGATTTGATACTCTTTTGCAACAATATTTTGTTATTTTTTTCTTTGGACCGTTTCTGACAAATAAACTAAAAATATGTTATATATGTCTCAGTCAAGAATTGAACTCGCAACACATAAAGAAAAACATGCATGTGCTACCTCTGCGACAATATTCTAATTCATAATTAAATTACAACAAATATATATATATATATATATATATATATATATATATATATATATATATATATATATATATATATATATATATATATATATATATATATATATATATATATATATCACATATTTATAATATGACTAAAGCCCACAAACCAAATTTTTTAGGCCCCGTTTTATTTGAGGCCTGGGCTATGGGTCTGCTTGCCTTGGCCCAAGGCCGGCCCTGACGTTTACCTTTGGCGAAATCTAATTGGTTGACCTTATTTCTGTAGAGAATCTCATGGATGATCATATGATACAAAGTCTCTCTATGAATTTAGTGTTTCTCCAAGTGTGAGGTCACAAAGGATTAAGTTAAATGGTGGTTGGAGGGGTGATCAAGGTGAAATACTTATAGTAAACATTGTTTGTTTGTTTGAATAATGAATGAATATGGACGAGAATACACCACAACCAACATTTGAATTTCTTAATGATGTTGTTGAATATCTTTGATGGGTGAAAATATTTTAGGGACTCAATCCATCTACACCATTGACAATATAATGGAGTTGGCTCATTGAGATGTAGGACCATGATTAAATTAGTAGGTGAAGTTCCCCATAAATACTAGAAACATATATAGTCGGTATGAAATGCATGAATTGCCATTCTATTAGTGCTTATTTGGAAGGATTTGGTTCATCATTTCTTTCAATGAGTTTAAAGTTGAAGTTATAATTTACCTAGGGAATGTCCTATCACAATAGCACCCTACAAGCATTGCCTATGTGAAAATGCGTTTGTTTTCTTCTTAGCCTTCTTTAAAGATTAGCCCAAAATAACCCTTGTCAAAATTTTAATCAAACATCGAGTGCAAGTCATTTAAAGGTATTGTAAAGACAAGTAAATTACCTCTTGGTTTTTCGTGTAACATAAGTGAATACTAGTACAAATTAATATCCAACTCAAAAGGCATTCTAAAGGTGATATAAGTCAACTATCGACTTGTGCTTTGGAGTTTTTGATAGTCAAGCCTCATTTTCCTAATGCTTTTCATGTCACTTTTGTTTTTCTTGCATCAACATTGGGATCATTATCCTCTTTAATTTCCATATCACAAAAAACAACACATGAGATGAAACCAAATCTATTTAAAAACAAATAATAACAAGAAGAGAAAAATATTATAAAGTAAACAATAGAGAAGATAAAAATATACTTACTGCAACCAAATGCTTTTCAAGGAGAGTTGTGAAGAAATTAAAATTTGTTTGTGATTTTCCTTTCTCGTGTGACCTTTATGCCAACCAATGTTGAGAATGTAGCAAGTGTGAGTAGATTAGTGTGGATAACAGTCCCACATTGGTTAAAATTGTGGAGATTTGAGCATTTATAAGTGAGAGAACTCATCCACCTATCACCTTAGGGGTTTGGGTGGATATGTGGTGTCTATCTCACAAAGGTGTTGCTCAAAGAATGAAGTTCCACTATATTCAATATTCCCTAGTCAAAAATATCCCCAACAAATGGTATCAAAGCTTTGGTTCGAGAAAAGGATCAGATTACTTGTATCGAAAGTATCCCACTAGGTATGTATCCCGTATGTGGCAAATGTCCTGTTGAATAATGTCAACGTCGATACAAGTGTGTGGAAGAAGAGCTTCCACTTGAGGGGAATAAATATACCAGATACATCAACTATTTTATGAATGTAAAAAGTTAAAATTTGCTTATAAAAGAGACTGAAGGGAGTATTTATTAGTTGTTGGTACTGATAATATTGAAAATCGAAAAAGATCATTGTATTGATAAAGTCAACTACATTAAGTATAGGTAAAATTAGGGTTGAAAATGAGTCGAACCTGCCTCAACTCAACTCGATTCGTAACAATTAGTTCAACTCAAAACTCAATTTGAGTTCGACAAAATAATTATTTTTTAAATTTAAACTCGACTCATTATAATTTCACAAATAATTCGGTTCAACTCACATGATTTATGGATTTAAAATTCATTTTTTAAAATATAAATTTAACATTTTAAATTAATATTTTCTTAAAAGGTTGTTTAAACCAATTTTCATATTTGATTTTCTTAAATTTAAATAAATTCAATAGATATTTTTTAAATTAGAAGATAGATGCTGATTTTTTTTAAACCCATTATTTAAATAATGTTGATTTTATTTATATAATTATTTTTAGAAATATTTCGCTCACTTCAGAATATAAATGATCAATTAAAATCGTTATATTAAAACAAGATATAAGACTAAGATTTGGAGTAAATTTTTATACCTACTCTTATAGTCAATGTAATTCTTCTAATATATAATCGAGTTATATATAACAAATCGAATTATGCATAATTCAAGTTCAACTCATTTAGTTAACCAACTTAATTTTTGTTCTCATATTCAATTGATTTGTTTCATGAATCTAATTCAGCGATTTAATTATCAAATTGAATTTTGAATTATATTCGAGTTATTTCGGTTCATTTTCAATTCTAAATAAAATGGTAAATAGTTATGATAATTAACCATTAAAGTAATTAATTATTTTTTTCTATAAAGAAAAGGTAATTAATTATTTTTGGTAAAATATAGCCTTCATTACTAACCAATGATAACAATTGAAAAATGACAATAGCCTTCATTCAATTTAACTTATAATAGTAATTAGAGAACATATTCAATTATAGTATAAATTTGAAATCCTAAACCACAGGAATGCGGCCACATTCCGGAGGGGGTAGCACTTTCATTCAAATTTCAAAATCACTATGAAATTATAGGCGGGTTCATTTCACAACAATTCACAATTTCCCCCTTCCGGGCTATTGTGTTTTCTCACAGACACAGTTCCTACTTCTTACCTACCAAAAATAAATTAATACTTATCAATCCGCCGTATAACTTTTCCACCAATCAAAACCAAGCACTTTAAATCCAACGCTCTATCTTTTAAGTTTTCCACTCACACGGATCGTTGCAAATCCAACGGTTAAAGTTACGCAGTCATACCCTATATAAACTCTGAATTCTCACCGATCAACACAATATCATTCACTTTCACATTCACATTCACATTCACATTCAGCTCAATTACAAGAAAAGAGAGAAAGAAACTCGAAAAATCAGAGCTATGTCAGGAAGAGGCAAGGGTGGAAAAGGTCTTGGAAAGGGAGGAGCAAAACGTCACCGTAAGGTTCTCAGGGATAACATTCAGGGAATAACCAAGCCTGCTATTCGTCGTCTTGCAAGACGTGGTGGCGTGAAGCGTATCAGCGGTCTAATTTATGAAGAAACTCGCGGTGTTCTCAAGATCTTTCTTGAGAACGTCATTCGTGATGCTGTGACCTACACCGAGCATGCTCGTCGTAAGACTGTTACTGCGATGGATGTTGTTTACGCTCTCAAGAGACAGGGGAGAACTCTATATGGCTTCGGTGGATAGAAAATTTGGATTGCTTTATCAATTAGGGTTTCTTGTTACTCAAATTCAATGTTGATAGATACTGTTGTGTAATTGTATTTGATCTTAGCATCAACATTTGGTTTTGCTTTCTTTGGGCAATTAATTGATGATTTGAAATTTCATTCTTGTCTAATCCATTGCTCTGTATTGTGACTAAATGAAATTTGATTACCAATTTCGTTGAAACTGTTTTAATCTCCATATGTGATTCTTGAGGAAGGTGTATCTGAGGATTTTTTGATTTTTTTCCTTCCAGAATTTCGAACGAATTATCTTGTCTGGTTGTTATGAACGTGTTCAATAACTTCCTTCATTTGTGAATTTTTCCAGTTTACCAGTTGTCCGGTTCTTAGTACTTGTTGTTTTTGGAGGGGTACCAGTACCAAGTGAGTAGGATAAATAAAAAAAAACCATTTTTTTTTATTTAATTGGAATTTTATTTAATGATTTTTTATAAAAGTTAAATGCGAAATTGACATAATTGCATAGATGTCTCCTAGCCTACTAATACTTTGCATCACAAAATCCGGTGACTTAACATTCACTAACATCATCCAATTTTCTTCATTTGCTATTCACTATATTTCTTTGCTGCGATGCTCCTTAGCATTCACTTCACACTCGTCCATTTCATGTCGTTGTTTTGGCTCGAGTGTTGTTCTTGTTGATGGAACAATCAAACGATAACATTCAGTAATATTTCGGTTTGAATGTGCATCACTCTGTTTTGTTTGGTGTGCGGGGGTTAAGATATTTATGATTTTGAATGTTGTTTGTTCTGTATGAACTTTATTATTGTAAAATGTTGTTTGAGTGAGATTTAGTTTTAGTTTTGTTCTTGTTTCGGTAGGCTGTTACAATATTTATGATTTTTTAGTTTTAGTTTTGTTCTTGTTTCGGTAGGCTGTTACAATATTTATGATTTTTAATGTTGTTTGTTATGTATGAATTTTATGTAAAAGGTTGTTTGGGTCTGATTTAGTTTTAGTTTCCGTCTTGTTTCGGTAACTGGATTTTTCTCCATGAAATATTTCTTAGTTGTTTGTTTTAGTTATGTTTCAATCTTCGATTGTAATTCACCGTGTATATCTGGATTCAATCTTGTTTTATCGCTCTTAAGAATTGATAAGACGATTTCGTGCCTGTCTTGTGTTTGATGTTATGTGCCTATGAAAACTTGTTTTGAGTTAGATTGTTATATGACTTTGTTGCTTTTCTCAGATAGAATATTCTTGTGGACATAATGGTGGAGCTACAAAGAATATTCTTGTGGCTCAATGGTGCAAATCATTAAGGGAGTGAAGTAGGCGAAGGTTTTGGTAGCAGCAATGACAGGAGGGAAAATAAGTATTTACCTTAGAATTTATTAGTTTGCTATTTGTACAATTACTTACATGATGACTAGAATCAAGCATGGGAATGATCTTAGAGAAATATCACTTATCGAAGTAAGTGTCCTCATTTTAGATGATTATTTTTTATTAAGTTAGATTGTTTTTTACGGTAAAGTTATTTCGAGAGAGATTGATTATTGAACATGAAGTATTGATTATGGATGTAAGAATCTAGAGGAGATTAAAAAGATGTCACATTTAAGTGCCACAATTCAAATGGTGACATTAACATTCGAGGAGTCAAAAACAAGAAAGTTTCTAACACAAAATATTGGATGGAGAGTCTGGAGAATCACAAGAAAGTGCAAATAATATGTGAAGTTAGACAAGTCACTTAATGCAGACTTAATAGTATTAACCATACAAATCATATGTGATTAGAATATTTGATTTGGTCTTTATTTGTTTCCTTATTAATAGCATGTACATTAAGTCTTCTTTATTGTAGGATCACAAATGATCCTCTCTCTTGTGCATAAGTACAGTATCGTGTAATGAGAATAATATATCCTTCAAACCATTCAATTCATATTTTTCTCTTGGTATCAGAGCTTAAAGCTCTGAAAGCTCTAGATCCACTAATACCCTAAAAATGACAACCGCTGCAAACTCAAAGAAAAATGAGCTACCAACAACAGTTTCTGTCAAGCTGGACAAAAATAATTTTCCCTTGTGGAGATTACTAGTTTTACCTGTCATTAGGGGTTGTAAACTAGATGGCTATATACTAGGAACAAAGGAATGTCCTCAAGAGCTCATCATCACTGATGGTTCAAACAAAACCAAAAATCCAAGCTTTGAAGAATGGATGGCAGATGATCAAATGATGCTTGGGTGGTTATTGAATTCAATGACCATCAACATTGCAACACAGTTGATGCACTGTGAAAGCTCCAAACAACTTTGGGATGAGGCTCAAAGTTTGGCAGGTGCTCAATCCAGATCTCAGATCACATACTTGAAATCCGAATTTCATGGTACAAGAAAAGGAAATCTAAAAATGGAGGAGTATTTGACTAAGATGAAAAAACTAACTGACCAGCTGAAGCTTGCAGGTAATCCAGTTACAATCTCAGATCTAATCATTCAAATCCTGAATGGTTTGGACTCTGACTACAACCCTATAGTAGTCAAACTCTCAGATCAACCATCACTCACTTGGGTTGATCTACAAGCTCAACTCCTAGCCTTTGAAAGCAGGCTCGATCAACTCAACAAACTCACAAGCATGTCTCTCAATGCTTCTGCAAATGTAGCCAATAGAACTGAATACAAAGGCAGCAAGTTCAACCCAAACACACAGAATTCAAATTGGAGAGCTTCCAATTTCAGAAATCATAGAGGAGGCAGAGGCAGAGGAAGAATGTTCAAACCAACATGTCAAGTGAGCAACAAAACAGGTCATATAGCAATGAATTGCTTCTACAGGTTTGATAAATCATACTCAAACTCATCAACAAATTCAAACAAAAGTGATCCACACAGTGCATATCTGGCCTCACCTCACTATGCACAAGACTATGGGTGGTACTTTGACAGTGGTGCAAGCAATCATGTCACACATCAAACAGACAAGTTTGAAAATTTAACTGAGCATAATGGTAAGAATTATCTTGTTGTTGGAAATGGTGCTAAGCTGGATATTATTGGAACTGGTACATCCAATCTAAATTCACTTAAATTGCATAACATGCTGTATGTACCAAACATTACCAAAAATCTGCTTAGTATATCAAAACTAACTCACGATAATAACATCACTGTTGAGTTTGATGTTGATTGCTGCTTTGTGAAGGACAAAATGATAGGGAAGGAACTCCTAAGAGGGAGACTTAAAGATGGATTGTACCAACTCACAGGATCAGATAATAAGTCCAATGACCCCTGTGCCTACATTTCAGTCAAGGAAAGCTGGCATAGAAAACTTGGACATCCCAACAATAAAGTGCTTGACAAAGTCTTGAAAAACTGCAAGATCAAGCCACCACCTAGTGATAGTGACCACCCTACCTTCTGTGAAGCTTGTCAGTTTGGGAAGATGCATCTGTTACCATTTAAGTCTTCTAGCTCACATGCCGTTGAGCCATTAGATTTGATTCACACTGATGTATGGGGTCCTTCCTCAATAAATTCCACTTCTGGTTTTAAATACTATGTCCATTTCATAGATGACTATAGCAGATTTACTTGGATCTTTCCCTTAAAACATAAATCTGAAACCATACATGCTTTTTCTCAATTTAAAAACTTGGTGGAAAATCAACTGAACAAAAAGATAAAGACTATCCAGTGTGATGGTGGTGGTGAATTCAAACCAATTCAGAAACAAGCATTAGAAGCATGCATACAATTTAGAATGTCTTGTCCATACACATCCCAACAAAATGGTAGAGCTGAAAGAAAACATAGACATATTGTTGAGCTAGGCTTAACTCTACTTGCTCAGGCCAAAATGCTAATGTCCTTCTGGTGGGATGCTTTCTCAACTGCAGTATACTTGATCAACACGTTGCCCTCAACAACAAATTTCAACGAAAGTCCCTACACCCTAATCACCAAAAAGGAACCTGACTATAAAGCCTTACAACCTTTTGGATGTGCCTGTTATCCCTGTCTCAGACCATACAATCAACATAAAATGCAATTCCACACCACAAGATGTGTTTTTCTAGGCTACAACAACTCTCACAAAGGCTATAAATGTCTCAACTCCCATGGAAGAATTTTTATCTCAAGACATGTTGTGTTCAATGAGAATCACTTCCCTTTTCATGATGGTTTCCTCAATACAAAAAGGCCATTGGAAGAGATAAACAATACTGACCATTTATACAGTTTATTTCCTCTATGTCGTGCAGGTAATGATAATCTGAGTCCAACAAATGAAACAGATGCAACTGCAAATCAGGAAACTCCCACACCAGCTGTAAGTCAAGACAACAACTCACCAACTACAAGTACTGATACTCAGCAACAAATCACTATTCAAGATGAAGGTGACTCAATAATGTAGAGGAAAACAACATTGAAACCATGTCATCAAATGAAGACACTGTTGAAACAAGTGATAACATCAATGATCAACTTGAAGTGGTGGCAACTCACAAAATGCGCACTAGAAGCAAGGCAGGGATTCATAACCCAAAGTTACCCTACATTGGCCTCAGTAAATCATAAATACAAGAAACTGAACCAATAAATGTGAAGGAGGCACTCACTAGTCCACTTTGGAAGGAAGCAATGACTAATGAGTACAATGCTCTCATGTTCAATCACACATGGAATCTAGTACCATACACAGGCCAAGAAAATATCATTGACTCAAAATGGATCTTCAAAACCAAATACAAAGCAGATGGATCCATTGAAAGGAGAAAGGTGAGATTAGTTGCTAAGGGTTTTCAACAAACAGCTGGATTAAACTATGATGAAACATTCAGTCCTGTGGCAAAGGCTAGCACAATCAGAATGATCCTATCAGTAGCAGTTCATCTCAACTGGGACATCAGACAATTGGACATAAACAATGCATTTCTAAATGGCTACCTAAAAGAACATGTCTTTATGCATCAACCAGAGGGATTTCTCAACTCCACGCATCCAAATTACATCTGCAAACTCTCAAAAGCAATCTATGGTTTGAAACAGGAACCAAGAGCATGGTATGATAGCCTCAAAAATGCACTGCTAAGTTGGGGATTTCAGAACACCAAAAGTGACAATTCACTATTCTCTCTCAAAGGTACTGATCACACTACCTTTCTCCTTATTTATGTTGATGATATCATCATCACAGGTAGCAATAACAAATTTCTGGAAGCTTTTATCAAACAGTTAAACACTGTGTTCTCATTAAAGGATCTTGGCAAATTACACTATTTTTTGGGAATTGAAGTACAAAGAAACAGTAGTGGCTTGTACCTAAAGCAATCCAAATACATTAGAGACTTGCTCAAAAGATTTAACTTTGAAAAAGTCGCTGCTTGTCCAACACCAATGGTAAGTGGTAGACAATTTACCATTGAGGGGGAACCAATGAAAGATGCAACTCTATTCAGACAAGCCATGGGAGCACTGCTGTACCTAACCAACACAAGACCTGATATAGCTTTTTCTGTCAACAAATTAAGTCAGTACATGAGTTGTCCTACAATGGACCATTGGCAAGGCATAAAAAGAATATTCAGATATCTTCAAGGTACAATTGATCACTGCCTACATATCAAAACATCAACTGATCTAGACATCACAGGGTTCTCAGATGCAAATTGGGCAACAAGCATAGACGATAGAAAATCAATTGCAGGGCATTGTGTTTTCCTTGGTGAAACTCTAGTATCATTGTATTCAAGGAAGCAAAAGGTAGTATCAAGATCATCAACTGAGTCAGAATATAGAGCATTGGCAGATTTGGCAGCTGAAATCACGTGGACATGCTCACTAATGCAGGAGTTAAAATTGCCCCAATTAAGAAAGCCTACTTTGTGGTGTGACAATTTGAGTTCCAAAGCTCTTGCTTCAAATCCAGTGATGCATGCTAGAACCAAACACATTGAAATTGATGTGCACTATATCAGAGACAAAGTACTGCAAAATGAAGTCACAATTGCTTATGTACCAACAGCAGATCAAGTTGCAGACTGCCTCACTAAAGCTCTCACTCACTCAAGGTTCAATCTATTAAGAGACAAAGTTGGAGTAATTACATCACCCACAAGTTTGAGGGGGGGGGGAGTTAGACAAGTCACTTAATGCAGACTTAATAGTATTAAACATACAAATCATATGTGATTAGAATATTTGATTTGGTCTTCATTTGTTTCCTTATAAGTAGCATGTACATTAAGTCTCCTTTATTGTAGGATCACAAATGATCCTCTCTCTTGTGCATAAGTACAATATCGTGTAATGAGAATAATATATCCTTCAAACCATTCAATTCATATTTTTCTCTTGTGAAATAAGAAGACCAGAGAGATTAGCAAAATAGCTATTGATATTGTTTTGTATTGGAATTAGATTTGTCGTTGATTGATGGCATTGGCCTCTTGAAGCGACGATGCTAATCTTTGATATGAAAGCATGGGGTGAACCTGCAAAATTAACATTCCAACACTCAAGTTAGTTATAAAGTCCTAAATGATTTTAATGAAATTATGAGATAAAAAAATGTACATTGAATCTTACGTGTACCGATTATATATGTTTTCTAACTTTTATTGGGCTTTGCATGGTTGCTATAAACATATGGATCACCTATATTATGCATTTTTCCAATCCAAAACAATTTCACCTTATGATTTAAGATGTTTTATCAACCGAAAAATATTTTAAAGTTGCGACTGACATCTCATTATAAAATTCGACAATAAGAAAAAAGTGGAAAGGCCATAGAGTAATTATAAAAATAGTGGGGAACAAGCGCATTATATTTATTTCCCATCATTTAGTCATTTCATCGATCATTTAGGCACATGACTTTAGGCTGGTAGGTTAGGGTGTTGCCAAGCTGAAATATGGTCATTGATTTTTGACTTTTTATTTTGATTTTTGATTTGGCTTGCTGCTTACTATGTCTCTATATAGGGGTACTTGACTTTTCGAGACATTTTTTCTCCATATTTGAGAGTCAACTTTCCCTTTGTGAGAGCATTTTTTTTCTTTCTCAGGAACTCTGGCTTGGGCATTCGTCTTCTTTGCAATTGAGCTTTTCCATTCTACGTTTAATTTTGATCTTTTTCACCATATTCCATTTTATCCATGTACCCTTCTTACCCTGAGTTTATTTTCTCGCACCTAGTCTTTATTTTTTTCCATAGATCGTATAAATAATCACATGTAAATCTGTCCAGTGATTATAGAAATAATGGTTCTTTTCCTTTAGTTAGAACAAAAATATATCCTAACTTAGATTTCCACCATTCAATTGATAGTCACTCAGTTGTACTCATTATAAATGTGTATGACAACTTTGAATCAGAGAGGTTTTTTGGTGGTTCTCTTGATAAAAAAACTTCCTTTGATGAGTCTTCCTTCGACGACCTCCTTTATGATGACAATGTTATAGGTGTTTGCGCAGTCAGTTCTGCATGTTCTCCCTTGAACACTATATGAGATTCAACTTTCCATGCATTATATTCATCGAAGATGGAAGTTTTCCCCTTGAACATGGAAAAGGCTCAAACTTTCATCAGGACTAACCATACCATTTTGGGTTTCCATCCAAGTGATGTCGAGATTAAGAATCATCTTACATGTGGGACCCAACCTATTGGTTTTAATTGACTCAGACCATCAAATATCTTCTAGGATGACGAGATACCACTAAAAAGTATTAAGCTTGTGGAGCCGGTTCATGTGAGAAAATATAGTTGGGTGGATTATGAGATATTGGGAACCCTTATACTTTGGATAGTCTTGTGGTTGTAAGAGAAACTAATGTAGAAGTATCTTGTTTCTCCTATTGGTTGGTCCCCTCGTGGGATAAGGTAAAAAGATATGTAGTAACTCTGGCGGGTGCTTTATTCCTTTCTATGAATGTCAATTTACTCGTGCAAATTTGCTGATGCCTTTTTCCAAGTTCGAAGTCTAGGTGTTAAGGTGTTTGAAAGTTTCTCCCTCATAACTTCACCCTAGCGCCTGAGATTTTTCAAGGGCGTTTCAACTCTAGGGAAATTACTAGTCTTAGAAGCTCTTATGCCGACTATTCTTCCATCTATTTGACGTGATACATACTTCTTAGAATTATATCTAGGATTAAGGGTCCATCTTATTACGCAAGAAAGTTCCCCGATTTGGCCATTACGCCGAGAGTTAAGATAATTTATGATATCACTTCATGCTGGTAATGCTTTGTATTATAGAGCCTGGTTGTTGTTGTTGTTGTTGTTGTTGTGTTAGGTTCCTATTGAACTTTCTCTCTCCGCCGACTTTCAAGGTTTTCCTCTTTTTTGTGCACAAATAGGTTTTTAAAGTATTATGCTTGGGTCCTGTTTGGGTCAGCCAAAGTCCCAAGAAGTTAAGGCTTAAACTAATGTAAATCCACTTGAAATAACTCAAGGTATAATATCCATATCACGAGGTATTCAAGGTACATTTTATGATATCCACTTTTTGTACACACTTATTTGTAATCTTGATCTAACTTGCGTATTGGAGTGCTAACCTTGCAGATCCACCCTCACACTATCATATCATATATCAACATCACTGATTCAAGATTTTTCACCAGTAGCATATATCAAATTCTGGTTCCATAATGGAATAAGTGCGTTTCAAATGTGAGCCTCTAAAGTATTCATTATGTCTGGGTTCTCTTACTCTTAACGAGATTAGGATGAAGAAAGACCTTGACGATTTTAATGTGGTTATTAGTTTTTAGAAAAAAAGGTTTGAAACTTTTGAGGTAAAACCCTCTTTGCATATGAAATGAACATACTCGTGTTATTATGGGAGCAACCAATAGTCTATAGATGAAAGAGATTTTTGGCGAGTATTGGGAAAATCCCAAGTCCCACATTGATTGAAGATATAACATTAAAAGAGTTTACATAGAGTGGCACCGCTCATCTAAAAAGTTGGTTTTGTAAGAACAATTTTGGTCAAACACTAATATGGTATCATCGCCTATCAATCGGGAAATGGGCTGCCCACCGTTAATATCCATACACCTAGCCCAAAGGAGTGTTGGACATGAGTAGGTGTATTAGGAAAATCTAGGACTAGAAATTGTAACGTTCTTGATAAATGAAATACTTGAATTTATATATGATTGTTTAATAGCCATATAAATCAATTTAATATTCATAGGTCTATTCACTAAGGAATTATGAATAGACAATCTAGAGAACCAAAATAAAGTTTAGTTGTTACAAAGTCAATTTATTTATTTTTAAATTTTTTTAAACAACCAATATCAAATCCCCAAATATATATTTGTTTAATTGAATGAAAATATGAATTCTATAATATTACGCAGTCTGTGAAATCGACATTCCAAAATTTCTCGATATTACTACATTAACAAATTAGTACTCTTGTTAATTTACCGTTCATTTACCTCAATGATATCAACATCATTTTCCTCAATTACCACTTCATCAATATATTCCTTTTGTGTTTTGCTACTTTATTAGCATGTTCCTTTTAGTTACTCTTTTGTCAATATGTTCATCCTTCGCTTTAATTGATGAAGGTAAAATAAATATTGGTATTGATATTTGACATTCAAAATACTGATGATTTTCATTGTTGTGAGAAGCAACGATGCACATATCTAATATGTCTCAATTAGTCGATAACAACTTGTGTAAACACCGTCTATGAGGAATCAATCATTATATGTTCTCAAAGCTCATATAGTATATCTCTTGTCGTTATCTTTAACTATAAACTTGTTTTGGATAAAGTTTCCACACCTTCCCAAACACAAAACTCACTTGTTGCATACCTCGTATTACCATTACCGAATCTTTTAAAATAACCAATATAATGTACAATTAGAGTATACATTCCATTCATTCTAAAAAACAATATGACACCAATTAAAAAGCATAAAAGCATAACTAGAGGTTCTGAGTTTGAATCCATCTCTGAACATGTAACAACGTTAAATCTCTTAAGGGATATTTTTGTGGCCTATTGTGCCTCTCCCCGACTCGAGTGATTAGTTTCTACAATTGTGCATAGAAGATACCTAATTTATAACCAGATAAAAACAAAAATAGACAATATTTAACCCTAAATTCTAAATAAGCAATACATATTGAAGTAATTTATAAACAATTTAACTAACACATAAAAAAAGATAAAAATATTCAACATCACATGTTTATAAAATAGAAATGTGTCAAGAAAAAAAGTTGTATTTGAATCATATACCTTATTACAACTATGTTTAGGAACATGTAGTCCTCTTTTGTCACTATTTAAAAACACCTTAGCTATTGAAAAAGAGAAGCAACATTTATGATGATCGGTGGTTTCTTGGTTGTGTGACGTTGAAGCAAGGATGAAAGTGAAGGAAAAAAACACATTCATATTGTAAATTGGCTTAAATGCACTTTTGATTTTCCTACTTTGGTGATTTTTAACTTTTTGTCCCCTAGTTTTGCAAACCACAATTTTGGTCCCAAAATTTACACCACTTGAGATTTTGCTGGTCCTTCTCCAATTTTGTATAGTTGGTCTCCTCATAAATGACGTGATATAGGTACTATAGAGCCAACTCACATTTTTTGAATTTTTTAATGGAAATTATTTATTTTCACTATTTGTAAATTATTATCCTATTTTAATATATATTAACTTTTAGGGTTATTAGAAAATATAAAATAATTTATTTGAAGAACAAATGTGAATATACAAATAACAATCTTTTTCCTCACTTGAATATGTAAATCCAAGGACCCTATAATCCAAATAAACCAAAAAGACGCAACTGATTTCGTTACTAATTTCAATCTTAAATTTCATTTTACTGTTTATTTTGTGATGAATTTGTTCATTTTTCGTCTAAAATTTGTATCTTTCAACTTGGAATTTGATCCAATCAGAAGATTCAATTGCACAAATTTTGTTAGTTTTAAGGTAGTTTCAGTAATAGGTTTTGTTAATCATTGGTAAATGGGGTTGCTTCTAAAGTTTGTATAAAGCAAATGTGAATAAATGAATGTCAACTTAAAAATTCAGCTGCATAGTTTATGTAGTGTTTAATGTTGCTCCAGTTAAAGGTTTTGATTATGAAGACATAAAGTTTGACTCATTCAACTTCAGTTATGTTCTGATCTGATTTTGATTACCATGTGAAGATTCGCTAATACTGTTTTATTAATTATTTTGCAGTCACCTCGATTTTAGGATAGGCAAACGGGCATGTCTGCCCCGTAAAAGCTCGCAAAAAAATAGGGTAGGATGAAGTAGGATTTGTTGATGGTGCATATCTAAAACCTTGCCCTGCCCCGCAAAAAAAAAGTGTGAGGCAGAACGGACCCGCGAGCATTACACATTTTAAGCCTAAAAATTACAATTTTTCATGTTAATGCCAGCGCTCACAAAAAACTAAAACGGGATAAAACATGCATATTAGTGTGTGCCGGGCTAAAACCTTGGCCCACCTTGCAAAAAATGGTGGGTAAAACGAGTATGCCAGACGGAACGGACCCGTTTTTCCACCCTTACTCAGTAGTATATATTTTGCTTCTTTTGATGTTTAAGTACTGAAAATTGCATATTTGATTTTTTAATTTTTGGGTAGCTATACACAGGCGGGATTTGATGTTAAAGATGTGTTTCTTCACATCAAGTTAATGGAGATGACTTTGAAATATTCACATGCTACGAGTTTAATTGATGAGGAATGTGACAGTGAGATGTCATTACAAAGGTCTTTGTTCAAGTGACATTTGCTTGCAACTCTCCAATTTAATGGCCTGCAGGGTCGAGTGTGTTGGATAGTGCATTCATTTACTACAAGAAGATTCAAATTTATTATTTTACATTTTCTAATAACATAAAAAATATATCGTATAATAATTTACAAATTGTGAAAATAAATTATTTCCCTTAAAAATTAAAAAATGATTTATATATATATATATATATATATATATATATATATATATATATATATATATATATATATATATATATATGTTCCGGCTCGGCTCAATCCTTCTTATTGGGCCAGAAAGATTGATCCATTCACTTCGGTCGACGTCGAGCACAATCATGAAAAGTGGTCCTCAGTCGACCACCAACGATCCGGACCTAAGGAGATCCTCTAACGGTTAATATTGACCGCTTCCTATCTTCACGGACCCCTCGATCCGCTCTTCACCTAACGAACCAATAGCATTCTAGCCAGTCTCTTATAAAAACCCTCTCATTTGAGAGGGACAGGTATTCAATTTTCAACCCTAACACTAGTACTTGCTCACTCTTGCTCGGATACTTACTTTAGCATCGGAGTGCCTTGCAGGTACACCCCTTTTCTTCCTCAAACGACCACGTCCGTCCGCTCTCGAGACCAGCCGCATCAGATCCTGATCTCCAGGTACGATCAGGTGGCGCCGTCTGTGGGAAACTCTAACTTCCCCGTTCTTCATTCAAGATCCTCAAAGAACAAAAGTTTTAACAAGATCCATGGCTGCTCGGGACAACCAGGAAAATCGATCAAATGATGGCATGATTCTCACGCAACATGAGAGCAACGTCCAACCTCCCCTACATGATGATACCGTGCACGACCAACCAGAAGGGAAGGCAACATCACCTTCACCCGATCGCGACCAACCCTTGGAGAGTCGCCCGGAAACTCTTTTTCCTTCGACTCCTTCGGGGTCAGATTTCGCCGTGCTGGCCGAAATCCTAAATCAAACGAACTTGTTACTCCTCGCTCATGGTGAAAAGATCGCCCGACTTGAGGATAACTCTCGTCGACCTCATTCTCCCAAGAGACCCCAAGGGGAGCACACTCCGTCTCCTCCGAAGAAAAGGAGAGGAAACACCGACGAATCAACAGGCAACAAACGCTTTCGTCAGTCATCTCTACGACCCTCTCCTAAAAGAAAATCAAGAAGGAGCAGATCAAGATCCGCTTCCCCTCGAAGAACAAAGAAACGCGATCACAGATCATCACTTGTTTCCAGTGACGACGAAGACGCTCGGGGTCCCTTATCCTCTGAAATTATGGCGGCCAAACTCCCAAGAGGCTTGGAGAAACCTCCTCCTTTAGGTTCATACGACGGGACTACCGACCCAGACGAACACATCGAGAACATCGATGCCTTGCTCGACTATCGGGGTGTTCGGGGAGCAATTAAATGTCGGCTCTTTCCCACGACGCTGAGGAAAGGGGCAATGACGTGGTACAAAAGCCTTGAGGTTGAATCCATCACATCGTGGAAACAACTTGAACGCACGTTCTCTAGGCACTTTACTGCATCAAGACGACACCCTAAGACAGAGGCTTCGCTCGAAGCAATAATCCAGGGGAGGGACGAACCTTTACGAACTTACATCGAAAGGTTCAATAAAGAGGCAGTTCAAGTATCCACGACCGACGACATGAAAAAGTATCTGCTGGAACGAGGGCTGCGCCCCTCGACCGATTTCCATCGGGCGGTCGGTATTGAAACCCCGGCCACCCTTGACGCATTCTTGCTAAAAGCCCAAGCTTACATCCAATATGAAGAAAAGCAAGCGGCCAGTTCAGTAAGAGACGCTCGACGCCGTGAAGAAGCCAAGCCACACCGAGTCGATGAACCCTCGACATCTCGTCGGGGAGGAGACAAAAGAAAGGACGAACGCTCCCGTGAACCGCGGGAGCATCGGGGACCTATCGGTCGTTTCCACGAATACACGCCCCTCCTAGCCTCCAGGGAGAAGATTTTGTCTGAATGCGCTAATTCGGAATTCAAACAGGCAGGAGTACGTTTTCCGAGGCAACAACCTAGCAAGCCCGGAACAGATAAAACGAAATACTGCAGGTTCCACAAGAGTCATGGGCATAACACAGAGGATTGCATCCACCTCAAAGACGCGATCGAAATCCTCATCAAAGACGGGCACCTGAAACAGTTCACAAAGTCCAGAGATAATCCTCGGCAGGATACGCAAGAGACCCAAAAAATCGAAGAGGCCGTGCCCATCCCTGCAGACGCTAACATGCAGGTCGCCCTGAGCATTTATCGCCCGGAAGATTTCTTCTTACCAGACCACACCAAGGGCGCGGGATACCTCTCCTCCCACAGTCCATGGGAAGCTTTCCCTTCGGCGATGGTCATATCAAGAGGAGGCTTCAATAAAATCACGGTCGGTTCCGTGAAGAGAAAATTCGACCAGTTAATCGCCAAAGGGCCCGCGCAAAACGCCACTTTAGATCCCCCGAGGGAAGGTTCCATACCCCTCGCATTCTATCGAGAAGAGCTCCTGGGAGGAGCACCCAACGCCAGCATCCCTTTACTCATCCGAGCACGCATGGCGAACTTCGATGTAAGGAGGATATTGGTGGACCAAGGAAGTTCATGCGACATCATGTACTCCCAACTGTTTTCAACACTCCAACTGAACGAAACACATCTGACTCCATACGTCGGATCAGACCTGCAAGGTTTCAACGGAGCAGTATCCCGACCATGGGGTTATGTTGACCTGTTTGTCACTTTCGGGGCAGGCGAGACAACCAGGACGGTTAGAGTCCAATTCCTCGTCGTAGATTGCCCGTCACTATACCAATGCATATTAGGACGACCAACTCTAGCCGAGTTGATAGCCGTGTCATCCACCGTCCACTTGAAGATGAAGTACTATACTACTTCGGGCAGAGTTGCCACATTGCACGGAGACGTCGACGCTGCCCGTAGGTGTTTCGAGGCAGCATCAAAGGGCCTCAGCTCGATATCATACCAACCAATTTCCCCGACACTGGACCCACCAGATGTGCTCAAGGCCTTCCCTTAAGTCGATTCAATCGACTTAGACTGCAGGTTTTCAAATAGTAGCGAGAGCGTCCAGAGACCAGCAGAAGCCTTAGCCCGACCAATACCAGACGGAGATTTCGAGCTAATTCCTTTGGGAGAAGATCCTGCCCGGTGCGTCAAGATTGGGGCACACTTGCCCGAGTTAGTGAAGCGACAGTTGGAAGCTTGCCTCAAAGGGAACGCAGACTTGTTTGCATGGAGCGCCGCAGAAATGCCAGGGCTCGACCCCGAAACAGCTTGCCATCACCTCTCTATCGACCCAACACATAAAGCGGTCGCTCAACGCAGGAGAAAGCAGTCGAGCGAGAAGACTGAAGCTGCCGAATCTGCCGTTAAAGACCTCCTAGAGGCTAAATTTGTAACCGAGGCCAGGTATACGACCTGGCTCTCAAATGTTGTACTTGTGAAAAAATCTAGTGGAAAATGGAGAATGTGCGTTGATTATACCGATCTCAATCGGGCATGCCCGAAAGATGCATACCCTTTACCTAACATCGACAAGTTGGTCGACAACTCGTCCAGATACAAATTACTATCCTTCATGGACGCATACTCGGGGTACAATCAAATACCCATGGCCGTGTCTGACAAAAAATACACGGCCTTCATGACCTAGTCGGGCAATTATTTTTACAACGTTATGCCCTTCGGTCTAAAAAACGCAGGAGCGACGTATCAGCGCATGATGAATAAGGTTTTCCGAACCGAAATTGGAGACATGCTCGAAGTATACATGGACGACATGATCGTCAAATCTCAACGGGAAACGGACCACGCGTCCCATTTGCGAAAAGTCTTCGACCAAGCACGAAAGTGCAAAATGCGTTTCAACCCTGAGAAATGCACCTTTGGTGTCCGAGCGGGAAAATTCCTCGGATTCTATTTAACCGAACGAGGCATTGAGGCAAATCCCGATAGGTGTCGAGCGTTCGCGGAGTTCCCAACTCCCACGTCAAAAAAGTCCATACAATCACTAAACGGGGTCATTACTTCCCTTGCCCGATTCGTGGCAAAATCTGCTCAACACGCTCTCCCCTTTTACAAGCTCCTCCGTAAGGAAGCGACGTTCGAGTGGACAGCAGAATGCGAGTTAACACTATCCCACTTGAAAAAAGCATTAAGTGAACCTCCAGTCTTATCCAGACCAGAGGAGGGGGAGACTCTATATCTCTACCTCGCGGTCGCGAACGAAGCAGTAAGCGCGGCCCTTGTGCGCGAACGACCCGAAGGGCAAAAACCCGTGTATTTCACGAGCAAAGCTCTCCACGGCCCAGAAGTTCGGTACCTTCAGATAGAAAAGGTCGCATTGGCCCTCCTTCTCGCGGCTAGAAGACTACGCCACTACTTCCTGGCTCACACCATCATCGTAAGGACCGATCAACCCATAAGACAGTTGCTCGGTTGACCAGACATGGCCGGCCGAATGTTAAAATGGTCACTAGAACTATCTGAATTCGACATCAAATTCGAAGGAAGACAAGCCCTCAAAGCTCAAGCACTGGCCGACTTCGTGGCTGAACTTACCTTCACCGAGCAAGACACGCAAGCTTCGTCCAAGTGGGTTATTTTCGTAGACGGTGCATCTGGCCCAACGGGCAGTGGGGCCGGTATCATTCTGGAGAGCGAAGAAGGGAACGTCATCGAAGTATCCTTGACTTTATCTTTCCCTACTTCCAATAACCAAGCGGAATACGAAGCCTTCCTGGCAGGCATACGGCTCGCGAACGACCTAGAAGCAGAAGAGATCACAATTTGCACAGATTCCCAATTGGTCGCGAGCCAAGTCCGAGGAGATTTCCAGGCCAGAAGTGACAGCATGGCCGAATATCTAGCCCTCGTAAAAGACGAAATAAAGCAGTTTAAGAGTGTGGAAATCAAACACGTTCCACGGGAAAGCAACGCCCGCGCAAATATCATGTCCAAACTGGCGAGCACTAAAAGGAAAGGAAACAACAAGTCCGTCATACAAAAACTGCTCCCCCAACCAAGTATCGGGCACTCATCACCTTGCATACACGTTAACCTAGTGGGCGACATGAGTTGCTGGATGACCCCAGTATTCAACTATCTAACTAAAGGAGAATTACCAACCGACCCGAAAGAGGCTAGTACCATACGACGGAGGGCATGGTCATACTCTTTAGTAGGCGGACGTATGTACCGTCGAGGATTCTCTACACCCCTCCTCAGATGCGTAGAAGAGGAAAACATTCCACACGTTCTAAGGGAGGTTCACGAGGGAATCAATGCGCAACATCCTAGCGGACGTTCGTTAGCTCGAAAAATTCTGAGGGCAGGATACTACTGGCCCACCCTACAACATGATGCAAAGGAGCATGTAAGAAAATGCGACAAATGCCAACGACATGGAGACGTGCACGTAGCTCCTCCATCCGAGCTAAAATCGTTATCATCACCCTGGCCGTTCGCATGGTGGGGAATGGACATTCTAGGACCCTTCGTCGTTGGGTCTGGTCAGAACAAATACTTAATTGTAGGCGTCGACTATTTCACCAAATGGATAGAAGCTGAGGCCCTGGCCAAAATCACTGCACTCAATATACTTCGATTCTTTAAAAGAAACATCCTCGCTCGATTCAGAGTGCCCCTCGCCATTGTGACCGATAACGGGACCCAATTCACGGATAGACATTTCAAAGAATTCGTTGCGTCAATGGGGACTAAACAACACTTCGCTTCAGTCGAGCACCCTCAGACTAACGGGCAAGCAGAGGCCGCAAACAGGGTAATCCTGAGAGGTCTGAAACGAAGGTTGGACGAGCATAAAAAACACTGGGTCGAGGAGTTACACAGCGTACTATGGGCATATAGGACCACTCCCCATTCAACGACCGGAGAATCCCCATTTCGATTAGCATATGGGACCGAGGCGGTAATTCCAATAGAAATGCACGTCCGATCAAGACGCACAAAATTCCCCATGGAACAAGATATTAATGATGAAACTTTGAGAGATGAGCTCGACATGGTCGAAGAAATTCGGTCGGAAGCCGCTCTTCGAGAAATTATTCTCAAACAACAGATAGCCGCTCGATATGATTCCAAGGTCATCAGGCGAACGTTCGAAGTAGGCAGCCTTGTCCTTAGAAGAAACCACAGGAATCCCCGCGAGGGAAAACTAACGCCCAACTGGGAAGGCCCATATCGCATCCGGGCGAAAACCGAGAACGGCGCTTATTACTTAGAAAATTTACACGGGGAAGAGCTCGCTCGGCCTTGGAACGTCGAGAAACTCAAACAGTACTATAGTTAAATCAGTCACCTTGCTCAGCTACCAAGCGAAGAGAAGAAGAGACTAACGAAAAACTGCGTGCCTAGGTACGAGCACGTCAGCCTAAATGTAACAAAGCAAGCAAGACCTCTTTTCGAGCAAAAGGGAGACTTGTCGCACGAACGGATACTCAAACGAGTCCGACGTTGCCTAAGTACCACGACCAGGTAGAACCCCAGCTCGCGATGGTACGTTCACACCACGGAGCCCGGGCCATTATCTTGACTCGGGCACCGAACGAGGATAAAACCCTCCAAGACTGATTGGTTCCCCTAACCAACAGGCCGTCCATACCCCCCGTATCTATCCAATAGCTTCTAATTGATGCAAATACGAGCGTCAAACACTTAGTAAAAATAACAAATTATGTCCTCCGACGGACGAATAATTGCGAGCAAACAATATATATGCAACCGACCTCCAGGGTCAAACACTTAACATTTAAAAGAAATGCGGCAACAAAAGGCCGACTTGTTCGGAGTTACAAATAAAGGGGGCCACGCCCCCCAAAACAAAATACATTATAAAATACAAGGCACGCAGGCCACCAATTAATTATCTTCACCCACCGGGCGGCTTTCCTCTGCACGAGCTTCCTCCTGGTCCGGCTGCTCCTCTGGTTGATCAGGCTGGGCAGTCGTCCCCGGCTGAGAGTCGGCCACCACCAAGTCCGCAAGAACCACAATCTGACCATCCACCACCTTGTAAAGATAGTTCATCCGATCAACATCCAAGGCTAGGTCAGGGTGGAAAGCTTTTACTTGGTCCACCACATTCTGGAAACTGAACTCAGTAGACGCGTTCAGATCTTCCATATCTTGGTCGATCCGAGCGAGAAGCTGAGCCCTCGTCACCAAATGTTTGGTGTCCTCGTCCTCATCCTCCTTGGGGCAAAAGGCATCTTTTAGTTTTTTATTCTGCTCGAGCAACCTCTTCTTGTCGACCTCTAATTTGGCGATGATCGTTGCTCGCTCAGCCGACTCTGTGGTGACCTTTTTTACCTCCTCTGTGGACGCCGTCAGTTTGGCCTCGGAAGCAGCCAACTGCTCCTTGAGTTTGCTGTTCTCCCACTCCAGCATAGGGGACCCCTCGGCCGTCATCCAAGCCATGGTCAGGACCCGCATAACCGCGCTCGCGTCCTGGGCCAAAGAAAGCCGCCGAGTAGGACGATCCATCCCCTCCAGGAACAGAGAGTCCGCCCGGTCCACATCCATAGTATTCCCCTCGAAAAAGTTCCGAACAACGAAACACGGGGGTATCCCATGCCTTGGCTTTGGGGGAGCGCCGGCCGTCAGATCCACAGTAGCCGCCGCTTTGTGTTTCTTCATCAAAGAGCCGGTAGAGGCCCCCGGAGAGCCCTGGACCAAAGGACCCGAGCCTGAACCGCTTGCTTCAGTCAGCCTGGTCTGCACGACCCTCGACCGCTTCCGCTGCTGCTGGACCAAACGCTCGTGGATCTTGTCCAGAGGATTTGTCAAAGAACCTGAAAAGAAGAACAAAACCAAAATTAGCTACGAGCAACAAAGTCAAATCAAAAACTTAACGAGCATAAGCAAACAGATACCAAAAAAGTCAGCTATCTCCTGCCCGTTATTACAGGCCAGCAGGTCAGTAACACTGATCAGGGGACGCTCCAAAGCTTCTCCCCCATCTTGATCGACCATAACTTTCCCTTCCCCGTCCAATAGAGGGGTCGGAGTAAAAGAAGCTATCAACTTTCTAAAAGCTTCAAAGCTGGCCGCATCATCGTCATTCAAAGTGTCCCCCACCTGAACAAATTCCCCCACTGGTCACTCATAATGCACATGACTCCAGGAGAAGGGAAACATCCATAATCTCCTCGGAATCACTTCCCCTTGGTCGTCCAGCCTGGGCTCGTCGTTCTCATCGGTATCAATTCCGAGAAAACTCATAGCTCTCACGGCCGCATCACTCGCAGGTTTTATTAAGAAGTAGTCGGTCTTGAAAGCCCGGATGGATTCTGAGTGGGCCTTGAAGATCTTGGTCCGCTGTTTAAAAGACACGAACCCCTTCCGATCGGTTCCCCGCCCGACTTGGCGCTGTAAAGAGAAGAGGCGAAAGAAGAGAGGAAGCGTGGCCCCGACGCCCAGGAAAGCACACGTCATCTCAAACGCCCTCAGGAAGGCGTATGAGTTAGGATGCAGTTGAGAAGGGGCTATGCAGAGGTGTCCGAGCACAGCGCTCACAAAATCGCTGAAGGGCAGCGTCACCCCCAAGACCGAAGTAGCATATTCATACATAGAGAATGCACGACCGCGAAAGTCTGAGAAGATGCGGTCGTCGTCTCCCGGGCAGGTCACGACCCAGTCAGCAGGATCCCCAACAACTGGCAACGGCTCCGACCGAGGTCTCGAGAAGGAAGACACTTTGTCCAGCAAGTCTTCGACCACCCACTCTTCGGGCGAGACCCTCGACTGGGCAGGACACTGAGGCGATTCTGTCGACTGCCCAGTGGTACTCGTACTCGAACTATCCGAGGAGCTTCCCGAGCCTGAAGGTATGGACGCAGACGATTCCGTACTCTCCGAGGACGTATCCTCAGAAAGCACAACCAGCGGATTCCCGAGCAAGTTATCACCTGAAAAGCAGAGGAAAGGCATCAGTGAATTCGATTAAGAATATCAAATCCACCCTTCCACCGCTCAACAAGTGAAAGGGCGCGCCTCAGCTCAGAAGCTATGTTCCGAGCTGTAGCCCTGGCTAACCATTGCTCGAGGCAACAACTGACGCCCAACATTACAGATGACAAAAATCTACCCAAAAATCTAAAGTCTAAGTCGACCAAGATCTCCGTCGACCCTAAAGTTAGGGTTCACAGCCGACCAGCTACGGTGGCAAGAACTTTAAGGTTTACTAATTCTAAATCCTAAAACTACCGGTGAAATCACCCTAAACCGCATGCATTCTACAAAAAATACGCTATATACACTTAAGAGAGAGGAAAAGAACGGTACCTTGAGCTTGAGAAGACATTTTGGAAGAGAGTAAGCTTCTGCGAAGGGTGGTCGGCAAGAACTGACGGTGGTCGACGGCTGAGACAACGGCGGTTGAACGAGCAGAGTCTTGAGAGAGAAGATGAAACGAAAAGGTCAAAATGGGCCCTGAGAATCCTATTTATAGGAAAGAAGACACGTGTGCGCACGCGTGACCCCTATACGCTAGCCCCTAGACTAGCCGTCAAATCATTAATAGGCGCGAATATCCAGATATTCCAGCTTTTCGTTTCATATTCCTCTACCGAGCAACGTATCGTTTGCCCGGAAGACCGACAGCATAGACCCTCAATCACGACGTCACACTCCGTCGATCACTTCATCGTTTTTAAGTCATTGCTCGACAGCACGAGCAATAACTTGGGGGGCTCCTGTTCCGGCTCGGCCCAATCCTTCTTATTGGGCCAGAAAGATTGATCCATTCACTTCGGTCGACGTCGAGCACAATCATGAAAAGTGGTCCTCAGTCGACCACCAACGATCCGGACCTAAGGAGATCCTCTAACGGTTAATATTGACCGCTTCCTATCTTCACGGACCCCTCGATCCGCTCTTCACCTAACGAACCAATAGCATTCTAGCCAGTCTCTTATAAAAACCCTCTCATTTGAGAGGGACAGGTATTCAATTTTCAACCCTAACACTAGTACTTGCTCACTCTTGCTTGGATACTTACTTTAGCATCGGAGTGCCTTGCAGGTACACCCCTTTTCTTCCTCAAACGACCACGTCCGTCCGCTCTCGAGACCAGCCGCATCGGATCCTGATCTCCAGGTACGATCAATATATATATATATATATATATATATATATATATATATATATATATATATATATATATATATATAAAATAGGGTCGAGTGTGTTGGATAGTGCATTCATTTACTACAAGAAGATTCAAATTTATTATTTTGCATTTTCTAATAACCTAAAAAATATATCGTATAATAATTTACAAATTGTGAAAATAAATTATTTCCATTAAAAATTAAAAAATGATTATATATATATATATATATATATATATATATATATATATATATATATATATATATATATATATATATATATATAATAGAGGTCATGCTAACCCGTGCCCCCGAGGCATTTGTTAAGAATTCCAAAAAAGAAAATTATGTTATATTCAGTTCATTTAATATACACAATATTCATTTAGAAAGTTAATTATTTCTCTTTTAAGTCCATTGAATACACACACACACACACACACACACACACACACACACACACACACACACATATATATATATATATATATATATATATATATATATATATATATATATATATATATATATATATATATATATATATATATATATATATATATATGCGAATTTAGAAGCAAATTTAATACTTCTTTGTATAGGAATTATAGATCCTTGTTCAATTTCATGACCTAAAAATCTAATTTTTGTTTGAAAAAGTTTCATCTTAGGAGCATATATAATTAATCAATTATGCTTAACTAATGCTTTGAATATTTTTAAATATTTAATATGTTGATCTATAGTTTTAGAAAAAACTAAAACATCATCAATATAAACAATTATACATTTTGTATAATGATTAAAAATATCATTCATAATATTTTGAAATTCTGAAGGGGTATTTTTAAGGCCAAAAGGAAGGACATTCCATTCATAATGTCCAAAAGGTACAATAAATATTGTTTTATACTTATCAGATTCATTAATCTGAATTTACCAATAACCAGATTTCATATCAAACTTAGAGAAGATTAAAGCATTGTTTATCTCTTGCTAACCCTAAGTGTTTCAAAATTGTTGAAACTGATGCTTCAGACTTAGGTTATGGAGGAATCCTCAAACAAATAATATATGATACATCAAAAGAAGGAATTATTCCCACTAAATATTTTGATAAAACTACACAGTATCTTACCCAAACTGGAGGAGATAAACTCACAGTTAATTATAAACTGTCTAATGCTTATGTTTGTAACAAAGATATATGCTTACCTACTCATTTTATTCTTGTAAAAAAAATTTCTTTTTGAAATCATCAACAACTCCCTTCCCCGAGTTAAAAAAGATGAACTTAACAGAAAACACTAATAACTTTTTTTTAGTTTTAAAAAACACTTTGAAAAAGTTGTTTGCTTTTTAATAAAAGATTATGAGAAAAAATTACCTGCTTAGTTTTATCTAAGCTTAAGCAACCCTATCACAACATAAATTTAGCCACTAAATTTCATAACAATTTATTTAATGAAGAAAATTACCTTAGATTTGGCAACCAGGCTCTGATACCACAAATGATATACAGCGGAAGCAGGATTAAAATTGAGTAATGAAAAAAGAGTAAAGAAAGATGGTAGAGAAGGTATTATAAAAAAAGTTTTGAAGATGGAATATAAAAGTTTTTTTATAATATATTCTCTACCATCTTTCTTTACTCTTTTTTTCATTACTAAATTTCGATCCTGCTTCCGTTGTATATCATTAACCATGCAAGCCCACTTTGCATCACTGTAAATAAGATCATCACTACCACTTAAGATCAATGCTTCTCTAATAGCATTTACTTTTGGTTTTGGAACGAAATAATAGCGTCGTTTATGGAAATCGACTTTGGATTCCTACGATAATCATGAATTCAAATTCTTTTTCTAATTCCATCACGATCTATTCTCCGATCTAAAGTCACATGTATTTCTCACTTCTAACATAATACTCACCATGGCATTGCTAAAGATACGATGAGTTCATAGTTAATTACGTTGAGATATGATGATCTCATATTTAATGTTGAACATGAATCTAGTACGTAAGCACATAATATGGATGCTAAAGGATCTCCGATTGGTGGATGAGCCATCCTTATATTGGATCTAATGTTTCCTTTATTGCTTGGTCCATTCCTGTATAAGAGGATATGCCCGGTGGCATCTCATAGTAAGAATAGACATCTGGGCGCAAATACACCATGCCCAATAAGTTCATTAGTTCCACCAAAGTTGGGTCCATACGAGGTTCTTAGTAAACAACATCCATCGAGCGTCATCGCCTAATCTGGATAAGTCGACGAATCATTTGATTTCAAAGCTAATTTTTTATAGTTATTATCGTTAAGTGAAAATTAATTTTTGTATGTCCTTAATTGTAATTCCGTGAAGGAAATATGAGACACTCTTGAAATGATCTATGAAGTCAATATTGTATCGAACAAGAGGGAATGGACACACGAACCAAAAAAGATGAAACACAAGATGAATCTAAATGTTATCTTCACATATGGTGTTCAACCATTAAAAATCTTGGATGTTACGTGGTGATGCTCAAATTAGGAAGAGAATGATCATGTATGGTAATGCTCGCCTCATCTCATACTATGTCGTATCTCGTAGTGATAACATGTCAAGCAACATTTTAAATAAATATAACATAATTCTTTGAGCAATACCATAAATATTCAAAGTCATATAAGATAAATACACCTCATACATTAAAACGACGACTTATCCCATTTACTCCACTATTGAGTCAAAGACAAGAGATGTATAACCAAGTTTTTAGGCATTACAAACAACCTCATTATTATACTCCCATGTCTATATGTACCTATTGACCAATTAGGTTAGATGAATTCACGTTTTACATATATAGGACCAATCAAAGGGTAATGCGACCCAGATCTCAAAATTTTAAGTAAAAAAAAACGTTAAAAAATTCAAGGCTTAATTGCACTATTAGTTCCCCTTTTTACAAATTTATAATGTTTTAATATCCCTTTTAATTTTTTCAGCTTTTTGGTCCCTTTAGTTGTAAGTCTTTGGGATTTTTGATAGTCCCCCACCTAATTTGATTATGTGGCGTTGTTAATGCTTCCATGTCATATAATTTAATTCCATGTCATTTTTTATTAATATATTTTACTACAATTGGAATAAAAATAGAAAAGTCTTAATAAAGGTCTTCAAGTCCTAATCTTCACTTTCATACGAACCCTAGTCTACTTCTCCTTTCATACGAGTATGAAGCACAAAAGGCAGAAAAACATTCTGGCAATGGAGAACAAAGAGCATTCAAGGGAGAAATCAAAGGAAAAAGTAAAATACAATATGAGGTTAGTTTAATTGCTTTTCAGTTTGTAGGGTTTATGCTTTTTCCAATATGTTTTCGTTTCTGAAACATGTGGTCCCAACTTGTTGTTATTTATTCAAAATATGGTCCCACTCAAAGATTTTTAACCTAAATATGATCCTACATGTACTGTTGTTTAAACTGAATTAGAGTTTATTTTGAATTAAAATTTCTTGTTAATTTGTGTGCCTTTTTTATATTACAGACCAAGCCAGTCTAAATGTATTAGGATAAGATTTCATCTCAGGAGAGAGTTAATGTCCAAACATGTTAAGTGGTATGTCAATGGGGTAATATCTGAAATGAATTGGGAATGGGATATGGATTATGTGTCCTATATGGAATTAGAAAAGATGATTCACAATGAGGGATATACAAATATTAAGTGTTTATCGTATTTGAACCCCAAGTTTAGTTTTTGACGTGGACTTAGACCTTTAAATTGTGATCAAGATGCGTTTAAATTCTTTGCTGATGTTGAAGATTACGATGTTGTAGATATGTATGTAGAACATTCAATCTGTATTCCTGATGTTATTGATGATGCTGAAATAATAGAGGAGGATAACCATGAAGTTGATATAGGAGAATAAAATGCCAACGAGGCCGAGAAAGGAAAATAAAATATGAAGAAGGATGAGAAATGAGAGGAAAATGTGAAAGAGGTTTAAAATGATGATAGTAACAAGGATTCCTTAAGTGAAGGTGATGATGAATATGTTGTAAGTGAGAATGATTCATCAAGTGATGGTGATGATGACTATGTTGCAAGTGAAGATGATACTGAGCCAATCAATATGGATTGGACAACAGTTTTACAAGGTAGTGATGATGTACTTAAGAGTGATAAGAAAGAGTGTAATGATGACTCTGATCAACTTTTTACTCCTCCTGACAGTGGTGATGATGAAGAAATTGAGAAATTCCAAGCATATAAAAGTGGTGAAGGATTTAAGTTTCAATTGGGCATGGTATTTAACAACAAAGATTTAGTGAGAGAGACTGTTAAAGACTATGCAATGGATATGAAGAAAAATGTCTTTATTAAGAAAAATGATGAATTTGCAATCTTTGGTGTCACCAATGGCCTAGAAACATATTATGTAGATCTTAAACAACATATATGTGCCTGCAGAAAATGGGATTTGATGGTATTCCTTGTAGTCATGCCATTTCATGTATATGGAAAAACAAGAAAAAACCTGAGGACTATGTATCTGATTATTACAGGTCTGTTGACTAAGACTTAAGTTGTTATATATTTGAATTTCATGACTTAAACTAATACTTTTGATTTCTTATCTAGGAAATTTGTTTTAATTAACAGTTACTCTTATATTATCTACGCCACAAATGGGCCACAACTATGGCCTTTGTTGGAGGCTCAGGTTCCAATCAATGCACCAGTGCTTAGAAGGGCCATTGGAAGACCAAAGAAAATTAGGAATAAAGTGAATGAGGAGCCAAAAATTCCCCATGTCCTACCTATGAAGCTTACAATTGTGAGTCGCCACAAATATGGTGCCTTAGAACACAACAAAAGGAGTTACAAGGGCAAAAGAGATGATGAAAAAGTCATCCCAAAGGTGGTAACAAGAAGACGGTGAATGTACCAAAGGATGGAAAGATGCTGAAAATTGAAACGAAAGGTGGAAAGAAGACCAAAGCAGCAAAGATTGGAAATCATCACAAGCCGCATAACCTTCTCAAGACTAGTTCAACTTAGGGTCAATGTTATGTCATTTTGTACTAATTGGGTTTTATGAAGTAATGGAACAATGTTATGTCATTTTGTGGTCTATGTACATTATGTTTACATTTTGTGGTCTTGTACCTTCTGTTGTCATTTTGTGGTCTATGTACCTTCTGTTAACAATGTCCTGATGTTACCTATAATGTTATCTCAAACTTAATGACAAGTTATCATCTTAAAGTACATTCTGTTTCATTTATCTTCAAGATTCAATTATCTACAATGTTATGTACATTTTATTTCATATATAATACAACTTATCAACTAGTCTCATTCATCAATTATAAAAAAACTCATTCATCAATTATAAAAAATTCTCATTTATAAATGAAGCATAGGTTACAACATACTGACAATACAAATCTAGTAACATTACAAACTAATTCATTACATGGTTATAACTAAACCTAATAACAATACAAAGCGAATAACACAAAAAATTGCATTTGCATATTAAGGAACTTGATCTTCATCTTCAACTCTTCCTCTTTGACCTTGCCTTCAGTAACTTTTTTCTTCTATGAGCTTAATTTTTCCTGCAAAGCTGTAATAAATTCTTTCGCTCTTTCGTTCATCTCTTCATCGCACCAAACAAAATGACTACATATTTTTTGTCCCACGACCTATAATCAACAACAACATATGTAAATTGGGAATTCGTGGATGGAGAGGTAGAAAATGATAAATCTAAACAACAATACCTTATATATTCTACAACTATAAAATCACCGTCTCAGGTTCGATTCTGTCCATGAGGCCATCAACGGAGCATCAAGACCGCAACAACATTCACCTCGATTTGATTTGAAACTTGATTGGGCTTTGTTGCGAAGAGATGCTTGCGAAAATCCGGACATTTTTGCTTGGGTGTGGAGAAGATAACGTGAGAAGAAGATGAAGTGAGAAGAAGATGGGATGAATAACGTGAATTCTAGAGAAAGAAGAAAGGGATGAACATTGTTGAATTAGGATTCACTATTTAATACAAATTCAATATTCTATTTTTATTTTTCTAATAAAATATGTTAATAAAAAATGACATGAAATTAAATTAGATGACATGACAATTGATGTACACTGCCATCTCAGGATTAACAGCGCCCGATAATCAAATTAGGTGGGAGACTATCAAAAATTCCAAAAACTTACAACTAAAGGGACCAAAAAGCAAAAATAAAATAAAAAGAGGACTAAAACATTATAAATTTGTAAATAGAGGAAATAAAAGTGAAATTAAATCAAAATTCAATTTAATTATACATATAAAATAAAATATTATTGACATATATTAAATATTAATGTAATTGAATGGGTAACAATAAGACATTGTAAAAATACGACCTTAAACTCTAAGACCAACTCCAATGGAGGTTCTTGATGCCAGTTTGCCCGATGGCAAACGCAAACGTAGTAACACTTTTGTTTCATGGTTGGAGTTCTCCACGTGACAAACATAGTAAAGATATGCAATAACAATTGATTTTTTAATATTATAAAATTCTAACTATTGTTTTATAGATTTTGTTTTATTTTCTTTTTATTTATTTCATGTTATTTTAATAATTCTTTTACTTTTAAATTATGATAATTAAAATTTTTTACGTACAAATATTTAATTTTTTTTAAGCTTTAAAAAATAAATATAAATAAAATATTAATTCTAACTACTCACATCACTATTTGTATAAGCTTTTTTATGTTCACTAGTTAAACAAAATACGTATCATAACAAAACAAATTTGTATAAGCCTTTTTTTATTTCAAATCAGCAAGTTAACTTAAATTTATATATCATAACAGAACAAATATTACAAAAGGACAAGCAAATTTGTATACCATAACAACTTGTTCATAACAAATCAACATAACAAATTATATTTCATAACACCTAAACATTACAAAAGGACAAGTACCTAAACATTACAAAATCACTTGATCAAAACAAAACAACATTAACATATCACTTCAACAATTACATCTAAGAACAAAATACATGTTGACCAACATTGAAATTACAACACATATGGTCATGAACTTTCCATATAATTCCTCCTTCTTTAACTTCAGCTTCAACCTACTATTCTTCTTCATTGATGCTTCATAAAGCTCCTTAAATGTATCAACAAACTGCATATCCCTCTCATCTTTATTGCATTTAGATTCTAACACTTTGACATCTTCCTTCCTTAAATCATATTCATCATCCCAAAAGAACATATTACAAGTTCCCACGTTCTTCCAAAATGGGCATCTCCAAAACAATCTCCCTTGATTCTTTCCCTTCTTGCACATGTATGCAATCAAAGTACCCTTGTATCCGCACTTATTCCCATGGAGTGTTGCGACACGAAATTGTTTACCCTTGATGAAGAAGACATGACGAAATGGAAGAAGGTGAAGGATTTTGGGAAGAAACGAAATCTGGTGAAGAGATGAAGATAATAGATGAACACATAATGACGATTTGGGGAGGAAGAGAGGATTCAAGGTTTAACCGAAAATGAGGAAGGCTGACTATAAATACTATGCATTTTATTTCACACGTGGATCACATAAATTACACTATGACAAATGATTTCTACCCACATGGTTTGCTACATCATCTTCCGTTAGTTGAAACTAACGACAAAGACTACATTTGTAAATAGAAAATTTTAGGGGATCTTTGTTTAAAGAAAATATTTTGAGGGATTAATTTTAAAAGTTGAGATATTTATAGGGATCTTAAATATATTTAAAGTATGTTATAGTATTTTGAGAAACTTTTTAAAATTATTTTAGTATTTTAGGAGGAAGAGAGTAGTAATTAACCCCGGAGTAGTACTATCGTTAAAAACTAGGTGGAGCCGTGGAGGCCCCCTCACGTGAACCCCAAAATTTAAACCCAGCTATCCCCTATTGAATATTTCAACCAATCAAAATCAAGCATATATAAATCCAACGTTCAATGTTTTAAGTTCCCAGCTCACACGGATAGCTAACAATCTAACGGTTACAGTTACATAGCTCTATCTTATATAAACCAAGAGTTCACCGTAATCAAATAGTAAATCAGTTGCGTGCACATTCAGTTTCATCTAAGGTTCAATCACAAAATTTTATCGCCATGTCAGGAAGAGGCAAAGGAGGAAAGGGTCTTGGAAAGGGAGGAGCCAAACGACACCGTAAGGTTCTCAGAGATAACATTCAAGGAATCACCAAGCCTGCTATTCGTCGTCTTGCAAGACGTGGTGGCGTGAAGCGTATCAGCGGTCTAATTTATGAAGAAACTCGCGGTGTTCTCAAGATCTTTCTTGAGAACGTCATTCGTGATGCTGTGACCTACACTGAGCATGCTCGCCGTAAGACTGTTACTGCGATGGATGTTGTTTACGCTCTCAAGAGACAGGGGAGAACTCTCTATGGATTCGGCGGTTAGAAATTTGGGATTGCTATTTCATTTAGGGTTTCTTGTACTTTGGATCTCAATGTTGATGTATATTTTGTAATAGTACTCGAGCTTTATAGCACTAACAATGGCTTTTGCTTTGCTTGAGTTAATTGATGATTTGAATTTCAATCAACTGATTAATTTCATGAATTTGGGTTATTTGTTTCTTTTATTCTTCTGTTGTTAAAGAACTTTAGAGCTGGATAATCGTACAATCATATTATTAACTCAACCTTTAAATTTGTAGATCTGATTCAATTCATTGCTCTGTTCTGAATAGTATGTAAGATTAAAGCATTATTTGAATGTTTTGATAGTTGTCTTCACATTTATTTGTTAAAGTTGTTAAGTGTTTTGAAATTTTATTATAAATTTATTAAAGAAGTTGAATGAATTAAAACAAATTTTTATTATATTTGTTATAATACATTATTATTTTTTAGAATGAAATGTAAATTAATTAAAATATTTTTTTACCTTACAATAAAGCAATCTAGTAATTGCTCAAGTGTATTATTTCTAGTGTAGAGGTCCAACCATTGATACAAAGTTAGTTCTTTTTACTCGGTATACACTAATTTATAATTTTATACAATATATTATTTAATAAATTTATTTTTAATTGTCTATTTATATGAGTGTTTAGAATCTAATTTTATAATTTAATATTTTACACAATTTGAAAATTTGAATATATGATTCCCTAATTTTAGATAGTTGTATATGTCCCTTTCACATTGGAGTAGAAGATTAAAGAGGAAAAACATGCTTGAAGAGAGAGAAAATTAATCTATAACTAATTTGAAGTCTATTACAAATTGAATTAAACTTATCTTATATATTATCATAATTTCTGAATTGAAGCGGTTTGTGGACACCAGTTCATCATATAAGCTTACCTCATGTACTTCTTTGATTTTGCACGAATTTGTGATTTCTATGTTGGCTTACACATATTCGAGACTCTCAGAGGGATGCATGTGGAACATTAAGATTATCGCAGTCAGTTGTTCACTATATGTGGTAACAAAATTATACTTTCGACTTTTTTTCATTATATTTTCGTGATAAAGCTTGATATTGATGTTTTTTATTTTGATTTCAGGCATAAATATTATAGCACTTTTTGTTCATACCTGGTTGGTGGAGTGTACCTGAGTATATAGAGGATTGCCCGCAGGCACGTACCTTTCTCCCGTTGAGAGGGAACCAGACGGTCAACTAGTACATAGTCTATCTGGACAACATGATTGCTGAGGATGTCAGATACGATGTATATGCAGATCACCGTTAGACGCGTCTGTTTGATGAGATATCACTGTTTAGAGGATGATTGACATTCAGTTTGACCATTACTATACCATATATGCCCGAGCGCGTCATGCGACAATTCAGTTATAGTTAAACCATACCCAGGCATCTTGCTGAGTCCGTTCCTCTCGGCCTGACCCATAGGGAGATATAAAAGATATTTATTGACTTTCAAAACCACCTGGTACTAGACGAGGCTCGGGCGACCAGAGCTGAGAGAGTTTGGAGTCACATCAATGGCTATATCAGGTGGTTCTTTAGAGTCTCACATCCCTACATGGTGCCCACTGGAGATGGATCACCTCCCAGACCATCTAATTAGGAGATATTAGAGGAGGAGCAGTCTTAATTGGATCACACTTAGGATGTGCTACCTCGATGTCGTCATATACTTACTTTTGGTCGGTCAAGCATTGATGCTGGTTTCTTTCCATAGGGGTCTGGCCAAAGATGTATATTGGATGAGATTCTTACCGTGGCTTGGGGACGCTTATGTACCGCGGACATCGTGCCAGGAAAGGTTGAATTGAATACTGAGGACACAAATCAGGTGGTCGAGGAGGCGGCAGAAGCAGACGAGGCGACAAAGGCAGAGAAATGGGTGTAGATATACTCCCGCACACACAATAGTTATTTTGATGGTGTCTATTTTGATGTATATTATTTTTATGACATTGATGTAGTAGATTTTGATGATGACATCGACATATTACTCGTATGACTACTTATATATATATATATCATATTACCTTTGTTATGAATCAAATACCTTAGAAACAAAGTATATTAGGTTTCTTTATGATCAAGAAACCCACAAGGATTAAGGTTTAGGGTAACCAAAGATACAACAAGGATTGATTATAAACTATTATTCTTTCCTTTCTTTTGAAACAAGATTACAAGTATACAAGAATAACAAATAACCTCTATCACTTTTGAATCAGGGTTTTATCTTCCTATTTTCCCTTATTCCAAAGAGGAGAAAATAATATGCTATTTATAATAAAATTAACACCCTCACCTAATGAGCTTTTTAACAACTACCCATTACAAACTAACTTAGGGTACAAGCTAACTTAAATAATTGGATAAATAACACAAAGCCCAATTATACATACTAGAACTGACTTCAACTACAATATGTATAACTTCTAGACTAGCATGTGAACCAGCTTCGACTTCATGCTAAACCTCTCTCGTATCAGAGTTCGATCCAATATTCCACAAATCTTCACCTTGGACCAAACTCTATACCAACAAGAAAACAAAACTAGCTTTCTTCATGCAACATTATCAACTGCATACAGTGGAAAAACTGGCAACTCGACAATGTATTGGTGATCATATCATAAAAATTATGATCTACCGAAACCTTCAACACTTGGACTTCTCCACGCTCGATTACCCCTTTGACATTATTTCTATCTATTAAAATATCATCCACATAAAGCAACAGAATAATAAATAATTACCAGGTTGAAATCTGAAGTAAACATAATGGTCCAACTGACGTTTGATGAAACTTATGCGTACCATGAACTTGTCGAATCTCCCATTCCACTGCTAAGGAGATTGTTTCAGTCCATATAAATATCTTTTCAGTTTTCACACATACTCTTCTTTCCCCTATTCGACATACCCTCCAAGCTGCCTCATCAGGATTGTTTCATAAAGATCACCATACAAAAACACAATCTTCACATCCATCTGGTCCAGTTCAAGGTCGAACTGTGCCACCATGGCAAACAACATTCAAATGGACATGTGCTTCACAACAGGAGATAACACATCATTGAAGTTAACACCTTCTTTCTGAGTGAACCCCTTGCAACCAACCTTGCCTTGTATCTCTTCGACGCCACTCCTCCGATTCCTTCCTTAACTTTGAAAATCCATTTACAGGTGACTAACCGGGATCCAACAGGTTTCTTGATCAATTCCCAAGTATTGTTATCATGAAGAGATTTCATCTCATCATCCATGTCCTTCAGCCATCCAATCTTATTTTGACTTCTCATAACTTCCTTATAGTCTCTAGGTTCTTTGTATAGAACCTCACTTGCAGAGATTAAGGCATAAGCTATAAGATCTACATAAGCAAGTCTTTGATGTGGCTTGATGACTCTTCTCGACCTGTCTTTTGCCAGCAGGTAGTCATTATGAGTCTCCTCATCTTCGACAACAGTTTTTGCTTCTTCTTTGAATTCATTTGGGTCATGCAATTCAACATCACTATGCTCCACCTCAATAGGAATCTCTCCCTGTTCCAGCTCTTCATCAACATCATCAGTTTTCTCGAAAGCCATCCCAGTTTCATTGAAAACTACATCTCAACTGGTGATACATCTCCTGTGACCTGGCTCTAGGCACCATAGTCTATAAGCTTTGACTCCTTCAGGGTATCTTATGAACATGAATTTCAGAGCTCTAGGTTCGACTTTGTCTTGCCTAATGTGAGCATATGTCACACAACCAAATACTCTTAGTTTGTCGAGATCAGGTGGATGTCCCGACCAAACTTCTTCAGGCGTCTTAATATATAACATAGTCAAATGACATATGTTTATCAGATATGTTACTGTTGAAACAACCTCTTCCCAAAACACCTTCTTTAATCTAACATTAACCAACACGCATCTAACCTTTTCGAGGATTATTTGATTGAATCTATCAGCTAGACCATTTTGCTGAAGAGTACCTGCTACAATCTTATATCTTGCAATCCCAGACTCAACACACTAACCGTCGAAAGCTTAATTGCAAAATTCAAGGCAATTATCAGTTCTCAACCTCTTGACCTTTCTGCCAGTTTGAGTTTCGACCAGAACCTTCCAACTCTTGAAATTCTTAAAAGTTCCATCCTTCTTCTTCTGAATGAATACCCATAACTTTTTGGAATAATCATCAACTATGGATAGAAAATACCTTGCATCTGAATGTGAAGGATTCCTTGTAGGCCCCTACAGATCATCATGAATGTAATCAAGGGATCCATGTGTTCTTTGTTTACCTTTATTAAACTTCACCCCACAGGATTTACCCAATATACAAGGTTAACAAAACTCCAACTTCTCAACTTTGTCACCACCTAACATGTTATGTTTCCCCAGTTCAACCAGACCTCTCTCACTGACATGACCCGATCTCATGTGCCATAATTTTTTCTTCGATAACAGTTTCATGGATGCAACATTTGTCGAACCATTTACAACTTCAGCCTCAAGGGTATACAAGCCTTTTTTATTCACGTCTCTCAAAACATCCTTCGACCCCTTCATGACTCTTATAATAATTTTCTCTCATTCAAAAACATATCCCTTCTTATCGAATTCACCAAGAGAAATTAGATTTCTCTTCAAGTCAGGTACATACCTAACTTCAGTCAATAACCTTATTCATTGATCATGGAGCTTGAATCTCACAGATCCAATACCTGCAATTTTGCAAGCTTTATTATTTTCCAGCATCACTGATCCACCATCTTGATCACATAATTCCTCGAACAAATCTTTGTTTGGAGTCATATTCCAAGTGCAACCCGAATCCATAATCCACTCTTTTCTTGTGTCGTCGCTTGAAACCACAAGAACATCATATGAGTCAAAACCATCTTGAACAATGGATGTGTTACCGTTATCCTTACCTCCATGATCTTTCAGGCGTTCAAGGGACTCCTTTCGAATGTGACCCTCCTTCTTACAATGATAACATCAAACACCAGATGCTTGACCACTATAAGATTTCTACTGACTTTTACCCCTCTTCTTGTCGAACTTACCATCCTTGCGCAAGAATTTCGCCTTAACGGCAAAACCTTCACCTATCGTTGAAGCTTTATGCTCCTTTAGTTCGATCAAGTCCTTAGAGTACAAGGAAGATTGAACATCTTGAAAGGTCAGAGACTCTCTTCCATATAAGAGGGTTTTTTTGAGTGAGCATGTGTTATGGGAAAAATGCATAACAACAATAGCGCTTGATCTTCATCATCGATTTTCACATCAATATTTTCAAGATCAAGAATCAACTTATTGAACATATCAAACTGCTCTGCAAACACTTTGTCTTCTCTCATCTTGAATGAATACAAGGCATGCTCCATGTAGAGTCGAATCACCAACGATTTGGTCATGTACAAACCTTCAAGTTTTAACCATAACCCTGACGTCATCGTCTCCTTTGATACCTGTCGAAGAACCTTATCACGAAGGCTCAACAATATTGCGTTGTGTGCTTTCTAAATCATGGTCGGCTTTTCAGATGCCGTCAATGCAACATTCATGGTCATTTCTCCCTTTAACGCTTCCAAACAACCCTGCTGAACAAGTATGACTTTCATCTTCAAGCGCCACAGACCGAAATCGTTCACTCTGGTGAACTTTTCAATCTTATGCTTTGTTGAAGGCATCTTTTACATGCTCATCACACCAATTTGTTGTGAATCAGATACCTTAGAAATAAAGTATAATATGTTTCTTTATGATCAAGAAATCCACAAGAGTTAGGGTTTAGGGTAACCAAGGATAACAACAAGGATTGATTATAAACTGTTATTCTTTCTTTTCTCTTGAAACAAGATTACAAGTATACAAGAATATCAAATAACCTTTCTTACTTTTGAAATAGGGTTTTATCTTCTTATTTTCCCTTATTACAAAGATGAGATACTAGTATGCTATTTATAATAAAACCAACACACTAACCTGATAAACTTTTTAACAATTACCCATTACAAGCTAACTTAGGGTACAAGCTAACTTAAACAATTGGATACATAACACAAGGCCCAATTAGACATACATACTAGAAATGACTTTGACTATTGTAAACACCCCAAATTTGCCCTCACCCATTCACACCATGGCTTGTGATCATTTCATATGCATAAACACAATCATATCATCTCATATCTCATTTTGATTCACTGCATAGTTTCTAAGTCATCTGCACCTAGGGTTTGTGATCTGAGCAATCCAAGAGCCTCTTGAGCCACTCCAAAGGCCATCAATCACTTCAAAGGGATCCATGTGTGTTCTTGTATCATATTACATCCTCTCAAAGTCAAAAATGCCAAAGGATCACAAGAACTGGGATTGGTATGGAAGCAGAGCCAAGTTTGACTGCACAGTTGACCTAAAATTAGGGTTTTGGTTTCAGAGGCCATGACTCCAAATTTTTTGGTCATTATTGTTTCCATTGGTCTCTATATGGTATAGGGAGTATGCATATCAATTTTCATGAAGAAATTCCATGGGGAAGTCATCTGATCAAGAGTTGACTTTCTGGACAAGTCAGTGCAAAATCAGGGCATCTGAGGCCCCCAATGACCCAACCAAGGGGTGATCTTCATCATTTTGAGTGTATGTGATCATTATTTGATCATGGAAGAGGTTTGAAGTTCAAAAAATTCAAGAATTACAAGTTTTTGCAAAGTTGACTTTTTAGGGCATGGTTGACTTTTAAAGAATATGTCATTTTATGCCACTTTTCAAGCCTTGCTTTTTGATCCAAAAATGCTTCAAATGGAAAAACTTTGGTCATGAAAGTGTTAGATTAGATCTTTCCCTTTTCAAAAAGTACAAGAACATGACCTAATTCATTTTGGATCAAAAGTTATGGTTCATCAAAGTTGGCAAAAATCACTAATTTTCAAGTTATGCACCAAAAGGAAAACTTGCAATTTCATGTACCAAGCATTCTAGTGACTACAAATTGACTTCAAAGCTTCATCACATGATCATACATGACCCCAAAAACAGAATTGGCCCAAGGAATTTTACATTGCTTGCCTTGATTTTCAAAGTTCCATAAGGCATTTTTCATCACAAGTGCAAAAAGTGGATTCTTGGCAAAACCATTCTTCAATGGGTTATGTGATCACTAGCTGATTTTTAAACATTGCCATGACTAAAAGAAGTGCTATGCTACAAAATTCAGCAAGGAAGGTTTCATGTACATGGCATAAAATCATGAGGAAACATCAAGTGAGCAAGTTGCAAAAGCTAGCATAGCTTGTCATCCATATGTTGCAGTCAACTACAAACAATCCAAGGGCCCTCCTCAACTCAAGCTGGAGCAAGACATGACTTGAAACTGCTGCTGCCATGACCCATGCTTCTAGTACAAGCCCACTTGACTTTTTTGCAAAAAGCTCCCATACTCTTGGCACAGTAAACAACCACCCTACTGACCTGCCCCACAGGCTATCCACACAAGTTGGAGATGTTATAGCAAAGCATTGGGCACTGAAGCAAGCCAGAACTCAGCATACCAAAAAACTGTCACAAAGCTTCCCTTCTTCGAATCACCTTCCACAGCCACAAAACATCAAAACTTTCTTCACTAACAAGTCAAACACACTCAAGAGAGCAAGAACCAACCATTGACAGAGCTTGAAACCACTCACACACAAACTCCATTTTCTGATACACCAGAACTGGAACTCTCGAAACAGCTTGTTTAAGCTCATTCCAAGCCTTCCATTAGCACCAGGGGAGTCAGTGGAGCAAGCTTGCATCAAAGAATAGCTCTGAAAGCCCAGAAACAGGAGTCTCCATCTCAGGTATGGCCATGAACATTTTTTCTCAGAGCTTGCTTTTCTTGTTATAAAATGGAAGTGTGTGTTATGCTGATCATGGGGATGTCTTTAGATTTGAAAATAGTGAAGGGATGACCATTTTATGCTTCTCTGAAATTTTGCCCGTGTTTGAGTTGGAGCTTGTTCCTCTTTGTTCATGATGGATAAATGGTTTTTAAGAGTGGATTTAGGTTTAGTTTGGGGAGGGGAAGGTTTCTGGGCGTTTAATTTGACTTGGGGTAGCCTAGATAAGAAGCTAGGGTTTTGACATGGCCGGAGAAGACGACCGGAGCTCATCTCCGGTCGCCTGAATGTAATTAGGGTTAAGCCTGGTTAATTAGGCAACTTTAAATCTTGTCCCTTGGATACTGCTTCCCGCGCGCTTGTGAACGACTCAGATGAGTCATTATGCCCTAATCTTGTTTAATTAAAATAATCATAATTAATTAACTCAGAAGCAATCCAGGCCATCCACTAGCGCGCCAGTCAACCCTTTTCCTTCAACTTTAAATCTCCACCATCAGATCAGATTACTTTCCATTTATTTGCTTTTATTTTCATTTTCTTTGTATTTAACTTCCATAATTTATTTAAAATAGCAAAATTGTTTTAAAAATTATGAAACTTTTTGTCAAGAGTTTCATTAATTTTTAAAACACAAAAATATTTTTATTTTCATTTTTAGCATTTAAAAAGTATTTTTAAATATTTAAAAGTTTATTTTTAATTGATTAATGAAAATTAATTTATTAAAAATACTTTTAGGTATTTAAAAATCACCAAAAAATTCATGAAATGTTTTAAGACATTTAGAAACATTGTCCAACCTTCAAACCAAATTTATTTCTTGATCTTGATGCATTTTGAGAATTTTTCATTGAATTAAAATCATTTTTATGCATTATTTTGATCCAAAGTTCCAAAAATCATTTCTGCCTAATCATGAAGAGTTGGACCTTGGTTCTTTTTGCATTGCATTGTGTTTAGCATGTAGTTTGTGAGATTAAATGGCCATGATTGGGTATTTCATTTTCCATTTGTTTGGTAATTTTCTTGTTTAGGAACCCTAAAACCCTAGAAATCTTAAGAAAACCATAACTTGAACTTGGTTAGGAGTTGAAGCTTCTCCTTTGGGCAGTGAGTTAGTATAGGATTAGGGGTCCTTTGAGTGGCATTTTCAATTTTTTATCTTAGGGTTTGCTTCTGATTTTGATTTTTGTTTGATGTATGGTTCATAAACCCTAATTTGGGCTTCCATATGCATCCATCTTGCATTCTCTTGCATAACATGACTTGCCATGACATCTCAAGCATCCATTTGATTCAATTGACATCATAAGACATATTGAAAGCATGTTTGATCATTGCATCATGTATTTGCCATGTTGTATGCCATATGTACTTCATAACTTTTCATGTATGTCCATGCTTCTTAACTTGCTTCATTTGCATTCATGAGCTTGTATGATCATCCCCATGTGTTGTTTCATGTTTGCATCATCCCATAGCATCATTATCACCATAAACATGCTTCTGGTTTTGATTTACATCATGTCATCTCATCCCATTTTGCATTGCATTGCATTTCTTTTCTAACCTTTCAGGTGGTAAGTGACTTTGAGAAGTGAATTTGCCTTCACTTCTCATAACTTCTCTTCATCTCTTTTCATGCATCTTTGCTGCATTTTTGTATGTGTTTAAGGTTGAGCTTGCTCTCCCCTTTTCTTCTTACTTTCTTTCTTCAAGTGACTTGACTTCTTGAGTGAAGCAAGTTGCTTTGCTTCTCCTGGTCCTTTCATCTGCTTCCTGGTGGTTCCATTGAAGATTCTTCTTGCAAACCTCACAAGCCTTAGGAACAACCAAGCATGACAATGATTAGGGTTTTGATTAGTCTCCCCTCTTAGTTTTACCTTTGTGTCTCTCTTGAGTCTTCTCTCCTCATCTCATAATCAGGGACTAAACCCTAAAGGCTTTAAGGCTTTGTGATTAAGCTTATGCCTGCATCCTTCTATTAGGATGGAGTGTATAACTTTAATCCTAAGTGTTAAACCCTTAATGTGTTTAAATCTCTTAATCAATCCACTTAATAATCATCAAGACATCACACTTGTAACTTGGGCCTTGCATTAAGGTTCTATTTCTTCCTTAATTGGTTAAGAAGGACTAACCCTAGTGTTAATGGACAAGTCCCCCTCAAGTTGTCTTACAAACCCTAAAAAATCACTTCATCATCATACCATTAAATAAAATCCACTTAATAAAGGCTTTGTTTTGTCATGAGCTTAATCCCTAATCATGGATTAAGTTGAGGAGCTTTCCTCAGCTTAAACATTCTCATCTATTATCCTTCTATTAGGATGGTGTAATGAGTCTGTTTAATCCCTGATTATGGCTTAACCTCATTACTTAACACTAGACAAAAACAACAAAAACATCTAAATAATCACAAGTAGGTTAATGATCTTAATCCTGCATCAAAGGTGATTAAGTGTGAGAATCTGACTTCACACTTAAGGTACTCTCATTGCCCCTAATCAGAGGGAAGATGTGATGAGTTTACTAAATCCATTGGTTTAGGCTTAAGCTCATTAACTTATGACAAACTTCAAAAAGCAATAAAAGACTGAAAATACAAAAACAAACAATAATCGTCTCCTCCGGGATTCTTTTCTCATCTCATTCATTCACAACCGAGAACTTGCTTCTTCCGTCTAATGCAAGACAGTTTGCATCTGTGCCAGACAGATCATACACTTGAGCATAGGCAAGTAAGCAGTTCACAAGTCAATTCATCTTTCAGTCTCTTTGGGTCGAACTACGGTGTTCTGACTTCCTCATTGCACGAGAGGATACGTAGGCATAACTTAATAGTTATCGAACAAAAGTCTCTGTATATTCCCCCTCTTTCCAACATTATTCTTTAAGCCTCATACTCCTGAGCATTTCACTCTTGTCCTTACACTGACACTGTATATATTACACTTCACATTTCTTTTACACTGACACCTGTACATCCTTTTCCAGCTATGATACACAGATTGCACTGACACTACCCCTTTAAAACACAAATCTTTTAAGCGTGGATCCCGTCGAGTACGACGGACAATCTAGGTGCTAATACCTTCCCAGGTTGTAACCAACCCCCTTTCTCAGTTTCTCTGGTTCGCAACCGTCTTATCCATGTCTTTCTAGGTCTATGCAGCATTGCCTTTCCTCCGGGATAAAAATGCCTAGCTGGCGACTCTATTCATCTCCAGTGAGTTCACGGCTGTGTGTTCTCATTGTCCCCCCTCGCCGACCGTTCGCGTCTGTACCTTTATCTGGGTCAGTCCCATTTATCGGGAGCGACAACTATAGTATGTATAACTTCTGCACTAGCATGTGAATCAGCTTCAACTTCATACTAAACCTATCTCGTATCACAGTTCGATCCAATATTCCACAACCTTATTTATGTTTGTATGTTATTGTATATGCATCTGCGACTAATAAAACTGATTTTATCTATAAAAAAACTGTTATGATAAATTTTGGAGATACATATATAAAACTATTTCCATAGATTTATCTTCTGAAGCAGTCAATGTAAAACAAAAAATTGATGCATCCAAGTGTATATCTATAAAACCAAAGTGCATAATTGAAAATTCAGTAAATGGTTGAGATACCAAAGGTATGGATTAATAAATTCACATGTTATAGTAGGAAGACCAACTAAAACTTACTATTTGTTTGGCATATATGGGTGAGGGAGGGAGGGAAGGGAATATGCTTGCGAAGACATATTGATGCTAAGGTCGGACATGGCGTCTAGAAAATAAGTGTGTTAGGAATCAAATGATCATATTTGGGAAACTAACCGATATTTATAGAGTTATATATATACACTCCATTTAGTTGCTCATTAGAATGATATAATGATAAGTATGTTCCATCAACATAACTCATATAATGCTCATTTGATTTTAATATGCTTCATGTTGGAAATTATTGAAGCATATTGATGCCCAATATGCTTCATGGCGTAATTGTTCTTAAGGTTTTAGATAAAGTTACTACCTATATAGCATACCAAAATAAATTACATAAAACATTTCCCTTATAAACATTTTTTTTCAAACCATACGTTATGCAATATGGAAATCTTATCTTTTTGTTAAAGGTAAGAAATTGTTTTGAATTCATGGGCTCATGCCTCATGGAAGTGCCCCTAAGTGGGCATATTCTTTAAGTGAAGTACAAGGGATAAATAAGGATGTTGCAAATCTTATAGAGCAAAAGGAAAAAAAAGTGTGAAAATCGGTGATAATTGCATTTTATGACTTATCTTCAACTTCACTGAACAAAATAGTGACACGTTTGTTTCATGATGGCAGTGACTTAACGTTAGTTTGTTAATAGTTCTAATTAAGTTAATAAGTAGCGGATGAAAATAAGTTCTTAGTGAATACCAAAAATGAACAAACGAATGATGCAAGAGGTAAAGCAACATAAAAACAAAAAAGACAAACAAATGAAGAAAAACATCAGTGAAAAATAAACAAGCCACAAATTGACATAAACTTAAAAACCTATCCTTTAAGAGCTTCAACCAAAAGAAAAATAAAATAGATCTCGAATCATATGTACCATCTACAAGATTTGTCAAAATGGTTAGTCCAGTTAGAAAATTATATAACTTAGACCATAAAGTTAAAATCCATATTTTTATTTTTTTTTTATTTTTTTTATAATTCATATCTAAAAGTTCCGCTATTAAGGTTAAAGTATTTTTTATTGTATCTGATGTATTTCTTTTCCATCATGTGAATTTTCACTAATGTCCTCCGATTCTGGAGATATATCTTAAGATGCATCCACGTTTAGAGATAATAATATTCCAAAGATATATCTCCGAAACTATCTAAACCTTAAACGGTCACAACATATCTCCATAACTCATTTCCATTTGAATATTTTCGGAGATTCATCTACGAGAAATTTTCGGAGATAATTCTCCGAAGTGTATAAGAACAAGGTTTTTTTAAAACGCGTTGTGAATCTGTCCGCAGGTTAATTATAAAATAAGACTAAATTACAATTTTGATCCTCTATTATGTTTTGTTCACGAAATCAATCCTCCTATTTTATTTTTAAATAGTTTTGGTCTCCATCTTCTATTTTTCAATACAAAAAATGTTGAGGTGTAATTTTTTTTTTAAAATCCAAAAAATGTTGAGGTGTAATTTTTTTTTAATATGTGGATTTTTTTTATGATAAAACGGACACTTATTGGATTATTTTTTTTGTTATTTTAGTATGTATGTCATTTTCTAATAATAATTTTTAGTTTTAATATTTTTTTTAAAATTAATTCGGATATTAAATAATATAAAAGAAACTATTCAAAATAGGATGAACAAAACGATGTGGGACTTGATATTATTGAAAATTGCCCTTTTTCTCCAACTCTGAACCAATTTTGTTCCTCAACTTCATCTTCCTCAAATTCTCCCTCTTCAAGAATTCAAACATTTGAATTTGAAAATGATAACCCGATTTTTTAAAGTATGAGCTAAACGACCTTTAATCCTGATATATACATCTTCCTCTAAGGCAACTAGATTGGTTGTTGAGTTGACTACATAAACACTAAAGTGAAATAAGACAAGATAAGTGAAATAATGGTTAATTAGAATACATATAAAGTTTGTCAAGTCTATCACCTAGTAAGTTATGTATCAGACTGGAAAATAAATTATGCTACATAAACTTCAAAATGAAAATGATTGTGCAGAATATGAAAGTTAGACAAGGTTCTTTAGTGTTCAAAATTTTCTGAATTTTCTATAGGAGAATAGTATTCAAAACTTTGGAAAGTTATCCATAACCAATTGCTCTCAAAGCAACCTTGCAAGGAACACTACATGTTTTGATGCTTGTTCAGTGTTCTTAATTTCAGATAATAAAACCAACACAAGTTATGAACCACCAAATACTTAGTTTTAGTTACTCTTAAGAACATGGACAAGTTGTGGTATTACAGATAATAAAACGAACCAAGGCATTGTATACTTATGAAATTCACAATATCATATCTTTTTAAAGAGTAAATTATATACTTGTATGGTTTAAATCAAATTCCAACATTCAACATTCTCAAATGATAAACACGACAAAAAAGAAGAAATAACAATATCAAGTTCTTTAAAATCTAAGCACTCATTGCCTTATGTGACCATAGCCATAAACGAATAAGGTTTTTTTAACAAGATGCATCTTATATTACTCATCAAATTCTCACTAATAATGGGCCATTGGTTTTAATGGTTTATACAAAATTCTACTACTACCATTGAGTGGCACCAATAACTCATTATTATACATGAAAACAACTCTCCCACCCGCTATTTTTCTCTAAAGATTGAAGCAATGAATCACCAAGCTTAGATTCTTCTCTAATTTCTTCATGATTTTTAAAACCAATGTTATGGATTCTGCTTAAGTGAACAAGAAATTATGTGTTACCATTGGTACCTTTGAGAGCAGACTTAATCCAATCTTTGCTGCAGAAACAAAAACTCCCACGTGTTTTGATATCAAATCCACATCGTTTTGTTCATTGTTCTTTTCAGTGTTTATATAACACATACAACAATTATATATAAGAGTAAATGAGTTGGAGAGGTGGGTCCAATTAGCTTCTTTTGTATTAATTAATATCTGAATAAAATTTTAAAAAATTAATTAAAATTATTAATTATTTTATTCTATAAATAATGATATGTATAATGAAAAAACCAATAAGTGTCATGCCGCATCATAAAAAGAGGTCACATATTTAAAAACCTTACATATCAACATTTTTTTTTACTGAAATTGATGATAGAGATTGTAAAGCTTTTGTTAATATTCCAGACTGGGCCTTGAGGACACCGTTGGCATATAGCCCAACATGTCGGGCAGAGGCCCATCCAGTCGGCCAAGCCTTCTGCATCGTCGAACAGACTTACAATTGTCCGAACAGGTGTTTGGCGCGTCGGGCAAACACCCTTTCCATTGAATTGATGATGGGAAGACCTCGTCTCCCCATCACCTACCATGTCACCCAACTGTCCACCATTATCTCCTGAAAGATAGGGGCAGTTGGACCAATGACAAGACCACGTGCTAGGTCTTACGCGCTCCTACGCGTACCTTGACAGTTCTTCCTTGGGTCTAGCTAATCCATCCCAAAGAAGAAGTTTGACCCAACGCTCGGGGCTCACTATAAATACCCCTTTTCACTAAAGGTTCAGGTATTCTGAAACATTCTCTCTAACCATTTTTTGTACCGTATACTCACTTTGGCATCGAAGTGCCTTGCAGGTACGCCCCCTCCTCACTTGTCAACCATCAGCTTGTTCGTGTTCGACCTCTGGAGGGCCCTTCTGATCAGGTAAGATCAATGTCACCGTTTGTGGGAGAATAGCTATCCCCTTCTTCCACAACAGAAGATCAAAGCTCCAATCCACCTTCCATCCTTCCAGTATGGCCGGAGAGCACGGTGACAACCACAACATTTCCCTCGTCGACTACACGACAGAGGACAACCTAAACTACAACGAAGCTGACCTCAGAGATGGGCAGCTTGCCACCTCGTCGCCTGAACCCGAAGATAATGGGATTCCACAACCTCAATCTCAGATTCCGCCGGTTGCCCCATTTCAGCCTATCCTAGTGCCCGTCGAAGGAGACGTCACCATGATAGCTATGGTGAACGCCCTCAACCATGCCAACTCCATGCTTTACCAGCAGCACGAGAGGATCAAGGCCCTGGAGACCGACCGACGAGAAAATCACCCCAACAGGGACGAAGGGCGCTGCACGAGAAGCAACCTCCAGAAGCTGCCAAGAAACGAAGACATTCTCCTCTACGACGAGGAATACGCTCCCCCGAACCCAAGAAAAACAAATCCAGGATATGCCATGAGACCGATCGATCGAGGACTTCGCCCCGACGCGAGCAGAGTCCTAGAAACGATGACTTTCCCCCGTTGAGAAGTTATGAGAAAGATCCCCATTGCCCGCTCTCGCGAGCTATTATGGAAGCACCGATCCTCAAATGCATGGAGAAACCCCCACACTTGGCCATTTACGACGGGATGAATGACCCAAATAATCATGTCGACAACGTCAATGCTATGCTCGACTACCGCAACGACATCACCGGGCATCTTAAATGCAGATTGTTTTCAATAACTCTCAGTAAAGGAGCCATGGTCTGGTACAAAAGCCTGGCCCCAGAGTCTATCACGTCTTGGAGAGTCATGAAATCTGCGTTCACGAGGCACTTCACGACCTCTCGACGTCACCCCAAGACGGAGGCGACCCTTGAATCTATAGTGCAGAGGAAAAATGAGACATTACGTTCGTACATCGAGCGGTTCAACAAGGAGGCTGTCGAAGTAGATACAACGGAGCACATGAAGAAATACCTCCTCGAGAGGGGGATCCTACCCGGAAGCGAACTCAGCAGAGCGGTCGGGGTAGAGCATCCCCGTACTCTGGACGAGCTCCTACACAAAGCCCAAGCGTACATCAGGTACAAAGAGAAACAGGTTGCCCATAATGATCGGAATAATCGCAGTACTGCTGACACCGGCCACCACAAACGCGAAGACCCAATGTTCCCCGCCGCAATGTGGATAAGCGAAAGGAGGAGAAACCCTGCGAGACCCGTGAAGGAAGAGGACCCGCATGCCATTATAACGAGTACACGTTGTTGACGGCTCCCCGCGAACGCATCCTCACCGAATGCATTAATTCTGAGTTTAAGCAGGGTAGGGTGAGGTTCCCCAAACCTTATACACCCAAGTCCCATACCGACAAGTCTAAGTACAACCGTTTTCACAGAAGTCACAATCATGTGATCGAAGACTGCGTCCATCTGAAGGACGCAATTGAGATCCTGATTCAGGAAGGCCATCTCAAACAATACACCAAGAGGAACGATACTCCCCAGCACGAGGAGCAAGTGACGAAGAAAGCTCGCGAAGACATACCACCCGAAGATTCCTCATATCAGGTGGCCTTGTGCATATCCCGCCTGAAGGAATTCTATATCCCCGACTCAGGTCCAGGGGAATGACTTGCTGCCCTCAGTCCCTGGGAAGACTTCCCAACATCTCTCGTTATATCAGGAGGATGGATGAACAACGAGAACGCTGCTATTTCAGTGAAACGCAAATTCGATGAACTCTTACTGACCGTGCCCGAACAGTTGGCGACACTGACAAGTACAAATTGGACATGACACCTGATCACCGTCAATTACATAATATGTCTCAAAAGGAGAGGGAATCCTTCAAGGAATATGCTCAACGTTGGAGAGAACTGACATCTCAGGTTGAACCCCCTCTAGCTGAAAAAGAACTGACTGGTATATTCATGGATACATTGGCTTCATTCTAAAAGATGATAGGAAGAGTCTCTTCCAGTTTCATTGATCTGGTTACCATTAAACAAAGGCTTGAAGAAGGAATTAAGAATGGAAAAGTGTCCAAATCTGCTGAGTCTTCTAATGCTGCTAAAAAACCTTTTGGGAATTTCCAAAAGAAGAGGGGAGATCAGACCAATGCTATCTTAGTTATGGATAGAAGACCACAATACAAGGCTCAACATTATAATCAAGCTTATGTTGTCGTTGTTGCTCCTTTGATTGGTTCTCAACCGGGTAGAGCTCCTCAACGTCCAGCTGTGAGATAAGTTTATAATCGTGATAGAGTTCACTTTGACCCTATTCCCATCTCATACACAAAATTGTTTCCTGCCATGCTTTAGAGAGGTTGTGCTACCACTAGGCATATGCCTCATCCTCTAGACCCTCTCCTACCAGGCTACAAGGCAAATCTTCATTGTGATTTTCATCAGGATGGAGCAGGCCATGATTTGGAAAATAGCTTTGCTTTGAAGACAAAAGTGAAAGAGTTGATCAGGCACAAGATTCTTTCCTTCCATGATACCAATCATAATGTCAGAGACAAAGCATTTCCAGGGCATGCAAATTGAAGCTTCAATCAACTTCATCCAATTCTCCCTAAAATCAGTGTTTCAAGACAGGACAACTCATCCTTGCAATTAATTAGTCACTAGGCCTTGTTTCTTTTCTGTTTTCATTTTTCTTTAATTGTATCAACGATTTTCTTTCAATTCTGTTTGTACTTGCATGATTAATTAAATGAGCATTTTTGCAATATTTTGAATTCAATTCATCTGTTTATTCGCATCTTTACACTTTCTCTCTCAAAAATACATATATGCCTTTTGTTCAAAAAAATAACACTAAACCCTAAACATATGTGAAAAGCGTGAATGGTAAACAAAAGTCAAGCAAGGAAGAAACGATGATGATGATGTTTGAATAATTTACTTTGAATATATTGAAGAAAAAGGAAACTAATATGGATTCTCACGCCGACATTCATCATGATTCTTCGTGAAAATCAATGGCTTATTTTCCAAGCATGTGTATCACCAGAGTTTGAAACTAAATGTCCTTTCATTGAGACTTTGTTAAATCAAGATCATTTGATAAAGGATGACATTGTTCTTCACAGGGGATCATCGGATGGGAAGCCTAAAGCAATTCTAATTCCACGGTGTGAATGATTCAACCTTGCCACATAAAAATGACGTGAATCACAATGTTACATGGCAACATTGTCTCTTTAACCACTACTCCCATACATGCCTTGTGTTTGGGGGATGTTGAGCGTCATAATATTGTACTTGAGACCCACACATCATAAAATATATCTGCTCAGCATACTCCAATCACTTGGAACACACAAAATTAGTCGAATCATGTGCTCGATACATGATCAGTGTACTATGTAACGTGAAATCCTTAAAAAAATCACACAGTCTCTAATGGAACAAAATCAAAATATGAGGAGTTGAAATAACAAATCATTAATACTTCTTGTGGATCACATATTGAGTCATTATTGTAGCAACAAGTATACTATATAAAATAAAAAATTTATCCATATTTAATGAATTTAAATAACCAAACAAAACGGTAGATTTCTTCAAAAGATAAAATGGAGACAATAATCAATAGAAATATTGTACCGTGTTAAATGATAGTATCAAATTATGCTTAAACATACACACTACATTCAATATGTTGTTGGGTTTGGTTTAAACTTAACATTACAATTTTCACTTTACCCTTTAACCATGAATAACAACAAATAAACCAATAATATTAATATATATATAACAATTTTGTCTCAAATGTTAATGTTGTATTTGTAAAAGATTTCTGGTACGTATTAGTGGGCCCATTTTCTTACGTGGCAATGCTAAAATCAACAAAACAACATACCCACGGGTATATCTGCCCCATTGGAATTATTATATAAACTATATATAACATGTACTATTCTACATACCTCTCTTTATCACTGTCATCACTATTTTTTTTTTCCTTTCCATTTTATTTCTAGAAACCATCGTCAATTAAATCCTTACCGAAAATAAATTTCAAATTAATATATTTTCCTTATATATATTATAGAAACTAATAATTTTCTTCATACTCCATTTCCTTCAACCATGGAAGAAGAAGAGCATGTTCATATTATGAAAAACTCAAATTATGATGACCTGGAATCTGAATCTGAATCCGAAGAAGAAGAAGCGCTTTCTCTATGTGATCTTCCGATTAACAAAGATTCAGAAAGCTTGGACGACAAGTCGTTTAAGAGAAATAGTAATATTCGTCGGCCAATGTCGTTACCGGAATCAAGCGAGTTCTTCAGTGGTTTCAGCAGTAGTAGTAGCTCCGATATGTGTCCGGCAGACGACATCATTTTCTGCGGCAAGCTCGTGCCGTTTAAAGAGTTAGTTAACGAACAACGGAAAGAAAGTCTCAGTCTCAACGTTGAAAAAATGAATAAACCGCAACCGCATCGCCGGAGATCGGGATCAGTTTCTTCCGTTATTCGATCCAGCAGTATCAGCAATTTTGGAGGTGGTTCTAATTCTAACCGTTTCATGATGAGGAGCAGTAGGTCGCTTAATTATTGTAAATTGAGAGAGCATTCTTCAAGTTTTCCGATATCGAAAGCGCCGGAAGTTGTTCGGGATTCTTCTGTTAGAAGCCTTGCGTCGTCGGAGGGAGTGGCGAAGAAAGCAATGAAGCCGCGATGGTATTCTCTCGTGTTTGGGAAGATGAAGGTTCCGCCAGAGATGGAACTCAATGATATTAAGAATAGGCAGGTTCGCCGGAATTCTTCGAAAAGCATGTTTCTATCTTCGGATTCCGGTGAGAATTTGGACGTGAATCGGAGCTCCGGTAAGGTGTCATGGAAAATACTGAAAGCTCTGAGTTGTAAGGATCACAACAGCATTTCCGTAACGACGTCGTTCTCTATGCCTCAAGCGTCGTCGTAACTTGGTGTTCTGCGGGGTCACGTGAGGTGCACGTGGATAGAGACAAGGTGAAGATTTTATTGCAATGACGATATTACCCTTGTGATTATGTTGATTGACATTGACAATAATAACCATGATATATAAACGGTGATATCTAGAAGTGAAAAAACCTAAATCAATATTAAATTAGTTTTTCTATAGATATTATGATTATTATTATTTTACTTAGTACTAGTATAGTGATTGAAAATTTCAATTTTAAAAATGAATATTTAGAATATCATGAATTTAAATGTACATTATTGTATCTTATGTATCTCTTAATTATCAACTTAAATACATTATAAATTATGTTATTTTATTGATGTGCATGAGAGGGGTATTATGGTCTTTGAATGGTTATTATGTTGCTTGAGTGAGAGGAAAACATAATATTGACTTCACTTGGAAGGGTAGTATTTATTGTGTATAGCCGAGCAAGATAATGAGAGGATTTATTAATTAAATATTTATAAAATTCGAAATCACTTTTTGTACGTTAGGTAGTGGCTATTAATCATTAGTTATAAGGAGTGAATGAGAATCACGAGATATCCGATTATGCCACAGAGAATGTCACCTTCTATTGCATTGCAAGCTTCCAAATTTTATCCTTTTTCATTAATAAAAACTTTTTCTTTTATGGAAATGTCACATGTGGGGTATTTGAAAATGTATTTATTGAATCCTATTGTTTTTCATTATTATAAATATAAAAGAGACAAAATATAACTTAAAGGTTATGCAAATAGTAGGGAGCAATTGGAGAAAACTCATTCAAATTTTATTGGAAATTAAATGCAAGCAACCATCTTTTAGTATAAATGTGAGTTATTATGAACGGGTGAAGAAGTAATAAGGATTACGTGTAACATATATATGGTGCAATAAGTAGAGATTTTGGTGGCCATGCATCATGTGGAAGTATTTTCAAAGACATGGAGTATGCTTTATGCTTTCTATATGCTTTCTATGGTTGTTTTTGGTTAACTTGCTTTGTACCCTAAACTTTGGCATGTTTTTTATTTTCGTATCTATATTTTTTTTAAATAACTTTTTTAATGTTTACTTCTTTAAATTAAAATCCGTAGATAAAAAGTTATAAATTTTTAATTATTATTTAGTTGTGTCAAATTTAATATAAAATTTTATTTAATTATGATTTAATCGTAAAAATTTTGAAATGCATTTTATAACTCATTTTACAAACTCTCAAAAGATAGTTTTTGTTTTCTTATTTTGATGACTTAACTTTCACTTCTTCCAATTTAAGTGTGTTTTGTGAATTGCACAGTGTATAAGGGACAATGTTTGAATTGACAAGCTTGCTAATAATGATCTATTAATTCAAGAATGGTTTTTATCTTATCATTTCGATTTTTTTTTTTAATTTTTTTTAGAATAACATGGTTTAATAAAATAAATCCCAAAATAACCATGTTTTCAAAAAATTTACGAAAGTAACATAGTTTCCATACATTTTCAACAAGTTGATTGGCGAACAAGTGTAAATTGAATCCAATTCGCCAATTGGATTGGCTAAATGAAAAGAAATTTCAACACATTCATCATGTCAAAATGGCGAACATGTGTATGAAGAAGCCAAACCAATTGACGAATGAGTTCATACTACTCCATATGAGCCATACCAATTGGCGAATGAGTACATATTACTCCATATATATATATATATATATATATATATATATATATATATATATATATATATATATATATATATATATATATATATATATATATATATATATATATATATATATATATATATATATATATATATATATATATATATATATATATATATATATATATTTGAAAAAGAATTATGATTATTTAAGTTAATAATAATTATTTAATAAATTAAACTAAGAGAATCTGACAAAGAGAAATATAATATAAAAGAAAATTATTATTAATAATCCAACAACGGCAGTACAAAGATTAATTTCTCGCCCGATCTAAATGTCCCCCAGTACCACATCCACGAGGATGACCCCGTCTTCGAGCTCTACCACGAGGTGGTTGAGGTTCCGCTTGTCTTTGTGTGTTTGGTGGAGGCGGTTGTTGTTGAGTCCATGATTCTGTTATGTTTGCAACCGCCTGTCCCCAATAACGAGGAGGGTTGCTGCCAAAGGCGCTGCTGTAACTCAGCTGTGTACCCATGTTTTCAAAGCTGGGTCGAATAGGTTGGGCTGAGTTTGATTGGGTTGGGTGAGGACGATAAGCTTGACCGAATGAGGATATAGCCTCGTTTTGAGAACAAAACAATGGTGGGGGGATATAGGCTGGTGTGGATATGAAGGTGTTATCGGGGGTATATTGGTGTTGGTAAGGCTCTTATTGTTGTGATTGAGTTTGTGGCATGAATGAGTTACGTGTTTGGAAGAATGGTCTATGGGTGTTTGAAGTTGACGGCTGGAATTGGGTGGGTTGGTCATGTCGTGGGGTTGGTGGTTGGGCGTATGCTGCGGCCTGCGAGCGCGGGTCAATCAAGTATGGGTTATCAGACACTCATTGTTGCGTAGTAACTGACCTAAACCAAACTAAATATTCTCTAGTTGGTTTGATATTTTGCAGCACTTGGTCAGTTAGGACATGTTGACGTCGATCCCTCCATTGTTGACGTAATTCCCTTGCAAAGTCTCTCCAATCTTTCATATTCCACATGTCACTTACTCTTTTCAAATGCCATTCTCCCAAACATGTCGGAGGGATCGGAATATCCTTTTGCATTCCGAACTGCATTTTTACCCGATCTGTTTGGTGCATTTCAATCGTAGTGAACCGGATGATTGGTGTTTTTGCTGTCCAAATTTCAGCATCCTCTGGGTTAGGCTCATGGTCGAGGGCTAAATAGGGCCGCCAGATGAACTACATTAAAAAATAATAATTCGTTTAGTAGACAATTATTTTAGTGAATAATATGCATTAAAAAGAAAAGATATTTTTTATATATGACAATACCTGATCGGACCAGCTAAGCATAATAGATTTAAAAGCATTTAGTTACAATAATATTTGAATATTTAAAATTTAATATGTTTGGAAATAAATAATAATAGTAGACTTACTGGTTTGCGTAGGGGAACAAGCATGGATTCATATTGCGTGGGGCGAGCATCGGCAGTCTTGAATACCCCCAAGCTTGTAACAAAAATGCACAACCAAAAAATGTACAAGTATCCTTTGCGGTATTTTTACAAAGGCTATTGTACAAATGAGCCAAAACAGCTGAACCCCAACTATATGTATTTACATTGTTGATGTTTCGCAACAATGGTAAATACATCATATTTATTGTGTTTCTGGTACTGTTGGGAAATAAAAAATGACCGAATAAAAGCATAATATAACACCGAGTTTTTTGAATTTTTTCTAACTCGGTTGATTCTTCGTTTAAAATAAAACTAGCATAGTGGGCTCTAAGGACTCCTAGATTAATCCCTGAACCCCTGCTACGAGTATTTGTTGTCTGCTCCTCGTCAATGAGAGGGGCACCCAACAAGTCCTCTACTATAGTAATTTCATGGTTGACCTTACCAAAGACAGCTCTACCGGATACATGTAACCCCAAAAGCATGTAGACGTCTTCCAATGTGACCGTGCATTCACCGAATGGCAGGTGAAAGGTGTGTGTCTCTGGCCTCCACCTCTCTTGTAGTGCCAAAATGAATTTTGTGTCTATATAATTGTTGTGCACCTTTATGACTTCACCAAATCCGCATGAACGTAGATACGGTTCAATGATCGGATCAAACTCTATGTAGTCGTGCACCCGACACCGAAATCGTTTTACATTCTGTAAAATTATTTTTCGAAATAAGTTAAAAAATGCATGATTAAAAAGTATATATAAGTGTATATGTGTAAAAAAATATACATAACAAAAACTTACAAATGACTCGATATTTTCGATTGTGCCTCGATGTTGATCTCCCATTGTTAGTAGAGCCATTGGAAATATTTTATAAAAAATGATAAGGAATAATTATGAGACTATTAGAAGAAGTAAGTGTGATATAAGAAGTAAGTGTGATATTCAATTTGTTGATCACGGATTTATAGAAATAATGCATGCATGCATTAGCCACTTTGTTTGGCGAATTTGTTATAAACAAGCATACATGTTCGCCACTTAGAATGGCGAATTTGTTTAAAACTATATGTGTTCACCTTATTGGTCCAACACCATTGTTGAGGATTGTCCAACTTCATTCTGATTGGCGAATGAAGGTTTTGCAGGATCTCCATCCAACCTTCACATGCAAAGGTTTAATGTGCAGGGAATCTTGACCATGCAGCATGCCAGGAAACTTCAATGCAAGCACGTAGGGATGGCAACGGGTAGGGTCGGGTGCGGGTTTCACACTACCCAAACCCGCACCCGAAATCACCACCCGAACCCGAACCCGAACCCAAAATCTATTCGGGTGTCAAAATAACACCCACACCCACACCCGTTGGGTTCGGGTTTTTTCACCCAAACCCGAACCCGTAGCAAAAATACAAAAATACAAAAACAAATTATAACATTTCACTTAAAATTAAAATTAAGGTCTTCAACTTCTTAACATTACAATTAAAATTCTTAACATTATAATTAAAATTAAGATCTTTAACATCTTAATATTACAATTAATATTAAAGTCTACAATCAAATTACAACTTTCCAATAGCAACATGGTAATACAATCTTCAAGGAAATTCAATAAAAAACATTCCATAAGCAAACTCTCTCAATATTGATTCCATAAGCAAGCTCTCTCAATATTGATATTGCCAAGTCTGTACACAAGAAGATTTGCAAGAGTCACATTTCGAAAAGTATAAAGATTAAATGTAACTACTTTTTTTTAAATATAAAAGTGAAATAGACTTTTAGTAATGTATCTAAATAAACCACATAAAAAGTGAAATAGATTTTTAGAAGCAACACAATATTATTTACGTTGCGAGTAAACATCACATATTTAATTGCAGTGAACAACACACTATGTTATTGCAGTTACTAGAATTTCAATCTAAGTAAAGAGAGAACAATCATATGTTGCTTTCCCTCGGTACATTGTCTATATTTTATTGGTGAAAGATTAAATTCACAAGCATAACATTGAAGTTTCACATGTGAAGTGAAGTAATTCTCCTAACGTTTATAATTACTGTATTTCTTTGGTCATGTAGTTAAATATATTTCTTTTATATTTAAAATTAAGATAATATACTTTCACTCACAAACCTTTAATTTTCATTTAGACATTTGCAATAAATAAAATATAAAATAGAGAAGTAGAATTTTGTTATATATGTTACTATAGAACCATGTAAGTAAAGAGAGAACCATGTATATTTATTTAATGATATACATTAACAATATATTTATTCAATCTAAGGTTTATACAAGAAAGATAAAGAGATAAAGAAAACTTTACCAGGGTTCCATAGAAGGAATCTTATAAACAACTTCTAATCTTCAAAATGGTAACCCGCACAACTTTCCATCATTTCAGCTGTATTAAGAAGTAAATTGAAGTTAAATAAAACACCAAAACTTAAAACTTTACACTAAATGAATAACAAAATACCTTCATCGTCAGACTCCATTTCATTCAACACAGTAGCAAATTCTTCTGCAACTCTAAAAGTTCCTATATATATCAAATGTAGAATAATGAAGAATAATTAGTTGACAATATGTAAATATTATTTGACATATGTTACGATATTGAATTAATAATTTAAAATTTTACCATTATTCTCAGCAGCCCATAGCCAACTCCTAGCACACATCAAAGCCTCAACAGTAGTCCAGTTAAGTCGGCTACGATGAGGACTCAATATTCGACCACTATTACTAAAGGCCGATTCAGAAGCTACTGTAGAGATAGGAATAGCCAACACATCTCTTGCAATTGCTTGAAGAGTTGGATACACAACTCCATTTACTTTCCACCAATTCAAAATGTCAAAATCTGGAGTTTTTTTTATAACTGGCTCCTTCAAATAATGGTCCAACTCATACTTAACACTTGAACTTGAGTTTTTGGCAATTGTCTCAATGTATGCATCAAATTCATCCTCGTCATCAACAACAATAGTTGTACCAATGGATAGAGCAATAGGTTGTGCATCTCTAAGTCTAATCTGTTGATAATCATTGAGCAAATCATAACACATCTCTTTGATTCTACTAACTTGTGCACTTGAATCTTGGCCATACAACTTAGGAAACCAGAAATCAAGTACAACCATCTTCTTCCTAGGGTCCAAAACTGCAGCAACTCCCATCATATCATGAACACCACTCCAATAATTTTGAAATTTTTCCATCATTTTTGTGGCCATCATCTCAATAATTGAATTGGAGGACTTCTTCCATTCCTTTATTGCCAACTTAATCTTACAAATCTTAGGAAAGTACAAGTTAGCAGTTGGATATTTTGTACCAGAAATCAACTCAGTTACTTCATTAAACAATTTCAAGCACCCACAAACATCTTTAGCAAATTGCCATTGTGAATTAGTTGGCAAACAAGTGTATAAAGACTCACGTTGCTTCAACCGAATAAATACATCCTTGTACTCTATGGCAATATCAAGCATCTTATATGTGCTATTCCATCTTGTTGGACAATCTAGAGCTAACTTTCTAGTACAAACAATTCTCAATTGTCTAGCGGTATCTTCGAATTTTTCATGCCTTTTAGGTGTAGCACTCCAAAAGGCAACACTATCCCTAATATTTTCTACCCCATCCTTAAGCACTTATAGCCCCTCTTGAACAATTAAATTTAGGATGTGCGCACAACAACACATATGTAACAAAGACCCATCCCTTATCAAACTTTCCAATGGCAACTTATCCTTAATTTTCCTAATCATGGAGTCATTTGTGCTACAATTATCTAAAGTAACAGTACAAAGCTTTGAATCAATGTTCCAGTCCATTAAACAATTAACAAGTGCTTCAGCAAGTCTTTCACTAGTGTGAGGAGCTGGAACATAAATGAACCTAACATAATAATATTTACGTTCAATCACATAGCCATTAAGAAAAAAGAAATGATACAATTAAGTTATAAAATATAAACTTTATTACCTCAAGATTCGACTCTGTAAAGTCCACGAGCCATCAATATAGTGAGCTGTAACTGCCATATACCCTTTCTTTTGGTTGCTTGAAGTCCACATATCTGTGGTAATTGCCACTCTTCCTTCATGTCTATCTAACATCTTCATAGCACATTTTTTCTCAAAATCATAAACTTTCAATACCTCTTTCTTGATTGTGTTTCGAGTAGGAACTTTAAACAATGGTTGGAGAGAAGTAAAGACTCTTCTAAGACCAACGTGATCCACAATTGATAGTGGATAATGTAGATGTTTAGAATTGGCAGAATTTTTGACCAACAAGAAATGTTGAATTCAGTTCAGGATCTCCTATCAGATGTTGGGACATTATCAAACAGAGTATAAGAACTTAATTCAGGATGTCACACCAGATGTTGGGACATTGTGTTAATGATTTAAGTTCAGTTTTTCAGGATGTCCCAACAGATGTTGTGACATCTCAAACCTGCTACCAGAATTAATTAATGACTAACTGATCTGAGTAATTTAAGGAAAGTTATCTGGAATTAATTATGGATAGACAAAAACAGAATAAGGCGCATCTGTAGGGAGTGTTGTTATGAGACTTCAGCATAATCAGAAGAACTAAATCACCTAGAATCTAGGAAGTAACAAACCCTAATTCAAGGTGGAAGCTGCATGCGTTTTAGGACTGGATTAACCTACAGAAAGCCCAAAATCCAAACACCTATTTAAGCAACAGAAACTTTCAGAATAGAGCACGAATTTCAAAAGACCAAATAGAGTGTTTTGAGTTTTAATAGCAGGTTGTTTTTATTGTACCACTTTATGAGCTTTTAAGCAAAAGTGTATTTGTGTCTTGATTGAAACTGTGAAGTAAGATCAAGCTGTTTTGTTTGAAGTATGACTTCAATTTTATTAAACTTGTAAACAAGATCACTGTGTGATTGAGGGGGAGTGAGTTGGTACTCATATCTAAGTTGTGTCTTAGGTAGAAATTGCATTGGGTAGATATTAAGTGAAAGATTAAACTGGGTGGTTTAAGTCTAGAATTAATATTACTTATAGTGGATTTCCTCCTGGCTTGGTAGCCTCCAGATGTAAGTGTGGTTATACACTGAACTGGGTTAACAAATTACTATGTTGTTTAATTTTCCTGCACTTTAAGTTTTGGTTAAATTTGTCAAGTGTTGGAACATCTCATTCGACATCTCATACCTGATCACAGAATTTCAATTGGCATCAGAGCAGGCACCCTGCCTGTTTATTCTGGGTGAGATCTAGGGGATACAAATTCTGGAAACATGGACAGAGATATAGGATCAGTAAATAGACCACCTATACTGGATGGATCTAATTATGACTACTGGAAGCCAAGAATGATTGCATTCTTAAGATCACTTGACAATAGGGCCTGGAAAGCAGTCAACAATGGATGGGAACATCCTGTCCAAGACACCAAAGATGGAGCAAAAGTGTTGAAACCTGAAGAAGAATGGAGTAAGGAGGAAGAAGATTCAGCACTTGGCAACTCCAAGGCCTTAAATGCTTTATTCAATGGCATTGATAGGAACATCTTTAGACTTGTGCATCACTGTGAGCAGGCCAAAGATGTTTGGGACACTCTCAAAACAACTCATGAAGGAACATCAAAGGTAAAGATGTCAAGACTTCAACTTCTCACCACCAAGTTTGAAAACTTGAGAATGAAGGAAGATGAGACAATTCATGAATTCTACATGAACATCTTAGAAATAGCCAATACCTCTGGAGCCTTGGGAGAAAAGATGACTGATGAAAAGCTTGTAAGAAAGATTCTCAGATCTTTGCCAAAAATATTTGACATGAAAGTCACAGCAATAGAAGAAGCTCAAGATATATGCACAATGAAAGTTGAAGAACTCATTGGTTCCCTTGAAACATTTGAGATGGGAATGAATGACACAATTATAAAGAAGAACAAAAGCATAGCCTTGTTGTCAAATACTGATAAAGAAGAAGAAAATGATGAATCAGAAACTGATGAAAGCTTATCAGAAAACATTGCTATGCTTGGAAGACAGTTCAAAAAGATTCTCAAAAGGATGGAAGACAAGTCCAGACCAAGTGGAAGATACACAAATTCTTCTGAAAACAAAAGACCTTATGATGCTAATAGAAGGTCAAATTATGATGAAAAGACCAGTCAAGAAAAAGGAATTAAATTCCATGGATGTGAAGGATATGGACACATCAGGAATGAATGTCCTACCTATTTAAAAAGGCAAAAGAAAGGTCTCTCTGTAACCTGGTCTGATGAAGACTCAGGAGGTGATTCAGAAGAAGAATCAGCTAAGCATATCACTGCTCTAGCTGGATTATGTGAATCTGAAAGTGAATCCAGTGATGGGGAGCTTACTTTTGAAGAACTTGAGCAATCATACAGAGAACTATTCAAAAAAAGCACTGAAATATGCAGGGAGAGTATAAAGCTAAAGAAGCAGATTGAGGCACTAAAGGATGAAAAAGCAAGTGATCTAGAGATCATTGAAACCTTGAAAAGTGAAGTAAGTCTTCTCAACTCCAAGTTGGAACATATGTCCAAATCTGTTAGAATGCTGAACAGTAGCTCAAGCACACTGGATGTTATTCTCAACAACAATAAGCATTCAGGGGATAAAAGTGGACTGGGATTTAACAAAGTTCATAAGGTTGAAGCCAGCTCTAGCAAAACTACTTCAAAGTCCATACAGTCAAACATAATGTTCCAACAGATGTCTCAACATCCTGAAAAGAACATAATGAAGAAGAAGTATCAAAGATGGAGATGTCATCATTGTGGAAGATTTGGACATATCAAACCTCATTGTTATAAGTTGCATGGATATCCAAATCAGATGTATCAGCAACCTCCTAAGCAGAAGATAGAAGTTACCAAGAAAGTGCTGCATAGACATCAAAGAGATCAGCAACCCCCTAAGCAGAAGACAGAGGTCATCAAGAAGGTATGGAGACCAAAAGCTAGTCTTCATGCTGATCAAAGCTACATGCCCAAGAACAAGATCAACAAACAACCTTGGAGCTCTACTGATGAACAATACACAGGGCATAGGTATCAAAATAAATCTCAACTCAAATGGTCAAAGAAAGGTGTTGCATATATAGCTCATACATCACTAAGAGTATCAGCTAAAGAAGACTGGTACTTTGACAGTGGATGCTCAAGACACATGACTGGACTGAACAATCTGCTAGTAGACTTAAAGTCATATTCATCCAGATATGTAACCTTTGGAGATGGAGCTAAAGGAGAAATCAAGGGAGTTGGGACCTTGGACTGTCCAGATGTACCAAGACTAGATGATGTGCTGCTAGTTAAAGGTTTAACTGCTAACCTGATCAGCATAAGTCAATTATGTGATCAAGGGTACAGTGTAAACTTTACCAAAACTGAATGCATAGTGTCTAACAAAGAACAAAAGGTTGTCATGAGATGAGCCAGATCTAAAGACAACTGTTACATGTGGGAACCTCAAGACTTCAGTCTCACTTCAACTTGCTCTTTAGCTAAAGAAGAAGAAGTAAAACTATGGCACCAAAGACTAGGTCATCTTCATTTCAGAGGCATAAAGAAAATCATATCTATGGATGTTGTGAGAGGTATTCCTAAACTGAAAATTGATGATGGCAAAATATGTGGTGAATGTCAAATAGGCAAGCAAACCAAGATGTCCCATCCAAAGCTCCAACATCTGACAACTTCCAAAGTTTTGGAACTATTGCATATGGATCTTATGGGACCTATGCAGGTTGAGAGCCTAGGTGGTAAGAGGTATGCCTATGTAGTGGTTGATGTATTCAAAGACTTATGCCAAAGAATACAAAGGGAAAAAGCCAGTTGTGTGATCAGAATAAGAAGTGATCATGGAAAAGAATTTGAGAACCAAAAATTCTTAGATTTCTGTTCTTCAGAAGGAATCAATCATGAATACTCTTCACCAATCACTCCTCAACAGAATGGGATAGTTGAGAGGAAGAATAGAACTATTCAAGAATCAGCAAGAGCTATGATCCATGCCAAAAAGTTACCTTTGTACTTCTGGGCTGAAGCTATGAACACAGCTTGTTACATCCATAACAGAGTTACTCTAAGGAAAGGAACTTTGTCCACAATCTATGAAGTCTGGAAGGGCAGAAAACCCACAGTTAAGTACTTCCATGTGTTTGGAAGTAACTGTTATATTCTGGCAGATAGGGAGCAAAGAAGAAAAATGGATCCTAAAAGTGATGAAGGGATTTTTCTTGGATACTCTATAAACAGCAGAGCATATAGAGTATTTAATTCTAGAACCAAGGTTATCATGGAGTCCATAAATGTGATAATTGATGATGCTCCTACAGATGTTCCAGAAGATGTTGGAACATCTGCTGATATCAAATCTGAAACTGAAGAAAAGAGTGATCTTTCTGAATTCACTCAAACTGATGCAAGGACAGAACAATCCAGCAAACCTCCCTCCATCAGAATCCAGAAGGATCATCCCAAAGATTTGATAATTGGTGATCCCAACAGAGGTGTAAGCACTAGATCAAGAGAAGTGATTTCAGGTTCCTGTTTTGTTTCTAAAATAGAACCTAAAAACATCAAGGAAGCTCTTACTGATGAATACTGGATTTGTGCTATGCAAGAAGAATTAGGTCAATTCACAAGGAATGAAGTGTGGAACCTTGTTCCTAGACCTGATGACATAAATGTGATTGGAACTAAATGGGTATATATGAATAAGTCAAATGAGCAAGGAGTTGTTACAAAGAACAAAGCTAGACTTGTAGCTCAAGGATACACACAAATTGAAGGAGTAGACTTTGATGAAACCTTTGCACCAGTAGCAAGGCTTGAATCAATCAGACTACTTTTAGGAATTGCTTGTATCTTGAAGTTCAAGCTATTTCAAATGGATGTGAAAAGTGCCTTTCTAAATGGATATCTTAATGAAGAGGTATATGTAGAACAGCCTAAAGGATTTGTTGATCCAAGTTGTCCAAATCATGTATACAAACTAAAGAAGGCTCTTTATGGTTTGAAGCAAGCTCCAAGAGCATGGTATGAAAGGCTAACTACTTTTCTTATCAAGCAAGGGTACAGGAAAGGTGGAATTGACAAAACCTTATTTGTTAAAGATGAAGAAGGAAATGTCATGATTGCTCAAATATATGTAGATGACATTGTTTTTGGTGGGATGTCAGAAAGGATGGTGAAACATTTTGTCAATCAGATGGAATCTGAATTTGAAATGAGCCTAGTAGGAGAATTAACCTACTTTCTTTGACTGCAAATAAAGCAAATGGAGGACTCCATGTTCATTTCCCAAAGCAAGTATGCTAAGAACATAGTCAAGAAATTTGGGATGGACAGTGCTACTCATAAGAGAACTCCTGCCCCCACACATTTAAAGCTGACTAAAGATGACAAGGGTGAGAATGTAGATCAAAGCCTATACAGAAGCATGATTGGAAGCTTGTTATATCTGACTGCTAGCAGACCAGACATAGCATTTGCAGTAGGTGTATGTGCAAGATATCAAGCTGATCCAAAAGTTAGTCATCTTAACAAAGTCAAGAGAATTCTGAAATATGTTAATGGTACTTGTGACTATGGCATAATGTACTTTCATGGATGCAAACCAATTCTCACTGGCTTCTGTGATGCTGATTGGGCTGGAAGTGCTGATGACAGAAAAAGCACTTCAGGAGGATGCTTCTTTCTAGGAAACAATTTGATTTCTTGGTTCAGTAAGAAACAAAATTGTGTATCCTTATCTACTGCTGAAGCTGAATATATAGCAGCTGGAAGCAGTTGTTCACAGTTGGTTTGGATGAAGCAAATGCTCACTGAGTACAATGTCCCACAAGATGTCATGACATTGTACTGTGACAACTTAAGTGCAATTAACATATCAAAGAATCCTATCCAACATAGCAGGACCAAGCATATTGATATCAGACATCATTTCATCAGAGATCTTGTAGAAGAGAAAGTGATTTCACTGGAACATGTAGCTACAAATCTGCAGTTAGCTGATATATTTACCAAAGCCTTGGATGCTACTCAATTTGAAAACCTAAGGGGTAAATTGGGAATCTGCTTATGTGAAATTTAGCAGTTATGGAGATGTGCCAACATGTCATATGACATTGTATGGCATGAGCACCAGATGGCAACACCAGTCTGGTCAAGCACCTTGGGTATTCCACTCCTAAAAATTCTCAAAGTAACGGCTACGTATAAAATATCAGCTTGTGTTCAGCTATCCATCTTCTCATCATACTCTCAAAAACGAATTGCATTCTCTAACTGTCTTTCAGAACTCATCAAACCTAAAACTCTTCATCCATCTCTTTCGAAAATGTCTCAACATCAAAACCCTAACATTTCTGAAGAAATCCTCAACAAGGAAGATGTGGTGCATGCAAACCCCATCTCTGTGGTACCCATGGATTCAACTCCATTGGACGAAATCAGAGGAAGTGTTCCTCTTGCTCAAAAGCCAAGAACCCCAAAAAGAACAAAAGATCCTGTTTTCAGCAAGGCCAAAGGCATACCTTCATCATCAAACACCACTCCAAAAGCTTCTGAATACGTGGATGATTCAATAAAGGAGTTGGTAAACAGGATCCTATCTGAGCAAAGAGTGGTAAGTGGCATATCTATCCCTCTGAACACCATGCCAGATCCACAAGAAGATCAACCAACTCAGGCTGAAAAGGACACTCCTGCTCAACAGGATGTCCCAATAGATGTTGAAACATCTGAGGACCAGCAAAAGGCCTCATCTGATGCTGCTGTTGAAACATCTGAGGACCAGAAAAAGGCCTCCACTGATAGTGATGAAGAAATATCTGAGGACCAGCACAAGGCCTCCACTGAAGATCAAATTTCTGTTGAACCACCAGCTGAAGAGGAGACTGCTCAACCTCCTCCTGTTGTGAACCTAGAGCATGATTCTGATACAGAAATCATTGCTTCTGTAAACCCTAGCATAGCCAAAAGGCTTAGGACTAGGAAAGAAAAGATGAATGCAGGACATGCAATTCCTGACAAGAAGCAAGCTACACCAAAGAAGGACAAAGCTAAATTTGTCTTTGGTCCTACAAAACAATGGAGCAAGGTGCAAACACAAAAGAGGAAAGATGTCACTCCTCCAGATTCAGATGTTGAAGAAGATGTCCCAACATCTCCTCCAAAGAAGAAACCAGCACCCTCAAGGTCATCAACTGTTGTTCCAGAAGCTCCTTTGGACAACATCTCCTTTCATCATGTTTCAAGTGTGAATAGATGGAAGTTTGTTTATCAAAGAAGGGTAGCACTTGAAAGAGAGCTGAGCAGTAATGCACTTGAGTGCACAGAGCTAATTGATCTCATTTCTTCTGCTGGTTTTTTCAAAACTGTCTCCAACTTCTCTCCTTGCTATGAGCTGCTTGTCAAGGAATTCATAGTCAACCTCCAAGAAGATTGTGCTAATGGTAAGTCTGCTGACTTTAGAAAAGTATATGTAAGAGGAAGGTGTGTAGAATTCTCTCCTAGGGTTATCAACCAATACCTTGGAAGAGAATCTGATGGTCCAAATGAGTTAGGGAAGACTGATAACCAAGTTTGCAAGGTTATCACTGCTAATCAAGTCAAGACTTGGCCAGTTAAAGGAAAGCTCTCAGTTAGCATGCTGACAAGGAAATATGCCATGCTGAATAGGATTGGCACAGCCAACTGGGTTCCTACCAATCATACATCCTCAATATCAACTGGACTGGGCAGGTTCATATATGTTGTAGGCACCCAAACAAAGCTGGATTATGGAGCTTATATCTTTGATCAGACATTGAAGCATGCTGGATCATCTGCAACAAAGCTACCAATTGCCTTCCCTTCCTTGCTGTGTGGAATAGTGCTGAGTCAGTATCCTGGTATCCTCACTGAGAAGGACACAATTTGCAAAAGAGAAAGCCCTCTGGCCTTCCACTACAAGCTGTTTTTGAGTCATCATGCAGCTGATGTTGAAGCTCCCTCTGGGACATCTGCTGGTCCTTCAAAGGAAAAGTCTCCAATCTCCAAAGCTGCATTGATTGCTGAACTGAAGAGCACTTGCAAAGAACTGGATGCAAGGAAGCAGAAGCTTGAGGAGATTATCCAAAGGCTGGAGATTGAAGAAAGTGCTCAGAAAGCTGCTACTTCTGATGAGGAGACTGGGGAAGAGGAAGAAACTGACTATGAAGAATCTGAGTGAAAATTGTATGTGAGGAATATGTAATGACAGCGTCTGCATTGTAATTTTGAATTAGTATCTTTGGCCCCAAATTTTTGTCTAACAAGGGGGAGAACAAGAAACAAGAACAACAACAACAATGTATAATGCTGTTTGGTTATTAATGAAAAATCTATGTTTGCTTCTGAACTAAATCTGTGATGTTAATGAAAAATTTCTGTTGCAACAAGACTGAATACATGTATGTTTGAGGGGGAGTAAACTCACACATGACTCAACAGAAAAGAACTGCTATACTCTGATAAAAGAACTTTTGCTGCACTCTGAAAATCAGAAAAGAATGTTAGCCAAAAATTAGCCAAAGGGGGAGTTTGTAGATGTTTAGAATTGGCAGAATTTTTGACCAACAAGAAATGTTGAATTCAGTTCAGGATGTCCTATCAGATGTTGGGACATTATCAAACAGAGTATAAGAACTTAATTCAGGATGTCACACCAGATGTTGGGACATTGTGTTAATGATTTAAGTTCAGTTTTTCAGGATGTCCCAACAGATGTTGTGACATCTCAAACCTACTACCAGAATTAATTAATGACTAACTGATCTGAGTAATTTAAGGAAAGTTATCTGGAATTAATTATGGATAGACAAAAACAGAATAAGGCGCATCTGTAGGGAGTGTTGTTATGAGACTTCAGCATAATCAGAAGAACTAAATCACCTAGAATCTAGGAAGTAACAAACCCTAATTCAAGGTGGAAGCTGCATGCGTTTTAGGACTGGATTAACCTACAGAAAGCCCAAAATCCAAACACCTATTTAAGCAACAGAAACTTTCAGAATAGAGCACGAATTTCAGAAGACCAGAGTGTTTTGAGTTTTAATAGCAGGTTGTTTTTATTGTACCACTTTATGAGCTTTTAAGCAAAAGTGTATTTGTGTCTTGATTGAAACTGTGAAGTAAGATCAAGCTGTTTTGTTTGAAGTATGACTTCAATTTTATTAAACTTGTAAACAAGATCACTGTGTGATTGAGGGGGAGTGAGTTGGTACTCATATCTAAGTTGTGTCTTAGGTAGAAATTGCATTGGGTAGATATTAAGTGAAAGATTAAACTGGGTGGTTTAAGTCTAGAATTAATATTACTTATAGTGGATTTCCTCCTGGCTTGGTAGCCTCCAGATGTAAGTGTGGTTATACACTGAACTGGGTTAACAAATTACTGTGTTGTTTAATTTTCCTGCACTTTAAGTTTTGGTTAAATTTGTCAAGTGTTGGAACATCTCATTCGACATCTCATACCTGATCACAGAATTTCAGATAATCGTGCATAATAATAGCTTCAACAATCAACTTCTTCACATTTTCTGGATTATAAGTTCCAATTCCTAACTCTTGCTTTCCTTCGGAGATAGAAGGCAGGAGAAATGGTTGTCCTTTGTCATGGTTTTTATTCTTAATCTTTTTTTGAATACAACTCAAGAGATGTCCTTTCAAGTGATTTGTTCCATTCTTTGAAGTGCCACTAAGTTGTTTTTTACACCAGATGCATTCAGCTTTTTCTTTCCCATTCACTTTCATCTTTTTAAATTCTTGCCACACTTCACTTCTTAGTTTCTTTGGTGCAGGTTCTAAGCTTGTATCAATTTCTTCTTGTTGCCCAGCATTAGGTGTCTGACTCGGATTAGAAGATGCCTCCTAAGTTGGTGGACATGTACTATCTTGTGTAGGATTAGATGTTCCTTCTGGTTCCGGGGTTGTATTCACTTGATCCATTTGACCTATTAGAATTAAAATTGCATGAGTTAGACATCAAAATCAATTATATATATATATATATATATATATATATATATATATATATATATATATATATATATATATATATATATATATATTCAAAATAAAGTTTAAATGCTTATTATAATAGAGAATTTATAGAATTTTAGTAAATACATATTCATAGAGAATTTTAATAAGAATATCAATTATATATTTACTAAGAATAGAGAATTTTACTAAGAATATCAATTATCGTCTTATAGCATGATACATTTACTAAGATTAGAGAATCTTATACTCCATTTAATAAAATAGCATGATACATTTAGTAAATAGAGAATTTTACTAAGAATATTACAAATAGAGAATTCCTACTGTCTGATTCATTTAGTAAATAGCATGATACATAGTAACCATTCCTATTGTATGATACATTTAGTAAATAGAGATTTTTAATAAGAATCTTACAAATATATGTAGTTGACTCACACATGGACAACATTGATTATCAAATGCATTATTTAGAATACATTTTCAAACACATAGTAGTTGGTTATTACTATAACTCCTAATTAAACTACAAATATATTTCATTCAACTTTAAGTAACACTAGAAAAGCAAAGCATCTAGAGAAGTGTGGAATTGGAATGTCCTAATCAGAAACAGAAGAACCAGCTGGCCTATTTTATTATGAGTAAATATCACTGTTACTAAGTAGCTTAATGTATGGAAGACAAAAATAAAAGGTTGAAACGTGAGCAACTTGTTGCCTCATTTTCAACACAACAACATGGTACAATGTTGCCGAAACACCAGAAAACAAAGCAGTACCAAGGAGGAAAAATTTCAATTTATCAAGCATTTTCCAATCAATTTCAACTGGAACATGAATCTCTCCATTTGATTCTTCCTCAGCAACCGTCATGCTCATTTTAGCCACTTTCACAAACTCAACTAAAATCTATTTTTCTTATCTTACTTCAAAAACAACTTCAAACCTTAACACTATTGCAAAACCTAACTATAAAAAAATTCCCAAATCCAGCAAAGAAAATTGGAATATCAAAGGCAGATAAAATATATAGTTGTACAAATTTGGCAGATTATAACAACATATTAACTAAAATTGGAATGGAAATTAGTGAGAAGAGATAATTAAGAGAATGATGAAATGGGGTTGATTTTTTTTTCTCTTGAAACCTGAGAGGATGAGACCGTGTCGTTGAGAGTGTCACCGGACCGCCACCGTGCCGCTGAGAGTGAGAGGCTGAGACCTGAGAGGCTGAGACCGGACAGAGACGTGATTCCGTGAGAGGTTAAGATCGTGATTCCGTGAAACTGTGAAAGACTGAAAGTGAAGGAGTGGTTTCAAAAGTGTGAAACCCTAAATTATTTTTTGTTACACTTATATACTTAGGGGTAGTAATGTAATTATATATTTAAACGGGTGTGCTTTCGGGTTTCGGGTGCGGGTTTCACACTACCCAAACCCGCACCCGAAATATCGGGTGGCACCCGAAATATCGGGTGGCACCCGAACCCAAACCCAAACCCAGTCAAATCGGGTTTCACCCGTTGACTCGGGTTTGGGTACGGGTGGGCCCCACGGGTTTGGGTCTACCTGCCATCCCTACAAGCACGCTACCTCTGTCCAATATTTCCAGCTTTTGCAGGTTTCCACAATTGCCAAGTTGATTGACGAATGGGTCTAGGGTTTCGCCATATGGATTGGCGAATAGGTCTAGGGTTTCGCCATATGGATTGACGAATGAGTGTAACTTGTTTGCCCTTAGTCAATCTGAATGGCGAATGTGACTTTTGTTTTACGTGACTTTTGTTTTATCATGTGAATATTTATTTTGTTTTATCATGTGAATATTTATTATACTTTGTTAAATATTTATTATGTTAATATTTATTATGTGAATGATAGTGTAATATTTGTATTAATATATAAGATGTATAATATTATGTGAATTGTATTATATATAAAATGCATGGACAATATTTGTTTCATAGTGCATGGACAAAGGAGATAAGCCTATATGTGCAGAAGATAAGCCTATATGTGAAAAAATAATATAGCTTATATGTGCAGAAGATAAGCCTGTATGTGAAAATAATATGTGCAGAAGATAAGCCTATGAGGCTACCGAAATTATTTTTCACAGCTTGTACACATTAATTCTAAACAGTAAATATATCCATAAAATAATTTTAAACTTTTCTATTTGTAGATTTTTTTCGTATCTTCATTGTACCATAAACTTCAAAACATTAAACATATCTAAAAGTGTCTTTGTATTTGAACTATGTCTCAATTACCCCAATATATGATCAAAGCCCATATAAATGGCGAAATATTTGAATGTAACCATTCTGGTTTCAACTTTCGTAACACCGAGGTTACTCGGTTCTCAATAACCCGACGATCCAATTTTGCTCATCTAAAACAGAGATTGGAAAACAAAATGCAGCGTGGTCCAGTAGACGTCATTATTTACAAAAATCCAGTATTCTATGAGGATAACCAGGTCATGTATTTCCAATTAACTATATCTGATGACGAAAGTGTTCATACTATGTTTCTAAGCCATGAGTATTCTGGTTTCAATGATATCGAGCTCTATGTTATGCTTAACCAACAACAAATGTCTCAGACTATTGATCATTCGCAAGTCGATGTTGTTGATGAGGACGAGGAAGAAAAGGAGGCGGTAGTTGATGAAATGGTCAATGAAGACGAGGTCCCGGCCAGTCATGTATATCGTCCTCCTCCACACATGACAAACTTGAACTTCAGAGGTGATGACCCATCTTCAGACATATTTTATGATCTGTATCCACAAAGACAAGGTGCATTAAAGGAGGGCGACCATTTTCGAACAAAAGAAGAATGCGTTCGAGCTATAAAATTTTACCACATGGATTTATCAGCTGATTATAAGGTCGATCGAACGAATCCTACACTATATATGATATGTTGCCGTAACGTGGCGTGTCCGTTTCGATTGACATCATCATACAGAAAGAGAAGTGAAGATTGGAAGGTTGCGTTTATGGGATCGAAGCATACTTGTGTAATAACTAACTCATTGCAGGATCATCGGCAATTGAGCTCTCAGCTAATATGCAACAATATCTTATCAATCGTTGCCGACGATCCTTCGTTAAAGGTCAGCACGATAATTAAGCACATAGTTCAGAAGCACAATTATACTCCATCATACAGGAAAGCATGGATTGCTAGAACCAAGGCCGTTGCAGTTGTATTTGGAAATTAGGAGGACTCGTACAAAGAACTCCCAAAGTTTTTGCTGGCACTAAAGCACTATGCACCAGGGACCGTTGTCATCCTTGAGACCTTGCCGACGTATACTTCAGAAAGTCATTGTGTTAGTGGAAATGACATATTCCACCGACTCTTTTGGGCTTTTGACCCATGTATAAAGGGTTTTTCCTTATGCAAGCCTATAATCCAAATTGATGGAACATGGCTCTACGGAAAATACAAAGGAACTCTATTGATGGCAGTGGCCCAGGACGGCAACATCAATATCTTCTCAATTGCATTCGCTATAGTCGAGGGAGAGACTGCCGAGGGATGGAGTTTTTTCCTGAAAAATCTCCACTTGCACGTGGCTCCCCAGTCTAACTTATGTTTGATTTCGAACAAACATGCATCAATTGAGAGTGCATGGAAGAATGTTGATAATGGCTGGCAGGAACCTCCTTCAACACATGTTTATTGCACTAGACACATCGCGCAAAATTTCATGAGAGAGATCAAAGACAAGACATTGCGGAAGAAGGTCGTGAACGGGGGGTACTCATTAACCGAACCATCATTCAAACACTATCGTGACGAAATCAGGCTGACAAATGAAGATGCGTTCAGATGGATAAACCAAATTCCTTTGGATAAGTGGACCAGGGCCTACGACAAAGGACAACGCTGGGGTCACATGACGACAAATCTCGTGGAATCAATGAACTCTGTTTTCAAAGGAATCCGCAACCTACCAATAACCGCTTTGGTAAGGTCAGCCTACTTTAGGCTCGGAGCACTTTTTGACACCAAGCGTTCAAAGTGGAGTTTCATCCTACAGTCTGGTCAAGTGTTCAGCGATAGTTCTATGACATTCATTAAAGACGAAGCCTCCAAATCTCACACACATGTGGTCACCGTGTTTAACCGCAATAAGGGACATTTCAATGTTGTTGAGATCATGGATCACAACGAAGGGAGACCGAGGGGATCCTATCGGGTAGAACTTGATAACAATTGGTGCGACTGTGGAAAATTTCAAGCCTTTCGCATGCCTTGCTCCCATGTCATAGCGGCATGTTCGAAGGTTCGGCTGGACCCTTCAGGCTTACTATCCCCTGTTTACCAAGTGCACAATCTTTGCAACGTCTACAACAAAAGTTTTCCGGTAGTTGCAAATGAGGACTACTAACCCACCTACAACGGGGAAATAGTCTGGCACAATGAGAACATGCGAAGAAAGAAAAAGGGGCGTCCTAACAGCACGCGTATTCGCACCGAAATGGATACGGCGAATAAGATGGTGAGACTATGCAGTTCATGTCGTCAGCCCGGTCACAATCGTAAAAAATGTCCCAACGTTGGACCAAGCTCAACATCATAAATTAAACCATTGTAATCGTATTTATTTAAAATAGAATCCTAGTTCGTTTCATTCATATCAGTAAAATCATACAACCACAAACACGAACATACATAAATAAAACAAGGAAATACATAATTCAAAACATGATCGTACATAAATAAAACAAGAAAATACATAAATTCAAACATGACCATACATAAATGAAACAACATGGAACATTCAACATATCTAGCCTATCAGAACCATCAGGACAACTTCACCTCCACCTAACATCATCGAAAGAACACCTGCATCATTGACCACTTTTCTCCATTTCGTCACACCAGACTCCACAACCCGCTTCTCAATTTTAATTATCTTTTCTTTGGGGCCAATCTCTTCTTTTAACCAACAATTTAATTCTCTATGCAAGTGTTCCAAAGTTTGCGGGTTCCATAACATCATCTTCAAAGGAGGCTTTGTTGCCGAGAAAAACACCAAAGCATTTTTCTTCAAAATATCAAATTTTGGAAGCGGTTCTTCTGATGTTGAGGAAGACGGTGTCGATGCAAAAGTATATGGACGACGAGAAGCCATGTTGTAAGAGGGAGAGATTGAAAGGAATGAATGAGAGAGGGATTGTAAGGAAGGAGTGAGAGGAGTTTGATGTGAATGAGTGATAATCGGGCAGATGTATTTATAGAAAACAATTACAAGGTAAACACATTCACCAATCCAAATGGCGAATGCCTTTCATCACATAACACACATTCGCCAAACCAAGTGGAGAATTGTTTTGCATTTTTAACATATTCGCCATTTGACTTGATGAATGTGTTGAAATTTCTTTTCATTTAGCCAATCCAATTGGCGAATTGGATTCAATTTTAACTTGTTCGCCAATCAACTTGTTGAAAATGTATGTGTCGCTCCCGAAATTTTCATCCTAGTACAAACGCGAAAGTGGCACGGAAAAGTTAGAGTCGCCAGCCAGACATTTTTATTCCGAAGGAATGGGAAAGGTAATATTGCTCAAACCTAAGGAAGAAGGAAAAGGAAGAGGCCTTGCGAACCAAAGATCTGGGTCCGGAAGTCGGTTACGAATTAGGAAGGTATTAACACCCCAATCCGTCCGCCGTACTCGACGGGATCCACGCTTGTTAATTTGTTTCAAAGGGTGAGAAATAATATGTTGTTTGAACGAAAGAATGTCTATCTGGAATGGAATGAAATATGGAAAGGATTTAGAAAAGAAAATGGAACAAAAGGGAAAAATGTAGGGAAAATAAGGATTGTGCTCGAATGGGCCCTACCCCACTGCCTACGTACCTCATCGGGATAAATGAGGATCAGAGTCGTCGTAGTTCGTCTAACTAAGGCGGGAACTTGTTTGTGATTTTTAGGATGACGTTGCCATAGCTCTAGCTAAGGTGTTACCAGCTCTGACTCGAGGGTGTTTACCGTATCGCTGTTTTAAGATGACTATAAAGAAAATTTGTTTAAACAACCAGAAAGTAAACTTTTATTAGTAAGCAAAAAACTTGTTTGCCTCTTGGGCTTACAACAAAATAAAATAAATACAAAGATGGGGTTTTAAGTCTCCCATGGACGTTTCCTCTTTGTGTTGAGGTATGAGTTGAGATTTCGCTCTTTGTGAAGTTGTTTTGTCAGTTCCAGGATTCTTTCTTGACTAGCTTTGAAATGAGTCTCAAAAGTATCCCTTTGTTCCTTCAACTAGATCCAGGATCTCTGCAACTCTTCCATGTCAGTGGGCATGTCTGGATGGAGGATGATATAAGGAGTATCTCCTTCAGCAACAGGCTCCATGGTAACTGGCAGGATAGCAGGATATGGCATCATAAGAGTCTGAGCACGTGCTCGTACCCATTTGAGATAAGGTTCCATAGGAATGGAGTACTTTGGTTCCAGAGTCTTGCTGTCAACCTTGTTCACTTTACCCCAAGCTCGTATGAACCTTTGACGGTAACCTTACAGATCATTGTCGTAGTCGAACACAATACCCTGAATAAGCATGTCATGAGGACCATCACTCTGAGCATAACCAAACTGACGTAGAGCTAAAGAAGGGTTGTAAGTAATGCCCCCTCTTATGCCAATGAGTGGCACATTAGGGAACTCTCCACAATGGTCAATGATAGTAACATTCTCCATAGATCGAGAGCACCAATGAATATCTGAATGGGAAAGTGACATGATCCTCTTGGACCACCTGAACCCTTGTGCATTCTTTATCACTGATCGAGGAAAGTGAGAAATAAACCACCTGGACAACAAAGGTATGCAACACATCAGAGTTCCTCGTGCCTTCGTAGTACGGGTATGAAGAGAGTGTAAGATGTCTCCAAGTAATGTAGGCACTGGATTGCGAGTCAGAAATATGTTGATGGTGTGTACGTCTATGAACTCGTCTGGATTAGGGAACAACACTAGGCCATAGATTAATACGGCCAAGGTCTCCTCAAAATCATCATAACTAATAGCCTTTAGGAACACTTGAGCTTTCTCCATCAATACCTTAGCAAGGATACACTTAACTCCACTTCTTGTTTCTAGGACAATGTCTGATTTCTTTAGATGTAGGGCTGCAGCAATGACTTAAGGTTTAGGCTCCTTCTCTAAGCCTGTGAAGGGTCTCTGATCAAGGATAGGTATACCCAGTAGCTTGGAGAACTCTTCCATTGTAGGAACCAGTTGATAGTCGGGGAATGTGAAGCAATGATGTTTAGGATCAAAGAACTGAAATAGGACACTCATCATGTTTTCATTGAACCCTGAAGTGACTAGATCCAGTAGGTGACCATGCCTCTTGATGAATTGGGAGTTTTCAGAAACTTGAGAGACCAATTCCTTAAGCTTAGGAGATATTCCTACAAACTTGATCCGGATAGTACTCCTACGAGCAGAAGCCATGACCTGCAATAAAGAACAAAGATAAATCCTTTGGTCCTTGAAATAGTTAGTGAAAATGCTATGCTTATGATGCATGAAGATGTTATGATGTTATGATGTTATGCTCAATCACAAACATGTGGCGCACACAAACAAGTCACACAATAGCCCTAGGTTTGAAGGCTTGCATGAGGTTTAAAGGTAAGTACCCTCCCCTGAAGTTTAGTTGGTTCATCCTGTCCTACAAAAGTAACCAGGTTCTAAGGGATCTCAATATCACTGATCCTTCCCAAGGATGGTTGTTCAGTAGGCAACTTACTTGCCAACCAAAACCCTCCAAGTTTAGGATCTCAATGAGCGTAGTATCGAGTATCAACCAACTTCAGTCTTCACCAAAGCCGGTTATCTCACTACTTTCTAAAGGCCAAGATGGGATGACTAAGGTTCTAAAAGTCAGTTAGTGTATTGACAACATATGGCAGCCTCATATTATCCTCAACTTACTTAAGGAACATAAGCACCAACCAAGAAGTCACACTAACTATGGCCACCAGATCAACCATATCGGTATACGCCGTACAGTTTCCTTGGTCTATTGCCATTTACCTAAGGTACACTATATCCAGGTTAGGATCTTTCACACATAAAGCCCAACAAGTAATATAAATCAAACAAAGCAAACAATTTAAAGTGATCTAATTCCTAAGGGTACCCCTCTTTTATTAAGTCCCTAGCAGAGTCGCCAGTTCTGTAACACGGTGGGAGAACTGACTTTCTATAAATGTTGCGGATAGCAAGAGTCGCCACCGACTTTTATTTTATCCATAAGGAAAGGACATAAAAGAACAGGAAATACCCATTTTAAAAGACTTAGGTTCGGGGGGTAGGTTATATAAAGGGAAGATGTTAGCACCCTTTATATCCATGGTTATCCATGGGCTCTTAGTTACTTAGCTCACTTTAAATTGTTTTGAAAAGGTGTAATGTGTGATTAGAAACTTTCTAATTACTTTGTAATGATCCTCGTATGGATGTATACAAAGCCTTGTTTTTGAAAATTGTTTGAAACGTAGGGTGTAAAGAGTGTTTTTTTGAAGAGTGAGCAAGTAACTATGAGGTACCTACCCTAGATTAAGTCTTTCGTGTTCTCGTATGTTCTTTCAATGGTAAGATTATCCCTATTATTAAGGAATAGGTAGTCATTACCTTGGATTTGTTAAGGGACACGTGTAGGGTCATCTGGATATAGGCAACTGTAGGGTGTCTTTAGCCATTTGGAGGGACAATCAACTTTTATCTGGGAGGGACAAGATCATTTATCGTAGGCAACCTCGTAGGGACTTGATCTTTTAGAATCTGAGAGGGACTAGATGATATTTATTAAGATGGATCTTGCTTAAGACACCCTACTTGACCTTTTGTATAAGGCAACTGAGAGGTAACCCTAGGAAGTGCAAGATGGCGATCTTAGATCGACTTACGTGTGTGCGTGTTTATTTTCAAATATTTATCTTTTTAAATCAATTTTTCTAAGTTATTTTATTTACACATAGGTTATGCACACCCTAAAGTTACTAACCATACAACAAAATAATTATAAAAATAAAGCAAAAATAAACATATTACATGGCTTTAACAGTTACATAATAATAAAAATAATAAATATAATAATAGTAATAAATAAGCAATAATTAAATATTAGTAATAATAAAAATAAAAATAAGGGTTAGAATAATAAAATAAAAGAAACAAAAATTTAGCAAGAAAAAATTAATAATAGAAAAGTTTTTTTTAAGAATTAATTAAGAAAATAAGTCTAATAATAATAAACAAATAACAAATTATTTACATATTAAAAATAATGATTAATGATTTAATTAGGGTTTAGAAAAATTAGGTTAATTTTTAGGGTTGATAAAAAATTAGGGTTAAGAAAATTAGGGTTATTTAACTAATCTAAACCTAATTAGATAATTTATTTAGAAAATATATACATGATAATAATAAATTATTATTTAAAAAAAATAAAATCACCTAAAATAAATATTAAGAAAAGAATTTGGAGTTAAACATAATATTAAAAATAATTTATTGTTTATCTATTTAGAAAATACATTTTAATTATATTAATTATATTAATCATGTTTAATTAAAAAAATAGAGAAAAAAAAAAGAGAAAATAAGGAAAAAGGGTGGACCTGGGATTTGAACCCAGGTCCCTAACCTGGATGAAGAGGATGATAATCATCTGAGCTGCGTGCTGGTGGTGTTATTGGAGGATCATCATGTGATAATATACAAACCCTTCTCAAATGCTTAAAAAACCAAAAAAAAATTGTCATCACCAAGGTTCGAACCCACAACCTTCTCAATGCAAGCCAAACACTCCAACCAACTGAGCCATATGGGGCGTGTCTATCATATATCCCCCCCTAAATATAATATATAAAACCTGAAAAATAAATGAAGAAAACAAAAAAAATGGTGAAGCTGGGACTCGAACCCTAGACCATAACATCATCAACGCGCGCGCCTTCCACCAGGCTAGTCAATGTTAGCTGAATTAAAATGGACACAATTTAATAACATATTAAATCACATATTTGAATTTCCAGATGGCGCCAAACAGCTTCATCTTCTTCCTTGAATTCCCAGGTTTACCTGCGAATTTTCCTGGGAACCTTCTTGCGAATTTTCCTGCATTCAAATCCTACAAATCATATATTATGTCAAACACGCATCATTTGACCAAATTGATCACATGGACATGATCCCCAAACATCACACGGTTCATTTACAGTTTTAGAATCAATTTATAATGGCTAAATTGAGAAACCCTAAATTTTGTCCAAGAACCCTAACAATGGTGTCTTTACGGTTTGGTCATGGTTCTTCAAGAAAATTTTCCAGAAAGCATCTCTAGATCATAATTAACACGAATCAAACAACAAAATCAGTTTATATTAGTTAGATATGTGAAATCGAAAAGCATGATATTGAAGAACAAAAACGATTCGGTTAGCATGTTTTAATGCATGAATGGATGATTTTATGATCCAAAAACGTTGTGTGATCTTCTAGGAATGATTTGAAACCTTCAAAAGCTTTGGAGATGGCTTGGAAGCTTGAATCCGATTCTCACTTTTTCCTTGAAAATTTGAAGTTTGAAGAGTGTTCTTGGAGGCAGAATTTCGTCTCCTTTTGTTTGTGTTGAGTTTGTGTATATGTATGGAAGGTAATTAGGTCAAAATATGCTGGATTTTGGGCTTTGTAATGGTTACTTGATCATGAAGTTTCATCCTTTCAAATATTGAAAAATATATCATCAAACCTTTCCAAATTAGGCTAGTACGAATTTGTATGATTTCAATCAGCTTTGAATGATTTTAAGACTTTCTAGAAGAAGAATCACATTCAAATATTGAGTTTTCATATTTTATTTAGATTTAATTTGATTTTTAATGAATAAAATTCAAATAAATACTAAATAAAAAATAAAAAATAAGATAATGCTTGGATTGGGTCGTGCTTGATGATATCATGAAGATTGGGTGGCAATATTGCAAGCCCATTTGGAGAAATTTGGTTTTAAGGCCCCATTTGCTCAATATACCCCTCAAAAATTTCCCAACTTTGACAAGGCATAAATCTCTCAATTTTAAGGCTATGAAAGTGTTATTGGACTTTTTGGAAAGCTTAAAGAGTCCTCTAACCAACCTATTTGGTCTCATGTCCATATCCTTTACCATATTCAAATTATGCCCTTTGGAAGATGTTGACTTTTGAAATGACCTGTAATGTTTTGGCTCATACCTTTCAAATGAAGCATTTTTAGGCTTGGCTTGTGAGACACAAAGTTGTATAGAATTAAATTTCCTTCAAAATGAGCTTTGGATGGAAATTTTTTGATGAAGCATGTGAAAGTTATGGCTGGCAAAGTTCAGTTGATTTTTCCTGTGAAAACCCTAATTTAGAAACTCCTGATTCTTGATAATCTGAAATCTCCTTTATGAATCATGATCAAAACTTGATCAAATGATGAATTTTACTTCATAAACTTGATGTTGGCAAAAAATCATGAAGTTTGACTTTGATTTGACCATAGTTGACCTCAGTTTGACTTTTTGACTGCTTTGACTGATTTTAGCCTATCTGATCATCTGACTGAGCAAACCTTTTGGGAAAGCCTTGAAACTTGACATAGGGATTCTTTAAGACATTTGGGACATTATGAAGTTCACTTGAGGCTTTGGAAGTCCATTTATCCTGATGAAATTCAAAACCCTAGTTTAGGGTCCATTGCGTAGGAGGAGGCTTTGTCTGAGGGAATTTCCAAACTTTCTGACTAATTGTGAACCTTATGAACCTCTTGGGATACCTTCTGAACCTTGTGAACCTGGAGAGGATCCTTGGGACACATTGCCTTGACTAGGGGAGGGCAAATTTTGGGGTGCAACAGTAGCCCACTCAAGGTTCTGATCAACCAGAAAGATCATATTGCTAAGAGGTTTTCAAGTGGATAATGTTGTACAACATTCTCTCATACAATATGCAGATGATATGATTTTAGTAAGCGATGGCGATTGGTCTAATCTTTGGGATTTTAAATCAATCTTGAAGGGATTTGAATTAGTATCGGGGTTGAAATTTAACATGGAAAAAAGTTGTTTATTTAGGATTGGAGTTGGTGATTATTACATGAAGGCGGCTGAATAATTTCTTGCATGTAAGATTGGTGTTGTGCCATTTAAATTTATTGGATTAAAAGTAGGGGACAACCATAAAAGGATTACATTTTGGAAGTCGGTTATTGACTCCATGGAAAGGGAGATTATTTTCCATATGAGGGCGAGTTACTTTGACAAACTCAGTTTTGACAAATTTATTGATTCATCATTTTTCATTTTTTAAGACTCCAAGAAAAGTTTTGAATGAGTTGATTTTGATCCAGAGAATTTTTTTGTGGAATGGCTCGAATGAAAGGAAAAGATTGGTTTGGTTAGTATGGACGTTATGTACAAAAGTAAGGACGGTGGAGGGTTTGGTCTGAAATATCTTAGAATATTCAATACGACGTTGTTGGCTAAATGGTTGTGGCGGTTCCTTATGGATAGCGAGGCTATATGGCATGGAATTATGCGTGCAAAATATGGAAATATTGCACGGAAGATTATGTCTAGAAAGATTAATTTAAGGTTTTTGTGTGCAACGTTATGGTGGAAATACATTTTCCGAATCAACATTGAAGAAGAAGGTGGAAATTTTGGGGAGTTCGTTACAATACGATTGGGTGATAATGCTAAAATACCATTTTGGTATGCAAGATGGATGGGAAATATAATTTTGAACGATCAATTTCCTACACTATTTTCTATATTAGTTAGTAGCGCAAGACAGTTTGGTGGGTGAGATGAGGCATTGGAATTCTGAAGTTTGGTCGAGGCAGGTTGACATTATTTCGCAGTATTTGCCAGCCGCTTGTGTGTCTGAATTCATGGAACTTGCCTTGATTTTACATATGATATTAGGCCAACAAAAAACATGGACGGCGTCATACTTTGGTCGTCGGGACAAAATAACTCTTTCACAGTTTCCTCATTCTATGTTGTCATGCTTAAAACAGTAGGTGGAAGAATACTGGAGGATTCAACCAAGGCGGGTTTAGCTTGCATATGGAGGTCGGGTATTTCTTCCAAGGCAAGAATGTTAGGATGGAGGTTACTCTTGGATAGGTTGCCAACGAGAAGCAATCTCTATTGTTGTGGTATCATTTCTGATCCTCATGAGCTAACTTGTGTATTTTGTTTTCGTCCAATTGAGGAGGTTAGTCATCTTATTCTATCTTGTCCTAAGATTGTGTTTGGTTGGTCAAAAATATGTGAATGGTTGGAGATTTGGAGGAGTCATGAATCATCTCTTCCAATTCATTTATCGGTGTGGATAGAAAACTTAAGAGGTAGATGTTCTAATAGAATGACTTGTAGCATTTGGGTGGTGGTTTGTTGATGCATATGGTGGGCTAGAAACCAAGTTATATTTAATGATGACGTATGTGAACAGAGTCGATTGTGTTGAGGATTTTATATTTTTCATCATGGAGGTGGATATTGATTTTATCCAAGTACACATTAACTTATAATTTTTATGATTGGTATAAACAACCATTACATTTCAGATAATTGAAGATGTCGTCGATTTCGGTTGACTTTTATAATTGTGGGTTCGGATACCCCTAACATCTGTTTATATCGAAAATACTTTGACTTTAAAAAAAATCAAAACATTGTAATTTAAATTTTAAATATTTTCAGCTATCCAAAATCTTGGTCTAACATTGATTTATTTATTCTCATTAAGTTATTCAACTAAAAGTAATCTTATTCAAACACGCACTAAAACACAAACACATTCTCAACAGGACTTAAAATTTAAATTTGTCGGTGGGATTTGAATTCTTATTTCTATTTAATTACTGTTATACCTACGCTGCTAATAAAATGCTGTAATTGATGTGATTTAAAATGATTATTTGTTTCATTGAAGCAACAGACTACTAATAGTAATAAAATTATTGAGAATAATAATACAAAAAAATTGACTTGCAACAAATTAATATTTTAAATCAACAAGCGACCTCATATGATTTCAACAAGAAATAAATGAAAGACGAGAACATTCAAGATTGGAAAAAGAAATGTTGATATTTAAATATTTTAAATGTGATTTATGACTTTTGAGCTATCTATCATCATTTCCCCTAATAAATGGAAACATGGAATGCCAAGTAAAATTGATGAAACATCAATTAAATTGAGTGTGAGTTGCGTGTGCTATGCCAATGACGCTATCATATTACTCTATACCTAAATCTTATTCGTGATAATGAACATGCCCACGTTACCACCTATGTCAAGAGCTAAACAAATTGATTTTGAGGTGCTTATTGCATCTAAGTATTTCATTCTTCACTTACTAAAAAATTAAGACTACTTAAAATTCTAAAATGTATTTTTAATCGCACCTCATTTAGATATCATTCATTCGTTATTGAGTTATGCTTCAATTTTATCAAAAAATATAATTCGGAAATACATATATGTATGTCTCATGGAAGTGTCTTTTTGAAATCTAAATAGATATAAGAGATAAATTAACATGGTTGATTGTTTTGACATAAATAAAAAATAAATATTATATAAATAACTGTTAATATAAATCAAACAATACATTTAATCATCATAGATGTATCAACATCTTCAAAATATTTTTGATGGATCTCGTAATATTTACATCCAACTCGATTGAATCTTTTGTTTTGTAATAGTAAAATGCACTTCACATAACCCTTAAATTTTTATTTGTCTTCAACTCAAATTTGTTGAATTGAATCTTGTGGAGTCAAATTATATATTCATCAAAGTTTCATATCGAATAGTGAGAAGGAATAGAATTTGAATATTAATATAAATAGAGATGATTAGTTTTATTTTTCTATACACAGAAGATTTTCTATTTTTCCATTCAAAAATGAGTTGTTTAAATAATTTCTTATTTTTCTGTTCAAAAATAATTTAAGAAATAATTGATAATTTTTTCGTTCAAAAATTATAATTGAGAGATAGTTTGCAATTTTACCCTTCAAAAATTGTAATTTGGAGAGTTTATGAGACAATTAAAAATTGCAATATAATGAGAGAGTTTTGTAAGTTTGTTTTTATAAAGATCAGAAGTTGAATGATGAATATATGAGGTTTGTTTTTGAATTTTTTTGCTATTTTTTTGTGTGGGTATATTTCATACGTGCGTAGAATTTTTTGTTTTGTTTTTTTTCTAACAACTCTTTCCTTTGTTGTCACAACTTTTTGATTTTCTGCTTATTATTCTAGGATATTCTCTACTATAGATTATGGATGTATTACTCTAGGATACTCTCTACTATAGATTATAGATATATATGAGAGGTATATTCATTAATTTTAAATTTCGCGATATTGAAGTAGACAAATATGTCGTAACAATAAATTCTTCTTCCACTTCTTATCCACAATAATCACTTCTCAATTTTTTGAACTAATTTTTCCAATATACCAAAGTTTAAATTCCAAATTGCCTAATTCCCTTGCCTTTTCACTTGTCCACTTAATTTCTTGTATTTCCAGAAAATTGATTTTCCTCCTATCCATAGCGTTAACTATTTCCATAAATTTTGCAGTAAGTGAGCCATTATTCCATGATCAAAAACAAATTGTATTCTCAAAAACTAATTTCTTTATCCACACTCGTCCATAAAAGTGTGGGAATCCTAACTTATTTTTCACTGCTTCTAAACAGCAATGCACTGACTCTTGCTTTTTTTACCCTAGCCCTAGCAATGCAACGACTCTTGCTTTTTTTACTCTATATTCGAGTCATACAATGTGTGCTTCTAAACAGCAATGCGCTGACTCTTGCTTTTTTTACCCTAGCCCTAACAATGCAACGACTCTTGCTTTTTTTACCCTAGCCCTAACAATGCAACGACTCTTGCTTTTTTTACTCTATATTCGAGTCATACAATGTGTACTTTCAGGCATAGATCTAGCATTCATATTATTTCAAAATTGATCTATCTCATAGAGATTCAACAAAATTTTACATTGGTTGTCAAGTGCCTATCACAACCCTCTATTTTTTTCGGACTTGACCGACTATGCATAACAAGAGCAACTCATATTTATTTAATATTTGATATAATAAATATGATGAATTCTTAAATATTCATATTGTAGATACGAATATAAATATAATTAGTGTAAACTAGAATGGATCATTAGATATTAATATGATTATTTTAGTATCCGCCTTAAAAGTAATTGATTCAAATTTATTTAAAAGAATCTAAAATATATTATAAATTTCACATTTAACTTTAATATAATAAATATTATACTTGAAGTATATCTAACACAACAAAATATTTAAAAAGGCAGATTATTATCTAACATGTTTTCTTTTTAAAAATAATATTGTAAAAATATTTCTTTTCTATTTTAATTTTCAAAAGTAAGATGCCTTTATTTCTTTTCTTCAAAATAATTATTTAAAATTAATTTATAAAACAGCTTTTAAAAACTAAACTGAAACTCACTCAAAAACGTAAGCACAACTCTCTTTTTTTCTTTTTTTTCTTTTTTTATCTATGCAACTAAAAGTATATCAGTTTTATATGTAAATTATATATACTATGTCTCTCTTTCTTCTACTCCAACAACTAAGATTAATTATCATGGAGACAAGACAACAATCATTATCATTCTTCCTTATAAAGTTAGAGACACAAACACTGAGCAAACAATATAATTCGGTGTGGTAAAATTTGCCAATATGTCCAACACCATCTTGTCATCAAGCCTGTCCAAACTGAGGTAGAGAGGGTTGAATTATGAAAGTGGGTTCAAAATTTAACGCATCAATGAAATTAAACCTACTTGAAGATAGAACATCAATTGTGTAGTCCTTAGCAGAACAGTGATGCAGCATTAATATCTCTAAATATCTAATTATGCCCAACATTTAGTAGCAGTTATGCATTCATAAATATATGATGATCTGAGTAGAGGCTGTTATTATGTGTTTAATCACTATAAAACTATATTTAAACACTAACTTCAGTTGGAACTGTATCTTTTATAGACAAATATAATAATCAAATTGAAGAGCATAAGCATATCACAGGTCAGAATTCCAACTTCAGTTGGCAAGTTGGCATTCTATCATTATGTTCAAACCAGCCAAATACAAAAGAAGTTATGTGGCCACCTAATAAGTCAATACAAGATAAACTATAATGACCAAAACATATGCATTTGTTGGAGGAAAACGTTGAAGGATTGGAGACAGAATTGAGGAACAATGGTTAAAAACAGTCATGAAGATTACACATTGCATGGCAGACAAGGAATAAAGGTGAGGAAAAGCACCATAATGTGTGCATGTCACTGCTACTAAACTTCTTCAGCACAACCATACCTCACACTACACTAAACATAAAGGACCTACATTGGAGGCTTGGAGCACCCCTCAAATGGAATGATGCAAGCTTTACTACAAACATAACACTCCTAGCCACGCTAAAAATCAAAATTTGCTTGTGTCCCTCAAAGCAATAAAAGTAGGTCATTACTCATTAGCCAAAAGATCCAACCCCTTAAAGCCAATCTTGCTGGCTTTAATACATTTCATTGAAAGAGTATGAGGGTCCATGTAAATGCAAAAACATCATTATTAGCTTTGAAATGAGCTTTCTGTCCTCTCTTCATTCACCATTCTTTTTCACTACCAGTGGACATTGTATTAAGAAATATTTGAAAACAAAATTATCTTTATGATGAAAGACAACACTGAAATTCATGATCATCTGCCAATTCGCATATCATCATTTTGCCTCTCAATGTTAACAACCAATTCTGAACTGGCGAACTAGTAATTAGAATATTGACTTCAGTTAACAGCACCTTGAGTTCTCATTATGATTACATTACATCAAAATATTTTTCATAAAATGGAGAATTGCTAGCTTGCAAAACAAAAACAAAAAATACCAATATAATGTAAATTGCAAAAGTATACCGATGACCAACAATGTATGTACAACATGGTTTTTTTATGGCAAATGTTACTAGTTAATAATGAGTATTATTTTTCCTACTGTTAAATTCAGGACTTTCCAACATACTTAACCTGAACCATTGGATTTTTATCACAACCAATGTTGTTGCTTATTGCCCCACCACAATTCGCATGTTAGAGGTTCCTATGCTATACCTGTGATGTTGTGCTAGTAGTGATTTTACTCTCTAAATATTGACATTCTTTAACATTAAAGTATCTCTTTGGATAAATAGTTTAATTAAGCAATTATAGCATAAACAATTGCTATATAACTTTTAAGTGAATATGTAGAAGCTAATTTTAAATTAAAAGATATAGTAAAGTAAATCTGTTTTTATCAGATGAAGAATTTATGAAAATAAATTAAAAACGCCTTATGAAGATGACACGAGTTTCTATAAATTCTCTCAAACAATCTCAAAAGTACTTGTGCCAAACGTTGATAAAACTGCAAGTTAACTCGTGGAATCACACGATTTCCCGAGTCTAGGTATTAATTTTGAGATGACTTGGTTGTAAAATCAGATAAGCACTCAAGAAATTTTGAAAATATTATTTTACAATTTTTTTCATCTCAATTTTCACATTCTGATTTTCCTTTGTAAGCTTTATTTTGTTCATATCCCACAAAACAAAACACTCATACGGATTTACGAGTCAATTTCACATGGACAGAACTATGTTTATGATAATAAAATAAGCATAAATAAGTCAATCCAAACATGTTCTTTTTAGAGAGGTGGTTAAATACACAAGCCATCTGAAAGGATTCTGATCCTCTGTTTGCAAGTAACTCATGGCAGGGGTTGTTTAAAATGCAGGGCAGAATGTCTCTTCTTACCTTCCAGAAACTAATGATTACTGTTATTCAGTTTGTGAAAGGTGAGACAAAGGTGGGAACAGTGGCATGGGAGTCATAAGAATGGATGACATAGCTGTTGTTTGCTGATTTGTTCAACTGAAGTATCATTTATCCAAGCGCAAGAACAGATGAAATTTTAAGCAGATGAAAAAGTTCAATAGTTTTCAGTTGGGTATTGAGTTTTTTCAAGGCTAATGGTCAGATAGAAAGCAATCCGTCGACAAAAGGATTAACTAGAAACTAGCTCCATGATAGTATGGATCATTTCACATGGTACAAAAATATGGGGAGGTGTCCTACAAGTTTTTGTAGTGTATGTTTGGATCCACTTTCGATAGAGACAAAAGTGATTCTAGAGGTGTAGAATTGATTTTGACATGTTTGGTTTCACTAAAATAGAATGGAGTTTGATATGTTTAGTTTCTCTAAAATTTAATTGATTTTTCCTCTAGAATTGATTCTACTAGAATTTTAGATTTATGGCTTTTGTAATCTTAATGTGATTTTTATACTAAAATTTACAGTTCAACTAAGTTTTACATAAGTATTCAAACGAATGTCATGTTATCTTCAACTCACTCTGAGAAAAAAATCAGTTTACAAGTAAGAGGAGCACCCTTGCAAGAGGAAGAGCAGTACTTTTAGGTCGTCTAACAACAAATGAGTATTAGAGCATAATTTATATCCCTTAGTTAACCACCTCAATTTGTGTGTGGATTACAAACTTCCCAATTCCCATGATTACTCTCACTCATTGTCAAACTTCAGATGATTAAATACACTATTTCCCTTGAATAATCATTTAGGAGTGTGCCACATGTTTAAGTGTCCAAAGCAATGGAGAATGATCGAATATGTGGAGAAGTAAATTCATAAATTATGATTGTTTTACTTATGAATTATGTTATCATTTGGAATTCAGGACAATAAGTTCTTAGAAAACAGATGTGGAGAAGTACACTTCCTATAGCTACTTTGCTAATATTTTCAGAAGGTAGTAAAAATACTTTGTAGTAAATATAAGATATTGCAAAAACAAATACAATCCATTGATGAGAATTAATAGCCGAAGCACACACAAACATTTCTTTTCACAGCTCAAGGTACATGCTCAAAATCCAAGATGTTTATAAACAATCAAATCATACAATCTCATGAACACAATAACAAACTACAGGTCCTAAAAATCATCTATGAATACAAATCAGTTGCACATGTAAACCCCACTTTCAAGTTTGTCACTAACCTCATAGAAGTCTGTCTTGCCCTCCGAAGCAGGCCGTATAGACACTCCGGATAATGTCTGACTCGTTTGTACCGAAAATTTCACATAACCAACCACCTCAATTTCTTCATCGTCATCTTCATTAGAATCTACAGGCATCCTTACTTTCAACCTTCCTGGGGAGCCCTTTAACGGAATCTCTGGCACATGCCATTTAATTTCTTTATCAACCCTATTCAAAATTGCTTTTGGAGAAACCTTCAAAAGTGTTGGGTCAACTGGTAGTTTCAGGATGAATGTAACATCAGTCAATGGAGCAAGCAAATCAGGGTTTGAAACATATTGTATCATCACAGAAATGAAACTCCCTGTGTGTCGTTTTATAAGTCGAACTCGCAAAGGTAAAGGTGTAAACTTTGGAAGCAAACTAAATTTCATAATGGGTATAGGCTCCTCTGAAGCCGCTGTCCTCACATGAAACATTCCATTGTCAAGGCTACTAACACGAGAGCTCTGCAAAGCAAATCTCTTAACAGCTTTGGTTCCCTCAATTCGGAATGAGAATTCAGTTTCTTTATCACCACCAGGACTTTTCGGTGGCAAAGTTCTGAGGTAAACAACACCTATTAATCCCACCCTTGCAAGCAGTGATTCCCTGAACTCTGCACTAATTTCTTCCGAAATAAACATCTCAGGGCCCTTCATTTCAGTTTGCTTCACCAAATTCTCAAGTGCACCACCCTCACCAGGTGTTGCTTTAGGTGCAGCATCTGGCCCTGTCTGCAAGAGCTCAACTCCACCAAGACCTTGTGGTTTTGGAGCCTTAGTTGGACCCACAAACTCCGAAACATCTAGTCCACCACCCCAAGCATCATTGAAACCTTCAAAAGCTTCTCCAATTGAAGCTTGTTCCATTCCAAACTCAACACCACCATAGTTCCCTTCAAATCCCTCCACATTTATATGTGTTGATTGTGTTGCCTCTGGAGGTGGCAATGTGGTAACATCAAGACCTTCCAAAGCTGTAGTCAAATCAGTGGAAGAACCATCCTTAGTCTTCTTAAACCCACTCACAAGCTCTTGAGGTTTGTTAATGGCATCACTAGCAGCAAACGGATCCTTCTCCACTTGAGCCTCTTCCTGATTTTGCTTTGGTTGAATCTCTTCAGTCTGTTCACTCGCCACCGGAGCAGCAAGGCTAGCCACCACTTCATCCCCAGCTTCAAGAGTCTCCTGCGGCAACTCAAACCTCGCATTGGCAAAGGCATCAATGCTCGCTTGGTGTTCAACAGAATGCACCTCCGCCGAAGACCAATTATCGGCGCCTCGGATCTTGTTCTCGGAGTCAACAGCAGAATGCACCATCTTAGCTATACTGTCGCCGTGAATGGTGGAAAGCATGGCGGCGAGCCGGATGTTGCTAACACCACGTAGAACAATGTCAAGAGCCATATAGATCTCAGCGTATTTCCGACCAAGCTTCTCCGGCGTAACATCCACACCACGGCAAGCAGTGACGACAACACTAACAGCCTGATTAACAATATGAATGCACTCGAATACATTAACGGAGTTATCATGATCGGCCACGGTTATTCCAAGAACATAGATTCCGTTAACTAAACGATATACAATACGGTAACGGCTCTCAACACCGACGATAACTTGGCCACTGGAAGCAGCGAGGGGATCATCACCGATGGATTCGGCGGCGTAGGCGTCTTCATGGACAATGTTTTTATTCTTGTTGGCGGTAAAGGCACGGCGAGTGTGACGGAAAGCGGAAAGAGCGCCAAGAGCGCGTGAGGGTGGGAACCATTCGCGAGTCTGGAGAAGAATATCGGATCCGTTGGACGGTTGCAGAGAGAGCGCTAAACAAGACATTGAAACGATTCAGATCGGGATTGAAGTTAGGGTTTCAGATTGGGATGTAAGAAAAAATGAGTGTGTTATTTATATCTGAGTTCTGAAGAAAAATGGTTTCGTTTCAGATCTCATATGAGAAAATTGAAACATTGAATAAGAAAAATTGAGATAAGGAAATTTGAAATTATCGAGATGGAATCACGAACGGAATCGGAAACAGATAGAGTCGGAGATCGGAGTGTGGTGCTAGTGGTGGCGGTGGACGACTGAATACACTAGTTATGACACGAATCTGGCAAGAACCGCGATTCTTCTCTTTTTCCTTTTTTTGGTTATGTTAGAAGTTAGGCCCAACGGGCTAGAAGGAGGCCCATTTCTCAACTGGTTATTGAGCATTTTCTCCTGCACCCAATGACTGTAACACTCACCCCTGCAAAAGAATTCTTAATTCTAAATAATTAATCTAAATTATGCTCCAAACTAATTTTAGATAATAACATCTAAATATATTTAATAATACTCTTTTTATAAAAATATAAAAAAATTGATTTGTAATCTTTATTTGATGGATTTAAATTAGGGATACTACTTTTAGTTAGTTTCAATGCAACTAGTTTTTTTAGAACAATAGAAAAACAGCTAGTTTCCACCGACAAAAACATAACAGCTACTGCTTTCCTAGGCATATGGGATCTTGGATTATGATTAATTAATGATTATTTTCAATGTGTTTTCATGAAATTAGTTGTTGTTATTTGTTAATATAAGCGTATTTTCAATGTGACTTTTAGGGAAAGTAGTTGTTGTTAATTTGTTAATATACTAATAAGCGTTTTCAATAAATAAATTAAAAAACTGAGAGGTGTTTGATAAACAATCTTATCTTAATAATTTATTTATAACCTACTTTGAGTTTAATGTTTGATCTAATCACTTGGAATAAAATAAAGTGATCTTGTATTCAATTGACGTGTTAGTTTCAATAATACGTAATTTACTATTACTTTATCACTTCACATTACTAAATTTACTATTTTAAATATATAGATAAAATAATAAAAACTAAAAAAAAATATATATAGATAAAATAATAGAAACTAAAAAATAAAAAAATAAATCACATATACCCATAGAAATAACATTACCGATATTTATCACGAATTAAGTTCAACTTATAAGGCCTTTTGGCCTCCCCACAACCGGAAAAAAAAAAAAGTTCAACTTATAAATATTGATATTTATCAATTGAACACTTCACAATAATAAATGAATAAATATTCACTTATAAGAGTGAATTTGCAAGTCCAAACATTTAAAATCTTAAAATACTTTACCGTTTATAGAAAAACACTCTAAGCACCTCTTTGATTTAAAATAATATTCGTTTATCCATTTAGTTTTAATTATGAAAGTGTTGGTATTAAATACTGTTGTCATATTGGGTTTAGGCAGCTTTTTTTTTTTTATTTCACCATATTCCCTCCGTGGCTCCATGTGGTTAGTCAAATTCATCCTTATCCTCAACTATAATTTTCTTCATTTTCCTCCAACGAAACTAAGGTGTAAGTTTAATGAAAGAGATTAAATTCATGGCAGCAATTAGGGAGGGCCAGAGGTGAAGTAAGAAATGAGATATCATTACAATTAGTTAAGGTGCAGCAGTCCACCTAAATAAAAGTATACTATTATACGCCATTACCCACCGAATCTTGTCACATGAACAACTTTCAATTCCTTGCAACCAAATAGTTATAGCATAGTGGAAGTTCCATTAAATAAAACATTATATGATGAATGTATATACACTTATAACAGACACCTATCCTATTGTTATCCTTGTAGAAAGGAGGTTGATAATGGCGATCATGTCGGCTCCCACACACCACATGTATGAGTAAATTCATTCGTCTTAATCTTCTAATAATAACCACTAAATATAATAAGATGATACTGATTGGTAGGTTGCCCTTCACTGGCCCCTTTTTCCTGCACACGAAAGTATCTCAAACACCTAGTGGCCTTTTTATCCATCACCATCAACATCTGCAAAACCACAACATCCATTCATACTCATGCCTTCAAATCTTATAAAATATTTCATTGACCAATTTATTGCAGCCTTCTACAAATTATATAATATTAAAACGAATTGATTATTTTCTAGGATCAAGACTTTTTTTAAAACACCCAGTCACCTTTTGACTCTACTTTTTGAATACTCACTCTTTGTAAATGTTTTATACATAGATATATAAAAGTTGTTAACCTTTTGATCATCTCTTAAAAAATAATACTAGTAAACCAGGTCCAAAGAGAAGATATATAATAAGATTATCAATAATCTTCAAAAACAAACAATGCTAGCAGCTATATATTATTTGTGAGGTCCCTATCTTATAGCCACAAAAGTCAAGATTTGGCTGAATCTCTTCTATGTTTGGGCAGCAGATGTAGGAAACGTGCATAAACTATTTTGCTGGTAAACAAAACTACAGTCCTCACAACAATCCACCCGAAGAAAAAGAATCTGTCATTGTTTCCAACTATGTTTTAAGGAAAAAGGAAATATATGGATGTTATCATACACCATAAACATACATGCCCTTATTTTTAGATTATTATTATTATTTTATCCATATGAAATTACTAAAATATAAGCTTTTGGAAATACCTCTTGAAGCAGTTTAGCCTCATGTTGAATAAAATACAAAGGGAACTGCGGAGAAGGGGAAGAAAATATTCATAGTTAGCAATGACTAATACAGAAATAAAGAAAACAGAAGTGTAATAAAAGAAGACTGATGCAGATGAGAAGACTAAAATGATTAATCTATTGGCAAAACATGATTGGCAGCATGCAACAAGATAAAAGCAGAGAATTCCAGCTTGCTAAAAAATTCCCTCAATCTTGCTAATGATACCGGAAAAAAATATATAAAAATGTTGTCCCCACATTTAGATATGAACAGGTTACAGATAATATTCATGACATAATGTAGGTAAATTGTTGACAAGGTAAATTGGACATTATATGTAAGAGGAACCGCACAAGAGGGTGTCTTACTTGCCAAATATCTAAAGAAGAAAGATACTTAGTTAATCACGACATTGTATGATTGATTGATTTCAAAACAACAAGGACTATCGTTTTGATACCAAAGCCAATTGCTTTAATATTTCCCTAGACAATGGCATGCTTTCTTTTCAAACACTCTCATTGTGTTCGCTTTTCCCCAGTACACTAATGATTAATCATACATACAGAAAAATAATGTTTAAAAATCTTAATAATGAGAATAAAGCTTTCCAGAAAAGGTCCCTTCTTAATAGTAATGCTACAGATATCATAATAATGACTAATGAGAATAAAGCTTTACAGGGTAAGAACATGAGAATAAAGCTAAAATAAGCGCAAATAGACACAAGGACTTTTCAGCTGTTAAGAATCTTGAAAGAGCAGAAAGCTGAAAGCTTACCAAGGAGAAAAATGATAATCATTAGAGCAAGTGTAACTTTAAGAGAATGGCCGCGTCGTAAACGCAAGGGACTTTGAAGCTTTCTTTGGCATAAACCAATGCGACCAAAAAGCTGCAGAGTACAGAAATCCATAAGCATTTCCTTGTAAGGACATGTTTCATAAATGATGTGATTGGTAGGCGAGGCAAAGTCGAAGAAAAAGAGTTCTAACTTCTTTTGCAAGTCTCTTTCTAAAAATTGTTCATAGATCTAACCTGATTGAACATATGAACTGCTCGCATGGCCTGAGGATATTCTTCAAATTTTTGTTTCCAAAAGAGAGATTTGATTCCTTTCTCTTTAGGGGTGGCATCAACGAGTTTATTCCTCTGCTCATCTTCCTCGGCAATTACAATTCTTAAAGCAGCATAATTTGGTGGAGGACTCCATGTCTTCCTTGTACTAGTTGTTACATCTGTTTGAGAAACTACATCATCGCTATTCCTAGAAATGTCATCTGCTTTTATTTCTATTGCATAATCTCTGCCCTTGTTAAAAGCAATAGCATCCATAGACGCCTTTTCATTTGTAGAACTATCAAAGCTGCAAAAAGCATTTATAATTTTATCTTCTTTGTTGACTTGTTTCTGCGCAAGTGAGCTTTTTGTTGAAGGAGAAACATCCACGCATTCATCTTTAGTGCTTTGGATCGTCTCACAAGTACCAGATAAAAACGCAGCAAAATCATCTCGCTCTTCTTCATCAAGATTCACCCACCGAAGGGGTTGCTTACCTTCCTCAATATAAAACTCCCTCAAAGTTACTTCAACCTGAGAAATTTGGCTTTCGATGACAGAAATAAACTGCCTGTGCCTAGTCGCCCTATTGTCATCACCAAGATGTCGGTAGCTTAGCCTGACAGCTTTCTCAAATTCTTCCAACTATTTCACAATATTCAAAACCAAATACCAATAAAAAAAATTAAAAAAAGAAAAAAGCAAATGAACAATAATCGAAGAGGAACACTTGGCTTAAAGTGATAAAACAACAAACAAACGGGTAAGAAGTGGCTTATCTAAGAATCTACAATAATTAAACATAAAGACATTCAAGGAAAATTCAAAAATTATATGAAATACTTGTATATTAACATACCTGCCATTTCGCGGTACCTAAAGCAGTTTGAAGCTCCCTGCATAATTCATTCAAATCCACAGTATTCGACCTTTCTCTCCTCTCTCTTAACCATGCTCTATATGCTGATTCCATTCTGGATAAATAAATAAACAAATAAAATTATTACAACACAGTAACTCTTCAAGTATGAACAGGCACTTAACACATGATCATTCTACCTTCTAAGCACTAGTTTCTTAATCACTCAAGCAATATGATTACTCTTCTTCTAAGATCTTCAAAAGTATAAACTAAGCACTAGTTTCAACTTTTGAAATAAGCGATAACCATAATTCAAATTTCATAATAACCATTTGCATGCACTAAGGGGAAAAAAACGAAGTTAAAACCTAAATTCACTACCGTCAGAGTTTAAAAAATGCCGAAAAAAATCACAGTACCATAACAAAAGATGCAGATACACCAAAATCGATCCACAATTTAACACCACGAAATTCGAAAAATAAGTGACTAAATCAATTCGAAATCACCTAAAACGAAAAGTGTGAAATGAAAAGAGGAATTGGAAAACGTACATATCAGCTGATTCCTGCACCTCCTCCGCTGCAGAGAAGAAAGTATCTTTCCGCCATAGATCGAAACTATTAGCTACCAACATCTTCAAAGCCACACAAAAACGAAACCGAGAAAACCTAAAACAGAATAAGAATAAGAAAAGAAAAAAAAAACTCCAAATCCTTCCAAGAGAGAAGGAAACTCGTAAACGAAGCTATAACACGTGAAGAACAACGAGAGTAGTTAGTTAGGTTCTTCTCTCTCTTCTCTCTCCAGCGAACAAAACAAAAGAAGAATGAAGAGAGAGAAAGTAACCTCCAGAGAAAGACGTTTAAGCGAACCCTTCTCTCTTATGGAACCACTTCACCTTTTCGGTTGGTTTTGATACGCTGTGGTAATACTCACAGTAACTAAAATACGCGAACCATAAATATTTGCCACGTGTGGGATTTAATTAGATTAGAATTATGATGTGACGTGTTTTATTTTTATTTGAGGGTGTATGGTAAGGTTTTGGTGAATGTTTACAGTGGAGTGGAAAGTGGAAGAAGAATGATGGTGAGGGGAGAGAAAGAAAGAAAGAAGAGAAGCGTCGGCGGTTGGAGAAAGAAAAGGACAAGAAGAGGCCAGTGCGTTTATAGTTGTTGCCTCATTGATTTATCAAAGCATTTCCAATGCTGTTTTATTTTGGTGGCTAATATTTCAATTATACTAGTACTATGCTCTGTTTATTTTGTTTTATTATTTCTCTAAATATATTATTATGGTAACCAAATATTGTTCTGCCATTTCTAACGCATCATTTATCTGGCATTAATTAATACCGGGACGAAAAATTAATTCAAACTTGATGAAAATATTTTATTTCAGATTTTTGTTTGGATTCCTTTGAATCTTTTATTTTTATGTTTTGCTTCTTAATTATTTAAATTCAGTCATTTGGTTATGAGTTCACTGAATGATTATTTAAAAACTTAAAAACTAATAATGTTCTTCACTTTAAAATTATTTATATTTGTAAAAGGTTAAAATAGAAAGAAAAAATAAAAAAATTCTAATTAATTCACTATACTTCAGTTACATGTTACCAATAATGTTCTTCACTAAAATTATTTATATTTGTAAAAATTTAAAATTGTAAAAATAAACAAAAGAACATGGGTGATAATACAAACAAATATTTGACTCTTTTTTATTTTCCACATGTATCGATAATGTTAATGAAAAAATAAAAAACACATGAATACATAGAAAAACAAAATAAAATAATATAGAAGAATCCCGTGAAAACTTTACTCAGATACTCCATTTTTAAAATATAAAAAAAATCAAATAATCCATTTTTCAAATTAATTTCCTATCTATCATATTTTTGAACGAATCTAAGAGGAGTCTTCATTCAAACTGACGACCATGTATAAGGATATAAAGGTGTCGTCAATTGAACTGAAGACACCATATGTAAAGGTGACAAAACGGACCGTCCGCCCCGCCCCGCCTAATGCCCGCCAAAAAAAGAGCGGGGGCGAACATGCCCGCCAAGTTGAAATGGGCATAAAAGTCTAGCCCGCCCCGCCAAGATGGCGGGTGACGGGCTTGCCCGCCTTTTTTTTTAATATATATTTTTTATTTTTTAAAATAATTTAGATTGTTTTTTCTTACTTTTCAATAAAAAAAACATTAAACCAACATTTAGAAAGCTTAAATTGATTATTTTGAAGGTGAAATTAAAATAATTTATGATTTGAAACAAGTTATGTAATCAATTTTAGTATTGGTTTTTTGGAAAATACCTTAAAAAGTGTTTATTTTATAGGTGCGACGGGCTTTGGCGGACGGCGGATTTTGGCGGGTGGCGCTCTTTAGAGGGGCGGGCTTTGGCAGGTGGCGGTCCCAAAATCCCAGTCCAACCCGCCATTTTTTGGCGGATGCGCGGGCCAGTCCGGCGATCACGGCTCGTTTTGCCACCCCTAACCATATGCAGTCTTCAATCCAATTGGTGACTATGTGTTAATTTAGGGAAGGGTCGCCAATTGATATGGAGATATGGTTCTAAGTGAAGTTTTATAAATAGTAGTGGTGTGCTCAATTATTTTCATATCTATTCTGATATAAAAGTAATACTGATATCATGTATATGTGTCTCTATGGGAAAGTGAATTTTTCAAGAGAGAAACCTCTGATCGATAATGTTGTTATGGAATATCCAAAGTCTTAATCAACTGTAGAGGGAATTAAATCGGTGGTTAGAGGAAGAAATTGGTGATGGTGAAAAAATTTGCAGTATTGAGAGATTTGATAGGATGCGTGGGTGTGTAAGAGTTAAGACTGGCGTGGAAGCAAGGAAAATGATGTTTGGACCTAATGAAATCAAGTTGATTGTTATAATTAGTTAAAAATGTTGTGTTTAGTTGTTGTATGTGTTGTTTAGATTGAGTTTATTTAAGTCATTGTGATGTTTGTTGTTAACATTGTTGTAACAAAAAGTTCTTAATATATTAAAATATAAGGTTACAACAAGTTGGTATTGTGCAGAGGTGGATCCGACATTTGGACATTTTTTCTTGTTGTGTCCGGGCTGACGACATATACTACACAATTTTATCATTTTATCAACTATATTCATTTATGTTCTTATACGCGTGTTGTTTGGACGACCTTTTTTATTTCTTCGCATTTGATCGTTGTGTCAAACTATGTCCCCTTGGTATAGAGGCAATTATTCCTCCATTGGTAACACTACGAAGCTTTTATTGTAGACATTCATCACGTTAACAGTCTTGTAAACATCATATAGATTGTTGTACGGGTCCTGACGAGTGTGTGTGCATGCCGCAATTACATGGGAGCAAGGTAATCGGAAGGCCTAGTACTTGCCACAATCACACCAGCATTTGTCTGGTCTGACAATATATTCTAGAAATGGTTTTTCTTCATTGTGATCAATCATTTCCTTAACAATGGAATTTTTCTCATGACAGTCAAAGTTTGTGAGTGAATGTGTGCTAGCCTTGATAGTTTCCTCTTTCATAACTTTCATTATGCATTGATTGTAAACTTGACCATACATTAACATTGCATTCCATTTTTTCCTCTTGATGCAAATTGTGATGCCAACCTATAATAGGTTGATCTTACCACTGTTGTTATTGGTAGGTTTATAATTCCTTTAAAGACGTCGTTCATGCATTCCACAAGGTTTATTGTCATGTAGCACCAACGACATCCACCATCAAATGCCCTTGTCCACTTGTCCATTGAAATATTTTCTAACCACCTTCCTACATTTGCATTTGACAATATAAGTTCGTCACGGTAGTATTGAAATGATGGTTGAGTTAAAGCATACCTTGCATTCACAAGTTTTTTGCGAAGGTTCTCGTCTTTGATTTCACGCATGAAGTTTTGTGTGATATGTCTAACGCAATAGACATGGGTAAATAGAGGATTATGTCACCCATTATCTTGGTTATTGTAAGCACTCTCAATAGCAGCATGTATATTCGAAATCAAACAAAGATTGGCTTGTGGAGCAACGTGTATTCTGAGATTCTTAAGGAAGAAACTCCAAGCAGAAGCAATCTCACCTTCAACTAGAGCAAAGGTAATGAAAAATACATTATTGTTGTCGTCTTGTGCAACTGCCATTAGCAATATACCCTTGTATTTTTCGTATAACCATGTTCCATCAATCTGAATAATAGGTTTGCGGAATGCAAAACCTTGGATGCATGGTTGAAATGCCCATAAGATTCGGTGAAATATTACATTTCCATCAACAATAGATCCATTTGGCCTACATGTCGGAACTGTCTGCATGATTACAATAGTCTCTGGTGTGTATGTGTGTGTGTGTCTTAAGTGCCATCAAAAATTGTGGTAATTTTTTATAAGAATCCTCCCAGTTGCCATACACATGTTCAATGGCCTTTGTTCTTGCAATCCACTCCATCTTGTACGAGGGAGTATAGTTATGTTGTCGGACAATATGAAATATTATTATAGTCACCTTCACAGATGGATCCCTGTTGACAAGCAAAAAAAATTCTCGACATATCAAGTCAGCACTTAATTTTTGGTGATCCTGGACAATGTTAGTGGCAGAGCAAGTATGTGGTACATCTAATAAAGCTATCTTCCAAGAATCACTTTTTTTACTGTAAGACGCAGGAAGCCGAAATTTGCAAAGTTCGTTACGACAAATAGCTCGTACACATTTTTCCTTGGTACGGTACTGGTCTCCCTCTTTCATTTCACCCATAAAGCATTTATACGGGTTGAAAAAACATTTGTGGAGACATCATCATCATGCAACTCCAAGTCTGTCATATGTTGAGGTGGACAGTGTAACACCCTTTTTACCCCAACACAAATACACACATAAATTAAATAAAATCAGAGTAGCCACGTAAAGGTGTGACATTTACTTCAAACAAAAACAAATACAATTGTGTCTTGTCCCGTAACATGGGTTACATCAAATACTTTTCAAATAAAACATTTACCACAAATATCAACAACAATTCATCAATCATATCAACTCTACTCATCACAAATCCTAGGTTTTCCCTCAAATCCCCAAATACCCACAACACCTAAACCATACATCATGAATATTGAAAGGTGATATTCCTCAAACCTTAGATTATCGCTTCTTAACTCCCTCGAAATCACCGAAGATTCTCTAGCTCTAGCCTATTTTCCTTGTTCTTCGGACCTGTTATCCTTTTCTCCAAAAATATTACGAATTATCGTGTTCTCCTTTCTCACTATCAGTATAACACATACCCTTAATACTCATTCCTCATAATACCCTCAACTTAACTTTCACAATTACCAACATGCCCTCAAGACTTCTAATTCTTTATTTTAATTAAATAATAATAATTTGAATAATATAATCTCATTATCCTTACTAATGATATATTAAAAATAATCTGATTAATCTCATCAATTAACACAACAACCACAACAACTCAACAAACATCAAATAATCAACAACAACAAGTCACAACATTTAATCACGAAATCGGGGCGTTACAGACAGTACGTCTGGTGTTGAGGGACTGGATGGGCATCATCTTCAGTGGTGTTGTTCAACATATGATCTAGTTGTCTCTCACTTTCTTCTTCTTCGTTGTCAACGATGTCGACTTTCGCTGCAATTTCACCTAAGTATTTTGTTTTCGTTTCCTCAAAATCATAACGTTTTGATTGATTGATGATCTGAGAATGTTGAGATGGAAGATTTTGCTGAAGTATAACGTACACCTCAATAGAGTCGAACCTAAAATGTGCGTGACTAACAAACATATTCTCAATATCTTCATCATCGCGAACTTTAAGAGCATAAAATTTAACGTGGTTGGTCTAAAAAAATAGGGTTTTGATATATGATTTGTGATATAGGATCACACCCTAATTTTGATTCTAACTTATCTTTAAAGTGAAAAAAAATTATTTTCTATTGAGTGTAAGTCGAACAACATCAATGTTTAAAAATTGAAGCCATATTCATTAGAGATAAATGTCTCTCTGTTACAGTGGGCGTTAACAGAGTATCTCGATGCAAATGACATTGTTAATCGGTGCAGAGATAAATTATCTTGTTACTGAATTTGAATGGGTCTACATGGCACCAATTTAAATATGCATGGAGAATTAATGGTCTCTCCATGTCAATTGGCGACAACACTTATTTTAATGAATGGTCGTCATTTAAATTGGCGACAACATTAAGGCTTTGTACGTGCCATACATGCAGATTGCACCATATACGTAGCTTCTGTGTGATTCCCATGCAAAATGCACCTTTGAATGCAACACCAAGGTTTAAGTACAGTAGACATGAAAAGGTGTGTTAGGAGTCTACATTTAAACTGGCGACCATGTGTATGTGTTGTTCAAGGTCGCCAATTGACCTGGCGACTATGTCTTGTATGTTACGTGGAATCTTGCCCTATAATTCATGGGAGTAGTTTCTTGTATACTCATCACAAATATTTATATCACAATTATTCCTTCCCCAGTTATTCCTTCTTCGATAATTACTTCCCTGGTTAATTTTCATCTGACACAATGTCGCTATTGATAATGGGTGAAACACACAGAGGCATAATCGCCAACATTGCGGATTATGTACGTTCATTTACAAATTTTATTTTACTTTATTATCTTCTTTTTTTTAATATCTCATTAACAAATGTTTAATTTTTATAGGATGTTTCTAGATTTCGTCTTCGTGTACATGAATATGTTTCCCCCGACGTTTTAATCGAACCTTATATTGAGTTGGCCGGTTTCTGACATGTAAGCAAAATTATGTCTTACTTAGTTAATGCAAAGTTTATACTAGCTTTTCAAGATCGATGGCGTCCAGAGACACGCACTTTCTTTTTTTAAACGAGTGAATATATTGTTACTTTAGAAGATGTGTACATGTTACTTGGGTTGCCCATTGATGGTAAGGCATTCAATGGACAGACAAACCTCGCAAATTCAATTTGCATGGAACTTTTGGGTGCCGACTTGTTGTAAGAAAATCACAGAGACCAATGTATCTTACTTTCACGTCTCAAGGCATATTACCATACTCTAATTTTAAATGAAGACTCTACAGAAGAAATGAAAATAATTAAAACTAGATGTTATCTTATGATTTTATTTGGTTCATTTTTATTTCCCGAAGGAACTGGTTCTTTTATGCACATTTTATATTTACCATTACTAACAACCCTAGAAAAGACTAGGGAGTATAGTTGGGGTTCCACATGTTTGTCTTATTTATATAGCTCTTTATATAAAAATGCAACGAAAGGCACATCTATATTTTCTGGATGTGTCGTTTTGCTCCAAGCATGGGTTGGTCTTGGTTTCCATCCATTGCCTCGGTCAACGAAAACGCTTTCTCATTCTCGTATGCTCAAAAGTAAGTTAATTGTTTCATATTAGTTATTTCAATTTATCATTCCACTTTATTTATTATTGTCTCTAAGACACTGTATCATTCAGTACCACAATCTCTTGGATCACCTTACGTCTGCAGATGTAATGTCACTAAATTAATCAATTTATTTTTAATCATAACATTTTCTATAATCTAACGATTTTCTCTTGTACAGTTCATTTGGCGTCCATATCTAGGAATGGACCATGATCACCAAGTCAGAGATGAAGACGCATCAATTTGGACTGCATGTGTGTCGATCATCAGATTCACCACTATGGAGATGCACAACAGTGATCGTGTAAGACTACAATTCGGAATGCATCAAAACATCCCAGATCCCCCTACTGATCTTGGTCAATGGCATCTAAAAAAAGTCAATGACCAATGGGGCCTTAATAATTGGAAAGACTTTGCAAAATCTAAGTGTCGTAAATGGAAGAATTGTCACCAATATGTCTTACGTCAACCGGTGATGGCAACCCCGTCTATATCAACTAATACTTATATGGTTTGGTATAGATCGGTTGCAACTAGTATTCTATCCGAATATAGGTATCTACACGACCCACACCAGACCACTTATACACAAGAAGCTTTCACGTCTAACCAACGAGGAAATTATCAGTCTTGTTACTCACAACTCCCTACCCAACTAAATTATCGAGCAACAAACACACAAATCCACTTTCCAAATATGTCAGACACCCAACCACAATACCAAGAGCGTCCCCTTACCATGTCCAACAAAATGACTATTATCAAGACGCTCAAACATCACACCATAGCCGACACACTCAAACATCACACCACAACCGACAAACACAACCATCACAACCACCTTATGGCTTTCAAACACCACTATCATTCAACATTTTACCAACGAAGCCTTCACACCAATGTCCCCTTTCAGTCGTCCAGGTCGCACACCAATGACTCCACCATCACATCCAAACTACTCTGGCATGGATCACGACCTTAGTTACGACATGTTGTCTTTCCATACACAAAACTTTGTAGAAATTCAATAATTACCGAGGGAGTCTAGCGATGTTCCGGAGACCTCAACTCCACAAACACCTGGAGTGAATCAACAACGAGGGCAACGAGTGCAGCGAGTGAGGGTACCTAGGGGATGTGGAACCGGCTGTCGGTATGCTCAACCTTGTCGCGATCATTAAATTATGTAATTTTAATTTTAATTAATTATTAATATCATATTATTTTTCATCTATTATTAAAAAAATAATAATAAATTTTTTTGAAAATGAACCTTATCTCCAAATGAATTGATAACCCTTCTCTTTATTACAACACAGTTGTCAATTGGAATGTAGACTGCATATGGTATCTCCAATCCAATTGGCGACACCTCATAAACAACAAAAGCAGTTGCCAATTCATATAGAGACTACACTTTTTTTTCTTCAAAACTATAGTACTTTGAAAATATTTTTGAAAAGTTGATTATTTAGTGATTTTTTTTTAAAAGTTGGATATTTGAGTAAAAAATCGAATACTGTAACAATTAAGTTTACAAAAATCTCAAAATTTTAATATAGATAAATATAGCTCATTTTATTTTATGTTTAAGTTTGATATTGTTTTTATTATATTTATGAAAAGAAGACATATTTCTCTTTATTTTAAAAAAAGAATATAATATACAAGTAGAGAGAATAATTATATAGATTTTTTTTTAATTACCAAAAAAAAGTATGTTTTACACTTATGTACATTAAAAATTATTTGTAATATGTATAATTATAATATATATCATTATTATTATACTAAATAGTTATTGGTGTATAATGTATATGATGTTAACGCGTAGTTTTGTTTTTACAACATATTCTATCAATTATATTTTACTATTATTACTAGATATATTTATTAATCTATTTTACACTTTAATATAATATATATATATATATATATATATATATATATATATATATATATATATATATATATATATATATATATATATATATATATAAATCTTTTCAGTTGATCAGAATCTTGAGTGGATCACAGACTGCGTCGTCATCGGTGTTGGATTGTCGAGGACATGAGGGACGTACTTACAAGACACTTTGATGGTAAAGTAAGAAATGGGTAGAAGAATGAGCAAGTACAAGAGAGTGGTGTTTTAAAAACCGGACCAGACTGGTCGGTCAGACCGTTCGAGCCAGGAATCCGTCAGGTAAGCGGTTTGGTTCAATTGTTGGATCGGTCATGTCATTGAACCAGTGTGAATTGGTAAAAATCGGTGGTTTTTCTTAATCGACAGTCTGATTGATTTTTTTATATAAAAAAATAATTAAAAAATGATTATTTTAATTAACTAAAATATTAAAAAAAATGAAATAAAAAATTAAAATTAAAATTAAAAATTAAAAAAATAAATAAAAATAATGATATCATTGACGGGGAAGTTGTTGCGGATGCGGTTGATTTTACTGCAGATGATTTTAATATTGAAGAAGAAGATTCCAACATTGAAACAATTTTCCCTCATTTAAACTAAATTTGGTATACATTAGAGTTATTTTGTTATGAACTATTTAATTAGACTTTGTTTGCAATTAAATTTTGTAATTTTATATTATTTTATTATGTGTGATACATTTGTTTAAAATATGAATTTAGATTATGAACTTGTGAATTTATGATATGATATTTAAAAAAAAATTAATGTTAGTTATATTTTGTAGAAACTGAATCATCTGGTTTGAATAGTTTTATACTTATATTGTTTTGTTATAAAGACAAATCTATTCAACAGAGTTATCTAGTTTAATTTGATTTTGTCATGCGGTTCGACCAGTGACTCAATGGTTCGACAAACAAACCAGTGACTCAGTACCCTCACATGTTTGATGACCGGTCTGTATTTTAAAACACTGCAAGAGAGAGAGAGAGAGAGTGTGTGTGTACTTAGAATGAATATTGGATATTTGACTCTCTCATGTGAGAGGGTTTATATAATGCCCAATCGTTTGGTCATTGGTCCCTATTTTGAGTTTGGATCATGGATCCCCAAAATAGGTATCTGTCATAAATTAGCTGTTGGAACAGGCAGACCTGCTCGAATCATATGCTTACGTCGGGCATAAGCTATTCGGGGTTGTTTCCCGAGTGACTTTCCTGTGGTGCTGAGCAGAAGTCGTGAAGAAGGCAGAGGTGGACGACCACAATCAGGGTTGGACGATCACCTCTCCTCCGACAGAGGAGCAGGGGAAGACTAGTCTCATTTGGCCTCAATAGTCTGGCTTTGGACTATTGGGCCGTCTTGGATGTGAGAGTGGATTGGGTCATGCCTAGCCATTGGGTCAGTCTGGAATAATATATATCAAATTGGATAATACTCTAGTGGTGCACACAATTAACTTTTTATCTCATAGGTCATTATCAACAAAATATCTATTTTATTTTATTTAACAATAATCTTTATTGGAGATGCAACATTCTTATTTTCAAATGTAAAAATTTCTCTTTTTTTTCACGTTTCACTTAGAGGTAATACTCCTTGAAGCTCAGGTTTTTCACTCTTGCAGTAAGGACCATAAATAAACTGTCCTCAGGAGTAACAAACATGTTGATCACACCTTGATTAACACACGTCATCCAGATGCCTCCTCTTCCAGATCAGGAGTAGGTTCCAAACACATGTGATTCAACCAAATTAGTTTAGCTCCCAAAGCATTTGTTAAACCATTCCTTTAGATAACATAATTCTTCACAATTAGGATGTGATGTTCTATCTTGAGATATGACATCATTTCAAGGAGCACACCAAGAGATCCATAGAATGGAGATAGGTCTGTTAAAAAAAATATGCTTTTTCTATTTTTTTTTATCTCTTTACTGTAACCTCACTTAACAATGCTTTTATAAGTGGACTTGAACAAAAACTTCAAGTATTGTTGGCAAAGTCTACAAAAGCAAACTTGCAAATGTCCCATCACCATAGGATATAACTCCAGAGAAGAACAATCTTCTCAACAACAGGAGTTTCCATATAGATATGCAGCGGATCACAACACAAACTCCTCAAAACCTTCAGGTGTCACATATCAGTCCTAGCAACATACTCCAAGTGACACCAAAATACCATAGGTTTGAAAATAAATCAAACCTTTCACAACTGCAGCTCACCACCAGCCTACAACAACAAAATAGTTCATCATCCACTTCTAGGGACCATTCACATAACAATATGAAACTAACTTGTTCAAACAAATTTTTAGTAGAAATCTTCTACCTTGACCATGAACCAGAAAGTATCCTCCTTGGATCTCATCCAGAAATAGACAGGATGTCTGCTCTAATACCAATTGAAATTCTGGTATACCAGAACCAGATGTCGAGACATCTGTTCTGATACAGATAGCATGGCAAGGTACAAACAATAACAATACTTCATTCTAATATGACATATTCCAGATATCCTATGACATATCCAGCAAGACAATGCACAACAATACAATACAGAAAAGCATAAGCGATACACCAAAATCGTTAACCCAATTCGATGGAAACACATTTACTATGGGGGCTACCAAGCCAAGAAGGAAATCCATTATGTGGTATTAATTCAAAGACCCTCAGCAAACCACTCAGTTTACAACCTTCTCACTTAATCGCTATCAGTGCAACTTCTATCTAAGAACTCTTAGATTAGAGACACCCTCACTCCCCCTCAATCACAACAGTGATAACAAACTAACAATCAAGAAAGAGAAAACACACTTCAAAGACAATCCTTGACCTTGCTCAAAAGCTTCAGTCAAGTACAAAACATTATTGCTTAAAAGCTTTGAGTGGACAACAAAACAACCCTTAAGATTACATCTTTTAGCATACGACAGCTACAAGAACTCAACCTTAATGATACGACTTTTACATGTTTGGTTAGTTGCAAAACCTAGGTTACAAGACTCCTTTTTGTGACCTATTCCCAACTGGATCCGGGCCTTCTAAAATGCAGCATAACACCTGCTACAATTATGCAGAAAGTTCTGCTACAAAAACAATCTCCAATCTATAACTTCCTAAAATATATCTATATTTAGAAAGTGTATATTCCTCAATATTCTTCTCTAATTCAGATTTGAATCTTCAAGACCTTTAAATCAGCGCCACATTGGATTACTTTATATTCTCTTAATATTCTGCTTCTGTTAAATTATAACAGAATCTTCAATTCACTTGTACCAGTCCATGATGTCAAATGAACTGCATAGGACATCTTCTTCGACATGTTGCTCTAGATGTTGAAACAATTCAACTCAACATGTTCAAGCGCACAATAAGACTTCTTGTTTAACATGTTTTTCTTTAGTAAGATAATATATCCTATCTAATATATTGTTGCTATATTTGTTTTACAAAATTTATGTCAATCCTAGAAATACATAGTCAACAATCTCCCCCTTTGGAAAATTTTGGCTAAAACAAATATATAATTAAAATTACAACAGCAAAACAAAGATTACAACAACAACAAAATCCTCAGTAGTCATCTTGTTAGGACATATTGATTGACATCTTTCTCAACAGCCTTCCTCAGTATTAGTGAAAATAGAAGAGGACAGGGAGTAGAAAGTCCTGAAGTCTTGGACGAACTAATCCATTACTACTCCTGACCATTCCTAGTCCCAGAAGCATTCCTCATAGGATGAGAAACACTCCCCTTCAAGGAGATCAATGGTGACATAAGAGATTGCATCATCCAATATTTGATCAGACATCCATAGTCAACTTGGACAAGTAAAACATCCCCTTGTAACCCAAAATACAAGTTACAATTGTGCTCATAACTCAGGACATAAGTCACAATGACTAACAACCAACATCCTTTTTGACATCTTTGAATCACACATGTAACACATCTGACACAGCCAGTGGAACAAAAACTCCATACACACCATCTGATCAAAACATTTCTCCCTCTTTGTAGCCAAAAATTGGCAAACAAAGCCTTCACACCACCAAACCCACACAATACTCACCCATATACATATAAAAGCCATAAGAGATAAGGGAAAATGAAAACACTCACAGACTTAATGAGGAGAAATGCTCTCTATAAATATTCACACCGCAACTTAGAAATTAACGATCTTTCCTTGAAAGTAGTCTTGGTCAAGGATCGTTATTTTAGGAGGAAAAACTTTTACCACAATTAAAATGAGCCATCCACAACAATTTTGAACTCCATTTGTTATTTTGCCTAGTCAAACACACGTGTTGCACATTCACCTGACAACACCATCCAAAATAATACCTTGTTTTGCTCAAGAAGAACATGTCCTGTAACATGTTCTGACATCTTACCACATATTGTCTGCTAGTTAAAACAAAACAACACTACATGCACAATTCACAATCCCTTATAGATTCTCTCAGAACTGCAGAAAACAACTTATCCCATATGGAACCACACTTCTCTTTAGACACACATGACTTACCTCATTTAGAGTACAAAAGATAACACATTGTAAACACAAGACTCTATTTGTGTTTGAAACAATAAAAACTGGACACACAAAAAATTGCAAACTGCAAAAACAAACAAACTCATAGTAGAACATTCTATTCAATATCTTTGCAAAATAACTGCAAAGACTGACATCAGACTAAGCAATGTCTGAACATTACCCTTTTCCCTATGTTTGCCACAAGTTGACAAATATAACAAACACAAAAATGGACTATATCCAACCAAAGGATATGAGCACATAACAACTAAAGACACAAAACAAAGACTCAAGTCTCTCATGATCCAGAATCATGACCACATTATTGCCAGCAACTAATCTTGCCCAACAACAACCACAATTGTTCTTCAGACTCCTCCTGCGTAAGCTTATGTTTCAACCCAAAAAGCTTCACACAGCAAGAAAACATATCAGTTTGAGAAACATTTAACCACACTTAGTAGTACATGTTTCAACATGATGTGTGACATCACAAATCCTCATCAGAAACAACCATTATGTACAAACCTGAACATATATCCAACAAAAGGATATGAGCACACAACAACTAAAGACATAAAACAAAGACTCAAGTCTCTCATGATCCAGAATCATGACAACATTATTGCCAGCAACTAATCTTGCCCAACAACAACCACAATTGTTCTTCAGACTCCTCCTGCGTAAGCTTATGTTTCAACCCAAAAAGCTTCACACATCAAGAAAACATATCAATTTGAGAAACATTCAACCACACTTAGTAGTACATGTTTCAACATGATGTGTGACATCACAAATCCTCATCAGAAACAACCATTATGGACAAACCTGAACATATATTCAACCAAAGGATATGAGCACACAACAACTAAAGACACAAAACAAAGACTCAAGTCTCTCATGATCCAGAATCATGACAACATTATTGCTAGCAACTAATCTTGCCAAAAAACAACCACAATTGTTCTTCAGACTCCTCGTGCGTAAAATTATGTTTCAACCCAAAAAGCTTCACACAGCAAGAAAACATATCAGTTTGAGAAACATTCAACCACACTTAGTAGTACATGTTTCAACATGATGTGTGACATCACAAATCCTCATCAGAAACAACCATTATGTACAAACCTGAACAACAAGCAAGTTCCACAAAAATCTGCACCCTTGTAGTAATAGTCCAGATGAAAAACCAAAGTTATGACATCAGCCTTAACTCCCTCTGACATGAACAACCAAAGGACACCTGATGTTACTTACTTCTCCCTCTTGGTTTTTTATCTTCACATCCTCCAAAACTTCACATCTTGCCAAGCTGATCAACTTCTCTCTAGCATGACTTGACAATAAGGTTATGTCCCCTTCACAGACTTTTCTTCTTAGCAAGACACTTCAAATGATACACATCCAATCATCTAACTTTGACATTCAGATCAATTGATGAATATCCACATTCAGACTTTAAGGAAATCACTACCTGATCTATTTCAGTCTTCTCTACATTCTCCTTCCAAGGCAGACCTTCTACTTCATCATTCTCTTGTATGATTGGGTAGACTCTTGTCAGATACAATGTAGACAATCATGCCAGATAATGTCCTAACACAAGTTAGAACCTCTTCCACACACCAAGACATCATCACCATGATTCTTGATATATTCCACCAACTGGATTTACTATAGCATAGAAATCCAAGAACTGAAGACATTCAACAACATTGTGCCACCAGTTGGAATCAGAATTCCAGGTAGAGAAATAAACTCTTATCCACCTTCAAGAAGAACAAAACTCCTTGAGTCTTCAACTCATCACCCTTCTTCCCAAGAGTAACTTGTTCCAAGACAATCCTCAAGACCAACCAGCTACCACACTCTGATTATCTTGATTCTTCCAATCCACTATAGAGATCGACCAATTACCGCAGTTTGATCACCTCATTTATGAATCCTCATATGAAAAAGCCAACTGCCACAAATTTTCTTCTTCATGTTTGTCAAAATTCTCACAAAGATATCCTGATCTACTCACTAAAATTGATCTTCAAATCACATGTTCCATTTGCTTACTATCAAACACACTTCGAATCTCTAAGTCATGTAATATCTTCTTTTTCTTGCAGCTCCAGCAAACTATCAAGAGAGCAATCTTTTTAAAGCATTCAGTTTTTCATTCTTGTAGATCATCCTATCTTAAGTTGATGTGCCACTTCACCAACTGAGATTTTGATGTTGAACTAGATGTTAAAATATTATGAGTCAACATCCAGTTGTTGAATTCAGCTCCAACTTCCATCACTCCACCCTCTCATTCACGCAATGGAGACGTTCTTCAAGCAAGATGCCTCATATAAAACTGGGAAACTTCCTTCAAGATTTTGTTCTCCAACCAATTCGCTTCCCAAAAAGGGGCGGTGAATCCTTTTCCAACCTCAAATCTATTATAACCAATGAAAGGATCGGTGAAGGTATTTTTTTCTTATTAAAGTGATGTCCTTCCACCAAAAAGAAGATACTAGTTTCGTAACCTACCACAAAAGGCCTTTGTTGAAATATCTCCATACCGAGCACTCAACGCATTATGCCAAAGATCATTATGATTTTGAAGAATTCTCCATTTCCATTTATTATGGAGAGCTAAATTAAAAGCTACTATGTTTTTAATCCCTAACCATCCTTTATCATAAGGTAAACACACATCCTTTCAACTCACCCAATGAATCTTCCTCTTATCCTCCACACCACCCCACAAGAAATTGCTTTGAATCTTTATAAATTCTTTGACAACTTTAGTGGGCATTTTGTAAAAAGAAATAGTGAAAATAGTTAAAGAACATAAAATAAACTTTAAAAGAGTGATCCCACCACTTCATTTGCCACTAAAACTCCATATAGTAATTGTCTTCCCGGAACAAAAACACTTTGGCACGGAGAAACTATGGAATACAAGACCCGATTAAATCTCCCCGATAAAAGTTTAGAAACCACCTTGTACATACACCAAACTAAATAAATGGGTCTATAATCATCCAAACTAACCGGTTTCAGAGAATTAAAGATCAAAGATAGGAAGGAAGAAGTATTTGTCTTAAAGATTTGACTACCACTATGAAAGCAATTGCAAAAACATATGAAATCCTCTTTAATAAAGTGCAAACATTTTCTAATAAATAGAAAAGAGAAACCATCCAAACCAGGACCCTTGGAACCGCCACATCCCTAAATCGCTTCTTTCATCTCGCTCTCTTGAAAAGGGCTTTCAAGAAACAAATTATCATATGCACTTATAATTTTAAAAGGAATCCCCTATAACAACGACCTAACTCCTTCCGACTCAACAAATTTATTAGAAAAGTGTCTCCAAACCTCTTCCTTAACCTCTGTCACCGACTCCACCAAACCATAAGAATAAATAATGGGACCAATATGATTATGTCTTTGTCTTTCCTTCACCACCTTATGAAAGAAACCACTATTAGAATCACCTTCTTAAGCCACTTCAACTTCGACTTTTATAAAAGCATGTTTTCTATAATCCTCAAATTCCTCTAAAACTTACTTGACGACTCCTTTCTTCTAAGAATAATATTGGGATTCAACCTGACATCCTCCTCTTTTGCCCTCTCATCGCCTAAATTAATGTCTCTCACTTCCTTCTCCACTTCGAAATCAATCCTTCCAAAAACCTCTGAATTTCACCATTTGAGATTCTCCTTAGGAAGTCTTAACTTCTCTTTTAAAACGAAATCCCATCTTCCTTCCACCTTGAATTCTTTCCATTTCTCTTCTACAAACAGAATGAAAGAATTGTAAGTGAACCATTCATTGTTAAACTTGAAAGGTTTAGGTCCCCAATTTGTATTATCCAAAACCAACTAAATAGAACAAGTATGAAATATCTCTAGGGACAATGAGTTGACCAACTACTCCCCATTTATTCACTATAACATCTGACAAAATGAAACGATTAATTCTACTCATAGACATATCATCCCCACTATACCAAGTGAATGTTTTTCCTTTGCATGGTACATCCACCAACAAATTATCATCTATGAATTCGACAAACGATTTTATCTCATTATTTCTCCCCTCATTCGTCTTCCCTTTTCTTTCTCTACTATTATTAACTGCATTAAAATCTCATTCAATGATCCACTCCCCATCATTATATTTTGCTTTTAGATCCAACAAATTTCTCCACAACTCCTTTTTATTGAGTAACATGCAAGAAGAATAAACATTCACGATATAGTAAATATTAGCTTTCCAAACAATCTTAATGCCCGAGAAACCACCTCCCCTTAAATTGTTTAAAACTTCCAACACACCCTCCCTCCATAAAACTAAAAGACCCCCTGACATCCCAAGAGAATCAGAGAACTAGTATCCAATATCAATGTTGCTCCAAAAAAATTTAGCAATTAAATCTTGAAGATTTGTCAGTTTTGTTTCTTGAATTAATAAAACATTTGCCCTTCCCCTTTTAATCATGGAACAATTTCTTCTTTTGGGATCATTCCTTCCCCCTCTAATATTCAATAAGCATATAATCATTGGGAACACATGATATAATCCTTCCTACCTTCCTTCCTTTGTCTATCGACACCCTCTAGCTTCTCAATTCTGATAACATAATCTCCACGGGCAGCTGCATCCACCACGCCCAAATTTTCAATGAGTGTCCACAATTTTAGTCCCACCTTACTGTCCAAAAATTGCCACTGTCTCCCATTGTTTCTTGCTATAACGAAATTCTCGGAATTGTCGCCATAATACACTGAACAAGACTTGTTCTTACACATATAAACAACATAAAATCAAAACAAGAAAATTCAACAAAACAAAAAGGAAAACACTCACTTGAGAGCAATAATGCACATGTAGCAACAACACAATAGAAGACAAATGAAACGTGAAACAATCCAGAGAAAAAACCCAGTTTTTAATAATTCAATAAGGAAAATTTTAAAATTAAAATAAATAATTGAGGATAAATTAGGGAATATAATAAAATTTTAAACAATGAATCTCCCATCCCCTCCAAATTCTCCCAATTTGTGGGGAGCAATAAGTGAGTATAGGAGGGAATTTACTCTCCTCCCGTTCCCTTATAAAAAATGAACCAAACAAATATATTTACAAATATCCCCTCCCCTCCCATTCATCTACTTCCAACCAAACACATCTTTAATGTCACTAAACAAAACAAAAAAGCTTTGGGTTACTATTACTTATGGACCTTTTATTCCTAAAAGTGAAGTAAATGGTATTTTTACCGAAAAAACTCCCAAATGACTGGTCAAATGAGGAAACCAAAAAGACATAATAAGTTTTGAAGGCGAGAAATATATTTATCTCTGCATTAAGTGTGAAAGTATACTACTCAATCTCACATCATAAGAGTGTACAATCAATGTGGAATAGTGTTCAAGTTTTTCATGAGGGTACTAAAGGCGCCAAGGAATCTAAAATCAACATGTTGATAGAGGAGTATGAACTATTTCGTATGGAACCCTGTGAAATTGTGGAATCCATGTATACTCGTTTTCTCCACTTAATCAACAAGTTAGAAAATCCAGGCAAGTCTCTTCCTAAAAAGGATTCTACTACAAAATCTTAAGATCAATATGTAGGGAATGACAACCTAAGGTTACAACCATTAAGGAAACAAATTATCTTAATAATTGGGACGTCTCAACATTATTCAGAAAGTAGACTGAAAATGAAAATGAATTGAGAAAGCTCGCTGATAGGTAAGTAAATGTCAAAAATAAAGAAAATCTGAAAGAAGAAAAACATGATATCTCCTTGAAAGCCTCCTTGTCCAAGGCAAGAAAAGTAGAGAAAAATAGTGAAAGTTCGAACAAAGACTCTTTCAAAGAAGAATAAATGGGTTTATTCGTAATGCACTACAATCAATATATAAAGAAACACAAGCTCAAACACTCCAACAAGAGTTTGATCAACTTTAAGAAGTCTCATCCACAAAAGAGAGAAGAAAAGAACAAAGGAAGAAAATTGTACATGCTACGAATGTTGAAAGTTGAGTCATTAGCGTATAACATGTTAGAGTCTCAACAAATGCAACAAAAAGAAGGATAAAAACTCATACAAGATGAAGGATAATCGTGCCAAAGATCTCAAGACTATGTAGCTTGGGAGGAAGAAGGTGAGAGATCACCTTCATCTTTCAGTTCTAGCTCTGATGATGAATTTACAAATATGTGCTTGATGGCGTATAAAAAGAATAAAGACTCAACAGTTTATAATTGTGATTTTAATTTTAAACTATCTTACAATTAATTGTCGAAAACATTTAGAGAAATGCAACTGACACATTTAAGAAAATCTTTCATCAACAAAACTTATTTAAAAAATTGAGAAAGATATTAGTGATGTTCCTTAGAATACTTAAAGGAATTTTATGCATTTCTCGTAAATGTTTTTCAAATACTTTAGTTAAAAAGGTGGTTAATGTTGGACATGAGTTCATATATAAAATAGAGGATATGAATTGTGGAGGTTCAAAAACGGTTTAAAAAAAATCATCACTCAAACCCGAAAACATTTTATCAAAAACAATTTTGATAATTAGATTACTAAATTAAAAAATATTATTACCATTTTACCCCTACAATATAGGTTATTTCTAGTTTATTCTTGTAAATTTATTTTTTCAAAAACAATCTTGTCATTTCAAAAAACTAACAATTTAGTCTCTAAAATCAAAATTCACATGTAAATCCACAAGTTTTCTCTGGATTTTCTTTCGGATTTACCTGTGAAATTTGACTTTAGAGACTAAATTGTTAGTTTTTTGAAATAACAAGGTTGTCTTTTTGAAATAAAAAATGATAAGTATTAACTCAATAAAAAAAATACTATGTATATCTCACCATTTTATATGGATTTCTAAAGTGTGTAGTCACAAATTTTTTATCAAATAAAAGAGCGAGTGATAGAGAGATTGTTAAAAAAGCGCTCCTCTGCTTATTAAGACTCGTATTGCAACCATTCATTTCAAAGGTATTGCAACCATTCATTTCAAAGGTAACGCAATGAACATGCTTTTCTCTAGGCGAATTACAGGCATCTTAAATGGTAGGTTGATAAACTGGAGAGTAGAAACTTTTCAAAAGAATGCATGGTGTCAATTGCTACAGCAAAAAAAAATCTGGAACCAATCATTTTTCAACCCGATCAAAAAGATATTCTGAGCTGCCCTATCCCACAAACAAGAAAAGACGGCAAGACTTCATTCTGAATTTAATCAGCAACAACCAAACTTTATCCCACTGCTAAATGAGGCCTGCTCTGAAGTTAATCATCAACATATCTAAATCTAACCTATGGTCCAAATTACCAACTTCAGCTAAGAGCAATTAGCCTGTGATGTCCTCAGCCATACACTTCTGTAGTTCATTCTTCAACATGTTGACCCCAGAACTGCATGAAACTGAAACAGAACGGGCAATTCGTCTTTGTAGATTTTTAAAATCCACTGCCATTTTTTCATCCCAATTGTAGATTTCACTGAAAAGCGCAAAAATATCATGTAAAATAAATAATTTAGCCGAAGAAGCATCATGATTTATGTCAGTAAATAACCAAATATAGCTTCTTTGGGTAACAGCAGAACACAGAGCTGGAGTTCCATTAGTCTACTAAAATCAATTGCTGCAATAACTTGGTTGTTTGGATAAAAAGTTTGATGGATAAATGACTAGAATTGATTTTAAGAGAAAAAAATTCTTTAGCTTTTCTGTGAGTAGAAGAGTCAATTCTAAGAAGACTATTATTTTACATCTCAAGTGATGATCCAAACAAAAATATTTTTGCTAAAATCACTTGAAGAAAACCATTACCAAATACAAATCAACTCTTTTACCCACCACTTTTTTAAAATCAATTATTTTGACATAAATTATATTAAAAATAAATAACGCAAATGGACTCTAAGGCCTTCACCTGTCATCAAGATCGATATCACCCATATTGTCCACCATGGCATCAAAGATGTCTTTAAGATCTCCAAGAACTTCCAGCTCATTTTCCAAGTTTCCTTGCAACTGTGGAAGAAAAATATTTTGTAGATTAAAATTCGGGGGACAAGGAAATATTAAAACTTTATGTCAAAAATTCAAAATATAAAAGTAGCATTTAAAATACAGTAGGAATTTTGCCTAAAATGTATTCAAATAAGTATTTTAAGGGCATTTAACTTAATATTTTCTTTCTCTGCAGAAGGTCAAACAAATTAAATTATGCATTGCATAATAAAACTTTCAGATCGAAAACAAATTAAGAGTGAAAACTTTAGGTAAATTTCATAACAGCAGAATGCTAGTGGTACGTGAAATATAAAAGTTTGAAAACAAATTAAAATTGCAGGGCGAAAGAAGTGTACAAATGTCTTTGTTTGCAGCACGGAACTTCGAGATTTCCGAAGATGATCCAGTAATGGAGAGGGAAGGCCATAATGGAATATGCTGTGATTGTTGGAGAGCCAAGTACCACGCACCATGTGAGTTGTCCAGTTGGACACATGCTTATGCTCAATAGAATCAACATCAGAACTATCAATGTCTGCAAATGACAGTTAGGATATCTATTTGACAGACAGCACCAGCCCAGCAAACTTACAACAAAGACCCATTAAATTCTGCAAGGGATATTACTTGAGAATTGAGATACAATGGATAGAAAGAAATAGGGTAATAATGTTACCTAACGGAATGACATCATATGGGTTGTCTCCTTGAGGTAAGAAACCATAAAACGTAATAAAATGAGAGCTAGAGAAGTTCCCGTAGCTTAAGCAGCATTCTTCTCCAGATCTGCATGGTCTTGATAGACAAAATTTCAATGAATTTGTTGAAGGATCTACTTTGCCATAGTGCATAATATGTGGGTGCAGCTGTTGTCAGAACCACAAGTGAAGTAAGAAAATAAGCATAGAGGTCCCAAACGTTGCTTGGTTATAGTGCAAATACTCAGGCAACTCGCGAACAAGACAAATAATGAGGGTACAATCAACCATATTATAAACCAGAAAATCATCTTTAGGTAGTATAAACCAGGCAATTTGAAAGCAAGTGAGCAATTGTAAAACACAGTCGCTAGATATCACAGAACAGCTCACTTCAGTACAGAAATTAACAAACAATTTGTAAATTTCATCAGGCACGGTGGGTACCATCAACTTGCATTTATGATCTTAAATCTAAATATACAGAAAACTAAGTAATGCCAGCCCAGTCCAAGAAGAATATGTTATTCTTGAAAAGGCAATTTAACAGATATTATTTTGAAATTCCATTATCTTTTGCTTCCCTATTGGAAGTGATAAATACACTATTCAAAAACAAAACCTAAATATTAAAAATTAAGACATGGGAGAGAAAAATGAAAGACAGAGTAGGGAGGGGAAGAAAATGAAAGACGTGAGGGAGAGAGAAAAAATAATGAGAATTTACATACAACCATAAAGATATCAATGCAAAAAGGATAATTAACTTACTGAGTGATTAAGAAAGCCAGCAAGAGGGATCAAACATGTCCTCAACTTTCCATCTGAATACATTATCTTCATGCTATTGGAATACCAAAGCTCACAAGCCCATAGAAATTTCTCCCACGTATACAGCTCTGGAGGAAATATATCAGGAAAACCATTGCACAGAGCAGGAACCAACTCATCATACTGAGCATGCAGATGCTGCCACAAAAAAGAAAGAACACGTCAATACCATTCGTTAAATGCGGGTAGGGGTGCTCATGGACAGGTTTTTCCAAAATCCAAACCAAATCCATCTTCTATCCATTTATATGGTTTGGATTTTAAATCCAACAACTTTTAGCTCTTTGGATCCAGTTCAAAATGGGTTTACAAACAATTAAGGCATGCAACCAAATTTAAATCTGGCTGTGTAGAAATGTTACATCTCCAAGGATTTGAGAAAGCTCCAAAATTTACCTACCCACTTTAGGAAGGTACAGTTCTTCACTCCTTCCGCGTGACAGATGATCAAACACGTCAGTGAAGTGTTGAAAAGAACCATACACAAACATGTTTGTCATCCTATTTCTACATCCAACCAAAGTTTTTTTTACTTTATATTAATTGGTCATGTGAATTAAACCAAACCCAACACCTATGTTGCTTGTTTATCCCACACACACACAGACACATATGAATTAATCTTAAGTCAATTTCACTATCATTGCCGTCACATCACATTATCAAGAACCATACTAAGCATTAAATCATGGAAAACAAATATAAATATAGAACCATGGCTATAGATCTCTCCTTGCAGCATCACACAAAGTTGCATGTAGTTTTAACCTTCTAAAGATCCAATTTTCCAAAGTTAACGTATTCAAAATTAGCTAAAGATGACATTAATAGAATATAGAATATAGTAAAGCATAGAAGTTGTAATATGTAAAGACCATCCGTTCCTAAGCATAGTTAGCTCACTATATAATCTCTTCCAAAGGGAGTTGTAACTAACTTTTAAAATCACAATGAAATCAAAACAAAATTGTAACAGAATGAATTTTATGAAGCACAAACACCTCAAATACGACCCCGACACTGACACGGAGACACCGGTAATAATTTGAAAAAATGAATAATTTAAACGTAATCACAAGTGTCGGTGCAGGTGTCCGATACCGACACTGACACGCTTTTTTTCAAAGGTGTCAGTGCTACATAATCTCTTTCTTCTTCTCTCTTCATTTCTCACTTTGTAGTATGGTATCAAGCGCTTCTTGGATCCTCAACAATGTCTGAAGACAGTTCCTCGCAAGTGCAAACTGTGCTCAGCTTGAATTCAAAGAATATTTTCAAGACCTTTGCGCTCGCAACAGGATAAGATCAAACTTGATGAAGAAAATTTGCACTCATGGAAGCTGCAAGTTGAAGGCATAGCTTCATTGATTTCTCATTAATCTGGTGATTCCTGCGCACTATCTCAATGAAACCGATCACAGCAATGATGTCGAAAATCCGGCGTATCTCACTTGGGAGCAAGCAACAGGACTCGTTGCTGTTCACAGGGTTGCTTACTACCTTGTCCAATTCCGTCCTTCCTCACGTGGTTCGCTGTGTTCAATCGCACCAAGTTTGGGACGAAATTCACAAGTTCATGTTTGCGCACATCAATGCAAAATCTAGACAACTCAGATCGGAATTGAAGAACATCACAAAATGTGAGAAATCCATTTCTGAATATCTAGCTAGGATTCAGCGCATAGTTGATGTTTTGGCCTCCATAGATGACTCTGTGCCACATCTTGACCAGTTAGAAGCTATTCTAGATGGACTACCTGATGAATATAATGCACTCTATGAAGTTTTGGCCTCCGTAGATGACCTTGTGCCACATCTTGACCAGTTAGAAGCTATTCTAGATGGACTACCTGATGAATATAATGCACTCTATGAAGTTTTGGCCTCCGTAGATGACCCTGTGCCACATCTTGACCAGTTAGAAGCTATTCTAGATGGACTACCTGATGAATATAATGCACTAGCGTCTATAATTCAATATCGTCCTACTATGTGCTCTAATATTGAAGTTGAGTTCATGTTACTTTCACACGAATCTAAGCTGGAAAAGGTCAAGAAAACTGCTGTCACTTAACCTGTGAGTGTTAATCTCACTCAAGGAACTGTGCCTGCTTCAGACAGTCATCCTAATCCAGTTTCTGCTCAAAACTTCAACAATAATCAGCGGAATGCTCAAAATCCTAATCCTAATCAATGGAATGAGAACCAGTTCTCTGGTGGATCTCAGTTTAATGGCAGATATAGAGCTTCACGTGGTGGTCGCCACATGAATCGTAGCAGAGGAGGCCGGTTTTCTGGTTGCTTCAGAGTTCAATGTCAGATCTGCTTTAAGCCAGGGCATGATGCGAGCATTTGTTATCACAGACACTCTTCTATGATGCCTGCACCTTGGAATGCCTCTTGTGAAGAAACAGAAAGAAAATGTTTGTGAATGTGCTGAGATGCATTGCTCTCAGCATAAGGCTTTGTTATAAAGTATTTTATTGATAGAACAAAAGTTACTCTTACAATCTTGCAACTACATGCTTTAAATAAGAGAGAATAGAAAACCTAATGGATTTAATGGGCCTCATTACTAATACTACTAATTACTATTTACAGTCTAATATTTACAACACTCCCCCTCAAGCTGGTGAATGGATATCTATCATTCCCAGCTTGCAAGTAAGTTGCCTGAATCTTTCTGTTGGTAAGCCTTTTGTTAACACATCTGCGAGCTGATGCCCGGAAGGAATGTAAGATGTAGTTATCAGTCCACTATCCAACTTCTCTTTGATAAAATGTCGGTCAATCTCAATGTGTTTAGTCCTGTCATGCTGAACAGGATTATGAGCAATACTAATAGCCGATTTATTGTCACAAAACAATTCCATAGGGCCTTCACACTGTATCTTCAAGTCTTCTAGAACTTGTTTCATCCACAATAGTTCACAAATTCCTAGTGCCATAGCTCTAAATTCTGCCTCGGCGCTTGATCGAGCAACTACACCTTGCTTCTTACTCTTCCAAGCAACAAGGTTACCACACAGAAAAGTACAATAGCCTGACGTAGATCTTCTGTCACTCACTGAGCCGGCATAATCTGCATCAGTGTAAGTCTTCATAGTTAAATTCTCACCTCTTTTAAACAAAAGTCCTCTCCCTGGAGTTGCTTTAAGATATTGTAGAACGCGGTCTACAGCCTGCAAATGTCTCACCCTCGGATCATGCATGAATTGGCTCACCACACTGACTGCATATGCTAAATCTGGTCTAGTGTGTGCCAAGTAAATTAATTTTCCCACTAATCTCTGATATTGACCCTTGTCAACTTTGTCACTTTCCTCCTCAAAGCTTATCCTGTGATTTTGTTCAATGGGAACACTTGCAGGTTTACATCCAAGTTTGCCAGTTTCCTGCAAAAGATCAAGTACATACTTCCTTTGAGAGATAAAGATGCCTTGCTTTGAGTAGGCTACCTCAATTCCCAAGAAATACTTGAGTTGTCCAAGGTCTTTCATCTCAAACTCTGCCGATAATTTCTCTTTGAGCAAATGTCTCTCAGTCAAATCATCTCCTGTAACAATAATATCATCAACATAAACAAGTAGTACAGTCAATTTTCCTTCCTGTGAATGTTTAAAAAATAAAGTGTGGTCTCCTTGACTTTGCTTATAGCCCAAACACACCATTGCCTTTGTGAATCTTCCAAACCATGCCCGAGGGGACTGCTTTAGTCCATATAAGGCTTTCTTCAATTTACACACCTTGTTAGCTTCATTTGTTATGCCAACACCCGGTGGAATCTCCATATACACTTCTTCCTCTAAGTCTCCATGCAAGAATGCATTTTTAACATCAAACTGTTGCAATTCCCATCCACATGATGCAGCAAGAGATAGTAAAATTCGAACAGTATTCATTTTTGCCACTGGGGCAAATGTCTCCTCATAATCAATACCATATGTCTGAGTATAACCTTTTGCCACTAGTCTTGCCTTGTACCGATCAAGTGTGCCATCAGATTTATACTTTACAGTATAGATCCATCTGCATCCAACCGGCTTTTTGTCTCTTTGCCTTTCAATAATCTCCCAAGTACCATTTTTTTCAAGTGCTCTCATTTCCTCATCCATAGCTTGGACCCAATTTCTATTTTGCAATGCTTCTTCAACTGATAATGGGATTTTCACAGAATCAACAGCTGCAATAAAACTTTGATATTGTGTGGAAAGATGTTTAGTGGAGACATATTGAGAGATAGGGTGTCGATATACGGAGGGACAAGATCTTTTATCCTTCCTCAAAGCAATGGGTAAATCAACTGGATTAGTGTCACAAGTATCAGAAATAGAACAATCATCATTTGACGAATCATTTTCAGTACTTACCTCCGGTTCAGACGATTGAACTTGTTTCTGGAGAAGGTCAGATTTACTTCTTCTCTGATATACTAGAGTTGGTGCTGAAGTTGCTGATTCCTGTGGAACATAAGGCATTGAAGGACCAGGAACAGTTACTGACTCAGATTCAGGTGTTGAACTAGGACTCAAACTCAAACTAGGTGACAACTCGGGTTCAAGAGAGGGAACACTGACGGGAACACTGACAGGTGCTCTAGGGAGGCTAGGACCAAGGATCAGAAACTCGGACTCAGACTCTAAGTCAGTCATGTTCTCCCCCTGAGACTGAGAATGAGTGAAGTATGACACATTTTCATGAAAGGTGACATCTTTGGAGACAAAGAATTTCCGACTCGGAGGATGATAACATTTGTACCCTCTTTTATTGGGTGCATAACCCAGAAAGATACATCTGACAGCACGGGGATCCAACTTGGTGCGATATTGTTTGTGAACATGAACAAAAGCAACACAACCAAATACGCGAGACTCAAGATTATGTAAGATAGGAACAGATGGAAAACGTGAGAGCATAAATTGAGCAGGACTAATATTACCTAACACTCGAGATTGGACCCGATTAATCAGATAGGCAGCAGTAAGAACTGCCTCCCCCCAATAAGAGGTGGGAACAGACATTTGAAAAAGGAGAGATCGAGCAACTTCAAGTAAATGACGATTTTTTCTTTCTGCGACACCGTTTTGTTGTGGGGTGTCAACACATGTGAATTCATGAAGAATGCCATGTTTACTAGTGAAGTTGGAGAAGGTATGATTGACATATTCTTTACCATTGTCAGAACGAATTCTTTTTATACATTTCCCAAATTGTGTTTGTACCATATTATAAAATTGGATAAATATTTGTGGTACTTCGGATTTAGTATTCATCAAGAAAATCCAAGTTACCCGAGTACAATCATCAATAAATGAAACAAACCATTTTGCACCAAAAATATTAGAGGTAGGGGCAGGTCCCCAAACATCAGAATGAATCACATCAAAAGGTTCAGCACTTTTATTAAAACTGGAAGGAAAAGTTACACGATTGTGTTTTGCCAACTGACAAACATCACACTTAAAAGACTCAAGAGAATGGTTTAAGAACAATGACGGAAACATAGACTTAATTATATAAAATGGAGGGTGACCGAGACGCTTGTGCTGAAGCCAAATTTGTGAGGCTGAAGAGGAAGACTGAGACTGGAGACAGGAGGACAACACCTTTGGATGGTCATCAGAGAAGTAGTATAACCCTTCCTTTTCCTTAGCAATTCCAATCGTCTTCCCCGTGGTAAGGTCCTGAAAAACACAATGGGACGTAAAAAATATTACTTTACAATTTAGATCACGAGTAAGCTTATGGATGGAAATTAAATTGTGGGAAAGTGTGGGAATATGAAGCACATTTTTCAACTGAAATGGAGGTTGCAAGTCAATATTTCCAGTGCCAACAACACAAGCATGAGAGCCATCAGGAACAATGATATAAGGAATGCTCGAAGGTGTGGTATAAGAGCATAATAATGTGGAATCAAATGTCATATGATTAGTAGCACCAGAGTCAAGGATCCACGCATTCTTAGGGATATTACCACAAACAGTAAAAGATCGGGAACACAAACTCTTACCAGTAACTGCTAGAGACCCAGAACCAGAAGGCTTACTCATGGAGTCAAGCATAGACTTCAACCATTCCACGTCATTCTGACTGAAGGAGGAAAGATCAGTTCCCCCTTTTTCAAATCTTTCAGTATCATGGGCATGTGTGGCAACATGTGCCTGATGCTGGTGCATGTTGCGAGAACTACCTCCTCGGCTAAGAACCTGTTCCCTCCCATGTAGTTTGAAACACCTATCCTTTGTATGCCCTGATCGGTTGCAATGCTCACAATAGAATTTGTCACGACCATTCTTAGATGATGATGATGGTGGTCCTTGTCTTGTTGTTTTGCTTGCTATTAGTGCTGACACATCCGGAGGCTGTTCATGAAGCATAGCTTGACGACGGGTCTCCTCACTACGAACAGTGTAAAAAACTTCATTAAGATCAGGAAATTTTTCCTTACCCAAAATTTGCACCCGAATAGGGTCAAATTCAGCATTAAGGCCTGCTAAGAAATCAAAGATCCTATCCCGCTCAACAACAGTATTCAAGGTGGCAGTATCCTTGCTGCACTCCATCTTCAAATTCTGATATTGATCCAACTCAATCCAAAAACCATTGAGAACTCCAAAGTAATCATTGACCGAAAGACTTCCCTGCTTAGTGTTGAAGATTTTCCTCTTTAAATCATAACAAGCAGACATATCTTGTTTCATGGAATAACTTCGACGAAGATAATCCCAAACTGCTTTTGCACTTGAGAGATACATGCAATTTCTACTTATTTCAGGAGATATGGAGTTCCAAAGCCAAGTAATAATAGCAGAATCATCTTTATCCCAGGAAGGGAAATTAGGAGCAGTAACCAGAGGAGGATTTCCTTCAATATGATCTAGCATGTCACAACATTTTAGAGTGTGTCTGATGAATTGAGACCATTGAAAATAATTTTTTCCGGTAAGCCAGTAACCTTTTTGAACGACAAAATCCTTAGCATTAAATGGGACTGGTGGATTTGTGGGAGGTGGAGGTGGAGGCGGAGGTGGCTGTTCGTTAATAATCTCGGCCATAACCAAACACCAAAAAAAAAAAACTGCAAGGATGACCGGCAGTGAAAGAAAGAAAAGAAAAAAACTCTATTACAAACGGCGGCTAGGGTTTATGCGGAAGCGAGACCCCAAAAAACAGGAGCTCTGATACCATGTTATAAAGTATTTTATTGATAGAACAAAAGTTACTCTTACAATCTTGCAACTACATGCTTTAAATAAGAGAGAATAGAAAACCTAATGGATTTAATGGACCTCATTACTAATACTACTAATTACTATTTACAGTCTAATATTTACAACAGGCTTAATTTATAATCATTTAGTTACAACTTACAAGGGTAATAATAATTATGTGCAATTTACAAGAAAGGAATTAAACTAATACAATTTACCAAGATACATAGAACTTAATATGCAAGGAATTAACTACTTGAAAAATGCAGAATTAAATTATTTTAATTTCCAACACTCTCCCTCAAGCCGGTGAATAGGAAGTATTCACAATTCCCAACTTGGACACAATTTTTTCAAAATTTGGGCAGCTCAATCCATTGGTGAAGACATCTGTAAGTTGACCGTGTGAAGGAACATAAGGAGTGCAAATCAAACTGCAATCAAGCTTCTCTTTGATCAAATGTCTATCCACTTCAATGTGTTTTGTTTGGTCATGTTGAACTTGATTGTGAGCTATACTTATGGTAGATGGATATCATGTATAAATAAATAAAATAAGGATAGAAGAAGGGAGTTCAATACATTTGATAGCTCGCGAGTGAAAGGGGACATCCTTAGAGGATGCATTCTATACAAGAGTTCTCTCTCTATCTTTATTTCTATCTCTCTTCATTGTTTCTATCAATATTCCATTTCAATCTCACCAGGTTCCTTAACAAGATCAATAACCTAAATACTGAATAAACTAATCATTGAAGTTTAATAGGTTTACTAAATCTCAAAGGAAGGCAGAACTTTCAATCTAAAAATAAAAAAAAGGTCAGAACCTGGGCATAACTTACCTCTCTTGCTTGCATTATCTCTTCAAACAGCAAGGTTCCATCTAACATTGTAATCGCTTCAATCCCAAAACTCAATCCTGCAAATTAAATATCAGAGGTACTTGAAAAACATGTTAAAGAAAATATTATAAATGTCAGTGGATAGTGATTTCATAGGTACATGCTATATACCTTAACGTTACACCTTTCTTTACCTCAGCCTATCTAATTAGCCTAGGTACCTGGTTAACCTTGTTCTTGATATATCATTTGTGCACTCAATGGTTGCAATACAGTCGGACATAGATTTCAGAACACACCAGGAGATAATGAACAAATAGTTCATAATGTCATTTGATAAGAATGAGCTTGTTAATAACTATAATTTGAGCATATAACAAAGAACATGGCAAACAGTCAGATCAATCCAAGAAAAACTGGCTAATAGACACACGTCATCTGAACCTCATTATAGGCTTGTACTTCATGTTCAATTACCACTTAGTTCATCCATTAGGTAGATGGCATATATAATTGTATAATTTCTATAGTTAAAATTTACCTTATCAAACAACCAAGACCCACTTTTTTTTATATGTTAATCCTTCCTGATCCTTTAGTCTCGATAGACTTTCTATAATCATGAGATAGTCAAGTTGTTTTGTTATAATATCCTTGAAAGTGCATCAAGAAACCCATGATGTGTGATTGAATAAACCATCAATTAAAACTTGATTGTATCACTTGCGTCTCAAAATATTTCATCAAGTATTGTGAAACAAGCTAGGCATGTTTGTCACGAAGTCTCTTTTACCATGAAGCAGGCAACTTCACAAGGATAATGTCTCTCAACAGAAACCTACAAGTTATGACAAAGTATCCAATTCCTCAAGCTTAACAGTAAAGCCATACCACTCTAGTATGTAAGACCAAAAAACCACACTGAAGCATAGAAATTGTACTTCGCACAAAACTCTCGCTTCCCCTAACAACTAAAACAGGTTAAAGAAAACCACCAAATTAACCATTTTTCATAGACCATTTAAAAGGACATGAAAAATAAGTATTGTCTATGATTACCACTGGTTTCTAGAGAGGGAAAATAGGCATGCATAGAGATCATAAAACGAACAAAATTTTCAAGTTAATTCTTCAAGTATAGAGGTTGTCCTCTGCATCACAATGACTTGCAAGTTGCAATACTAGTGATTCATATAAAATTTGCATCTATGTATGTGCATATGCATAAAGCATGCCATGGTCAAATAAACTAACCTGTATTAAATTTTTCTGGAAGTGTGTCAAAGTAAAATTTGAATTTTGAATCACAGTTGTATTTCTCTTTCATACTCCATAGTAGCATTATTGTCTCAGATGATATGCCATCAACCTCTTTTAAGAGTTGATACTGAATTGGATAAGGAAAACTATTAGTTACTAAAAATACAATGGAGTGAACATATGATAATTGTCCTTTTCAATTTATTTTAAGCAGTGTTCTCGAATATCGGCCACGACGAATATCAGTGACGGTTTTTGAGCTCGCCACGGTGGTAAATATTGGCCGATATTGTGGGTTTTTCCACCATAATCCACTACGATGGTGCCACAAAGAGGCCAGTATTACGGTATTTTGGCTCTTCGTCATGGACTTCCCATCTGCCATCAACAATACTGACTTTAAGAAAATAATGTTGCTTAGGATGTATATAATCAAAGGGGTCATTTTTCAATTATGTTGTAAATCATCCCAACAAAGAAAGAGTGGTTGCTTGCTTCTATTTGGTAAGGATGGATACTTTAAGTTGCATCCTATGGGACATTTATATTTGCAAAACAGAAGATAAGTGAGACGCAGCATAAAAATGGTATTTATAATCAATTCGACTAAAACAATATAGCACCATTTTAAATAAAATACTTTTTTTGAAGGGCACGTACCATATCAGTTTCAAGCACAAGCTCCTCAGAAATGATAAGGGGCACAGGTATTTCTATAGCAATATCTCCAACTTTTAGATCTTCCCCTCCTATCATTCCCCGTCCCGCTCCTTCAACACCTGTGTAGATTAAGGTGAGAAGAAATCTATAAGACACATCTTAAAGATAATACATGAACAAATGAAAGAAAAATGTTCTCAAAGGAGAAAGCAATTGAAAGACACAGAATTTCAATGAAACTTACAGGCTATTTTTAATTGTGTCTTCACACCATGGCTTTTACCCCACTTGATCAGGTGTTCTTCTTTCTCACAAATGTGGTGCTTTTCAATTACTCCCTTCATATTTTTTTGGTCCCCAAAATCAGAAATTAAATCAAGCATTGTTTGACGTAACCCTTGCAGGATATTTGTATGGGAATGTGTACAACTAGAAAGTGATTTATCGGTGACCAAAACAATTGAATTGAGAGCCTCCAACTCATTCCTGGGGCTGTAAAACTCCACTGATGCATCGTCTTCAGCAAAATAGAGTTCCAGCTGAAGTCCAGTAAAATCAGTTAATTCATGAGTACTACTAGATGTCCCAAAAGAATGAGAGTGCACTGCATTTCACTTTTCTACTAGTTAAATAGACAAGAAAGATACTTAGATCGCATATTATTTGAAGAGTAAAAAGAATTTTTAACAATAAGATGTGTGGGGAATCCAAAGAAGATTACCACAAAACCCTAACTAGAGTTTCTCCTTAGAATGATACCAAGTATCTGTCAGAATCAGAGAGAAGAAAAGAAAGTAACCTCATTCAACTGTATGATTCTTGCAATCTGAAGTAAGATCTTTACGGTATCATTCACACTAGGAGGTTCTGAAGTGCACCGGAGAAATATCCGTTCCTTGGGACTAAACCCCTTACACTCTAGTAGTTTCTGATAAAACAATCCAGATTAGTCATTACACTAGTAATAGCTTGGCACCCAGTTCAATAAATCATAAACAGTAAAGGGAATCCCCGATAGATATAAACCAGAGGCAGATATTAGCATAGCTTAGTCATTTTGAAATCATGTTGCCCTGAATAACATTGGAGTAGTTTGCTTCTCTTAATCGCTTAATTTTTCTCGTATTTGAAACACCTTAATTTGAACGGTTACAAAAAAATCATATAAACTTTAAAGGAAATTTTATAACAAACACAAATTTGCCATAAGCCATAAAGATTAGAAAGAAGAAAAGAAATAAAGTTAAATTTAGACAACAATAAAAAAAAACTCAATTATCTTATATTTTTACCTTTTTTTCATCAAAGAAATGATCCTTTTCAGATAATTGAAGAACAATTGAGCATTCCTCATCAGGATCCATGACTTCAACTGTAGTCAACAATTTGAAGTCAGACAATAATCACATGTCAATAATACAACCATGATAATTCTTGATAACATAACGTAATGAAGATTTCCTCGTTGATACCTAATTAAGCAGAGACACCAACACTGACATGTCGACACTGATAATAATTTGAAAAAATAAATAAATTAAACATAATCACAAGTGTTAGCGTCTGTTTCAGACACTGCGTCTGTTTCGGACACTAACACACCATTTTTTCCGAGGTGTCGATGCTACCGAGTTGATTTATCATTAGCAACTAAAATCAGAAATATCATATCTCAATCAAATCATTTTCCATTGCAAATATTCGTGCATATAAAAACCCTAGGCAATGGCATTCTAGTACGCAATTAACACTCTCACAGAGAATTGAATTGAATATATGCGAGAAGTTGAAATACAAATTGAACTTCCGAAATTCTTGTGAAGAACTCTACCGATGGATACAGTATAATGAATGCGCATTCTCTTTGATGGATAGGTTTTTCTCAGAAAGATAAAACGAAGAAATGATGTTAGAATTGAAGAAAAAGAAACTACCACAACGCAGTAAGCTTCAAAAGAAGTTGCGGCGGTTAGTTCAGAGAAGCTCCAAAGAGAGAGAAGTTCACTTCGGCGTTATATCGGAGCTGAAGCCGCCGGTGAAGTGAGTAAGGGAATTTGAGCGGCAAAAAGTTTGTTCGGAGCTTTGCCCTCGCGGCCTCTGAAATCATATGAAGTTAGAAATTTAATACTTCATTTAAAATATAATAATAATTTATGGTTAAATATGTTACTTATACCAGGTAAATAATTCGGCGTCGCAGCGTTTATAGTTTTTAATTTTTCGGTTTATATCAATGAAAAAACATTATATTTTATTTTTTAGTTTGTAGTTTTTTATTAGCTTTTATTTTTTTTTCAAAAGTTATTTAAAATAGTTTTTGAGCTTATAGCTTTTAGTTGATAATTTTTTTTTCATTTATATCCTCATTATTTTGTCAAAAACTCAATTTTACTCTTTAGTAGGGAATTGTATCAAGTTACAATTGGGAATTTGAATTCTATTTGTTAGTAATGTTGTTAAGAGGAAATAGCATAATTAGAATTGAAGTTTCTTACTTTAATGGTAAAATTCATGATCTTGTTATTGAGTGTGATAATTCCACTGCAAAGGATCCTTGTCTTATAATTCGGCTAGATAGTAAGATTGTGATGCAGGTGAAGAAGTTGAAATGGAAGTTTAGAGGAAACTATACTATACTTGTGGATGGATTTGAAGTTGAGGTTTATTGGGATGTTTATAATTGGCTCTTTGGTACATCTTTTGGAAATGTTGTTTTCATGTTTAGAACATGTTTGTCTCATGATAATATTTGGAATGCTCAATCTGTTTTTGATGCAAGTGTTTTGCAGTGGTCTTTCTCTCAGAGGTTTTATGAGTCCAAATTGCAACAAGGTCTTGGTTTCTCGCATGTTTTGTATGCTTGGAAGAACCGGTTTTAAAATAGATCTGGTAAATTAAAGGATTGTGTGAAAATCACTTATCTTTTAATGTCGGCGTCAGCATTGTGATACGTTCCCAATTTATGGTAACTTGAGCATGTTGTCATTGACATTTGATATCAGGAGGTTTTTGGCGATTCGTCCAAGGTTTGCTTCGACTCGACTTATGACATCTTTATGATCTATCTTGTGTGACCGGTTTTGGCTGCCTTCTTTGATGATGCTTTCTTTCAATATATCTTGGATACTGACCAACATGTGTCTTATTTATGCTCAGACCTCTGGTTGTCATTAGAATAGAAACTAAATCCTTCTCTCAGAGATTTGACTTAAAACAAGATTGTTCAGGGTAACATATTAATGCATTACTTAAATTCTATGTTCCCCCTGTATGAAATTTTTCTTAACATCAAATAGTTGATTTATTATGTGTATAACAAAATAATTATAAATTTGTTCTTCCTTAAAACAGACAACGGAAACCTCTAAATATTGGTACTTTGTAAAGTCTTGTTTTTGCATTCCTTGAACTATTGTCTTTTGGGGCCATAAGTTACATGCTTGATGTGACTGTGAGGCTTGGACTGTCATGGTTCAAAAGTGATGTCATATTAACGACGCGTCTTAGACACTAGTAATATCATATTCTGGTTATGTCCATAGATGTCAAACTCTAACCTCAGGATAAAATCATGTGTGTTTATAACTTTGGTCACGGGGATGTCTTCTCATCATTATCGAACAGTGGAAAACTTGATGCACTATTGTCACAGGTCCACCAAGATCTCAAATTTTTTATAGATGGATTGTCTTTTATTTATTTGTATGACCATTATCATCACTATTGTTTTCTTTTTCCTATTGTTCTTGCAAGGTAAAGAGTATGTGTTTGTTGCCAAATCAGATAATTTGGGAGCTATAGTTGACTTCAGTATCTTTAATTAAGTTTCCATTGGTTCTTAATTTTTTAATTGTTTATGGTTGTTACTCACATGAAAATTATACCTTTAGTTCTATTTATGTGTTTGACTCATTGATTTAGAAATATTAAACCATCTGATCGAGCACAAGAATGAATATTGTATGGAGGTACAAAAAGATGATTGTTATTTAGTAGTTTCCTTTTATCTTTTAGACTTGCACTAGTTTAATAGTGTTATGTTCTTATTATGCAGGTAACTCCCAAAATATTGGCCGATGTTAAGGGTGGCACTTTGTAGAAGTTTATGCTCTCGATGCTTCATTGCAAAGACAAAAATAAGAGAAGTTTGAGATGAAGCAACAATTGCAATGACAAGAAAAAGAGATGATTCAAAGAAACAATAAACTTTCATTGTTAATGAATCATTTAGGATTTACTGCATCTTCTTCTCATCCACCCCAAGTCAATAATGAAAGAGATAATCCAAGTGAAGATGATGTTGATGAATCAGATGAAGACATTAGTGAACACGTTAGTAGTAAATTTTGATTTGGATTGTTTTTTGGGTTAATAGTCATTTACCCCCTGCAATATAGATTAGTTTTGATTTACCCCCTTTAAAAAATAATTTTTGGATTACCCCCTGAAATATTTGGGCACCTCCTAAGCATGTAAAAACCAGGGGGTAAATAAAAAATATATATTTTACAGGGGGTAATTTTTCCACCTAGGGGACAAAAGGCATAGAATTTTAAAATTTCAAGGGGGTAATCCAAAATATATTTTTTAAAGAGGTAAATCAAAACACGCTTATATTGCAGGGGGAAATGACTATTAACCCTTGTTTTTTTGTTAACTAGTACTAGTATGAAATTTGGATTTTCTTTTTCTTATTAATTTGGTTGGATAAGTGATTCTTAGTAGTTTAATTGTGTCATTTTTAGTAATGTATTATTGACTTTATTGTAATGTTTAGTAACTTGGTTACTTTAAAAATTTGAAAGTGATTAGATTAGGATTGTCTCATTCAAATTAAATTTTAATTTATATATTATGGTTACTTTGATATTTAACATGTTATAATATTTAAAAAATGAACAAGACACTAAAAAAAATTAAAAAATTTGAGAAACATTTCCTGTGGATTTACCTGCGGCTTTTTATTTTCCTGCGATTTTTCCTGCGGATTTTCCTGCGACTTGAGACTTTCCTGCACATTTACCTGCGACTTTACATGCGGATTTGATTCCTATGACTTTACTTGCGGATTTATATTACCCACGAAGGTTTTAGCGGGGAACGAAAAGTCGCAAGAAAGGTCAGAAAACGTGCAGGAAAAACAAAATATTTCTAATAATGATACTTATGAATTAAACTAACAACAAGTGATGTCAGGATGTATACTTATGAATTAAACTAACAACAGGTCCCCAAATACGTCTCTGGAGATGCATTGACGACTTGCACTACATATGAAGTTATCAAAGTAGCTGCGACTATTATTTATGTTTAAATTTAAAAGTAGCTAAATTATTTTCATAACAAAACTAAGTACAATCAGGTGAAGATGGTGTTGAAACCAACAATCTATTTCACATTCTTATTTTCATGTTAGCACTATCAAATGGTTATAACATTGAGACGGTTTTGCTTGGTATCTTAAAAGTTATCCCTGCAAACAAGATATTCATTATTAATGTAATAGAGTAATTCTTATTATTACCTAAGAAACTCAATTATTTGTTTGGGATTTACATATCAAAATTGCTTTGAAAAGTAAATCGTGCCAAAATATATATATAACCAACTAAACTAAATTGTGAAAACTAAATGAATTCTATAGCATTGAAAAAAAAACTGAATTGATGCAACAAAAGTTCAACATGACAAATCTAGTCTATAACTATAATACATAACACATAAAAAATGAGATACAACGAAAGTTTATCATAACAGTATTACATAAAGTTCCAACATGAGAGAATCCATTGTTCTGTAGAGCTTGGTATTTTCTTGTTGCACATGAAGTTCATAATTTACTCTTTATTTATGATTCATTCAAGTGTAATTTTTTTTTTATCATTGACATCCCCCACTGGATTTTTCGCTGCCACTACTAATGGAGGTTGCTGATAAAATCATCATAGCAGAATTGATAACGCATGATGACGGAATCGACGATGGTGTCAATGAACACGATTATCGTTGGTCTATAGTACATCACAATGTTAATTCTCGTAAACTGTTGAACATCATAAGTCCTGCTCCAACCTTGAATGCTAATATTATTTCTTTAAATTTAAAAACATTTTGAAATATGACTTTCTAATTTTTCTGTATGTCTTCTTTCGCCTCAGCTGTTAGAAATTTGACTTTGTCTTTAAGACGAGTCAAGTCATATATGTTGGAAAGAAGCTCAACAACTTCATCTTTTCTATTCTTCAAAAATATCCATTTAGAAGATTCAGGTAGGCAGAGCATGAGAATAAATTGGACAAGTGCAGGGACAACTGAAACTCTGAACATCCATCGCCAAGTACCAGGAACACGCGTAAAGGCGAGGTTAACTAGGTATGAAATAAATTGTTCGCCAAATTCTCCTAACATGGAAAAACAAGTATTGTCGGCTATGTAAGCTCCTACAAGTGGCATCATCCACACTGCACCGCTTAAATTGCTTATGTTGTTTGATGATTCCACAGTACCCTGTTGGTGATTTTAGTGTCATCAATGCATTTTAGTTGTAATGGGATTTACTACAGGCCAAAGCAATTATACGTTAAAGCTTGGAAACGAGTTAGGGTAGTGCGGAGTGCACGCTCGTCAAGCCAACATATAATTGAATACGAATAACTTAAACGGGGTTCCAAGGGACGAAGCCCCTGGCGGGGTGCGGGGCAGCGCCCCGTTGGCGGGGTACGGGGCAGCGCCCTGTGGGGTTCCAAGGGGCAGAGCCCCTGGAGCGAAAATTTCGTTTGAACTTTCGAACCTATCCCCAACGGACATAACCATTTCCGAACTGGTGTGTCTTTTCGTTTGATTTATTGAACTCCTATATAAGGAGTCGTTTGGCCTCTTTTTCGAGACAGATAACAAAAACATAAACCTTCTACATTCTGAATAATTTCTTGTGCCAAGAAACTATTTGTTCTTTAAGAATTATCCCCACAAAGATTTCGTGAACCCAGGCATAATAGGGTCGAAATACTTTGTTCGGAAAGTGAACGAATACGATTCTTCGAAGAAATCCAAGATTATCAAACCATATATCCAACAAAACCCTCATGGAGCTTTTCTGTTAAATACACCACCAAGTTTGATTCTATTCCATAGAAATCCATCCTTTCAAATACTTCATACCCTATAAATGACAAAAATATAAATGCAATATTCATAAGTGATGATAATACATCAAAATGGATCTCCAGAAAACAATGTTGAGCCAAAAATAAATAACATGATCAATTAAATTCTCCTTGTGGTTGAGGAAAAAACAGTGGCGCGTCGACACTGCAACTTCAGAGATGGTGTGTTTATTTAGCGACGTCGAAAAAGATTAAAGATTAGGGAAAGTGATTGGAGAAAAAGATTGAAGTTTGGGGTTGAGTTTGACTAATGTTTTGGGTTCAGGGGATGGGAGAAGAAGTTTTTTGGTGCTAAGGGAGGTTGCTGGAAAATTCCACGTAAATCAATTAATTGGAAAAAAAATAGCACGTGATCTCAATTCTCATTCTCTTAATCTCAACCTTTTATTTTTATCCAACGGTTAATATGTCTTCCTCTCACTCTCACATAAATATATTATTTCTCACTATATATATATATATATATATATATATATATATATATATATATATATATATATATATATATATATATATATATATATATATATATATATATTAAAATTCGATATTTCTATAAAAATGATTACATTTATAATTATTATTTTACAAAAAAATTAAAAATAATTAATAATTAAGAGAATTAGATGAGCCAGGTGTGAATCAATGGACCCCAACAAATAATCTCAAATTATGTTTTAAAGTGTTTACTTCACATTTATGTTTTAAAACACTCAATTTTCCTTTTTCTTCTCCTATCAACTTCTATAATTTGAAAATGTTTACTTTCCATATAAGTTTATAACACTCAACATACATGGCAGATTCAGACATTAAATATTGATGTGGCTAAATGTGAAAGAAATTATAAATTAAATTTTTGGATTCAAATACTATTAAGATGTTTTTTTCCATCTTTTAATATCAAAATCCAAAATAAATAAAAGTTAAAATGTCAATGTAAAAAAAATAAAAGTCAACATGACCATACACGTCATTGAAAAATAAAATAAAATACTTGTCAAGTAAAAGAATATGGTGACTGAGTTTTTGTGGGCATCAAAGATTTTAGATTTATCTTGAATTTAAATTGCATGTATTGAGATAATTTTCTTGTGCTGCGAAATATTATAAACGAATTGTGATTCCTTCTAAATCAATGATATATATATATATATATATATATATATATATATATATATATATATATATATATATATATATATATATATATATATATAACTGAAACAGACATTTAATATCTTACGAGAACACAAATTAAAAAAAAACTTGCAATAACATGAGTTTAAATCTTGTAATAAAATTTTTCATTTTTGTCTAATAATGTAAAAATAACTAATAATAACTAACTATACAGTAAACAAACTGTATAATTTTAATAGTATTAATATGTAAAATAATTTGTAATTATTACATTAATTTAAGGATATGAGTTTAAATCTCCATTATTAAATTCTCTAATTCAATTTAATACATTAATAATATAAAGTCAAATATAAATTATTAATACAATTCAGATTCAACCTTAGCATTGTGCAATTGAACAAAAGATCTCAAACTTTTGAAGGCTTTCAATTAGAATTATAAAGTTTATTGATTTATATAATGGTTTGTGCAACATAATGTAATGTTTTATAAGGTAGTGTACATTAAAAATTATGTTTTGCAAATATATAATTTAAAGAAAAGAGAAAATTTTGGTGTGGCTAAAGTCATACTTAGCCTCAATGTGGATCAGTCATTGTCAATATATATTTCTTCTACTCATATCAACTTCAATCAATACGTTATCATTTTGTTGCCTTTCTGGTGGTCATATTGCATATATGTCGTCCACGTTGTTGTTATTCCTCCATGATCACCTTATTGAAGGAGTCATATCATTCATTCATGTGAAACCTCTTATGCATCTCAAGTGCGTTTTCCGGTCATGGAACACTCTCATATTAAATCCCAAATTTGTCTGACTGCACCTTTAACAATCACAAATAAATAAGAACTTATTATTCAGATACAATATTTATGAAAATTTTAGTTTCATATCCTTACTTATAAGTCGCTTACAAGGTAACAGTAATACATCTGTCACCCTTTCCTCTCCCTAATTGAAACATAATGATTGCCACCAAGTCATTGGCTCATGCAACAGATCAATATGTTTGTTTCATTATACCTGATGCACTATGGAGTTTAAAACTTCCATGCTCCGTGTCTGGAACCCAGCCACAAGGACAATATCTGATAGAATAGGATTTTTTTCACAAACCTCGCACCGAACCAATGCCTAGAACGCTCTGATACACATTTTTTAATGATATTTCAATGGATAACTATAAGATTGTGACGTTTAGTTATATATTTATCAAGGTTTTTTTGTTTTAGTCATGATGTTTGGAAAGAAATTCAAAGTTTACCAAACAAAATGGTTATTGTTGATCATTATAAATATAAAATAAAGGTGTGTGTTTGGATGGCACTTTAATTCGGTTTTCCTTTCTAAATGAATTCCCATATAATTATTGGCGGGATACTTTTTCAGTTGTTAGATATTTGATTATCTCACTGGATCTTGCTACGGAAACACATCGACAATTGTTTCCTCATAATGTTTAGAGAGCTGTAAAATATGAACAAACTTGCGACATCTTCTAATGTCGCCCTCGTTGACACCCAAACAATGGCGGGAAATGTGGGGACGACATCAGGTCAGGAAATGAGTTATAAATTCCCTGCCCGTCCTTCATGGAAATCATTTACAGACACCCTAGATCTGGATCAGAGCTCCTTCTTTTTATTTTCTGCGTAGTTCTTAAGGAAATCAATTATTTGGATCTTTGAGAATCATGACTAAGAGGATGGTATGTTGGATCAGTTGCGACATATATCAAAAATCGCTTTTTAAGTGCTTATTAATTATGACATTTAAGAAGGTTGTGACTTGTAAAACTGAAAGACCATTCATGATTTGGTGAGAACGTATGAGATATAAGTTACTTTGTTCTTGAATTAGTTATCTAAGAGGTTACTAACTAGTAAATTGGAGATTAGATCATAAATAGTGGAACTCATAGGAATCATAAGTCGTTTCCCATATATGACACTATTGTTTCATTTGGGAACTAAAAATGGATGTTCCGACTCTCGAAGGAACTATAAATTACGAGAAGTAAAAGAAGATTGTTATTTAATGGTGGCTCTGATCTCTTTTATGATGGCGCGGGGTGGGTGTTGGAACAAAAATTGTTAATACCATATCCCTTGGGATTTAATGATAACAAAATATTTTAAAGAACAATTGGGCATTCTAAACATTTGTTCAAGTATGTTGGATTATAAGTCTAAGAACAAATTAATAAGCTTGAGGATTCTGCATCAGAAGATTAGACTCTAGCTCTGAAGGTCACTTCTGAAGACTCTAGCCCTAATGGTAGATATAGACTTTGTAGAAGTCAACTCTGAAGAAAGTCAACCTCTGGTGACCAAGACTCTGAAGCTTCGGAAGCCAATATGTAGACTATAAAGTAATCAGGCTCTAAAGAATAAAGTTTGAAGAAAGTTAACCTCTAAAGCATAGTCTCTTTAATCGAGGCAACTCTGACAGACTCAAAGTTCTTTTATTCACGTGAATACTTAAGGAAAAATTTCTTCTTGGGCGTCTGAGCTTCAACAGATAACTCCTCTTCTAGAAAAGTGTTTTTTTGATGTGTCTAATCAAGTACAAAGTTAGCCAAACCTTTTGGTGAAAGTCTTCAATGTCTCTTTTCTTCCTCTATATATAAGGAGCAGAAGGTTTGAAGAAGAAGATTAATACACCACCACACAAGACTCTTAACCTTGACATTCTAAAGAGAAGTCATTATATCAAATTTTCCAGTCTTATAACCTATTAACACTTCTATATTTCAGTCTTAAGTCTTAGATTCTTCTTAAGTTGTATTTTGTCTACACCTCTGAGTGTATATCAAGTGTAGTTGTTACCCAAATCTCTTAACAATTTTTTATAGAGTCAGAAGTATCTTGCTTCAGTGCTTAAGCATTGAAGTCTCTTGCTTGTGTGCTTGAGCATGGAAGTCTCTTACTAATGGGTTTAAGCATTGGAAGTCTCTTGATTTTGTACTTGAGCATTGAAGTCTCTTGCTCGTGGATTTGAACATTGAAGTATCTTGTTTAGTGATTAAGCATTTGTAATAGGTTTTGTTATATTGGAAATACCTTATAATTGCAAGGTACTTGGCTACTCTCAAGTTGTAAGAGGAATCATGATAATTGCTTTTGTCTTTGTTTTTACTTTCCTTGTTTCTGCACTTAATATTTAATTATTGTCAACTCTGATACTCTAAATGAGATTCTAATTCAGAATTTTATAAGGACCTTTAGAAGTAAACCAAGGTTTTTAAAGTCAGACTCTGAAATAAGTTTTCAGAATCTGATTAAGAACCCTCATAAGCAGAAGTTGGAGAAGCTTAAAGGAGAAGAAGCCAATATAATTTGACCCCCTTGTTGTGTTTTTATCACCTTTAGTTAGAATCAAATAGAGACATGTGTTAAACACTTAACATTGGTACATAAAAGATCCTAATAAAAAGGATTATGTCTTTATCATAGGTGATTCTGAAGTTGAATCATATCACTTTAGAGATGGTGGTCTTAGTCCATAACCCATTCATATTGGTGATGTTAATCATGATTATAATACATCTTAAAAGAACAACTATGTTGTTAGACCTCCAACATTTAGTGGAAACTCTACTAAATTTGAACGATGGAAAATCAAAATGTACACACACATAATACTTTTTGATGATGAGTTGTGGAACATTATTGAAGATGGCATTGATATTCCTGTGAATGGAGTAGGAATTGTAGCTAATAAAAAACCTCTCACGCATGCTCCAAAGAAGATTTATAAAAAAATTACAGAGTGAAAGGCATTCTTGTAGATGCTTTGCCTCATTTTGAGTACATAAAGATCATTGGCAAGTCTGCTGCCAAAACCAATTTTGAATCTTTATGTGCTACTTATATAAGAAACTGACAAGTTAAAGAAACCAGAGTAAATCTTCTAGTTTAACAATATAGGTTGTTTGAAATGAAAGAAGGTGAAAAAATTGAAACCATGTTCTCAAAGTTTCAAGTTCTTATGTTTGGACTTTGAGTCTTGAACAAGAGTTACACCACATCTGATCATGTCAAAAAGATTCTTAGGAATCTTCTTGTCAAATATAAATCAAAGGTGACAAGTATTCAAGAGACTAAAGGCCTGAACAATATCAGTCTTGAAAGTCTGATTTGTAATCTTCAAAGCCATGAGTTAGAACTCAATGGAGATGAAGAGAAAAAAAGAAATTAAAGTCTTTGGATTTAAAATCTACTAGGAGACATGATAAATCTTCTCAGACTTGGCAATATAAAGAAGCCACTTATGTTGAAGCCTCAGAAGAAGATTCAGACGATGATGAAATGACTTTCATCATAAAGAAGTTTGAGTTTCTTGTTAACAAGAACAAAAGTTTCTTTGATAGAAGAACTTGCTTCATAGGAACAAGCTCCAGAGTTAACAAAGATGATCAGAAAGGATGCTTCAACTGTCAGTAGCTTGATCATTTTATAACTAATAGTCCAAAGATTCAAAAGGAAAAAAGAAAAAAAGGGAAGCTTCCAAAAGAACAACTTCATAAGCAAGTTCAAGAAAACTACCATGAAAACTGAGAAGAACTTGATGATGATGAAAAAGCTGGAAAAATAACGAAGAAGAAACGAATATAGCTTTGATGCCTTCAATATTCTGATACACATAATCAGAAGATGATTCTGACTCAGATTCAAATGATACATATGAAGTATTCTCTAAAATCTCTAGATCTTATTTAGTTACTCTATTCCAAAACCTTATGGATAGATGTTAGGAGAAAGGTAAACATATGAAAATCATATAAAAGCAATATGGTCTTGTTAAATATGAACAAATTTTTTCTAAAAAAATATTGAAAAATTAGAAAGATATTAGATAAAGTCAAGGATATTATGACAAACTTCTTAATGAGTATGAATTGGATCTTCAAGAGTTTTTCATAATTGGCTTTAATAGAACCAAACTCTCATCCATGATCTATGGTGTAAGTAGAAGCAAATGGGGAGGCCTTGGTTATCATAAAAAATATTTTAATCTGAGGACTTAAAATTTGATTAAACCACTAGACCCTTCTTCTTCTAGATATGTTAAGAAAAAGGTTGTACTCTCATTTTGAACTTTCTACTAATGTTAAAGTTCTAAACCAATAAGAACCTATAACTGTAGACCTCAATCAGAGGTTCTAAACCAATCAGAACCTATAACTGTAGACCTAAACAGAGGTTCTAAAGAAATCATAAACTAAGATCTCGAGGTCAAAAGTTATGAAGAAATCATAACCAATAATTCTTAAGTCAAAAAGTTCTAAAAGAATTAGAACCCGAGACTTCAAAGTCAAAGGTTATGAAGAAACTAGAACCTAAGACACCAAGTAACAAGTTCTGAAAGGTCCAGAACCTAAGGATAAGATTCATTCAAGACAACAAACTTTTAAATCTACAGTCTTGAATGATCTAAAGCTTTATTACAAAGTTAAGGCTAAAAAATAAGAGGAAACCCATTAAGACTAACCTCAAAGGACCCATAAAAGTATGGGAACCAAGGAATGGGATTATTTTTGTTGCATACATGCAAAAAAGGAAGAACAAAGTAACACTATTAGTTCTAGGTCAATGGTTGATTACAATATATAACAAAATAAGAGCCTATGTTCCAAAATCTAACTCAGAAGAAGGAAGAAAATGTGTAGTCTGGAAGAAACCAACATGGAAGGATTACTGGTACTGGGTAGACTAAAGTTGCTTAATCAGAAAATGGTGCTTCAGATGCTTAACTAACCTCTAAATCTCATATAGTTGAAAGGGTCTTTGAAAATACTCATGTTGGTTGTCAAAATAGCCTTTTTGGAACAAATTGGTTCCTCGAGAACAATCCCATTAGCATATTATAGACTTCATAAAGAAAGGTATGATAATTTCTTTGCTTTTTACTCAACAATTTCCAAACTCGATATTCTAATACCAGTTAGTTAAAGTTAATGTTCATGAAAGTAAAATTACACTTCATTGGGATACTACTATTTTTATCTCAGTTGTAATTCTATCTCAGAATCAAACACTTAAAAAATATTTAAAATTTTGTGTTTGCATCTAAATGGAGAATCAAATTATGATAATGATCAGAAGCCACTGCGATCAGAAGCTCCAAGCTAGCCTCTGGTGAATAGTAGCATCTAAAGCATCTCAGCCTCTGATTCTCTGAATAAGATTAATTGCCTCTGATATGCATACAAGTAGAAAAACCTTTTAAATTGCCTTTGACACGTGTCCGCTTACATGTCATGAATATGAAACGTCTTCTGACACATGGCTTGTAACTATTGGGTAAAAGCCCTTCAGATTATGATGATTTTACTTAGAAACTATACATCCGCCTCCTTTGTCTTTAAGTTTTATTTTGATCAAAATTTCATTTCACTCAAAACACACTACTTAATCAAACTCACACCTCTCTTTCTCTTTCCCCCCCTCTCTCACACACTTATTTCCAACACTTTTGTTTTCTCAAGCTTTCTCTGAAAACTACCTATCTCAAAAGAAACTCTAAGAAGCCCTAAAACCTCTTTCATGTGTTTTTTAACTGATAACAATGGGAGAAAAAAATATGATTGTTAATTGTTTTTACTCATATACGAGTATTTCCCATATATTTATTTTTCTTCAATATCTTTTCTTTCCCTTACCTTTTTGTTAATGACAAAAGGGGGAGAGATAGAGAGTATTTAGGCACCTGAATTCGATTATTATTCGTAGTGCTGCTTAATTTATGAAGATTAACATTATTATGCTTTTAAAGGAATTTAGTTAACCTGAATAAGACTTAGGGGGAATTTACAAACCTCACCATCTGGACTATCGGACTCAGGGGGAGCTTACAGACCTCAGACCTTGAAGTTAACATGCTAATTAAATTATCAACCATTGTTCTTAAATATGTTTGTCATCATAAAAAGGGAGAGATTGTTAGAACAAGAATGGTAAATACCATATCCCTTGGATTTTGATGATAACAAAGTATTTAAAAAAAATCGGGGGTTCTAAACATTTGTCAAGTATGCAGGATTATAAGTCTAAGAACAAATAAAGAAAAGGTTGAGGATTTTGCATCTGAAGATCAGACTCTGGCTCTGAAGATCACTTATGAAGACTCTGGCTCTGATGACAGATCAAATCTATGAAGAACTCAATTTTGAATAAAGTTAGCCTCGGGCGACCCATACTTTGAAGCTTTAGAAGCTAAGATCTAAACTCTGAAGTGATTATCTTATGAAGAACAAAGTATGAAGAAAGTCAACCTCTGAAGTATAGTCTCTTTAATCGAGGCAACTCTGAAAAACTCGGAGATATTTTATTCACATGAAGACTTCAAGAAAAATTTATTTTTGGGTGTTTGAGCTTTAATGGATAATTTATATTGTAAAAAGGTGCATTCTTGACGTGTCTAATTAAGTACAAATCTAGCTCGACCTTTTGGTGATCTTCAATGTCTTTTTCTTCCTCTCTATATCAGGATTATAAGGTCTAAAGAAGAAGACTAATACACTACCACACAAGACTCCCAACCTTGACATTTCAAATAGAAGTTACTTTATCAAATTTGCTAGACTTAGAACCTCTTGACACATGTATATTTTGGAAGTTCTTATGTCTTAGAGTATTTCTAAGTTCTATTCTATATACACCTCTTATTATATTTCAATCGTAGCTGTTACATAAATCTCTTAACAACTTGTTATTGAGTCAGAAGTGTCTTGCTTTAATGGTTGAGCATTTGAAGTCTCTTGCTTATGTGCTTGAGTATTTAAATGTCTTAGTTGTGGATTTGATTAGTGAAAGTCTTTTGCTTATGTTCTTGAGCATTGTCTCTTACTTGTGGGTTTGAGCATTGTAAGTCTCTTACTTGGTGCTTGATAATTTGTAATCAGTTTGGCTATAATGGAAATCCCTTGGAAATGCATGAGGACTAGACTACTCCCAAGTTGTGTGGGGAACTAGAATAACTGCTTGTATCTTTGCTTTTACTTTCCTTGCTTCTGCACTTAATATTTAATTATTGTAAACTCTGATACTCTAAGTTCGATTTTTGATTCATAATCTGAAAAGGACCTTTGGAAATAAACCAAGGTTTCTGAAGTCAGACTCTGAACAAAGTGTACAGAATCTGATTAAGAACCCTTAGAAGAAAAAGTTGAATTTTTTTAAAGGAGTCAAGGTCAAAACAATTAAATATCCTTCTTGTCTTTTCTCACCTTTATTGGGTCTGCATGTTTAGCACTCAAACGACTAAGCTAATTCAAGATTCAAGACAAGTAAAGTTAAATTGGATATCAAAGTTTTTGTACCTTATCATAACTTTTTATGTATGTTAGGTAAAGTGGAACGGGCTTTAAATGGATTGGGTCGTGGCCGTTTGGGCCATGTGTCTGGTCCAAAATGTTAGACGATGGCGCGGATCTAGAAGGGGGGTTGAATATATCCCTTTTAAAATATTTTAACTTAAAAAAATAATTGATGGAAGTTCCAAAAAAAAATCACGTCTAAATTATAAGTCACCGGTGATCGAATATGCGTTATCAAACCAAATGGAACAATGAAGATGAATTAACTAATCAATACCAAGCAAATTAATCACTTAAATTTGATACAATTGATTAACCTACTACCAACAATGTATAGAGAGAAGAAATGATCACAACAAACAAGAAATAATTTGTTTTGAATTTTATCGAACACTTGGTGTGCACACCACACTTAGTGTGTTTTGTCAAATAGTGTAGTGCAAATTTTTTCTAAATTTGCTATGTAATTTTGATAGCAACAATTTCACAAACACTTGGTGTGCACTAAACTATGCAAATTTTTTTCTTCAAAACACAACTATATCAACTTGTGTAGAAAATTTACCGAAAGAAAAATGCAAAAGACACGTGAATTTGTTTAGGCAGTTCCCTTACCGTTCTCCCTAAGGGTACCTCTGCCCCCAATTCAAAAATCGAATTGGAACTTTTTATTAAAATTGCAATGTTTATACAAATAGAAAATAGGAACGACAAACCAATCCTAATTGTAGTTCTAGCTATGTTTCTCTTTGCCCCTTGATTCTAGTTGAATCAAGTTCTTCGCGTGTGTCGAACAAACCTCTGATTAATTGCTCTCTTCTTACGAGGATCCACGATTCTCCAAACTTCGAGCACAATCGATTTGATTCGATACTTATGAATCCACGCCGTTCTTCATAATCCTCCGGTTACCGTGATATGGTCGAACAATCACCTTGATCTTCAAACCTCTTTACTCAACTGAATCTACGAACAAAGGATATGTGCAAAACCCCAAATCGCAATGATCTTGGAGGATAGACCCTCAAGGTTTATTCAAGAAAACCCACAGATATCTCAACTAAAACTGAAATCACAATTCCACCTTTTGAATGTTATCGCCTTGAATCTTGCACTTTGATCAACAAAAATGATTGTGTGTAGTTGTTAATGAATGCTATAGAAGGAGAAGATGATGAGAGCATTTGTGTATATCTTTCACTTTTCATGTTTGTTGGCCAAATAAAATATGCAGCTATTTATACTAGTGGGCATAAATAATGGAAAGACTTAAAATAAGTAAGGGAGAGAAAAATATGTGATTGTCTCCTAACTCAAGGATTGTGTCGACCTAAAGGACCATTTGCGTCGACCTGTTGAAAGTTTTGAGTCGACCTGAAATACGCCCTTAGTCAGCCTGTTGGGACCCGTGAGTTACAAAGATTTCTGGCCTTTATTTGAGTCGACCTAAATCATCAAATGAGTCGACTCAAATTTTCTTAACTGAATGAGTCGACCTGTTCAAATTGATGAGTCGACGCATTCTCTTTGAATCATCAGAAAATCACTTCGTTGATGTTCTGTCATGCCAGCATCTTGTGATCTAGTGTGCCTTCCTGAAACATATTAATTTTGACATCATTAAAACCCTCAATACTCTCACACAAAATAGTCCCAAAGCTTCAAACTAAGATTTTATCACGGGCTGATGATGAACCTTTGAGAGCTTTTAACAATGGTACGAGCTTTAACCGAAACTTAATTTTATCACGACATAACCAAAAACCTATGATATTTTACCATCTGGTTGATCTTGAACCTTTTAAAGTTTTTGAGCATGCTGGACTTTTGAACCTATCTACAGACTTGATCATACAACCCTCAAACCAAAGTTTTTTTTACAGGTTTAACTTTGAAACCAAACAAATTATCCCTAACTGGATGAAATGTTCAACCAAGATAAAAACAAATACTTTCTTTGTGAACCTACAAAAATACCCTTCCATGATTACAACTTTCTCACTTGAAAAATGAATTTATTGAAAGTTTTATTACTAAACTTTTAGTGAGAGAAAGTAAACAAAAAGAAGTTTTAGAGAGAGAGAGGTGAGAAATGAAATCGTGTTTTCTTTATGTGGAAATATGTGGGAAAACACCTATATTTATAGGCTAGAGGTTGGAATGAAAAATGAATTAATTTTATGGCCAATAATGATAAGCCAATCGATTCGCACAAAACTCAGATGGATTATTAGGCCTAAGTTAATCAATTAATGAGTTCAAAAAGGAAAGAAAAATATTTAGCCATTACCATTCATTAAGGTATTGTCTTAATCAATTAGGGCACATTTTGAATTGATCCAATCGATTTTCATAAGGTGTCAATCGACTGGCAAGATCAAAAACTTGCCCATATCTTTTCTAATAGTTCCTAACCTATCTGACACAACTTCAAGGCAATTTTAGAAATATTTTCTTGATAAAAATGAGTTTGAAAACTTGTTCGTGTGTGTGTGATTAGTCATGCACTTTACGAGAATGCTCTTATGCTTTTACCATATATTCAATTAGACGTATCGAGACAGACTTTCATATACTTCAAAACTTGTCAGATTTTTCATTCTTATAGACACTAAAATCTCCATTTTATTTTTTGTCATTTACTTTTATGCATCACAACAAATACACAACCCTTCTCTACTTAATATTTTAAAAACGGTTGAACGATATTTGAAAAATCCAGTCTCTGCGAATACGATAATCATAAAACTTACTTTTTCTCTGCAGCGAACAACATCAGAGTGCACTTTTATGATCATATGGTCATTATAAAGGAGGAGGATTCTTGTGACGTCTCTTCGAGAGAAGAAGATTTCAGGATCTAGATCATCCTCCAAGTTTTCCTTAAACTTAGTGATCGAGTCTTCTACTGCCATAACTTGGCGATCATATCTCATGTGGGAGGAGCTAGATTCATATGCTCCGAAGAACCCTAAAGCTATAATGTTTAAAGTGTGGTAGGTTATTGTTTCCTCCTTTATTCTCTCAGGTTCCTTGCATTTCATGGACCCGAGGCTTCTCGGAAGATCTCGCATTTGAGTTTTAGAACTGCATCTAGTATGCTAAGAGCCTACTCTAATGTATTTTTTAGAAGACTCTCCTGGATAAGCCACTCAATCTCTCTTTTAAGCTGGTAGTAGTCATTAGTGTAATGACCATTTACCTTTGTGGTACTTGCACTATCTGCCGAGTTTGGACCTCACTGTATCCGACTTATAGGGTTAGAGGAGGCGGCATATCATGAGTGTAAAAAATTTCACACTGAAATTTCTCCAAACGGGTGTTAAGGGCGCGAAGTTGTCATTTTCCCTCCCACATCTCTTGAAAGTCGCATTATATCTGACAAGTGAGGTATAATGACTCTTGCGCTACTGCTGCCATGACTCGGATACACCAAAGGTATGCTCCTTGAAATCTCTTTCCTTTTTCTCATAATTGCTCTCTTCAACTTTGATGTAACATTCAACATGTGTCCTAATTTCATTCATGGAGGCAATCGATTTCAGGGCGAGAGATTTGTTGAAATGTTTGACTCTCAAATCATTATGGAATAATCCCGCAAACATCTTCTAGTTTAGGTGAATTATCATGATGGTCATGTCATTAAAACAAACTAGGTATTCCCTCAATAACTTAGTGTCCCTGACGAACATTGAAGAAACTAATGATAGACATAAAAGTAGACATAGAAACATAAATATTATTTCTTGAAACTCATATGTTGAGAAACTAATTAAGATATAAAATAACATTAATCACAAATCTTACAATTAATAAATAACAAACTCAAATGACATAAATTCACACTTATATTAAAAAAAGGACAAAATACCCTTTTTGGTCCCTTAACTATACCCTTGAATTCAGATTGATCCCTTAACTATACCCTTGGTTCAGATTGACCCCTTAATTTATTTTTTGTCAGATTGGTTCCTTAACTCTTTAAACGTGACATGTTAGTCCTTTTTGTCTAATTAGAGACGGAAAAATTAAAAAATTTGTCGCTAAATTTGTCGTTAATTAGACAAAAAAATACTAATATAACACATTTTAATTATTAAGGGACCAACCTGACACGAAAAAAATTAATGAACCAAGTTTCATCGTGTTATTCATTCTTTAGTCAACAATATCATCTTTCTCATTTGATCTTTTTTCATCAACACGAATCTCCATTATTTTACATATATAGATTTTTATCCAATTCAACAAATCTTCACCGATTCTGATTATCAAAAGACAAATATATGACATCAACATGAAAAATATTTTAAAGACTATTGATATCACCGATATATTTATTCGACCCCTCGTTAATAAGTAAATTTTATATTATGAAAAAGAAAACTCTCTAATTCATGGTAAGGAAAAGTCCTTCCTCCTTTATTTTTTCGAAAACCCTCCCTTATATCCTTGTAAACTTTGGAACATACTCTCACATTTGCCTTACATCGGTATCCATGTTAAAATTGTGTCAATCTCCACCTTTTTGTGTTGAAAAATAACTTAATTTCTTCCCTTCCACATCGACTAAATACAAGTCATCCATTCACGTGACAATTTCATACACTTTGTCTAGTAAACAAGGACATTCATATTCAAAAGTTTATGTAACTAGCAATTTTTCTAGTCACAACAATTTGAAACCAGATTAAAATAATACTACTCCCTAGCTTATTTTTATTTTTATAAGACAAAATATAATCCTCATTTTCAAAAATTAGTTATTCAATCTTATAACGATGAGTAATAGAATGTCCGTGTCTGACTAATTCAACACAAGAATTATTAATACTAGTGGAATTATTAACTAATTAAAGAAGAAGTTAAAATAAAACTCCACCAAGAGTATCATGATTAAAGTGTTAAGTAGACTCCTCTCATTACCTAAAGAGTGTCATTATATCCAATCCAAAATCCAACACCAAATGATTTCCTCAAATCTACAAATATTCAATTCCTGCAAAACTCACATGCATAATTGATTAACTCTACATACACCCAAAAAAAACTTGTGTGATCTAAACTCAACCTAGCTACTAGTACTAGTATTTTTAACCTTTACTTGTAAATAGATGCTGTTTTATTTACAACCCTGCAATCATTTCCTTTTTCTCAAACACACTTACTTGTTGTCCAATTCCAAAGATCTTGAAACATGTTTTCTCTGATCTCATTTCAGAGTCCACGTCAGCACCAAGGTTCAAAAAATTTCTATGATAGTGTAAAAGTAAAAAAGAATCATTCGTCGTGCAGTGTGTGTGAGATCACACATACACACTCAATCACTCCTTTCAATTCCAGCTCCCAACCCAATTAGATTAGGTCCCATTTCTGATATCTTCCCAAACCCAAACATGCTAAATTCCAATTTCCCTTTTTGTCCTTTTCTTTCTCCTCTTTGCTCTGCTGTTTTCCTTTCTACTTACTTGCCCCACCCACTCACTCTCTTCCATTCAATTACACCAATATATTTATTCTTATATAAACAATCTGTCCACAACTATAAATATTAATCACTCACACATATTTGAAAAGAGTTATAATAAACCATAAAATTCTCCTTCATGAAAAATACGAGGATATATCATATTTGTATGCTTAAAGATGATTTTAAATATAATAAATCCTCTAATTAAAATGGAAGAGATCCATTACAATTTTATATCGAGGCGTTGTTAGAACAATCGTTATACATAAAATTAAGGATGACAAACAAATATATTCATTGCATTCTCGAAAAAAAAACAAATAGATATATTCACTACATTCTCGAGAAAAAAATAGGCGGAACAAATATAGGTGAAATTGCATGTCTACAAATTAAAGGCTATAATATTAATTCATCAGAATCTAACTAGAAAGATTAATTTTTCAAATTGAAAAAAACTATAATAAATGATAAATTTCTCTTTCACAAGGAATATGAGAATGTAACACACTTGCATGTCTAGAGATGAATTCAAATATAAAACTTTAATTAAAATGGAAGAGTTCCATTACAAATTTACAATTTTATATCGTGGTGTTGTTAGAACAATTTAACATTATATTATACATAAGGGGTGACTAACGGAAATATTAACTGCATTCTATAAAAAATAAATAGACACAACATATATAATTAAGGAAATAATTTCTATACCTATCATAAAAAGTTAGATAATGTATATTTTTCCAATAAAATAATATTTATTTTACTGTATTTATTTATTTACTTACTGAATAGTTCATATTTTGTAGATTTTCAATACAATCTAATACAAATTACTTTATAAATAATTCTATCAATTTTTTTTGAGATTAGTAGATAAAAATTCACTTATAATTAAGATGGTAAATCTGCTACAACTTTGATCTGTCTTGTGAAAATATAAAACCAAGGTGAGGGCATTCAGGCTTTACACACTCTATAAATTTTAAAATTATAAAAATAAATAAATTAATGTTTACTTGGGTTAATAGAATGGGACTGAGTAGAGAAAAAAAAAGATACAGACCTAAAAACTTAAACTACTCCGAATTTAATACTGTATGAAGAAAACACACTTACTAGACAATGGAACCCATTTTGTTACCCCAATTTAAAACATATAAAACCCTCTTTTTGTCATTTTCTTTATTCTCCAATCTCCACTATACCCCCACCTAAAGTCTCTCTATAAATACATCTTCACCCTCTCATTAAATATTACATTACACTCTCTCATTTTCCTCATTTATTACACAAATTTAACTACCCATATTTTTCCCCTTCATTTCGTAAGAATGAAAGAATATTGGACTTCTCTCGCATCAATTCTCGGCGTATTCGCTTTCTGTCAAACAATTCTCCAAGCCGTTTTCCCACCCGAGCTTCGTTTCGCTTCCGCGAAGCTCTTCAACAAATTCTTCAACTGTTTCTCATCTTACTGCTACTTCGAAATCACCGAAATCGACGGCGTTAACACCAACGAACTCTACAACGCCGTCCAGCTTTACCTAAGCTCCTCCGTCTCAATCACCGGCAACCGTTTAAGCCTAACACGCGCCGTTAACTCAAGCGCTTTCACCTTCGGTCTCGCCAACAATGACAGCATCGCCGATATCTTCAACGGCGTTAACGTCGTTTGGGAACACGTCGTCACTCAGAGAAACTCTCAGACATTCTCATGGCGTCCGTTACCAGACGAAAAACGCGGGTTCACTCTTCGGATTAAGAAGAAAGATAAGAACTTAATTTTGAATACCTATTTGGATTACATTATGGAGAAAGCCAGTGATATTCGGAGAAAAAATCAGGATCGTTTGTTGTATACAAATTCTCGGGGTGGATCGTTGGATTCTAGAGGTCATCCATGGGAATCGGTTCCGTTTAAACACCCAAGCACGTTTGATACATTAGCAATGGATCCTGAGAAGAAGATAGAGATCATGAATGATTTGCAGGATTTTGCTAATGGACAAGGCTTTTATCATAAAACTGGTAGAGCTTGGAAGAGAGGTTATCTTCTTTATGGGCCACCAGGAACTGGAAAATCTTCTATGATTGCTGCTATGGCTAATTTTCTTGGTTATGATATTTATGACTTGGAGTTAACTGAAGTCCATAATAATTCTGAACTTAGAAAGCTTCTTATGAAGACTAGTTCTAAATCTATTATTGTTATTGAGGATATAGATTGTTCTATTAACCTCACTAACAGAAAAAACAATAAAAATAATGGTTCTGGATTGGGTTCTGGTTCGGGTTTGGGTTGTTCTAGGAGTTATTATGAGTCTGGGGTTGGTGAAATTAGAGGTGGTGTTGGTGAAGAGAATGTGAATTCAATAACGCTTTCTGGGTTGTTGAATTTTACGGATGGGTTATGGTCATGCTGTGGGAGTGAGAGGATTTTTGTGTTTACTACAAACCACATTGAGAAGCTTGATCCTGCTTTGTTGAGAAGTGGGAGAATGGATATGCATATTTTCATGAGTTATTGTTCTATGCAAGCTTTGAAGATTTTGTTGAAGAATTACTTGGGGTGTGAGGAGGGTGTTGATTTGGGTGAGTCTGTTTTGAAGGAGTTGGAAGAGGTTATTGGATTGGCGAGGATGACACCTGCGGATATAAGTGAGGTTTTGATCAAGAATCGGAGGAAGAAGGAGAAAGCTGTGGATGAGTTGTTGCAGATTTTGAAGGTGAGAGCAGAGAAGAATAAAGAAATTGGTGAAGGAGATGAAGATGATGAAGAGGAAGAAGAAGAACAAGAGAAAAGGGCACTTGATAGTGATAGTCCAAAACAAGAATCTGAGATTGAAGATGATTGCAAAGAAGGTTCAGAGGAAGAAGAGAAAATTAAGTGATTATTATATGAATGATAAAAGATGTAATAGTAACTGTTAGATACTTGTGTTTTATTTTTGTTTATGTTTGTTAATTTTGAATGATTATGATGATTAAATTAAGGAAAGTTAGTGTAATTTGCAACTAAGGACTGTTTGGATGAAGATTTGTTGTGAGGACAGTGAGGTTAGGACTTTACAACCTGACTTAGTTGGGAAGACAGCTGGGAGGTTGGTAAACACCTGGGGTGCACATGGAGTGGAAAAGGCTAGAAGTTTGATAGGACTTGTAGGGAATATGAGAATTATGTAGGGTAGCATGTTGCCTAATAATGGAAATTTTAAATTGAATTATATAAATGAGGTTAGGGTAAGCTAAGCTATTTAAATTACTCATAAATGTTATATGAAATATTCATAATTTATTTTTCAAAGTTAAGAATTTATCGATCTTCAATTCTTTAGTGAAAAATGTTAGATAACCATACGTCATTCGAGTAATATTTCACTTTATGTTCATCTTGATTTATCTTATTTATTAAGAAATGAAATATAGTTTTGTTGTGCTCGTTTCTTCTATGTAAAATTGAATTCTTTGCCAGATTTATGGTTGATTTTTTGTCGATATGTAACACTAGATGTTTTTTCACTTCGACCTCCATTCTTCTGGTACACATCTGATCCAAATAGCTTGACATGCAATATAAGATCCTACTATATATTGATTATCACATGATGATAATGTAACCATAAGAGGCTTTCTCGAGCTCCATGAGATTGAGGCACAAATACTTGAAAGAAATAATCAGATGTTCTTTTTCGATCTTCCTTGTCTCCACACCAATCAGTATATGAATAATAAGTAATCTCAACATGTTTGCTTTCAGAATCTCATGGAAATAGATGTATCTTGATTTAACCTTTCCACTTCTCGCACATAAAATGAAATGAGCTCGCTAAGAGACCTTTTCTCCTTTTGATAATTATAAAATATCTTAAACTAATTGAATTGTGAAGGACGAGAAAGTAATATTAAATGAATGAGAAAGTCTTCCAGCAACTCAAACTTTAAGTTTGAAACAACTTTTGACATGCCCATGATGTATTCCCTTATATTTCCTTTTCCTTGATAATTCATGGAAATTAAACTCTATAGTACTTGTTTCCACCTTATCACTTTTTTAAAAACATTTTTCAATGTTAGCAAAGAAATCTTTGGCATCAATTATCTTGGACGAGATGGTACCCCTATAGACCTCGGGAAGACACACTTAATGATTATGAGTCTTTGCTTCACTCTTAACGCAAAGTCAAGATCCATGCATCTAAAAAGAGTTTTCATGTTCTCTTTCCAGTCTTTGAAATTTGCGTCATTAAAGACCGAAATCGAATTTAGATTAGCCGATATCAAAATAATTGTAGCTGAAAATAGAACAAAATAAACATTTTAAATATATTCACATAAAAGAAAAAAATGAATCATCAATATGTTCAAATAATGACATAATTCATCTCAAGATACCTAGTGCACCATTAATATTGAGTCTTTGAACACTAATATTAACTGCTAGTGATACTCTTGTTGTAATGGTTAAACATTGATAATAAAATATGTCAACTAATAAACCCCTCTTTAAATTTATTTATCATTCACTTGTGAACCCTTATAATCATCACATGTTTATCATCACAGGTGTGTATGAAATCTGACCAAACATTAACTGTTCTTATAGTCAATTGATACTCGCATGGATAAACACACACACACACACAAGAAAGACATTTAACATTTCTTATAAGAAATATTCCAAAAATAGATCACTTTGGTAACATTTTATTTTAATTGATTCACTTAAAATGTTAAACTTTGTATACAATTATAAACTATAGCCAAAACTTGAACAAAATTGTACCGAAGTTAATGGATGAAACAACTAAGAGGCACGACCATGCAAATAAGTACAACATGTCTGTGTTCCAATTTGTGTCTGCTTTGTTATGTGAAGCACAACAAAATATAAAATTTTGAATTTTACAACAAAAATAAAAAAGTCCAAAAAGATAAAAATAAAATTCCAAAAAAGAATGACATGGAAATAGTCTGGGTTACGGCCTGGGCGTCACAAGACGTGACAGTCGTCACCCGCTAAGGACCAACATGGAATGTTCGTCATCAGACGATGATGTTCATAATCTAAAAAGGGGTACCTGGCAGCCATCACTAACACTTGTCAACAAGAATCGCGCCATCAGCCACTCCCTGACTGCGATTTTTAAGGATAATAACGAAAAATCCTAAAAAGTTTCAAAATTGTATGATTTGATTCAGCATCCAACACAAATTTCATGAAGACAACATCAAATAATACAAAAAACATGAATTACAACATATAAACATTAATTTTCACACAAATTGGAAGATCAAAGTAAATCTCAATTTTAGAACCCTTATTTAAAAAAAAATCCAAAAAAATATCAAATCATATACGAGTGGCTCTGATACTACTTGTTAGATTTGTTTAATATTTGATCTATATCTACTCATATAGAAATCAAGAACTTAAATCCCTATGAACCCATACCCTATCCTGAATTCAATTAAAGAATGAAAGCGGAAGTGTACTTGAGTTTGTCATTGAGATCGCTGAAGGTTTGCGGGTATGTGATATTCCAATTGTGTATAGTTTCTTAGAGTTTCTTGATTATCTTTTGATGGGTATGAAGAGAGAAGTATGATAAACCATGTAACTCGTTCTCTCTACAAATGAGAGCCATAAGCCATATAAATAACCGTAACTTTCTTAGGTTCATTTCTTAATTTTCAATATTCTAATTTAACCTCTCATCAAATTAGGATATCGACTTATGACCTCTACACAATAAGCTTTCATGACCTATATGTTTTTAGCCATAGACTTAATATTAATTAGGTCACTTTAGTTTTGAATAATTAAATAATGACAGTAACACATGTAATATTACATTTGTGACCCAAAATTATAACAATTTCATCCATATACACTTGTACTGTCGTTGACACTTTTTTTTAACGAAACGTGTCTTCTATCCCTCACTATGTGGGAAGGACTTTCGATACAAAGAAATTTGTCTCTCACCTGAATCAAGGGTTTCAGACACCATAGTTAGATCATCAAATCTGAGGGGTTATCATAAATGAACATCTTTACATTTATTGGAGCATTTCTTTATGAGCAACATATTTTATGAAAGATACATCACATATTTACCAAAAATTTTAAGGTGATAAATATATATATGTTCTCTTACTTATAAAAATATTCAATTCCTACTTTCTAATCAATATGAAACTTTCACCTAACACTTAATTTTCAACTCACTTTTAACTCACATTTATTTTTCTCTAGAGAATGTAAATTTTTTTCAAATATTTCTACCAAATTTATGCGTGTGACTAGATTTTATCTGATGTTGGATCAATTTTACAAATTTTCAAATCTAATATACGAGAAACCATAAAATATTCGGTTATAACAGTTGTACCATAGAAAAAACAAAAACAGTTACAAAAATATAAAAATTGAATAATATGATGTAATGTATATACATTTGGAACTCATTTAGATATCTAAATAGTTAGTTGCTTTGTGGATGATGATGCTCTTATATTTTGTGAATTGCTGTACTGACTCATACTTGCAATTGTTTGATTATGTAAGAAATAGTTACATGTGTTAGATACATGGAAACGGTTTTTCTGTAACAATAATTATTATATTTATTATAAGTTCGTCATCTATGGTAACTGATGTAATAATGCAATTATCATAAGTTAATTTAATTTTAAATAAAAATTACTGTCTAAACGGATAGGATTATAGGGTGTTTTGGGAACTATGTGGAAACAAGTAAAGAGGACTAAGATTTTTTGTTAGAAAATAAAGGCTCAAAAGTAACTAAAAAGTGTTATCATACATATTAAGAAAAAGTTGACAATATTTTGATGTTGATTTTGATTTTGATGTCGAGTTGCAAAGGCTATAAGGTTGACAAGCTAAGAATAGTGCTATTGCTATGTACTTTTTTAAAGAAAAAAAAGTGAATGTATCCCAAAATAAATAAATAAAAAAGTCGAGGGGAAAGTGACTACCAACCAAGCATTTTTAATTTTTTAACACCAAATGAAATGAAGCTTCAATTATTTTTGACAAGATAAACAAGCCTCAATTCAAAACAATCTATATATTTTTGTATCGATTTGAATATCAAAATTCTATTAAAATCGAAGCAATCGATCCGCAAACACCCCTACTTAACTAACTAGCGACTGAAATGAACAAAGTAATTTTCTAATAAAGTGTCAAACAAAACTTAAACTTGATAAGTGGATGAGAAGGAACTTTTAGCAGCACAAGAAAAAGAAAAGAAAGCTTTTAAAGCATAAAGTCTACGGTGTATGGCGTGACGAATATTATTTGTTTCAACCTTACACATTATTTCATATCCGTTAGTTTCTAAGAAGGATATTAATAATTGACCACTTAAAAGAAAATTAACAAGAACAATTCAAAACTGAAGGCTATTAATTCTCACTTTTTTTTAATTATTAAAATCTCATTTCCACACGCCAAATTGCTCATGGCCGTAAACTTGTTTCTCTTCATTTTAAGTTGCTTTTACTTTTTCAGTTTTTAAATACAAATGTAGTACTAGTTTGAATTGAATAACTTAAATGCTCCATATAAGATAAGCATCATTGACATTTTATTTCTTTATGTTCATGCAACCTTAATACTATTGCTTTTTCTTTTTTTAAATAAATATGATCAATTAGAGTCTGCAAATTTCAAGAGTGTTATAATGTTATAGATTATTCCAGAGTATTTGATTGAGATAGTATTTTTTTTTAAATTTAATTAAAAAATTTGAATTTAAATTTTATTTTAAACAAATAGCAGTGTTAATTTAAAACAGTATTCTTCCTAAATCGAAAGATTCAAATATTATTTGACAATATATTATTTATAGTTGCACGAAAAAAATATTTGATTTATAAAAAAAATAATGTTATAAGATTGAACTTTATCATGAGACTTTGAACCCTAAAATTTAGGGTTTGTGTGAATTTTTTATAATTATTAGTTGTTACCCAATCAAGTAATTTTGTTGAGTTAGAAAAAAACCAAAAACATATCACATCCATTTTATTTGGTTTTGGTAGGGCAGCTAATTTGCCTCAACGGGGAACCATTAGAATAAAAATCTTTGCATTGATTTCCAGGCAACAAGATACACATTTTTAACACATTTTTATTTATTATTCTTCCCATTTCTTTTTTAATTTTAATTATTTATTTATTGTTTTTAAAATTGTTTGTAATTATTTATTATAAATTAATCATTATGTAAAAACAACTTTAAAAAACAATTAAAATTTTCGAGTCTAATATGAATTTGTTGGAACTCATATATATATATATATATATATATATATATATATATATATATATATATATATATATATATATATATATATATATATATATATATATATATATATATATATATAACAAGTTAATAAAAATGTTGGAAAAATATGTTAAAGGAGTATTTTCCTTTTCTATGGATTTATATAAATTTAGATATTTCATGTTGAATGGTTCATGGACATGGACTAATCTAGTAGTTTTGAGGTCGGCAAATATATATTTATTTGCAAATGTCTTTTCGAAAAATATATTTAAGAAAATCTATAAAGTATCATATTTTTATGTTGATTTTTTTTTTAGTGTTATCAACTATTTAAACTTTACATTTTTATTAATTAAATAAAATTATTTAAATTTGAATTCAAATAAATCAAATTTATTATGATCCTAATTCAATTTTTTTATCCATATGTTTATTACCGTTTTTGATAGAATTTATTATAAAAAAATAATTATATTAATACTTAATGATAATAATCATCAACTATAACCATTAGAAAAAGGTGAATGTATGAATTAGTCAATTTGAATCATTATTAGAAAAACCACCTGTTCTTTTTAGTTTTATTTTACCCGGTGAGAAGTGTGAGTATTTGTTAACCATTCTTGAGCTTTCACACAATAGAATGAATCATAATTTAAATGTAGGCAAAAATATTGAGAAAACCAATCGTGGTTGTTATCGTAAAGAAAAGTCGATGTGATTCATTCTAGTTGTCCTTAATACCCTTACCCCCCTTTGTTTGAACATACTTTCGTTTGAAGAACATTGTCATTATGTATGGTGTGGTTTAAAGTTAAGGAGAGTTCTTGTGGTGTGAAAATAAATTAGTGTGGCAAAAACATGGTCTCTCTTTGAAAGAAAAAAAAATAGAAAAAAAGAGTGTTATTTGTTATGCTTTGTACTTAATTGTAAGTTGCTCAAAAAGAAATATAAAAGAAGCATGTGATTCTTATAAGAGAGGGCACCATGAAAAGAAAAGAAAAAGAAAGGAGAAAAGTGAATTGGATTGAAATTTGATTAAGTCGGCTTGTTTTTCAAAATTTCAAAATTTTATTGATAACCACTTTGAATCATTGGCTTATATATATATATATATATATATATATATATATATATATATATATATATATATATATATATATATATATATATATATATATATATATATATATATATATATATATATATATATATATATATATATATATATATATATATATATATATATATATATATATATATATCCCTTTCTTGTTTCCCTTTCCAAGTTACAACATTGAGAAGCCCTTATGAGATCTTTGTTTCCTTGATTTCCTAGTTGAATTTGATAGATGAATGCATGAGTTATTTTGGATGCTGACACTATTACTTATGAGAGTGTTTTGTCTCTTGTAGATATTGATCATGACTCATTTGAGTAAAGTAGGTGATTCCCGTTTGAATATTTGATTGCTTGTGATAAGTTGATTGTTATTTTTGTTTAGAAGTTAGTTCATAATCATGTTTAGATTTTGTTTGAAGCTGAGCAATACTTGTTGCGCATCGATTAAGTTTGAACCATCAATTTTTATGTGTTGTCTTTATCCGATCTTTTGATTGTTTCTATTTGATCTTAACTTTGTTTGAGGACAAACAAAGAAGCAAGTTGGGGAGAGTTGATAAGTGCTAAATTGTGTTAATATGTAGTTTAGTTTTTGACATTTTTCATGATTTTAAATTGTTATCCGATGCTTTTCCCCGTTGTTTCCGGTAAATATTCGTAGTATACTTTAAAAGCGAATAGTATCACTTATTTAACTTTGGCTTTTATATTTATAGGTTTTGAATACTTTTGAAGAAAGTCCGTTTTTGAAGCTCGCTACTAGCTCGCTTAGCGAGCTCCTAGCGACCAACAACTGCATAATACAGAGAGTTGCTCGCTTAGCGAGTTAAGACGGTTTGATCAATAAATGATAGCTCGCTTAGCGAACTCTGCGTATTTCACCCCCCTATATAATGGGTTGAACAATAATATTTGTGGACATAACATATTTTCTTAGACCCAAAACTGAATATATTTCCTTGTTTTCGAAGATTCGACGCATCAATAGTCGGGAGATCATCTTTGATGCTTTGTCTTCTTCATCTATTTCTTATAATGGAAGCTACCATTGTTATGGCTAGCTAAGCTCCTTTGGTGTCAAGATTAGAAGGTAGATAAGTTTTTCCTTTGTATATATAGCTGTTGATCATTGTGTATGAACTTGTGATGATAAATATATGGTGAAAAACTTTGTCTTTATGATATATTCCTTGTGTTGCTTCATGATTGAGAATGTGTTCCACACTTTATCTAGGATTTTCATCCATCAAAGAACATAGACTAGAGATAGTTATGAGACTTGATGATTCACTTTGTATTGATCTTGAATGTTGCCATTTTGATAGATTGAGTGAAAGATCATCAATGGAACAAAATGGTAAAACTCACAATTTGTGTTAGAAATAAACATTTTGAGATGATATTGTGATTATGTTTATCTTCTAAACGAGTTTAACCACTTGATCGATTCTATCCGTGTAAAATGGCTTGTCGAACCCTAATTTTGGCATGTGTTTTATAAACTTTCAAATCCCGATAATTTTTATCGTTAACTTTTTAATCTGTTATGCAAACGAAACAAAACGTTACTAAAAACCAAAACCCCATTTGTTACTATTAAGTCCGAAACTAGCGCGATTGTAGAAAGGCGGTGATATCACAAAGCAATCTATATGGAATGATAACAAAAACCCTACTCTATTTGTACTCCAACAACTCCCCAATAAATGTGAAAAGCTTAACACAATTCAGACACGTGACATTAGTGTTTAAGATCTCAAAAAATAGGTCATCATTACATACATTAAATGGAAGTAAGTGTGACCATTTGAAATTGATTAACATTCCCAACTAATATTTTGGTTAACCATGAGACATTTGGCAATGGGAGATGACTCACCCCCTATTAGGGGGCTTATGCAAATAAAATGAGGGACTCACCCCAAGCCGAGAGAATCAACTTCCATTAAAAATGTCAATTTCAACTGAGAAACTCACCCCCAACTAAGGGAATCGTCTCCCATTATAAAGGTCACCACATCTGAGGGACTTGTCTCCCATTAAAAAGGTCGTCTTCAGTTAATGGACTCGCCCCCAGCCAAGGGACTCCTCACCCATTAAAAAGGATGCCTTAACATTAGGAATTCGCTTCCCCCTATGAATGTGTCACACATCATACCACAAAAATGGAACCCGAAGGAAACCTCGAGCTTGAGGGACCGTGTAGTGTTATATTTGTGAGATTCCCAAATAAAGGCAACACAGAAGTCTATACCTAGTGTAACATCGCTCTGGCAACATCTTCACAAAACCCGGGGGTTCGCCCTTGGGGGTAGGTGACATGTATAATACCATTATCCTCACATTAATCATATGAGAATATAAGAAAATGTCATACCACGACTCCTTACAAGGTAGTTAGTCAACAATCTTCCCTAGTCAACGAGGGACGATTACTGACTCTAAGAGTTTCCTAAATCCTAGGTCGAAATAACCCCTATATATACTTCTCCCTTAACGGGAGAGAGACAAATGATAATTGAGGAATAATACCAAAAGAACTACGCTGATATACATAGCATCTCATAAGTAGGTCCCCTAAAATCACAATACAATATTTCTTGTTGTCGTTGAGAAGCCTTAACCACCATTTAATTATTATAAACTTACTAAGGACTACGAGCATCCCCTACCCATGTAGTAATACCATACACACTTGTATTTTTAGACCAATACATAGATGTTTATAGACAAGATGCCAAAAGACGTCCGATCACATTGTGCATCTTGCTTCCTTTAGAAGAATTAATTTAGTGCACAATAATTTTGTGTGTTGGTTGTTTGCTTGTTTGATGTAATGATGTATAAAAATATGTATTTTGGTTTAGATGTAATAATACATATTTTTGATTCATAATAGTTGTCGATTTGATTTTGATTTACAAATGTATTCATTGATGTGTTCTGATTCACAATACTTTTTTATTTTATTTTGATGCACAAATATACTGTTTTAATTTGATTCACAAAATTCACAATTTTTTTTTTTTAATTTTGATTCATAAATATATTGGTTAAAATTGATTTTGATTCACACATATATTATTGTTGTGTTGAGACCATCGTAAAATAACACGTAATCGACGTGGAACCAACTACACAATAATTTTAAGTTTTTTTTGAATGTTTAATCGTAATATTATAATTATATTTATATATAAATTTTAAGTTTTAACATGTTTTTAAAGATTAAGATATTTAATATTTAATTTTAAAATTAATTTTATTATTATATTATATTATATTATTTCAATTATAATAAAATATTTAAAAGAATTATTTATTGATTTATAATTTTTTTAATAATAATTTTTATTTTTTATGATAACAAATAAGTAATTTTAGAATTTAATTAAATTTATTTATTATTATTTAGTTAAGTAATTAAATGATTTTATATTTTCTTTTCCAAGTTAATACATACCATCTTATTTGACGTGGGATTTTTTTAAATAAAATTTCACGTTACATCCATGTTGATATATTTTAAAAATAAATTAGAGTAGAAATATTTTTAGAAAAAGAAAGATGTTATTTAGTTAAAACTGGTTTATTATACTTATGTTTCCATTAAAATTTGTTTAAAATTAATTGTTATTCTGATTCTTTTAATATACTGATTATAATATTTTTTTAATGAATTTAATTGGTATCTTACTATTTAAAAACGGAAGACGGACAGAGAGGTGAGATTACGTAGGGCAAACGTTTTGTCTCTCTGCATTATCGTACACAGAGACCAATTCATTATTCATCCATCACGTTAACTACAGAAGATGGTTTGCATCATCATGAGTGATAATACTCGTAGTATTTTGTTTTTTCTACTATCCGTTGAAAATGGGTCTTATCACACATGTCTATACCTACTTCCCTACTTATGCATGCCTGGCTTGCTAGGTTAAGAAATATCTATGCACCATGATACCATGTGCTATCACCTAGGCGTACTACTCCTTTGTTTCACCCTATCCTCCTATATGAAGACCCAATGAAGACTCCAATGAAGAGCCAACCTTTAAATATTTAGACTTTTAAGTATCTTGAGAGGAGATTGATCCGTTAGTTAGATGAAGACATCGAAGACGATGAAAATAATTAGAAAAATTGAAAGACTAATTACCGTGTTCAACAATAATTGTGAACATCGTGTCTAGAGTCAGTTAAAACTGACGGTGATTGTCATGTTATGAATTATGGTGTATAGTTTAAATGATATTGTCTCGATGGTTGTACTCTCCTAGATTTATTATTGTGTTTAATCGTTTTATTTGTTTTTCTTATCGTTGTTTTAATTATTGTAACTAAAAATTGTAATCATTATGCAATGAACATTATTTTTAATATGAAGTGTAATAGTTACATAAAATAAGTTACATATAAATAAACATATAAAAAGTGGATACAGTAAGTATGTTGTAGAGTTTGCTCAAACATTCAGATAAGTTTTACGATTGTGTATGGACTAACTACATGAACTACATAATCTTACCAGTTTGTTCGTCATATTTATTTCAGTTCAAATACGCGTGTTATTAGGGGACCCTTTTTCTTTCTTCGAATATTTTCGTTGTGTCAATTTATGTCTCCTTTATAGGTAGGGCAATAATCCTTCATTGTTATCACCGGAAAACTATTGTTTTACACATTCCATATGCTTGTGACTATATAAACGACTGATACTAGGTTGGATGGGATCTTGCAAGCATGTGAACATGTCGGTATGACATAGGTGTAAGGCATACAAACATGTGAACATGAACTATGGAAAAACACCATGTCAGTTTGTCGTGAAATATCATATGATGTGTTATCTTCAAAACTAAATTGTCAATACTTTTATTTTTATATTATTATTTATTTAACTAACAATTTACATGGAGACTCTATATTAATATGGTAGATGTTGAACCAACGGATAATGCCATCTAGAATTCTATAAGAACTTTATTCGTGTTCATAGGTATGGAAATGCATCAAACATATAGGGTTAAACTCCGGTTTGACATTCAACTGGACATTATTTAAAGTCCACCGATATGCATATAGATGAATATCACAAAAGTCAAACTACATATCAATGGAAATACAAGAATTGAAAAGATAGTAATTGAAAATGGTGTCGTCAATGGAAGAACCATCACAATACTATTTTATAAGGCTAGACAATAACCATGGAAAATAAACCAAGTAACAAATATATGGCATGGTATGGATCCATTTCAAATATTTATCTATCTCAAAATAGATTACTATTTGATCTTAATGAACAACCGTCAACTTTAAACTTCCAATACAACCAATAATCCATACGCACATATATCCCAACACAACCACCTTACACCACCAATACCCAACAACCTATCTTCAACAACCAAAATCAATTGTTCTAAACACACAACTACAAAAACCAACAATTTTACCCTTACTCGCAAAAACAAACATCATGCACCACCCATTATAACTGATACTCATGCACACAACCTATCCATCAACAAAACAACAACTTCCAAACACTTGAATTACAAATCCCTTTTTATGCAACACAACCATTCACCTCGAATCCATCCAACAATCAAATTAGGGATGACAAAATGCGTCGCTAGCCACGCCTCATCCCACCCCGTCTTAAGCCCTCCAAAATAATGGCGGGGAGGACAAACTCGTCAAGTGGAAATGACATAAAAAGCTAACTCTTCCAACAAAGGTGGCGGGTGGCGGGCTTGCCCCCTACTTATTTATTTAATTATTTATTCATTTTGTAAAGATTAAGAAGCTTGTTTTTTATTTCAATTAGATTTTTCACTTGTATTTTAGAACAATTTTTATAAATAATTTTTTAACAAATTTTATTTCAAAAAATATTGCATATATTATCAAATAAATTTATATAATGATAGGTTTATGAGGGACAAGCAAAACAAATAGGCGCAACAGACTTTGACGGGGCGAGTTTTGACGAGGCGAGCTTTGGCAAGAGGTCTTTAGAGTGTCAGACTTTGGTGGGCTTACATAAAATCCTAATCCAACCCTCTATTTTCGGGTGAATGTACAAGCCAGCCTGATGGGTCACACTCCATTTTTCTATCCCTAAATCAAGCTGCTACTACCCATCTCTCGACATCTCAACCCAAAATATTACACAAATCAGTTTTCTATCCCTAAATCAAACTACTACTACCCATCCCTTGACACTTCAACCCAAAATATTACACAACCAAACATGAATTGAACATGAAACAAATTAAATTATGTTGCATGACACCCAATGACTCAACCTTCACTAATGTTGTTGAAGATTTCATGCATCCGAGAGATAATGTGAGGACTTCTACACGACCACTAAATAATATTGAGAATCAAATAGTATTTTGAAACACTAGACAACAGAAAACACATACTCAATGTAAAAGAGATGTTACTTTCGACTATCCGATCAACATAGCTATTTTTTTAAATGTAATTTTTGGAATGGTAGTATAATGAGAATAAAATCAGTTAATAGATATGCCTAAATGGTTGAGTCAGTCGGTTAAAGAAATAATGGGTCTGCACTCATTTACATCCACTAAAAATAAAGTGTCAAAGTATTAACCCTAACCCATCATCTCTTAAATCATAATCATAATCATACACGACACAAATATACAAATTTCTGAATAAGAATATTTGTTGCCATAAAGATATAAATGATTTGGCCTTTCTTTGCTAAATCAAAAGTGAAATGAATAAATATATAGAATGCTTTTGAGGATGGGGCAACAATTCTAACCTCACCACTAATCTATCTATATATATATATATATATATATATATATATATATATATATATATATATATATATATATATATATATATATATATATATATATATATATCGGAAAATAATAAATTCTCTAATGTCTCCATCTTAATTACTCCCTCCCTTATTATATAAGTAGTCTATTTAAAATAAAAAGTCTCTCAAAATAAATTTTTTATTTTCTATTTTCAATTCATCATTTTTAATTTTATTGACTAATTAATATGATTTTTATTATTTATAATATTTGATCAAAAAACTATTTTAATAAAAATATTATACTCTCTTTCATTTATTTTATTTTTAATCTATGTGAAATAGTCATTAAATCAACTTATTGTGATAGGAAGAAAATACCTATTACTAGTAAGTAGTACTACTAATCTTAATTAATGATATACTTTTTTCAACCTTGTCTTACGAGATTCCAACATCAATGAAATTATTAATTTGGATAAAAACACAAGTCAATCATTTCAATCGGCGGTTCCAAAAAAACGTAAGAACAAAAAGAAACTATTTCAGATCTGCAAAGGTTTTAAGGTGGGTGCTTCCCACCATATAACTCATTAGTACTATGTTTTTGTTGATTATCCTTATTTTTCTTTTATCGTTTTTTTTCTTCTTTTTGAGGATTTTGGTTTTATCCCCCATCTCCTTTGTACTTTTTTTTTTTAATATATTTTGAATCTCATTAAAAATTTAAAAGAAAAACTGCATAGCAAAGAGATTTTATGTCGATGCAAAATAATGCATGGTCAAAAAACAAGTGTACTTTAATTACTAGTACGATTATGAACTCATATGTTAAGTTAACTCACTTGAATAATTAATACTTCTAGTTTCAAAATCAAGTAGTTTTTCTTTTTAAAAATTGATTATAAAATGGAGATGTATTAATAGATACTCCATCCGTTTAAAAAATAATTATCATATTTAAAAAAATTATTCGTCTTAAAATATTTGTCACATGCAATTTTTATTTCATATTGTAGTATTATCTAATTAATAATATTAATTTATTGTTTTTTCACTTTGCATTAATGTTAATTCGAATATACCCATAATTGATAAACGATAATTTGATAAAATCGTTATTCTCTCTTTCATTCAGTTTTTTTTATTGAAACGAAAGTTATTCAGTAACAACCAATAGTTAACGAAGATACAAAGGAAGAATCCAAATTGGGAATAAAACCTAACCAAGACCTACAACCAACAACTTTGTCAATCCTAACCATATGTTGGGCATCAAAGTTTGATTCTCTCCTAAGAAACAATACATACACGACATCAAACTATTTCATTAACATATTACAATCCATGATTAAAGGTTCTAATACAGGTGAACTAACAATATGATTAACACAATCCACAACTCCTAGAGCATTCGATCGGACAATGGTCTTCTTAAGCTTTAAATCAATTTTCAGTTGAAGTCCCCAAGCAATAGCCATCACTTATGCAATACTAGAATCAAGAGAATTTTGCATTCTTCTACACGCGACCAAAGTTACCTGCAAGTCTTTGTCTTTGATAACACAACCTATAGCCATCACACCATCCATGAACCATACAAAATCAACCTAGATAATATAACAATCATGGGAATTAACAAGAGTCATCTAATGATCAATGACATTCTTCTTAACACACAGCTAGGGGTTGGATCGGTTAAGCTCCCTTACATGATCCATAACATTCATTGCCACCACCCGAAGTTCTACAACTTTGTTAGACAAATCGCAGACGTTCCAACTTTTCCAGATTTTCCACATAGTGGTGCAAACAAGTGAACACCCACAACAACCTTTAACTCAAGCTCCATCTCGAGCCACTTGAAAGGGTTAGAGTTTGAAGAAATACGAAACCCTAAAGGGGAAAAGAACTAAACTAACTTGGCATAATGTCAGTCCAGGAAAACATGTTGGATAGTTTCATGGTGCTCTTGACAGAAAGAACAAAAGGGATCAATTTCCATACCTTTCTTCCCCAAGTTGGTTTTAGTCGGGAGGATATTCTTACCAAATCGCGAGACAAAATTCCTGATGTGAGGATAAATATGCTTTCCAAATTTTCCTCTATAGAGATGCATTGTGCGATGTAGAGGGACCTTTCATTAAAACTTTATTTTGGCTCTTAGTAAGCGATATGCAGATCTCACATAATACTCACAATCTTTCTCCTATTGCCAAATTAACTCATCCAAAGGTTCAAACCAATCTTTCATCAAATTTATTTTCCAACGAGCCATATCAGTGTCAATTAATTCAGAAACTAAAACCACCTGATCAATGCCCCTACTTGCACTAATCACTTTGAAGTTAGCATTTTTTGGGAGCCAATTACAACCCGTACTTTTACTTTCCATCACCTATCCTTCGTTGGGAGCTAGCCATCACCACATCTTTGGCACAAAGGATGCTTTTCCAAACATAGAATGATGCATGCCCTTCCTTAGCTTCTTGGATTGAGCAACTCGGGAAATACTTGCTCTTAAGGACCTCTAAGAAAAAACAACTTTTACCAGTCAGGATTCTCCAAATATGTTTTCCAATTAGACTCAAATTGAAATAAAAAATCCCTCTAAAAACCATTCCCCAACGCCTTTAGCTACAACGAATTTCTCCCAACTAACCCAATGCAATTTCCTTTCACCTTCTTTATAACCCCACCATAATTTGGATATCATATTCTCTAGCTCCATACAAACTCTTTTCGATACCCTGAAACAACTCATAATATACGACGAAATTGCTTGAGTAACAACTCTAATGAGCACCTCTTTCCCAACCCGAGAGACGAAAATCCTTTCTTCCACCCTTTCAACTTCTTCCACACACGGTCAATTACGAGAGAAAAAACTTCCTTTTTGGATCTACCAAAGAGAACCGGGATACCCAAGCATCTCGAATGAGATTGAACAATATTTACTCCCGTCTTGTTACATATCATTTCTATGACAAGATCTGACACATTTCGATCGAAAAAGGCTTCATTAATTACATTTTCTTAATTTGTGTGAAAGTGTCAAGTATAACACTTATTTTGGGAGGGATGGAGTAATATGTTATTAATTATATATAACAAATTAATAAAAACAAAACCAAATGTTAAATTAGATTTTAGAAAAACAATACTCCCTTCGTCCCACAATAAGTGACCTATTTAGAACAAAAATATCCCAAAATGACTGATTAATTTCAATTTCTAATACACTTTTCCAATTATACCCTCTAATTAAGATTATTTTATCATTCTCAATACCTAATAAGAATACTTTAATAAAAATATCATTATTCTTTTTTCTTAATCTATATGAAATAGACAACAAAATTACTCATTATGGTACGAAGTGATTAACAATGAATTTCTAATACACTTTTCCAACTGAATTACATATGATTTGGATTTATAAGTATATATTCAATTTTATAAATTATACTTTGTACTATCATCATCATATTCAGTTTTATTAATTATCTTTTATATTAATTGAGAAAAGTGTTCTAAATACTACTCTTTTTTCTTTCTAATCAACAATTTATTTAATGAGATTAATTACTATATATAGTTAATGTAATTAATAAGATTAATTACTATAGGTAAAAAGTTTTATATTGTCAATTAATTATTATCAATTAATTAATGAGCAACATCCGTTTGTATTAGGTGATTAAAATAAAAATCAAACTCTTGTCAACATATAAGTTTATAATTAATTGATTGTGTAAATTTTTTTTACATTATAATATTTCAATTAAATTCTTGTTTAATTTATTTTTAATGTTAAGGTCAGATGTGGATCATTAACATCGTTAAAAATGTAATCATTAAACTTTTAAGAGCATTTTAAGAATAAAACACTCATAAAAAAACATTGAAGAATCAAATTTTTTTTTTGTTGGAAAAAATGATTTTAATATTTAATAAAAATCATGTTTTTGAAATCTATTTTGAGATCTAGTTAAAAAGTTATAAATATATTATATCAAGTGAGTTTTCAGAAAATACTATCTTTCCGTTGCTACATAATTATTTTAAAAAGAAAAACATGTGAAAAATAAGAGATTTAAAAAAAATTATATAAAAAAAAAACTTCTTTTAGTGCACGTGAAAATTAGGAAAATTAGGAGAGCATTTTTTAATCTAATATGCCCTATTTCTTATTCCAAATATTTATCTCGATATATTTATATTCATGCATTCAAAAAGTCAATAACACACATAACATCACACATCTTATTTTAGGTGAAAATGAGCATACAATGATCGATTGTCACAAGCTTTGTCTCATTCTTTAACTTTTTGTGAATGTGGTTACTTCAATTCTTAAACTCCATATTGGGTTTTTTCTCCATCTCCATGGTTGAATCAGACCCAATGATCATGTTCAGAAGATGAATTTGTAGATAACACATATACAAACAGATCATTAGCTCTTTGAGGTATCTTTGCAACAAGAGACCATACGTTTGTCATAGTGTGAGTTTGATTAATAGAAAAGAATCCAATGTTATGTCACCTGCTTGCATAAAAAAAGGATCCTAAGGTACATCAATACTATACATTTGTCACAGTGTGAGTTTGATTAATAGATTTACGGAGGAACCAAGTTTATGTCACCTACTTGCATCAAAGAGGAACCTAAGGTGCATTAGAGATACAATAGACCATGTAATACTCATGAGAACCCAACAAAACACAAGAATGAAAGCTAAGGTGTATAGTTATTTTGATTCAGATTAGAATGGTGATCAAGATAATAGAAAGATCATAGTTGGTTATTTATTCATGATTGGACCAACACCAATCTCATAGAGGTTAAAGAAGCAGGGAATTGTACATTTTTCTTCACGTGAGGAGGAGTATGTTGTAGTCTTATATGTTGTATGGTAAACACTATGGTTGGAGATACTATTTAAAGAGTTGAGTGTCAACAATTGTATGCAAATCAAGTTGCTTGTGGACAGTCAATCTGCAATTGATTTGGAAAACCATCCAATGAATAATGGTAGGAGCTAGCACACATAAATAATGTATTATTTCCTAAAGGACCAAGTTGGCAGAGAGAATTTGAGAATTAAGTAGTGCAAAATAGAGTTGTAATTGACAAACATCCTGAAAAAACTCTTGAAACATACAAGATTTGAATGTCTTAAAAGGGTTGACGGGAATGAGGAGTTTAGAGAATCTGAATTAAAAAGGGTATTAAAATTTAATTTATTTTCTAAATATGATTGTTGGTGATAGTCTAAAAGTGTTGCACTTAAAACTTGCAACACAAGAAAAGTCACATCTTGACAATTAATTTGTTAGTTCGTTTTAAGTTTCACAAACCACTTAAAAAGTATTTTCTCCTTGTACTTATATCAATTTCATTCTAATAACATCTATCTCAATTGTATTTAATTCTCTCTAAAATTTCTCAATTAGTAATTAATTTGAACAAGAAGTTACCCAACAATATGATATGGTACAATAGATATAGAATTTTTTTTTTTAAAGTTATTGTATCTTTAAATTAATGATTATTAATTTTTTCCAATAATTAGCAACCAAAAATAAAGAATGAATTGTTTAAGAGTTACATAATTTATTATTAATAAAAACAAAATATGTATATATTACGACATTGTTATAAACACTTGTTTTTGCATAGTGATCTTTGTTAATTTGCTGCAACTTTAAATAGCATAGAAGTTTTTGCATAAAGTTTTTTGTTTTCACCATTTTCACGATGTTGTCGTCGGTGAAACCACCAGATGGAGGTGTATTTAAATCTCTTAGATCATCATTTTGGAATATTCTTACTGAAGGCCTAAAAGTCATTATTGTGAAGTAGAGAGTGAACATGGTTGAAAATAGATTTATTAAAGTCTCTCTTGAAGGAGGAAACTGATTGTCACCAACGATCTTGATGGATGATAAGCTTTTTCAAGAACTGTGCAATCCTTGGAAGGAGGCATCAGTATTAAAACTCCTTGGGAAGAATGTGAACTATCATTTGATGAAGAATAGGTCGAAGAATATGTGGAAACATCAGAGGTTTTGAGATCATGCTCACAAATAAGAAGAAAATCATGTCAGAAGGGTTGTGGATGTTGTTTGACCATTATTTATCAATGACTTGATGGTCTCGAGACTTTGCATCTCAACTAGCAAAGGTGGAGAAGAATCTAGTTTTGATTCTATTTAAGGGGCTTAATTTATTGTATTATGATAAAAGTGTCCTTCTTGGTTTGACATATGTTATGGGTACTCATGTTAAGGTAGATGCACAGACACCATGAATATAGAGAGGAAAAAGTTTACGAGAGTTTATGTGGAGATTGATCTGATCTACGGGTTTTCAAAAAGGTCAATGTTAATGGTCACTAGTACAACGTGTAGTATGAAGGTCTTCACATTATTTGCCTAGTAGTGGCTATTATGTACATCACACCTATGATTGCAAGAAACTCTCGATAATCTGACGCAACTTATTGTTCTAACAATGACATAACCAAGTGGTCTGGTGGAAAACGACGTTGTCCATGAGTAAAGACTTATAGAACTGCATCATGAAGTGAGTGAATAAGATAAGTCAAAATTTTAGTAAAAGAATTTGGAGAAATAAATGTAGTTCATAGTGATTGGCTGGGGATGTAGAGGAAAAATCACAACTAAAAAAGTTAGTTATGGTCAAGGGAAATTTTTATCAAATAATGTGCCTAAAGATCCGTGGAGTTATAAAATCAATGAGATTAATGTTTCCTTAAAAGGAATAAGCGCTAATAATAAAACTGTTGGACCAAATCAACTTGATGTAGTTTCCAAGAAACTGAGATTTGATGAGAGTATACCCACCCCCAAACGCGCATCAACCAACACGTAGAGGAGACCCATGCGCAAAGAGCAAGTCAGTCATTTGGGAAAAACATCTGGCTATTAGTGGGCCTTTACAAAAAACAAGACCAACTTTTATTTCATACCAACACAAAAGGGTGTGCATGGCACTGCTAACTTCACCTTCATCATTCCCATAGTAAATTTGGGTTTGAAAGCTATCGCGACGCAAAAAATGACCACGAGCACACGTACACTAAAGATGATAACAAAGTCGCCATCGAACTTTATTTATTCCAAAGGAAAGGAAAAATATCGATAAAACCCTTAAAAGAAAAAGAAAATGGTTTTCGTAACCAAATTCTGGTTCGGGAGTCGATTATGTGAGGGAAATGTATTAGAACCCCTCATATACATTGTACTTAACAGGAACCCTTTAGTTAGCTTCACGAATAGAATGTTAGCTTTCGTTATTTTCTTTCTTCTAGTTATTAAAAGTTTGAGGGAAAAAAAGGAACTAAAAATAGTTTTTTTATTAGGGTGTTTGACGAGACTTTGAATCTCGCTCCTACGTATTCCCAAGTGCGATGAGAAACTTAAGACTACTTAGTTATGGGTAGTAAATGTTTGTGGGTTGATCGATTTTAGAGAAAGGTACTTAGTCGCATTCAAGTGGAAAACATCTGCTTGCTACCAAAAACATGAAGAAATAAACATTGGCATCGCGTCAGAATGAACAACATAACTTGGAATTTCACAGAGTTATGCTCTTGTCGCATTCAAGTGGAAAGCGTTCTAACTTTTTGTGCATGGTAAGAACGGAATTTTGTTTGCATCGTCTCAGAATAGACGAAGCATATTTCGCTTATGAAATGTTTTTGACATCGCACTAAGGTGGAAAAAAGATTTAATTGATTGAGTTTAATTTAGGTGAACAAAAATTCGTGAGATGAGTTAAGTCGTAAGTCTTTTACCAGAAGACAAGTATTCAAACAAAAGCTAATTACGAATAGCACTCGAATATTCGGGGATAAGAGAAGATATTATGTACACCCTAATCCTTTTTCTTCTAATAATGACCAAATTAAACTCAGTTAATTTATTGTGTTTTGAAAGGAAGATATTACATCTACCCCAATCATTTTTCAACTGATTTTATTAAGACAAGATTTTCAATGTGCTTCGGATAAACAGAAAAGAAACTCGATGTTGATTGAGTATTTATTCACATTAGTTTGAAAATGATTTGAAATTTATTCGAAAAGTGTTCGGCCCATTTTAAAAAAATGGTTTTGAATCGACCGTAAATAAATGAAAGTCTCGAATTGCAAAGCAAAGTCACTAATTATAATGGGATAGCGTGAATTCTAGCGCGGGGTGCGAAATCTAACGCAGGAAGTAACTTAACGCGATAAACCAACTTAATCGCATTATTGCTCATTAGCATGCAACAAAATGGCAAGATAAACGATTCGCATACAATGTAATTGCAACAAGCACACATTCATCTCAATCAAGTCGAAAAGTAAACAAAATCATAACATACACGTCTCAAATTATCATATAACATGAGGACTCGAATTGAGTTTCACATAACACGAGAACATGTAATTCAAAGCTGCCAACACATAATTTAAATTCAATTTAAATGTAACGAAGTTGAAATGTTGTATGCCACCATTAATCGAACAAGTTAGAAGCGCGGTCATCGCAAATGAATTAAACCCATGGATTATATCTTTTGTGTAAGTCTTCCTATGGATTCTTCCCTATTTTACCATATTTCATATTCACATACGAAAACGAAATTTAAACAAGATGTAACTTTGATTCAATCATATATTCCATGTAATATTATACAACCGTATGTCTCCAAATACTATATCTAGCAAAAATATCAAAAGATTAAAAAAAAAAAAAAAAAAAAAGACAGCAAATACAAAAGAAAGGCAACAAAGAATAAAAAGGGTTGGTCATTAAGCAAAAATTCCTATTTAGAAGGGAATTCCAAGTAGTTATCTGAAACATTGATGCATTTAGTCAATAGCAATGATGAGAAAACCAACAGATACATACATGAGAAAAACTGGGTATAGAGCAAGAGCTTTTCTCCTGGGATTCACTGCAGAACTCATGAAAGGATATGCGGCCCAAGAGCTCCACGCTAAAGTCACACATACCACTACCATTTTCAATATAACATTGTTCTTCAACATACAAATTAATGCGCCAACATCAAGAGGGAATAAGCAATAACCCAGCAGACTCAGACTCTGGAAGAAAATAATGTGCCCACCCTGAAATGTAGAAGAGATGAAGACAAATACACTATGTCATTCTACAATTATTCCTTCTTTTAATCTTTTTCATACATAAAAAATTATATTTTACTATATGTCAACAACAAATGACATTGAAGAATTATTAAAAGTTGATGCACATAAAATGACGAGATGAAAAAGGCTATTACCAGAAGCAAAACATTCAATGTCAAAATTACAGCGCCAGCAGCAAGTAAGGCAAACGCAACTGCAAATACCTCAGACTGAGACGATAAAAAGAAAACGTTAGAAGGAATATGTCTACAACTGACAAATTCATTTGACAGGTTATGCAAATAAGAGAGAAATAAATAGTTCTGAGCTACAAAAATGAGCAGAACATAGTATAAAAGAATAAGTTGCAAACTTATAATTTGAACCCCTCAACAAAAGTTAAGTTTAAAAGTATGTTCTGTAAAATATTAATATAAGAGCAAAACAGGAGTGAAACTTGGTAAAATTATTTACCCTATTGGCTCCATGAACCTTGGTAAAATACGAGAGCAATACAGGAGTGAAACTTGGTAAAATTATCACTATATCATCCCACTCGACAAACTTATAGATTCCTAGTTGATAGTTCCGTTTGCATGGTCCCAGCAGAAAGGATAAAGGGAAAATAAGTCTATATACAAGCTTGCTCATGGAGAAGAAAACAATTCTATTGATAGATACAATTATGTAATTGATACCACCAGCATCTTGCAGTGCTTCCCCATACTAAGCTATAGTACACTAAAATAGTTGGACGCACTTTGGCAACTGATAGTTAACTTTGCATGGTCCCAGCAGAAAGGATAAAGGGAAAATAAGTCTATATACAAGCTGACTAATGGAGAAGAAAAATATTCTATTGATAAATACACTATGAAATTGATACCACCAGCATTGTGAGTGCTTCACCATACTTAACTCATTGTACCCTAAGATAGTCAGTCAGATGGACTTTGGAAATAGCAAGTCTGTAGGTAGTTTTGATACTCCAGACTTTTATAGTCAAAAGCCATCCCTGACTCATACATACATCTATCACATTCAATGTGTTATCCATAGCTTTAGGCTCTACTTGGAAGTTTAGAGGGGAGGGAGAGGGGAGGATTTGGGGAGAGGGAAAGAGAGAGAGAAAAAGATAGAAAACTTCAACCTTATTTGAGTGTGGTTGAAATAAGTTACTTCTATATTAGCAAAATAAGCATGATGTATACAAATAAGAAAGAAAAAAAAAAGGAATGGAGGTGCTTAGCTTACATATTTATGAATTTCGATGAATATAGGAGTAAAACTAACTTGCTATTTGCTAAGGCTATTCATTTTTTCGATTAAAAAATAGGTCTTACTTGGCACACATACCGGCTCTTCCGTATTATTATTTTAAAAACCCTAAAATCATCTTTACTTACTATTGCCGCTGCATCAGCTAGCAGAAACTTGGAATGGCGACCTCTATTTCCCTATTGTGAATTCATCAAAAATCACTATCCATATGATATAGAGCCGCTATTTGATTTGACAACATTACTAACCCTGAGTAGTTGTAGATAATTGTTTTTGCCAATCCAGAAAACAAATGATATGAACTTCTAGGAAATGAGATAAGATCCCAGTTCTATCTTTGCAAGAGAGAACAAGATGCATATCAAAGCATACCTTTGAAAATTGCAATCTAAGCAATTTTATAGAAAAACAGTAAGGAAACTGCCAATCTTATGTTTCTGTCAAAATGCAATCTAAACTAAAATAAAATATATGCAGACAATTAAAAAAAACAAGGCTAACCGATTATTTACTTCTAAATTTTAAAAAATTGTATGTTCCAACCGCTTTGGTTCAAATTCACACAGAGAAAGAAAGTGAATGCATATATGATATGTGAAGAACCACATGCCAAACCATAAATTGAAGAGAATCCCAGCGAGAAATTCAATTTGATATGAGTTGGGGGAAAAATGAATATAAGTAAACAATAGAAAGACTATTAACGGGTTACAATTAGGGAAATCTTTTGAACAGACACAGTTCTATAGCCCTGCCTGTTGCTGGGGGCCAATCAAATGGACCCAAAATACATATGACCAATGAGAAACAAGCAAATTGCCAAATCATTAAAATACTTCTAAAATTTAAGTATGATTTGGCGGAATACAAGTCGCTGATTGGTTGACGGAGTAAAATAATTTTACACTGTATATCCTTTTTTTCTCTATAATCATTGGTTTAATGCAACAATTAAGTGATCCACTATGTCTATATAAGAATGTATCTAGATTCAAGTCAATATAGTCCACACAATTATAGTCTCACATCCCACCAACTAATATATTCCACAGTAAAACACTGAATCAGACAATTATTTCGTCTCACATCTCACCGACAATTATTTCGTCCACACTAAAAGACTGAATCAGAATGAAACGATTTACTATATTATGAGAGGGATAAAACCATCATCCAATCCCCTAGTAATGCAGAAACTTGATGAATAAACTAATTTGCATCAGAACCAGCAACCAAATTTATATAAACTCTCTTCATTTTCTGTTTCCATCCATAAACATACAATGAATTCTCTTCTAACAAGGGATAATGAGAAAAACAAGATCCATTCTAAAAGTGATTCTAACACACATTAAGAATCACTAATCATCAAGATCTAAATCAATTACTCTAACAAGCTTCCATATGAACATCATCAACAGATAAATCTATACAAACAAAAGCATAATGTAATTCCTGCTCTGAAATGAATCAAACACAAGAAGCTTGAAATGAACAAAAGAAAGAGTGAAATACCTTTTTGACAGATGCAGACCAAGAAAGAATGAGACCAAGGAACACAATGAAAAAGAACGGTCCCCATAGATCCCAATCACGCAACGCCTTACCGGGATCTTCCCGATTAGGGTTAGGAAACACAACAAGCTTCAAATTACTAACGATCCGCGAGAGATCTCTCTTGATCGTATCCCAAACTGGTTCGGTAAGCGTGTTGGGAGCAGGTCCGAATCCAGAATTAGAGATATCAGCACGCGTAGAAGGAGGAGGTGGAGGAGGAGGGAAAGAAGACGAAGAAGAAGGGGGTTTTGGAATTTGAGGTTGGTAAGAGGATTTGGGAGGAGCGGGATTAGGGAGATTGGAATTGATGAAAGGAGAAGAGGATGAAACGGGAATGGAAGCGCGTGGTGGACTTGGAGGTCTCGCCGGAAGAACGGTGGCCGGAGAAGCATAGATGAGATTCTCGATCTCGTCGATGTCAGATTGGGAGGATGCGTGAAGGGGGATGGTGTCGCTGTGTGACATTTTTCACTCTTGGCAACGCAACAAACTCGATCAGCTTCTCTCACTCACTATATTGCTTTTCCTCTCAGCTTGATTTACCTTACAATTAAACAATAACTATTTTCGCCAATCTTACAAGAAATGTTTCTTGTGTGTACTTTTTACTTTTTCTATTAACAAAAAATACACTATTTTTATATACATTAACAACTAGAATTCATTTATAACATTATTTAATTTAATCTAAGATATGTACATATACTGGAAACAATAATTTTTTGTACCTAAATAACTTAGTTTTTCAAAAATAATTCATCTTTTTATATTCTTTCCAAACTAACTCACTTTCAAACATAAATAATAATAAATATATTGATGACATCTGACAAATTGACGACTGTAAATAAATTTAAAGTGGTGTCGTCAATCCAATTGACGTCTGCATATAATATTATCAACCCGATTAATATTTGTGTGCATGTTTTCAATGGTGATGTCAATTTATCTGACGTCAGTATGTGTTGTGTTTTTTTAATATATATAGATATGTCTTATACCATTAACTCCACATAATTTTTCATATTCTTCTTTTCTTTTCTTCACTAAGTCTATCATGATTTTTAAAAGAGATGTTCATATATGTTATTCGGCAACAAAACCTCCGATGAAAATATATTTTTGGAGCATCCAAAGTTTCAAGCATCTTGAAAGAAGTTTGAAAATTTGATTAGACAAAGAGATTAATGATGAGAAAAGAATTAGAAACATCGAGAGATTTGTTTCGTACATCTCAATTATAGATGACAATAATGTTATGCAACATATATGGGTGCGAGTTAAAGATGACAATGATGTTAGAGATATGATGTCTTCGTCATATGATATTGTTTTGATTGTTGTAATCTCTTAGATATGTTGTGGTGTTAAGTCTTTTTTATTTGTTATTTGTGTTGTTGTTTTAGGCGTGTTTATGTTCGTGTGTTGTTTGTTTTAGGGGTGGTTATGTTATTTTTGTTGAAATCAAATATTGTTAAATATATTATAAATAACAAGGTTGCAAAAATTTAAAGAAAAAAATAAATGATCATGTAGAACTTGCTCAAACATTAAGATCATTTTTCCAATTTTGTCTGAGATGATGATATATACCACATAATCTTACTATTTTATCAATCATATATATTTATGTTCCAATACGTGTGTTGTTGGGACTACCTTTATTGGCGCTAACACTTCATTTTGAATGAAGTTGCCAATTGACTAGGCGCATGCATGCAAAATGTACTTTCTCTCACTATTCAACATTTCCTTATAAATAAAACCCAACTCAGATTATTTTCATCATCAACAACAAATATTATTCTCTGAGATTGAATCAACCAAAACACTACTTTATATTCTCACAAGTAAAATGGCTATATTGACTATGGATGAAATGCATAGAGGAATTATTGAGATTTATGTCGCTATTATAGGTTATATTTTTTTCTGACACATTATTTTATAAAAAAAAAACTATTTTTTTTTAGGATCATTTGTCTAGGCTTTGTTATCGTTTCCACGAATATGTTACTCCCGACTTGTTAATTGAACCATATATTTAGCTCGTCGAATTTGGACATGTTAGCAAAATCATGTCTTCCTCGATTAATGGTAAGTTTATACTAGCTTTACAAGAAAGATGGCGATCCGAGACACCCACTTTTTTTCCAATCGGTTTTTTTTCTTTCTAAAAGCAAATGGATTAAAGAGAATACAAGGAGTATTCAACCCTTACAAAAGCCAAGAAAAAGAAATCCCTACCAGCTCAATCCTAAATTAAGACCCCAAATGATCCATACAAAAATCCACTTTTTTCTCAATCGGTGATTGTATAGTATTGTTAAAGGACATGTACAAGTTACCGAGATTGCCTTTTGAGGGTAACGCGGTCAATGGGAAAACCAACATTACAAATTCAATTTGCAAGGATCTTTTGGATTCCGATTTGTTAGATGATAATCCGAGAGGACAAAATATCTTACTTTCGCAACATAAGGCATATTATGGTAGTTTAACATTACATAAAAATTCTACCAAAGAAAATAAAAAAAATAAAAACTAGGTGTTATATTATGCTTTTAACTAGTTCATTGTTATTTCCCGTAATGATTCTAGTATGCATGTTATGTATTTATTTTTATTAAGACACATATATAAAATAGGAGCATATAGTTGGGGTTCTGCTTGTTTATCTTATATGTATAACTCTTTGTGAAAATATGAGTTTGATCTTGCTAGATCTCACTCTTGAAGAATCTCATCATGAGACATTTTTCATCTTGACAACCTCACATCATCTAACATCAACTTGGAAAAAGAACAAGGTGGTTAGGCACACTAAATGATTTATTAAAGAAAGACAGACAAAAGAACAAAATGATTTCATAAGGTTATGATTTAATTAACATAAAGAATGACTTGAATCAAGATAGTAAAATGAGAAAGCTACCAACTTGAATGGTTTGTATTCGTGATTCGAGTCAAGCAAAAGCCTGATTTGAATCATAGTTGTTTTTGAAAAATATTTAATTGTCATTATTCAAGTAAAAAAATCCATGTGATTCTACTCAAGAAATAATGTGAATTGACTTGAGAGACATATATTTTAGACTTCAAGTTGATGTTTGATTTGAGTCAACGGTATGCTTGATTCGAATCAAGCTAAAAAAAATCATGTTTTAACCTTGCTAACTTATGATTCAAAACACATTCTAACATATTGACTTTGACTAACTTGTTGAGGCTAAAAAAAATACATTGTCATGATCAAATACTAATTTATTGAATGTGAGAGTAACCCTTAGTACAATCTAATCAAATAAACAAATAATGTAAAATTATAAAAAAACTACAATATCAATAAATCAAATTACAGACAAATTAAATTTAATAGAATATCAAAATAAAAAATGATACCGACTGAAAATTTAAGAGCTACAAAATAAGTAGCACTATCCTCATCGTGACAACCCTTCCCACCACATAACTCTGATGGTGAAGATAACAGTCACACATACTAGTCGTCATCCAAAGAAAACCTTCATCTTGCCAATAGTCCACAAAGGAGGCATTAGTAAACTTTTTGGTTAGTCTATCACTCATCTTGAGGTCTGTCTAACCTGGTAAGTCCCCATAACCCAACTCACCTAAAAAAGATTTACCAAAAAATAATATATAAAAGTACATAATTATTAAAAGCAATAGATAGCAATCATAGTCAACTGATAATATATCATTAAATCAATAACTTTAATTGAAAGACTTAGTTATCTCGTGTAAGTAAACCACCCCCCATCTATTTGTTGGTGAAATTTGTTTAAAATGTCACGGTTATATTAATGGAATAATGGTCACTTTATGCAATAGTGTAGAACCATCTTTTTCTTTGGAAAAGTGCTAACAGTGAAGATGTTAGTTACACTGAGTAGAGTTTTAACTTGAATAAATGGGTGGTTATTCTCACCCACTCAATAAGTAACCAATAATTTTACATTTATTAAAATAAGTGGACAAATATTTTTTTTTTTTAACTGCCTTTATTAAGTATTGGAAAATTCACGATCCATAAATGCAAAATGGAATATTCCCCACAATGTGTGCCACAAACACCAGATTGCACAATTGTTGAATTTAGTATCAAACTCATTCAGAATGTGTTTTAACATCTTCACCCAAGATTAATTGTACGGTGATACATTGAATGCAGGTTTGGCATAACCGTACAAACTTCAAAGCACAAGTTTTTTAGTTTTATGAACACAGTTGAATTGCATCAAATATATAAATACTGTTACTGATCAAACTGACCCTTTATTAAACACCAATATCCAAAACGTAAGCAACTCAAAAAAATAGTAATACATAACATAGAATTTATTCATATACACCATATGAATTCATCTCCAACACCTCATTTATTCTTACTCATACTACATTCTTAGTATAGAACATCTAAATTGCAACCATTCAACTGTTAGGGATGCATATTATTCTGTAGATGAAGTGTTGGTGAAATAAAATGATAAACCACAGTTTGGTCATATGAGATGTTGCTCAATAAAATTAGACATCACACATCCGCATCGAAATGAATAGTACCTGTCCCCAAAATCATAAGCCAGATATTGAATGGCACTACTATAAATCGGCTACAAAACTATAGTCATTATGTAAGTTTTCAAAACTGTGTCTCTTTCCCCTTGCCGCCTTAGAAAAATGCACAAATGATATTGATTCTTTTGGTTTACCTTTATGATATATGATAGGGCTTAAAACATCCCACTAATGGCAACAATTTAAACCAATAGAATTGTGAAGTTAAAAATTTGTTGAAATAAGATTCAAATGGCAAACCAGATTAAGGCTTGAGAGCGAGAGCAAGACCAAATTTGGCAGGTGAACCAAATATCTTTGTGGAGTCATACTCAGCAGACAGGGTTATGAGTGAATTTGGCCTCCACGTTCGTTGGCACTGGAAGGCGGCTTTGCCATCATCACTGAATCGAGTCTTCAAAACTGTTTTTGGATCTATTGACTGTGAAGTCCCAATGGTAAATCTGTTCTCAGAGGAGGACAACCTGTGAACAAGTTCGGCAGCAACTGTTAATCCATCTGGGCGGTCCACATAATGAATGTAGGACGCTTTCAAGGCCTCTCCTTTATCAGCCCTGCAAAAACAGTTAGTTAAAGTTATTGCTATATGAAAGATAATACTCTATCAAAGCAGATAAACACATTTCCTGAACCCTACAGCTTTTGAAAGCAATGACAACTTTCACAAACGGTAAGCAGAAGCAATACACTAACATTTATCCTTTGGCATTATTTTAAGTAAAATGTGAACCTCCTATACTGGTGTCATTTCAGGGGTTCCAAAAATAAAAAGACTCAAATGTTTACTTTTAAGACTGTTTAAGGGTGTGTTTGGTTCGAGGTAGATGGATGGGAGGAAATATTTTTAATTAAATGTGTTCGGTTCAATTTTTAGGAGGGGAAAGGAGGGGAGGGGAGCAAAATCCCTCCAAATCACACTTTTTGTCTCCCTCCAATTTTGAGGGATTTGGAGGGGAGAGAATTTAGATTTTAATATTAAATAAATTATAATATTTACTAAATTATTCGATTTTATTTTATTTATAATTTTCTTGTGTTCTTACTTCTCTTATATTTATTTGATTTTTCTTTATTTCTTTTATCAATTTATTATAATTATTATTCACCTACAAATTATTATTACTTTTTATTCTTTTATTTAATATAAATTATAATCACTAAAATTTTTTGTTCTCTTTTATAATTTTTACTTTTAAGTTTATTTATAATTTTATGTTTTTAGAAGTTTAATTTGTGTCGGAAAAGTATAATATAAATCAAATGTATTCAATTTTTTTAACGTTATGTGATAAGTTATGATTTTTTTAATCACTAAATATTATAAATTTTATTGTCAAAAAAATATTTATGAATTTTTCATCTCTAAACATATTTTTAATTAAAATTTCTCACTCCCCCTCCTCTCTCCTCCTTTGAACCAAACATATATATAATAAAAAAAATCCCTCCCCTCCCCTCCCCTTCCCTTCCCTCCATTAAAATCCCTTCTCTCCCCTCCTCCTCATTTGAACCAAACACACCCTTAGGAATTTTGTAAATACTAAAATTTATCACCACGTATCAAAAGGGGTTCGGTCGAAGGCATACTGTGAAAAGTATACATTAATTATTTCTTTTCATTAACCGTCAATCTTTGATTTTTTTATAAAAAAAAAAATGGAATGATAGAGATTAGTCTTGATCAATTTTGCATAACTGTTTGAGGCTTTTTATTATAATCTAATGGCTTTTAGTGGGGTAAATATTGGTGATCCCATTTTTAATGGAACCATCGCAGATGCAGCCATATCAAAGGTGTTAATTGTGTTATTTCCTTTCCCCATAAATGATAATCTCATAAAATTGCTTATCTACAATTATTGAAAGATCCACGGTTTGTTAGAAAATTTCAAGGAAACTATACAATTATTGACGTGATATAAGATTGTTTATCTACAAAACTTAAAGACAAGATATTTATGTGGGTCTAACTGCAAAAATGAATGTGTTTTTTTAAAGAGTCTCACATAGGATAATATATAGCATGAACATGTCCTTATAGTGGGGACAATTCTCACTTTACAAGCGGGTTTAATAGGGTTGAGTTAGGGCAAACCAAACATTCTAAGATGGTATCAGAGTCTGGTTTAAGATCCATTGGGTCAACCACCATTTAGTTCCACACTAGAGGCTCAAATCCTAGGTGTGAGAGGTGTTAAAGAGTCCCACGTCAGACAATATATAGCCCGAATATGTGCTTATAAGTGGGGGTAATCCTCACCTTACAACTAGTTTTGTAGAGTTGAGTTAGGCCACACCAAACAATGAGTTTTGTTTTATTTGATGAACTGTAGTTCTAACCAATTTAAAATACCCTCAGTCTAGTAGTGCACTGCAATTAATTCAGCTCAACACTTAAGTAGTCAACTCATATCTGTTAGGTTTCAGAGTTCAATGATAACCTAAAGCATGTTTAATATGTTCACTACTATCAATAATAGGACAATAACAGATTAAATAATTATTTCGGGTAAAGATTTAAATCAAGTAAAATAGGTAACTGGAACTCCATTTTATTTTCTAAAACCTAAAATCATTAATTAAGTATTAAAATTTACTAACTACCAGAGAATTGAAAACTAATCAAGTATTAAAATTTACTAACTACCAAGGGATTGAAAAGTCATGGCAAAAGACAAGATTTATTCGTTCCTTGAGTTCAATGATAACCTAAAGCATGTTTAATATGTTCACTACTATCAATAATAGGACAATAACAGATTAAATAATTATTTCGGGTAAAGATTTAAATCAAGTAAAATAGGTAACTGGAACTCCATTTTATTTTCTAAAACCTAAAATCATTAATTAAGTATTAAAATTTACTAACTACCAGAGAATTGAAAACTAATCAAGTATTAAAATTTACTAACTACCAAGGGATTGAAAAGTCATGGCAAAAGACAAGATTTATTCGTTCCTTGTAAATAAAATATTTGGTTAAAACAGTAGTAACAAATAACAAATCATGTTTACTGAAAATGTAATGGTAGTTCTAGCCATGCCTATAAGGTTCACAACATTGTCTAGCATTTCTGATAGGACTTCTCAGATTCTAGTTGAAAACAGTAAAAAACATGTTACTGAAACATTGAAATATAACATCTAATGATATGAATTATGATATAGAACCAGGAAAATTTGGTACCAACAATACTTACAGCATAAGTGTTGCAGAAAAATCTGGTTTATTGAAGGTAATCCCAGCATTATATTTTGAGAATGAAGAAGAAGTTGTATTGAATCCAACTTCAGCACCCATAGATACATCTTTGCTTCCAATTGCAGCTGAAAGCTCCAATTGAGGGGCTGGGTTCAGGCCAATACTGGAATCAATAGCTGCATGAGGATGAAGATATTGTACATCCAACTGACATAATATTCCACAGTCAGACGTATCATAAGAATGCCAAAGTAAATACATTGCAGACATCTTGCTAAGCATATGAAAAGGATCCTTTGGAAGGAAGCAGAACCTTAACAACATTATGAGTTTGGGAAAGGTTAAAAATTGACAAATATAGGTAGTCACACACCATGACTGGAATGACTGCTTCATTAAGCTACTTCCCTTTATTGTAGTTACCAGTATTAATTTATTGATAACTTTAATCACAAAGAGACAATCTATCTACCGCATCTCTTCATACACACAAAAAAAAAAAAAACCCTTTTAAGTTTAACTTAATAATATGGTATATTAGCTTGTCAACTTGCAATTTCAAATTATATGCAAGTAACCTATTGCAGTCAAGTTAATCAGCAATCACCAATAATATGCCAGCAACGATTATCAGCATAACTTAAGGAATGCAGACCCTTCTATAGCTAAGGAGCTTATTTGAAAAGCTTCATCATTACTGCTAGCTATCAGGAGAGTAATGAAATTTTCAAATTATATGCAAGTAACCTATTGCAGTCAAGTTAATCAGCAATCACCAATAATATGCCAGCAGCGATTATCAGCATAACTTAAGGAATGCAGACCCTTCTATAACTAAGGAGCTTATTTGAAAAGCTTCATCATTACTGCTAGTATGCCTTAGATTGCAGGAGAGTAATGAAATTTATGAATCCACAAAGATAGAGAAATAAAGGTTTGGTAACAGAGTATTTTTCAGAGCCAATATAAAACACCGGATACTTAAATTCAGTCTTATGAAGTATGCATTAACTAACATTAACACACATTGGGAAAGTTCGGATTTTACTCACCTTTCCTGACTTGTGATCGGGTATATTGAAGCTCAAAGCTACCTTTTTACTATGGAAAACATCGTTCAAAGTCACTTTTGTAGATACCTGGGGAGGTAAATAACATAAACATCATAATGATTAAGAGATGGTAAAGACTAAAATGAAGTATCTTACTAAGTTGCTAACTATTGGATTCAGTTCAAATCACCATTCATAACTGAACCAGTTTTAATTTTTTTAAGTTTGAACTTCTGCATAAATCACTAATCAAAAGATTAAGAGAAGCAGTTGTACATATATTATCATATATATAAAGAATAATATTTTATGGAGAAAAAAACTCTACTTCTTACATTAGAGTATGTATCAACTTTCACATCCACTGTAACATTTCCACTCTTGTAAAGTGAATTTATGTCCCCAACAAAATACTGATCCTTCTTAAACCCTGTAGCCGTAAGGCCCTGCCAAATGGAAAAATGAATTTGAACTACATCAGTTTCAAGGACAGAATAATAATTGCTCTCTGCTTCACAATACATTTCATACAACATAACATTAATACAAGTTGCCAATTGCCATAAATATGTATGCTCTTTAGCACCCAGCCCCATGGGAATATATAAACAACCAATGCCGGTACAGCTCTATATGGTGGGAGGGGATAGGTTTAGATAGTCAACACACATGATTCACTACTAAGAGATTTACAATACATGGCATATTCAAACAAAAAGGATTTAATATTTACGCATCAACTACAATGAGAAACTGAACAGTCCACTGATAAGAAAAGCATGTACAAAAAAATTAATTGTAATTAAGAAACTGGGATAAGAATTACCAATCCACTGGAACTTGGAACCGACAGGGTAAACTTGTGGTCGAAGTTATAATCCTTGTACAAGAGGTCTGCAAGCATACCAGAAGATTCACAACTTAGTACAATCAATATATTTTAGAAAACTTCGACATGACTTAATAGGAAATATAAAGAAGCCGACAACCAGAAATCTAGAAGTTTGACCATAGGTGACTTCTAATGATCAGCAAGGTAAAACAAAAGGAGAAAAACTTTATAAACAATGTGTTAGCTAGCTTACATAGTTATCATATTCATACACCAGACCATGCCTCAGCCCTGGTGTAACTGATACACGTGTAAGGTGATACATTGAGAAAGTCCACAATCCTGTAGGTTGATAAATTCTATTGAACTTGTTCAAAGTATTTGGGTTAAGTGACATATCGATAGTGGCAAGTGGACATTGGCAGATAGCCAAAAAATCTGCCATTTTAAGTGACAGTGGTGTAACCAATCTTTGATAATTGGCCGTGAAACGCAGTGGAAAATATTTTACAATACTAATTGTAATGATAGATATTAATGAGCTATGAAGCACATTCCGAATACGACCCCGACACTGACACGGCGACACTAACAATAATTTTTTTTAAAAATTAATAAATTAAACATAATCACAAGTGTCTTGTGCAGGTGTCCGCCATCGACACGGACACTTCTTTCTTCAGAGGTGTAAGTGCTACAAGACAACGAGCTATTAGAATCATGAAAGAGCAACAAGACTTTGCTATGGTGTGTATAAATAACAGTTGGTAACCTGGGGTGTGTATGTTCATAGAAAATAAAACTGAATTCAAATGCAAGACTACCTCTTGCTCTTTTCCCAATCACAGAAAAAGGTGCTGGACCATTTGCCATAATGAATCAGAATGAAATGCACCAAACCCTGCAATAAATAGTCAAATTACATCACAATAGTCAAATAAACAAGATAAACCTAACTAAAACAGATCCACAACGGATCTGAGACAACAATGGAGAATACTATGCTTTGAATTGCGCCAATTTAGCACGTAATAGCAGAATCGCGGTGCGGAGTGGAGCTCTGATATGTTGCAACGTGATTCAATCGTTAGTTACAAAGGTGGCGGCCGCAAAACGAGCTGGAATAGAATCCAAACAAAATAACTTGAAAAAAGAGGAAAACATGGACAGAGTTTCTCACTGTGTGGCGGCGGATGAGCAGGTCCGGTGGCTTTTTCCGGCAGCTTTTGGTTTTAACGGCCAGTTAGGTTCAGTGCGAGTTTCTGATACAAGGTCAAAGTGGCTGGCGCTGCATATGGAGAGCCGCTGAGTTTTTTACTTTTCTTTTTTTTTTCACCGAGAGGTTTGTTACTTGGGTTTTAACTTTTTTAATTATTTTTTATGCAAACTAATCTATTATAAATATATAAAAGTTAAAGTGCCTGCAAAAATTACGCATACCTTTTGCAAAGTTATTATTCAAGTTTATGGAAGATGGTTGTAAAAGGAATATAAGGGTATATTTGTTATAGTAGTGGCGTATGACGACAACAATAATCTTTCGAACGTTTCAACCATACATAAAAGATTTTACATTTTATAAAGCCATTATTCAAGTTTATGGAACACAAATGTAAAGGAGATACAGGGGTACATTACTTATAGTTGTAGTTTCTTTCTCAAGAATCTTAAAATACATGTTGCTCCACAATCTAACAGTTGTTTGATTTCAGACATACATGCATTTATCGATACTACATACAATAGTCTTAATAATGGTTGATAAAATCTTCTTTCTATCCATGTCTTGTGCATTCGACCTATTGTACAAAACTTCATGTGGGAAGTCAAAGACAATAGTCTTCATGAAAAAGTTATGAATGTGGAGTGTGCTTTAAATCAACTATCATTCAGTCACTATCGTGAGGAAATTAGATTGTCAAACATGGATGCATTAAGGTGGGTCAATAATATTCCAGTGGGGAAGAGAACTAGTACATTTGATGAAGGTTGGCTTGGAGCCCTGTGACAACAAACCTCGTGGAGTCAATGAACTTTGTCTTCAAATGTGTTAGAAACCTACACATAATTGTGTTGGTGAGAGAAATCAAATTTAGGTTGGGATAAGTGTTCGTAATCAGAAAGATTGAGTTCAATGTTAAAATCGGAGAAATTCTTCAGTGAAAACTACATGAAAATGATGAAGGGGGAAATTATCAAAACTAACATACATGTGGTTATAAGATTTGACCGTCATAAATATATTTTCAGTGTGGAGAAGATTATGGACCACAGTGAGGGGAGGTCAAAGGGATACTATTAGGTCAAACTACATAGAGGTCAGTGCAATTGCGAAAAGTTTCTAGCCTTTCGTATGACTTACTCCCATATCATTACAACATGCTCAAGTGTTCTCCAAGATACGTTCTTGTATCTATCAGACGTTTACAAAGTTGTAAATGTATTAGGTGTATATAATAATAGCTTCCCAGTGGTAGGATAAAGATGAGTATTGACCTATATATCAAGGGGGTATAATTTTGCATAACGAAATATGATAAAGAAGTAAAAGGGTCTCCCTAATAACACACACATTGGAAATGAAATTGATACGATTAACAAAATGGTAAGATTATATGGTATACGTTGTTAGCTCAAACACACACATAAACGTTGTCACAATGTTAGAACAAATTCTGCATAATAATTTTATATGTTGTTAAATTTTTTGCAACCTTTGAATTTAAAATAGATAACAATATTTTGTTACAACAAAATGAACATAAACACCTCTAAAGCAATAGCACACAAACATAAACATGCCTAAAACAAAAACACAAATAACAAGTACAAAGACTTAACACCACAAAATATCTAAGAGATTACAACAATTTGTACTGACATCATATCCCTAACATCATTGTCATTTTTAACTGGCAACCACATATGTTGGATATCATTATTGGCATCTTCAATAGAGATGTATGAAACAAGTCTTTCAATTGGTCAGTAATCTTATTTATTCATTGCAATCGCCAATCCAATTGAAATATGCTATGAGTTGCAAATTCAATTGGTCAGTCCTCTTATTTATTCAATGCAATCGCCAATCCAATTGAAATATGTTATGAGTTGCAAAAAAAAAAGTTGTTTGAAACATGAATGTGTGTATATATATATATATATATATATATATATATATATATATATATATATATATATATATATTCATGAATTTTTTGAATCCACATTGACTAAAATAGAAAACAAACGAATTCCAGTTAGGGCATGTTTGTTTCAGCTTTAAAAAATTGATTTTTTCTTTGTATTTTAAAAAATCGATTTTATAAAATCGATTTTTAAAATATTATAAATTTTGTTATATTCGTTTTTTTTAAATAAAAGATTAATTTTGACATCTTATAACATAAATATATATTATTAAAGATCAAAAGATAGTCGAAATCGCAATTTAAAAAAAAATATTGTATCTCAAAAATGATTTTTATAAAAATCTATTTGAAATAACTTCAAAATTAAATAATCTTTTTTTAAATTTTAAATTCAAAAAAAGTTTCAATAAAATGATAAAATGTCGAATATAGCTTCAAACTAAATCTTCATTTGAAGATTTTATTAAAAATTTATTTATAAATTTTATTTACACAAAATTATATTACACTACAAAAATTATTTATAAAAAAAAAACAAAAATAAACTAATCCTTAATTGGGTACCCATATCTTCATCCAATAAAACAATTGTATTCAATATCACATCAATTTCTATATATATTTAATGACTTTAATTGCAATACACTGATACACATACACTGTCAATTTATTATCATCATCCGTTTGCATTACTTTATTTGTTTTTAAAATAAAAGTCAAAGTTGTTCCAATATCCAACGGTTTTTAAAATAAAACTGTTTTACACTGTCCATGCATTTCAATTAAATTCATATTTTATTTAAAAATAAATTAATATTTTAAATCATTAATCAACTATTTATCATGAATAACTTACTAAAAAAAATAATTGTAGATGGATATTAATCGGATCAAATAAAATAACTACTGCAATATTTTAATTGAGAACCTTTTAATTTAAATAACTATTTCCTAGTCAATGGCGTTACTTGCTTTACAGTCAAGCATGGCGTGAGTTATGTCCAATCCATCCTTCTTCTATCATGCAAATCAGCCTAATTACGAAAAGTTGACCAAACCACTTTACATCAAAATCACGCAATCAAAACGAGTTTCAAGTTCAACACATAGTTGCACTCACCATTTAGGCTCAAATCCACCATCTCAATGTTCCTTTTTCACGCCAATGTTCAATTAACCAACCAAGTTACTCATTATCAGGCACATAATAAGGTAGGAAAAAAACCCATTGAGTTTCCTCTAAGAAACTTTACAAAATTTATTACTTAGAAACCTCTTTGCACTTCTTAAATCACATTCTTTTTCTTTCTTTTTTCCATTTCCAAATCTTCAACAAAAAACAATGGTGGTGTTCAAGTCCCCAAAACAAAACCGAAATCGTTTCGTTCTTTCATGTTTCATATCAATCTTCTTCCTCTGCGTATTAGCTTCCATTAACGAATTTCGATTCAAGAATCTTCCGACATTCGGTCGATGTAGCACTCTCTCAAACAAAACAACAAACACTTCATCTTCATTGTCATTTTCAAACCAACAACAAGAGATCAGGATTCTCATCGGTGTTCTCACACTCCCCGACCAGTACCTCCGACGACACTTCCTCCGTCTCGTATACGGTACACAATCCCCCGAAAATGCGAAAATCGACGTCAAATTTGTCTTCTGCAACCTCACAAAAGAAGATCAAAAAACAATAATCTCATTAGAAATCATGCGTTACAACGACATCATAATTCTCAACTGCACAGAAAACATGAACAAAGGAAAAACCTCATCATTCTTCACGAGTTTACCAGAAATATTCAATGAAACAGTGAATGGACCAAACTACCCTCCTTATCACTACATCATGAAAGCAGACGATGACACCTATGTTAGACTCAACAGTTTGGTGAAATCGTTAAAACCGTTACCTAAAGAGGATTTATACTATGGATTCGTGATACCGTGTGGAAGCATGGACCCTTTTAAACACTACATGTCTGGGATGGGGTTTTTGGTGTCATGGGATATCGTTGAGTGGATACACGGCTCTGATATTCCGAAGAAACACGTGGAGGGTCCAGAAGATAAGGTGTTTGGTGATTGGATGAGATGGGGTCGTAGAGGATTGAATAGGTATAATGCGAAATGGTCTATGTATAATTATCCTGATCCACCTTCTGTTTGTAGTCATGAGCTTGTGAGTGATACTATTGCGGTTCATTTGTTGAAGAATCAAGAGAAGTGGATTCGGACATTGAAGTTTTTCAATCATACTGCTCCTTTGAAAGAATCCAACATGTATCATATGGACTAGCTTAGTTATTATTAGTCTTTTTGGTGAATCTAATCTTTGCTTTTTGCCATTGTTTTATTTGTTAGTGTACGATGAGATATAATATGCTATACTATGCTATTTCTGCAAATAAATATATACACTTACATGTAGCTATTTCTGCAAATAAATACGTGTTGAAAATTAATGGACAATTAATTTTTATGGTTATGTTCAAATATGACAAAGTTAAAGAGAATATAAATGTTTCATAGACAAAAGTGGAATTTGCCTTAAAATCTGTCCGAAGGAATTTTGATCAGTTTTTGCACTAAATATCCACCAGTGGAAGTTGCCTTTAAAATCTGTCTGAAAATAATATTGGTCAGTTTTTGCACTAAATATCCACTAGTAGAAGTTGCCTTTAAAATCTGTCTGAAAATAATATTTGTCAACTTTTGTACTAAACATTCACCGATGGAAGTTGCTGTTAAATTTTTCTCGGGCTACTGAGAGTTTGAATTTCGAATTCAAAATATACAACACTCCGTGAAGTGTTGCTTTTGAATGAATATAGGTAATGATTGGAAACAATGCAACTTTTGATTAAAATGTGTTGTTTCATCAATAGTCGCAACCTTGTGAAACAACACATGTATGACCTATAAATACCTCATTCTGGAATTCAGAAAAACAACACACATCAGAAATCCTCTTATACAAATTCCAAACACTCTTCGCTACATAATCGAGTTTTCGTCGGTCTTACGCAAATTCGACATAAGGCTGAATTATTCTGGGTATTCCTGCGTTCCAACTCTAAGACAATTTTGAGAGTGCTTAAAATACTCTTAAGGAAATTGATTTCGTTCGCGATTCTAGCCTCGGACCATTCAGTTTATATTAATTTTCTAACGATCTTAAAAGTAATTTAATTAATGGCAAGACTTATGTTTGAAGCAATACAATTTACAAAGGCATGAATCGGTGATGATGAACTTTTCGGTTAGTAAAGAGTGAAAGCAAAAATTCCAATTCATGAAGGTATGTTGCAGTAATTATTTTTAATTATAATGTCTTAAAGACATATATTTTATCTCATAATTTCTGGAGGATGTGGTAGGAATAGGAAAAATCTCAATGTTTAATTTTACTGTGATTTAAAGGAAACAACAACTTGAATTGAATATAACTAAACAACTATGCTATATTTACACTACACTATACACCTACACCGTATGTAATGTTCACAAGTACAGTGAACAGTACGTGAACAATAGAATCATACATGAACAGTATCATGTGAACAGTGATGAACAATACTCGTGAACAATACCCAAAAAATAATTCATGAAAAATAATTTTTATTGCTAAAACAAGTTGGTTAATACAGTATCAATAATTGGTTAATTAAGTTATGAAGTTGGTTAATAAGTATCCAGTTATAAAAACAATTTTAGTAGTAAAATAAAGTTGGTTAATACAATGTAAAAAGTTGGTTAATGAAGATAAGAAATTGGTTAATAAATACCCAGATATAAAAAAAACAAAATAATTTTTATATTTTAAAATAAAAGATATTTTATTATTATAATATTTTACTGTTCACCGTATTGGTGAACAGTAAATACAGTGTAGTGTATGATTTGGTGTAGGAATAACATTTCTCATAATTAAATTCATCGTGTAGAGGCTAATAACACACCTTAGCATTTGAATGGAATTTTATATATGTTAAGTAGTCATCATTTTGCAAGCACAAAGTTACCCACCATCAAGATGTTTCAAGTCCAATAAATTTCACAAACCGATATTTAGACTATTTGATTTTATTTGGTTCTAAAACTTTTGATCATAATGTGTTCTCTAAAGATTACCACACAAACCTCCAAATTTAATTGATATTTTAGAATTTACTTGTTCTGCTTGGAATCCTCCCATATATGAGTAATGATATGGGTAAGGGAAATAATTGATATCTTAGAACATCATTACTATGTATATGCTTGTGATATGAGTAATGATATGGGTAAGGAAAATAAATGTAAATTATAGTTTTTATGTCGAGATGTGAATGATGTTATAACAATATAATTATTATTATATGTGAAATTTTGTGACAAACTTGACCTCTCACATAAAATTTCATATCTATGAAATTGTAATGGAGAAATTATAGGGAGTGAACTTTGAGTCACACTCACTAAACAATCTCTCTTAGAGGCAATTCATCCTCTGCTTTAACACGTTTCATAGAAATGACTTTTGGAAATATGTATATAATATTCAAGTAATAAATATTATGTATGTGAGAACTATTGTTTTCTTGTGAGTTAAATTCAAAGAGTTGAGTCACATCTATCATGAATTCAAATCAATTTGAATTAATTTTGTAAATATAATTTGTTATTTTGAAATCAGTATATTAAAATTTGTTAATCTGCAAATTGATCAAATTTATTAAAATTTATGATTTCAAATTATGCAATTGAATTTTGATTTGAATTCAATGTGAATAACATGTTTGTATTCAACGAGACTTATTATTATTCAAAACATATAAAGATCATCTAAGGATGAATCATGATTTATATAGATATCTGATTTTGAAGTCTAATGTAACTATTGAATACTTAGATGTGGAATATTGGGATCCTTACTGTAACACGGTGGGAGAACTGACTTTAGTTATGTTGCGGATAGCAAGAGTCGCCACCGACTTTTATTTTATCCAAAGGAAAGGCATAAAAGAACAGGAAAGACCTTTTAAAAGATTTTTGGGTCCGGGGGTAGGTTATGTAAAGGGAAGGTGTTAGCACCCTTTACATCTATGGTTATCCATGGGCTCTTAGTTACTTAGCTCACTTTAAATTGTTTTTGAAATGTGAAATGTGTGAATAGAAATTTTCTTAAGTATTTTATAATGATCCATGTACGGATGTATATAAAACCTTTGTTTTGAAAATTGTTTGAAATGTATGAAGTGTTTGAATTGTTTTGAAGAGTGAGCAAGTATCTAAGAGGAACCTACCCTAAGTTAAAGTCTTTCCTGTTCTTGAATCCTTTAAATGGTAAGACTATCCCTATTATTAAGGAATAGGTAGTCATTACCTTGGATATAAGGGACAAGTGAAGGGACATCTGTTATTTAGGCAACTGTAGGGTGTATAAGCAATTCGAAAGGACTTATCATCTTTATTCGAAAGGGACAAGATCATTACGAAGGCAACATTCGAAGGGACTTGATCTTTTTATCTGTTTAGGGACTAGATGATGTGTAATGAGGGACTTTGCTTTATACACCCTACTTGACCTTTTGTTTAGGCAACATGAGAGGTAACCCTTAAGAAGTGAGATGGCGATCCAGGATCGACTTACGTGTGTGAGTGTACAATTTTAAATATTTATCTTTTAAGTTAATGATCTAAATCAATTTTAAATACAAATACGTTTCACTCCCTATTTTACTAAACATAGCATTTAAAAATAAATATTAAACATTACTACTAAAATATTACATAAAGGAGACAATTACATAATAATAATAATAATAATTAAAACAAATTAAATAAATAAGCAAAATAAACAATAATAAATAATTGGGTTAGTAACAATAATAATAATACTATCACAATATATATAAATGGGGTTAGTAATAATAAAATAAATATCATATGAGAATAAATAGAATTAATAAAATAAACAAGAATATTAGCATAATAATTAAAAGTTCAATTTTTATATAAACAATTATTTTTAAGATTAAGAAGAAAACATAAACAATTATATACTAATTATTATAAAGTTTTTAAATTATATACATATTATAAAAAATAAATTTAATTATAAACATATTATGAAAATAAATTATATTTACAAAATTAAATTAAGAGTTTTAATTATTTTTAAGCATACACTAAAAATTATTTACATACAAGAATTAAATAATAATTATAAACAAATTATAAAATATATACATATAATTAAAATTTATTAAAAGTTATAACTAACAAATAAATTAATATTTATAATTAGGGTTTATAAAAAAAATAATTAGGTTTTATAAAAATATTTTAGGGTTTTTTAGAATTAATTTAAACATGATACAAATACATATAAATATAAACATAAATACACTAATTTAAATTTTTTAAGAAAATAATATGACAAGTTAATAAAAATAACATCTAATTAGAAAATGTTTTTTTTTATATTTTTTAGAAATTTATTTGGATTAATTAATAAAAAACAAAGCATATGAAAATAAAACCCTAAAAAAAACAGGACCTGGGATTTGAACCCAGGTCCTTTACCCGGATGAAGACTCTCCAAAACCACCTGGGCTGCTGCGCGCACATGATAGGAATGCACTCCATGGGGTTTTGTTGTTATCCTGGAAAAATCATGACAAAAACAAAAAGAATAGCACAAAAGGCCTGGGGAGGGATTCGAACCCAGGACCTTCTCACAATACGCAAGCACACTTACCATCCAGCCGGGAGGGCGCAACTGATATTTAAACCACAACAATGAATAATATATTAAGTTTGATGATTAAATGGAAAAATAACAAAAAGGTTGATGCATCCAGGATTCGAACCAAGGCCTTCAAGCATAACACACACATCCCTCACCACTGGGCCAGACGCGCATCTGTGAAATAACATTAACAATAAAACAAAAAATATTATAGCAAATATTTGAATGAAGATCTTGGCGCCAAAGGCCTTCGTCTTCAACCTTTTTCCTGCGAAAATACCTGCAAAATCAGCTACGAAAATTCCTGCGAATTTTTCAAAACCCTAAACCTGTGTTTTTCGAAACATCACGCAAACCATCAAGACAACCAAAATTAATAACCCAGATCAATTGTACAAAGTTCATACATCACAGCCATGGTCTTAGAATTGGTTTTAAGGTCTTAAATGTATGGTTCCCGTTTTGAAACTCCAAACCCTAACAATGGCAATCTTCAACATAGTCCATAATAATTCAATTAACCTATGCAAAAAGCTTCTAAACATCACAACAAACACAAATATATGATTAGTTTTCAATATTAATACATGAATCAATCAAATCGAAAAAATTCATAATGTGAAAGGGATGCATTCGGTTTGTGCGATTTAGGGCATGAATGAACAATGTTATGACCCAAAATCACTCTATGAACATCCAGGAACAAGTTGCAACCTTCAAATTGTCTTGAAAGGGCTTGAATGATGGAATCCGAATTCAAGTTTTGGTGAGTTTTTTTGAATGTGCAAACTTCCTCTTGAGGCTATGAAATTCGTCCTCATGCATTGTGTTCTCTTCATATACTTATAGTGAATGAATTAGGTCAGAAAGATTGGATCATTGTATGGATTTTTTTGATTTTGGAGATTGAAAAAGATTAGATCTTAAATTTCGTATATTTTTTAATAAGACCTTTCTATTTCAAGCCAATCATCATCAATTGTGTATCAATTCAATCCAATTCATGTTAATGACCTTCTAGAACAAAAATATATTTTAAATTTTCATATTTGATATTTTATTTAAATTTAAAATGATTTTTAACATAAAAAATCATAATAAATAAAATAAATAAAATAAAATTATGAAAATATCAAATAATTTTAGTGCATGATGTCATGGAACACTTTGGGTCACAAAAAGTTCAGCCCACTTAGAAAAATTTGGTTTTAAGACCCTATTTTCTTCATACACCACCCAAAAATTTCCCAACTTTGCAAGGGCATACATCCTTCAATTTTAATGATATGAGGGTGTTCTTGGACATTTTGGAAAGCTTGAAGAGTCCTCTAACCAACCCCATTGGTTTCATGTCCATATCATTTACCATTCTCAAGTTATGCCCTTTTGAAGTTGTTGACTTTTTGTTGACTTTTAAAAGGACCTATAATGTCTTAGCTCATACCTTCCAAATGAAGCATTTTTGGGCTTGGCTTGTGAGACACAAAGTTGTAGAGAATTCAATTTCATTCAAAATGAGCTTTGGATGGAAAAAATGTGATGAAGCATGTGAAAGTTATGGCTGGTCAAAGTTCAGTTGACTTTTCCTAAGGAAACCCTAATTTAGTAACCCCTGATTCTTGATGATCTGGAATCTCCTTGATGAATCATGATTAACCCTTAATCAAATGATGAATTTTACTTCATATACTTGATGTTGGCAAAAAATCATGAAGTTTGACTTTGGTTTGACCACAGTTGACCTCAGTTTGACTTTTTAACTGCTTTGACTGATTTTGACTTATCTGATCATTTGACTGAGCAAACCTTTGAGAAAAGTTCTGAAATTTGTCATGGGGATTCTTAAGCACATATAAGATGTTATGAAGCTCACTTGAAGTCTTGGAATTCCATTTAGCCTGATTAAAGTTAAAACCCTAGTTTTGGATGCACTGCTTAGGAGGATGCATTGTCTGAGGGAATTGTCAAATCTTCTGACTAATTGTGAACCTTGTGAACCTTGTGAACCTCATGGGAGGTCTTATAAACTTCATGAACCTCATGGGAGGTCTTGTGAACCTTGTGAACCTCATAAGGTGTCTTGTGAATCTTGTGAATCTCATGGGATGTCTTGTGAACCTTGTGAACTTCTTTGCATACAAAGTCTTGTATTGTGAGGGCAAATTTTGGGGTGCAGCAGCTGCCCCTGTTCAATTTTCTGAAACCTGAGGGGTTAGATTGGTATATTTTCCAGTCGTGACCTGGAAGGTTGAAGGGGATTGAACACAAAAGCCCAAAAATTTGCACTCACCGGTGCGTAAAGTGATACTGATGACTTGTTGTATATGCTTTGAGTGGGCTTAAAGATGCCACTTGGATAAAAGTTCTTCAAATATGTCTCTTGGAGGATAAAGCAGTCCAAAATATGAAGATATAGCTTTCTGGGAAGATAAACAACGTCCCAACATAGTGAGATAACCTTTGGGAAGATAAACAACGACCCAAGGTAAAGGTATAACCTTCAGGAGGATAAACAACGTCCTGAGATATAAGTATAACTTTTGGGAGGATAAACAACGGCCCAATAGTCACGATAGCTTTCAGGAGGATAAACAACGTCCTGAGGAATGAGTATAACTTTTGGGAAGATAATCAACGGCCCAAAGTAATGATAGCTTTCAGGAGGATAAACAACGTCCCGAGGTATAAGTATAACTTTTGGGAGGATAAACAACGGCCCAATAGTAATGATTGCTTTCAGGAGGATAAACAACGTCCTGAGGTATAAACATAACCTTTGGGAGGATAAACAACGACCCAATAGTCACAAGTTGTTGATGAAGTTTGTCTGCTGGAGAATTAATCTGAAAAACAAGATTATAACATTCTGTATGATAATATTAGTTTATGCATTATGTATGCATGTATAATATGATGCACTTAAGTAATGTATTATGTATTTATGGATATGTATGATATGATGTAAATGATGTATGTATGCATCATGCAGCCTAAGGCGTCTGGATATCTTCGTATAACAACTGCTGGCCAGGGAAAATAAATCCCGATTTGTTGCTGAAGAATATGAGGAACCTTTTCCCGTTTGATAATATAGTATTTATAACCTCCCGCCTTCGTTCGATAGTAAGGTATCCATAACCTCCCGTCTTCGTTTGATAGTAGGGTATACATAACCTCCCGTCTTCGTTCGTCGTACCCCTATTGAAAGAATACATTCCCGACTATCCGTATGAGGATAAAAGAGATGGATATAAATTCCAGGGGAGATGTGACTCAAAGTATTTATGAAGATGGATTTGTCCTACTGAGGAATTTGTAGTTGTCTGATAGGGATGAACCGGCGAAGCTTCGTTGAATTCCTTCCCTCGTTCGTCTTTAGTAAGTACTATTACTGCATTTTCATGCATTTCTGGTAAACATCAATCATATTAAGCATCTATGCATTTCTGGTAAACATCAATCATATTCAAAAGCATACATACATTCAAACACAACCAATGGACGTTTCGCTTATGTAAATAGGGTAAAAGTAAATCAGGACTCAAAGATGGAATTTTATTTATATCAAAAAGTGACCTATACATGGGTAAGTTTGTACAAAGAGACAGAAATCCTAGTAAGAGGAATTTGTCATAAAATTTTACAAAACAAAGAAAAATCAGCTATGTGGGAAATAATCCTATTGAGTTTCAATTCTACTATTGCCATTATCTTCAAGTATCTCATCTTCTGCTGTCGAGACGGAGATGATTGGATTGAGCTTTATCTGTTCAAACTTGAGTAAGTAATACAATTGGTTGTAGTTTCATGGGTGATCCAAACGAGACATAGTCATACGCTTTAATCCCTAACTTTTGCCTGGATTGCCCTTTCAGGTTTTCAATCCACCGGGATACCCTTTTTTGCCCAAGCCGCCTTTTCAGGTTTTCGACTTGCCGGGTGTACATTTTTTATATATATCCCTAATTTTTGCCCGAACCCTTTTGGTTCGCCGGGATGCCCTTATTTTTTCCTAGGCCAGTCAACCTAGCGGGTCTCTTTTTATGCGTAGTATTTTTTAACTATGTCTGCGTTTACAGGCTGTGGGAAATTTTCACCATCCATAGTAGTAAGTATCATGGCACCTCCTGAGAATATTGTCTTGACTACAAATGGTCCTTCATATGTAGGAGTCCACTTGCCCCTGGGATCACCCTGTGGTAATATGATACGCTTGATTACCAAGTCACCAGCCTGATATACCTTTGGCTTAACCTTCTTGTTAAAAGCTTTGATCATCCGTTTCTGGTACATCTGGCCATGACAAACTGCTGCTAGCCTCTTCTCATCAATCAAATTTATCTGGTCAAGTCGAGTCTGAATCCACTCATCTTCATCCAAGCCTGCATCCTTCATAATTCTTAAGGAGGGAATCTGAACTTCAATGGGCATAACTGCTTCCATACCATATACTAAGGAGAATGGGGTTGCCCCTGTTGAAGTACGTATTGTAGTACGATAACCATGAAGAGCAAATGGTAACATCTCATGCCAATCCTTATAAGTGACAATCATCTTCTGTAGAATCTTCTTAATGTTCTTATTAGCAGCTTCAACTGCCCCATTCATCTTTGGACGATACGGAGAAGAGTTGTGATGCTTAATCTTGAACTGCGTGCAGAGATCAGTAATCATAGTGTTGTTCAGATTGGAGCCATTGTCAGTAATAATCCTTTCAGGGATGCCATACCTACATATGAGATTATTCTTAATGAATCGAGCCACAACATTCTTGGTAACAGATGCAAATAAAGCTGCCTCTACCCATTTCGTGAAGTAATCAATAGCAACCAGGATGAAACGATGCCCATTAGAAGCAGTAGGTTTGATCTCACAAATCATATCAATGCCCCACATAGCAAAAGGCCAAGGAGCAGTCAACACATTCAATGGTGATGGAGGTACATGCACTTTATCAGCATAGATTTGACACTTGTGACATGTTCTGGAGTGTTGATAGCAATCAGCTTCCATGGTAGACCAATAGTAACCTGCTCTCAATATCTTCTTTGCCATAGTATGACCACTAGAATGAGTGCCAAAGATCCCATCATGCATGTCTTCCATAATTTCTGTTGCTTCCTTCTTATCCACACAACGAAGCATAGTTGAATCGTGATTGCGCTTGTACAAAATCCCATTACTCAAAAAGAACTTAGCAAAAAACCTCCTCAGAAACTTCCTATCTTTGACAGATGCCCCTTCAGGGAACTCCTGAGCTTCAAGATATCTTTTCATTTCATAGAACCAAGGCTTCTCTTCTGCTCCTTCAGTGTCAATCTCATTGCAGTATGCAGGCTTCTCAAATCTATCAATAGTAATCTTGGGAGCTTCATCATCCCAGCTAATCTCAAACATAGATGCCATGGTAGCTAATGCATTTGCCAACTGATTCTCTCTTCGTGGAATATGTCCAAAGGTAATCTCTTTGAAATGTGGGATCAAAGACAACACATGCTCTCTGTAAGGAATGAGGTTATCATGTTTGGTATCCCAATCTCCTTTAATCTGACTTACTACCAGGGCTGAATCTCCATACACGTCAAGGAACTGAATCTTCATATTAATGGCAACTTTGATACCCATGATACATGCCTCATACTCAGCCATGTTATTAGTGCAATAGAAACAAAGTCTGGCAGTAATCGGGGTATGACAACCTTCAGGGGAACTGATCACAACACCAACACCATTACCAAGTGCATTAGAAGCTCCATCAAAAACCATGGTCCATCGGGATCCTTGTTCAGGTCCGTCATATTGTCCAGGTTCTTTGGTAATAATCGTAATGTCTTCATCAGGGAACTCAAAACTCATTGACTGGTAATCATCCACTGCTTAATGAGCCAAATGATCAGCTACCACACTTCCTTTAATGGCCTTCTGAGTAGTATACTGTATGTCATATTCTGTCAAGATCATTTGCCATCTTGCTATTCTTCCGGAGAGAGCAGGTTTCTCGAATATGTACTTGATTGGATCCATCTTTGAAATCAACAAGGTAGTATGGGTCAACATATACTGTCTTAGCCGGCGAGCAGCCCATGCCAAAGCGCAACAAGTTTTCTCAAGCAGTGAGTATCTTGTTTCACAGTCAGTAAACTTTTTGCTAAGGTAGTATATTGCCTGCTCTTTTCGACCAGACTCGTCATGTTGCCCCAACACACACCCCATTGAGTTGTCTAACACTGTCAAGTACATGATCAAGGGTCTTCCATCAACTGGTGGCATCAAAATTGGAGGTTCTAGCAGATATTTCTTGATTTCATCAAATGCTGTCTGACACTCATCATTCCATTCCATTACCTGATCTTTCTTCAACAACTTGAAGATTGGCTCACAGGTAGCTGTTAATTGGGAAATAAATCTTGCAATGTAATTCAAACGTCCCAAGAAACCTCTCACTTCCTTCTCAGTACGGGGAGCTGGCATCTCTCGTATAGCTTTCACTTTTGCAGAATCCACTTCAATACCTTTTCCACTGACAATGAAACCCAAGAGCTTACCAGATCTGACTCCAAAAGTACACTTGTTTGGGTTCAATCTCAACTTGTATTTCTTCAACCTTTCAAACAACTTATGCAGATGATCAAGATGTTGTTCTTCATTCTGGGACCTGGCTATCATATCATCCACATATACCTCTATCTCATGATGTATCATATCATGAAACAAAGCCACCATAGCACGCTGATATGTTGCCCCTGCATTTTTCAAACCAAATGGCATCACCTTATAACAAAAAGTGCCCCACTGTGTAACAAATGTTGTCTTCTCCATATCTTCAGGTGCCATCTTGATTTGATTGTAACCAGAGAAACCATCCATAAAAGAGAATACCTTATGCTGAGAAGTATTTTCTACCAGAACATCAATATGAGGAAGTGGAAAGTCATCTTTGGGGCTGGACTTATTCAAATCCCTGTAGTCTACACACATACGTACCTTACCATCTTTCTTAGGTACCGGTACCACATTTGCAACCCACTGAGGATAAGAAGTCACAGCTAAGAATCCTGCATCAAATTGTTTCATTACCTCTGCTTTGATCTTCTCTGACATTTCAGGACGCATGTGACGAACCTTCTGTTTCTTTGGACGACAATCTTCTTTCACTGGTAAACGGTGAACCACGATGTCTGTATCCAACCCTGACATATCTTCATAGGACCAAGCAAAGATCTCCACATAGTCACGTAACATCTGAATCAATCTGCTCTTGACACTATCCTCTAATTCAGCCCCTATCTTGACCTCTTTCCTGTTTTCTTCAGTTCCCAGATTCACAACTTCGATTGGCTCTTCATGTGGCTGTATTGCTTTCTCTTCTTGTTGTAACAACCTAGCAAGCTCTACAGGTACTTCACAATCGTCCTCATTTCCGTCTTCAGCTTGATAGATCGGATTCTCGAAATCATAATTGGCAATAGTAGAACTATTATCAACAGGATCCAGAGTGGATAAGGATCTGCATTTTAGTGATGTGGGTGTGTGTAAGAACACATAGCTGATAAAAGAAAGACAAGGAACACAACATTTACTAAAACGAAACGTCCACTGATTTTTATTGAATGAAGTATGCAAATGAAATGACATCCCGTAATAAACACACCATTGTGCTCCGGGTAAGCCACAAGGCTTGAAAGTTTAATTGTTCAAGAAATTACAAACTTAAAAGTAACAACACAGTAATAGTATTTACTCCTGACTAAAGGAGATAGGAATAACATCTTCAGCTTTCCAATTATTGAGCCCAACACCCACAGTAGGAAAAATCCAAGCATCCAAGTTGTAGTCTTCATCATAGTCACCCACAGCATTGATTTGATTCTTCATAATCCCCTGATTGGTGATACGAACAGCATGAGCACGACGAACAGCCTTCTGGGATTCTGCAATGAAACCCAAACCAAATTTGTCAGACTTGTATGGAATATCAGGAAGCTGACCCCAAATAGTACAACCACCTTCATCCACCACAGCTCTAGCATCTTTAAGGGAGGCCATTGTAGGAGGTGTTCTGGTGACCACAGGAACTTTCTTGACAACAGGAGGAGCTTCATAATCATTAACAATCCAAGGAACCACTTCAAATGTCTGACACGGAGTTTCAACGTATTCACCTTCCACTTCAAGATATTTAAAGGTGTTCACATGGCTAATCATATACCCTTCCTCTCTGTAGACAGTAACAACCTTCCCTTCTACTGGATACCTTAGCTTTTGATGTAATGTGGAGGTTACAGCACCTGCCTCATGGATCCAGGGACGCCCAAGCAAACAAGAATACGACGGACGAATATCCATGACATAAAAGGTAGTTTTGAAGACCTGAGAACCAACTTTGATTGGGAGATCAATTTCTCCATGCACCACTCTTCTCGAGCCATCAAAAGCCTTCACCACTATATTACTGGGTTTCAACACAACGTCTTCAGGACTAAGCTTATTCAGGACTTCTTTAGGTAACACATTCAGCGAGGAACCATTGTCTATTAATACATGTGACAAAGTAGTGCCCCTACATTCAATAGAGATATGTAGAGCCCTGTTATGATCCCTCCTGACCGGAGTCAAATCAACATCGGAGAAACCTAACCCATTATCATAGGTCAAGTGTGCAACACAATTTTCAAACTGGTCAACAGAAATTTCATTTGGTACATGAGCAGTCTTCAGAAATTTAATCAAGGCCTTGGCATGTGCCTCAGAACACAACAATAAGGACAACATAGAAATCTTGGAGGGAGTATGTCCCAATTGATCAACAATGTCATAATCACTCTTGCGAATGATCTTCAATACTTCTTCCATCTGCTTAGCAAGATCATCAGCAGCTGGCACATCAGTTAGTATAGGTTCAATAACAGGACCTTTGCCCCGAGCATCAGTGGTGGAGGTAGCAGCTGGAGTAACTGCATTCTTGGAAGTAACTGGAGGAGAGAAAACTCTTCCGCTTCGTGTGATCTTACTAGATCCAACAATATTATCAACATCAACAGGCATATCAACTAAGGGCTCCTGCTTAACACCATGGATATAAACATCAGACCCATAATGCCAAGGCACATCTTTATCAGAAGTATACGGAATATGACCAGGAGTGGTAATGATCATAGGAGCCACTCTAGCTTCAGCAACAATCTTCACAGGGCCTTCAGCAGTAATCTTAATTGGACCCTTAGGAGTGATTTTGACAGGACCCTTGGAAGTAATCCTCACCGGCACTTTATCAACCATATCCACCTCTTCAACCTTCACACCTTTAGTTATATGATCAACCATAATTTCCATAGAAGGTGGAGTCCTCTCAAACACTATGGTGTAATTATTCATGAGACGTTGAATTCCATCTCTCAACCTCCAACAGCTATCCGGCTTATAGGTACAATATAAACAATCTTCACGGCAACCTGGAAAGAACCCAGCTTGTACTAGCTTCTTCTTAATGACAGACAATGGTGTAGTCAAATCTGCAACTGAGGAAATATGTGAATCTTCATCAATGGCATTGACAGTCTTCTCATGATTTGGCATGGGAGTAGTGATCACATTTGGAGTACCCGGAGGGTCAAACTCAATCTCTCCAGCATCAATCATATCTTGAATTTTGTTCTTCAATACCCAACAACTATTGGTATCATGTCCCTGACAATTCGAATGATATGCACATCATGCATTAGGATTGTACCTGGGAGAGGTAACATTAGGATTCTGAGGAGGATCTTTCAGAGTGATAAGTTCAGCCTTCAACAGGTGTTGCAAGGCTTGGGCCATTGACATGTTGATCTTAGTGAACTGCCTTCTAGCCCTCTGTTGATTTCCCTGTGGCTGCTCTGTTATTGCAGCAGTTGGATTGGAGATATGAACTGCACTCACAGACTGATGCCTCCTATTACGATCAGGTTGACCATAAACAGAATTTGACTCTTTCTTCCCACTGGGAGGCTTCTTTGCAGCACCTGATGAAGAAGCACCCACTTGGATCTTGCCACTCCTGATACCACTTTCTACACGCTCTCCTGTCATTATCAACTCAGTGAAGCCAGATGATGAGCTTCCAATTAGATGACTGTAAAAAGGACCATTCAACGTACACATGAACATATCAACTAACTCCCTGTCAGTTAGAGGTGGTTGCACTCTTCCAGCCAAGTCTCTCCATTTCTGAGCATACTCCTTAAAACTTTCTTTAGCACCCATGGACATGCTCTGAAGTTGCATGCGAGTAGGGGCTAAATCAGCATTGTATTGATATTGCTTATAGAAGGCTTCAGCAAGATCATTCCAATCACGGATGTTGACACTCTCCAACTGATAGTACCATTCCAATTGAGCTCCAAATAAGCTCTCTTGGAAGAAATGGATCCATAACTTCTTATCAGCAGTATGGGGTTGGATTCTCCAAACATAAGACCTCAGATGCAGCTTGGGACAAGAGACACCATCATAAACTACGAAGGTAGGAACCTTGAAATCAATGGGTATGACTACCCCAGATATCAAACTCAGGTCTTCAAAATCCAGCCCAGAAGACTTTTGCAATTCCATAGCATCCATTCTATCCACCAGCATCTTGAATTTATCTTCATTAGGCTCATGATAGTAGTTATCTTCAGAATCAGAGTCCCCCATTGTATTATGGAGACTGCCTCCCTCTTTCTCAGACTCTTCAGACTCATAATCTTCAACCTGTTCTTTGGTCTGGACAAGACCTCTGAACCTTCTTCCCATGTTGATCAGGCCACCTGACCTTCTAGTCTTCTTAGTCTTCTTGGCCAACAGTGTCTTCAATTCATCCTGCCCCTTGGACAAGTTCAGGATCAACTCTTGGAACTGTGCATTTTGTGCCTGGAGATCCTTAACTGTTTGTTCAAGAGTCATTGCTGAAATAAACAGCGAGAGGGTGAGAAACCTGTACACAAGAAACCTGTGATGCAATGATATGATGTATTAATGCGTATGCAATGTTTTCAAGGACCGCAAGATTTAAATTTGTTTAAACAAACAAGAAGGTAAACTTTTATTAGTAATAAATTTGTTTTGCCTCTTAGGCTTACCGAAAATGAAATGCAATAAATACAAGAGATGGGGCTTTAAATCTCCCATGGACGCTTCCTCTTTGTGTTTAGGTATGAGTTGAGATTCCGCTCCTCGTGAAGTTGCTTTGTTAGTTCTAGGATCTTTTCTTGGCTTGTTTTGTAATGAGCCTCGAAAGTATCCCTTTGCTCCTTCAACTGGATCCAGGACCTCTGTAAATCTTCCATGTCAGTAGGCATGTCTGGGTGAAGGATGGTATAAGAAGTATCTCCTTCAGCAACAGGTTCCATGGTAACTGGCAGGATAGCAGGATATGGCATCATGAGAGTCTGAGCACGAGATCGCACCCATCTGAGATAAGCCTCCATAGGAATAGTGTACTTAGGCTCCAAAGTCTTGCTGTCAACCTTGTTCACTTTTCCCCATGCTCGTATAAACCTCTGACGGTAACCTTGAAGATCGTTGTCATAGTCAAACACAATACCCTGAATCAACATGTCATGAGGACCATCACTCCGAGCGTAACCAAATTGTCGTAAAGCTAAAGAAGGATTGTAAGTAATGCCTCCTCTTATGCCTAGAAGTGGCACATTAGGAAACTCCCCACAACGGTCAATGATAGTAACATTCTCCATAGATCTGGAACACCAATGGATATCTGAATGAGAGAGTGACATAATCCTCTTGGACCATCTGAACCCCTGTTCATTCTTAATCACTGATCGAGGAAGGTGAGAAATAAACCACCTAGATAGCAAAGGTATGCAACACATCAGAGTTCCTCGTGCCTTTGTAGTACGAGTATGGAGAGAGTGCAGGATGTCTCCAAGCAATGTAGGCACTGGATTGTGACTCAGGAATATATTGATGGCATGAACGTCTATGAACTGATCAGGATTGGGGAACAACACTAAGCCATAGATCAACAAAGCTAAGATCTCCTCAAAAGCATCATAGCTCATAGCCTTCAAGAACACTTGAGCTTTTTCTATCAACACCTTAGCAAGAATACCCTTAACTCCGCTTCTCGTTTCTAGAACAATGTCAGACTTCTTCAGATGTAGAGCTGCAGCAATAACTTCAGGTTTAGGCTCCTTTTCCAAACCTGTGAATGGTTTCTGATCAAGTACAGGTATATCCAGAAGTTTAGAGAACTCTTCCATTGTAGGAATCAGCTGATAGTCGGGGAATGTGAAGCAATGGTGCTTAGGATCAAAGAACTGAAACAGGACACTCATCATGTCTTCATTGAACCCTGAAGTGACTAGATCCAGTAAGTGGCATCGTCTTTTGATGAACCGGGAGTTATCAGACACTTGAGAAATCAACTCCTTAAGCTTGGTAGGTATCCCTACAAAGTTGATCCTGATAGTGTTTCTACGAGCAGAAGCCATGACCTGCAACAAAGAACAAAGATAAATCCTTTGGTCCTTGAAATGGTTAGTGAAAATGCTATGCTTATGATGCATGATGATGCAATGATGTTATGCTCAATCACAAACATGTGGCACACACAAACAAGTCACACCATAGCCCTAGGTTTAAAGGCTTGCATGAGGTTCAAAGGTGAGTACCCTCCCCTGAAGTTAGTTGGTTCATCCTGTCCTATAAAGTAACCAGGTTCTAAGGGATCTCAAAATCATTGATCCTTCACACGGGTGGTTGTTCAGTAGGCAACTTACTTGCCAACCAAAACCCTCCAAGTTTAGAATCTCAATGAGCGTAGTATCGAGTATCAACCAACTTCAGTCTTCACCAAAGCCGGTTATCTCACTACTTTTCTAAAGGCCAAGATGGGATAACTAGGATTCTAAAAGTTAGTTAGTGCATTGACAACATATGGCAGCCTCATATTGTCCTCAACTTGACTTAAGGAACATAAGCACCAACCAAGAAGTCACACTAACTATGGCCATCAGATCAACCATATCGGTATACACCGTACAGTTTCCTTGGTCTATTGCCATTTACCTAAGGTAAACTAGATCCGGGTTAGGATCTTTCACACATAAGAGCACCCAATAGGTAAAGTAAAGCAAACAAAGCAAACAAGTTTAAAGTGATCTAATTCCTAAGGGTACCCCTCTTTTATTAAATCCCCAGCAGAGTCGCCAGTTCTGTAACACGGTGGGAGAACTGACTTTAGTTATGTTGCGGATAGCAAGAGTCGCCACCGACTTTTATTTTATCCAAAGGAAAGGCATAAAAGAACAGGAAAGACCTTTTAAAAGATTTTTGGGTCCGGGGGGTAGGTTATGTAAAGGGAAGGTGTTAGCACCCTTTACATCCATGGTTATCCATGGGCTCTTAGTTACTTAGCTCACTTTAAATTGTTTTTGAAATGTGAAATGTGTGAATAGAAATTTTCTTAAGTATTTTATAATGATCCATATACGGATGTATATAAAACCTTTGTTTTGAAAATTGTTTGAAATGTATGAAGTGTTTGAATTGTTTTGAAGAGTGAGCAAGTATCTAAGAGGAACCTACCCTAAGTTAAAGTCTTTCCTGTTCTTGAATCCTTTAAATGGTAAGACTATCCCTATTATTAAGGAATAGGTAGTCATTACCTTGGATATAAGGGACAAGTGAAAGGACATCTGTTATTTAGGAAACTGTAGGGTGTATAAGCAATTCGAAGGGACTTATCATCTTTATTCGAAAGGGACAAGATCATTACGAAGGCAACATTCGAAGGGACTTGATCTTTTTATCTGTTTAGGGACTAGATGATGTGTAATGAGGGACTTTGCTTTATACACCCTACTTGATATTTTGTTTAGGCAACATGAGAGGTAACCCTTAAGAAGTGAGATGGCGATCCAGGATCGACTTACGTGTGTGAGTGTACAATTTTAAATATTTATCTTTTAAGTTAATGATCTAAATCAATTTTAAATACAAATACGTTTCACTCCCTATTTTACTAACCATAGCATTTAAAAATAAATATTAAACATTACTACTCAAATATTACATAAAGGAGACAATTACATAATAATAATAATAATTAAAACAAATTAAATAAATAAGTAAAATAAGCAATAATAAATAATTGGGTTAGTAACAATAATAATAATAATAATATCACAATATATATAAATGGGGTTAGTGATAATAAAATAAATATCATATGAGAATAAATAGAATTAATAAAATAAACAAGAATATAAGCATAATAATTAAAAGTTCAATTTTTATATAAACAATTATTTTTAAGATTAAGAAGAAAACATAAACAATTATATACTAATTATTATAAAGTTTTTAAATTATATACATATTATAAAAAATAAAGTTAATTATAAACATATTATGAAAATAAATTATATTTACAAAATTAAATTAAGAGTTTTAATTATTTTTAAGCATACACTAAAAATTATTTACATACAAGAATTAAATAATAATTATAAACAAATTATAAAATATATATATATATAATTAAAGTTTATTAAAAGTTATAACTAACAAATAAATTAATATTTATAATTAGGGTTTATAAAAAAAATAATTAGGTTTTATAAAAATATTTTAGGGTTTTTTAGAATTAATTTAAACATGATACAAATACATATAAATATAAACATAAATACACTAATTTAAATTTTTTAAGAAAATAATATGACAAGTTAATAAAAATAACATCTAATTAGAAAATGTTTTTTTTATATATTTTTTAGAAATTTATTTGGATTAATTAATAAAAAAACAAAGCATATGAAAATAAAACCCTAAAAAAAACAGGACCTGGGATTTGAACCCAGGTCCTTTACCTGGATGAAGACTCTCCAAAACCACTTGGGCTGCTGCGCGCACATGATAGGAATGCACTCCATGGGGTTTTGTTGTTATCCTGGAAAAATCATGACAAAAACAAAAAGAATAGCACAAAAGGCCTGGGGAGGGATTCGAACCCAGGACCTTCTCACAATACGCAAGCACACTTACCATCCAGCCGGGAGGGCACAACTGATATTTAAACCACAACAATGAATAATATATTAAGTTTGATGATTAAATGGAAAAATAACAAAAAGGTTGCTGCATCCAGGATTCGAACCAAGGCCTTCAAGCATAACACACACATCCCTCACCACTGGGCCAGACGCGCATCTGTGAAATAACATTAACAATAAAACAAAAAATATTATAGCAAATATTTGAATGAAGATCTTGGCGCCAAAGGCCTTCGTCTTCAACCTTTTTCCTGCGAAAATACCTGCAAAATCAGCTACGAAAATTCCTGCGAATTTTTCAAAACCCTAAACCTGTGTTTTTCGAAACATCACGCAAACCATCAAGACAACCAAAATTAATAACCCAGATCAATTGTACAAAGTTCATACATCACAGCCATGGTCTTATAATTGGTTTTAAGGTCTTAAATGTATGGTTCCCGTTTTGAAACTCCAAACCCTAACAATGGCAATCTTCAACACAGTCCATAATAATTCAATTAACCTATGCAAAAAGCTTCTAAACATCACAACAAACACAAATATATGATTAGTTTTCAATATTAATACATGAATCAATCAAATCGAAAAAATTCATAATGTGAAAGGGATGCATTCGGTTTGTGCGATTTAGGGCATGAATGAACAATGTTATGATCCAAAATCACTCTATGAACATCCAGGAACAAGTTGCAACCTTCAAATTGTCTTGAAAGGGCTTGAATGATGGAATCCGAATTCAAGTTTTGGTGAGTTTTTTTGAATGTGCAAACTTACTCTTGAGGCTATGAAATTCGTCCTCATGCATTGTGTTCTCTTCATATACTTATAGTGAATGAATTAGGTCAGAAAGATTGGATCATTGTATGGATTTTTTTGATTTTGGAGATTGAAAAAGATTAGATCTTAAATTTCGTATATTTTTGAATAAGACCTTTCTATTTCAAGCCAATCATCATCAATTGTGTATCAATTCAATCCAATTCATGTTAATGACCTTCTAGAACAAAAATATATTTTAAATTTTCATATTTGATATTTTATTTAAATTTAAAATGATTTTTAACATAAAAAATCATAATAAATAAAATAAAATTATGAAAATATCAAATAATTTTCGTGCATGATGTCATGGAACACTTTGGGTCACAAAAAGTTCAGCCCACTTAGAAAAATTTGGTTTTAAGACCCTATTTTCTTCATACACCACCCAAATATTTCCCAACTTTGCAAGGGCACACATCCTTCAATTTTAATGCTATGAGGGTTTTCTTGGACATTTTGGAAAGCTTGAAGAGTCCTCTAACCAACCCCATTGGTTTCATGTCCATATCATTTACCATTCTCAAGTTATGCCCTTTTGAAGTTGTTGACTTTTTGTTGACTTATAAAAGGACCTATAATGTCTTAGCTCATACCTTCCAAATGAAGCATTTTTGGGCTTGACTTGTGAGACACAAAGTTGTAGAGAATTAAATTTCCTTCAAAATGAGCTTTGGATGGAAAAAATGTGATGAAGCATGTGAAAGTTATGGCTGGTCAAAGTTCAGTTGACTTTTCCTGAGGAAACCCTAATTTAGAAACCCCTGATTCTTGATGATCTGGAATCTCCTTGATGAATCATGATTAACCCTTGATCAAATGATGAATTTTACTTCATATACTTGATGTTGGCAAAAAATCATGAAGTTTGACTTTGGTTTGACCACAGTTGACCTCAGTTTGACCTTTTAACTGCTTTGACTGATTTTGACTTATCTGATCATTTGACTGAGCAAACATTTGAGAAAAGTTCTGAAATTTGTCATGGGGATTATTAAGCACATATAAGATGTTATGAAGCTCACTTGAAGTCTTGGAAGTCCATTTAGCCTGATTAAAGTCAAAACCCTAGTTTTGGATGCACTGCTTAGGAGGATGCATTGTCTGAGGGAATTGTCAAATCTTCTGACTAATTGTGAACCTTGTGAACCTTGTGAACCTCATGGGAGGTCTTATAAACTTCATGAACCTCATGGGAGGTCTTGTGAACCTTGTAAACCTCATAAGGTGTCTTGTGAATCTTGTGAATCTCATGGGATGTCTTGTGAACCTTGTGAACCTCTTTGCACACAAAGTCTTGTATTGTGAGGGCAAATTTTGGGGTGCAACACTTACCATGAAGGATACGAAATTCAAGATTTCTACAAATGAAGAACCTCATGAGGATGGTTTTCCACAAATTGTTGAAACACAAATCGAAAGTTAGTAACTAATGAAGAATCTCGTTAGGAAGATTGTTCATGGATAGTTGAAAACAACCCAAACTTAGAATAAGCAAGAGAGACCGAAAGACTAAGGATCAAGGACCGAACAAAATTGATAATCGATTTATTTCTCTTATCTGGTAGAAGGTATATACACATAATTTCGACACCATAGGTTTTAATAAACGAGAGCCTTAGTAGCTGGTAGCTTCGTCATCTATTCTTCCACATGTCACCATTATTCGACATTGAAGTTTCTTAGCACTCCTCATCTTATTGTGCTTTGAGCAATGATGCACGTAGCTGTGAAGATATTCGACAAAGTAGGATCACTCTTTCTTCCAAACATGTCCAAAACCTTGAGAAGGTTTGTGATGTTTTGGTTCGTGATATAACGAAGAGATGTCCGTCGAAGGAGCGGTTGAGATACCAGCTAAAGAATTCTTCACATCACTACGAAGAAGTCTTCTCGTGTTTTCGACGAGGGATGTGAAGGCAAGGATTCGACGAAGGAGACGTTATGACTATTTTAATTTCAAATAAATTCGACGTGACAAGAAGATACGTCGTTTCGCCAGTTAAAGGACAATTTTTATATGAATAACGGCCTCGCTTGGTAGAAGATACGTGGAGGATTCCTAGAGATTAATAACATGCAGGACTCCAAGTGGCGAATTCTTAGGAATTGAACTTTATTCGACGGTTATTTTATTTGTATATAAATAGGATAGTTTTTCTTTGTGTAAAGTGTGTGAAATTCTGTACAAGATTCATGTGAAAATTACTCTAATACTCGTATGTAAGAGAGAAGAGAATTGTCTGAAAAATGTACGTGTAACACCATTTATCTTTCAGTTATAAAATTTAGATTTCTTCTATTTCTTGTTCAAAGTTTATGCTTTCAGTCATTTGTTTTCAAGCCATTTACTTTCGAGCAATTTACATTCCATAAATCCTTTATCGCGGACTTTAAGTTCTTTGTTAGTTTCATTTTACAAACATATCCATACTTTAATATAAACAAGAACAATTTCTTTAAGAGATCGTTCGATAGAACTTACAAAAAACTAGTATGACTTGTATATTAAGAGACAAACCCTAAAAATTTAGCACATGTGTCCTAGGACTTGTGTGGTTGGTCCTGCAAGTAACCCAGTTCCAAGGAATTGGTAAACCAGAGATTGTTCACCAAAAACACAAGCGAACAGAAGGAAAGTGAGAATTTTGTTCATAAGGTTCCTAATATTCAAGTGGAAGATGATCTTAATACTTATAAGAAAGCAATAGCTTCAAGAGACTCTTCTTGTTTAGAGATGAGTATCATAGTGTGACGATACACTAAACACCTACATGTCGAGATTAATGACCAATGGTGTTTTAAACAAAAAGAAGGTGTTTATCATTTTGACACGTATGTACTAGTAGAAGGCACAATGAAAACTAGAGTGTCATTTGAATTAACTTATTTGCATGACCTTATGGATGTCAAACAACATTCCTAAATGGAGATCTCGGTGAGGAGAGTTACATGGAGAAACCAGAAGGTTATATGCTTTTAGATTCACCAATTAAGGGAAGATACGTGACTTGGGGGGGGGGACTTTCCAATCATCATCAAAACAAGAATTAAAAGATTTTGTCATCATTAAAAAGGGGAGATTGTGAGGAATACATCTTATGTCTAGTTCAATTTTGATGAAGACAAAGATTATCAAAGAAGAAAATAATCAAAAGTGTCATGCATGTTAATGATGAAGTCAATCAAGAAGGTTCAACATAGAAATTCAAATGAAGATTTGAGACAAGTAACTAAGTGTTTTACATAATGTTATGTGAGAATATTGTGATATTCACTTGTCTCCATTTTGATTATATGATTGATCATTTGCAATGAGATGAATAGAATTATAGAAACAAAGAGGTTTCTGACTTCCACATTCAAGATGAATGATCATGGACTAGTTGACACACTTTTGAGAATCAAAGTAAAGAGAAATAGTAGGGGTTATGAACTTAGTCAAAAAGACTATGTTAAGAAAAGTGTTTGATAAGTTCAAACACTTACGCTTTAAAGAAATGACAATTTATTTGATTCTAGTGTCAAACTTCAAAAGAATGATGGAAGAGTTGTGGTTCAATTAGAATATGCAAATGTTTGAAATTTACTAGAACCGACACAAAATATGAAATTAGTAAAATGAGTAGATTTTACTAGAAATCTAATTGGTGAACATTGTATGACCATCATTAGGATTTTCTGCTATCTTATGAAAACAAAACAAAACAAAAATATTGATCTACATTATGGTATATTTTCTGCCATATTAGAAGAATATACCAAGGCGAGTTGGATATCGAGTGTTTAATATCATAAATTTGTATTTGGGTGGATATTTACACTAGTTGAAGGTAAAATTTCTTGGAAGAGCAAGAAACAAATGTGGATCACTCTCTCAACCATATAATCAGAGTTTGAGACTCTTGCCTCTGTTGCCGAAGAAGCAGAATGTTTGAGAGACCTTATGTTGGAAGTTTCATTGACTAAAGACAATGTTTCAAAGTGTTGATACATTGCGGTAGTCAACCCACTTTAACTAAAGCATATAAAAAATGTATAACAGAAAGTCTAGGCAAGTAGGACTTAGACATTCTTTCATGAGAAAATTGATTAAGGATGTAATCATTTACACATATACGATTAAGCTATAATGTTTTTGATCCATTTACTAAGCCACTGACCAGAGACTTATTAAAAACAAACTCGAGAGGTATGGGGTTGAAACTCCTTGAGTAAGAGTTCTGACAACGACGTCAACCCAATCTTACGTTAACAAAACATTAACCTCAAGATTCAATGGGTAACAACAAGTCATTGATTTGGATAATTGTAAAACATTTTGTGATAATGTTGACCTGAAAACGAGGGTTGAGTTTTCTCTTAAACTCTTAATGAAGTTCAATACCGAGGGCACGTGTCTCATGGAAAAAGATACAATATGAACTTCACCTATGTGAATTTCGAGATGGTGTCGTCTCATAGTGATGGTTGGAGTTTCTCTCATGAAAAATTCATAGAATAGGATAGCATCTGGTCATAAATAAGCGCTAAGTAAGATATGTAGAGGAAGAACCTTTAAAGAGTGTGTGTAAGGTAATGTCGGTCTAATCATATGGATTAATGGTTTTAAAACATTGTTACCTAACATTCTGATTAAACTCTGCGTTGTCCTCACTAAGGTTAAGTTTTAAATCGAAAGATACCTAACTCTATTAACACTCTTTATACTTTATTTTATGGAATTTGACTTGTCATTATTAGAACAAGCGGAGGATTGTTGGAAATTAATGGAAAATTAATACCCATGGGTGTGTTCAAGTATGACAAAGTTAAAGAGGATATAAGTGCCCCATAAACAAAAGTGGAATTTTCCGTAAAATCTGTTTGAAGGAATTTTGATCAGTTTTTGCACTAAATATTAACCAGTGGAAGTTGCCTTTAAAATCTGTCTGAAAATAATATTGGTTAGTTTTTGCACTAAATATCCACCAGTGGAAGTTGCCTTTAAAATTTGTCTGAAAATAAATTGATCAGTTTTTGCTGTTAAATTTGTCTCGGGCTACTGAAAGTTTGAATTTCAAATTCAAAATATACAACACTTCGCAAAATGTTGTTTTTGAATGAATATAGGTAATGCTTGAAACAATGCAACTTTTGGTTAAAAGGTGTTGTTTCATCAAGGGTCGCAACCTTGTGAAACAACACATGTATGGCCTATAAATACCTCATTTCGGAATTCAGAAAAACAACACACATCGAAAATCCTCTTATACAAATTCCAAACACTCTTCGCTACATAATCGAGTTTTCGTCGGTCATACACAAATTTGACATAAGGCTGAATTATCCTGGGTATTCATGTGTTCTAACTCTAAGACAATTTTGAGAGTGCTTGAAATACTTTTAAGGAAAGTGATTTCGTTCACGCTTCTAGCCTCAGACCATTCAGTTTATATTAATTTTCTAACAATACATACACTTACATGTATATTTTTAATCAACAATGTTATTCCTACACTCTTTTCTATACCTAATACCCACACCGTATATACTATTCATCGTATTTATACGGTGAATAGTATTTTTTTTAATAAAATAATATTTTTTATGAACAATACACATGAGGAGTGCGTGAATAGTACCATAAATATGAATAATGTTCGGGAACATTGTCCGTGAACAATATCCATGTATAGTAACTTTAAAGTAGTAAAATAAAGTTGGTTAATGCAATGTAAAAACTTGGTTAATACATTAATGAAGTTGGTTAATAAACATCCAGATGTTAAAAATAATTTTTAGAAGTCACGAAAGTTGATTAATGCAGTGTAAACACTTGGTTAATGCACTATTGAAGTTGGTTATTAAATGTTCAGGTATTAAAAATAATTTTTAACAGTAACAAAAATTGGTTAATGCACTAATAAAGTTGGTTAATAAACATTTAGACATTAAAAAAAATATTATTTTAAAATATTATTTTATATATATATATATATATATATATATATATAATAATAATAATAATAATAATAATAATATTTCACTGTTCACCATATTGGTGAACAGTGAAATACAGTGTAGGTGTAGGATGTAGTGTAAGAATGAAATTTTTCATCTTTAATAGATAAGAATATTTATTCAGGGATGATAAACAAGTTATGTCATTGAAAATTTTAATGATTACACTAATCTTCTTAAATACTACATCTATAAACTTACGAGACATCTTATTGATATGCTTGACTCTATGAATATTTTGTACAAGATCTAGTGTCTCTGCTTCCAGAAAGTCAAATATAAATGATATAAAGCTATGTTTTTTTTATAAGCAATATGTATTGAAGGGAGAAAAAGGGATTCTCCAACTCTTACAAAAATTTAATCAAAAGGTTAAGGAAATAAACCATCCTTGATCCTATTACAAAATATCTAAAGGATGGTACATCCATTCATAAAAATTACAATTCTTGCGGCCAAAGCCCAACCATCTCCAAGAAATTGAAACAATACGATTGAAAATATCATCGACATCCCAAACGGAACCTTTAAACAAAATATTATTACGAAAATTCCAAATGCACCAAGACGAAATAATCCAAACATAACAACACATATCTTCTTTGGCCTTAGAAAAAGAAGCAAGGAACCATAACAAAGCATGATTACAAAAAGTATCGACAACAATCGATTGGATGCCTAACCAAACAAGTAATTTATTCCACAAAATCTGAACCTTGAAACAAGTAAGGAATAAGTGGGAAGCATCCTCTTCCCCCTTGGAAACATAACACATAAACCTTGTCATGAGGATAAACTACAATACCTCTAGCAGCAAGATTCAGACGGATCGACAATCTATCGCAAATCAACCTCCAAGAAAAGATCTCCAGCTTAAGAGGAACTTTAGTCTTCCAAACCATCTTCAAAAATAACTTTTCAGCTTCTTGAAAAAAAAACGGACACATCATTCATAGAGTGATTGTGAATACTTTTAACCGAAAAGCCATATTAGCATCTAAGCTCCAATCCCAGCGGTCCTGCCCGTTACGCAATATCTGCACACCATTAATAACATACAACAAACCAAGAATATCAGACTGCAGAATGTTAAAACCAGGAAGCCAATTGTTTTCAATGTTCCATGTCCAATAATCCCTAATCCTAAAATCACAATCTGATAAAAGACAATCCTTTCTCACAGTCTCTATGAAAAGGTTTGGAAATATGTTTTTCAACAGATGGTCCCCGCACCACAAAGAATTCCAAAAGGGTATCTTGCTACCACAACCAAGAACAGGTTTAACAAGAGATGTGAAACAAGGAGAATCACCACAGAACTTAATTTTGAGCAAATCCCGCATCCAAAGGGAAGATTTCTTAGGATGCGAATTTGGATCTGTTTCCATGACCCAACCGAGATTCCCGTATCTATTAGTTATAAAATTTATCCATATTTCATCACCTCCTGATAAGAACTTCCAAAGCCAATTTGATAACAAAGATTTATTAAAGATTCCTATATGCTTAATACCAAGACCACCCAGCTCTTTAGATTTACACAAGGAACTCCATTTGACCCATGCTATAGAACTTTTATCTGACAAACCCGACCACAAGAACCAACGTTGAATTGCTATAATTTGCTTGACAATTTTCGAAGGAGCTTTGAAAAAGGCAAGGTAATGGATCAGAAAATTAATGAGGACAAAATTAATCAAGGAAACTCTACCTCCCATGGACATATTCCTTCCAACCCACAAATTTAATCTAGCTTTCAAACAGTCCAAAATAGGATTCCAATGCGAAATTCTCCAATGATTTCCTCCAATTGTAACCCCCAGAAATTTAAAAGGTAAAGAACCTTATTTTCAGCAAAGGAAAACTTCAACTGCCTGCATAAACTCATCTTCTAAACCTACTCCATACATACATCTTTTAGAGTAATTAATTTTAAGGCTTGAAATCAATTCGAATCCTCTAAGAATAGACTTCATAGCCCAAAGATTCTGATAACCGCCATCATAAAACAACAACGTATCGTATGCAAATTGAAGAAGATCGATATGCTAATGACCATCATAACTGTATCTGGAAAATAGATTGAGATATGAAGCTCTTCTAACCAAAATAACAAGCATTTCAGCAACTAAGGTGAATAAAAGCGGTGCAAGCGGAGCTCCCTACTTAAGGCCTCTCGTTGCAACAAAATCTTTGGTTGGAGAACCATTGATTAAAACAGAGACAAAACTAGAACAAACATTTCCTTCAATCCATTTAATCCAATTAGAACCAAAGTTCATAGCTCTAAGGACATAAATTAAGAAACCCCAATCAACGCAATCATACGCTTGCTCAAAATCGACCTTAAACATAAGACATTTCCTCTTATCTCTTCTAGCCGAATCTAAAATTTCATTGGCTAACAAAACTCCATCCAACAAATTATGATCGGATATAAACACAGTTTGGATCGGGGAAACCAAATTCTAAATTACAGTAGCAAGTCTAGAAGCCATAAGTTTGGAAATGATTTTAGAAACACAACTAAAAGTCTAAAGATATGTCTATTTTCCGAATATGTTTTTTTGGCCATTTTCGTTTGAAACGACTTTGAGGATGTTTCGTACGTCATAACATCTACTTGTCTAAGTGTCGATTTTCTTTTATGGGCCGGTCAAAAAGTTCACATATGTATCTTTCTTCACATGTACTCTTGTCCTCCTAATTATATCAATAAGGACATCCCTAACAAAGTCATGTTGGTGTAGATCTAGAAGAAAATCATGATTATGTGATACTTATTAACATCAAAAAATTATTGATTTCTATTTTGTGGTTGTGTTAAACTTTGCTTTCATGTCCTAAACATTGAGGCACTCAACAAAACAAGTTAGACTTTAAAGGGGAACATGTCCTTGCTAGTAGGGGTGAGAATAAACCAGAGTGAAAAATAAACTAACAGAGATCTAAAGTCTAGCTTACACAAACCAAGGTAAAGCTAGACTTTTTTTTATTAAAATAAAAAATCTAGGTTTTTTTATAAATCTATTTAGTTAAATAGATTATGCCACATGTCATACAAAAACCTTATAATCGACCTATTTTAATAAATATGAATGAATTTATTATTTTTATATTATATTTTATACAATATATTAAAATACAAAAGTAAAACTTAATTATCTTGAAAAACTTATGAAAATAAGTTGAAAGAAATCCTATGAATAATATCATAAGGTGTTTTCACAAGTTCTCTCAAACAAATCATCTCACAAAACTTATACTACTAGGCAACCTTAGATAAGTCAAAGCAAACACACATTTAGGGCCAGTTTGTTTTAGCTTTAAAAAAATAGATTTATTCTTTGTATTTTCGAAAATGGATTTTGTAATATCGTTTTTCAAAATATTACAAGTTTTTCTATATTCATTTTTTCTAATTTGGAAGACTAATTTTGCCATCGTACAACATAAATATACATTATTGAAGATCAAAACATAATCGAAATCATAATTTTTTAAAAAAGTTGTATCTCGAAAATGATTTTTATGAAAATCTATTTGAAACAGCTTCAAAATTAAGTGATATTTTGAAATTTTGATATCCATTTTTTTCTCTCGATAAAATGATTAAATATCTAAAATAATATTTTAAGAATAACTATTCAAACAAAATTTTCATTTGAAGCTTTTATGAAAAGTTTCTTTGTAATTTTTGTTTCACAAAATTATGTTACACTAAAAAAAACATTTAAAAAAAAGCTAAAACAAACGGGCCCTTAGTCTCATTGTACTTTTGATTTCCTAATTTATTTAAACATTAGTTGAATTACTTATATACATATGTTCAAATGATTTTACCTTCTTAAGTAGGTTATTAGGTTAATCAGACCTTCAAAAAGGAAAAGATCAAGCCATAAAATAAGCATATGATAGGCTAGAGGCTAGGCTTAGGCTTTGAATTTTTTAGTAGGTCAAGCTCAAGCTTGGAAAATCTATCTCAACCCAGCCTATTCCCACCCTTACATGCTAGTAAGACTGCTAAAGTCAAAAACCAAAATTACTCCACTATGACAATACAAAGCGATGTCAAAGTCAGAATTCATACCACATATCCCACTGTATCTCAATATATAATTGTGCGACACCCAAGATTGGGAGTTGAAAGCCAAAAGAAATGTATGATGAAGCTTCTACTGCCGTGTACAAACTCAACCCCAATCTTAATAGGTAAATAAGTCACATTTGTTGAAGGTCTTTTAAGAGAGGATCTTAACTTAACAAACCACAATGTTGAAGTTGCTTTGCCTCTGCCTCCTAAGAGTTTATGTTTTGATTACTTGTCTTTTACATTTTGTTTTGTTTCTATCGTTATTGAGTCTCCTTACACGATTGGACACCTTAGGGTTGATATTTTAAATCCATATTTACGCACAAACAAATCAAATTGTTTGGTTATGGCATAAACAATATGCGTCTAAGTTATTTTATCTAAGTTTTGGATCAAGAACAAATATTGAGAATGATTCAAGTCACTATAATGTTAGAATCTCAAAAACATTTACATTTTGCAAAATGGAGATCCTGGAAGTGTGATTTGAATCATACACTTCCATGACTTGAATCACATAAGCTTGATTCAAACCACAGACTACCTGATACCAAATATCCAAAGACTATATTTCTCCAAATTTGGTTATCTAGTTTGATTCAAATCACATTTTTTCATACTCGAATCATGTGATTCAAAATATAAACAATGTGGCTCAAATCATAAAGTTAGTTTTTCGTTACTTATTGGATATTGACTAAAATCTTTCCATCTGTTGACTTGAATCATAGTCTTTACTTCTGACTAAAATCAAACATCATTTTATCTCATTTTTGTGCTAGATCTCTGACACTTAAAAATCATTTCCTTTAAAAATCTTTCATAATATTGGAAAACATACATTTGCACTATTGATTTAAAATTTCACAACACACTTACTCTTTCATTTTCAAAAGAGTTTTGAATATGGTTTTGAGTGTCAACAAATAAAATATTTCATATTCCACCTCTTTCTGTATCCATTTTCATTATGATCTAAATCTCATCTTTGAGGTGTGAGATATGTGAGGAGCTTTTTTATTGTGATTAATAATTATTTGAAGATTTCTTGAGATTTTAGAGGTTTACAAATTGTGTGTATGATTGTGTATGATTTTGACGAGTCTAATGGAAAAGAAAGAGTTATTCTCTCCATAATCACTTTAGTAGTACTGTATGGAAGCCTACAGACAACTTGGGAGTTCTTTTCAATCTTCCCACATGACAAGGCTCAAGATACTGGCAGGATCGAGTAAAGATCACTTCAGACGAAGACATTGGAGCAACATTCTTGGTGGGTGGTAGATTAAAGATGATTTCAAGTAAAGATTTTGTGTGGAACCAGTGTTGGTTATTGTGTACAAGTCAACAAGGATTCAAATAGAAGATTTTATATTTTTCAACATTATTCAAATAGTGATTGCACTAAACATCTTATAATTTTTGTAAAAAAACATAGTGGAAGATTAAAACTTTCAATGGGAAACAAATTGAGGTTGGAGTAGGCTTAACGAAGACGATACTCAAACCACTATATTTCTCTCTCTCTCTCTCTCTATATATATATATATAATTGCACGTTTAAGTTATTTTTATCTCTTTCTTAGAATCACACGTTTTAGGTTTATTGCCTTAATAACAATTTAATGTATAAGCGTTGGTTTCGTTAGATTGGTGCTTTAAATTTATTTTATTGTTGATTAATATTCGAAACTATGATTTTAGAATTCATTATATTGATATTGTATTCTTACACTTCTCATGTAAGAAGATCATAATTCATTATACCTATTGAATTATTTGGTTATCTAATTGATCCAATTTTTTATTTGTAAACCGATTTATGTGTTATGTATATATCGTTCGATAAACATAATCAATTTTATACGCAATGTGTTTCCGCTCACAAAATCATTTTTATACTCTGATAAGTTTTGAAATAAATGATTTTTTTCATATCAACCTTTTTTTAAAAGGAAATTTATTCACCTCTTACTATCACAACTCTTTATCAAACCAAATAAATGTGTTCTCTGTGTGAATAGGCTGGCATGACTTTAGGCTAAAAGATAGTATGGTAATACCCATGCAAAATTGAAGTAGAGCAAACCCACTTTATGTATCCCTTAACCATGGAAGAAAATGAATTTGTTAGACATGTTATCTCAAGCCTCATCAAGCACTTTCTATCACTAATGGAACACCCTATTTGAAGCAAATAATCATAAGTCCCTGATTAGCTTCAAATAGCAATCCATATTAAAAGAGTGAGTCACTCACCATGTTAGAATAATGCACAATTTAAATCATGTGTGGTCAAGTTTATACGTGGATGGATAAATGTCCCCCAATAGGAACAAGGGCCATATATGTCTTTCCAAAGAGCTAGTTAAGGATCATGTATTCACACATAGATCTAATAAATATATCATCACATGAGTAAGATTAAATTCATACATTTTTTAAATATATATATATATATATATATATATATATATATATATATATAAAATGTTGGCTGTGGGGTTCGAACCCACGCGCACTTATGTGCAGAAGATCTTAAGTCTTCCCCCTTAACCTCTCGGGCAAACCAACTTTTTAGTTTAAATTTTACACACATATTAACTTATCTAAATCAAATTGCATAGTATATATATTGACAACTTCAACCCCAACAACCTATAACTAAAAACAATTTTTTTTTAAACAGTTCCCTTATTACAACTCCACAAATCCAAACAGAAAGAAATATCTTCTCATCAACTTGACCACTATGATGGTTACTCAAATCACTTCACTCTTATAGGCCTTCTTCTTGAGGGATTATGGACCATCATGATTTATCCCTAAACCACTATATCTTTATAGGCCCCATACTTGAGGGTTATGGACCATTAAGTCAAAATCTAATTTAATTTTAGTATCATTTGTTTTGGCACATAAGTGACATATCTCACCATATCAAACCCAGGCTCACCATACCGATGTAATCGAGAATGACTCACAAAGTGCTTATCACCATCTGTGGGACCATACCACATAAAGTGGACAACCTCAAGTCTCTAATTGATTATAACACGTCATAAGTATTGAAAGAGTGAGCCACCTTCCATGTTAGACTAAAACACAATTCAAATTATAAGTGGACAGTCTAATAAATGAAAGGACCAGAGTTCTCTAAGAGGGACGTATTCCATATACACATGTCTAAAGAGAAATGTTAAGGATAACATATTCACACATTATAAACCTTAAAATACCTTTAGCTGTTAAGGATAACATATTCACACATTATAAATCTTAAAATACCTTTAGCTCCGTGTATCGCAATTAGGGTCTCTACTTTTGTATTCACGGCAAGTACAAATATATATTCCAAACCTTAATTTTACACATTGTTCTAAATTTAATCATGCATTTTATGTACTCCCAAATTGTTATAATTTCTTGTTTATAAAATTAAGTAAATTATCATTGCCTCCTATGGATGACCAGAATCCACATGAAGGTGATTCCTTCACACAATTTCCTAACAAGTTTTGACTGAGAGAGAGAGAGAGAGAAAAAAAAAACCATGACACACAAATTATCATCCTTGATACAATTTAAGTTCTTCATTCCCAAGAAACCCTTTGCTACTTTCATCATTATTTTCATAAGTTTGTAATCAAGATTAATAAATTTTAGGGTTAAATATGTTTTTGGTCTCTATAAATATCTCAATTTTGATTTTTAGTCCTATAAAAGAACGTCGAGTTTTAATCCCTATAAAATTATTTTTGCACGCAGATTTAGTCTCTATCAAAGAACGTAAAGATATAAAAGACTAAACCATATTCAATCCTAAATTTTATTCCCTTAAAATATTTATTTTTACTCTCTCTCACAAGTCCCTCTCTCTCCCTTTATCTTTATCTCTCTCCCTAATTAGTCATGTTTGACTCTGTCAACGTTCATAATTTTTTTTTAAGATAACATAGTTTTTTAATATAATTTCCAAAATAACATAGTTTTTGAAAAAATTACCAAACTAACATAGTTTGGACACTCATTCGCCAAACCATGTGATGAACTTGTACTAAATGTGATCAATTCGCCAAATGGATTGGCTAGAAGGAAATTTTTTCCACTAATTCGCCATTCCATTTGGCGAATGAGTGTAATTTCATGTACACATTCGCCAAATGGATTGTTGCATGTTTAGGTGTTTTTTTTTGTTATTTTTGGGTTTAATGTTTTTGTTATTTTTGTGTTATTCATCTATATATATATATATATATATATATATATATATATATATATATATATATATTTATACATATATATATGTATAAATATATATATATATATATATATATATATATATATATATATGTATATATGTATATATATATATATATATATATATATATATATATATATACTATAAGTATATATATATATATATATACTTATATATATATATATATATATATATATATATATATACATATATATATATATATATATATATATATATATATATATATATATATATATATATGTATAAGTATATATATATATATATATATATATATATATATAAGTATATATATATATATATATATATATATATATATATATATATATGAGTATATACTCATTCATATATATATATATGTATAAGTATATATATATATATATATATATATATATATATATATATATATATATATATATATATATATATATGAGTATATACTCATACATATATATATATATATATATATATATATATATATATATATATATATATATATACTTATACATATATATATATATATATATATATATATATACTTATACATATATATATATATATATATATATATATATATATATATATATATACTTATACATATATATATATATATATATATATATATATATATATATATATACTTATATATATATATATATATATATATATATATATATATATATATATATATATATATACTTAGACTTATACTTTTATAAATATATATATACTTTTATATATATATATATATATATATATATATATATATATATATATATATATATATATATATATATAAGTATATATAAGAAAATTATAATATTAAATAAAATTATATTTAAAGAAAATTATTGATATAAAAGAAAATTAGAGAATATGAGAAAGAGAAATATAAATTAAAAGAAAATTATTATTAATAATTCAACAACGACAGTACAAAAACTAATTTCCCGCCCGATCTAACTGTCCCCCAGTACCACATCCACGGGGATGACCCCGTTTTCGAACTCTACCACCAGGTGGTCGAGGTTCCGCTTGTATTTGTGTGTTTGGTGGAGGCGGTTGTTGTTGAGTCCATGATTCAGCTTGTCCCCAATTACGTGGAAGGTTGCTGCCAAAGGCGCTGCCGTAACTCAGTTGTGTGCCCATGTTTTCAAAGCTGGGTCGGATAGGTTGGGTTGGGTTGGATTGGGTTGGGTGATGATGATAAGCTTGACCAAATGAGGATATTGCCTCGTTTTGAGAACGAAACAAAGGTGGGGGGCTATAAGTTGGTGTGGATATGAAGGGGTTGTCGGGGGTATATTGGTGTTGGTAAGGCTCTTGTTGTTGTGATTGAGTTTGTGGCATGAAGGGGTTACGTGTTTGGAGGAATGGTCTATGGGTGTTTGAAGTCGAAGGCTGGAATTGGGTGGGGTAGTAATGTTGTGGGGTTGGTGGTTGGGCGTATGCTGCGGCCTGCGAGCGCGGGTCAATCAAGTATGGGTTATCAGACACCCATTGTTGCATAGTAACTGACCTAAACCAAACTAAATATTCTCTAGTTGGTTTGACATTTTGCAGCACTTGGTCAGTTAAGACATGTTGGTGTCGATCCCTCCATTGTTGACGTAATTCCCTTGCAAAGTCTCTCCAATCTTCCATGTTCCACATGTCACTTACTCTTTTCAAATGCCAATCTCCCAAACATGTCGGAGGGTCCGGAATATCCTGTTGCATTCCGAACTGCATTTTCACCCGATCTGTTTGGTGCATTTCAATTGTAGTGAACCGGATGATTGGTGTTTTTTCCGTCCAAATTTCAGCATCTTCTGGGTTAGGCTTATGGTCGAGGGCTAAATATGGGCGCCAGATGAACTACGAAAAAAAAAATTCGTTTAGTATAAAATTATTTTAGTGAATAATATGCATTAAAACGGAAAAATATTTTTTATATATGACAATACCTGATCGATCCCCACGTGGTCTAACAATTGGCGATATAAAACTATGGAACTTCTTGGATTTCTACTATAATCCATCCCAAGATCGGATCAGCTAAGCACAACAGATTTAAACGCATTTAGATACAATAACAATTTAAATATTTAAAATTTAATATGTTTGGAAATAAAAATTAATAGTAGACTTACTGGTTTGCGTAGGGGAACAAACATGGATTCATGTTGCGTGGGGCAAGCATCGGCAGTCTGGAATACCCCCAAGCTTGTAACAAAAATGCACAACCAAAAAATGTACAGGTATCCTTTGCGGCATTTTTACAAAGGCTACTGTACAAATGTGCCAAAACAGCCGAACCCCAACTATATGTATTTACATTGTTGATGTTTCGCAACAATGGTAAATACATCATATTTATTGTGTTTCCGGTACCGTCGGGAAATAAAAAATGACCGAATAAAAGCATAATATAACACCGAGAGTGCATGGAAGAATGTTGATAACGGCTGGCAGGAACCGCCTTCAACACATGTCTATTGTATTAGACACATCGCGCAAAACTTCATGAGAGAGATCAAAGACAAGACATTGCGGAAGAAGGTCGTGAACGCAGGGTACTCATTAACCGAACCGTCATTCAAACATTATCATGACGAAATCAGACTGGCAAATGAAGATGTGTTCAGATGGATAAACCAGATTCCTTTGGATAAGTGGACCAGGGCCTACGACAAAGGACAACGCTGGGGTCACATGACAACAAACCTCGTGGAATCAATGAACTCTGTTTTCAAAGGAATCCGCAACCTACCGATAACCGCTTTGGTGAGGTCAACCTACTTTAGGCTCGGAGCACTTTTTGACACCAAGCGTTCAAAGTGGAGTTCAATCCTACAGTCTGGTCAAGTGTTCAGCGATAGTTCTATGACATTCATAAAAGACGAAGCATCCAAGTCTAACACACATGTGGTCACCGTGTTTAACCGCAATAAGGGACATTTCAATGTTGATGAGATCATGGATCACAACGAAGGGAGACCGAGGGGATCCTATCGGGTAGAACTTGATAACAATTGGTGCGACTGTGGAAAATTTCAAGCCTTTTGCATGCCTTGCTACCATGTCATAGCGGCATGTTCGAAGGTTCGGCTGGACCCTTCAGGCTTACTATCCCCTGTTTATCAAGTGCACAATCTTTGCAACGTCTACAACAAAAGCTTTCCGGTTGTTGCAAATGAGGACTACTGGCCCTCCTACAACGGGGAAATAGTCTGGCACAATGAGAACATGCGAAGAAAGAAAAAAGGGCGTCCTAACAGCATGCGTATTCGCACCGAAATGGATACGGCGAATAAGATGGTGAGACTGTGTAGTTCATGTCGTCAGCCCGGTCACAATCGTAAAAAATGTCCCAACGTTGGACCAAGCTCAACATCGTAAATTAAATCATTGTAACCGTATTTATTTTAAATAGAAGCCTAGTTCGTTTCATTCATATCAGTAAAATCATACAACCACAAACACGAACATACATAAATAAAACAAGGAAATACATGATTCAAAACATGACCAAACATAAATAAAACGGAAAAATACATAAATTCAAACATGACCATACATAAATAGAACAACTGCAACATTCAACATATCTAGCCTATCAGAACCACCAGGACAACTTCACCTCCGCCTAGCATCATCGAAAGAACACCTGCATCATTGACAATTTTTCTCCATTTCGTCACACCAGACTCCACAACCCGCTTCTCAATTTTAATTATCTTTTCTTTGTGGCCGATCTCTCCTTCTAACCAGCGGGTTAATTCTCTGTGCAAGTGTTCCAAAGTTTGGGGGTTCCATAACAGCATCTTCAGAGGAGGCTTTGTTGCCGAGAAAAACACTAAAGCATTTTTCTTCAAAATATCAAATTTTGGAAGCGGTTCTTCTGATGTTGAGGAAGACGGTGTCGATGCATAACTAGATGGACGGGGAGAAGCCATGTTGTGAGAGAGGGAGATTGAAATGAATGAATGTTTAGGGTTTGTAAGGAAGGAGTGAGATAAATCTGATGTTTATGAGTGAGACATATATATAGTAAGAAAAATTGCTAACCCTAAACATGCAACATTCCATTTGGCGAATGCATGCATGCATTTACAACTCATTCGCCAAATGGAATGGCGAATTAGGCAAAAATTATTGAATCTAGCCAATCCATTTGGCGAATTCATAACAATTTGCACTTGTTCTTCACATGAATTGGCGAATGAGTTACCAAACTATGTTAGTTTGGTAATTTTTTTCAAAACTATATTATTTTGGAAATTTAATTAATAAACTATGTTATCTTAAAAAAAAATTCACATTCATAATCTTCTTTATAATTTTCATTTACTTTGCCCATTTATTTTATTTTATTTTGTTACATATCATTCATTTGAAGGCCGGGCCTCATTTAATTTGTTCATTCATATTCGTACATTCATCATGTCCATATATTATAGGCACTACTTTCGTTTCCCCAACTAGTATTAGAGCATGATATTGGTCATTATTCAAGAAAATATTTTTCTTTTTTTGAATCAATTAAAAATTTAAAGGAATTTATCACTAAAAATTTGATGATCGTGAGTTACTGTATTTTTTTAACAACACCTTAGAAATTCCGAACAAATGTAGAAATACCATCCACATATATTTTTGAAAATGCCATTACCTACGTCCCTAAAAAATATTCATTAAATAAATTAAATCTAATTACCCTTTTCCATACCTAATAGGTTATAAGTCCCTCCACCAAATATATGTTTTCCTACCTTCACTCAATACAAAATCTAGCTAAACCCCATATTTTTGAGACAATTTCTTAAAACGCAATTGTCCTTGATCAAACCAAGCTAACAACACTATTTTATTAAGAAGGTAAACTTAAACTTCTTCACCCTCCAAAGACCTAAACCTCCTTGATTAAATCTAAGCACACATTATCCTAAGTAACCTTGTGAGCTTCCATACTAATCCTAAATAAAATATTTAAACACATATTCAATTTTATAAATAGTACTTGGTGAAGATTTGAGGAAAGAAAGAAAATCGATAGTGAAGACAAGGATGATTTTAATGAATAAGTTAAACTTCATGGTTAATTTATGGTTCTTCCATCTTGACAAACTCATTATAATATTTTAAACCAAAAAAATGATAGTTACAATGACAACTTTTGTTTCCAAAAATTAGGAGTCTAAGATACTAAAATGGAACTTGACCCATTTTATAGTTAACAACCTGATAGCGCACAGATTAAGGCGAAGGATAAATCTATTATTTGGAGGGTTTATCAAAAGAGAAATAAAATAAATAAGTAATATAATTTTAGTGTCTTAGTTTAAATTTAAATAGTTAGTTATTGACTGATGTTGAGGATTCTATTTAAGGGCTGAATATTGTTTTTTTTAGAGGAGTAGAAAGTTTATCTTAGAAGTTACTAGGCCAGAAGAAGTTATCTTCTGTGTGAGAAAATTGTTCTTGTAGTTTTTAGATTGTATTTCCTTTGTTTTATCAATGAAAAATCGCAATTTCCTTGCAATTTCTCTTTCTCTATAATTCTGCTCTATCGGGATATTCTATTCGTATCAATTGGTTCGACCTGTCGGATGCCACCGAAGAAGATGTAGGCCATAATGACGACACTTGAAGAGAAGCTCGAAACTCTGGAGGTTTCTTTACATGAAATGCAGAATCAAAATAAAGACTATCAGGAGAAGATCATATCCTTATTAAATTCGAATATGGAGAGGGATGCGGGAGAATCATTGCACGATAATGGGTCGGTTGGTACCAAAATGAAAAATTATGGCTTACAGGGTGAAGCTTTGGATGAATTTCGCTTATCTGTGAAGATGGAATTACCGATGTTTAATGGTGATGATCCCGCTGGTTGGATTGCTAAGGTGGAAGTCTATTTCAATGTGCAAAATATTGTACCTGAAATCAAAGTGAATTTGGCACAATTATGTATGGATGGTCATATAACTCATTTTTTCAAAGGATTATTGGTGGAGAATGAAACATTGACATGTGAGAATTTGAAAGATGCACTTCTTGAGAGGTATGGTGGTGTAAGTGATGGGAATGTATTTGAACAACTTTCTGCGCTTAAATAGGAAGGAACAATTGAAGAATACATCGAATATTTTGAGAGGTTAGTAGAACAACTTCCCCAATTACCTAATGACCAATATTTGGGTTATTTTGTTCATGGTTTGAAGGAGAAAATTAGGATAAAGGTCCACAACATGATCTCTATGGGTCCTATGTCAAGAGCGAAGTTAATGAACATGGCTCGAGCAGTAGAACGAGAATTGGAAGAAGGGCGAAAAGACTAGACACCGCGAAGGTCACATGGTTTATTGTCCCGATATGTTTTTGGTATCAGGTTGTCACACAAAATGAATGCAAAAATGGAGATTGGGTTATGGTTTGTGATAATAAAGACAATGGTGATTGTTTTTCAAGAGGAAAATCAACAAGTGGTCCGCGTGGAATGTCTAGTTTCAGACAAAACAAAACTTATACTGTCAGCACTGGAAATTGGCGTGACAGAACTGTGAGAAGTCTGTCTTCACAGGAGATTACTGATATCCGTCAAAAAGGGATTTGTTTTAAATGTGGAGGTCAGTATCATCCTCGACATCAATGTCCTGATAAAAATCTGCGTCTTATGGTGCTTAAGGATGACTCTGAAGATGAAAATGAAGTCAAAATGTTGAATGATGAAAATGTCGAAACAGGGGCAAAAGAATTGCAATTGAATGTGTTGACTTTTGAAAATATATTGACTTTTGATAAACAAACTGAGTATTATCAAGATAAACTTCAATGCATCAAGTTGCAAGGGACGGTAGAGGTGTTACCGGTGTTGATGTTGGTTGATAGTGGAGCAAACAAAAACTTCATGTCAAGGCATCTATCTTTGGCTTTAGGTTTATGAATTATTGGAACTCCTACTAGACAAATCAGATTGGGTGATGGTTATGCGGCTCTGACGTCAGGAAAGTGCCAAGATGTTATTATTATGTTCAAGAGGTAAAACGGGAGATAAATGTTGTGATGTTTGAATTGGGTGGTTATGACCTAGTATTAGGGATGAAATGGTTGTCATAAATTGGATGCACATACATTGATTGGGTTGAGAAGAAAATGTGTTTCACATACCAGGGGGAATAGATTAAGATAAGAGGGGTTCATACTAGATAGTGTATTCCATTACATAACCATGTTGATGAAAACCATTTTGCCCAATTGCATTGTGATATCCAATCGGGTATGGTGACACCAACTCAATAGTTGGAGATGAAATTAGTACTGCACAGGTTTGATAATGTTTTCAAGGAATCACAAGGATTACCTCCTGAAAGGCAGCAAGAACATGTTATACACTTGTTGACCGGCCAGGGCCCAGTTAATGTTCGACCGTATCGCTACCCTCACCACCATAAGACAAAAATTGAGAAACAAGTGAAGGAGTTGTTATTGTCCGATGTGATCAAACCTAGCCAGAGTGTCTTTTCAAGTCTGGTTATTCTAGTAAAAAAGAAAGATGACTCTTGGAGGATGTGTGTTGACTTTCGTGCTTTGAATAAGGTAACTATTTCGGATAAGTTTCCTATTCGAGTCATTGATGAGTTACATGGTGCACGATACTTTTCCAAAATTGATCTTGAGTCTGGCTACCACCAAGTACGCATACAAAAAGAAGACATTCATAAAACTACTTTTCGTACTCATGAGGGTCATTATGAATTCTTAGTGATGTCTTTTGGGTTAACAAATTCTCCACTACCTTTCAAGCTTTAATGAATGAAGTTTTCAAACCAATGTTGCGGAAATATGTTTTAGTATTTTTTTGACGACATTTTGGTGTATAACATGACGTGGCCAGACCATATTCTACATGTAAATTCAGTTTAAATGTGCTAGCGGAGCAACAATTGGTGGCAATAATAAGAAATGTTCGTTTGGCCAATTGTCGGTTGAGTATTTGGGTCATGTGATTTCTCAGGAAAGGGTTTCTATGGACCCATCGAAAATCAGTAATGTGTTAGAATGGCCGATGCCAAAGAATGTCAAAGGTGTCAGAGGATTTTTGGGCTTGACCGGGTATTACACAAAGTTCATTCGTGACTATGGCAAGATTGCAAGACCATTAACTGATTTGAATAAGAAAAAGGGTTTTAAGTGGGGAACCAAGGAACAGGTAGCCTTTGCGGAACTTAATCACAAGGTAACTTCAACCCCAGTTTTAGCATTGCCTGACTTCACCAAAAAATTATGTATTGAGAGTGATGCGTCCGGAAATGGGTTAGGTGCAAGACCATTAACCTATTGCGTTTTTCAGAAAGGGACTAAGTGATCGTAATTTTAACAAATCAACATATGAAAAAGAGTTAATGGCGGTGGCTCTCGCAATCTAACATTGGCGCCCATATCTTATAGGGCACAAATTCACGGTGTGCATAGATCAAAAAAGTTTGAAACAATTAATGCAACAACATGTAACCACAATGGATCAACAAAATTGGGTGGCTAAGCTTTTGGGATATCAATTGATTTAGTCTATAAACCTGGCCTTGAGAACAAAGGTGTCGATGCGTTGTCCTGTCAGTTTAATACTTCCCCAAACTACACCATGACGGTCCTTGCTGATTCATATGACAGGTTAATGTTTAATTCTATGATTTTGTCGTCATGAATGGTTAGATTTCAAGGTTGTCCATGAAGAAGTACAACAAGATCCAACATTACAGGTTATCATTTCGGCTTTAAAAAAGAGGGGAACCGCAAAACCTGGGTTTGCACTACAGAATGGTTTTTTTTTGTATCAGAACCGATTATTTATGTTTACTTCATCTACTTTTGTTCTTATAATTCTCAAGGAATTTCAAAGTACCCCCAGGGTGGACATTCCATATTTTATCGCACTTATAGTCGTTTAACTGCTAATTTGTATTGGATTGGTATGAAGAAGGATATCCAAAATTTTGTGCAGAAATGTACTATTTGTCAATGCAATAAGTATGCAACTTCAACACCTGGTGGTCTTCTACAGCCACTTACAATACCAAATCAAGTGTGGGCAGATATTTCTATGGACTTCATTACTGGTCTACAAAAGTCCAAGGGATTCGAAGCTATTTTTGTGGTGGTAGACAGGCTGTCCAAATATGCTCATTTCATCCTTCTTAAGCGTCCCTATTCTTCAAGATCTTTGGCTAAAAGTTTCATAAAAGAGGTAGTCCGACTTCATGGAATTCCAAAATCTATTGTGAGTGACAAAGATCCCATCTTTGTTAGTAATTTCTGGCATGAACTCTTTAAACAACAAGGTACATATTTGAAACTCAACACTGCATACCACCCTCAAACTGATGGTTAGGCGAAAGTTGTTAACCGTTGTTTGAAGACTTTTTTCATTGTTTTATTGCTGACCAACCTAAGACTTGGGCCATGTGGCTTTCTTGGGCAGAATATATGTACAACACTACTTTTCATGCTTCTACAAACACAACTTCATTTGAAGTGATGTATGGTCGTGCCCTTCCGGTAATTACTAATTATTTATCGGGCGAAGTTAAAGTGGAGGTTGTTCAACGAGACTTGGCTGATTGTGATGAATGCTTGCGATAACTGAAGCATCATATATCTCGTGCTCGTGATCGGATGAAGATACACGCTAATAGACATCATAAAGAACGCTCTTTTGTCGTTGGTGACTTGGTTTTCTTAAAGCTGAGACCTCATGTGCAACAATTTGTTGCGGCTAGAATCTATCTCAAGTTGTCTCTAAGGTATTTTGGTATGTTTAAGGTGATTGAACGTGTTAGGGATGTTGCTTATAGGTTGGAGTTACCTCCTACGTCTCGGATCCATCATGTTTTCCATGTTTCTTTGCTTAAGAAAGCGGTCAGTGATGTTGTTGTTAATTCAACTATCTATGCTAGTTTAGAGAGTAATGAAGATTCCATGTGGAAACCTAAGACAACTTTAGATCAAAAGATAGTGGTCCGACATGGTAAATCGACTTCTCAAGTTCTTATCCATTGGAAGAACAAGACTATTGAGGAAGCTACTTGGGAGGATAAGGACTTCATCAATGTTCAATTTCCTTCCTTCAACCTTGAGGACAAGGTTGTTTCTCTTGGTGGCGGTAATGATAGCGCACAGACTAAGGCGACGGATAAACCCATCATTTGGAGGGTTTATCAAAGGAGAAATAAAATAAATAAGATATGATTTTAGTGTCTTAGTTTAAATTTAAATAATTAGTTATTGGCTGATGATGTGGATTCTATTTAAGAGATGTTTATTGTTTTTTTAGAGGAGTGAGAAGTTTATTTTAGAAGTTACTAGGCTAAAAGAAGTTATCTTCACTACTAAAAAAAAGACATTTGGTTAAATGATTTTACATCAGGTATTTATTAAAAATGATGTAAAAAATAACGCGGTGGCAGTTTCGTAAATAATAACATAAATTGTTATAAGGGATTTTACATCGGTTATTGAAAAAAACCGATGTAAAAAGTAATGCGGTGGCAGTTTTGTAAATAACAAAAAAATTCATCTAAAGCCTTTTACATCGGTTTTTCTAAAACCGATGTAAAAAACCATATTAAAAACAATAAAAAAAAATTCAAAAAAAACAAAATACATTTTACATCGGTTGTAGTTAAAACCGATTTAAAATGTTTCTTAAAAAAAAATCAAAAAAAAAAATATTAACATTTTACATCGGTTGGTATAATACCCGATGTAAAAAGTCTCTTATTAAAAAAAAAATTAAAAAAATTATAACATTTTACATCGGTGGATTTTAAAACCGATGTAATAGGTTTCTAAAAAAAAATTAAAAAAAAATATGTTATTACATCGGTTGGATTTAGACCCGATGTAATAAGTGTCTTTAAAAAAATTAAAAAAAATACCTATTAAATCAGTGCTTGTTAGAACCGATGTAATAAGTATGTATAAAAAAAATTAAAAAAAAATTACATAAGATATTAAATCGGTGGGATTTCCAACCGATGTAAAAAGTTTTTACAAAAATTAAAACCCTAAATCTAAAAAGTAACTTTCATTATTGTTACTATTTTCCTCCTTCCTCCTCCTGTAGCAAACCTCATTACCCACCGCCGCCGCCCCTCATCTTCCTTCGGTTTTGCTGCTGCCGCCGCCGCTGTTTTCACTTCCGCTGCCGTCACGCCGTTCACCTCCACGCGTCGTCACGCCGCTCACCTCCACGCGTCTCCTCCACGCGTCACCTCCACGCTGCCGTCACGCCGTTCACCTCCACGCGTCTCCTCCACGCCGTTCACCTCCACGCGTCTCCTTCTCTCCCTCTGCATCCACCCTCCACGCGTCTCCTCTCCACGCGTCGTCACGCCGTTCACCTCCACCTTCCGTGCGTCTCCCCCTCTCCTTCCGCAGCAGACGTCGTTTATCCCTCTCCCTCCGCCGTCCGCCGCCGCCGGTACCATTTCTGTTCATCTTCTTCTTCCTCACTATTGTTGTTTGAATATATATATCCACACCGGCCGGAAGCATCGAATGTTGAGAGGTACATTGCAGAAGAGGCAATTGAGTTTTGTTCAAACTATTTGTCAGAAGTGGATGCTGTAGGGGTTCCTAAGTCTCGTCATGATGGAAGATGTGAGGGTATGGGTACACAAGGTTTAAATGTCAAGAGTTTAAGTATTGATGTGGTTGTTCAAGCTCATTTGTATATTTTGAATAACACAGATGAAGTTCAACCTTACTTATCTGCTCACAAAAGCATCATAAAGAAAAGGCACCCCAAGATGAATGAAAGATGGTTGTTAAAAGAGCACAATAAGAGTTTCTCTGAGTGGTTTAAAGAGAAAATTGCTAATGATGAAAGTGCATCTAATACAATTAAGTGGTTGTCCTATGAGCCGAAATGTAACATAATAACTTGGAGTGGATATGATATTAATAAAACTTGCTTTTATACAAAGTCAAAGGATGACCGTAGTACCACACAAAATAGTGGGGTGATGATTGTGGTCGAGTCCATGCACTTCTCTAGTGCTAAAGATAAAAATCCGGTTATGGCATCTACACCCTACTTTGGGGTGATTGAAGAGATTTGGGAAGTTGATTATGTTGTGTTTAAAGTTCCCGTATTTAAATGCAAATGGATTGATATCAATAGTGGTGTAAGAATCGATGAATTTGGAGTTACATTGGTTGATCTTAGCAAGTTAGCTTATGCGGACGAACCTTTCATTATGGCGTCTCAAGCAAAACAAGTGTTTTATGTCACAGATCCTTCTGATAAAAGGTGGTTGGTGGTTATACAAGGAAAGATGCATGATAGTTATGAAAATCAAGATGCCAACCTTGATATTTCCGAAACTCCTCCTTTCTCAATAAATGTGCCTACCTTCATTGAAGAAAATGAAGAGGATGATGTGCATGCTATTCGCACAGATCATGGAGAAGGGATATGGGAGGACTAGTAAGTTATTTATTTATTTATTTTGTGCTTGCTTTGATGTCTAATTGTTTATATTTTTGCTTAATTTAATGTCTAATTTTTTATATTTTTGCTATATTTTTTGTCTAATTTGATGTCTAATTGTTTTTATTTTATGTGAACAGATACATGGCTGATTCAACAGACAACCCTTCTTCATCTAGTGACCCTACAAAAAAAAGAGTTAGAGGTCCCACTTTAATGACACAAATTGACAAAGTTCACCAAACAGGTGAGAAGATAAAGGTGAAGTTTGATCCAAGAACCCATGAATGTACGGGTTTTGGTAAAAATGCTTCAAATTTTAAGAGTTACATAGCATCTCTTGCTCGACAGAGATGTAGTATTTTGAAAGATGAGTGGAAAAACGTGGATAATGACATAAAAGAGGCCATTTGGACTGATGTTCAGGTATTTTTGCTTATTTTGATGTCTAATTAAGTTTTATATTCATATGCTAATAACAAATGCTATATATTATATGTGTAGGCTCATTTCACTATTCCAGAACCTCTTGATGCAAAAAAGGATCCATTGAAGAAAGAATGGATTAAATATGCTGGAGAGCGATGGAGAGGTTTTAAGACACAGCTCACAAGTGAATATATTAGAAAGCCCAAAGATGGTCTCGCTCCTGCATATATCAGATATCCTTATATTAAAGAAGAAGTATGGAAAGAATTTCTGAAGTCTCGGGATTCATCTGAATTTAAGGTTAGTATGAGTTATAAATTTTTATTATGTTTATTGTGCTTAATAACATTGTTATTATGTTTAGTATGATTAGTAACTTTTTCAATTTTTAATAGGAAAAAAGTGAAAAGGGTGCAAAAAATGTGGCTAAGAATGCATACCCACATGTATTATCTCGTGTAGGGTATCGTTTGCTTGAAGAGAAAATGATAAATGAAAGGAGATTATCGAGAGATGATTCTAATGTAGATGATACGGGTAGCCCATCTCCACCTTCACGCCATGAGTTATGGAAGAGAGCACGACAAAAGAAAGGGGGAGAATACACATCACAGGCTACACAAGTTGTTGCAGAGAAAATTGTAAGTAAAATTCTTCAAGTATCATTATAATTTTGTTTGATAAAAACTATATTGACAAAGTTGTGGTGCATTTGTAGGACTCTCTAGTTGAAGAAGTTGAAAAAGGTGCATTTGTTCCGGATGGACGTCACGATATCTTAACAGCAGCCATTGGAACATCTGAGCATGGCGGCCGTGTTCGTGGTGTTGGAAAACACCATAAACAGAGCACTTTCTTTGGAAGATCACGTCAAAGACAAGATATCGATGTATCAGAACAATTTGCACAATTGTCATCTCAATTGGAAGCAAAAATTAGAGCGGATTTAGCGCAACAGTGGGTTGAAGAGCGTAAGGCAATGCAACAATCTTTCATGGAGACACTTAAGTCTATGGGTATCTCCCAAAGCACAGCAAATAATAATTGCATTGAACAAAGGGAAACTGTGGATGGAAGTGGAAAAGGAAGTTGTTCAATTGTAAAAGTAAGCAAAATGGAAGAGGAAGACAATGTTGAGAGATTAGTAAAAATGGTTCTAAAAAGGAGTGACACACAAATGGATTACTTTGAATTAGAATTAAGTCATTGTGTGAATGTCTCAAATTTTTATATGTCAGCGAAATGTATCAGAGAGTTGTTGATGGGACAACATTGGCTTGACGTTTCTACTTTGCAAGTATGGTCCACGTAAGTATATTTTCTTTTTTATTACTCTCAAATATTTTAATATGTTATAACTCCTGTCACTTTGATTCTAATGTTTATGTTATAATTAGGTATATTCATCGTATGTGTATTGATACATCACAATCAGAAGTATATGGGATATTGGACTCTGCTTTGTGTTCGTATATTGATAATGTGGCAAAAACTGAAGCAAAAGTTAGAAAATACATACAAGATATGTTACGTGATCACGAAGAGAAAGTGTGTCACTTGCTACCATTTATTCATGGGTATGTGTATGAAATTCTATTTTATAACTTTGTTAATATGAAATTCTGACTTTTGTACTTCAACACGCACATACAGATCTCATTGGCAATTAATAGTCATTTGTCCAAAAGACAATACGGTGGTCGTCTTCTGTTCACTTCATCGGGAACTTAATCAAACCATGACGAAACTTGTTACAAAGTAAGTTTATCTTTTAAGTTCATTATATCTTATATACATAATTTGTTACAAAAGTAATTCCATATTTTATGTGGCTTTATATGGTTTTTTTGCCTTCTTTATTAGTGCTTTAGGGGTTCATCAAGCGGCACATGGCATTAGAAGAAAGCCTACATGGCTTCGACTCATAGTAAGTGGTGTAAATTATAAATATAAATTTAATTTTATCATATAAGTATTCACTAATGATGTCATATATTCATTTGTAGACAAGGAAACAAAATAACTCTGATGATTGTGGGTACTATGTGATGAAAAATATGTTGGATATTGTCTCTGCAAAGATAACTGATAATTGGATGACGGTAATAAATATAACTTTACTTTGTTATTTACTTTGGCATTTTGCAACTTAATGTGAATTTTCCAAAATAACTCTATATTGTTATTTATGTGTTGTAGGTATTTAATGACCCAACAAAATTAAAAGAAGATGATTTGTATGATTTGCGACTCCGTTGGGCAACATGTTTCTTTGAGTTGTATAAAAGTTAAACTTTATCTGGTAAGATATATAAAATTCTTTATTTGAAGATATTGACTTTGGTGTTGTCTTTTGGTTAATTGGTGTTATTATTTATTTTCAGGAAATTTGATTTTTGTGTTTTCTACCGAAGTTACAACTCATATTCTTGTGGATATTGTAAGTTGATATTCAAGTGGGGAAAATATTGGTTGAATGTGTATTTTTTGTTGTTGTTGTTGTAGTAGTAAATTTTAGTATAAACCTCCTATATATTGAGATGACTATATGTGTATACTGATACATTTGGAAGAATATATGTGTACTAGTACATTTGGAAGAATATATGTGTACTAGATATTTGGTTTATTGAATATTGGTGAGAAATATATGAAAATAGCGACCTAAATATGGTCTATGTGAAGGAAAAATTAGGTACCAAATTTTTTTTACAGGAATTGCTAAATAATTAGGTACCAAAAAAATTACAGGAACTGCTAAAAAATAGTAAAATTATATAAATTTTCAACAGTACTTTTTACATCGGGCGAAAGGGGAACCGATGTAAAAAGTACTATATGGCATACTTTTTACATCGGGTTAAACGGGAACCGATGTAAAAAGTCCCATATATGGCACACTTTTTACATCGGACGAAAGGGGAACCGATGTAAAAAATACCATATATGGCACACTTTTTACATCGGGCGAATGGAGAACCGATGTAAAAAGTCCCCTGTATGACACACTTTTTACATCGGTTATTTGAAAGCACCGATGTTAAAGCCAACCTATTACATCAGGTTTATCTTTCAACCGATGTAAAAAGTCCCTTTTACATTAAAAAAAAATTATATTTTTTTTTTACATCAGACTTAAAAATTAACCGATGTGGTTGATATATTTTTTACATCGGTCCTAAAACCGATGTAAAATGTCTATGACTTATTACATCGGCTGCCTTTACATCGGACTCGGAACCGATGTAAAAAGTCATTTTCGCACGATGTAAAAAGTCATTTCTGCACTAGTGCTTCTTAGAGAGCAAACTGCTATTGTAGTTTTTAGATTGTATTTCCTTTGTTTTATCAATGAAAAATACAACTTTCTTGCAATTTCTCTTTCTCTATAATTCTGCTCTATCGGTCAGAACCCTAGAGGGTAGGGTCGGTCCTGATATTTTAGAAGTCCGAGACTATAATAAAAATAAACTCCTAATAAAAAAAACTAAGCAATTAGTCTTTAATTTTTCTGCTTAAATTCGATAAATATTATATCTATATTCAATTTTAAAAATTATCATTAAACTATAATATTTGAGTTGGTGGGATGTTTACTTTTTTACTATAGCGCATGTGTTCGATTCCCCTATACAACAATATTTTTGTGCTACCGGTGAGACATTGCTACAATTCTACATTTATTTACAGTGCGCGCATACACACACAATATATATATATATATATATATATATATATATATATATATATATATATATATATATATATATATATATATATATATATATATATATTACTAAAATCCACAACAAATTTTGAGGCCCCATTCTTTTTAAGTCGTGGTTGTCCTGATCCAAGGTCGACACTGCTTGAGGGATCCATGATCCGTGTCCTTGATACACTCAGACAACCATAAAATTTTGTGGAAGTTAACTTTAAGTCTCGACATCAAGTCAAAAATAATTAAGTAGCCTTCATGGATATGATGTTTGGCCATCTTCTTTTGGGAAAGAATCAAAGTACCATCTACAAAATTATGAAGTCAAAATTTGAAAGTAATTGTTCTGGACCAAACGTGTTTGATAATTGATCAGCTAATCTCAAAAGTCAATGCATACCAAGATATGGACACACCTTAATAATATAATCTAAATCATATATATTACTTTGTAAGCCATATATATTACTACTATAAAGTTTAATGAATGAGCCAGAACTAGATATATGTAACACTAAACCCTAAAACTCACATGCATGAGCTCCACTGACGTGATATTCAGACTATTTTCAAGTACACCCTTGTCGCCAGATTCAACAACACAAGACCATCGTCAAGGAAAGTTTTGTCATCATCAACATAAAAATCTTAATGAATTCAAGATAAAGTTATATCAGATTCAATTTCATATAATGAATTCAATTATGTTTAGTACATTTTAAATCCAAATCATGAATTTTCTCTTTTCTCATTGTAATCTGTTGTTCCACATTCTCTTCGTGTAGTCTATGCTACTCCCTCAAACTACCTATGTCATCGTAATTTGTCAGTATTGTATCAAAATTAAATTTTTTCTATAACATATCATGATACCAAACTCCATTTAAAAATTTGATTAGAAGGAGACAGCTATAACAACAAAATACAATTCAATGATTCAATGTATCTTTTTTTTTTAATAGATAATTCAATGTATCTTGTTGAACATAACAAATGACAAAAGAAAAAACAAATGGTAGAGAACGAAAGAAAAACTACCAAAATTAAAGAACAAACAAAATCAAAAATCAAAAATCAAAAAACTGTTTATACATGTTCTATAATTGGAGATCCTTTCCCTGAAAAATACACAAAGTTCTCCATTATATGATCAATATCAAACTCAAAAATTGAACAAAAAAACATAAGACTATATAACTATGTTGTTGTTCCCTGCGACCGATAACGTAGCTGCAACGAAATCTGTCTTTCCAACAGAAGCTGTCGTCTGAAATTCCTTATAAAAATCTCCGATCTCTTATCAATGTCATCATCGGAAGGAATACTTATGGTTCTCTGAAGACACCGCGGCGGCGACGGAGAAAGAGAGTCTTCCGAATCGGTTTCATCGGAAGAACAGATCATCAAGCCATGACGATCGTTGAAACTGAGCTGAGTTTTGCTCAAAGAAGAAGCTCCTCGCAGGAGTTTTGCGGCGTTCCATGTTTGGTTGAGAATGGTGGAGCTTATGAGAAGCTTTACTTTTTGCACCGCCGCTCGTAGGCGGTGTAGTAGAGATTTTTTGCTTGGTTTTTGATTTTGTGTGCTCATGATGGAAATGATTGTTGTTGATTTGTGGTTGGTGGGGGAAGGGTTATTTATAGTATAACTTGGAGATGGAGTGTTGGACAAGATTGTTTACTCACTCAAAATTTAAAATGAGGAAATATACTTTTACAAATATTTTTATTCTGCAAAATAGTTTAACATTTAGAATGAAAAATTTAAAATGAATATTTATATACAACTTTTTTTTACTAATGAATTGGGTGATTGAGATGAGAAACATTTTAATTTATTTTGGGAATAAAGAATATTAAAATAGAGGAAATTTTGTTGATTAAAAAACTATAAACTTTGTGACTAAGGAAAGAAGTGTTGGAAATGGAAATTTCGTGTAGAAATAGATTACCGTGTAAGCTACATGGCCACGGTTTGAAAACGTCTATGATTAACATTTGACAGCTTCGTATTTAGCTGCATGAAGAGTATTAGGCAAGATTAATTGACTGAGAATTTTTTTGATAAGTATGGTTAGTAAATATTAATTATTTTTTATTTATGGACAAAGTGATGATAAACTTTAAAAATTGATAAACACGAATGTAATATTCAGTTTAATATTGATATTCCTTGACCCACAAAAAATATTGACATTCCTTACATTTGTTAAAATGAGTAAAGACTCTAAATTTATTCATTTTTCTAAAAGTTTTTTTTTTTTACCGAATTTGTAAATTAGTGTAGTTTAAAAAGATTTTACTAATTTTATAAACTAACTAAAGAACAATTTCCTAAAATAGGGTAAGGCGTGTGAAATTTCACAAACTATTATTATAAATTATGTGGTAAAGACTCATAAATATTTAATTTTTTTTTTATCAATTTAATTATAGGTCAATCTATTCAACTCATATTTTTTTTATTTTTCACTAGCTTCCTTCATTTATCTATTATAAGATCCTAGAATTTTGATTCATTTATAAAAAAAAGAAGATTTAATTCAATTTAATTATGGTCAATGTATCATTTAAAAAAAAGGTTTAGGTGAATTTGATTTCTTTCTTCACTAATCATATAGTTAAAAAAAACATTTAAAGGTATTAAATAAATTATTTATTAAAAAAAATTTCACATCGTCAATGAAAAGAAAGACCAGTGTTTAAATAATCATAATATTTTTTTATTAACAAAAATTAGATTCAGGCCCGTGCGATGTGCGGTTATAAGTTAATTTATTCATTCTTTTATTGAATTTTAAATATGTTAAGAAATTATTTTGAAAAAATATTGTTTCAGACTGTATTGGGCTACGGCCCAATACGTCGAGCAGATACCCATGCGTTCGGGCAAGTATACTTGTTGGACGAGCAGAGTTGCTTAACGGCCGGGCATACGTTCCATTTGTCGGACACACACTCAGAATGAGCAAAGAACAGGTCTGCCAGTTCATTTGTCACATCACCCAACTGTCCCCCATTATCTCCTGAAAGATAGGGGCAGTTGGACCAAGGATCAGACAACTTAGCTAGGTCTTCACGCTTCTTACGCGTTCCTTGGCAGTTCTTCCTTGGGCCTAACTGATCCAGCCCAAGGAAGGACCTTGGCCCAGCGCTAGGGGGATCACTATAAATACCATTTTTCACCAAAGGGTCAGGTAATCTGATTTAACTCTTCTAGCTTACAATTTATGTACCTCTATTAACTTTGGCATCAGAGCGCCTTGCAGGTACACCCACTCCATCCCATCCATTTTGATGTTCACATCCAATTGCTGGAAGGCCCTCCTGATCAGGTAAGATCAGTGGCGCCGTCTGTGGAAACCTAACTCCCCCTTCTTCCACAACAGAAGATTAAAGCTCAAAACAACTTCATCCTTCCAGTATGGCCGAAGAACAGCCCAACGACCGTAACCGTCCCCTCGTCGACTACACGATGGAGGATAATTTGAATTACCATGAAGTTGACGCCCGAGACGGGCATCCCTCCACCCCGTCTCCTGAACCCGAGAACAATGGGAACCAACCTCAGCCTCAAAACCCACCGGTCACTACATTCCAGCCCATCCCCGTGCCCGTCGAAGGAGACGTCACCATGATTGCTATGGTGAACGCTCTTAATCAGGCCAGCTTCATGCTCTACCAGTAGCACGAAAGGATCATGTCCCTGGAGGCTGACCGACAGGAGGACCGACCTCAGCAAGAATGAAGGACGCTGCAACGTCCAGAAGCTGCGAAGAAGCGGGGACGCTCCCCTCCGCGTCGAGGACAACGATCCTCCGAGCCCAACAAAAATAGGTTAAAGGTGCATCGTGAGACTGACCGATCAGGGGCCTCACCGAGACACGACCATAGTCTTGGCAATGATGAGCCCTCCCCATTGAGGAGCGACGAGGAGGACCCACATTGTCCCCTCTCACGGGAAATTATGGAAGCTCCACTCCCTAAGGGCATGGATAAGCCCCCAAATCTGGCCATCTACGACGGGATCACTGAGCCCGACGATCACGTCGACAACATTAACGCAATGCTCGATTATCACAACGACATCACCGGGCATCTCAAGTGCAGGCTGTTTTCAACAACTCTTAGGAAATGAGTCATGGCCTGGTACAAAAGTCTGGCCCCAGAGTCCATCACATCCTGAAGGGTCACGAAATCCATTTTCAAGAGACATTTCACAGCCTCCCGATGCCATCCCAAGACTGAGGCGACCCTCGAAGCCATAATACAAAGGAAGAATGAAACGTTGCGCTCGTATATCGAGCGGTTCAACCAAGAAGTTGTTGAGGTGAACACTACAGAACACATGAAGAAATACCTCCTCGAGACAAGACTCCTACCTGGAAGTGAACTCAGCAGGGCAGTCGGGATAGAACCTCCCCGCACCCTGAACGAGCTCCTACACAAAGCCCAAGCTTACATTAGATATGAGGAAAAACAGGTCGCCCATAACGCTCGAAGCAGTCGCAACACCGGGGAGATCGACCATCCCAAGCGCAAGGACCCCAACGCTCCCTGCCGCAGCGGAGATAGGAGGAAGGAGGAAAAACCCTGCGAGCCTCGCGAAGTAAGAGGACCTGCGGGCCGCTATATCGAGTATACATTGTTGACGGCTCCCCACGAGCTCATCCTCGTTGAGTGCATCAACTCCGACTTCAAACAGGGCAGGGTGAGGTTCCCCAAACCTTCTGCGCCCAAGCCCCACACAGAAAAATCCAAATACTGCAGGTTTCACAGAAGCCATGGGCACGTGACTGAAGACTGCGTCCACCTGAAGGATGCAATAGAGATCTTGATCCAAGAGGGTCATCTCAAACAATACACTAAGAAGAACGAAACTCCCAGGCACGCAGAGCAAGAAAAGAAGAGGCCTCGTGAGGACACACCGCCCGACGACTCTTCTTATCAAGTGGCCATGTGCATATCACGCCCGGAGGACTTCATCTTCCCTGACTCATCGCCAGAAGGTCGAATCACAACCCTCAGTCCCTGGGAAGACTTCCCAACCACTCTTATCATATCAGGGGGAGGGATGAACAACGAAAACTTTGCCCTTTCAGTAAAACGCAAGTTCGACGAACTCCTGCTGACCACGCCCGAGCAAAAGGTGACATTGACAAAGTACCGAGGCAAGTCCAACCCAATATCGTTTTTCCTAGAGGAGCTTCTGGGCGGTTCCCCCAACTCTGGCATCCCTCTACTGATAAGATCCAAGATGGCGCGCTTCGACGTTCGACCCATCCTAGTCGACCAAGGCAGTTTGATGGACATCATGTATGTCCACCTATTCAAGACCCTGAAGTTGGACAAGACCAATCTATCTCCATACGTCAGATCCCGACCTCCAAGGATTCAATGGGGACACAACAAAGTCGTTGGGTTATGTCGAACTACTCGTCACCTTCGGAGAGCAAGAAACAGCCAGAGAAGTCAAGATCTAGTTCCTGGTAATAGAATGCCCCTCCCTTTACAAATTTATCCTCGGTCGCCCAACCCTGGCTGAATTGACTGCGGTCCCTTCCATCGTTCACCTGAAGATGAAGTACTACACCAACCTGGGCCGCGTGGTCACAATCCACGGCGACATCGAGGCCGCTCTGAGATGTTATGATGTTGCAGTAAAAGGACAGGCCACAATCAACAACAAGAATAACAAGAAACCCAGGGTCGAAGAACCTCCCCCTAGGGAATCAACGCCATCGATCTCGACAGTCGCATCGGCAAGGACGAAGCTGAAGAGAAGGAATCCATCAACGGGAAAGCCCCAACGCACCTATTCCGCCCGGTCCCAGACGGTGAGTTCGAGCTCGTCCCACTGGGCGACGACCCCGACAGAGCAGTGAAGATAGGTACGGGTCCGCCCGATGAAATGAGGAAGCAGTTCACGATTTTCCTCAAGGAGAACGCTGAACTTTTTGCATGGAACGCCGTAGAGATGCCCTGCCTCGACCTTGAGGTCGTCTGTCATCAGTTAGCTTTAGACCGGGCGGTTAAGCCCATAGCACAGCGTAGGCGCAAACAGTCTCCCGAGAAAGAGGAGGCTGCCGAGCGAGCTATAAAAGACCTCTTAGTGGAAAATTTTATTTCTGAAGCCAAGTACACAACCTGGCTCTCTAATGTAGTCCTCGTTAAGAAAAATAATGGAAAATGGCGTATGTGTGTTGACTATACCGATCTTAATAGGGCTTGTCCCAAAGATGCTTTTCCTCTCCCTAACATAGATAAACTAGTCGACAACTCTGTAGGTTTCAAACTCTTGTCCTTCATGTACGCATATAGTGGGTACAACCAAATCCTTATGTCGGACATGGACAAGAGACATACGGCGTTCATGACCCCGACGGGTAACTACTATTACAACATAATGCCATTCAGGCTAAAGAACGTCGAGGTCACGTACCAACGCATGATGAACAAAGTCTTCCAAGGAGAAATCAGGGACATGCTCGAAGTATACATGGACGACATGATCGTAAAATCGCACGAGGAGATCGACCACGCGCGACACCTTCGCAAGGTTTTCGAGCAGGCGAGACAATGCAAAATGAGGTTTAACCCTGAAAAGTGCACGTTTGATGTCCGGGCGGGAAATTTCCTCGGCTTCTATCTCACCGAGCAGGCGATCGAGGCCAACCCCGATAAATGTCAGGCGTTCTCGGAATTCCCGACCCCAAAGTTGAAAAAATCCATTCAATCTCTCAACGGAGTGCTCGCCTCACTTTCCCGCTTCGTCACTAAGTCTGCCCAGCACCCCTTACCTTTCTTCAAACTACTTCGGAAAGAAGCCACCTTCGAGTGGACCGACGAATGCGATCAGGCGTTGCTCCACCTAAATAAAGCACTCTCCGAGCCCCCGGTCTTGTCCTGACCACTGGAAAAGGAGACCCTGTACCTGTACCTGTCCTTGGCAACCGAGGCCGTTAGCGCCGTTCTTATCAGAGAAACCGACGAAGGACAAAAGCCTATATACTTCACGAGCAAAGCGCTCCAAGGCCCCGAACTCAGATACCAACAAATCGAGAAGGTCGTGTTAGCCCTTATTAATGTCGCGAGGAGACTACGACACTACTTCCTCGCCTATACGATCAGAGTGAGAACCGATCAACCGATAAAACAGCTCCTCGGTCGACCAGATATGGCCGGCCGAATGCTGAAGTGGTCGCTAGAACTCTCTGAATACGAGAACAAGAAAGCTCTAAAAGCTCAGGCTCTGGCCAACTTCGTCGCAGAAATGACGCACAATATGAACCCAGCGGACGACGCCCACAAATGGACGATCTTCGTCGACGGTGCCTCCAGCCCGGCGGTAAGCGACACAGGGATCATACTCGGAAATGAGGACGTAATCCTGATCGAGGTCTCGTTGGCATTAACCTTCCCGACTTCCAACAACCAAGCTGAGTATGAAGATTTCCTCGCATGTTTAATATTAGCCGAAGACCTAGGCGCAAAGGAAGTAAAGATATCAACAGACTCTCAACTCGTAGCATCACAGGTACGAGGAGAATACCAGACTAAGAACGACAACCTCATCGAATGCTTAGCCTTGGTAAGAGAAAGGCTCGAAATGTTCGAGAAGTGGGATGTCCAACATGTGCCACGCGAACACAACACGCGGGCTGACGTCCTGTCAAAACTCGCGAGCACGAGAAAGAAGGGCGGAAACAAGTCAGTAATCCAGGAAATCCTTCCTCGACCGAGTACCGAACGACCACCACCTCCGCTTGAGGTAAATGTAATTGGTGACGATCATTGCTGGATGACACCCATCTACAACTATCTCACGAAAAAGGAACTCCCCGCAGACCCCAAAGAGGCAGCTGCGACCAAGAGGAAGGCGTGCTCATACATCCTCCTCGAGGGAAAGCTCTACCGAAGGGGACTCTTCATCCCGTTACTCAAATGCGTCGAGGAGGAAAAGGTCCCCGGCATATTAGGGGAAATACATCGGGGAATCAATGCCCAACATCCCGACGGAAGGTCACTGGCACGTATCATGTCCAGGACTGTTGGAGTGATACTTACACATTGCCCAACAGATCTTGAATCTTCTTATTCAATGCCCAACAGTTATTAGTATCATGTCCAGGACTGTTGGAGTGATACTTACACATTGCCTTGGGATTATAGCGAGGAGAAGAGATGTTAGGATTTTTAGGAGAATTTTCCAAGGAAATTAGCTTCATCTTCAACAGGCATTGCAAAACTTGTGACATTGGTGTGCTGAACTTGATAAACTTCCTTCTACATTCCTTGTGTTGAGGTAGATTAACCTTATCAGGTCTTTCTTCTTCAACTGAAGAACAATCAATGGCAACCGGTTTCTTACCCTCTTTTATCCTCATCTTCCTTTCAACCAAATCAGCTTGTTTTAATGGAGGTTGACTGACAATTAGATTCCTGACTCCATTACTTTGAAGTTTGTGGATAAAGGTTCTTAGCTCTTCTTGCCCCTGAGCTAAACTTTGAATAAGAGCCACCTGGTCATTCATCTGGATCCTCATTTCTGTTATCTCAGCTTGCATTTGTTCCAACTGACCATCCTTGTCGTCCTCAAGACTCTTCTTCTTAGCCAGCAGTGTCTTCAACTCATCTTGCCCCTTGGACAAATTCAGAATCAGCTCTTGGAACTGTGCATTCTGTGCCTGGAGATCCTTAACTGTTTGTTCAAGAGCCATTGCTGAAATAAACAGCGAGAAGATGAGAAACCTGTGCACAATTAAACCTGTGATGCAATGATATGATATGTGAATGTATATGCAATGTATTCAAGGACCGCAGGATTTAAATTTGCTTAAGCAACCAAAAAGGTAAACTTTTATTAGTAATAAATTTGTTTTGCCCCTTGGGCTTACAAAAAATAAAATGAAATAAATACAAAAGATGGGGTTTTAAGTCTCCCATGGACGTTTCCTCTTTGTGTTGAGGTATGAGTTGTGATTCCGTTCCTCGTGAAGTTGCTTTGTTAGTTCCAGGATTCTTTCTTGGCTTGCTTTGTAATGAGCCTCAAAAGTATCCCTTTGCTCCTTCAATTGGATCCAGGATCTCTGTAAGTCTTCCATGTCAGTAGGCATGTCTGGGTGAAGGATGGTATAAGCAGTATCTCCTTCAGCAAGAATAATAAATAGCAAAATAAATAAGCAAAAATAATAAATAAATAAGCAAGAATAATTATAATAGGGGTTAGTAATAATAATAATTAAAATAAATAAGGTTAGTGAAATAATAATAATAATCATAATTAAAAAAAAATAAATGGATTAGTAATAAGCATGATTTAGTAATAATAATAAACAAAATATAATAAATAAGAATTAGAAATTAATAAGGAAATATAAATAATTTAATTATAAAATTTAAAATTATATGCAACTTATAAAAATTAAATTAATTATAAATATATAAAAAATTATAATTACAATATTAGCATAAATTTAATTATTTTTAAACATATATATTTTTTTAAAAAAATAAAATTTAGATTATGAACCAATTATAGAAACAATTACATATTATAAAAAAAAATTTGACTATAATCATATTTACAAAATTTAATTATATTAAATATTATGTTTACAAAAAATTAGAAATTTAAATCATAAGAATAAATTAGGGTTTGCAAAATTAGGGTTTGTTTAGAAAATATTTTTTTTAGGGTTTATAATCTAATATACAAAATTATTATACATATATTATAATTTAATTACATAATAAAAGAAATAATTTTTGAATTAAGAAAATATGATTTTTGAATATTAGAAACTATTGAATATATATTTATAAAATTATTTAATTATATATGTGTTTATTAATAAAATCTAAATCAATTAAACAAAATAAAAAATAACAAAACATACCTGGCTGGGATTTGAACCCAGGTCACCAGGTTTACCAGCAGCAAGACACACCACCAGGCCACCACACGCGCAGGCAATAAGCAAGGGAGTAGAATTGGTTTTATTCCTTGTCATGAAAAATCCAGAAAAATAAAAGAAAGCAAAAGGCCTGGGGGAGAATCGACCCCAGGACCTCTCAAACAAACACAAGTATACATTGCCAATCCTGCTGGGTGAGCGAACCTGTTTACCATCTCACTACAAATCATAATATATTAAGAATGATAATTATACATAAAACCAAGAAAAAAAATGAAGTCAGGATTCGAACCCCTGACCATAGGCAATACATGCGCATATCACACCACTGGGCCATCAGCCTGCGTGTGTCAATATAACAGCCATAATAATATAAAAAATAAAACCAAATTTTGAATTTGAATTTTGGCGCCAGGGGATCATCTTCAACCTTGGTTCCTGCAAATTTAGTTGCGAAATCTTCTACAAATTTCCTGCGAATTTCCATTGGCAGCAAAACCTACGAAACTCAATGATCAACAAAAACGCAAAATTTCGTAAAATTGAATCCACAAACATAATCCAGAGGTCCATTCGAATCAATCCATGGTCTTAGAATTCATTTATGTTTCGTAAATCATGAAACCCTAATTCTTGGCCGAAACCCTAAGAATGGTAAATCTTGATACCTGCATGGAAAACTTGATTAAACAGACCAGAATCAATCTAAGGTTCATTACAAACATCATCCAACAATTAAAAACAGTTTAAAACAAGCCAATCAACGGAATCGAAAATCAAAATAAACTTGAAGAACATGGTTCGGTTTATGCGTTTTAGGATGTTTTGAATGCGAATGATGATCAAAAACGACTCAATGATGTCCAATAAACATGTTTACACCTTCAAAATTCTTTGGAAGGGCCTCTAGCAAGAAATCCGAATGTGAGTTTTGGATGAGTTTTTGAGGTTTTGAAATTGGATTTTGAGGCTGTGAATCCGTGAGTTCATGTTAGGGTTACACTAAGTACTTATAGGAGGATGTTTTTAGGTTAAAAAATTGAATGGTTGTGTATAAGATTTGATTCAAAAAGATTCACAATGATAAGCTTTGAAATTTCAATATTTTTGCATCAACACTTTCTATTTCAAGCCAATCAATGTTATTCTTGTATCAATTTGTTCCATGCTGAATTCATGACTTTCTAGAACCAAAAATAAAATTTAATCTTCATATTTAATATTTTATTTAAATTTAAAATGATTTTAAGTATAAAAAATCATAATAAATTAATTAAATAAAATAAAAATTATGAAAATATCATAGAATTTTCGTGCATGATGTCATGGATTGCTTTGGGTCATTAAAAGTTCAGCCCACTTGACAAAATTTGGTTTTAAACCTCCATTTGCTTCATAAACTTCCCTAAAATTTCCCAAATTTGCAAGGGCACATATCCTTCAATTTTAATGGTATGAGGGTGTTCTTGGACATTTTGGAAAGCTTGAAGAGTCCTCTAAACAACCCCACTGGTTTCATGTCCATACCATTTACCAATCTCAAGTTATGCCCTTTTGAAGTTGTTGACTTTTTGTTGACTTTCAAAAGGACCTATAATGTCTTAGCTCATACCTTCCAAATGAAGCATTTTTGGGCTTGGCTTGTGAGACACAAAGTTGTAGAGAATTCAATTTCCTTCAAAATGAGATTTGGATGGGAAAAATGTGATGAATCATGTGAAAGTTATGGCTGGTCAAAGTTCAGTTGACTTTTCCTGAAGAAACCCTAATTTAGAAACCTCTGATTCTTGATGATCTGAAATGTCCTTGATGAATCATGATCAACCCTTGATCAAATGATGAATTTTACTTCATATACTTGATGTTGGTAAAAAATCATGAAGTTTGACTTTGGTTTGACCATAGTTGACCTCAGTTTGACTTTTTAACTGCTTTGACTGATTTTGACTTATCTGATCATCTGACTGAGCAAACTTTTGAGAAAAGTCTTGAAACTTGTCATGGGGATTCTTAAACACATATAAGATGTTATGGAGCTCACTTGAAGTCTTGGAAGTCCATTTAGCCTGATTAAAGTCAAAACCCTAGTTTTGGATGCACTGCCTAGGAGGTGCATTGTCTGAGGGAATTGTCAACTTTTCTGACCAATTGTGAACTTTGTGAACCTTGTGAACCATCATAAAATGTCTTGTGAACCTCATGGGAGGTATTGTGATCCTTGTGAACCTTGTGAACCTCATAAAGTGACTTGTAGACTTCATGAACCTCAGGAAAGGTCTTGTAAGCATTGTGAATCTTGTGAACCTTCTTAGCACACAAAGTCTTGTATTGTGAGGGCAAATTTTGGGGTGCAACAGTTGCCCCTGTTCAAATTTCTGAAACCTGAGGGGTTAGATTGGTATATGTGTCAGTCGTGACCTGGAAGGTTGAAGGGGATTGAACACAAAAGCCCAAAAATTTGCACTCACCGGTGCGTAAACTGATATTGATGGTTGGTTGTATATGCTTGAGTGGGCTTAAAGATGCCACTTGGAGAAAAATTCTTCAGATACATTTCTTGGAGGATAAAGCAGTCCAAAATATAATGATAGCTTTCAGGAGGACAAAGCAATCCTGATACAGTGATAAGCTTTCAGGAGGATAAAGCAATCCTGAAGGAATAATAAGCTTTCAGGAGGATAAAGCAATCCTGATGTAAAGAAGCTGTCAGGAGGATAAAGCAGTCCTGAGGTATTGATGATGTACTTTCAGGAGGATAAAGCAATCCCGATGTAATGATGATAACTTTCAGGAGGATGAAGTAGCCCTGAGATAGTGATGATAGCTTTTCAGGAAGATAAAGCAATCCTGATGGATGATATGCTTTCAGGAGGATAAAGCAATCCTGAGGTAATGATGATAGCTTTCAGGAGGATAAAGCAGTCCTGAGGAGGTAATATGCTTTCAGGAGGATAAAGCAATCCTGAATTAATGATGATAGCTGTCAGGAGGATGAAGCAGTCCTGAAGTGATAAGCTTTCAGGAGGATGAAGCAGTCCTGATGTAATGATGATAACTTTCAGGAGGATAAAGCAGTCCTGAGGTAATAATAAGCTTTCAGGAGGATAAAACAATCCTGAGGGATGATAAGCTTTCAGGAGGATAAAGCAATCCTGATGTATAAGAAGCTGTCAGGAGGATAAAGCAATCCTGAGGGATTGATAATATGCTTTCAGGAGGATAAAGCAGTCCTGATGGATGATATGCTTTCAGGAGGATAAAGCAATCCTGATAGATTGATAATATGCTTTCAGGAGGATGAAGCAATCCTGAGGTAATGATGATAGCTATCAGGAGGATAAAGCAGTCCTGATACAGTGATAAACTTTCAAGAGGATAAAGCAATCCTGAAGGAATAATAAGCTTTCAGGAGGATAAAGCAGTCCTGAGGGATGATGATAACTTTCAGGAGGATAAAGCAGTCCTGAGGGAATGATATGCTTTCAGGAGGATAAAGCAATCCTGAAGTAATGATGATAGCTGTCAGGAGGATGAAGCAGTCCTGAGGTAATAATATGATTTCAGGAGGATAAAGCAATCCTGAGGTACAAGAAGCTGTCAGGAGGATAAAGCAATCCTGAGGTAATAATAAGCTTTCAGGAGGATGAAGCAATCCTGATGTATAAGAAGCTGTCAGGAGGATAAAGCAGTCCTGAGGTAGTAATATGCTTTCAGGAGGATAAAGCAATCCTGAGAGATTGATAATATGCTTTCAGGAGGATAAAGCAATCCTGAAGAATGATAACTTTTCAGGAGGATGAAGCAGTCCTGATGTAGTGATGTGATTTCAGGAGGATAAAGCAATCCTGAGGTAGTAATAAGCTTTCAGGAGGATAAAGCAGTCCTGAAGTAATGATGGTAGCTTTCAGGAGGATAAAGCAGTCCTGAATATAATGATAGCCTTCAGGAGGATAAAGCAGTCCTGATGGATGATATGCTTTCAGGAGGATAAAGCAATCCTGAGGTAATGATGATAGCTTTCAGGAGGATAAAGTAGTCCTGAGGTAATGATAACTTTCAGGAGGATGAAGCAATCCTGATAATCACAAGTTTGTTTGCTGGAGAATTAACCTGAAAACAAGGTAGCATTCTGTATGATAATATTAGCTTATGTATTATGTATGCATGTATAATATGATGCACTTAAGTGATGTATTATGTATCTATAGATATGTATGTTATGGTATGATGTAAATGATGTATGTATGATATGATGTCACCGGAAGCGTCTGGATATCTTCGTACAACAACTGCTGGCCAGGGAAAATAAATCCCGATTCGTTGCTGAAGAATATGGGGAACTCGTTCCTGTCTTGTTTGATAAGAAGGTATACATAACCTCCTGTCTGCTGGGGATAGCAAGGTATATATAACCTCCCGTCTGCTGGGGATAGTAGGGCATACATAACCTCCCGCCTTCGTTCGTCGTACTCTTATTGGAAAGTAAATTCCCGAATATCCGTATGAGGATAAAAGAGATGGATATAAATTCCAGGGGAGATGTGACATGAAGTACTTTATGAAGATGGATTTGCTCTACTGGGAATTTGTAACTGTCTTGTAGGGGTGAACCTGGTGAAGCTTCGTTGGAATCCTTCCCTCGTTCGTCATTAGTGAATACTATTACTGCATTTTCATGCATTTCTGGTAAACATCAATCATATTCAAAAGCATAATACATTCAAACACAACCAATGGACGTTTTTGCTAGGGTAAGAGTAAATCTGGACTCAGAGGTAAAAGTAAAGCTGATTTTGAAAGCGGAATTGTTTCAACTTCGAGAGTGTACAGCCAATTGGATCTATGGCTCCTGAAATTCTTTAACTTTCCTGAGTACCTTCCCAGAAATCCTCATAGCTGGATCTGAAGACATGATACTGACACCATCTGATACTACTGGCATAAACAATTAATTTCCATCATGGTTTCAGCTGAGAATCCAATATCAAGGTAACACAATGAGAGGAATGTGTCTTCAAACTGTAATGGACCATATACGCTCCAGGTATTAGATTTGAAGAGAAAGCATTGCCCCTTGGTTGAGGATGAATTGTCCTATAATGGAAGTATCTGTAATGAGCTGCCTCAAGAGAAACAAGCAGAATGCCCCATAAGCATATGCCCCTGGCATTGTGAACTCTGTAATGTCACCTTTGGTAATTCAACTGTATGAGGAAAAATGCCCCTGGCTATTAAGCACAGCTGAGTCTGGACCTAATTGCCCCAACTGAATTGAACAGTAACTTGGTATGCCTCTTGACTGGGAAACAGTGACTATGCCCTTGGCATTATGAACTTTGTAATGTTACCCTTGGCACTTCAGATAGATGAGGAGATCTGCCTCTGGCTGCTTAAACATAGTTGAATCTTGTTCTGATTGCCCCAAATGAGTTAGGAAGTATCATGGCCTGCCCCCTTGATTGGGAGATAATGACTATGCCCCTTTGTATACATGGACTTTGATCCAGGAAACAACTTTGCTTATCGGAAGGACTTTGGTTCATTGAACATTCATCCTGTAAGCTTCTCCATTTGTCAAACACTCAGGTATATGCAAACAAATATATTCAAAAATGCAATGCTTATGTCTGTCTTGAAGTTTTGAAACAAGTTATTTTAGAAAAACTGTTTTTTTTTTTTTTGAAAACTGTGATATTAACTCAAGTTTTATAATAAGCCCTAAAGGGGTCAGGATACCTTTTTGTAGCAGTACGCTTTCGAACTAACCATGCTTCAGTTAGGACTTTTAGAGGGTTATAACGTGGCCTGGTTCACGGTTTAAGAAACAAAGGATAAAGGCTCAAATTTTATTTGTACCCAACCCAATCTCCATGATGTTCTTCAGTCCTATGCTCAATTAACTCATGCATTGAGGTTCCATAGCAGTTTGGAATTGTAACACTAACATTTGTGATGGTTCAGAAACCCAACATTTATTTGATCATTCAGTCATCTTTCTTTGCTGAGGATTCATAGTGACCTTTTTTTTTTCTCTTTTGACTTTATTATCCCTTCTTTTTGCCTGAACTGCTTATTTCAAGGTTACAGTCAGCGGGATGTCTTAATGTTTTACTAAGTCTCCTTCATAGATTTTGACTTAGTGAATTGTTCTTTTGCTGGATATTGACTGTCAGGTTTCATGATTACAGATAACCATCATTAGTTGTGTACAACACATATAATTGGCATATTTTGAGTTAACTGAGTAACTACCCTGCCCCAGGTTATGAATAAGGGTTTTAATTTGTGAGAATAAAAACTCCTACTTCATAGGCTCAAAAGGGTTGACTAGGGATTAACTTCCTTATATCTCCACTGTTGAGGAATTGAAACAATGCCTGTACATCGTCAGCATAGTCTGTTCAAAAGCATACTGCATAAGATTATGGTATTGTTTTCGTCATCCTCCCTCTATAGGCTTATAGCTTTATCAGGAGTTAAATATCACAAGATAGAAATAAGAAGTATAATTCAAAATATAGTGGAACGAATGGATTAATTCAAGACAAACATATGCAATGCATTAATGAAAACAAAAGTTTAACATAATAGTAAGTGTTCAAACAAATAAAAGAAATTACAAATGAAAATTCAAATGTTGTCCCATCCAGTTGGCTGAATGTCCTCAATTGCAATCTGTGAACTTTGAGGAGCAGTATACTTCACCATGAAATCAAATTTTCCACTTGGATGCCCCAAGGTGCCCCATATCTCAACAGGCATAGGTATTCTTCCTTTCTTGTTACTTTGGGCTACTTGTCTTGCAGCTTCGGTGTTTGATGGACAATAGTAAAATTCAACTTGACCTTCTGGAGTAACCTCTAGGATTCCTTCGTCAATCAGATCTTGAATCTTCTTATTCAATGCCCAACAGTTATTAGTATCATGTCCAGGACTGTTGGAGTGATACTTACACATTGCCTTGGGATTATAGCGAGGAGAAGAGATGTTAGGATTTTTAGGAGAATTTTCCAAGGAAATTAGCTTCATCTTCAACAGGCATTGCAAAACTTGTGACATTGGTGTGCTGAACTTGATAAACTTCCTTCTACATTCCTTGTGTTGAGGTAGATTAACCTTATCAGGTCTTTCTTCTTCAACTGAAGAACAATCAATGGCAACCGGTTTCTTACCCTCTTTTATCCTCATCTTCCTTTCAACCAAATCAGCTTGTTTTAATGGAGGTTGACTGACAATTAGATTCCTGACTCCATTACTTTGAAGTTTGTGGATAAAGGTTCTTAGCTCTTCTTGCCCCTGAGCTAAACTTTGAATAAGAGCCACCTGGTCATTCATCTGGATCCTCATTTCTGTTATCTCAGCTTGCATTTGTTCCAACTGACCATCCTTGTCGTCCTCAAGACTCTTCTTCTTAGCCAGCAGTGTCTTCAACTCATCTTGCCCCTTGGACAAATTCAGAATCAGCTCTTGGAACTGTGCATTCTGTGCCTGGAGATCCTTAACTGTTTGTTCAAGAGCCATTGCTGAAATAAACAGCGAGAAGATGAGAAACCTGTGCACAATTAAACCTGTGATGCAATGATATGATATGTGAATGTATATGCAATGTATTCAAGGACCGCAGGATTTAAATTTGCTTAAGCAACCAAAAAGGTAAACTTTTATTAGTAATAAATTTGTTTTGCCCCTTGGGCTTACAAAAAATGAAATGAAATAAATACAAAAGATGGGGTTTTAAGTCTCCCATGGACGTTTCCTCTTTGTGTTGAGGTATGAGTTGTGATTCCGTTCCTCGTGAAGTTGCTTTGTTAGTTCCAGGATTCTTTCTTGGCTTGCTTTGTAATGAGCCTCAAAAGTATCCCTTTGCTCCTTCAATTGGATCCAGGATCTCTGTAAGTCTTCCATGTCAGTAGGCATGTCTGGGTGAAGGATGGTATAAGCAGTATCTCCTTCAGCAACTGGTTCCATGGTAACTGGCAGGATGGCAGGATATGGCATCATGAGAGTCTGAGCACGAGGTCGTACCCATCTGAGATAAGCCTCCATAGGAATAGTGTATTTAGGCTCCAGAGTCTTGCTGTCAACCTTGTTCGCTTTTCCCCATGCTCGTATGAACCTCTGACGGTAACCTTGCAGATCGTTGTCGTAGTCAAACACAATACCCTGAATCAACATGTCATGTGGGCCATCACTCCGAGCGTAACCAAACTGTCGTAAAGCTAGAGAGGGGTTGTAGGCAATGCCCCCTCTTATGCCTAAAAGTGGCACATTAGGAAACTCCCCGCAACGGTCAATGATGGTGACATTCTCCATAGATCTGGAGCACCAATGAATATCTGAGTGCGAGAGTGACATGATCCTCTTGGACCACCTGAACCCTTGTTCATTCTTCATTACTGAGCGAGGAAAGTGAGAAATAAACCACCTAGATAGCAAAGGTATGCAACACATCAAAGTTCCTCTTGCCTTTGTAGTACGAATATGAAGAGAATGCAGAATATCTCCAAGCAATGTAGGCACTGGATTGTGACTCAGAAATATGTTGATGGCGTGTACGTCTACGAACTGATCTGGATTGGGGAACAACACTAAGCCATAAATCAGCAAGGTTAAGATCTCCTCAAAAGCATCATGACTCACAACCTTCAAGAACACTTGAGCCTTCTCTATCAACACCTTGGCAAGAATACCCTTAACTCCGCTTCTCGTTTCTAGAACAAGGTCAGACTTCTTCAGATGTAGAGCTGCAGCAATAACCTCAGGTTTAGGCTCTTTTTCCAAGCCAGTGAATGGTTTCTGATCAAGAACAGGTATACCCAGAAGTTTAGAGAATTCCTCCATGGTTGGAACCAACTGGTAGTCGGGGAATGTGAAGCAATGGTGCTTAGGATCAAAGAACTGAAACAGAACACTCATCATGTCTTCATTGAACCCTGAGATGACTAAATCCAGTAGGTGACCATGTCTCTTGATGAACTGGGAATGATCAGACACTTGAGAAACCAACTCTTTAAGCTTAGCAGGTATGCCTACAAAGTTGATCCTGATGGTGTTTCTACGAGCAGAAGCCATGACCTGCAACAAAGAACAAAGATAAATCCTTTGGTCCTTGAAATGGTTAGTGAAAATGCTATGCTTATGATGCATGATGATGTCATGATGTTATGCTCAATCACAAACATGTGGCACACACAAACAAGTCACACAATAGCCCTAGGTTTAAAGGCTTGCATGAGGTTTAAAGGTAAGTACCCTCCCCTGAAGTTTAGATGGTTCATCCTGTCCTATAAAGTAACCAGGTTCTAAGGGATCTCAATATCATTGATCCTTCACAAGGGTGGTTGTTCAGTAGGCAACTTACTTGCCAACCATAACCCTCCAAGTTTAAGATCTCAATGAGTGTAGTATCGAGTATCAACCAACTTCAGTCTGCACCAAAGCCGGTTACCTCACTACTTTCTAAAGGCCAAGATGAGTTAACTAGGGTTCTAAAAGTTAGTTAATGCATTGACAACATATGGCAGCCTCATATTATCCTCAACTTGACTTAAGGAATATAAGCACCAACCAAGAAGTCGCACTAATTATGGCCACCAGATCAACCGTATCGATATACGTCGTACAGTTTCCTTGGTCTATTGCCATTTACCTAAGGTACACTAGATCCGGGTTAGGACCTTTCACACATAAGAGCACCCCAACAAGATAATATAAAGCAAACAAGGCAAACAATTTAAAGTGATCTAATTCCTAAGGGTACCCCTCTTTTATAAATCCCCAGCAGAGTCGCCAGTTCTGTAACACGGTGGGAGAACTGACTTTAGTTATGTTGCGGATAGCAAGAGTCGCCACCGACTTTTATTTTATCCAAAGGAAAGGCATAAAAGAACAGGAAAGACCTTTTAAAAAGATTTTTGGGTCCGGGGGGTAGGTTATGTAAAGGGAAGGTGTTAGCACCCTTTACATCCATGGTTATCCATGGGCTCTTAGTTACTTAGCTCACTTTGAATTGTTTTTGAAAATGTGAAGTGTGTGAATAGAAATTTTCATAAGAGTTTAATAATGATCCATGTACGGATGCGTAAAAAACTTGTGTTTGAAAATTGTTTGAAATTTGTAAAGTGTTTGAAAAGTTTTTAAATAGTGAGCAAGTAACTATGAGGAACCTACCCTAAAGTTTAAGTCTTTCTGTTCTTGAATCCTTTAAGTGGTAAGACTATCCCTATTATTAAGGAATAGGTAGTCATTACCTTGGATGTGTGGGACAAGTAAGGGACATCTGTTTAATGAAGGCAACTGTGGGGTGTATTAAGCATTTAGGAGGGATTGTCATCATCATTCGAAAGGGACAAGATCTTTATGAAAGGCAACCATTAAGGGACTTGATGACTTTTCTTTTAAGGGACTTTGCTTTATACACCCCACTTGACCTTATGATTAGGCAACATTGAGAGGTAGCCCTAGAAAGTGAGATGGCAATTAAAAATCGACTTACGTGTGTGAGTGTTCAATTTAATATTTATCTTATAATTTAAATGACCTAAATTCAAATTTTAAATATAATACATGTTTACACTCCCTATTTTACTAACCATAGCATAAAAAAAATAAAATAACTTAAATATTTACAAAAATTACATCCAGGAACATTTACATAATAATAATAAGCAATTAATAATAAATAGCAAAATAAATAAATAAGCAAAAATAATAAATAAATAAGCAAGAATAATTATAATAGGGGTTAGTAATAATAATAATTAAAATAAATAAGGTTAGTGAAATAATAATAATAATCATAATTAAAAAAAAATAAATGGATTAGTAATAAGCATGATTTAGTAATAATAATAAACAAAATATAATAAATAAGAATTAGAAATTAATAAGGAAATATAAACAATTTAATTATAAAATTTAAAATTATATGCAACTTATAAAAATTAAATTAATTATAAACATATAAAAAATTATAATTACAATATTAGCATAAATTTAATTATTTTTAAACATATATATTTTTTTAAAAAAATAAAATTTAGATTATGAACCAATTATAGAAACAATTACATATTATAAAAAAAATTTTGACTATAATCATATTTACAAAATTTAATTATATTAAATATTATGTTTACAAAAAATTAGAAATTTAAATCATAAGAATAAATTAGGGTTTGCAAAATTAGGGTTTGTTTAGAAAATATTTTTTTTAGGGTTTATAATCTAATATACAAAATTATTATACATATATTATAATTTAATTACATAATAAAAGAAATAATTTTTGAATTAAGAAAATATGATTTTTGAATATTAGAAACTATTGAATATATATTTATAAAATTATTTAATTATATATGTGTTTATTAATAAAATCTAAATCAATTAAACAAAATAAAAAATAACAAAACATACCTGGCTGGGATTTGAACCCAGGTCACCAGGTTTACCAGCAGCAAGACACACCACCAGGCCACCACACGCGCAGGCAATAAGCAAGGGAGTAGAATTGGTTTTATTCCTTGTCATGAAAAATCCAGAAAAATAAAAGAAAGCAAAAGGCCTGGGGGAGAATCGACCCCAGGACCTCTCAAACAAACACAAGTATACATTGCCAATCCTGCTGGGTGAGCGAACCTGTTTACCATCTCACTACAAATCATAATATATTAAGAATGATAATTATACATAAAACCAAGAAAAAAAATGAAGTCAGGATTCGAACCCCTGACCATAGGCAATACATGCGCATATCACACCACTGGGCCATCAGCCTGCGTGTGTCAATATAACAGCCATAATAATATAAAAAATAAAACCAAATTTTGAATTTGAATTTTGGCGCCAGGGGATCATCTTCAACCTTGGTTCCTGCAAATTTAGTTGCGAAATCTTCTACAAATTTCCTGCGAATTTCCATTGGCAGCAAAACCTACGAAACTCAATGATCAACAAAAACGCAAAATTTCGTAAAATTGAATCCACAAACATAATCCAGAGGTCCATTCGAATCAATCCATGGTCTTAGAATTCATTTATGTTTCGTAAATCATGAAACCCTAATTCTTGGCCGAAACCCTAAGAATGGTAAATCTTGATACCTGCATGGAAAACTTGATTAAACAGACCAGAATCAATCTAAGGTTCATTACAAACATCATCCAACAATTAAAAACAGTTTAAAACAAGCCAATCAACGGAATCGAAAATCAAAATAAACTTGAAGAACATGGTTCGGTTTATGCGTTTTAGGATGTTTTGAATGCGAATGATGATCAAAAACGACTCAATGATGTCCAATAAACATGTTTACACCTTCAAAATTCTTTGGAAGGGCCTCTAGCAAGAAATCCGAATGTGAGTTTTGGATGAGTTTTTGAGGTTTTGAAATTGGATTTTGAGGCTGTGAATCCGTGAGTTCATGTTAGGGTTACACTAAGTACTTATAGGAGGATGTTTTTAGGTTAAAAAATTGAATGGTTGTGTATAAGATTTGATTCAAAAAGATTCACAATGATAAGCTTTGAAATTTCAATATTTTTGCATCAACACTTTCTATTTCAAGCCAATCAATGTTATTCTTGTATCAATTTGTTCCATGCTGAATTCATGACTTTCTAGAACCAAAAATAAAATTTAATCTTCATATTTAATATTTTATTTAAATTTAAAATGATTTTAAGTATAAAAAATCATAATAAATTAATTAAATAAAATAAAAATTATGAAAATATCATAGAATTTTCGTGCATGATGTCATGGATTGCTTTGGGTCATTAAAAGTTCAGCCCACTTGACAAAATTTGGTTTTAAACCTCCATTTGCTTCATAAACTTCCCTAAAATTTCCCAACTTTGCAAGGGCACATATCCTTCAATTTTAATGGTATGAGGGTTTTCTTGGACATTTTGGAAAGCTTGAAGAGTCCTCTAAACAACCCCACTGGTTTCATGTCCATACCATTTACCAATCTCAAGTTATGCCCTTTTGAAGTTGTTGACTTTTTGTTGACTTTCAAAAGGACCTATAATGTCTTAGCTCATACCTTCCAAATGAAGCATTTTTGGGCTTGGCTTGTGAGACACAAAGTTGTAGAGAATTCAATTTCCTTCAAAATGAGATTTGGATGGGAAAAATGTGATGAATCATGTGAAAGTTATGGCTGGTCAAAGTTCAGTTGACTTTTCCTGAAGAAACCCTAATTTAGAAACCTCTGATTCTTGATGATCTGAAATGTCCTTGATGAATCATGATCAACCCTTGATCAAATGATGAATTTTACTTCATATACTTGATGTTGGTAAAAAATCATGAAGTTTGACTTTGGTTTGACCATAGTTGACCTCAGTTTGACTTTTTAACTGCTTTGACTGATTTTGACTTATCTGATCATCTGACTGAGCAAACTTTTGAGAAAAGTCTTGAAACTTGTCATGGGGATTCTTAAACACATATAAGATGTTATGGAGCTCACTTGAAGTCTTGGAAGTCCATTTAGCCTGATTAAAGTCAAAACCCTAGTTTTGGATGCACTGCCTAGGAGGTGCATTGTCTGAGGGAATTGTCAACTTTTCTGACCAATTGTGAACTTTGTGAACCTTGTGAACCATCATAAAATGTCTTGTGAACCTCATGGGAGGTATTGTGATCCTTGTGAACCTTGTGAACCTCATAAAGTGACTTGTAGACTTCATGAACCTCAGGAAAGGTCTTGTAAGCATTGTGAATCTTGTGAACCTTCTTAGCACACAAAGTCTTGTATTGTGAGGGCAAATTTTGGGGTGCAACAGTTGCCCCTGTTCAAATTTCTGAAACCTGAGGGGTTAGATTGGTATATGTGTCAGTCGTGACCTGGAAGGTTGAAGGGGATTGAACACAAAAGCCCAAAAATTTGCACTCACCGGTGCGTAAACTGATATTGATGGTTGGTTGTATATGCTTGAGTGGGCTTAAAGATGCCACTTGGAGAAAAATTCTTCAGATACATTTCTTGGAGGATAAAGCAGTCCAAAATATAATGATAGCTTTCAGGAGGACAAAGCAATCCTGATACAGTGATAAGCTTTCAGGAGGATAAAGCAATCCTGAAGGAATAATAAGCTTTCAGGAGGATAAAGCAATCCTGATGTAAAGAAGCTGTCAGGAGGATAAAGCAGTCCTGAGGTATTGATGATGTACTTTCAGGAGGATAAAGCAATCCCGATGTAATGATGATAACTTTCAGGAGGATGAAGTAGCCCTGAGATAGTGATGATAGCTTTTCAGGAAGATAAAGCAATCCTGATGGATGATATGCTTTCAGGAGGATAAAGCAATCCTGAGGTAATGATGATAGCTTTCAGGAGGATAAAGCAGTCCTGAGGAGGTAATATGCTTTCAGGAGGATAAAGCAATCCTGAATTAATGATGATAGCTGTCAGGAGGATGAAGCAGTCCTGAAGTGATAAGCTTTCAGGAGGATGAAGCAGTCCTGATGTAATGATGATAACTTTCAGGAGGATAAAGCAGTCCTGAGGTAATAATAAGCTTTCAGGAGGATAAAACAATCCTGAGGGATGATAAGCTTTCAGGAGGATAAAGCAATCCTGATGTATAAGAAGCTGTCAGGAGGATAAAGCAATCCTGAGGGATTGATAATATGCTTTCAGGAGGATAAAGCAGTCCTGATGGATGATATGCTTTCAGGAGGATAAAGCAATCCTGATAGATTGATAATATGCTTTCAGGAGGATGAAGCAATCCTGAGGTAATGATGATAGCTATCAGGAGGATAAAGCAGTCCTGATACAGTGATAAACTTTCAAGAGGATAAAGCAATCCTGAAGGAATAATAAGCTTTCAGGAGGATAAAGCAGTCCTGAGGGATGATGATAACTTTCAGGAGGATAAAGCAGTCCTGAGGGAATGATATGCTTTCAGGAGGATAAAGCAATCCTGAAGTAATGATGATAGCTGTCAGGAGGATGAAGCAGTCCTGAGGTAATAATATGATTTCAGGAGGATAAAGCAATCCTGAGGTACAAGAAGCTGTCAGGAGGATAAAGCAATCCTGAGGTAATAATAAGCTTTCAGGAGGATGAAGCAATCCTGATGTATAAGAAGCTGTCAGGAGGATAAAGCAGTCCTGAGGTAGTAATATGCTTTCAGGAGGATAAAGCAATCCTGAGAGATTGATAATATGCTTTCAGGAGGATAAAGCAATCCTGAAGAATGATAACTTTTCAGGAGGATGAAGCAGTCCTGATGTAGTGATGTGATTTCAGGAGGATAAAGCAATCCTGAGGTAGTAATAAGCTTTCAGGAGGATAAAGCAGTCCTGAAGTAATGATGGTAGCTTTCAGGAGGATAAAGCAGTCCTGAATATAATGATAGCCTTCAGGAGGATAAAGCAGTCCTGATGGATGATATGCTTTCAGGAGGATAAAGCAATCCTGAGGTAATGATGATAGCTTTCAGGAGGATAAAGCAGTCCTGAGGTAATGATAACTTTCAGGAGGATGAAGCAATCCTGATAATCACAAGTTTGTTTGCTGGAGAATTAACCTGAAAACAAGGTAGCATTCTGTATGATAATATTAGCTTATGTATTATGTATGCATGTATAATATGATGCACTTAAGTGATGTATTATGTATCTATAGATATGTATGTTATGGTATGATGTAAATGATGTATGTATGATATGATGTCACCGGAAGCGTCTGGATATCTTCGTACAACAACTGCTGGCCAGGGAAAATAAATCCCGATTCGTTGCTGAAGAATATGGGGAACTCGTTCCTGTCTTGTTTGATAAGAAGGTATACATAACCTCCTGTCTGCTGGGGATAGCAAGGTATATATAACCTCCCGTCTGCTGGGGATAGTAGGGCATACATAACCTCCCGCCTTCGTTCGTCGTACTCTTATTGGAAAGTAAATTCCCGAATATCCGTATGAGGATAAAAGAGATGGATATAAATTCCAGGGGAGATGTGACATGAAGTACTTTATGAAGATGGATTTGCTCTACTGGGAATTTGTAACTGTCTTGTAGGGGTGAACCTGGTGAAGCTTCGTTGGAATCCTTCCCTCGTTCGTCATTAGTGAATACTATTACTGCATTTTCATGCATTTCTGGTAAACATCAATCATATTCAAAAGCATAATACATTCAAACACAACCAATGGACGTTTTTGCTAGGGTAAGAGTAAATCTGGACTCAGAGGTAAAAGTAAAGCTGATTTTGAAAGCGGAATTGTTTCAACTTCGAGAGTGTACAGCCAATTGGATCTATGGCTCCTGAAATTCTTTAACTTTCCTGAGTACCTTCCCAGAAATCCTCATAGCTGGATCTGAAGACATGATACTGACACCATCTGATACTACTGGCATAGACAATTAATTTCCATCATGGTTTCAGCTGAGAATCCAATATCAAGGTAACACAATGAGAGGAATGTGTCTTCAAACTGTAATGGACCATATACGCTCCAGGTATTAGATTTGAAGAGAAAGCATTGCCCCTTGGTTGAGGATGAATTGTCCTATAATGGAAGTATCTGTAATGAGCTGCCTCAAGAGAAACAAGCAGAATGCCCCATAAGCATATGCCCCTGGCATTGTGAACTCTGTAATGTCACCTTTGGTAATTCAACTGTATGAGGAAAAATGCCCCTGGCTATTAAGCACAGCTGAGTCTGGACCTAATTGCCCCAACTGAATTGAACAGTAACTTGGTATGCCTCTTGACTGGGAAACAGTGACTATGCCCTTGGCATTATGAACTTTGTAATGTTACCCTTGGCACTTCAGATAGATGAGGAGATCTGCCTCTGGCTGCTTAAACATAGTTGAATCTTGTTCTGATTGCCCCAAATGAGTTAGGAAGTATCATGGCCTGCCCCCTTGATTGGGAGATAATGACTATGCCCCTTTGTATACATGGACTTTGATCCAGGAAACAACTTTGCTTATCGGAAGGACTTTGGTTCATTGAACATTCATCCTGTAAGCTTCTCCATTTGTCAAACACTCAGGTATATGCAAACAAATATATTCAAAAATGCAATGCTTATGTCTGTCTTGAAGTTTTGAAACAAGTTATTTTAGAAAAACTGTTTTTTTTTTTTTGAAAACTGTGATATTAACTCAAGTTTTATAATAAGCCCTAAAGGGGTCAGGATACCTTTTTGTAGCAGTACGCTTTCGAACTAACCATGCTTCAGTTAGGACTTTTAGAGGGTTATAACATGGCCTGGTTCACGGTTTAAGAAACAAAGGATAAAGGCTCAAATTTTATTTGTACCCAACCCAATCTCCATGATGTTCTTCAGTCCTATGCTCAATTAACTCATGCATTGAGGTTCCATAGCAGTTTGGAATTGTAACACTAACATTTGTGATGGTTCAGAAACCCAACATTTATTTGATCATTCAGTCATCTTTCTTTGCTGAGGATTCATAGTGACCTTTTTTTTTCTCTTTTGACTTTATTATCCCTTCTTTTTGCCTGAACTGCTTATTTCAAGGTTACAGTCAGCGGGATGTCTTAATGTTTTACTAAGTCTCCTTCATAGATTTTGACTTAGTGAATTGTTCTTTTGCTGGATATTGACTGTCAGGTTTCATGATTACAGATAACCATCATTAGTTGTGTACAACACATATAATTGGCATATTTTGAGTTAACTGAGTAACTACCCTGCCCCAGGTTATGAATAAGGGTTTTAATTTGTGAGAATAAAAACTCCTACTTCATAGGCTCAAAAGGGTTGACTAGGGATTAACTTCCTTATATCTCCACTGTTGAGGAATTGAAACAATGCCTGTACATCGTCAGCATAGTCTGTTCAAAAGCATACTGCATAAGATTATGGTATTGTTTTCGTCATCCTCCCTCTATAGGCTTATAGCTTTATCAGGAGTTAAATATCACAAGATAGAAATAAGAAGTATAATTCAAAATATAGTGGAACGAATGGATTAATTCAAGACAAACATATGCAATGCATTAATGAAAACAAAAGTTTAACATAATAGTAAGTGTTCAAACAAATAAAAGAAATTACAAATGAAAATTCAAATGTTGTCCCATCCAGTTGGCTGAATGTCCTCAATTGCAATCTGTGAACTTTGAGGAGCAGTATACTTCACCATGAAATCAAATTTTCCACTTGGATGCCCCAAGGTGCCCCATATCTCAACAGGCATAGGTATTCTTCCTTTCTTGTTACTTTGGGCTACTTGTCTTGCAGCTTCGGTGTTTGATGGACAATAGTAAAATTCAACTTGACCTTCTGGAGTAACCTCTAGGATTCCTTCGTCAATCAGATCTTGAATCTTCTTATTCAATGCCCAACAGTTATTAGTATCATGTCCAGGACTGTTGGAGTGATACTTACACATTGCCTTGGGATTATAGCGAGGAGAAGAGATGTTAGGATTTTTAGGAGAATTTTCCAAGGAAATTAGCTTCATCTTCAACAGGCATTGCAAAACTTGTGACATTGGTGTGCTGAACTTGATAAACTTCCTTCTACATTCCTTGTGTTGAGGTAGATTAACCTTATCAGGTCTTTCTTCTTCAACTGAAGAACAATCAATGGCAACCGGTTTCTTACCCTCTTTTATCCTCATCTTCCTTTCAACCAAATCAGCTTGTTTTAATGGAGGTTGACTGACAATTAGATTCCTGACTCCATTACTTTGAAGTTTGTGGATAAAGGTTCTTAGCTCTTCTTGCCCCTGAGCTAAACTTTGAATAAGAGCCACCTGGTCATTCATCTGGATCCTCATTTCTGTTATCTCAGCTTGCATTTGTTCCAACTGACCATCCTTGTCGTCCTCAAGACTCTTCTTCTTAGCCAGCAGTGTCTTCAACTCATCTTGCCCCTTGGACAAATTCAGAATCAGCTCTTGGAACTGTGCATTCTGTGCCTGGAGATCCTTAACTGTTTGTTCAAGAGCCATTGCTGAAATAAACAGCGAGAAGATGAGAAACCTGTGCACAATTAAACCTGTGATGCAATGATATGATATGTGAATGTATATGCAATGTATTCAAGGACCGCAGGATTTAAATTTGCTTAAGCAACCAAAAAGGTAAACTTTTATTAGTAATAAATTTGTTTTGCCCCTTGGGCTTACAAAAAATAAAATGAAATAAATACAAAAGATGGGGTTTTAAGTCTCCCATGGACGTTTCCTCTTTGTGTTGAGGTATGAGTTGTGATTCCGTTCCTCGTGAAGTTGCTTTGTTAGTTCCAGGATTCTTTCTTGGCTTGCTTTGTAATGAGCCTCAAAAGTATCCCTTTGCTCCTTCAATTGGATCCAGGATCTCTGTAAGTCTTCCATGTCAGTAGGCATGTCTGGGTGAAGGATGGTATAAGCAGTATCTCCTTCAGCAAGAATAATAAATAGCAAAATAAATAAGCAAAAATAATAAATAAATAAGCAAGAATAATTATAATAGGGGTTAGTAATAATAATAATTAAAATAAATAAGGTTAGTGAAATAATAATAATAATCATAATTAAAAAAAAATAAATGGATTAGTAATAAGCATGATTTAGTAATAATAATAAACAAAATATAATAAATAAGAATTAGAAATTAATAAGGAAATATAAACAATTTAATTATAAAATTTAAAATTATATGCAACTTATAAAAATTAAATTAATTATAAACATATAAAAAATTATAATTACAATATTAGCATAAATTTAATTATTTTTAAACATATATATTTTTTAAAAAAAATAAAATTTAGATTATGAACCAATTATAGAAACAATTACATATTATAAAAAAAAATTTGACTATAATCATATTTACAAAATTTAATTATATTAAATATTATGTTTACAAAAAATTAGAAATTTAAATCATAAGAATAAATTAGGGTTTGCAAAATTAGGGTTTGTTTAGAAAATATTTTTTTTAGGGTTTATAATCTAATATACAAAATTATTATACATATATTATAATTTAATTACATAATAAAAGAAATAATTTTTGAATTAAGAAAATATGATTTTTGAATATTAGAAACTATTGAATATATATTTATAAAATTATTTAATTATATATGTGTTTATTAATAAAATCTAAATCAATTAAACAAAATAAAAAATAAAAAAATAACAAAACATACCTGGCTGGGATTTGAACCCAGGTCATCAGGTTTACCAGCAGCAAGACACACCACCAGGCCACCACACGCGCAGGCAATAAGCAAGGGAGTAGAATTGGTTTTATTCCTTGTCATGAAAAATCCAGAAAAATAAAAGAAAGCAAAAGGCCTGGGGGAGAATCGACCCCAGGACCTCTCAAACAAACACAAGTATACATTGCCAATCCTGCTGGGTGAGCGAACCTGTTTACCATCTCACTACAAATCATAATATATTAAGAATGATAATTATACATAAAACCAAGAAAAAAAATGAAGTCAGGATTCGAACCCCTGACCATAGGCAATACATGCGCATATCACACCACTGGGCCATCAGCCTGCGTGTGTCAATATAACAGCCATAATAATATAAAAAATAAAACCAAATTTTGAATTTGAATTTTGGCGCCAGGGGATCATCTTCAACCTTGGTTCCTGCAAATTTAGTTGCGAAATCTTCTACAAATTTCCTGCGAATTTCCATTGGCAGCAAAACCTACGAAACTCAATGATCAACAAAAACGCAAAATTTCGTAAAATTGAATCCACAAACATAATCCAGAGGTCCATTCGAATCAATCCATGGTCTTAGAATTCATTTATGTTTCGTAAATCATGAAACCCTAATTCTTGGCCGAAACCCTAAGAATGGTAAATCTTGATACCTGCATGGAAAACTTGATTAAACAGACCAGAATCAATCTAAGGTTCATTACAAACATCATCCAACAATTAAAAACAGTTTAAAACAAGCCAATCAACGGAATCGAAAATCAAAATAAACTTGAAGAACATGGTTCGGTTTATGCGTTTTAGGATGTTTTGAATGCGAATGATGATCAAAAACGACTCAATGATGTCCAATAAACATGTTTACACCTTCAAAATTCTTTGGAAGGGCCTCTAGCAAGAAATCCGAATGTGAGTTTTGGATGAGTTTTTGAGGTTTTGAAATTGGATTTTGAGGCTGTGAATCCGTGAGTTCATGTTAGGGTTACACTAAGTACTTATAGGAGGATGTTTTTAGGTTAAAAAATTGAATGGTTGTGTATAAGATTTGATTCAAAAAGATTCACAATGATAAGCTTTGAAATTTCAATATTTTTGCATCAACACTTTCTATTTCAAGCCAATCAATGTTATTCTTGTATCAATTTGTTCCATGCTGAATTCATGACTTTCTAGAACCAAAAATAAAATTTAATCTTCATATTTAATATTTTATTTAAATTTAAAATGATTTTAAGTATAAAAAATCATAATAAATTAATTAAATAAAATAAAAATTATGAAAATATCATAGAATTTTCGTGCATGATGTCATGGATTGCTTTGGGTCATTAAAAGTTCAGCCCACTTGACAAAATTTGGTTTTAAACCTCCATTTGCTTCATAAACTTCCCTAAAATTTCCCAACTTTGCAAGGGCACATATCCTTCAATTTTAATGGTATGAGGGTGTTCTTGGACATTTTGGAAAGCTTGAAGAGTCCTCTAAACAACCCCACTGGTTTCATGTCCATACCATTTACCAATCTCAAGTTATGCCCTTTTGAAGTTGTTGACTTTTTGTTGACTTTCAAAAGGACCTATAATGTCTTAGCTCATACCTTCCAAATGAAGCATTTTTGGGCTTGGCTTGTGAGACACAAAGTTGTAGAGAATTCAATTTCCTTCAAAATGAGATTTGGATGGGAAAAATGTGATGAATCATGTGAAAGTTATGGCTGGTCAAAGTTCAGTTGACTTTTCCTGAAGAAACCCTAATTTAGAAACCTCTGATTCTTGATGATCTGAAATGTCCTTGATGAATCATGATCAACCCTTGATCAAATGATGAATTTTACTTCATATACTTGATGTTGGTAAAAAATCATGAAGTTTGACTTTGGTTTGACCATAGTTGACCTCAGTTTGACTTTTTAACTGCTTTGACTGATTTTGACTTATCTGATCATCTGACTGAGCAAACTTTTGAGAAAAGTCTTGAAACTTGTCATGGGGATTCTTAAACACATATAAGATGTTATGGAGCTCACTTGAAGTCTTGGAAGTCCATTTAGCCTGATTAAAGTCAAAACCCTAGTTTTGGATGCACTGCCTAGGAGGTGCATTGTCTGAGGGAATTGTCAACTTTTCTGACCAATTGTGAACTTTGTGAACCTTGTGAACCATCATAAAATGTCTTGTGAACCTCATGGGAGGTATTGTGATCCTTGTGAACCTTGTGAACCTCATAAAGTGACTTGTAGACTTCATGAACCTCAGGAAAGGTCTTGTAAGCATTGTGAATCTTGTGAACCTTGTGAACCTTCTTAGCACACAAAGTCTTGTATTGTGAGGGAAAATTTTGGGGTGCAACACCGACGATGCAGCACGACTCAAAGGAGCACGCCAAAAAATGCGACAAGTGCGAACGACACGCCGACATGCATCCCGCGCCTCCCAACGAACTAAAAACACTCTCCTCCCCTTGGCCCTTAGCCTGGTGGGGAATGGACATCCTCGACCCATTCATGACCGGTTCTTATAAAAAAAAATACCTCATTGTTGGGGTAGACTACTTCACCAACTAGATCGAAGCAGAAGCCTTGGCCAAAATAACGACACAAAATATTCTTCGATTTTTCAAACGAAACATCCTCGCACACTTCGGCATACCCCAAGTCCTCATCACCGACAACAAAATACAGTTTACAGACGGAGGATTCCAGGACTTCGTCGCCAGCTTAGGGACCAAACAGTACTTCACGTCTGTCGAGCACCCTCAAACCAACGGACAGACTGAGGCAGCCAACAGAGTAATCCTGCGCGGACTGAAACGCCGACTCGGCGAGGCAAAGAGGGCGTGAGTCGAGGAAATACACAGCGTCCTTTGGACATACCGCACAACGCCACACTCCACGACCGGGGAGACTTCGTTTAGATTAACGTACGACACCGAAGCGGTCATCCTGGTGGAAATTCGAGAACCGACGAGGCGCGTAGAAGCACCCCTCAATGAGAAGCTGAATGACGAAGCACTTCGAACCAAGCTGGATCTCGTCGACGAAATCTGCTCCGAAGAAGCCCTTAGGGAAACCTCCCTCAAGCAGAAAATAGCTTTGCGCCATGACGCAAAAGTCATAAAAAGAGAGTTCCAGGTGGGAAGCTTGGTCCTCAGACGAAACCAGAAAAACCCACGAGAAGGAAAACTGACCGCCAACTGGGAAGGCCCGTACCGTGTCCGAGACAAGACGGGAAACAAGGCTTATTATCTGGAAAACCTACAAGGTGAAGAACTTGCTCGACCATGGAACACAGAAAAACTTAGACAATACTATAGCTAAAGGCAATCTGGGGAGACATGGAAGGTACGTCCACGCTCTTCACCACTAAACGAAAAGGAGGATAACGTCCCTCAGAGGCAAACACAACCCTCCCCGACCTCGGGCACCTCAAAACGAGCTCCAGCGTCGCAGTACCACGCCGACAGGGCACCCAGCTCGCGATGGGAAGACCCAAGCCCCAACGTTAGAGTTTTCGATCGCAAACCCTACCTCGACTCAGGGCAGGCACAAAACCCACCACCTCGTCGTTTCCCTAAACCGACGAGCCCAACTAGGTCGAGCGAAAACAGTTAAAAAATAATGGAAACAATCAAACATGATGAAAATGACAAGTAGATAGAAACGGCCAAAACCGGCCAATAAAACTTCATTAAAAGGGGGCACGAAGGCCAATATCCAAACAGAGGCACAAAGGCCATTACAAAAGGAGAGGCACAAAGACCATTACAACAATACGGGCACGCAGGCCCAACAAAAAATCTAACAAAGTCTCAGCCCAAAGCTACTCCTCACCATCCTCATTCCCCTCCTCCAATTCCTCCTCAGCCTCAAAAGGACACACGATCTCGCCGTCGGCCAAGCAATAGTTGTGAGTTGACCCCTCAGTCACAAGCCCTGGGTTCAATACCTTGAGCTGCTCGGTAGCATTATCGAACCCATCCTTGAACATCACAAGTAGTTCCTTGTTAAGTTCACGGATATGACCGACCAATTCGCCCCGGGTGCGAAGGGCAAGCTCCTCTTCAGTCTCATCTTCCCGAGGACGGACTGTACCTTCCAGCAGTGCAACTCGGGCACGAAGTTGCACATTTTCCTCGGCCGCCTTCTTGAGCTCGACGGATTGATCTTCCAAACTTTGTTTCTCATCCTTCAATGTGTCCCGCTCGAGCTTCACCTCCTCCAACTTCGACTTCAGCCCTGTTTGAAGCTTTTGCTCCTCCTTGTAGTCGGATAAGTCCTTGGACAATTTATCCTTCTCAGCCCGAGTAGCCACAAGGGCATCCTCCAATGTAGTTGTAGAGACAACAGTCTCGGACAGGACCATGGCGGTTTCCATCAATCGGATGATGACAACTAAATCTCTGGCAAGGTCTTTCCGCCTAGCGACCGCATCTTGATTGAGAATGGCCCTCGCCTCGGGCACCGCCACCACGACAGAACCCTCGGACTTAAAGAAGTCCCACTCCAGATAGCAATGAGGCAACAAATAACTCCTAGGGGCACCAGATTTGTTGCCTCCCACAACAGTCGATCGGGAAAGAGCCCCTTCCAGACACTTGCTTTTCAGAAGAGGAGAGGTGGAGGCCAGAGGACTGTCCCGTATCTTTATCAGGGAAGTTTGCTGAGCAGCGGCCTGAGGGGAGTTGGTGGTCGAGCTGGGGGTATCAGAATTGCCGACCCCGAGCTCCGTAGCTACCTCCTGGACACAGGTTACCACTTTCTTTTTCTTTTTTGGGACCCTGTCCGGGGCCCCGGCTTGGTTGGCCAGCTTCAAGACTCGTACACGATGGGCGGGCATAGTTCCTGCAAAACAACAACAAGTAAACATCAGCTAAACGGGCATGAAATCGAGAAAGACAATAGGGCCAGAAGGACCTACGCAACAACTCCATGGCCTCCTCATCTGTGTCACACGCGAGCAGAGCCCTTGTATTTATGAGGCGGGTTTCGTGGATAGGCATCCTAGCGTCGTCGACATATGGTATGTCTTGCCGGTCCACCCAGACCGCCAAGCTAAAGCTCTGAACATACTCCACCAGCCTCTTTTAGGCCAGTCTATCTTCGACCCCCATGCTCGAATATATGACCCGGTAGTGGCTGGTCGACAAGTTGAAATGGTCGGGCTGCCATCTTAAGGGGATCCTCGACATGAGTTTTTCCTCACCATCGGCGTCGCGCTTGTAATAATAAAGGGTATTGAGGGCAAATCGAGTGAGCGGCTTCACCACATACCACCACCCCTTAAAATGTCGGGCAGAATCGACGAACGTCTTGAGTAACCTCACTGGCTGTTTCAGAGACACCCAGTTGTGACGCCCCTGAGCACCTGACCGCTGCAGATGGAAGATATGGAAGAAAAGGGGAAGAATGCACCTGATGCCAAGGAACTGGCAGACTAGTTTGAATGCCCGGACGAAAGCGATGACGTTCGGATGCAACTGCGAGGGCGCCAACCTGATCCACCTGAAGACCCCCATCTGGAAATCGTTAAATAGGAGCCTAACCCTCGCTTCTCGGAAGGCGAATTCGTACATGGCGAACTGCTTCCCCGGGAAACGATAACATATCCGATCTGTTTCCCGAGGAGCAAGAAATTGCCAGTTCGCGGGATCCTCGGGGCCAATGTCCTCGACCACGGCGTACGCGGTGCTCACCTCGTCTGTGAAGTACGACTCTTCTTCTAAGGGCTCATCCGCGACCCACGACAAGTCGTTACGCCCAGACGAGGAGACGTGCTCATTTCCCTCCTCGGTCTCTCCTTCCTCGACTTGTCGATGTTCGGCCGTACCTGAAAAGCATACAGGAAAAGTGAATTCGACATCGCATCAAATCCACCCTTCCACCGCAATTCAAGTGAAAGGGCGAAGGGCTGAACGCCTGAAATCTCACTAAACTATCATAAAATCAACGAAGGGACAATCCTCGCATCCACTCGAGCGTGTACAAAACCCTTAAAAAACCTAGAAAACCAAGATATTTTGCCCGACGAACGCATCGAACGCCCGCGTTCTTTATCAGTCGTATGAAGATTCTGGACAAGACATTCATACATATATGAATTTTACGCCCGCGACATGCTAATCCTGCCCGGGACGTTCATATCTAAAACCTAAAAACTAACCTAAAACAGAGATTTGCCTACTCTAAACGAAGACTTGCCTACTCTAAACAGGAAAATCATGCATTTCACTACTTATCAAATGGAAAAATACGTAAAAAGAGAGGTTGTGGGGGGTTACCTGACATGATGAAGACGAGGAGAATACGGTGGCGCGCGGGCAGAAAGCGGCGGTGTTGGCGGCGAATACGGGCAAAGGAAGATTTCTTCTCAGAGCTTCCGGTTAAACGTGAGAGCGAAAAGTTGAAATGAGGTGGACCAACCCCCTTATATAATAAAAGAGCGCGTGGACGAACGCGCTAGGTAATCATTACCTAGACCCTAGGCCGACGCTAGCACGAGATACGAAGCGACACAACATTAATGCTTGAGACACGTAAGTCTAAGAGAATCCTGAACGACGTCGAGCGACTGCAAATCTCCCCGACTACAAAGAGGCATCCTCGACCTCTATGAACACCACACGCCCTACGATCTAAACAGCGCCCACAACAGTTTGACAAATAGCACGTTAGACACGTTTATATGCCCGACACCCAAACACGACACCTTCCTCGATGCATGTGCGCCCGACTCTTTTACAATTCATCGCTCCGGCTCGGAGACTCGACTTGGGGGGGCTTCTGTTCCGAACTGGGCCTCCAGACTGTATTGGGCTATGGCCCAATACGTCGAGCAGATGCCCATGCGCTCGGACAAGTATACTTGTTGGACGGACATAGTTGCTTAACGGTCGAACATACGTTCCATGTGTCGGGCACACACTCAGAACGAGCAAAGAACAAGTCTTCCAGTTCACTTGCCACGTCACCCAACTGTCCCCCATTATCTCCTGAAAGATAGGGGCAGTTGGACCAAGGACCAGACCACTTAGCTAGGTCTTCACGCTTCTTACGCGTTCCTTGGCAATTCTTCCTTGGGCCTAGCTGATCCAGCCAAAGGAAGGACCTTGGCCCAGCGTTGGGGGATCACTATAAATACCCTTTTTCACTAAAGGGTTGGGTATTCTGATTTAACTCATCTAGCTTACCATTTATGTACCTCTATTAACTTTGACATCAGAGTGTCTTGCAGGTACACCCCCTCCATCCCATTCATTTTTCTGTTCACATTCAATTGCTGGAAGACCCTCCTGATCAGGTAAGATCAAATATCATTATTAAATTTACATTACAATACTTTATTGTGATTTGTGAATTATAATTAAGACAATGATATAAATTAATCACATATAAAAATATATATTTTATTTGAAAGAAAAATACATGTTTGTAAATTGAGAATGACTTTGGATATATAAATAACTATAAAATAATTTTGTTTTATTTTGATTCTCATGTATTTGTAGTAGTTATTTTTTATTTGTATATTTAATTTTAAGTTGTTAAAGGTATCTATTCTCATTGTTAAATAAAATTAAAAGTGTATTTGCAAATATTATCAAATAAAACTTTATTAGCTTTATATAATTTATATCTATTTTTGTTAAATTTTAGTTATCTAATGAATAAAGGGTTGAAAATGCAAGTTGTTATAGTAGCTTAATTATTTATTAAATAATTATTTTAATTTGATTAATGAGATTGTAAAAATTTATAAGATTTTGTCGTTAATATTAATTGAAATATTAGTGAACTTCTTTTTAGATATTATTTTCAATATTTTTATTATACTTTCTATGGCCACATGTCTATTTTAATTTTGAAATTTAGGGCAATATAAATAGTTGGAATAATGATTGTCTTGTTAAATTATTCTTGTTAACAATAATTTTTTTTCCGTCTTTCCCAAGGTTCGAACCTGTGACCTCTAATAGAAAATAAATATTGTATTTGTCTATTTGAAAAGTGAAAATAAGATTTTGGAGGTGCCACATTGGACTATAGGATGATGGAGCGCAAATGGAATATAATTGTTATAACATGTGTCGTAATATAATCTTCTGCTTCAGATTTAATATATTATATAGATATAGATCCTTGGACAAATTGTTGGATATGAAATGAGAAGAGCATCATTGACATGAGAGTATTGGTTCATCGTGAATTACATAATATTTTAAGTTGAAATATTTGCTGGGAGAGGTGGGCAACTGAAATTGAGATTTGTTGAGTCCGTGGTTGCCAAATTGACTTGTTCAGAAAATTAAATCCATATTTCCATCCAATAGCGACTACGGAAAGGATGAGATGAGTGTTACTGGAGTTGATAATAAAGTTATGTCTCTTAGATACTTGTATAGAGATTGGAGTGTTAGAGATGAATAGGAAATGAATGGGTTTTGGAAGATTATTTGGAGTCTTAATGTTCTTGAGAGAATCAAGACTTTTATTTGCCTTCTTGGGCATGATAAACTCTTGACTGACTACTATAAAAGCATGGAAGGTTTGGGTAGAGCGGATTTTGTTTTATGTGATTGTGTATGTGAAAACACTATGCATGTATTTAGAGATTGTCAAAGAGCTCATCAGCTTTCGAATAATATTATCCCAGATAGTGTAACACCCCAAAGTTGATTTTGATTTATTTGATGTGTTTGTTATGAATTTTGACGATTTATTGATGCTATGATGTTGTGATGATTTATATTAATATTTTGGTAATATTAATTTAGTAATAGTGTGACATTTTTTAAATATTTGAGATTAATTAAATAAAATAAGGAAAATAAGAAGTTGAGAATATTGGGATCTTTTGGTAGAAGATTAGTGAGGGTAAGATGTGAAAAGTCTGATGAGGTCTGATCAGTGCATTTTGGTGCACATTCCTTTATGTTTACACTTGTGCATTTTCATATTTTACTTTGGTTATTTTTCTATTTTAATGTGTTTTTATAAATTAGTTTATTTTTTCACTTATTTGATTTTCGCACTTTTATTTGAGCATCAGTAGTCTGCACTAAAATGATCATAATTGGAGCTACGAGAATCGGCTTGAGACGTTCTACCAGTTGATGAAAAGCTAATACAGAGAGCTACAACTTTCGTGAAGAAGTTAGAAGCTGAATCGGACTGTAGCAGACCTAAAAAATTTGTTGAAGTTGCAGCATTAGATATAATTTGTTTTGGGTCATTTGTTTTGGGCATGGGTTATGTATTTGATCCAGTTGGGTTGTGACATGAACTTCTTACATTCACGTATACCTAGAGTAGCCGTGTTACTGTTGAGAAAACCTTTTTTCACTTTTCTTTTCACGAATTTTATTTGGCTATACGGTCAAATGGAGAACTAATTCCGAAGGCAAAAATTCTGCTGTTACGGATTCCATACTTTGAGGTTTTTTAATCTTTAATCCAATTTCTTTTCCCTTTTCAATATTAATCTATATGTCTTGTTTGCTTAATTCTAGTTATATAAAATACTATTGATTTATATCGATTGGTTGATGTTCCTTGAGTTTTAGCGTAGTTTACCGTTGCTTTGTGCTTATCCGTTTGCTTTATTCGGAAAATAGGAATGCAATATTATAATGTCAACTTTGCTTGTTAGTTGGTGTTGTAATCGATAGGGGAATAGAAACCATTTAGGAGATTGAAGTTTACTGAACCAATGATAAGTCGGTACCCGAATCAGTAGAATTGTCGTTTCAGCTTATTTGTTAATCACTTATTTTAATCCATTTTTATAATTCGACCTTAAAATCAACCCCCCATTAATCGTTACTATCATTAATTAATAAGATCAAGAATCCTTGTGAGACGATTCAAGTCATTGTCGCTATACTACGTTTTAAATAAAATTACTCGTTTTTGATCCGTGCGCGACAGGCAGATCAAATTGGCGCCGTTGTCGGGGATTCTTTTTGTTATTAACCGATTTTATAGTCATAAGTATGGTTTTCTTGCTAGTTTTTTTTCTTCTTTTTTGTTTTGTTTTGTTTGTTGATTTTCAGGGTTGCAATACCGGTTGCAATATAATGATAAATTTTCCAGCCTTTCAGGTATGTTGGAAGCCATTATTTCGATTTGCTTCGAATTTTTTTTTCCAGAAAATCAGAAATAAATCGAAGAACAATGCTCTGCATGTTTCTATTTGATTTGATTTGATTTTTATTTCCATATTTTCAAAAAAATCTGAAATTTTTTATGCGAGCTTTATTTGATTTAATTAGATTTTTAGCGTTATTTTTATATTTTTTATATTTTATTTTAATCACTTTTTTCCATTCTTTTTAAATCTGCAATGATTTTATTTGATTTTGTGTTGAAATTTATAATCATATCATGGTTGATCAAAGAACTCTGAGAGAACCGGTTGCACATGTGAATTATAATTATTTAGGTGAGGATCCACATAAGCATATGAATGGATTTCAGGTTGTGTGCTCTGCACCTTCTGAACCTTCACTAGAGGACCTTATCAACCAAATGGCTATAAATAATGTCAAGTTTCAACAATAAATAGATTCTAATTTTCAAACTTTGCAAACACATTTGATCAACTTACCACTTCGATGAATCCCATGCAGCAAGCTCAAGGATTAAACCAACAACCCTTGGAAGAACATTCTGTTTTTCAAATAGAGTTGTCTTCTGAAATTGTTGATGATACTTATATTAATTTGTTTGCAGTTGATTTTTCATCATTGTCTGATTTTGATGATGTTTACTCTTGTGATGTTTGTACTGACACTAAAATTTGCTCTGTTTGTGCTGAAATTGAGGTTTCCTTGCAAGTTGATATTCTTATTGCAGATAAGGTTGAAAATGAAGTTGTTCATGTCAATGAATCTCTCGACACCCCAACTGTCCGGAACAAACCATCCATCGAGAAATCACCCTCTTTAGAGTTGAAGCCACTTCCTAATAATTTATTTGAATTTGTGCAGGAAGAGAAATCATTACAGGAACATAAGAAGGGAATTGGATGGACTTTGGTTGACACTTGTGATATTAGCTCATCCATGAGTATGCATAGGATCTCAGTTGAATATGGAACAAAAGTAGTGAGACATCCCCTTAATCCTTTGATTCTTAAAGTTGTAGAAAAGGAGATCACTATCACGTGCACATTCAACACATTTACTTAACAAAGATTCTTCTTTGATCCTAGAATAAAAGACGAAGGCACTAATAAAAACTTCAAGATTAATGGATACTACCCAAATTTACACTATGAGATCCCCACTTTGAAAGAAGAGATTGCATAAGAGCTCTCTTTAGGAAATGCTGCTTATGTGATCACATATCCACCTTGACTACTCGGGTGTGTTCTTTCCTTTCTCTCCCTCTTATTTTATATTTATATCCTTTCATTGAGGACAATACTTGTTTTAAGTGTGGGGGAGGGAATAATTTATTTTCTTTGTTTTTGTTTGTTTTGTTTTGTTTTAGAAACACTAGGCATTTTTTTTAAAGTTTATGGCTATAGATTGTTTTGAGGTTAGTTGTGGAGACTTGGGAAAAATTCATAAAATCGATATTGTTTTAACACCTTAAGTCTTCTGAATATGGAAATCATTTTGAATACTTGTTATGCCATATCATTGAGTTCTCATCCTTTAATAGCTCTTAAGTAGTTTATATAACAGTCATCACCATCTAAAGATCATACACTAAGTAATTGAGTTGATGCAAATAAGTGAATTATCCAGTGCTTAATAAGAAATTTGAATAGGAATCCACCGTTTAAGATAGGTGACCCTCATCCGGTCATTTAGCCCAACGGATGTGAAACCTTAAAAAAATTGTTGTTGCTAAAGTAAATTTAAAATATTGACAAGATATGGATCATAGTCACTAACATGCTTATTTACCACGTGTATGAATAGATAACAGGCTTAATGTGATTGCGCTAGAATGAAAGAGAGCAAAAAGGTGGATGGGTAAGTTAGGATTAGGCATAATAACATGATTCAGATTGGTTTGTATAAGATGGAGGCTTATGACTGCACAATTACGAATTTGTGTTCTTACGATATCCTTAGTGTGCAAGATTAGTACCTATCGATGTTATCTTAACCGAAGAAGAGTTTGTAGCCTAGAATGCATATCTGAATGTTGTGTTTCTTGAGTTTTAATTTCTATTTTGCTCAGAGTGCAAAAGTTCAAGTGTGGGGGAATTTGATCAGTGAATTTTGGTGCACATTCGTCTATGTTTACACTTATGCATTTTCATACTTTAATTTGGTTATTTTTCTATTTTAATGTGTTTTTATAAATTAGTTTATTTTTGCACTTATTTGATTTTCGCACTTTATTTTCAGCATTAGCAGTCTGCACTAAAATGATCATAACTGGAGCTACGGGAATCAGCTTGAGACGTTCTACCAGTCGATGGAAAGCTAAGAAAGAGAGCTACAACTTTAATGAAGAAGTTAGAAGCTGAATTGGACTGTAGCAGACCTAAAAAAGTCGTTGAAGTTGCAACATTAAATATAATTTGTTTTGGGTCTGTGTTATGTATTTGATCCAGTTGGGTTGTGACCCGAATTTCTTATTTTCACGTATACCTAGAGTAGCCGTATTACTGTTGAGAAAAAAAATTCATTTTTCTTTTCACGAATTTTATTTTGCTATACGGTAAAATTGAGAACTAATTCCGAAGGCAAAAAATTTGCTGTTACGGATTCCATACTTTGAGGTTTTTTAATCTTTAATCCAATTTCTTTTCCCTTTTCAATATTAATCTATATGCCTTGTTTGATTAATTCTAGTTATATAGAATACTATTGATTTATATTGATTGATTGATGTTCCTTGAGTTTTAGCGTAGTTTACCGTTGCTTAATCGTTAGACTGCGTATGTTAGAATCACATTTGCTTAATTCATGATTGTGCTTATCCGTTTGCTTTATTCAGAAAATAGGAATGCAATCTTATAATATCAATTTCTCTTGTTAATTGGTGTTGTAATCGGTAGTGGAATAGAAACTGTTAAGGGGATTGAAGTTTATGGAACCAATGATAAGTCGGTACCCGAATCAGTAGAATTGTCGTTTCAGCTTATTTGTTAATCACTTATTTTAATCCATTTTTATAATTCGACCTTAAAATAAACCCCCCATTAATCGTTACTATCGTTAATTAATAAGATCAAGAATCCATGTGAGACGATTCGAGTCATTGTCGCTATATTACGTTTTAAAGAAAATTACTCGTTTTTGATCCGTGCGCGACACGCGGATCAAGGTCTTAAGGGTAAGATTGACTAAGAGGGTAGAGTGTGCTTAGTACGATCAATTGGAATGATCATACTTTGGGATAAGAGAATGAGAGCTATGAAGAAAAAGCTAGAGCTTGAAGGCTTGAGGTTTTGCGAGAAGACATCGAAAGAATTCACGGAACCTAAGGTATGGGGAGTAATTTCGTTCGGTATCGTAATATAGATATATGATTTGGGGTTTTGAGGGAGAGTATTAGGGTTATGGGTTTTTTGTTGATGAATTTGCTATATGATGATGATTTATAATGAATTTGATGATAAATAATGATGTTATATGACGTGTATGATGATATCATGATTAATGTTGAAGGTGTTCATGATTTTCTGCTATGTTGCTGTTAACAACTACTTTTTTGTGGGTTTTATCGTAGAAGGGCGATTCTGTGATCGCAAGGTTTTCTCGCGAAATCACAATGCTCACTTAGCGAGCAATTGAATATTTTGGACCTCTCAAAACAGAGAGTTAGTCGCTTAGCGAGACCTGACATATTTTGAAAAATTATTTTAATTCTGAAAAATGGTTTAATCGATGTGCTTTGTGTTATAAGATGTTATGGTGTTTTAGTGCAGATGTATGATGTGTTTAGAGGCTCTATGTGTAAGTATAAGTGATAAAAATGATGTATGATGATTTGAGTTGTTTTATGAGTTATGGAGTAAGATGATATGAATTTAGAGGAAGATGATTGACATGATGATTGACGATGAATGCGGATGCAATGCTTATGATGTTTGATGAGATATGTTTATATTACGTCTTGCAGTCATGACATAATTATGAGAGGACTTTGGTCCATTGGTAGCTTCAATCCCATCGTGTCGATTGAGGTGATATGATGTTATGATGTGCTCCCTTGTGGAGGGTTGATGGCCTAGTGTCCATCCATGAGGATGTTTCGGTACCACATGCATAATAAAAGGTTGCATTTCATTCTAAATGACATAACATGATTTGCATTGAGTTTGTGTGATGATGTGATGTATTTGACGTTATGTATAAATGAGTCTTGTGATGATTTAATTGATTTAAAGTCTATGTTTATGAATTCTCATTTTTATATTACTTTATTGAATGTGAATTTACTCACCATGGCTGCCTTTTATGATGATCTATTATGTCATCTTGCAGATACTCAAGGTTAGTTCGGTGCGTAATCTAGTTTGGAGTTAGTATGACGTCGTTTTGTTTAGTTAGTTGTGGAGTCCTGCTCTGTGTCCAGTAGCATCAGGATGGGAACACTTGAGAACTCTGAGTTTATTTTGTTGATTTGATTTTGATGTCGATTTAAAATATATATTTTTTGGATTAAACATGTTTAGAATGATTATGTGAATCCCTTTTGATTTAAAAGGATCACTTGAATTGTTTTCTTTTTCCGTTGCGTAATTGTTGACCATTGTGATTTGTTAAGTTTATAACCCGTGTTACGGAAGATGACTATTATGATGTTTATGAGGTTTGATTTTCAAAGATGTGATGCCCTTTTATGAGTTACTCTGACTTATTTGTATTAATTTTGTGATGGGGTAGAAATGGTGTTACAGATAACATTAGGTTGGGTTTCTTCACTATAGATATCAAGGATTGAATCAACTTGAATTTGAATCATAACGAGAATTGGAGCAGGTTCTGGACTATTGGTTGCCATTACTTATGGTGGTGGTGTAACAAAGATTTGCATGACGACAAGTTATTGAGACCATATTTTCAAAGTAGATATGTGCAAGGTAGGATTAAGGAATATGATAAGAGCAATCTTATCAGGAAAGGGCTTTCGCAGGGGGAGACAACCATGACTCATGTTTATTAAGTCCCAGATGAGAAATGCGTAAAACTTAATATGGATGGAGCCAACAGAGATAGAAATGAGGCATGGTGTAATGAGATTATTCGTAGTAGCAAAAGAGAGTCTTATAAAGGCTATTACAAAAATGTGGAAAGTTGCGGAGATGTGAGAAGTCTTGGAATGACTTAAGCTTATTAGTAAATGTGGTTGAAATAAGGTGGAGATTTGTGTGGACTCGGTTCCTATTGTTGAAGTCATTAACAAGTATTAGGATACACTATTGTTAAATAAATTCACTTTCAATTAATCTTGCTAGAGAGGCAAATATTAAAGTTGGAATTGAGTGCGAGCATGATAAGGAATTATGGATGGAAATTCCAGATTGTATTTTGAATCTGATTCGTAATAAAAATATTAAAATAAAATATATCATATAAAAAAGTATTAATATTTATATATGCATATTGCTTCGGTTAAATATTTTGTAAGACAAATTCGAAATAAAATATGAATCAATAAATTTTTACAAAAGAATATCCAAACATATCACTAAATAGTTAATTTTGTATATTTTATTTATCATTAAAGCGTATTGTAATTTAAATTTAAATTTGTTTAAATATGAAAAATCTTAATTGGATACCTATATCTTATTCAATAAGTAGTTTATTTTGTTCCGACCTCTTTATATATTATTCAATGATTTTTTATTATTAATAAACATAATTAATAAAACACTTATTAAAACACTTAAATCTAAAAATATATATTAAATATAAATGTTTATGCCATAAGAAATTAAATGAATATCCTGTACCATTTTTTTTAAAATTAAATAAATAAATAAAGTGATTATAGAATAAAACTTATAAAAATTAAGAGATATTTTAAGGGACATCAGTAGATATAAAATAATTGTAATTAGATTTAGTTATATATTGAACGACCAGACTATTAAATAAAATAAAATAATGAGTTAATAGTTATTTATCCCACTGAAATATAAACTAATTTTGATTTACATCCTTTAAAAAAATAATTTTGAATTACCCTTAAAAATTTTGGATATCCCTAAACGTGTAAAAATCAGGGAGGTAAATAAATTTATTTTTACAGAGGATAATTTTTCCACCAGAGGATAAAAAAGACTTAAAATTTTAAAATTATTAGGGTGATTCAAAATTATTTTTTTAAAAGGAGGTAAATCAAAACACGCTTATATTACAGGAGTAAATATATTGGAGGAGTAAATGATGATTAACCTTAAAATAAATATAGTTAATTTTATTAAGTATTTATAAGTTTTTTTTTATATATTCAATACCCATGTTAGTAAAAAATAATGGAAAAATTGGATGATTTTGTCAATACAAAGAGGTGGAAATTTTGGATTTGCAAACGTGTGTAGTGGAAATTTTTGCAAAGCATTTGATTTGGTCAACAATATTTAGTTATTGTATTGGCTTATTGCTATATACGACCAGTTATTCTGAGGCATTTGGAAAATATGATTTTTCTTAGTAGCTGCCAAAGGTCAGTTTTGGAAAGATACGAGAGAGATACTCAAATGGTGATTATGATTTCGTGAAAAGACACGATAATCCATTTTTTGGACTTATTGTATATTCGTTAAACAATTCCCAATTCCCAATTCCTTCCATTTTCTTTGGGACAGAACGACTTTAGCTCTTCTTGGCATGCATGTCATTCTTAATTTATCAGTTTTTTTTTTTAGGTTAGAATTCATTTAGCATGAGATTGGATTTTTAAGAAATTTTAAATTTTAAATAATTTAAATAAATAATTTTTTTTTATTTTTTTTAGATAGTGTATTGAATGATTCATTATTAAATTTTTGAGGTTATTTTCATAAATTTTATAATTTTTTAGTCAAATTTAGAATATAAAAAATAAGGACCAATTTACGATTATTGAAAATTTTAAGGGATTAATTTGTAAAATTTGAAAATTATTAAGGATTTACTTGTAATTTTTTTGAAAATTTTAGGGGTGAATTTGAAATTTTCATGAAATATGAGGAATGTCTAGCAAAATTTCAAATATTAATAATAATACATAATTTAACATTTGCATTATATAGAGTGAAAGAGTAATTTCAAATTCTTTAGTTTTGGTGTCATTTGAAATTACTTAAATTTAATTTGAATGAAATATTTTATAAATTTAAATTTCTTTAGGAATTCTTTATATTTTTTTATCCAAACAAATAATTTTGAATGAATTATTTTAATGAGGGAAATTGATTTTTTAAATTTAAAATGATTTGATCGAAAATCGTTGTTTGGATAAACAAATTAAGAGAATTTTAAAATAATGTAAATTTATGAAATATTTTATTCAAGTTAAGTTTAAGGAATGTCAAATGACATCACACTCTATATAACGTGAATGTCAAATGACATCACACTCAAAATTTGCAAGATGGTTATCATATTTAACGAAAATTTCAAATATATCTCTAAAATTTTTCAAAAATTTCAAATAAGTCTCTAATAAAATTTAAATTTAACAAATTAGTCATTTAAAATTTTCAAAAATTGCAAATTGGTCCATATTTTTCATACTTTAAATTTGACTAAATTTTTTAAAAATTAATGAAAATAACTTCAAAAATTTAACAATGAATCATTTAATATTCCATCTAAATAAAAGAATTTAAAAATGAAGGGATTTATTAGAGATACATTTAATAATCTCTTCTAGTTTGTTAGAGTTTGTTATTTAATAGTTGTTATTAATTTGTTATCGTCTATGCTATTTTCAAGCTCTAAAAGATAGATCATCAGCTTATATATAAAGGTATGTCATGTATCATCAATAACCATAAGAATACACCATATTTTCAAGTTAGCTTTCTATTGTGACATCCGAGCACGGTTCTGATTCGGAAGAGAAATTGGAGAAGGCAAATATCTCCAAACCCGAAACAAAGAATACACAACTCTATCATCTAAAAACCTATGATAATCGTGGAACTCCACTCATGACAACATTGCTGAATGGAGAAAATTATTGTACATGGGCAAGATCGATCAAGACGACTTTGCGTGCGAAGATAAAACTAGGTTTCCTTGATGCAAACATCAAGAAACCATAAAGTCAATCTGAAGTGTACCATGACTAGGATAAGGCAGATTCAATAGTGACAACTTCGTTGATCAATGCAAAAAACCAAATCTACAAAACAATATCTCACTTGCTTCAATGACTCAAGATGTGTGGGTGGATCTTAAAGAACGCGTTGCTCAGACCAATGCACCACAAATCCATAAGATGTGGAAAGAATTGTGTTTAATGCAGAAACAACCAAAAACAAGTGTAATACACTTAATTCAAAATTCTTGTTGATGAATTAAGTGAATTGCAAACCCTACCTGAATGCAATTGCGGAGTTGCTAATGTATTGACACAAATGGAAGAAGAACAACGAGTCCATCTTTTTCTAAGAGACTTTGATAGTGAAAAATACTTTCATATCAAGGCAACCACACTTAATATTGATCCACTACCCTTTCTTAGGCGCACCTTTAATCAAAAGTAAAGAGAAGAATCTCATTCGGAAGCAGTTAAGGAAAGAGATTCCAAGGTGGAAAATGCATCTGCATTTTACTCTGGTGCAAATAGGCAGAGAAGAAAGGAATATCAGACAAGTTTAAAGTGTGATCACTGTGGGAAAACTAGACATATTAGGAAAAATTCTTTGAGATTGTTGGATATCAGCAAGTTGGGAATCACGAAGAACTCAAAGGCTATAACCTAACAAATCAGGAGGGCAACAAGTAACAAATTTTGCTTAGGCCGCTGAGAGAAAAGAATATCCATAAGCATCAACATCATGACATGCCCTACTTGGAGTTCGTGCCAAAAATCATACAAACTCACATGAAAACATGACTAGTAAATTTGAATATTGTTTCAATTGGATACTTGATAGTGGTGTTTCACACTACATGACTCCTTTGAACTCAATATTGAAGAAAAACAGAAAATTAGATAAACCGTTCTACATAACTATACCAACAAGTATTTCAATCTTATTTGAAAAATATGGGAGATACGAATTTGTCAAGTTCCATTACGTTAAAAGATGTGTCATTGGTTCTTGTTTTTAAATATAATTTGATTTCAATTCATAAAATAACATATGATTTTAATTTTTATGTGATTTATGATAGAAATTCTTGCATAATACAAGACCGAGTCTCGATGAGGAAGATTGGATCAGGTGACCAGCATGAAGGGGTTTATGTGTTCACAAAGCAACATCAACAAGGCTTCCTGGGTGCATCTAAGAAGGACATGACAACCTTATGGCACATCAGAATGAAACATTCCTCAAATCAGGTTCTTTAGTATATTCCATATTTACTCAAATGTAATTTTGATAAAGAAAACTGTTGTGATGTATGCCATAGGGCAAAACAATGTAGAAACGTTGTCCTTTTAAGTATTAATAAAGTTGAACCATCTTTTGAATTGATTTACCGTGACTTGTGGGGAAATACCATACTGCCACAAACAATGGACACATTACTTTCTAACCATTGTAGATGATTACACTCGTGGCACATGGGTAAATTTAATGAAATACAGAACATATGCTTACAACAAATGATTGGATTAACAATCTAATCAAAAGGCAGTTTAATATGCATATCAAGAGGATTAGAAGTGACAATGGAACAAAGTTTACAAACTATTATTTCAAATGTTTCACAAAAAAAGGATTATGCATGAAACTTCTTGTGTTGCCACAACTAAATTGAATGGACGTGTGAAACACAAGCATAGACGAATTTGGAACATAGCACGAGCCTTGCGATTTCAAGAAAACATCCCATTGAATTTCTGGGTAGATTGTGTATTGAAAACAACATATCTAATCAATAAAGCCACCTACAATGGAAAGAAAAATGAATCACTCCATACAAATTACTTTTTAAGAGAGCACCAAACTATGAGCACTTGAAAACGTTTGGTTGCTTGTGCCATAAGAAAAATGACTCAAAGGGAATCAGTAAATTTGATCATAGAGTTGAAAGATGTATTTTTATTGGTTATCCATAAGGACAAAAAAGATGGAAAGTTTACAATCCAAAGACTCGTGAATGTTGTGTATTAAGAGAGTATCTTTCCTTACCATGTGCGGGACAATAATGGGTCTACTAATTTTATAAATAACTCATCAAGTAATAACCTCAATTATGAGTCTTCACTCTATAATGATGTAAAATAGGAAGTACCAAACCTTGAGGAAATTCCTCATTATAACCAAACATCGGGTCCTATAAAAAGTTTACCTATTAAGGAGCTTGAATACACAAGTCAAACTGAGAGTGAGCCTATAGAGCAAGAACATGTATCCATGGATGACATGAATGAGGAAGTCACCAATGATTCTAAAAAATAATCATCAAGTGAAAGTAAAAGAGATGTCTCAAATGAAGGGGAACCTTAGAACATGCCACACATAAGACGACCTCCAAATCATCTAAAAGACTATGATTGTGACAAATTAAACATAAACTCTATGTTCCTGGAATCAATTCCAGAATCCTCTTCAGGTATCACATATCTCATCTCAAAATTGTAAAATCTGATAAGTTTTTACAAAAACATAGAACGCTTAGCTTGCTTGCAGCCATCACTAATAATGAAAAAGCTCAATCATATACCCAAGTAGTTAAGCATACAGTTTATAGGGAGGACATGACTTAAAAAATTAAGGCTCTGGAAGACAGTGAGACATGAGAACTAATTCATTTACCACAAGGAAGAAAATTGATAGGATATAAACGGGTGTACAAAATCAAACATAAAGCTACAAGTGAGATTGGAAAGTACAAGGCCATATTAATTGCTAAAGGTTATACAAATAGAAAGTGAGGACTTCAATGAAACTTTTGTATCAGTGGCCAAAATGACCATAGTCAGATGCTTATTAACAATAACAGTGGTGAAAGGATGGAAATTACATCAAATGGATGTTAGCAATGCATTATTACATGAAGAATTGTTAAAAGAAGTGTATATGATTCCTCTACAAGGATATGAATTTCCAAAAAAAATATTTGTATGTAGATTAAAGAAGTTTTTGTATGGCTTGAAACAAGCATCTAGAAATTGGTATAACAAGTTATCTCAATCTTTGATAAAATGTGGTTTCCAAGATAACCGGTCTAATCATAATCTATTAACTTATTCACATCGATCAATTTTTATTGTTGTTTTGATATATGTCGATGACTTAATCATTATTAATAAATGACATTGAGGCATGTGATCATTTCAAGTGATATCTCAGTCAATGTTTCAACATGAATGATCTTGGTTCGCTTAAATAATTACTAGGCTTGGAACTAGCACAAGGCTCAGAAGGGACATTCCTTTGTCAAAGAAAATACACCTTAGACATTCTACAACAACGTGGAATGCTTGGTTGTAAGTCTTCTTTGTTTCCAATTAAACAAAATCACAAACTTTCTTTGGCAAAGGAACTTCCACTCTAAGAACCGTAAAGGTATAAGAAATTAGTTGGACGCCTGATTTACTTAACTATTACTAGACATGAATTTACCTACCCAGTTCATATTCTAATTCAATTCTTGAAAACTCCACTCCAAGACCATTGTGATGTTTCTATGTGAGTTTTATGATATCTCAAATCTTCTTATGGTGAATGTATCATTCTTTCACAACATAATGATCTACAACTAGTTATCTATTGTGACTCATATTGAGCATCATGTACCATTACTAAAAAGTTCATCTCGGGTTATCTAATGAAACTTGGAAATGCTACAACATCATAGAAAATAGAGAAACAAGCTACAATATCTCAATCCTCAAGTGAGCTTGAATATCGTACAATGATATATGCCACAAGTGAGATACTATGGTTATGTAATTTGTTAGAGACTCTATAAGTTCCATGCATCAAACCCACACTTTTGCAAGCAACTCTTCATTTAGCTGCAAACTCGGTCTTTCATGAAAGAACAAAGCACATTGAAATTGACTGTCATTTTATCAGGGAACACATACAATCAGGTGCCATAAGCATAACTTACCTGCCCACCAAATGAAAAAATGCTGACATTTTCACTAAGTCCTTAGGCGTTAAAGTTTTTCAAGACCTCATGTGTAAGTTGGGTGTTCATAATCCTCGCCCTCCAACATGAGAATGAGTATTAGAGATAAATAGTTTGTTAGTGTTGGTTAGTTTTGTTATTTAATAGTTTGTTAGGGTTGATCATATTTTAAAGTTCTAAAAGATACATCAACACTATATATATATATATATATATATATATATATATATATATATATATATATATATATATATATATATATATATATATATATATGTCATGTATCATCAATAACCATAAAAATACAACATACTTTCGAGTTAACTTTCTATTATCAATTAAATCATTTAAATTACTTAAAAAAATTAAATTTCTTAAAAATTCAAAATTACCCATCCAAACACAGTGAATTCTTATCTACCCAACTCTAAAAATTGGGTAAGGTTACATTCAGTGTAAAATGTCTTAAAAACATCAAATAATTATACTATTTAATAAATAATTAAATATGTAAAAATTAAATGATATACTGTGATTGATTGAATGTACATTACTCATCTTTTAATGATGGGTAGATACATTGTCCCCCCTAATTAATGATACTCTTATGAGAATTGAACTCTAAAGGGATAATTTTGTTGCTTTTATGAAACTATATTGGAACTACTAAGACGCTTACAAGTACATAGCATAATGCATTTACACTATTTTGATTTAGCCATTTTTTTTTGCTTGTACTAGAGCTTATAATATTCCAGAGATACAATTATATGTTTCTTCATTGCAGTCTAACTTGAATATAAGTAAGGATTATTTACTTGTGTCTTCCAAATATTATACAAGATTGTAACTCTGATAAAGGATATATTAGAAGAGAATAATGGAAATGAATCTCTTTGGTTCCTCCAACATTGATTCTGGATAAACTTCCTTGAGTTTTTTGGATATGAAATTAGGTCAAATTGAACTTCTCAAATAAGGTATTAAACTTTAACACCAAAATTCGTCACCAACTCAAAAAACATAACAAAAGTATCTAGTTCTTGATGTTACAAGATCAACGCACTAAATCACTAAGTTGCAATAGAACGATAAATAAATGAAGATAAGTTCCAAGAAGCTATCTTCCACTCACATCATTTGCAAGATATCCTTGGTGGACAACATAAAGAAAAAGGGGTGAAAATAAATTTCACTATAAAACGGTGTAAAGAATGCAAAGATAGATAAACACACGATATATCACATATTCAATGCACAAACCACGCCATTACAATCTCACACACCTTTTCCAGCATAATATATGCATGTAATGTAACTCACAACATCGATAATATGCACGTGGTACCAATCAACGATGATTCTTCATATGAACCAGGTCCCAACATCTGAACTCGTGACTAGAAAAAGGAAGTATAAAGTTGGTAATAGTAATGGAATTCCTATGAATGGTCTGTTGAATAAACTTTAATGTTATAGTTAATGAGTTTTTACTATTAAGTTAATGGAGAGTTTAAGAGTCTGTTATAATTGGAAGGCCAAGAGATAGTGGGCAAATTAATAGTATTTACTAATTATTAAGTTTCCTAGAATAGCTAAAGGTTGTGAGTCTATATAAAGACCTTTTATGCTGTCATTTATATAAGTGCAAGTAAAGCAAGAAAGCAGAGAAATAAGAAAAGACAGTTTTTGAGTAAAACTTCCACCAGTGGAAGTATAGTAGAAAAAGTGTCCGAAAATATTTTAACTGCAGAATTTAGTTTCTTACAAATTGGCATCAGAGCTAATGGCAAACATGATGAATCAAATGCCGTTGCCACGGCTAACGAAGTTAAATTACGAAAACTGGAGTATCCAAATGAAAGCACTTCTCGGATCTCTAGACGCGTGGGAGGTGACCAAAGATGGGTTTGAAGAACCAACAGATATTGGGGGATATACGGCAGCTCAAAACAAGGCGTTGAAAGAGACGCGATCGAAGGATAAAATGGCATTATACATGCTGTTTAGGGCTGTTGATGAATCAGGCTTCGAAAAGATTGCCGGTTCGACTACGTCGAAAGAAGCGTGGGACACGCTAGAGAAAGTGTTCAAAGGAGCAGATCGAGTAAAGCAAGTTCGACTCCAAACTCTTCGTGGAGAATTGGAGAGGATGCAGATGAAGGAGTCAGAAAATGTATCTGACTACATCACGCGTGTACAAAAGGTGGTGAACCAACTTACCAGAAATGGCGAAACAGTAACTGATGCACGAGTTGTCGAAAAGATTTTGAGATCCTTAACAGATAAATTTGAGAATATTGTGTGTGCAATAGAAGAGTCGAAGGACCTTTCGACACTCTCAGTCGAAGACCTCGCTGGTTCCCTCGAAGCACACGAACAACGAAAGATGAAAAAGAAGGAAGAAGGAGTAGAGGACGCAAATCAAACCAAGGAGCAAATCAAAGACGAAAAGGTACTCTTTTCTCAAAATTTTCGAGGAAGAGGACGTGGTCGTGGAGGACGTGACAGTGGTCGAAGTGGTAGAGGCAGCAATTTCGGGAGAGGACAGTCGATCCAACAAAATTGGCGTGGTAGAGGACGTGGTCAAAGAGGTGGTAGGTCGAACCATTCAAACTTTGAATGCTACAAGTGTGCCAAGTATGGTCATTATGTGAAGGATTGCAACTCATTCAAATGCTATAACTGTGATAAAGTGGGACATCTTGCAAAAGATTGTCGAATCGAAAAGAAGGTAGAAGAAACAACCAATCTAACTTTGGAAGCTGAAGCAAATGAAGGTTTTCTCTTGATGGCTCAAAATGAGATCAACATAAATGACAATGTTTGGTATCTTGACTCAGGAGCAAGTAATCATATGTGTGGTTACAAACACCTGTTTAAAGAAATGCAAAAGATTGAAGATGGTCATGTGTCCTTCGGAGATGCATCGAAAGTGAAGGTCGAAGGAAAGGGAACGATCTGTTACTTGCAGAAAGATGGGTTGATTGGATCAATTCAGGATGTTTATTATGTACCAGATCTCAAGACCAACATCTTGAGTTTGGGACAACTTACAGAAAAAGGTTATTCGATACTTATGAAAGAACGAATACTTTATTTGAAGGACAAGCTAGGGCATCTGATTGCTCAAGTCGAGATGGGGAGAAATCGAATGTACAAACTAAATTTGAGAAGCGTTCGAGAAAATGTTTTGCAGGTCAATGTCGAAGACAAAGCGTCGTTGTGGCATCTACGCTTTGGTCATCTACATCATGCTGGTTTGAAAAGGTTGGCGAAAAAGAACATGGTGCACGGGCTACCAGACATGGACTATGAAGGAAAGTTTTATGAAAAATGTGTGCTTAGCAAACAAACAAGAACCTCATTTCAAAAGAAGGCAGAATATCAAGCTAAACATATTCTCGAACTGATTCATACCGACATATGTAGGCCAATCACTCCGGAATCTTTCAGTGGCAAAAGGTACTTCATTTCCTTTATCGACGATTTCTCACGAAAAACCTGGGTTTATTTCTTGAAAGAAAAATCTGAAGCATTCGAGGTGTTCAAAAAGTTCAAAGTAATGGTGGAGAAGACAACTGACAGACACATCAAAGCTGTTCGATCTGACAGAGGTGGTGAGTATATTTCAACAGCTTTTATGAAGTATTGTGAAGAGCAGGGCATAAGGAGATTTCTAACTGCACCATATTCACCTCAACAAAACGGTGTGGCTGAAAGAAAAAATCGAACAGTCCTTGACATGGTTCGTTTAATGCTTAAAAGCAAGAACATGCCAAAGGAATTCTGGGCAGAAGCTGTACAATGTGCTATTTATGTTCAGAATCGATGTCCACATTCGAAGTTAGAAGATCAAACACCACAAGAAGTATGGAGCGGACAGAAGCCAACAGTTTCTCATCTCAAAGTATTTGGTAGTGTGGCGTATGCACACGTACCAGATCAACGAAGAACGAAGCTTGAAGACAAAAGTCAGAAGTACATACTCATTGGGTATGATGAGAAAACAAAAGGGTACAAGCTATTTGATCCCATAAGAAGGAAGGTGATAGTGAGTAGAGACGTTCGAATAAACGAAGCAAGTAAGTGGGACTGAAACAGTTCGACAGAAGCTACTGTCGAAGTTGAAGAATCATCTGTCGCTGTACCACCAAACATTTCGACAAACATTGAAGATTCTGACAACGAAGATGAACCTCTACAACCTAGAATGCGAAGTTTGCAAGATTTGTATGATTCGACAAGTGAAGTGCACCCTGTATGTCTCTTGGCAGACGCTGAAAACATTAGTTTTGAAGAAGCAGTACGAGACAAGAAATGGAAAACTGCCATGGACGAAGAGATGAGGGCGATTAATCACAACAACACTTGGGAGCTAGTTGAATTGCCAAAAGGTAGTCAACCCATTGGTGTAAAGTGGGTATTCAAGAAAAAGATGAACGCTCAAGGAGAAATAGAACGATACAAAGCGAGACTTGTTGCGAAGGGATACAAACAGAAATCAGGAGTTGATTATGACGAAGTATTTGCACCGGTCGCAAGAATGGAGACAATTCGACTACTCATATCTCAAGCTGCTCAGTTCAAATGGCCAATATTTCAAATGGATGTCAAAACAACTTTTCTGAATGGAATACTAGAAGAAGAAGTCTATGTTGAACAACCACTCAGATACATGAAAGCTGGAGAAGAGAAGAAGGTACTGAAATTGAAGAAAGCGCTATATGGGCTGAAGCAAGCATCGCGAGCATGGAACACACGTATCGACACATATTTCAAGGAGAACGACTTCGAGCAATGTCCGTACGAACATGCCCTCTATGTGAAGAAAAATGGAAGGGATGTATTACTTGTTGCTCTTTATGTCGATGATCTTATTTTTCTGGGAAGTAATGATCAGATGATAGAAGAATTCAAAAGCACAATGACACGTGAATTTGAAATGACAGACTTAGGCCTGATGAGATTTTTTCTTGGTCTGGAAGTTCGACAAGACGAAACAGGAATCTTCATCTCACAAGAAAAATATGCAAAAGAAATCTTGAAAAGATATAAGATGGAAAACTGTAATCCGACTTCGACGCCAATGGAACCAGGAACAAAGTTGTCGAAATTTGATGGAGGAGAACGTGTCGAAGCATGCAAATATCGAAGTTTGGTAGGAAGTCTTCGCTATCTCACATGTACAAGACCAAATCTCTCATTAAGTGTAGGTATTGTAAGTCGATTCATGGAGGAGCCAGTTTACACACATTGGAAGGCATTGAAGCAAATTTTGAGGTACATCCAAGGAACAATATCGCTTGGGATGTTCTACTCGAATTCAGACAAATACAAGTTGGTTGGTTACTCTGATAGTGATTGGTGCGGAGACATAGATGATCGAAAAAGCACTTCTGGATATGTGTTCTTCATGGGAAACACTGCATTCACTTGGCTTTCTAAGAAGCAGCCAATAGTAACACTTTCGACATGTGAAGCAGAATATGTAGCAGCATCCTGGTGTGTGTCATGCAGTATGGCTCAGAAGATTGATGAGTAAAATGGAGCTAGAACAGAAAGGTGCAACAACGATACAAGTTGACAACAGGTCAGCATTTGAGTTAGCAAAGAATCCAGTAAATCATGAAAGGAGCAAACACATTGACGTTCGCTTCCACTTCATTCGAGAACACGTGAAGGAAGGAAATGTCGAATTGAAGCATGTAGCAAGTAAAGATCAAGCAACAGACATTTTCACAAAACCACTATCAAAAGAAATCTTCGACAGAGGCAAGAAATTGATAGGCATGATGGATAGAAGAAACATTTAAGTTTACAGAGGAGTTTTGTTGAATAAACTTTAATGTTATAGTTAATGAGTTTTTACTATTAAGTTAATGGAGAGTTTAAGAGTCTGTTATAATTGGAAGGCCAAGAGATAGTGGGCAAATTAATAGTATTTACTAATTATTAAGTTTCCTAGAATAGCTAAAGGTTGTGAGTCTATATAAAGATCTTTTATGCTGTCATTTATATAAGTGCAAGTAAAGCAAGAAAGCAGAGAAATAAGAAAATGCAGTTTTTGAGTAAAACTTCCACCAGTGGAAGTATAGTAGAAAAAGTGTCCGAAAATATTTTAACTGCAGAATTTAGTTTCTTACATGGTCATGGTTAGATCCATAATCTTACCTCTTGCTACCAACTTGTGGCTATTGCCAACCAGCACATTGAAATGTGGAATAGGTTTGATGGTAAGTTTTAAGAATTTGGCTAATCGTGTTTGGAAAAAAAATATCAGTGTTGCCACCATCCATTAAAACTTTCACCTTAAAGCCATGCACACAACTTGTAAAACGCAGGGTACCTACAGAAGAGAATCCCTTAATGGCATTAAGGGACAAATGGTGATCACTATCTTCATGAGGGATATTGAGTTGGAGAGGTAGTGGTTCATCAGTGGTTTGTCCCCTGACTCAGGGTCACTATAATCCAATTTTAGCAACATGATATATTTCTTAAAATGTCGATGCTGAGGGCTAAACTTATCATTATAGTAGTAACATAGGTTCGTCTCTCTATGCAATTTCATTTTCGTAGAGCTAATGTTTTTTTATCGTTTTGCGTTTAAGAGGTGTGGTGAATGGTTTAGTGTTTGAAGTTGGGAGGAGTGGAGGTTTCTATTGTGTTTGGTGAAGTAAATGTGGTTTTGTGGAATAGTTTGAAAAAGGATGACATTAAGAGTTTGGTTTGGTAGTAGGGAAAAACTTATCCTCAAATAAAAGCGCAGTTGCAACAACTTGAATCATGGTAAGGGGTGCTTGAGAAATTACCCCACATTGAAGATCCTTTTATAAGCAACTGATGAAACAATCTATCAATGCATCTGGTTCTAAACCAGAACGATTGACAAGTGTTGTGAACTCTAAGTAATAATCATCCAACGATCCCATTTGAGCTAGTTTGAACAATGTGACTCGAGGTCGATCAAATGTCGAAGGTCCAAATTCTAATTCAATAGCAAGTGATATCTCCTGCCATGAAAGGAAAGGATGCACGCATTGAAGCATTTGAAACCATGGAATCACTATTTGATCGAAATGAACAGACTCAATGGTCAATATTTCAGGGTCAATTGTGTTATAATACTCAACGAATTTATTAGCATGAAAAATCCATTCGAAAGCATACAAACCATGGAATATGGGAAATTTCAATTTCACGTTGCGAGTCTGAAAGGATGAGCAGCACGTGTTGGACCATGGGTGATGACGCTGATAGCTAATGGTTGCAGTAATGATTCCATACGTTGCAAGGTTGAAGAAGATTTTGCAATTTTAAAGCTATGAGATGTTAATGTCTCAGTGAGATGAGAGATCTGGGATTGCACCTGCGTGTTTAGTGTTTACACGTTAAATGCGTTAACTGCTTTTCAATCATCTTAAAGCAAGTGTCATCGGCCATGATGTTAGTGAAAGCACTAGATATAATGTACTCACGTAGGTAAGTGAATATAATGGTATGATTTTATTGGTGACTTAATAAAGATCTCTTAATAAGTACATCAAATCTTTAGTGGAATAATGAAAAATCAGTTAAAGAGAGAAAATCCACTAAGACCAAGAAAAAGAATAGATTACACATTCTACACCAATCCTCTAATTTTTCATGACTATTTGAAGTATTTTAGATTTGATTTCTCCACCCTCATGGTATTCCTCACCTCTACTATTCCATTGTTTGTTGCTGTCATTTTATCTTCTAGTGTATGCGTGACATTAATTTTTTCTTCATTTCTTACCGGACCTCCCAGGAAACCACTAATCACATGATCGTCCTACGCGTGCATGTGAGTGTCATGACTCTGAATTAAACTTATAGTTGTTTTTAGGGACGGAGCCATGTACATTATAATGTGGTCATTTCAACCGGTTTGGTACATGCCAAGCAGTTTCCATGATCTATTGTCACTTACCTAAGATATCACTAGATCTAGATGTAGGATCTTTCTCACAGTAGCTCCAAGACAAAAACCCTTAAAAGTAAAGCATACAAGTCAAACAAATTATAAAGTGAACTAATGCTCTAAGGTAACCCCTCTTTAAATAGAACTCCCCAACAGAGTCGCAAGTTCTGTAATATGGTGGGAGAACTGACTTTGTCGCTTTTGTTTTCATAAAAACAATGTTGCGGATAGCAAGAGTCTCCACCGACTTTTCTTTTATCCAAATAGGAAAGGTGGAAAAGAACAGGAAAAACCTTAGTTTAGATTTTAAGTTCGGGGGGTAGGTTATACAAAGGGAAGGTGTTAGCACCCTTTGTATCCATGGTTATCCATGAGCTCTTAACTGCTTAGTGTTTTTTGTTTAAAAATAGTGGTGGTGTGTTTTGGGAAAAAGGCCAAACTTTGTAATGATTATCGTATGAATGTTTACAAAGTGGTTTTTTGAAAGATGTTTTGAAAGTGTGAGGTGTAAAAAGTGTTTGTTTTGAAATTGTGAGCAAGCAGTTAAGGGATCCTACATACTCAAGGTCATTCATGTTATTCTCCACTTTCCTTAGAGATATGACTGTCCTTACTATTAGTTAGTAAGTAGTCTTATCTTTGGATGTAAGGAACGGGCGTAGGGTCATCGTATGGTCATAGAAGGCAACCTTGTAAAGGTATCTTAGCAACTCGAAGGGACTATAATCATTTTTTCGTAGGGTCATCGGGGGACTAGATCACTTATTCGTAGGCAACTCGAACGGTCATCGAGAGACTACGATCTTTTTCGTAGGGTCATCGAGGGACGAGATCACTTATTCGTAGGCATCTCGAACGGTCATCGAGGGACTATGATCTTTTTTATAGGGTCATCGAGTGACGAGATCACTTATTCGTAGGCAACTCGAAGGGTCAATGAGGGAATGTGATCTTTATATTGAAGGGACTCTGATGATATTTATTTAGGAAACTTTGCTAAGACACCTCTACGTTTGATGGACTTGACCATTATTCATAAGGCAATTAGAGAGGCTACCCTAAAGGTGCAAGTGTGCAAGGTGTGTCATTTTCAGTTATTTTATCTTGGGTTTAAAGTATTCTAGGTTGTTTTTAGTCTTATCATACAATCCTATTAGTCATACATCTAAGCAATTTATAGGTGCAGAAAGTAAAAATGCGGAAAATAAAATCCTAGACTATTACAAGGCCTTGGGTGAGTTACATAATTGAGGAGTGCAGAAAGTAATATCCTAATTAGACTATTACATTCCATATGCAGTTACATAAGTAAAAAGAAATCGTGGAAAAAATAAATTACAAGTCTTTTTGGCACCTATATATTTTTTAGAAATCGTAAAATAATCGAAACAAGATCGGGTGAATATTGAGTCTTTGAGATGAGAGGAGAATATATTTTTTTAATTATGGAGAATATTTTTTTATATATATACTATTAGAAGAATAAAAAAAATAAACAGAATCAAATAAAATCACTGCATATTTTAAAATAATGGAAAATAAGAAAAACGATTAAAATAAAATCTAAAAAATATTAAAACAATGCTAAAAATCTAATAAAATCAAAAAAAAAACGTACAATTTTTTTCAGATTATTTTGAGAATATGGAAATAGAAAATAAATCAAATAAAATAGAAAAAAAAAGAATTTGCGATTTGAGGGTCAAAATTTTTTAGAATTCCAAAAGAGTATTGTTCTTCGATTTTTTTCCCTGAACTTCTGGAAAAAATTATGAGTAAATCGAAACAGTAGCACTTCCAAACTTACCTGACAGGCTGAAATTCTTATCACTACTGCAGCCCTCAAAGTGTCGGCAGAAACTTATTACAGCAGATTAACCAACAATTTAGTTCTCCATGGAATAAGTAAAAAGCAAAATAAACATCATAGTTCTTTTAGATCAAGCTTTTTTTTGAATGAAATTATAAAATATTTTAGGGTTTATGGAGGCAAGGATTTCGTGAATTGTGGGCGAGGAAAGTATGAGAAAAATATGGTATATTTATAGATAAATGATTAGGTTAGAAATTGAATATGATTGCCTAAATTAAGAAAGATTTAATCTGACCTGATTTTCCCCATTTCTTAAAGCTCAAGCCAATGAATTTAAATAAAAAATATATTTAAAATTATAATCTAATAATGATGATGTAAAACAAATTTTATTTTATTTTATTTTTTGTGATTTTTTGAGGTTTTTTCCATAAAATAATGATTTTAATGAAATAATCATATTTTTAAAAATGCAAATACGAAAATTAAAAACTAAATAATAAAAAATGTTATTTTTGTGATTTTTTATTAAAAAGATAAAAATAGAAAATGTTATTAGTAAAGGAAAAAAAATTAAAAAGAGAGGAAGGTGAGATTTGAACTCACAACCTCACATTTATATCCCTTATACTCATCTTTTTACCAATTGTGTTATTTATTTGAAAGAAAGAGGCACCAGAAAGCATATAAAGTGAGTCAAAATTTGGGGTACGACGAGTGTGGGGAGACCTTTTGAATCAATTTGTCACAAATATGTGAGGGCAAATTTTGGGGTACAACATACACAATACTTTTTTCTCCTTTCTAGATAGAGTATATGCAACAGGTGGTAAATATGCTCGTTTTCCTTTCTTCAAGGGTCCTAATTCAGTTCTTATCCCAATCACTATCAAGTTCTTTCTTACTTTAAGGTCATCCTTAGATTTTCCTTGTATATTGAGTAACGTACCAATAACATTGTCAAACATATTTTTTTTTCCAATATGCATAACATCGAAAAAATGTCTAACATACAACGATTTCCAGTATGGAAGTTAAAAAAAATTGACCTCTTCGTCCACCCACTCTTGATAAGTGTATGTGCAAAAGGCTTGTCAAACTAAGTACTCACATCTTTCACCTTTTCAAAAAATTGATCACCTGTCAATATTGGTTGACCTCTACCTTGTTATGTGTCTGCATTAAAGGAGTTTCTCCACCCACGGTAGTGATGATTCAAATTTAAGAATCTACGATGACCGAGAAAGACATTCTTCTGACCAAACTCCAATCACGTCCAATTTGTTTTATCTTCACAAATAGGACACACACATTGACCTTTTATGTTGTACCCTGGTAGATTTCCGTCTGCTGGAAAATTATTAATTGTGCCAAATAACATCTTCCTCAAGTTGAAACTTTCTTTCCTATACCCATCATAAACCTCCACATTGTTCTCCTACAACAACTTTAAATCTTCGATTAAGGGTGTCAAGTGTCTATGTCATTCCCTGGTTGTTTAGGCCCATAAATTAACATAGATAACATCATGTACTTACGCTTCATACATGGCCATGGAGGTAGGTTATAAATCATTAAAATCACAGGCCAAGTTCTATGTGAGATAATTTGAACACCGCGTGGGTTCATTCCATCAATAGATAATGCCAAGCGAAGATTTCTTGCTTCTTTTCCAAATTCAGGATAATCATCATCAATTTTCATCCACTATTTTGAAGCTTCTGAATATCGAAACTTTGCATCTATAATTCTTTCATTTGCATGCCAAGTCAAGTGTCTTGAATCAGTTTCACTATGAAACATGAGTCTAAATCTCAGAATTATAGAAAAATACCATAAGATTTTTGCTGGAGACTACTTCTTCTTATATCGAGAGACACCACATTTAGGACACTCATTTAACGATGCATACTCATTTTGAAACAAAACGCAATCGTTTGGACATGCATGTATCTTATCATAGCTCATGCCAATAGAGCGCTACATCTTTTTCCCTCATATGGTCGATTAGGAAGAACATTATCCTCTAGAAGCATATCTTTAATAAGGGCCAATAACTCAGTAAAAAATTTATCCGACCATCCATTGCCCACCTTATAGTTGTACAACTTTAATACTGCAGACAATCTTGTGAATTTAGTGAAACCATTATACAATGGTTTCTCTTCATCGCTTACCAACCTCTCAAACATTTCAGGACAATCCTTAAGATCATCTTCAAGTGCTTCTGTAATCTCTTCGACTCGATCATAATCTATGTATCTGTACCATTGTCGTTTGAAGCATAGGTCGTATTATTCCTCGGTTCAACATTCCTGTTAATTTTCTCACCATGCAAATTCCAACATGTATAACTTCTATCAATTCCATGCCTCTTTAAATGTGATGCCAACTAAACTGCGTAAACCTGACTCCCAAAACAACAACCCAAGCATGGACATATCGTTCGAATGGGGTCTTTGGTGTGCGCAATAACAAACTTAACAAATTCCTATACCCCATTCTCATACTCATTTGATAATCTATTCGAAGACATTCATTTCTTATCCATAGTTATACTAATTAAGCTAAACAAAAACAAAATAAAAAAATATTTACTTATAGGGAAGTCAACAACTTCTGGACCCACACAACTGTCTTTCTTGGAAAAATCTTTCATTTTCACAAGTAACCCCTATATATAGCAAATTCAATAAGTTAATAACTTATGGTGTATACGATAATATAACAGGACAATATTCAAAGGTATTTGACCAACTTAAGGAACCCACAAATTATTGATCATAAAAATTTAATAAAGTTCTATAAACATTCTATATAATATGTTTGAATTCAAAGGTATCTCACCAAGTGTTAACAAAATCATAAAAGAAAATTATTGTATTAAATTTAAATACTAAATATATTTGAATTTAAATACTAACTTGATTATCTCAATTCAAAAATTCAATTTAACCTCAATTTAACATGATTAGCTCAGTTCAATAATCAACAGTCCAAGAATCAATTCAACATGCATAAGTTAAGTCCAAAAACTCTAGTCACTAACAGTAAACATACATGACCATTAACATTTCACTTTAATGTCAAAAAAGTTCATAGTCATTCACTACAATCATTATATCAACATCTTGACTAATTAATCATCACAACTCAAATTAACAAACTAACACAATAACAAGCATATCAACATTAATAGCAAATGTAAGACATTTTTTGGAATGATAGCATCTTCATCAAGTATAACACTATATATCTACTTCAAAATATAATCCTTACAAAATTCACCAAAGTATTTAAGTAGACAGAGATACAAGACAAGTTTAAAGTAAACAAGATTATCATGATCTTGGTAATACATCACCATGAAAAGTCATTACCATTAAAAATAGAACACAGACAGACCAAAGTATTTGAGCTATAGTCACCCACATTTTTAAATATGAATATATGGTAAAGCATATCAAATAGATAAAGTTCAGTAACAACAGCAACATAACGACAACATTCAGACAACATGGCAATGACAACAACACTACAACGTTAATGGCAACAACAATGACAACAACAACGACAAAACAACAAATAACGAAGAAAGGTAATGTAGAACGAAGAACGAAGAACGTCATACTTGGTTTTCTTCTTCACGAACGACAATGACAAGAACGAAGAATGAAGAAAGACAATGTAGAACGAAGAACGGAGAACGACAATGTAGAACGATTCATGAACGACAACAAAGAACGAAGAACGAAGAACAAAGAACGAAGAACTAAATGATATGGAACTGTTAGGGCAAGAATGATTGAAACAAATGATTGAGGGCAAGAAAGAAACGGTCGGAGAGTTGTTTTCAAAATGTGCGAAAAAAATGATAAGGGCTTATGAATATTTAGGGGGTTTTATTTTTTAATTAATGAAAGCCCTAAGGCAACGATTTTTCAATGAAAGCGCTTTCTATGCATTGTCTTATAGCAACGCTTTTAGAAAGCGCTTTCTAAGGTAGGACATTTTTAAGGCCTTTAGCGGCGCTTTCTAAGGTAAACCTTTAGCAACACTTTATAGAAAACGCTTTCTAATATGGGCCTAGCAATTAGGCACCCCATATATATTTATCTTTGTTTTTTCATATAATTTTTTTATATTATTTTTCAATTAATTATTTAAACACTCAAAATAAATCATTTTTGAATAATTTTTGCACATAATTCATTCATACGTTCAAAAAATTATTTTTAGAAAAATAACAAAAAATTATTATTATTTGATTAATTTTAAATATTTTAAAGAATTTCTTTTTATTTTGTTTCAAAACATTTTAAATAAATTATTTTCATCAATTTTTTCAAACAAAGAAAGTTTCACATCATCATACAAATAACATATGATTTTTCATTAATACATTCAAATGATTATTTTAACAAAAATAAAAAAAAAATTATTATTTTATTAATTTTAAATATTTTAAAGAATTTCTTTTTATTTTGTTTCAAAATATTTTAAATATATTATTTTCATCAATTTCTTCAAAATATTTACAAATAATATATGATTTTTCATTCACACATTCAAATGATTATTTTCACAAAAATAACAAAAAAAATATTATTATTTGATTAATTTTAAATATTTTAAAGTTTTTTTTTTAATTTTGTTTCAAAACATTTTAAGTAAATTATTTTCATCAATTTCTTCAAACAAAGAAATTTTCAAATCATTACAAATAACATATAATTTTTAATCATAATTTCAAAGTCATAACATTTTTATGAATAAATTTGATATTTTTATAATTTTATTTCATTTATTAATTCAAATAAAACTCATATATATTTATCTTTGTATTTTAATTATTGGATGTATCACCACCCTAATGGTTAATGTGCATGTACAATATCTTTCCCTACCTCAAGGGCGCTGGTTCAATCCCTTCATATAATTTTTAATTTAGGGTTACCAGTGAAAGCGTTTTCTATTCATTGCCTTTTAGCCGCACTTTCTAAAAGTGCTTTCTAAGGTGACCCTTTAAAAACACTTTTTTTGAGCAATTTTTTTAAAACATATAGCAGTGCTTATTTCTAAAAGCGTTATCTTTTGTTGCGCTGCGAAAAGCTATTTTTGACGTAGTGCAATGAAGGTGTTGTAAGACAAACCAAATATCTGCAATTTAAGTGACTAAGGGGCGGACCACCATGAAAGTCGAAATTCTAACAATATTTCTTGTTAGTGCTTAATGTTTTGTTCCTTTGATTCATACAAAAGACTTGTGTTTTAATTTGGACTATGATTTGGCTCAAAACCAGTAATCCTTATGTTGTGCTCAAACTAGGGAATCATGTAGTTAAATATTTTTTTTCTTGGATTAATATGTTTGGTTCACTTCTTTTATTGCTTTTAGGTTGGTTTGTTTTTTATGGGATGGTTTGGAGCTCTATCTAAGGGAATATTATAAGTGATTTAAGAGGCATCAACTATACTCTAAAGATTTTTCAGACACAAATTTGACAATACAGAAGTAAATTCAAACTGCACCATTTCCACTACAACAATCATTCTCACTACACCATTTCCACTAACAACATCAAATTCAAACTTACTAACTTCAAAATCTCATATGCATAAACTAGCTCCATCTCTAAAACTAACTTGCTTACAGTTTTTCTCATATGCATAAAAACTAATCCTACATCTAACTATGTTAAAATTAACTAGTTACTCAGCAATAGTTAGTTTAACCAACATTTCCAAACTGACTGTGACAGTTCTACACATGCTTCATAACAAGCACTCATAAATATTATTAGCTCCAAAATCAATTTTTTAGCTATAACACTTACTTTACTTCATAACATTTTTAACAATACTAACTGAAAATCAAATTCAAACCTTATCTAATCTAATTCATTCTAACTGTATCAAACAAAAAGATCACAAATCATTAAACATCAACTAATTACTTTCAAATTCAGACCAATCAAGCATTGCCAATAACTAACTCTAACAGAGAGTTAACAGATTTAACCGTCATAACAAGCCTCTTAAAGAAATTCAATTAGTTGTTAACTCTGCCCTAACTTGTAACAACCTGCCCTAAATCCTTGCCCAAATCAATTAGAATCCCACTCTATATATTCCTCAATGCTCCTTCAGTCATACCACCCACAACAATCAATCATGTTTTCCACAAAATCACATTCTACTCACTCTCATCACTTTCTGCATCAAGCTTACTACTCTGAAATTCTTTCTCTCTGCAAATTTTGTTTTCCATCAATCTCTCCACACTCCTCTCACGCACCACAACAACACATAGCAACAAAGGAATTTCATTATCCTACATACTAGGGAGAAGAAAATCATGTTGTCATAATTTGAGATTCGAAATGCTTACCATATTCAAGAGACTCTAGTGGTTCTTGCTTCATCTTCATCTTCTTTAACAATCTATGGACAAATCACAGTCTCGCCGGTAGGTCGTCTTTCTCTAACTCCATTTGTTTCAGAGTTTTAATCGCAATTCTAAATAGGAGCCGCAATTAAGAAATACCAACACAAACCAAAAGAGCCAATTTTAAATTTCAAATGTCTGAAGCAAAGCAACTGTAGGCAAACTTATACATTCGACAGTCTATGTTCTTCATGCATAGTTCAACTGGAATAGGTCATTCAACACAAAATAGCTTCCTTGTGCAAAATAGTAGATTGTGGTAGTTGCGAATCCAAGACTCTGACTCAGAGGTGCAAAATATTTCATACTAATAAATTATTATAATTATATCTATAAAAATAAAATACTTTAAAAAAAAATAATACCCAAATTATAACTTATTCAAAAAATTACATACATGTTTTATAATTGTCTTTTTCGCGATTTCATATTTTGAAATCGTTGAATAATTAACTCAATATCAATATCCTTCAATACATCACTCTCAATATAAGTCACCAAACAATCATTCATCTATTCATCCCTCATTCGATTACGCAATCTAGTTTTCACAATCTTCATAGCAGAAAAAAAATAGTTCGACGGTTGCCGTGGAAACAGGAAAAATCATTGCTAACTTTAAAAGTTGATAAACTAATGGTTAAACAACATGTCTTCTAGTTTCAACCAATTTTTTTTTAAAGACCGTCAATTCCTTTCAAGGATGCAAATTCAATACTACTATACATATCAATGATATAAGTCTCAAGTTGATTATCAAGCAACATCAAACTAGTTTGACAAAATTTTCCTGGATAAAACTTTGCAAATTCAACTAATTTTTCCATGTCAAAAGAAAAGAACAAATTTGTTGGATTCAAACAAGACAAGCAAATGAGCAACCTACTATTTGTCTCATTAAAACAATTCTTAAATTTTTGAAGTTGCATGTCCACGACAGTATAAAATAATTCAATGTGATAATGTTTCTCTACTGTGATAGACTCGACATTACTTCTACGCCTTGATCTTTCCGAAAAATATATATCATCCATGTTTGGAATGTGAATGTCATGATTGCAAAATAAAAGTACTTCATCCAATAAAGATTCCCATCAATCAAACACTCAACAAAGAGGCATACTCAACAACAACTTCAAACACTGACTCAAAAAACATCGTTAATTTCGTCTGATTTCAATATTAACACAGTTCTAGTTTAACAACAAAATCATCAAACCCTAATTTCTCATTTAAAAAAACTCTAAATTAACAAAACCTTAAAATCAATATATACTACCTTAATAACTTCAATGTTGAAGATACATGCTTCTAAATTGACTATGATTTAACATAATAGCTAAAAACACATCTGATATCGATAAAAAAAATTGCTAGTGAGAGCATGAGCAAGTTTGATACACCGTTGGAACTATCAATAAAAAATATGAGAGAAACTAGGATTAGTGAGAGAAGTGAAAAATTAAATTGAGAATGCAATTTTTTATATTAATTTTTTGACATCGAATTATTTATTATTTAATTCAATTTATTTACAATAAATAATTAAGGGTATTATTTATAAAATATCATTAATATTATATTAATTAGAAAATAAAAACTAAAACAAAATATTATTTTTAAATATAAATATTATATTTAAATAATTTATATTCTTTGATAGAAGAATTGAAAAGTGACTTAAGTGACTACAGTGGGTGCAAAATGCAAACCTACAAAATTCAAGGGGTGCAAATAAAATAAAATATAGATTATTAGTGTAAATTTAAAAAGTTGAAAGGGTGTAGTTGCACCCCATGACTACCATGTAGATCCGCCTCTGGGTTGTGGCTCATGTTATCCCCTCACAGCAATGCAATATGGTATCAAGTCATGTTTATAAAGAGTCCCGCATCGTTTGAAACTTAACTAAAATTACTGTTTATATAAGATATTTGTCAATTGTAATACAAAAGTGATGTTCATGGGCTAGATAAACTAGAGATGATAATGGGCTTGTGAGTAAATTTGTGGCCTATTTTAAATAAATTTTAAAATAACAATTTGGAAAAATAAAATAAAGTTAAAAATAAATATAATACGAAAAATATTAATAAAAAATATAATATTAATACAAATAATATAACAAAAATTAAAATAAAATAAAATATATAATATATAATAAAAAAATAAATATTAAAAATAAATATATAATTGAGGTGTCATTATATTCCAAATAAAAATTAAAAAATGGATGTCACATAGGTTTTTTTCCCTTCAAAACAAGCATATATGGCCGGGGTAAGTATTAACCGTATAATGAATTGTAGTTCCATTGTAAAACATTATTATTGTTTTATTATTATTTTGTAATTCCTTTTGATATAATGAAATAAAGTTATTTGCGTTGTTATAACTTTATCTTGTGCATTTAATAATTGGAAAAACACAAACCAAGTGCAACACCAAGTTATACTATGCCGCAGATACATATAATGCACAAAAACCATGCATGAAGAATTTTGATATGAGTGCATTAGTAGAATTTTGATATAATGCTAATGATTTTATGGGCTTAAGCATTAGCAGATTCTTGTATTGTAGCAATGAAGTATGTGACTCTTTTGCCACCTTTTCCTCGCTAAACATTGCTCTTCTACCATTTTGGAGACCATTTTGTAGAGTTCTGAGAGTATGTTGTGATATTAATTCATTTAATATTTAGATAGGTAACATAAAATTTGAGGGAATGTTGTACTTTTAAATACAATACCAACGGCAAAGTTTTATTTCATTATGTGGGGTCAGTTATATGATTCAATTTTCACTATAATGTCCTCTCTAGAATCATGTTTCTATCGAAATCATTAATCTCGAGAGTTTTCTTAATAACTTTTCTAATGGTCTTTTAAGGTCTTCCCCTTTTTCTAATTATTTATCTTCTCTCCACCTAGTATATCCTCCTAACTACAAAAGAGTCTGACAATAAAACGTATGAGCTAGTTGAAAGTTCAGAAATTCATGTATCCAAAGACACTTCAGAAGAAGGTGGTTCAAAAGCTATCAAACCTTAAAAAGCTGGATGTCTAGAAACTGGTGGTTCATAAGCTGATCCAACTTATGAAGCTCATCTAGAGGAAGAAGATTCTGAAAAAGCTCATGATGACTCACAAGAATCAACAAAATAAAAAAAGATATTTGAGTACAAGTCTTCACATCCAGAAGAGTTAATCATTGAAAATAATGACAGTCTTATAAAGATATGATCTACATTAAGAGAAGAGTTGTCAATTCTAAGAGTCATCTCTATAATTGAACCTACTTATGTTAATGAAGAACTATCAGATGATGGTTGCATTATGGCAATGCAAGAAGAGCTAAATAAAATTGCCCTAAATCCTGGGACCAAGTCGGTGAATAACCAACAATTTGTACCTGTACCACTTTAAGTGGAGAAAAGGCATATTTATGAGTCACAAGTAATAATCCCTCTCATTATCTTTGATAAACAATGTTTTATTTCTGGACCCTTGTCCAACGTCGCTGCTGATGATAATAAGTTGAGTGAATTATTCCCACCTACCATAGAACTAAACCATTATGGCAAAAGAACAAAGCTAATGTAGGTGGTACTTCTGCTGACCAAGTTGCCTTAGATTTGAAATATCTGAAGGAAAGCTTTCGACTGGTGAGAACAGTCCATTCATTCAAAGATTTCAACATTTGGCTAGCCAAAGTAGAAAATGTCAAAGCTCAAGATTGGAAAGACATATTGTAATACGGTGGGAGAATTGACTTTGTCGTTTTTGTTTTCACAAAAAAAAATATTGTGGATAGCAAGAGTCGCCACCGACTTTTCTTTTATCCAAATAAGAAAGGTGGAAAAGAACAGGAAAGACCTTGGTTTAGATTTTGAGTTCGGGGGTAGGTTATACAAAGGTAAGGTGTTAGCACCCTTTGTATCTATGGTTATCCATGGGCTCTTAACTGCTTAGCTCAATTTGTTTTTTGTTTGATAATAGTGGTGGTGTGTTTTTGGAAAAAAGGTCAAACTTTGTAGTGATTCTCGTATGAATGTATACAAAGTGGTTTTTTGAAAAATGTTTTGAAAGTTTAAGGTGTAAAGAGTAATTTTGCTTGAAAATTATGAGCAAGCAGTTAAGGGTTTCCTACCTACTCAAGGTCATTCATATTATTTTCTTCTTTCCTTAGAGATAGGATTGTCCTTACTATTAGTTAGTAAGTAGTCTTATCTTTGGATGTAAGGGACGGGCATAGGGTCATCGAATGGTCATAGAAGGTAACATGTAAGGATACCTTAGCAATTCGAAGAGACTATCATCATTTTTCCGTAGGGACATTGAAGGACGAGATCATCTTTTCGTAGGCAACTCAAAGGGTCATCGAGGACTATGATCTTTTTTCGTATGGTCATTGAGGGACGAGATCATCTTTTCGTAGGCAACTCGAAGGGTCATCGAGGGACTATGATCTTTTTTGGTAAGAAACTATGATGATTTATTTGTAAGCGTCTTTTGCTAAGATACCCCAGCGTTCGAGGGACATGACCAATATTTGTAAGGCAACAAGAGAGGCTACCCTAAAGGTGCAAGTGTGTAAGGTGTGTTATTTTCAGTTATTCGATATTTTATTAAGATTTTCTAATTTGTTTTTAATCTTGCCATGCAATCCTATTATCTATACATCTAAATAGTTTGTAAGGTGCAGAAAGTATAATGCGGAAAATAAAGTCATAAACTATTACAATGCTTTGGGGTAGTTACATGATCAAGGGAATGAGTTACATTTTACAATAAGGATTAGAAAAGTAACATGAAGGGCAAGCAAAATTACAAAGAAAAATAAATTTAAACATAACGACGTTGGATCATTTAAAAAAAAACACATATTAAGAAAATCCACAATATAATAAAATCAACATAAAGTTGCAAATCGAAACACGAATTGGTCGGCGCACAATCGTTATTTAATTCAATGTATTTACAATAAATAATTAAGGATATTATTTATAAAATATCATTAATATTATATTAATTAGAAAATAAAAACTAAATATAAGTATTATTTTTAAATATAAGTATTATATTTAAATAATTTGTATTGTTTGATAGAAAAATTGAAAAGTGACTAAAGTGACTACAGTGGATGTAAAATGCACACCTACAAAATTCAAATGATACAAATAAAATAAAATATAGATTATTAGTATAAATTTAAATAGTTGAGAGGGTGCAATTGTACCGCCTAACTACTATGTAGATCCGCATCTGACCATAATGAAAAATAAAAAATAAAAACACTCAAAATCAACGGTCAAGTTAAAAGGAACGCATATATATTTGCAAAAATGGAAGAGATTCTTCGAAAATTAAAATAAAAGACCAATTTCTATTTGCTTGAATTTGGGGTGGGATAATCGAGAAACCATATGATTTGATAGACAATGCTATGTTTTCTAAGATTGATTTGTTTAAGGAAGATGGATATGGTTGAGAAGAAATTAAGTGTTGAGATAGCAAAGAATATTTGAATAAATAGGTTATAAAGTGATATGGTAGCATTTAATATTTATGTATAATTGAAATGTACTAGTAATGGTGAACCCAACAACCTAGTTGAAATAATTAAAATCATGACACATTTTATCCCCAAATTGGGTAGGTGTTCAAAGCATGGGGAAAGTCAAAATTGAATTATAGTGCACATTATATATGACTAAAAGATGATGTTAAAATTGAAGGAAAAAAAAGTATTTTGATGACGAGAAAATGACGCTAATGTGACTATGTGAATGAGTTTTATATGTTCAGTGGTTGTCCCTATCTCAACAACTTCAAAGTAAGAAGACACAGAAAGCTAAATTGGAATCTTGTGTTAGTACTTCATTCAGTTCACCAACAAATCTAATATAATAAATGATTTCTTCTACTACCAAATCCAAACAATTCATGAATAGTGAACCGCATATACTTGCTGTGAAAATAAAACAATCCAAATAATTAAGTAGATACATTAATCATACCTAACTGATACAAGACACAATTTCAGTTCAAAGTTGGTCCAACAAAATGGATTAAACATCTCTAATGCAACAATTTACAATTTATAAACGTATATAAATTGATTCTCTTTGCAATAAAAGTTAAAGAAATCAACAATATAAACGCGCATAAATAAATAGACATAAAGAAAAGTATTTAAAAATAAAATAAAGGAAACCAAAGTCAATAAAAGTTTTCCAAACGTGACATTGGTACACCTAATCTCAAGCAACCACTAAAACATGGGATCAACACCATAGCATATAATTATTGTCCACATGTAATATAAGATTATTGTTTATTTCATTTTTAGGTGAAGTTTTTTTTAGTGGTTGTCAAAGAAAGTATGAATTCGAATAATTTTTTTCTTGTAATTTATTTGGATATATACTTGAACTAACTTATTTTTAGGTGATGTAACATTTATTTAATTTGATATATACTTGAACTGACTTATTTATAGCCAAACCTTGCATTTACATTTTATTTTGTTTCTACATATTTTATTTATCAAGATGACAACTTTATTTATCATAAATAAGTGAATATTATATTTTCAATCAATTATATAATTTTATTTTATTTTATTTTATTTCATTATTTATTAAATAATTTAAAATTTGGATATTTGTTAAACACTTTAGGCTAAGAATATTCGAAAATCTTAAATTCTATCTTGAAAACAGATAGAGAATGAAAATAGCTATATATCATATTCTAATTCTCTGAGTAGTGGACCACTAACATCAATTCAACTTTTAAAAAGATAAATAACTACTTTTTTTTTTTTTTAATTTATTCATTAAAGGAATCTTTAAGGATATAATTTATATATATTTATATATTAATACAAATAAATTATTGATATTTATAAATTAACAATTTAAAAAATATTAAATGAATAATTCACCACATTATTAAAACTTAGTTTATCATGGTAAATTTAAACTCAATTATTTTTGATTTTTTTATTTCACTCTTGTAGTTAGGCATGACAATGAGACGGGAGGAACAGATTTAGTAAGCTCCGCACCCGCCTCCATGTAGCAGATCTGTCTTCGTCCTCAAATTCAATTGAGTATGAAAATTTACCACTAAGATCCGTCTCCGATGAGAATGAGTTTGTTTGTATTTGTCCCCGCTCCCATTTGCAAAAAAAAAAATATTTTAAATAATTATAAAAATTACAAAGTAAATTCCATAAAATATGATTTCCCCCGCCCGTATCCCCACCTGCAATTACAAATTAGGTTTTTGTTGCATCCGTCTTAATCAAATCGAATTTTTTCCATTAATTTTGGGCTAGATACGGACAGGTCCCGACAAATCCGAATTTTCTTACCATGCCTACTTGTGTGGTAAATACTTATTTTTATAATAAAAACATATTATTTTGCGTAAAAGACTGTTATAGTATATTTATTTTTATAAGCAAAATCTTCATTCCAAAAAAATAGGATGCAAAGGGGCATCCCTACCCGTATACAACAACATCCGCAGTGAAAACTACAAAAATTCACAGGGAGCATTGTACCAACTATAATAATTACAAATATTGTTAGATTTTTTTCCTAACCACCACCAAGTAGATGTGATACAATTAGTAACAATTTGATCACCATCCCAATTTTTTTTACTAAACATAATACTATTCCTACTACACCAAATGGTCCAACAAATAGACATCCATAAGGCCGTAGCATTCCTAATCGAGACTTTTCGAATAACCAACTTTTGACACCACCCTTCCAAATGCGTCACTAAGTTATTATGATTGTTTAGAGTGATTCCCAACCAAAGTGCAAGTTTATTCCAAACTCGACGAATCTTACTACATCTAATAAAAAAAGAGTATTATCCCCTTCTTCCAAGAAACAAAAAGGGCACGAAAGATCATGTTGGTTTATAAAAATCCGACGTTTCCGTAAATTGTCTCGTGTAGGTAATCTATCAAAAAACAATCTCCAACAAAACGTTTTTACCTTCACCGGTGTCGTAGAAACCCAACATAGCTGAATTGCATTTAGTGATTTTGTTGTTATAGCAATGTCACTTCCCGTTAAAGATTCTAACATCTCATTTGCGGTTTTGAATGAGAAAACATCGTCTGCAGCTGTTGTCCATGTGCAAGCGTCCGGAGTGCCTTCAATGATCGTTTCACTAGACAAATTACCGAATAACAGCTCCTTTTGTAATGCCATTGTTTCACTATCGTATCCCTCTTTGATCTGTACCTGCCACCGACAAACATTATTGATACAAAAACAAAAGTCAGATATGGTTCCATATTTTTTTTCCCGCGGCTTCCCATAGTTCAGGAAATGCAGCGGCAAATAGACTATTCCCGGTCCAATTTGATAACCAGAACATCGCATCCTCCCCATTACCAACTTGAAACCTTGTCCAATCATAAAATGATTTGTTTCCAAATTTATTTGATATTAACATTAAGTTTTTCCACCATAGAGATGGTTTTACTGCATATTTGGAGACACTTCCTATCAAACAGTCAGCAACATAGTTAATATATCTAGCATTCAGAATTAATGGCAGCAATCCTTATTTAACATGGACTATTTTCCATAACCACTTGGAAACCAAGGAAATATTAAACAATTTAATGTTCTTAATCCCAAGGCCTCCAAGTTCCTTTGTCTTGCCAACATTCTCCCATTTGATCCAATTTATGCCTTTCTTAGTCATTGAACCGCTTCATAGGAATCGTCTTTGAATTGATGTCAAAATATGGCAAACTTTGATTAGCATTTTTCAAAAAGACATATAATGTATAGGTAGATTCGACAACACCGAATTAATGAGTACTGCTCTAACCCTCATTGATAAGAATCTTCCTTTCCAAGTTGTAAGTTTCGATTTGATTCTTTCAATCATCGAGTTCCAAAAAGCAATCAACCTAGGGTTACCACCAACAAAGATTCCAAGGAATTTAAATGGGAATTCATCTATTATGCATCCGAGAAAACGTTTAGTCGCTCTCAAGAAAGATTGATTCGTTCCGATTCCGTAAATAACACTCTTACTATAATTAATGTCTAGCCCGAATACCAATTGAAACCCTTTTAAAACTGCTTTTATAGCCCATAGATTACTCCAAGAACATTCTCCAATGATAATTGTGTCATCAACATATTGTAAGAGATTGAATGAAGTTTCATTTCCAATCTTGCATCCTTGAAAAACCGAATCTTCCATTGCTCTCTTCATCAGAATTGCAAGACCTTCCGCAGTAATCATAAAGAGGAGCCGTGATAGAGGGTTACCTTGTCGTAGACCTATCATAACCTCTAAGTCCTTAGTAGGACTGCCATTTAGTAAGATGGACATATAATTATGCATAACGCTTCCTTCTATCCATTTCATCCATAATTCTTTGAAGCCCATTATCGATCTAAGGTACGACCAATCTACGCAATCATATGCCTTGGCAAAATCAAGTTTTAATAGAATGGTGGTTTTTTTGCTTTTCTTGGAATAATCGATGATTTCATTTAGAACCTAGACACCATCTAAAAGATTTCTTCCTGCTATAAAAGTTGTTTGGTTTTTGGAAATAATATTGTCCATCACCCCTTTAATTCAGCCTGCTAACAACTTAGATATGATTTTATACACACACCCGATTAAACATACCAGTCTATACTCATCTAAATTGTTGGGCTCTTCCTTCTTAGGGATTAAAACTAGAAAAGATGATGCCAAGACTTTAGGCATACTCCCTTTAGAAAAAAACTGTAACACGCACTCTGAAAAATCCTTGTCAACCGTCTCCCAGCACGCCTTAAAGAAATCAAATGTGAACCCGTCTGGGCCAAGACTTTTATCCCTTGCACACGAGAACACAACTTTTCTAATGTCTTCTATATTAAACGACATTTCCAATCTCCTTCTCTCAAGATCTGTAATTGAATTTATACCCCTGCTTCCTATCACCTGAATTCTACGATTTACAATTGTAAACGCTTTTTCAAAATGCAGGGATGTCTCCTTCTTTATTTTTTTAACATCCATATTGGTTTGGCCATCTACTACTAGTGACCTAATTGATTTTAAAAAGTTCCTTTGTTTGATTTCAACATGATAGAATTTTGTTTTTTGATTTCCATCCATAATCCACTTCATTTTTTTATTTTTATTTGAGGATGCTCTCTTTCATCTTGAGATTTTTCCACATATCATCCATTGCTTTTAGCCTGTTACACTTTTTATCCTCAGTCAATTCTCTATTTGTGTTTGACACTACCTCTTCTAACTTATTGATAAAATCCACATTTGTTGCAATCTTGGTTTCTATCCAACCAAAAACATCTAAGTTCCATTGTCGAATTTTGGTTTTCAAGTTATGCATTTTCTTCGTGAAAACATAAGTTGTTGAACCCTCAACTTCGAATGCCAGCCACTCCTTTTTGACAAAAGAAGAAAATTCAGGATGTAAAAGCTAACATTTCATAAGCTTAAACGGTTTTGGGCCTCAATTAACGTTTCTGGCCTTTAGCATCATCGGTCTGTGATCTGATATATCTCTGTCTCCTACACTTTGTGTTACCGAATTCCATTCGTTTAGTAAACCAGGAGAAATAAAAAATCTATCTAATCTGCTGCATGATTTTCCTAAGACATTATACTAAGTAAACTTATTTCCCACCACTGGAATGTCAATACATCCAGATGCTCCAATAAAACCGTTAAATTCATTCATGATTTTGTTATTGTGTATAACATTTCCACATTGTTCATCCCTCCGTTTTATAGCATTAAAGTCACCACCAAATATCCATTCTCCATCTGGCAAAGTGTTTGACAATTGAAGCAATTTAATCTACAATTCTCTTTTATCAGAATTTGCACATGGTGAATATACATTAATGAGATACACATTAGTGTTCTTCCATATAACATTTAGACCAATGTAACCTTTTCCCCTGAATGAAGATACATGAGTGAATATGTTCTTCCTCCAAATTGTAAGAATTCCACCAGCTTGCCCAATTGAATTGAGAACAGACTAATGACAGTTATTGTTTCCCCATATGCTGTAAAATAACTCCACACTCATGTTGGTGCACTTAGTTTCTTGTAAGACCACATCAACACCCTCTTTTCAAATTAAATCTCTAATCCTTCTTTTTTTTACAACTTCTGCTTCCTCTTATATTGTATGTAAGGCAATTCATGATCTAACCTTAGCTACACTCTTCTTACCTTTTCTTGCATAGTTGTCTTTAAGCTTGGACGCCTTTTCCATATTACAGATTACGTCTTCAAAACCTTCATCATCACCATTTGATTATATCCCTAATTTTTTTATGGAACTCCATATCTTGACAGGAAGGTTTTCTAGTTTATTCTTGATTCTTGAATTACTATGTAACACCTTTGTATCACTAATAGAATCTCTAGATATATTATGTACGTGTGTATATTCCTCAATAACTCCTTGTCTAACTGGTGTTTCACAGTTCATATCACCATGTTTTTCTGTATGTAAAAGTGTCGCATAGTAAGATGGATCAAAAGAAATATTCAATTTATTGTAAATATCTTCCATAAGCTTTTTTTCCTTCCCCACTCTTTTAACCCTTGAAGGTGTCTGCGTCTGATGGATATTATTCTTGGTCCTTTCATTGTCTTTACTAAAATCCACTAGGCTAATGAGAGCCTCATCCAAAATCGTATCTCTTCCTCGATTGCTTAAAATCTCATCAATTCCTAAGCATAATTAATGACCGTTGTTGTCTTATATGTTCTGTCCAATGTATGCGCCATTGTCCTTATCAATAGCTATGTCTATTTGCCTTGGTAATCCACCCAATGTCTTTTCACTAGTATTATTAAAATACTTCTTCACATGTGCAAAATCGTGCTCTCTTTCCTCCATCCCATCCATCGAATCCTCCTCTATATTAGGCATAACTATTTTTACATTTGCATTCAAGTTATCTTGTCTAATAAGACTTTCATTTATACTTGCAGTTTCTTCTTCTTCTGTCTCTTCAACTTCCGAATCTGATGATGCAATTTCAGAACTTTCCTCAAAATATTTGTTGGATTGATTTTCAGAATTTCTATCTCCAATCGAATCTTCCAAAACTTTAATGCAGTATATGTGTTCATTAACCTCAATATTTATAACCACTCAAATTCATTGCAAATTTTGTCCTAATCAGGATTCTTGCAACATCCATTCTAATATGTTCTTGTGTTTCCAAATCAGCCTTTACAAATTCACCAACTGTACATGCCAAGAACTTTAAACAATTTTCTCCCCAAGCATGACAAGGAAGACCATATATACTCACCCAAGTTAGCCTCTCTTTGTCAACATCATCTGGAGACCAAGGATGAATCTAAGAGAACCAGTTGGATACCCACTATTTTTCCTCTGATATGATCTTACTTATATCTCCAAATGTTTCTTCTTGAATGAGACAAAGGTTTACCCCCCAGAGGTGTTGCTTTGATATTGAACAAACCTTCTGAATGGAGTGCTCCTTGAATATCAAATGTAGTTCCTGGCGATTCCACCACCCCAACATAAGCTTTCTCAAATCTTGATAATTGACTTTCATTGATGTTGAATCTCAGATGTGCAAACTTTTGTTTACCCCTCAAGAAAAATATATTATGCACCTTGTTTTGTACTTTGAAGTTAGGTTTGGGCTTCCACGCAACTTCGTATGATTTTGATTTGCCTGTGGTAATTTGTGCATAAGAAATACCATTCCTATCAGATTTATCAAATCTCATATCCTGGTTATATATCTTGTTGTTCTTATCTTTACCATGCATAACATTTTCCAGATTTTGATTTGGTTTAAACTTCAGAGCTTCAATGGTCCTTTTTTGAAACTGTGGCTTGTTGGCAAATATCTTCTTGCCATTAATAAGAATATTATCTAGCTCAATGGCTAGGAGATGTTCATCCTCCACTGTTTTGAAATTCACAAAACCGAACCTCATGCCTTTTTTATCTCTTCTAGCTGGTATATAAACTTTAAGAATGAGCCCAAAATCCTTGAAAATGTTGAACATATATTTCGCTTCACAATCTTCTGGAAATTCAGAGAAAAAGAACGACGAAGCCTCCTCTAGATCCTTATCACCAACCTTTCCACCTTGTGTTTTCCAGATCGATCTTCTTGCGATGAAGACTTGTTCGGTTCTCCTGTGATTAACTTTCCTCCAACCTTCTTCATACCTATCCTTATAACCCATCTTAACAACCTAAAAGCGAGAGTTCTCCATCCAGGGTAATCTAAAATCTATCTAACCAGAGGAACCACGTATCTAAGCAGAGTAACCGCAAAACTCCTTTTTGAACCTAGAACCAATAACAAAATTCCAAATTAACAATATCTTAATAGAACCCAGAAGACAATAACTCTTTACCGAGGCCCCCAAACCCGAAAGCCAGGAATTTAAGCCGAAGATAAAGAGCAACTCACCCAGAATCTATTACAAATATTGAAAGAAATTTCTATGATTTTAGCTCAAAAAGGAAGAAACACGAAAGACTAAAATTTACTTAATGTACCTGATACATATTTTGATTTGATGAAGGTGGACGATGAACAATAATTTTTCAGAATTCGAGAACAAAGTCTAGAGAGAAGGAAGAGGTTCTCATATAATATACTTTTGGTATAAAAATATACCGATTGAAAACTTACCTCTTTTAAAAAAGGTTTTTATTCCTATTATATTTATTCTAAATTTAAATTAAATCAATAACTTTTCAATAATTAATATATCTAAATATTAAATGGTGAATTTTTATCTACACATCTCAAAAAGTTGGATAGAGTTACCGATAATGTAATTTGCATTGAAATTGTTTTGTAAATCTAAAAAGTTTGAATTATTAAATAAATAAATACAATAAAGGTCATTATTTGATTTGAGGAATATACATTACCATTTTTTTATGATAGGTAGAGAAGTTGTCCCAATATTAAATAGATAGGATTGAAGCACATTTAATATCAACCAAAGCATTATGGAAATATCATAGAAGTACATGATTCAATTCAGACGTGCGAATATCCTTGTCTCAACAACTACAGATGTGACCAGAACCACCACTACATTATTCATATTTCAGATTTCACACTATATATAAACCACCTAATTCCTACCATCATTTAAACCAAACTTTACCCAAATTCATTTTAAATCAATATCAAAATGTCACCTACTCCTTCTCCTTCTCCTTCTCCTACACATCAACAAGAATTCATATTCCGTTCTAAACTCCCCGACATTGAAATCCCAACGCACCTTCCATTACACTCTTACCTTTTCCAAAACCTCTCTCTATTCCACAACCGTCCATGTCTCATCAACGGCGACACCGGCGAAACCTTCTCTTACTCCGATGTCCACCTCACCGCTCGCAAAATTGCCTCCGGTTTAAACACAATCGGAATCAACCAAGGCGACGTCATCATGATCGTCCTCCGTAACTCTCCGCAATTCGCACTCACTTTCCTTGGTGCATCGTTCCGCGGCGCCGTCATCACCACCGCTAATCCCTTCTACACCTCGTCGGAGCTATCTAAACAAGCTACTGCAACGAAAACTAAACTCATCGTAACTCAATCTGCATACGTCAATAAAATCCAAGAGTTTGCAAAAATCAACGACATCAAAATCGTATGCATTGATGATTCATCATCGCCATCATCCTTGGAGGAGAAACACGGTGTTGTGGATTTCTCTATTTTAACAAATGCCGATGAAAACGAAGTACCGGAAGTGAAGATAAACCCTAACGACTTGGTTGCGTTACCGTTTTCTTCTGGTACTTCTGGACTCCCAAAAGGTGTTATGTTAACGCATGAAAATTTAGTTACAACGATATCACAGTTAGTTGACGGTGAAAATCCTCACCAATACACAAACTACGACGATGTGTTACTCTGTGTGTTACCTATGTTTCATATCTATGCACTGAATTCAATTCTATTATGTGGAATTCGTGCCGGTGCAGCGGTGTTAATTGTGGAGAAATTTGAGATTAAAACGGTTTTAGAACTGATTGAAAAGTATAAAGTGAGTGTAGTGTCGTTTGTGCCACCGATTGTTTTAGCTTTGGTGAAGAGTGGAGAGTCGCATAGATACGACTTGTCGTCTATTAGGGTGATGATAACAGGTGCGGCACCTATGGGAATGGAACTTGAACGAGCTGTCAAGGATAGGATGCCACAAACCGTTCTTGGACAGGTTCGATGCCATGTCAATTCATTATTACTATTCTTTTTTTATTTTATTTTATTTATTTTCATTATTACTTTTCATTAGAATTTTGTTACTTGTTGTTTATATGGATTGTTTAAATTTACAGGGATATGGGATGACAGAAGCAGGACCACTTTCAATTAGTTTAGCTTTTGCAAAGGAACCGTTTGAGACAAAACCTGGTGCATGCGGCACGGTCGTCAGAAACGCAGAGATGAAAATAGTAGATACAGAAACTGGTGTTTCTCTTCCAAGAAACAAAGCTGGTGAAATTTGCGTTAGAGGCACAAAGGTTATGAAAGGTATTATCATTCATACCTATTATTATAATATGTCAGTATGTTATCGTATATAGTTTTTTCAATATAGGTGAATTTCATTGAAAAAGATTGATGATTTGCTTTTTTTTATTGTCCTCACCACAAATATTATAATAATTTTAATTGATGATACGGTGGTGGGAACAGAAATTGTGGAACTTTTCTATAATCAAATTTAACAACGGGCAATTTTGTTGTGCAATATTTCAAAGCATGGAACACATGCTCCATTGGAAAGTAGCTTTTTAAAGCTATTCACAATGATTGATTAAGCCAAATTGGGTGTCGGTGGGGAGATATGATAACTGTATGGGTCGGGACGGTGTCTGTCTCTCCAACCCAAATTCGAATTTTCAAATAGTTTCAGTTTTTCATTCCAATTTTAATAGAAATATATATTTTTTTTTAAATCAAATTACGTTACAAATATTAAAATAATACAATCTCAAAAATTTCATACATAATATTTTTAAATAATAATTACAAATTAAAATATTAAAACATTAACCACATATTTAATATTATAAATTATCAAAATTAAATAATAAAATAAATCTAAAATAAATTCAGGATGAGTATTAGTCTTCTTGTTAACTGATATGTCTTCATATTTTCTAATTGAAAGAAATACAAACTTAAACTCAAACTCACTCAAAATGGATTTCTTTATAAATTTTAAGACGGTACCCAAAGAAATAAGTTATTTTGCCTTGTATATTGGTTGGTAGAGAGAATTATATGATTAAAATGTATAAAAAATTAATTTTTAAAATTAAAAAATAAAATAAATATATTTGTAATTTTCTAAAATATCTCATTTTTTTAAATATTTACTTTAAAGATAATCCTTTTAAAAAATTTAATCTATATTTTTGATATCTCCTATCGTTAATTTAATCGTAAATAAAAAATCTTTTCTAAAATTGTTGTTAATTTTATTGCTAAATTATAAAAACAGTCTTTAAATTGCTAACTTGAAGGAGAAATCAAAATTATAAATAAAAGAATATTTAAAAAGAATTAAAAATAAATATGAAATATTTAAGAGATCGACAATATATTTAATCCTTAAAAAAATAAGTCACAAATATGGGAGTAAGAAAAATGGAAGGTGTCATAATCCATCATATAGTAGAATCCAACTGTAAAATTAATTCATTAAACAAATATATTTTCACCAAAAGAAAAGTTGTGCCTTAGGTCACCAACCATCATTCCTTGAAAACAACATCAATCCTACTTTTTATATAATATTACTATTATTATCCTATCCTTTCTCACTTTTAAAATAAGAGAATTTCTTGTAGTGGTTTCACCTAAATAGGATAAACTCAAGTGTTCTATTGTTTTGCGCATTAGTTAATTTCACTTTCTCATTTTATATAATTTCTAGTCCGTACATAACATTATTCATGTATATCACTTTAACAATAATTTATATAAAAGTTATTTTTAATAATGTTAAGATTTTAGTTGAAAGTGTAATATTTCTTAAACATATATATAAATTAAAATCATATTATTTATTTTGACCATAAACCATTTTTATGAGGCATTATATTTATTTTTTATTGAGAATAGTAGCCTATTATTGATTTAAAAATAATATCTAGCCTTTTAACTTTATATGGTGAAGTTTTTAGTGGAACACTAGCATTTTTTAATGGTAGAATGAGTGGAGCACTATTATTACTAAATTTCAAACTAGCACTAGGGTCCAAACCCCCACAGTTCTAAACATGTGTCTTTCCCTTATGTATGACTAGTTTTATTCTTATTTCCCCCCCTCATGTCTAGTGTGCAATAATACAATGCCATAGGCAATTGAAAAATTGTGTGGATGCAATTACTTAGCTTTTCTGTGGTTGTGTTAGATTCATCCCTTTTTCATGGTATTTCTATCTTAAAGTAAATTTTATATTTGAAAATTTATTTATTTCAAATTAAGTGCAGTTTTTAATTTTTAATATGATTTTAATATTTTTCTTTGAATTGTACATTTTTATTAATATTAGTGACTGTGATCATCAGGATATCTAAATAATCCCGAGGCGACAAAGAAAACTATAGACAAAGATGGATGGTTACACACCGGTGACATTGGTTTCGTTGATGATGATGATGAACTTTTCATTGTTGATCGATTAAAAGAATTGATTAAATACAAAGGATTTCAAGTAGCTCCGGCTGAACTCGAAGCATTGTTGATTGCTCACCCTAACATATCTGAAGCTGCAGTTGTACCGTAAGTAACCTGAATGAAAAATCATGAAATCCATTAGCAACTATTATTATTTTTTTTTCTATTATTAATGGGGTTGGTTGGTTTCAGATTGAAAGATGAAGTTGCTGGAGAACTCCCGGTTGCATTTGTTGTTAGATCAAACGGTTCAAAGATCAGCGAGGATGAAATCAAGCAATACGTTTCACAACAGGTTGTGTTTTACAAGAGAATAAACCGAGTTTATTTTACAGACGCTATTCCTAAAGCCGCCTCGGGCAAAATTCTGCGAAAGGAATTAACTGCGAGACTTAACGAAGGACTAGTGGTGTGACAAATATAAGTCAATGTAGGTTTATGCATGGAGACCAATATATTCTCAAAACATTACAAGTATTGTTATTAATGTGTGTGTTTTGTGCAATATATGTTTCTGGTTTTCAATTTTTGTGTGTGTGTAGTATTTCATTTTTAATGGACAAATGTCACAGAACATTATACCAAGTGCAAAAACCAAGTCATTTTTTATTTAAAAAAATATTATTTAACGTATAAATACAGTAAACAACATATACGATATAAATATTAGTATCAAATATGGATGTCAATATAGCATTGCTGTAATTTAAATATATTTACATGTGCTGGATAAGATATCTACGGTTTTAAATTGTGATTAAGGCTATTGATCTGATTCAAAATTTTAATGGAGATGTTCTTGAAATATATTGCTGAATAACACTTAAACATTATTAAGATTTAAAATTTTGGAATTCTGAATTTTAAAATTTTGATTTCTCTACAGTGGAAATGTAGTATTTAATTTTTAATGGACAAATGTAACATTAAACCAAGTGAATCAAACAACTCATTGTTATGGTTATGCATTGCACACTGTTAAATAGTAGAATCTTATGCAATTGAAAATATTGATAAACAGTACAACATCAAAACACATAACAAAGGATAATGCATAATGATTTGTCAAGTTAAAATCACTACCATGCAATCATTCAGGATTGATTTCCCAACATCAAATTTTCCTTCTATTGGGTTATCAGTCCAAGATACAAGAATCAAATCCACAATTTTAACATAACGTTTGCTTTGTATTAATAAGATCTCTAATAAGATTTCTTTGTTTGTATCATATAGAAATTAGTGCAATGGAATCTAATTGTTATTGGATTATAAATTGATCTGGTCTAACGGTTTTAGGCCCATTTAGTTAATATGATTGTAAAATTCAAGAAAATTTTACTTTATACCACCTACAACTATTCTTATACTCCATTAATTTTTTTTAGATCAAAATACCATCGTATATTTTAAGAATGTTTTATTTCCGTTTCACAAATTATCAAAGTCTTCCGAAACTGATTATTTGGCGCTGCAAACCGAAACACATCTTACCAGACTTCTAATTCACAAATTTCATACAGGAACAAATTAAATAAGTGTTCCGATTTTTACAAATTTACCGGAACTCAATAAAATGGTCTTCCGGTTTGATCATGTCTTCTTCGGAAGTCTAGTGTTCCGATTCTTCGAAATTTACATACCGAAACTCCCATATTATATGTTTCAATTTTTGTTATTTTTCATACTGTAACTCTCTTAAAAAGTGTTTCGATTTTTACAAATTTACCGGAACTCAGTAAAATGGTCTTCCGGTTTGATCATGTCTTGTTCGGAAGTCTAGTGTTCCGATTCTTCGAAATTTACATACCGAAACTCCCATATTATGTGTTTCAATTTTTGTTATTTTTCATACCTTAACTCTATTAAAAAGTGTTCCAATTTATCATTTTAATTTTTTTAATTGTAATTTCATATCCGAACGCTTTCAATAAGTAGTAATTGGGTTTGCAAGCCATAAGGTATATGTGTTGTAAAAACTTGAATACTGCGATCGATTAATAGTTATAAAAATAATGAAAATTTTATTTTAGTTTTAAAGAAAAGCATGGCTGACAATATTGTTCAACGACGATAAATTATTGTTAAGGAAAAATCTGGATTTAACAAGTTATAAAAAGAATGTTGTAAAAAGTGTTCGGAATTCCCATATTATGTGTTCCAGCTTTATTGTTATAATGGTACAATTCCGAAACTCCTATATTATGTGTTTCGGTTTTTGCTATTTTTCATACCAGAATTCTCTTATAAAATGTTCAGAATAATTTATAAAAAGTGTTTTGATACAGTTCATATTTTTGTTATAAAATCGAAATTGGTAAGACTTTCGGTATAAGTTTTGTAATAAGGGGAACTCGATAACTAAGTCTTATGTAATAGAAAAATAACATACTGGAAGTCATACGTTAAGTCATCCGATGCGACTATTATTGAAATAAAATTTCAAAAGTTTGACATGAATAGTAAAAAATAAAAAGATTAAAAATAAATAAAGATAAAATTGACATATTAAACCAAATATAGAAATATCGGACGTAAAATTTTCTAAATTCAAAGGAAAAATATATAATAAAGGAGTAGGACAGGTATATTATTTATTAAGAAAAATATTAAATGTAATTAATTGAGAGAAGAGTGAATATAAAGTGTGTAGAAATCTCTCTTGATTTATAAGTAAGTCTATTTTAACTTATAAATAGAAGGCATTTGATATTTATAGTACTTTTAGATTCAGTCGGATATATCTACCCTTATCTAATAAAATATTTATATTTAATGTCATGTCATTTTATTTATTTATTTATATATATATATATATATATATATATATATATATATATATATATATATATATATATATATATATATATATATATATATATATATATATATATATATATATATATATAATTTTAAAATAAATTAATATTTTAAATCAATTTAAATTAAAGATACTGATATCCAATTAAATATTCTCTCGACCAATAAAAATTGTCATTCCCTCAAATATTCTTCCATAGTCAATTTTTTATGAAATCTCACTTTAATCTTTCCATTTTTCAACGAAATAGTATCTCATTTTATGTTGTTATAAGAAATACTTCAGTAAAGGAACGTACTTACATGTTTTATTTCTTAAAGAAAAATTATTATAATTGTCGTATCAAAAGGTTTTTCTTAGAGCGCATGATGTTTGAGAAGTTGTTGTAAAATGTTATATGAAACTGTTAGATGTTGATTTTTCAACTCAACCACAAAGCAATATTTTGAAAGATTTAAGGAAAGAGAGAAAAAAAAAACTATTTTTCTCATCTACCCATATTAGATGAAAATGAGTTTGAAAAAAAAAACTCAAATACAATATTTGGAAAGCAGACAGAGAATATAGTCGTTGTTCAGGAGGAGGAAGCTCTGTAGTTTTTACAATGAATGTTGTTTTTTTATTGGTTGTGTTATATAAAACAATATATGTACAAGATGTATTTTTGTATAAATATAATGTATGGAACACAATGTTCCAACATATGTTCTAGCATTTGGTCTTAGTATGTTAGCTAAATTTCATGAAGAAATTTGAGCATGATTGTATTTGTTTATAAGAAGTTTTGTTTAGTCCAAGGTTCTGATAAGTGATTGACAGAAAGATTTGGTTGTAAGAAATATATTGTGTGACATATTTGCATAAGGATTGTGGTTTGATTATCTTCAGATTTGTTGTGGTGTTAACTTCTTCAAAATATGTAGTAATTTGCTTTTGGAAGAAGTTTCTTTTGTTAATCCAAATAATTTTGAAAAAGATTTGGATTTGATTCGGTCGAAGAAGATTTGATGGGATGTACTTTTAAGGAAGATTTATGCCAATATTTACTCTATAAAGAAGATTTATATAAAGAGTGTTATTTTGGACGTTCTGGTGCAACATGTGGAACACGATGTTCCAACATATATGATGCAACATCTAGTCTTTGGCAAAAAAAATCAATGTTTTTGCAGGTTTGGTGATGAAAGGACACATGTGGAACACAATGTTCCAGCATGTGAGCAATATCTAGCCCTGGTTTACCAGACAAATGTTGCATTTTTGGAGCAAAATTCTAGTTGTGGTTCGATTTGATTTGTTGTTACATTTTAACAATGTGTTTGTGTGATTTGTCTGACATTTGTTGAAGATCAAATCAATTTAAATAGAGATTTAAATTTAACAATTGGAATTATCACATGTGAAGAATAATGATTATGGCATATTCACCTCGGTTGGAAAGAAAACCGAGGCGAAAAATGACATACTTTTAGATTAAAAATAAATTATTCAATAAGACGCCACTTTTAATGAGATAAAAGCATAAACTGAAGCTGCTGAGATTCAAAGCATGTAAACTCCCTCTGTTTTCAAAATAATCGACAAAATATATTGTATATTTAAAAAAATAGGGTGTGTCCAGGCTGAATATCTCGTTTTCTTCGATTCGTGAGGCGAAATCGTTGTCATGAAATATATTATTTGTAGTAGTAAACATTTAAATTATTTGTTTTCTCTTAATGATCAAATAAATCGATGGATAATTTTTTTTTAGCAAAATTTGATTTAGTCAACCTTGTGAAACTGCTAGTGGGCCAAATGTACTGTAAGATCTAAAAGCCCACATTGGACCGTCATATACTATTTAAACCAAAGAACCATAATCAGTTACTCCCTCTGGTCTCATATATAAGAAAATTTACAACCAAAAAAAATTCAAGATCTTAAATATAAGCAAAAGTTACATATATTTATTATACTAAATATTATTTCAAATATATCCTTACTTTCTTCACATTTATATGTTTTCAATGATTTCCAAAGTAAAAAGTAAGGGTAAAATGAAACTGGAAGGGGTATTTCAAAATCACATTGTTCAAAGAAATACAGATAACCGGTGAAATTCTATTTTAAAATAAATTTATTACTTACAAATTAATTTGTCAACATAATAACTTATAACATTCCCTTTTATAAAAAGAAACATTTGTTTATTCTATAATCACACATATTTCTAAGTTCTATCATGTTATCATTTTTTTTTTCTTCATTTTTTCAATCCCAAATCCATTTCCTTTAAATTATAGTCAAAATGCATATTTCCCTTTTAACCTACACATAATATTAATTATTCATTCAAATCTCTCTCTCTCTCTCTCTCTCTCTCTCTCTCTCTCTCTCTCTCTCTCTCTCTCTCTCTCTCTCTCTCTCTCTCTCTCTCTCTCTCTCTCTCTCTCTCTCTCTCTCTCTCTCTCATATATTTATTTTAAGTATTTTTTTGTTTAATTTTGTTTGATTTGTTCTTGAACTAAATTTATTGCTTTATTTTTTATACTATCATATTTATTTAATGTATTCTTAATTGTTTAAATTTTATTTATTTATTTTAGGTATTATTTTAATTATGTTTAATTTTAATTTTAATTGATTTATATTATTATACGATAAATCTTATATATAAACCACCTTTACTAAACACCAATTATTTAACTAAAAACCTAATTTATGAAAAATATAAAACTAAACCAACTTGTCACCCCTCACTTACTGGCACCCCCTCATTTAGAATACTTTTATCATTAATTATATATATATATATATATATATATATATATATATATATATATATATATATATATATATATATATATATATATATATATATATATATATTTAAAATCAATTGTGTTTTTTAAACTTATTCTTTTTATCAGAAATTAGAAGTATGTACCAAAAAAATTAAACTATCCATTTTTTTTTCTTCTGAAATTTCGAAATTTTCGATAAAAAATGAAAATATTTTTGGAAAGAAATGAAGATAAAAAATTTCAAAATTTTAAAATTTATGATAAATTATCAGGAATTTCAAAATTTTCGGTACACTACACAAAAATTTTAAAATTTTCGGTAGTGTTATTTTTTTCTTTCTTTTATTATTGATATAAACTATAGAAAATATCATTTTAGTTGAAATTTACGATATAAAATGAAACATGTAGAATTTCGACTAATATTTATAAGTTCTGTAAATATCAAAAATTCTAATATATCCGAAACTATAAATACCTATAAAAAATAGTGTGTACCTAAAAAAAAATCTGATATGCCTATATAGAAGTTTCATACAAAAATTTGTTTTAAATTTTTTTAAAACAGTTTTGAAATTATTAAACTATGGGGGACATCTAGTTCAAATTGGGGGTGGCAAGTTAAATATTCTCTTCTCTAAATCGACAACCAAATCGGTTCAAAGGTTGAACTTAATTTAAATTTTATTTTAAAGATATAAACAATAACTAAATCTACAATGTGATTTTAATTTCACCTAAATGGGCCTATCTAACTTGCTATAGAAGGACCAAAGGAAACTCTAGAAAGACAACCATTTTAAATGGAGGATCTTCTTGTCATCCCTCTGTTAAACCTGGTACCCCCAACGTAATGAAAAAACATAATTGATCCTGAAAAAAATATTTCATCATTTACTAAATTTCCGGAAAACTCACAAAATTTTCAAAATTCAGGGCGATACCTGAGTTTTCACTTACTATAGGAGATTCCACATTTATAAGTGAATTTTATCGGGTTTTATGAAATTACTGGTATATTTTACCGGGAATTTAATAATTACCGGTATTTTTTATCGGGATGTATGGAATTACCGGTAGAATATAGCGGTGATTTTCAAATATTTGGTGTTCTTTTAAATTCATTATGTCATGTACCGGGGATTTTGAAATTATCGATAGTTGAAAAAATGTTTTATACCTATAATTTAAAAAAAAAAAACAGTAGTTATAAAATTTTGAATAATACCGATAGTTTCAAATTCCTGATAGTTACATAATTTTTTTATTTGTTATCTTACTTTATTTATATTTTGTTACAGTGAAATCTAGAGGTCGTGATGACACTATGATAACACTAAGTATTTGTGTGTTTTTGCGAGGTATTTATGTGTTTTTGCAGGTATCCTAATTTATAAGACTTGTAGAAGAAAAGAGCTGAAATGAGGAAGAAATGAAGTATATATCAGTTGAAATGTGACAAATAGCAGAAAAACAAGGTTTCTGCATTTTGAAGCAAAACGCCCGTCACAAGGACAAGAGGACCGTCACACATCATAAGTGAGATGACCGTCCTGCAAGCAAGACGACCGTCATAGGTCAGAAAAATAGTAAAAAAATAAAACCAAAAGAGTTGTTGCATTGCTTTTTTCTCTCCCTCAGCTCGGTCTTCAAAACCAACTAAGTCACTCCATGGATTTCTCAATCCAAGCAAAATTATTTCCTAAATTTTCTCCTTCAACAATCGTACTCAAGATCTATAAATAGGAACCAAGGGAACTTGAACATGAAACCTTCTTTTGATTATTATTCTTAGTTTTTAGCAGTTTTATTCTACCATGTAAAAGTGGTAGTTTCTCACATCGAGGAACTACTACACCATTAGTTTTAGGATTCTATATTCCGCCATATTATTTTTCTGCAACTGATACAAGAATTCCATATTTCATGTATGATTCGAAGCATCAGTTAGTTCCAGGTTTTATTTAGTATTATTTATTTTATCGTCTTCTAATTTAATTTCCAAAGTATGTTTTCGATTTTAGTTATTTATCATATCTGCATGTTTATTTTCCTATCCATGTCTAGCTAAATAGTCTTGAGTCTGGCGTATGAGAATCGCCGTTGCTGACAAGACTCGGTAGAAAACAATAGGTGCGAAATTACGATCGTATTCTGTAACACCCAAATTACCCCACAGAACTTTATGTAATTATCAGAGTAAAATTTTCAACATTTTATTCGAGTGTCACAATCAACTACAAATCACCATAATCGGCTCAATAATACGTTTTCAAAAATAGTTATTCGACTTGCAGCAGAATATTTTTAAAACAACATCTATCAACTTCAATTACAAAAATTGTTTTCTAAAAGAAATAACAAATAAAGGCAACGCCGTCCCGACTCCCAAAGCGACATATCAGAGCCAACACCCTAAAGACCCGAAGTACTCCAACTTCACAGACCACCACTCGACTTATCCTGCTCACCTGCACGTTACCAACATAAGGGTAACATTCAAACAGAAGGGGTGCGATACTTACATCACAAAGAGTAATATAATATAAATTAAGCAAGTATCAGAAAACAATACACCACTTCTCAACAACAACAATCACACACTTCAACAACATCACCTACCTTAAAACTGATATACAATAACAACAAATACAACCACATCATATACTACCATAATATCATATACAACAACAACGACAATCATGCAATGAGACTCTACTTGACTCTATGCATGCGATACCATATTCGATCTCTATTTCAAGATACAGTTCCCGTCGGAACTCTCGACCCCTCTTTCATGGTCCAGTATGACCCATATTTCATTATCACACCCTCGACCCCTATTTCATGGCCACGTACGATACCTATTTCATGACCACACCAACATCACAACAACGACATACCCCACCTTGGTATGTTATTCAACTATGCAACATGTCACGCAACACCAATGACATATGCAATGACCATAACATCAACCTCATATAACAACAACATCAAAGACATACAACAACAATTAGCTCATGCACTAGCATCATCAACAACATACAATAACAATGATCTCATGCATTAGCATCATCAACAAACTACAACAATTTCATGCATTAGAATCATCAACAATACATACAATAACAACGATCTCATGCATTAGCATCATCAACAACGTACGACTACAACAATTTCATGCATTAGAATCATCAACAATACATAACCGCATCAACAACATATATCAACAACATACAACAACAACTACACACTACCACATCATATCACCACAACTACAACAACACATAGTGACATCAAAACATATATCATATACATACGTCAATACCGAACAACTATTACGGCATATAACTACAACGACGTCAACAATCCCTAATTACATCATATAACTTCAATCAACATCTACTTAATGCATCATCAACTACAACACATATAACATCATCAATCACACATATCAACGCCTACAACATGCATCTTCAACAATAACAACATATAACATTATCAATAATACTTATCAACACCTACAACATGCATATTCAACTATAATAACATATATCAACTTCCATAATAACACACTATAACAACAACACAACACATTCATCAACAAATATATAAACATACAACAACTGCAACTCGTAGAAACATCACGACTAATATACATGTCAACTTATGTTTATTTACAAAGTATGGGATCAAAGACACCACATGTTCTCTGTAAGGAATGAGATTTGGATGTTTTGTGTCCCATTCACCTTTAATCTGTCTAATAACTAAGGTTGAATCTCCATACACATTCAGGAACTGGATCTTCATTTCAATGGCAGCCTTGATACCCATGATACACGCTTCATATTCAGCCATATTGTTGGTACAATCAAAACAAAGTCTAGCAGTAAACGGTGTATAACAACCCTCAGGAGAGATAATCATAACTCCAACACCATTACCAAGCGCATTAGAAGCTCCATCAAAAACCATAGTCCATCGGGATCCCTGTTCAGGTACTTCATATTGTCTAGGTTCTTTAGTAACAAGCATAATATCTTCATCTGGAAACTCAAAATTCATAGACTGATAATCACCCACTGCTTGATGAGCCAAATGATCAGCAACCACACTTCCTTTAATTGCTTTCTGAGTAGTGTACTAGATGTCATATTCTGTCAAGATCATTTTCCATCTCGCTATTTGTTCGGAGAGAGAGAACATGTTTCTCAAATATATACTTGATAGGATCCATCTTTGAAATCAATAAAGTGGTGTGAGTCAACATATACTATCATAGTCGACGAGCAACCCATACCAAAGCGCAACAAGTTTTCTCGAGCAGTGAGTATCTTGTTTCACAGTCGCTAAACTTTTTGTTAAGGTAGTATATTGCTTGCTCTTTTCGACCAGACTCGTCATGTTGTCCCAACACACACCCCATTGAATTGTCTAGAACTGTTAAATACATAATCAAGGGTCTTCCAGCAAATGGTGGCATCGATATGGGAGGTTCCTGGAGGTATTTCTTGATCTCATCAAAAGCTACCTGAAATTTGTCATTCCATTCCATAACTTGAATTTTCTTCAACAATTTGAAGATTGGTTCACAAGTAGCGGTTAATTGGAAAATAAATCTTGCAATGTAATTCAGACGTCCCAAGAAGCCTCTGACTTCTTTCTCAGTACGGGGAGCAGACATTTCTTGTATAGCTTTTACCTTTGCATGGTCCACTTTAATACCTTTACCACCAGGCCACACGCGCTAGTTGATGTGTATCTGGAAAAAACAAATAAAATAATAAGTTCCTAAAATAAACAAAAAAAAAGAAAAAAAAAAGGAAGAAACCTGGGATCGAACCCATGTTCTTGCTATCAATACGCGCAAGCCTTAGCCACTGGGATGGCATGCGCTAGTGATTATAAAACAGAAACAAAATCATAAATTTTAAACTTATTTTTGAATTTCAGAATGCACGCGCAGACCTTCATCTTCAACCTCATGCCCTGCGAATTTTCCTGCGAAAATTCCTATGAATTTTCCTGCGAATTTAATTTCATAGGTTTGTTTTCCTATGTTTCTTCAATCATTACGAAACCTGTAAAATTTTAACAAATTGGATACACCAAACAATTCCCCATATACTTCACAGTCTATCTACGTTGTCCAAAAGTTTTTAAATGGTCTAAATTAGGAGTCCCCAAATTGGGACTTCAAACCCTAACAATGGTGCGCAATGTCTCCTGCATCAAAAAACCAAATTGAAGCTTCAAGAAACGATCTAAACATCACTATAAACAATAATCAACAACCAAAATCAAGTTAGAATTCATGTATATGGCAAATCGAAAAATCACAAAACAAAATGAAATATGGAATCGGTTCATGCTATTTTATGGTGTTTGGATGATGTTGATGATCGAGATAGGTTCAATGAACATCAAGGAGTGGATTGCAACCTTTAGTTTGCTCTGAAAACGTCTTTAACCAAAATTCTGATTGTCACTTTTTCTTTAAAAAATTGGTTTTTGAATGTGCCTCTAAAGCCTGATTTTTTCATCCCCCTTGTTTGTGTTATGTTATGTACTTATAGAGGAATGATTTAGGTCAGAAAAATTGGTAGATTTGTGGGCTTTTTGAATAACTTCACCATGAAGAAATCTTCCATCTTAAATGTGAAAAAAATCAAATGATATGCTTCTAAATTGGGTGTGCACGAAATTGGATAGCATCTAATCCTCTTGAATGTCATTTAAAAGCTTCTAGAAGAAGGATCAAATCAAATATTTGTATTTTCATATTTTATTTTGATTTAAAATGAATTTTAATGAATAAAATCCAAATAAATAATAAATAAATTATAAAAATCAGAAAATATTTGAATTGGGTCGTGCTTGATGTTATCATGAAGATTGGGTTGCAAAATGATAGGCCCATTTGGAAATATTTGGTTTTAAGACCTTATTTTCTTCATACACCCCTTGAAAATCTCCCAACTTTGACAAGGCATAAATCTTTCATTTTTAAGGCTATGAAGGTGTTCTTGGACATTTTGGAAAGCTTAAAGAGTCCTCTAACAAACCTATTTAGTATCATGTCCAAATCGTTCACCATTTTCAAATTATGCCCTTTGGAAAAAGTTGACTTTTTGTTGAATTTTGAAATGACCTGTAATGTTTTAGCTCATACCTTCCAAATGAAAAATTTATGATGAAGCATGTGAAAGTTATGGCTGGTCAAAGTTCAGTTGACTTTTCTTAAGAAAACCCTAATTTAGAAACTCCTGATTCTTGATGATCTGAAACTTTCTTGATGAATCATGCTCAAAACTTGATCAAATGATGAATTTTACTTCATAAACTTGATGTTGGTAAAAAATATTGAAGTTTGACTTTAATTTGACCATAGTTGACCTTAGTTTGACTTTTTAACTGCTTTTGATTGATTTTTGCAGATCTGATCATCTGACTGGGCAAGCTCTTTAGGAAAGCTTTGAAACTTGACATAGGGATTCTTGAAGTCATGTGGGATGCCATGAAGCTCACTTGAAGTCTTGAAAGTCATTTTAACCTGAGGAAACCCAAAACCCTAGTTTTGGATACTTTGCTTAGGAGAAGACATTGTCTGGGGAAACTTCCACACTTCTTGATCAATTGGGAGTCTTGAGGACCTTTATGATCATTTAGAAGTCTTGAGAGAGATTGTCTTGATTGTGGGAGGGCAAATTTTGGGGTACAACAAGTCCATCAAACCATACGGTGACCATACAAATAGTATATACAATATGAACAAACCCTAATCCCCAAATCATACTCTTAGCTCATCAAATTACAACAACATCAAGCAACCGCAAAAAGAAAACAAAGATGAAGAATGCGACATACCTTTCAAAGATTCGGTTCGGAGTGCTCAGGTTCGCTCTTCTTTTCCTCTTCTCTCCGCGTTATTGTATGCTTAGTTTTTTTTTGCACAGCTAGGGTTGTGTTGTATGAAAAATTGCTAGGTTGTTTTTTGTCTCCGTGATGTCGCTCGCGGCTCCGGTCCCGTCTCTTTGTGATGAACCCTCCTTTATATAGTTGCAAATTAGGTTTTTTTCCGTTTTAAATCTTTGTTGAGAAAGCTTTATTCACGGTCTTGTGCTAATCTGTTTTCTGATGTTGAAAAGTAGTTTTTGCCAAAACCATGAAATCTCCTTTGTTGCTTTTTTCGAATCACGCTATCCTCGCTTTTCTGTTCATTTTCGATTTAACAATCACACTTGCATTGACCTCATGCCCATTACCATGATTATTTCATTGTAGATATCGATATCTTTCTTTTGTAGATTTTAATCACAAATTGGTGTTTAATCTTGATGCAGGTCTATGGGCTGCAGGGTATGTACCATTCTGGATCATAGAAGGTCTTTGGGAGTTGTGGTTTTATTTGTTATATGGTGGAGGGAATCTGTACTATACGAATTGCAGGTCTGTTGTGGTTGTTTTTTCCTTACAAAACTTGTATGAGTTTTTTGAAAGTTTTATCTCATAGTGCATTGTGTGGTCCCCTATTTGAAAAGTTTTCCTGCTGTGAAAACTTGTTTCCTTTGATTTTATAATAATATTTTTTCAAATGAAACTTGATCAATATTATTGACCTGACTTGGACTTATTCTGTTGATATTTTTCCCTTTCATTTTGTGGTAGAAACTGACTTTGACTGAACCGTAACACTTGAGCTTTTCCTTGTTTGGTACATGTGATACTTATTGTTAAAATGTCCTCTATTTGCCTCTAGGTTCCAAGTGGTGGTCAAAGGGACTTAAAGATTGATTTGGAAAAGGAACACAAGCAAGGGACAAATGAGATGTTGAGAAATTCGGGGTTGCAGAAAAGTTAAATCATGGCGCTGCTTTGGCTTCATCGTATCACCACTAAATGAAGCTTCTTATGTAGAGGGATCTAGTGTAACCTTGGCGTGAGGCTTGATGATGGCATAAAATTCAAGTCTGTTTTGTTTGGTTTATGTAAAATACAAAGTTGCATTCTTACCTCTTGAAACATTCTTTAGGCCTTGATTTAGCACAACTTTGGAATTACCTTGTGATCTAACCTTATATGTGACTCTTGAATTTAATTAATTGAATTTTGTAATGGATATTAGATCTTATGACTGAATCAAATCTCGGCTTTTTCCGACTAGTTCAATCTGTGTACCTTCTATTTTCATAGTGGAAGATAATGACTTATTCTTACTAAGGGAAGGCATGTTTCTTCGGCTAAAAATGTGCCTTCCATGGGCTCCAAAAAAAAAATCAATAAAGGTGAAGGGAACCAGACACACATTTTTGCTAGTTTTATGTTACTAGAATATCACTCCATTTTAAACGAAGAGTTAATCAACCCAAACTTTTGAATTTTTATTTGATAATTGATATAGTTAAAATCACGGAACAACCATAGCATGGCCAATGTGTGGACAAAAATAAATAATTGCAAGCACAGTAGAATCAAGCGATTCAACAAATACTTGGATGGCAGAATGCAATCAACAGAAATAAGCAATGCATAATGCGTACTGTGGGGATAACTTTTGAAGAAGATATGAGAATAATTATATAGAAAGAGTGTCTATGATAAAATGCAAATTATTGGATAAAGAATGAAACAAACTTTAATCTTTATCTTGCATTTGAATTATTCGTTTGCATACATACTCGATTAGTCGTGAAACCAAGTTATGGTGTAACTCTTAAATTCTTCCATTAAATATAAACTCAATATTTTCTTTTTGTTTTGTCTTTTTGAGTTAGTAAAATGCGTTAAAGACACGACTTAAGATGCTTGATGTTATGTAATGAAGTACACTCGGGAAGAGAGAAGGAAAAAAAAAAGAAAAATCGAGTCAAAATTTTGGGTATGACAGCGACAATGCTCATTCTCAATTGTACCTATAAGAAGAACAAGTACCAACTTCCATTATTTGAGATGGTTGGTTTCATGTCTACATATAAGACATATGTCGTTGATTTTACATTTTCGAAGTGCGAGAAAGAGGACAATTTTACAAGGTCATTAGAGACATGTCGGTCACTTTTGAAGAAACATGCTTCAATGCCTAAAGCGATTGTTACAGACAGCGATACCGCTTTGATGAATGTAGTTGCAAGGTATTTCCTTCTTCTAATAAATTACTTTGTTGATATCATATAACAAAGAATGTGAGAAGCCAGGTTAAAACCATGGTGGGTGTGAAACAAGTAGAATCAGAAGATGGAAAATTGGTTAAGGTCGGTGTCATTGTAGAAAATAATGGATGCATATAATCATATTATAAGTTCTTCAACAAAAGAATTATATGTCGATTCAGTCATGAAATTTCAAAAAGTTTGCGAAAAGTACCTAACTTTGTTGAAATACATTGAAAGCATTATTCTTGATTAAGCGAAAGAGAAGATAGTATGTGCGTGGACTGATAATGTCCGACACCTAGGAAATACAACAACCAATAGAGTTGAGTTGGCACATGCTACTTTGAAGATTTGGTTTGGTAATAGTAAGGGAGATTTTTTTCGAGATTAGGACTCTGTGGATCTCATGATTAAAAACCAACATAACGAGATACAAACCACATTTGGTCGGAGTATTATTGTTTTGGAACATCAGTTTAAAGGTAACTTTCTTTATTCTCAATTGATCGGAAACATCTCTCGGGCGGGGTTGAGCTATATTTTTCACGAGGCCAACTGAGCCGAAACAATTGGTTCTGACAACGCAAAATGTGGTTGCACTATTGCGAAAACTTACGTTCTTCCGTGTGCTTGGGCTATTTCTACGAATTTGAAACTAGGTGAGCCAATACAAATTAACGAAGTTTTCCCTCATTGGATGAAACTTATTTTTGATGATGATGGTTGCATGGAAAGAGATAAACCAGATATCTCTATTGTTCCCGAATTGGAAGAGATTCAAGCGAGATTTTCAAAGGCCGATGAAAACATGAAGTTACACATCAAAGAAGAATTGGGGAAGATTTCCTTTCCCGAAAAAACCGCTATGATACCACCGTCTCAATCGGTAAAGACAAAAGGTGCTCCGAAGAAGATGAAGCCTACACCGAATGATAACTCGACAACTTGGTCTCCTTCATATTGTGAGCATGTTGACAAACTATTTTCGGACTCACCACCTCCTAAATCTCTAAAAAGTTCCATGAAAGGAGCTCGCATAACCAAATCGGCCCCGACACCGATTCCACGGGTTCCGATACCGAATGCACAACTTTCGACACCGATTCCACATATAATTTCCTTTATTGACGAGATGCCAACTTTTATGCACAAGAATATCAACAATATCATCGATGTTGTAGGGGATGGTAATTGCAGTTACCAAGTCGTTTCAGCTCTACTTGGTAGGGGAAAGAAAGGTCATGAACTTGTCTGTCGTCAACTTATCCTAGAGTTGGAGACGCATAAAGAAGTATACTTGCGTTCGTTTGAAAATAAAGAAAACTACGACAAGGTTTACGAGTCACTTGTTTCGTGGTTGAGTGGTCCTACCCCGATGTCAAAATGGACGAGCTTCCCCGAGATGGGTCATCTTATCGCATGTGCGTATGATATGGTGTGTATTGACTTGACGCGGTACAATTTTTTGGAAATCTTTTTTCCACACCGCACTAAACCACCGTCCAATCCAAATGATCGCATTATGTGTATCAGATGGCTTGCGAAATCAAGGCATTTTGTACAAGTTATCTTGAAACCTGGATGCCCCTTGCCACCTAAATCACCGTAATGGGAGACGCATGCAACCGCAATTACCGAGTCGTGGCCAGATATTTTTGTTGAAAGGATGATTGAATTCGATAGATTGAACGAAATTGAAAAGACATCAAATGCGGAAAAGTCCAAATGTCAAGCTCCGATAGATTTAGACTGAGACTTTTATTTTAACTCTTTTGTATAATTTGACGACAAAATGTAATTTTTTGAAGTGAAATATATTGAATTCTATTCATATGCTTTTTTAATGCATTAATGCGTTTTATTCCAATGAAAACATTGTATAACATAGTCTATTTTGTGTGAAATATGCATCAGTAAAATATTATGACAACAAAATGAAATCAAGATCTGCTGGTGTGACGCAAGTGTCTCCTACATCGACGATAAAACACCCAGTCACACTTTTAAGCTAATGGCGCATCAATCCATCGACGAGATAATTGACGAGATCGAACATCCCCTACCTTACCGAGACAAACAGAAGGTTGCGAAGCTTGAGTATCGTTCACATTCGGTTGACAATGAATGTAACGTAGCTTACAACATTGTTGATCTCAAGAATCCATAGGATGTTAAAGAGATGTGGCAAACTTTTTTCGGTTACGAAGAACGATTCCAGCTCGAGTTCGAGGCGACTGTCTGAGTCTGAAGAACGGTCGATGACATCTTAGAGATGTGCAAGCATCCACCGTGCTATTGATTATTGTACTATTTAAATTTATGTCGATGTAATGCTGAATTGAATGTAATCCCGATTTTATATTATGAATGTGAGAAACAATGCTAGAATTTTGATATTCTGAATCTGATTTTCTTCCGTATTTGCAAATGTGAACATATACCGAATGTGCAGATCCGGAAAAACTAAAAAATTTATTGTTTAGTTCTACATTCGTATGATTTGTTTATATATATATATATATATATATATATATATATATATATATATATATATATATATATATATATATATATATATATATATATATATATATATATATATATATATATATATATTCTGGATCAACTTACTCCAAGATTACGTTTTTTTAACTTACTCCATAATCGTAGCCTTTAAATTAAATTCAATCTAATGGTTATAAAGATAAATATTAATTTAACCATTGATTGAATCTAATTTAAAGACTACGATTATGAAGTAAGTTAAAAAAATTTATTCTTAAAATAAATTGATCCTGACTCATATATATATATATATATATATATATATATATATATATATATATATATATATATATATATATATATATATATATATATATATATATATATATATATATAAATTCTGGTTATGTCTTTAAACTTTAACTTTTTACTTGCATCAGTTTTATGTCTGATCTGATTTTGATTATTTTGGTATCATTTTTATATAAATTATATGAAGATTAACTTTATATTATTATTTTATTTATTTAAATTAAAATTCGATTAAAAGTTTATCAGTTCAAACAATTGAGCCTCAAATCAAAGGCTCACCAATTCAATCTCTGATTCGAGTTATAAAACATTTAGATATCCATGACACAAGTATCCATATTAATCATATTTATATATAAAAGTAGGGTAACTAGCCACATTAATTTCTTTTATATCAGATTCGATAAGAAGAAGCCTAACTATACTGTTTTTGAAGTAAAATATCACAATCAACATTAACTATTTAGCTTCGGAGAGAATAGTGCAGTTTTGTTACATGTTTTCCAGACAAGTCCTCAATAATTATATCATATTAATCAACATTAACCTGCATATACATGGAACCAAATTATTAATGTAGGTTTATTCATGAACAGAAGGAAACATTCGATTGGATTGAGTAAATATTGTATAGTTAGCACAAGAATTAATGTTTCCTAAGGTTTGAAGTCTTAAGACTAAGTGACTGAGCATAAGGAAACAGAAGGTAGTTTCTTAGTTCATTTTGTGTCTCTGATTTACAGACAATTAATGTAATAACAAGATCATTATGATGCCTCAATCATGTTTTAGTATTAGTTAATTAAAACTTATTTCGTGATGGGGATTATATGGTATAATAAAGTACTAGTACTTTTTTTTTTGAATTTAAGTTGTTTATTACAATTCTATATCCCATGTGCTTCTTCCTGTCAACATGTTTGGAAAAATTAATTAATAATATCACGAGTCATATGCCAAAAACAGAGTTCAGAGCATGAACAACATGTTTTTCCAATCTGGCTTTGACTATATGTTAGTTGAGGACATTGAAGGTGTCATTGATCTCATAAACACAGATTCAGCATTACAGAGCTCATTAAGTAGAATTATTATTGTTGGGAATATCTAAAATTGTTCTACATTCTATTGCTAGTCTTACACTCACTCTTTAGAGTGATATTTCTAGGTGAAAACTGATATTGGAATATTTTACTCTTAAATATTATTTTAATATTTCAATTATTATTATATAGTATATATATTTTAATTATATTAACAATTTTATTAAATTAAATAACTTAAACAATTAATTGATTAAATAAAATTACAAGATTAATTAAATTTTATTTAAAAATTAATTAATTAATTAAATATAAACTCAAATATGACTAGATGTTAGGATAATCCTTTTCGGATTAATGAGAACACAATTAATCATCACTATATAAATAGATTATGGCCTCCAATATATCATAGGTAAATATATTATTTCTTCTCCCCATCTAAAAAATATTCAATATATCATATACAAATATATTATCTTTTCGGTTGAGGATGAACTACACAAGTCATCTGATATTCGTTGGTTGTCTCTTAACTTCTGAGTTTCAAGATTATCGTCAAAAAAAAAAAAAAAAAAAAAATATATATATATATGTATATATATATATATATATATATATATATATATATATATATATATATATATATATGGATTCAGAAATTCCTAATATCAACTAAATCCTTTAATTTTATGCATACATGTTTGAATATTTGATTTTCACATTAATTATGTTGTTATTTTATTGAGTATGATATTAATTTTTATTGTTATACTTTGTTGAGTATGATATTTGATTGATAATTGTTATTCTAACAATTGACATCAGAGTTGGAATCAAAATTGTCGTAACAAAATTTGAATGCAATTGAAATTTATATTGGGAATTGGTATTGTCAGAATAAAATGTTTTTTCACTTATATTTATATTCAGGTTCACAGTCAGTCATCACTATGATCCTAAGTTCAAATCATATGCTCGCCAACCCATAAAAAGCATTAAGAACAAAGATAATTGAATAAAAACAAGAACATCTAATCAATAAAATAGTATAAAGCCAATTACATTGTTAGTTTTGTGATTTTGGTCTTGGCAACAATTTTGTTAAAACAAGTATCACAACAAGATATTGAGCAAGATGTCTTGACATGTTGGTCAGACATCATTGTAGAGATGTTAAGTACGATGTCGTGACATGTTATACCAAGTTCTAGGTTTACTTTTATGAAGGTTTATTTCTTAAAATGTGAGATTCTTTATGATTTTAGTTCACATTTTGTCGCAGTCCAATGAAAGTTATTTTAGGAACATTAATTTTATACCAAAGTACATTTGTTTCATTAAAAAGGAACTTAATGACTTTTTAGGAAACATTATATTTTGTTCTTATGGTTATGCAGAAGATTTGCAGCTACTGTTTTGGATGTGTGTTTTATTTAGATGAAGAACCCAAATCCCATGCTTATAAAAATATATATATAAAGGATGGTTCTAAACCTAATTTGGTAACGAAGTGTTTTGTGAAAGAAGAGTTTATGGTTTAGTGTGTTCTTTGTTATTTGTGTTCCTCTCTTATATCACCTTGATATTAGAGTTGAACTGTGTTATTTGTGAGTCATTCATCTATCTCTTAGATGCTTTAATTGAACTGTGTTTGAGTTGTAATTGTGAATCACTCATAAGCTTTTAAGCAAGAGTGAATTATGTGTCATTGAAAGTGTGTAATGATTAGGTGAGAAGATTGTAAATCGGAGGTTGTTTACTTGGTAGCCCATATATGTAAATGATGTTGCACTGAACCGGGTTAAAAATTGACTATATTATTTACTTCGAGCCATTCACTTTAGCCGATTAATTATTTGTATTGTGTTATTATCCTGATCCCAGTGTCGTGACATCGCACTCAATATCTGGCGTCTAATTACCAGAATTTCAATTGGTTTCAGAGTAAGAACCTTGTTCAGTTTTTGTGTGAGATCCGGCGAAGATAATTTCTGGTACTATGGAAAAGGAAGGATGAAACAATATTAATAGACCCTCATCCTAGATGGCACCAACTATGACTATTGGAAGGCACATATGGTGGTTTTACTAAAATCTATGGATAGCAAAACTTGTAAAGCTATCATCAAGGGTTGGGAACATCCTGTTGTTAGGATAAAGATGGGGAGGATATTTTGAAGCCAGAAGAGAATTGGTATAAGGAAGAAGATGAAAGTGTTCTTACAAACTCCAAAGCTTTGAATGCCCTATTCAACGAAGTTGACAAAAACATGTTCAAATTAATAAACATATGTATTATGGCCAAAGATGCTTGGGAAATTATCAAAACCACTCATGAAGGCACATATAAGGTGAAAATGTCTAGACTTCAGCTGCTCACTGTTGCACCCCAAAATTTGCCCTCCCCTAGACAAGACATTGTGTACTAAGGTGTCCAAAGAGGTTCACAAGCTTCACAAGATTCACAAGGTATCTCAAGAGGTTCACAAGGTTCACAATTAGTCAGAAAGTTTGACAATTCCCTCAGACAATGCATCCTCCTAAAGCAATGCATCTTAAACTAGGGTTTTGGATTTCATCAGGCTAAATGGACTTCCAAGGCTTCAAGTGAGTTTCATAGCATCCTATATGTCTTCAAGAATCCCTATGTCAAGTTTCAAGGCTTTCCCAAAAGGTTTGCTCAGTCAAATGATCAGATAGGCTAAAATCAGTCAAAGCAGTTAAAAAGTCAAACTGAGGTCAACTGTTGTCAAACCAAAGTCAAACTTCATGATTTTTTGCCAACATCAAGTATATGAAGTAAAATTCATCATTTGATCAAGGGTTGACCATGATTCATCAAGAAGATTTCAGATCATCCAGAATCAGGAGTTTCTAAATTAGGGTTTTCATAGGAAAAGTCAACTGAACTTTGACCAACCATAACTTTCACATGCTTCATCAAAAATTTCCCATCCAAAGCTCATTTTGAAGGAAATTGAATTATCTACAACTTTGTATCTCAAAAGCCAATCCCAAAAATGCTTCATTTGGAAGGTATGAGCTAAGACATTATAGGTCATTTCAAAAGTCAACAAAAAGTCAACATCTTCCAAAGGGCATAACTTGAGAATGGTAAAGCATATTGACATGAAACCAAAGAGGTTGGTTAGAGGACTCTCTAAGCTTTCCAAAATGTCCAAGAACACCTTCATATCCTTAAAATTGAGGGACTTATGTCTTTGCAAAGTTGGGAAATTGTTGAGAGGTTTATGAAGCAAATGGGACCTTAGAACCAAATTTCTCCAAATGGGCTTGCATTTTTAGACCCAATCACTACCATGACATCATGCACGTATTAAAAATCATTTATTCAATTTATTATTTATTTTATTTTATTTATTATGATTTTATACATTAAAAATCATTTTAAATCAAAATAAATTGTAAAAGTCTCAATATTTGATTTGATTTTTGTTCTAGAAATTCTTAAAGGACATTTAGAGATGATTGAAATTATATAAGATCAGATCAACCAAAAATAGTAAGAAGATATCCAATTTTTTCAATATTTTGAAGCATATCTTTCTTCAATCTCAAGTTACCCAAAAGTCCAAAGTGGGATGTGATTTTTTGACCTAATTACACTCACTACATATACATGAAGACATCACAATGCTGAGGGACGAAAAACTCTGCCTCCAAGAACACATTTGAACTTCAAATTTTCTCACAAAAATTCACATTCGGATTTTTGATTAGAGGCCATAATAACAGGTTTTGAAGGTTGCAATACCTTCCTGGATGTTCATTGAAGCTATTTGCAGTATTTACATCATCTAAAACATCATCATATGCCCTAACCGAATCATTCTTATTCAAGAACAATGTCTTTTTCGATTCCATACTTTTATGCATTATCAATTGATTCTAATGACTGTTTTGTGTTTGTAATGATCTTAAGATGCTTTCTGGACCATTAGATTAGAGGTTCATGACCTGAATCGTGAAACACCATTGTTAGGGTTTCGGGTTCCAGATTAGGGTTTCCCAAGAAACCAAATATAAATGAATTTAAAGAACGTGGATAGCTTGTATGAACCTTAAGGAATTCATTGACATAATCAATTTGATGAAATTGTACCATTTGCTTGCTGTTTGAGATTCGCAGGTCATGAACATGGAAGAACTCGCAGGTAAAATTGCAAGTGAAATCGTAGGAAATTTCACAGCAACCAAGGAAGAAAATGAAGTTCAGTGGCGCCAAAATCCAATTTAAAAAGTTGTTTTAAAATATAATGTTTTGTTGTTGATCCTATGTTGTACGCGCCTCATGTGGCTCAGCTGGTTTGTGTGTTTGCTTGTGTATTGAATGGTCATGGGTTCGAATCCCCCCCGGGCCATTTTGTTTTGCTTTTATTTTTGATATTTTTGCAGGTTAATAACAAAAGGAACTGTTGCTCATACACTAACACCAGCGCGCGCCTGGCCTGGTGATGGGCTAAAGACGTGTCTAATTATGTGTCTAGCGGTATCTTAACTGCAAGTGCACAGCCTATCGAAGTAATATTTAAGATTATCGATCCACATGGACTCTATGGTTACTTAGTGCTAGATAAACTTCTAGTTTAGCTAAGGCGAATGGTTGTCACGATTTTTTTGTTGATTTTAAAATATTAAAGGCGGAGTTAAATTTAAGTTTTAATAAAATAATACTAAGGCGGTCGGTATGTAATTATACTAACTTAGGTGGGTCAATCTAACCTAGGCTTATAAAGGTGTTTACTTAATCTATTCGGTAGAGGTTACCAGTTTAAATACCCTCAACTCACACTCTCGTGGTCTTATCTCAGATCTTACCCCTAAAGCCCTATGCCTGCTCTCGCTAGCCCATAAGTGTTTAGAGATAATTTTTGGAAACTTAATAATTCTAATTTATTTTAAAGCGCTCTCGCTGTGTTTAATTTAAATGCCTAACTTTAGCTATCTGGTTAAAATCTCACACTCTCGTGGTCTTGACCTAACCTAATACTCTTTCCTTACTCTCGTAACGAAAAGGTCGATTTTAATTAAAAAGTATCAGCCAAAATGTTAAGTTATAAATTATTTTTAGCCTATGGTTAAATTTTACCGATTAAGTTTGTTTTAACTACATACCGCCCTAAGGTAATTAGCTACTCATTTTTGTTGAACCAGACAGAGACAGAAAAACAATAAACAAAATATTCATGGCGTAAAAATAAATAAACAACATAAATATTAAAATTTCAATAAAATAAAAACCTGGTTAACAATACTATAGCAGACTCCTTCTTCCACAGACCGGAAAGCTTGGAGTTGGCGGAAAATCGAAAATAAAGCAAATTCTGAAGGTTTAGAAACAAGTAAATGTATAACAATTTCCTGATGTTGGAAATTGTTATATGGCGGGTTTGGATACAATAAGAATGAAAAACTGAAAATAATGCTGAAATAGAAACAGGGTCGTAAATTAAATCGGCAGAGCTTCCGCAGGAAATTGATAGAAAAAATGCTCTGTCCTTTTCTTCATAAAACTTGTGCTATTTATAGAACAATTAATGGGCTTCAATTTTGGACTTGTTGCATTGGGCCTTGCTGAAGTGGTGGAGGAAATATAGGAACGTGGCTAAAAAATAGGCAAAAGCTTCTTCACGTAAGGTTTTGACGTGGTCTTAGTCAAAAACCTATTTTTACACTTGTCACGGTCGTGACAAGGTCTTCACGCTCGTGTCCCTTGCATTTTAAGTGTCACGGTCGTGACAATGTGATCACGGTCGTGATGGCTTCATTTGGGGTGTCACGGTCGTGACACCTTGGTGATGACCGTGACTGCAACAAATTATGCATTTCTGCAGGCTTCTTCATTTCTTCATCTTTTTATGGTTGTTTTTGTTCCTTTTGCTCTTAATTCATGATTTAGCTCCATATATGATGTACCTGCAAAATAATAAGAAAAACTCGAGGAATCGAGTGTTAAAACGATGATTATGCGATAAAACGCCAATGAAACTTAGCAATATAATCGGTACATTTTCTCGTTATCAAACTTCCCCAAACTTAAACCTTTGCTTGTCCTCAAGCAAATAGTCGGTTGAAAATCGTTGGAAAAGTTTTTATTGACGCATACACATAACAAACCGTACGAGGGACCGTTTTGTCGGATAAACCGGTACTTTGATAGAACATTAACGATACACTAATGACACAAGCAACAAGCTATGTCGTCGACTTCCTGTTAATCGAAACAATCAGAAATTTCTTTACGATCTCACCTAGAGTTTTTCAATCTTATTTCGCCCGGTTTCATTCTAGCGCAATCACATTAAGCCCTTTGCCTTAGCACGCACGTAGTGAAGTAGCCGGTTAGTGACTTTGATCCTTTTTTTTTTACACGGGGTCTGGTACACGAGTGCGGTAACCCTACATATATTATCCGATTTGGAGGTTGTGGGGGATCGAGCCGTAGCACGTCCTACCAAGTTCAGAACCAGTACCTCTGAACCAACCCGCAATGGACTCCTTCTCATATTTCTCGTTTCTTATATGCGACCGTGTACTTTGGTGCAATTTCTTTTCATTTGTATCGAGATATGAAGGATCATTATTGATTAGGCATCAAATGCTTATATTCATCGGCTCCCCACGTGGTTTGTGTTCAGACGGTGCTGACTGCTAGTATAAACTACTAGGGGTTACTTTTGAACTGAAACTTAAGGTGTACTCGTAATGATAATCAGAATGGAATCGCTTAAGTGGGAAGTCAAAGGTGTCAAGATTGTATTGGTCTTGTTGAATCGTTCTAAGCTTCCTAATTACGATTTCGTAGGCGATTCGGGTAATGCGAATAATTAAAGATTTTTTTCGGTATGGCTAAATAAACGGGGAAAGTTCGAAATTAAAGAAAATATCACAAAGATTTGCTCGTTTCATTAACTTGCAAAAAGAAATACAATGGAATGGAAAAATGCGAAAAGGAAAAAATGCGGAAATGAAAGGTACCTCTCCCACACTATATCAGACATTGTCCTCAATGTTGTGATATAAATGCGGTAAAAGTACAGTACAAACGACAAAAACGAAAAACAAACATAAGCAAAACTAAAACTATGGCTGCTGAGGACCGCGGGGGCGGCTTCTGGTGCGGGAGCGTCTGGAAGGAGTCGCTTCAGGATCAGAACCGGTACCGGTAGCAGTAGTGATATCAATGCGTAAGGCCTCTAGCTCGCTGAAAATTTCTCCAAACTTCTCATTAGTAGTTTGCTGGTTTGCTGCAATAGTGCTGAGTAAAGCATCATACTGCTCCTTCTGCCTTCGCTCCAGTGCGGCGTTCATCTGGTTCTGCTGATGAATCGCACGGAGGACGTCCTCAAGAGTGAAATCCTGTGCAGGAGGCTGTCGGGTAGATGACTCTGGAATATCCTGGACAGGCTCAGCTGCATCCATATCGTCCTGCATCTCATCCGCTGGAGGATCTGCCTGATCATCATGAATAGGGGCGTGGTCGGCAGCATCTGGTAAAATAAAGAGCCAGTTGGCTCGGCTGGATGGGTCGATGCGGTCGCGGGACGGCAGAATGATATGGTGAAAAATGGTGCCATGGACAACAGGGCTATACCTGCCATCCTCTCGCTGCGCAATCAGGTGAGCGGACCTGCAATAACTCTTGGTGAGGAATTCTGCTTCTCTGAAAGGCTGATTTACGACCAAGTCACCAAGCCCCAACTGAATGGCGAGGGTGGTGACAATGCCGCCTATGAAAAATGGGGTTGATCCTCTATGCGCAATAGCCTGGATGTGAGAAAGCATGAACGGGGCAGCGTTGATCGGCTCGTCATTTAGAGCGCAGTGCAAGAATAGAAGCTCCTTGGAGTTGAGCTTATGGTTACTCTCGCAAGCAAAGATGGTGTTGCAAATGATTCGGTGAAAATATCGGATTGCCGGGTTGTGGATGTGTGTAGCATTGAGGCTTTGGAAGGCTGAGGCATGGGTATTGGTTATGTCGTGCCATAAAGTGAAAGCAGTTTCACTAAAATTATCCGGCACGCGGAGGTGAGCTTCGTTCCCGTGATCGAAGCCTAGCAACTCGGCTATCCTGTTTTGCGAAAGGTTAAACTCCTGGACATGCAATCTGAATTTGGCGAAACCGGTGAGTTGACTCTGAGAACCGGCAGGGGTGATGTACTGGAATGAGCTAAGGAACTCCAATGTCAGAAGTTCGAATGTGGGCTGAGGCTGACTGCAAAGATCCCACAGACCGACTTTTTGAAGCAGGCTCTTGACACTGGTAAGCATTCCGAGTTCCCTCAAACAGACAGTGTCGATATAACGTGTAGGTTGCACACCGCGGTTCTGGAATCGGATAAATCTTTCTCTATGGGTTTCTCCAGCATCGCCTTCTCTAAATTGAATGGTATCCATTGCATGCAAGAGCTAGAGTGAAAGATGAAGATTTTTGATATTTGTGAAAAAATGATAAAATGAGAGAAATAATGATTCGGAATAAATATTGGAAGGTGAGAATGTGATAGGTGTGGTGATAATGGGGGGTTAATGAGTTTTAATTTGGTAATGGGAGGTTACGGAAGTTATGGAGAAAATGGGTGGTTTTTGGAAGTTATGGAGGAAGAAGAAGAAGAGGTCACGAAGAGAAACAGTTCTGTTTCTCACGAATCCTATATTTAGGGTTGTCACGGTCGTGACAAAGAGGCGACGGTCGTGACACGCTAAATGAGCACGTCACGATCGTTAGGAGGGTGTGATGATAACGAGAAAACGTATCGATTATATTGCTAGGTTTCATTGACGTTTTATCGCATATTCACCGTTTTAACACTCGATTTCTCGAGTTTTTCTTACCATTTTGCAGGTACACCATTATGTGGAGCTAAATCATGAACTAAGAGAAAAAGGAACAAAATCAATCATAAAAAGATGAAGAAATGAAGCTTCCTGCAAAACTGCATATTTTGCAGCAGTCACGACCATTACAAGGGTGTCACGACCGTGACACCCCAAAAGGAAGCATCACGACCGTAAGAGAAGTGTCACGACCGTGACACTTAAAAACCACAAGACACGAACGTGAAAGCATTGTCACGACCGTGACAAGGATTATTTTAGGTTTTTGACCAAGACTTCGTCAAGCCATTACGTGAAGAATTTGTTTCCTAAATATTTGCCACGTTCCTGCATTCTCTCCACAAATTCAGCAAGGCCCAAACAACAAAGGTCCAAAAATCCAGCCCATTTAGAGTTCTATAAATAGCACCAGTTTTATGAAGAACGGACAGAGCATTTTATTATTGAATTTCCTGCGGAAGCTCTGCCGAACTGATTTACGACCCTTTTCTTATTTCTGCATTATTTTCGGTTTCGTTCTTATTGTATCCAAACCCGCCATATAACAATTTCCAACATCAGGAAATTGTTATACATTTATATTTTTTTTCTAAACCTTCAGCCTTTGTTATTTTTGATTTCGCCAACTCCGAGCTTTCCGGTCTGTGGAAGAAGGAGTCTGCTCTAATATTGTTAACCAGGTTTTTCATTATATTGCAATTTAATTATTTATAATGTTTATTTATTTTCCTGCCATGAGTATTTTATTATTTAATTTTCTGTCTCTGTCTGGTTCAACATCGATGAGTAGCTAAACACCTTAGGGCGGTATGTAGTTAGAACAAACTTAACCGGTAAAATATAACCATAGGCTAAAAATAATTAATCACTTAACATTTCTGGCTGATACTTTTTAATTAAATAGACCTTTTCGTTACGAGAGTAAGAAAAGAGTATTAGGTTAGGTCAAGACCACGAGAGTGTGAGGTTTTAACCAGATAGCTAAAGTTAGGCATTTAAATTAAACACAGCGAGAGCGCTTTAAGATAAATTAGAATTACCTAGTTTCCAAAAATTACCTCTAAACACTTATGGGCTAGCGAGAGCAGGCATAGGGCTTTAGGGATAAGATCTGATATAAGACCACGAGAGTGTGAGTTGAGGGTATTTAAACTGGTAATCTCTACCGAATAGATTAAGTAAACATCTTTATAAGCCTAGGTTAGATTGACCCACCTAAGTTAGTATAATTACATACCGACCGCCTTAGTATCATTTCATTAAAACTTAATTTTAATTTAGCCTTTAATATTCTAAAATCAACAAAAAAATCGTGACAACCATTCGCCTTAGCTAAACTAGAAGTTCATCTAGCACTAAGTAACCATAGAATCCCTGTGGATCGATAATCTTAAATATTACTTCGATAGGCTGTGCACTTGCAGTTAAGATACCGCTAGACGCATAATTAGACACGTCTTTAGCCCATCAAGTTTTTGGCGCCGTTGCCGGGGATTCCTTAATTTAGTTACTAGTGCATTTAGGTAGCATTGTCTAGACTAAGGTATCAACTATTTAATTTAATTTAATTTCCGAGTGTATGCCAAGTACTCGCTCTAAAAGCGAAGACTTGCAACCTCTAATCCCTGAATCGGAACGCTTCTTACACGTAAGAAGACGTATATTCGATTACGAAAATAATTACAATATTCCAGATCTTCAATTAGATCCGCCTAAACCAGTCGTAACATCAAAGGACGCTGAGATGGCTGAAGAACAGAATCATCCACTCAAGTATTACGCCAGTCCTTCGCAAGCTGAACCGCATTCAAGCATTGCCGCGCCGGCTATCAACCGAAACGATTTCGAACTAAAACCTTCGTTGATATCAGCCGTGCAACAAAATCAATTCGCCGGAAATCCTACCGAGGATCCGAATCTTCATCTTTCGATCTTTGTGCAATATGCCGATACCGTAAAAGCCAATGGAGTTACCCAAGAAGCTATTAGATTACGTTTATTTCCTTTTTCGCTTCGAGACAGAGCAAGAGCTTGGCTTCAATCTCTGCCTTCGAACTCAGTAACTACGTGGGAGGAACTTAAGAGAGTTTTCTTGAACAGATATTTTCCACCCAGCAAGACAGCTATGCTGAGAGCTCAGATCAACGGATTTAAGCAACGAGAAAGTGAATCATTATTCGAAGCTTGGGAACGCTATAAGGATCTGCTGAGACTTTGTCCACATCACGGATTAATAGAATGGATGGTCATCCATACCTTCTATAATGGACTCTCGTACAATACAAGAATGACAATTGACGCTGCCGCGGGCGGTGCATTGATGGACAAAGAATATAATGATGCCTATGCACTCATCGAAAGTATGGCTCAAAATCATTACCTTTGGGGAAGCGAGAGAGTCGCAACTGAGAAACCAACAAAGGGAGGTATGTATGAAGTAAGTAGTATGGACCAAGTCAATGCGAAGTTTGACCAACTAAGCCAAAAGATCGACAACTTGGCCATAACACCAACAGCCAACGTGGCTGCAGTAACACCTAACTGTGAGTTATGTGGAGTTTCAGGACACGAAGTTTCTGATTGTCAACTATTGACAGGAACTCCCTCTGATCAAGTGAATTATGCTCAAGGAAACCCTTACTCAAACACATATAACCCAGGTTGGAAGAATCATCTGAACTTCTCCTATAAGAATAACAATGCTTTATACGCACCAGGTCAAGCACCAGCTACATCACCAGGATATCAAAAGACTGCTCCTAATGTCCCTAGAAAATCGAACCTTGAGTTGATGATGGAGAACTTTATAGCTAACCAATCTCAAACAAACAAGGACTTCTTAAACCAAAACATTCACACTAATGAGCAGATTAAACAATTAGTGAGCAAAGTAGATGCATTAGCTACACATAACAAAATGCTAGAAACTCAGATTTCACAAGTAGCTCAACAACAAGCACCTACTGCTGCACCAGCTGGAGTATTCCCTGGACAACCTCAACCTAATCCGAAAGGACATGCTAACGCTGTGATATTAAGAAGTGGCAAGGAACTTGACGGACTTACCGATCCAAGACTTGACAATCCAGCCATGCACCAAAAACCGGATAAACCGACTGAAGTGGTGAATGATCCAGAAGAAAAGGAAGATGACAATCAAGAGGTAGTGGAGAAAGAACAACCTTATGTGCCTCCACCACCCTATAAACCACCAATTCCGTACCCTCAAAGATTAATAAATTCCAAGACGACGGGTCAATTTAAGAAATTTGTCGAACTTCTGAAACAGTTGAATATTACTATTCCGTTTACAGAAGCAATTACCCAAATACCCTCGTATGCTAAGTTTTTAAAAGAAATCTTATCCAATAAGAAAAAGATAGAGGATAACGGAACAGTTACACTTACTGCCGAGTGTAGCGCCATAATTCAGAATAAAATGCCTCCTAAGCTAAAAGATCCAGGAAGTTTCTCTATACCCTGTGTAATAGGAAAATTCGTCATTGACAAAGCTCTATGCGATTTAGGAGCCAGTATCAGTATTATGCCCTTAACGATTTGCAAAAGGCTAGACATGGGAGACCTAAGACCAACTAAAATGTCTGTTCAACTAGCCGATCGCTCTGTTAAATATCCTGTAGGTATACTAGAAAACGTCCCAGTACGTATAGGACAATTCTACATCCCTACTGATTTTATAATCATGGACATCTCTGAGGACTCCACTACACCTATCATACTAGGAAGACCATTCTTAGCTACCGTCGGAGCTATAATAGATGTAAAAAGAGGAAAGCTAACCTTTGAAGTAGGTGAAGAAAAAGTTGAATTTATTTTAACACAATTCTTACAATCACCAGCTATAGAGGATACATGCTATCTATTGGACGTAATTGACGAATGTGTAAGAGAAATGGAACTAAAAGAGACCACTTATTCTGAAATAATGAAAATTCAAATCCCTCCGATTTTCGAAGATGATAATTGGCGTAAACCGTATCAGGATGATAGTCTAAGCGAAAGTTTAGCACTTACACCGGATCCTATGCCAAGTAAAGATAAACCTACATTAGGATTAAAAACTTTACCTCATAACCTAAGGTACGAATTCTTAGACGTTGAATGTAAAAGACCAGTTATAATAAATTCCAGTTTAGGAACTATAGAAACAAAGAAACTTTTAGATGTTTTGAAGAAATATCCAACTGCATTAGGATATAACATATCTGATCTCAAAGGAATATGTCCTTCAGTTTGTATGCATCGTATTCTGCTAGAAGAAGATTGCAGAACCTCCAGAGAATCTCAAAGAAGAATTAACCCAACCCTTAGCACTGTAGTAAAAGAAGAAGTTAAAAAATTACTAGATGCCGGAATAATATATCCAATCTCTGATAGTGAATGGGTTAGTCCAATACATGTAGTGCCAAAGAAAGGAGGTATCACTGTTGTGAAGAACGCTCAAGGCGAATCGATATCGCAAAGAGTAGTGACGGGATATAGAGTATGCATAGATTATCGTAAACTAAACAAAGCCACTCGAAAAGATCATTTCCCACTACCTTTTATAGATCAAATGTTAGAACGATTAGCCAAGCATTCTTACTTCTGTTATCTTGACGGTTACTCAGGATTTTTCCAAATCCCTATCCATCCAGATGATCAAGAGAAGACTACATTCACATGCCCTTATGGAACGTTCGCTTATAGACGAATGCCCTTTGGATTATGCAACGCTCCTGCAACCTTTCAAAGATGTATGATGTCAATCTTCGCAGATTTTATAGACAACATCATGGAAGTGTTCATGGACGACTTCTCTGTATGCGGACAAAGTTTTGAAGGATGTTTATCGAACTTAGAAATGGTATTAGAAAGATGTGTAAAAGTAAACCTCGTGCTTAACTGGGAGAAATGTCATTTTATGGTCAACGAAGGAATCGTATTAGGTCATGTAATATCCGACAAGGGAATTGAAGTTGATAAAGCTAAGATTGAAGTAATAAAAGATCTTCAACCCCCTAAAACCGTTCGAGAAATACGAAGCTTTTTAGGACACGCCGGTTTTTACCGACGATTCATCAAAGATTTCTCGAAAATTACTAAACCTCTTACTGGTTTATTAATGAAAGACGCTGAGTTCATATTCAATGAAGATTGTCTTAAAGCATTCGAAACTCTAAAAACAGCCCTCATCACCGCACCAATCATGCAACCCCCTGACTGGAGATTACCTTTTGAAATCATGTGCGATGCGAGTGACTATGCTGTAGGCGCAGTTCTAGGCCAGAGGAAGGAAAAGAAACTTCATGCGATTTACTATGCCAGTAGAACCTTAGATTCTGCCCAGATGAACTACGCCACTACCGAAAAAGAATTGTTAGCAGTTGTCTTTGCGCTTGACAAATTCCGTTCTTACCTAGTTGGAGCGAAAATAATCATTTACACAGACCATGCTGCTATCCGATATTTATTAACTAAGAAAGATGCTAAACCAAGACTCTTAAGATGGATTTTACTTTTACAAGAGTTTGATCTAGAAATAAAAGATAAGAAAGGTACTGAGAACGTCGTAGCGGACCATTTATCTAGAATAGAAGGTATTAAACCCGAACAAGTGCCGATTAACGATGATTTTCCGTATGAACAGCTGATAGCACAATTAGGAAGCGACCTAGCTCAGTTAGACATAAATGAACCAGAATCCGTGGAAACAATCCAGACAACTGTAGGACTGCCATGGTACGCTGACATTGTCAACTACCTAGCCGCAGGAGCTCTTCCACCTGATTTAACCTATCAGCAGAAAAAGAAATTCTTTCATAATCTGAAACAATACTATTGGGATGAACCATTATTGTTCAAAAGAGGACCAGATGGAATCTTTCGCCGATGTATTCCCGAAGAAGAAATAGAAGATGTCATTGCTCAATGTCATTCATCTCCATATGGTGGACATGCAAGCACTTCCAAGACTTGTGCAAAAATCTTGCAAGCCGGCCTATTCTGGCCTAATCTATGGAAGGATGTCCACATCGCTGTTATAAATTGCGATCGGTGTCAACGCACCGGCAATATTTCAAGAAGAGATGAAATGCCTCAAAAAGGAATATTAGAAGTAGAAATCTTTGACGTCTGGGGAATAGATTTCATGGGACCATTCCCATCATCTTTCGGTAATAATTACATACTCGTAGCTGTTGATTATGTCTCAAAATGGATTGAAGCCATAGCTTCTCCTACAAACGATACACGAGTAGTAATAAAGCTTTTCAAAAATATAATCTTTCCCAGATTTGGTGTGCCTAGACTCGTCATAAGTGACGGTGGCTCGCACTTCATCTCAAAAATATTTGACAAATTACTATCTAAGTATGGAGTAAGACACCGTGTGGCTACACCATATCATCCACAAACGAGTGGACAAGTTGAAGTCTCAAACAGAGAAATTAAACAAATCTTAGAAAAGACTGTCGCCATATCTCGGAAAGATTGGTCATCTAAACTTAATGAAGCTTTATGGGCTTATAGGACCGCTTACAAGACACCCATAGGTACTACACCTTTCAAACTAGTTTATGGAAAATCTTGTCACCTCCCGGTAGAACTAGAACACAAAGCTTATTGGGCGATTAGAACTCTCAATATAAACTATAATGCTGCAGGAGAAAAGCGAATCCTAGACATTAACGAATTAGAAGAATTAAGGCTAGATGCTTATGAGAATGCTAAGATATATAAAGAAAGAACTAAGCGATGGCATGATAAACGCCTATCTAGGAAAGAATTTAGTGTGGGAGACGTTGTACTCCTCTTTAATTCAAGACTTAGGCTCTTTCCTGGAAAATTAAAATCTAGATGGTCAGGACCCTTTGAAATAATTAAAGTATTCCCGAGTGGAGCAATAGAAATTAAGGGTAGGAATAGTGAACCATTCATAGTAAACGGACAACGTTTAAAACATTATCATAAAGTTGAAAATAGAGATTATGCGAATAATCTAAAGCTTTTAGAGTTGTCCACTGATTCCCCTGATTAATCTAAACCTAAGCATTACGTCAGGCTTTTGACGATAAAAACAGCGCTTAGTGGGAGGCAACCCATTTACTCATCTAATTATTTAAATTATTCTCTTTATCATTTTATTTGTTTATTTGTTTTGTCATTTTATAGTTTTATTTTATATTACTATTATTGCCATTACATTATGCATTTCATTTTCTTATTTTTATCTTAAATCACTTTTTACAGATTTTCTAAAAAGTCTTTTCCACTTTCCTTCTTACCCCGATTTGTTTCCTCCATATTTGCACTGACCATGGCTAACCAACAAATTAACCATATGGAAACCAAATTTAGAGGTAGGAACCAAAGAATGAAATTTGAAGAGTTATCACAGAGGCAAATGGATTTGACCCTGTACCCGGATGATCGGACTATGGAAACCTTAGGAATACATGATAGCATCATGTACTTGCTTAACCGACTCGGATGGGAGAATGCATTGATCCAACATAAGTTTGTGACTTACCGCGAGCTCACCCTTGAGTTCCTTAGCTCCTTAATTTACTTACCTGAGCGCGGTTTTGGATTTAGGAAAGGATTTATTAGTTTCCGCCTATTTGGAATAGAATATGACTTTAACCATAAAGAACTAGCTGACTTGTTAGGATTCCCTAGTGGACCATTTGCTTTTACTACCACACAGGTAGAATTGATGGATATTGAGCTAGATTTCTTTTGGGGAACTTTAACCGGAAACTACCACCCTGAACCAAATAGCATGAATAATGATGAGATCCATAACCCTGCTCTCCGTTACTTCCATAAATTCCTTGCCCACACATTCTTTGGAAAAGAAGAAAACATTACCGGAGTTTCTAAAGATGAAATATTTATTATGTCATGTTTTACTAATGGACAGCCTGTTAATGGTGTACCTTTCATGATGCAAACCTTCACCCGTATCCAAGAAGAACCTGAATTACCTATATTAGTAGGAGGACTTGTAACCATGATTGCTGATGCTTTAGGACTTAGGTACCAATTGCACAGGTGCAACCGTTTAGGTAACATCCGTCCTATGGATCTTAACTTCTGCTTTAATAGACATATCATAAGGAATTTAGGACATCCACCTTTTGAGTACCTAATTCGGAACGAGGTAGTAACCCTGTTCACATTGCCTAACCATGCTAGAGTAAGTGTTCACAATAAGGATAACTGGCTTTATGAGTTAAACCCACCTGATTATCCACCCACTCCTGAAACACCTCAGTCTTACAAGATAAAAGATGATACAATGACCGATGTCGAAACTGACCCTGAGACACCTCCTGGTTACCATGACATTGGCCACACTGAAGAAGTTTATGAAACCCCTGAAGTGAATCAAGGAGATTATGCTAACAACTTGCAAAACATCATGAACACTCTCAATGCTTACCAAACTGACATTAACTTATTTAAAGAAGACATTAAGAGCATGCGATTGGATATTATAGGGTTGACTGACATAACCTGCGAACAATTCTATCACTTGAACTCCGCTATCGAAGACTTGAAGAAACGCTTTTGATAATGTTATGAGTGATTTAGTTTATTTTTCCCATTGTTTTCGTTTCTAGTTAGATTTATTTTTCGCAACAATTTCTTACCGCAAATTTCCGTTTATGTAATTTCATTTTCAATTACTTTATGCAATGCATCTTTAATTCCAAAATTTCTCCATTTTTAGCAATTTATGTATTTTTCATTCTATGTACTGTTATGCTTGCAAGTTATTGAAGTACTGTGTTGAAACTATATACTATATGGTGTTTATAATTTAATATGAGTGTTAGTGAAGAAAATACATTATTATAAAATATGTGAAATAAGTGAGAAAGTGTTTTCTGGAAATTATTCTAAGAAGCAAGCCCTCACGGTCGTCACTGCCCCATAACGATCGTGACGCGCTCATTTTGAGTGTCACGACCGTCGTACCCCTGTCACGACCGTGACGACCCATATACCAGGATTCGTGAGAAACAGAACTGTTTCTCTTCGTGCCTCTTCTTCTTCTTCTCCATAACTTCCTAAAAAACTACCCATCTTCTCCATAACCTCCGTAACCCCCCATTTACCATCTTTAAACTCATTAACCACCCATTATCACAACCTACTACATTCTCACTCTCCATTATTTATCCCGAATCAATTTTTCTTTCATTTTACCATTTTTTTCACAAAACTTCAAAAATCTTCATTCTTCACTCTAAGCTCTTGCATGCAATGGATACTATTACTTTTAGAGAAGGTGATGCTGGAGAAACTCAGAGAGAACGATTTCTCCGATTCCAAAGCCGCGGTGTGCAACCTACATGTTACATCGACACTGTGTGTTTAAGGGAACTCGGAATGCTTGCCAGTGTTACGAACCTGCTTCAAAAAGTCGGGCTCTGGGACCTTTGCAGTCAACCTCAGCCAACCTTCGAACTTCTGACACTGGAGTTCTTAAGTTCATTCAGTTACATCACCGGTACCGGTTCTCTGAGTCAGCTCACCGGTTTTGCAAAATTCAGATTGCATGGCCAAGAGTTCAACCTTTCGCAAGACAGGATCGCCGAGTTATTAGGCTTCGATCACGGAACTGAAGCTCACCGTCGCGTGCCCGATAATTTTAGTGAACAAGCTTTCACTCTATGGCACGACTTAACCAACACCCGTGCATCCGCCTTCCAAAGACTCAACGCTACGCACATTCACAACCCGGCCATCCGCTACTTCCACCGAGTCATTTGCAACACCATCTTCGCTCGAGAAAGCAACCATAAGCTCAACTCTAAGGAGCTTCTATTCTTGCATTGTGCTCTTAATGACGAGCCGATCAACGCTGCCCCTTTCATACTTTACCACATCCAGGCTATTGCGCACAGAGGATCCACTCCGTTCTTCATTGGCGGCATTGTCACCACCCTTGCCATTCAGTTGGGGCTTGGTGACTTGGTCGCAGATCAGCCTCACCTAGCCGCCGAATTCCTCACCAAGAGTTATTGCAGGTCCGCTCACCTGATTGCGCAGCGAGAGGATGGCAGGTATAGCCCTGTTGTCCATGGCACCATATTTCACCATATCATTCTGCCGTCCCGCGACCGCATCGACCCATCCAGCCGAGCCAACTGGCTCTTTGTTCTACCTGATGCTGCTGACCACGCTCCTATCCATGATGATCAGGCAGATCTCCCTACGGATGAGATGCAGGACGCTATGGATGCAGCTGAGACTGTCCAGGATATACCAGAGTCATCTACCCGACAGCCTCCTGCACAGGATTTCACTCTTGAGGATGTCCTCCGTGCGATTCATCAGCAGAACCAGATGAACGCCGCACTGGAGCGAAGGCAGAAGGAGCAGTACGATGCTTTACTCGGCACGATTGCAGCAAACCAGGCAGCTACTAATGAGAGGTTCAACGAGATTTTCAGCGAGTTAGACGCCTTGCGTATCGACATCACTGGGACCACCAGCACCGGTTCTGATCCTGAAGCGACTCCTTCCAGACGCCGCTCCCGCACCAGAAGCCGACCCCGCGGTCCTCAGCAGCCATAGTTCTAGTTTTTCTTATGTTTGTTTTTTAGTTTTTGTCGTTTGTACTATACTTTAACCGCATTTATATCACAACATTGAGGACAATGTCTGATATAGTGTGGGAGAGGTACCTTTCATTTCCGCATTTTTCCCTTTTCGCATTTTTCCATTTCGTTGTATTTTCAATTCCGTTGTATTTCCTTTTAGTAAGTTAATGAAGCGTGCAAAATCTTTATGATATTTTCTTTAGTTTCAAACTTTCCCGTTTATTTAGCCATAACCGAAATTTTTTTTAATCATTCGCATTACCCGACTTACCTACGAAATCGTAATTAGGAAGCTGAGAACGATTAAACAAGACCAATACAATCTTGACACCTTTGACTTCCTACTTAAGCGATTCTATCCCGATTACCATTACGAGTACACTTCTAGTTTCAGTTCAAAAGTAACCCCGAGTAGTTTATACTAGCAGTCAGCACCGTCTGAACACAAACCACGTGGGGAGCCGATGAATATAAGCGTTTGATGCCTAATCAATAATGATCCTTCATATCTCGATGCAAAATGAAAAGAAATTGCACCAAAGTACACGGTCGCATATAAGAAACGAGAAATATGAGAAGGAGTCCATTGCGGGTTGGTTCAGAGGTACTGGTTCTGAACTCGGTAGGGCGTGCTACGGCTCGATCCCCCACAACCTCCAAATCGGATACAAAATGTAGGGTTACCACACTCGTGTACCAGACCCCGTGCTTAAAAAGGATCAAAGTCGCTAACCGGCTACTCCACTACGTGCGTGCTAAGGCAAAGGGCTTAATGTGATTGCGCTAGAATGAAACCGGGCGAAATAAGATCGAAAAACTTTAGGTGAAATCGTAAAGTAATTGCCGATTGGCTCATTTAACGGGAAGTCGACGACATAGCTTGTTGCTTGTGTCATTAGTGTATCGGTAGTGTTCTATCAAAGTATCGGATTATCCGACAAAACGATCCCTCGTATGATTTGTTATAAGTATGCGTGAATAAAATCTTGTCCGCCGATTTTCAACCGACTATTTGCTTGAGGACAAGCAAAGGTTTAAGTTTGGGGAAGTTTGATAACGAGAAAACGTATCGATTATATTGCTAGGTTTCATTAGCGTTTTATCGAATAATCATCGTTTTAACACTCGATTTCTCGAGTTTTTCTTACCATTTTGCAGGTACACCATTATGTGGAGCTAAATCATGAACTAAGAGAAAAAGGAACAAAATCAATCATAAAAAGATGAAGAAATGAAGCTTCCTGCAAAACTGCATATTTTGCAGCAGTCACGACCGTTACAAGGGTGTCACGACCGTGACACCCCAAAAGGAAGCATCACGACCGTAAGAGAAGTGTCACGACCGTGACACTTAAAAACCACAAGACACGAACGTGAAAGCATTGTCACGACCGTGACAAGGATTATTTTAGGTTTTTGACCAAGACTTCGTCAAGCCATTACGTGAAGAATTTGTTTCCTAAATATTTGCCACGTTCCTGCATTCTCTCCACAAATTCAGCAAGGCCCAAACAACAAAGGTCCAAAAATCCAGCCCATTTAGAGTTCTATAAATAGCACCAGTTTTATGAAGAACGGACAGAGCATTTTATTATTGAATTTCCTGCGGAAGCTCTGCCGAACTGATTTACGACCCTTTTCTTATTTCTGCATTATTTTCGGTTTCGTTCTTATTGTATCCAAACCCGCCATATAACAATTTCCAACATCAGGAAATTGTTATACATTTATATTTTTTTTCTAAACCTTCAGCCTTTGTTATTTTTGATTTCGCCAACTCCGAGCTTTCCGGTCTGTGGAAGAAGGAGTCTGCTCTAATATTGTTAACCAGGTTTTTCATTATATTGCAATTTAATTATTTATAATGTTTATTTATTTTCCTGCCATGAGTATTTTATTATTTAATTTTCTGTCTCTGTCTGGTTCAACATCGATGAGTAGCTAAACACCTTAGGGCGGTATGTAGTTAGAACAAACTTAACCGGTAAAATATAACCATAGGCTAAAAATAATTAATCACTTAACATTTCTGGCTGATACTTTTTAATTAAATAGACCTTTTCGTTACGAGAGTAAGAAAAGAGTATTAGGTTAGGTCAAGACCACGAGAGTGTGAGGTTTTAACCAGATAGCTAAAGTTAGGCATTTAAATTAAACACAGCGAGAGCGCTTTAAGATAAATTAGAATTACCTAGTTTCCAAAAATTACCTCTAAACACTTATGGGCTAGCGAGAGCAGGCATAGGGCTTTAGGGATAAGATCTGATATAAGACCACGAGAGTGTGAGTTGAGGGTATTTAAACTGGTAATCTCTACCGAATAGATTAAGTAAACATCTTTATAAGCCTAGGTTAGATTGACCCACCTAAGTTAGTATAATTACATACCGACCGCCTTAGTATCATTTCATTAAAACTTAATTTTAATTTAGCCTTTAATATTCTAAAATCAACAAAAAAATCGTGACAACCATTCGCCTTAGCTAAACTAGAAGTTCATCTAGCACTAAGTAACCATAGAATCCCTGTGGATCTATAATCTTAAATATTACTTCGATAGGCTGTGCACTTGCAGTTAAGATACCGCTAGACGCATAATTAGACACGTCTTTAGCCCATCATGTGACGACCGTGAGAGCTTGCTTCGTTGAATAATTTCCAGAAAACACTATTTCTTATGCTTCACATATTTTATAATAATTTATTTTCTTCACTTCTCACTCAATATTACATTTAAACACCATATAATAATTTATTTCAACATGTTACTTTGCTAACTTGCATGGCATGAAAGATTTTTATATAATAGGAATAAATGCAAGCATAACAGTACATAGAATGAAAAATATATAAATTGATTAAAATGGAGAAATTTTGGAACTAGAAGTGCATTGCATATGGTAATTGAAAATGAAATTACATAAATGAAAATACGGTACGAAATTGTTTGCGAAAAATAAATCTAACTAGAAACGAAAACAATGAGAAAAATAAGCTAAATCACTTATAGCATTTTCAAAAGCGTTTCTTTAAATCTTCGATTGCGGAGTTCAAGTGATAGAATTGTTCACAGGTTATGTCAGTCAAACCTATAATGTCCAATCGCATGCTCTTAATGTCTTCCTTAAATGAATTTATATCAGTTTGGTAAGCTTCAAGAGTGTTCATGATATTCTGTAAGTTGTTAGCATAAACTCCTTGATTCACTTCAGGGGTTTCAATAACTTCGTCAGTGTGGTCAATGTCATGGTAACCAGGAGGTGTCTCAGGGTCAGTTTCGACATCGGTCATTATATCATCTTTTATCTTGTAAGACTGAGGTGTTTCAGGAGTGGATGGATAATCAGGTGGGGTTAACTCATAAAGCCAGTTATCCTTATTGTGAACACTTACTGTAGATGTCTTGAATTGGCAGAATTTTTGACCAACAAGAATTATTGAATTCAGTTCAGAATGTCCTATCAAATGTTGGGACATTATCAAACAGAGTATGTGAACTTATTTCAGGATGTCTTACCAGATGTTGGGACATTGTATCAATGACTTAAGTTCAGTTTTTCAGGATGTCCCAACAGATGTTGAGACATCTCAAACCTGCTACCAGAATTAATTATTGACTAACTAATCAGAGATATTTAAGGAGAGTTATCTGGAATTAATTAATGATGGATAAAAACAGAACAAGGCGCATCTGTAGGGAGTTTTATATTGAAGATTCAGATTAAAACAGAAGACCTAAATCACCTAGAATCTAGGAAGTAACAAACCCTAAATTCAAGGTGGAAGCTGCATGTGCATTAGGGCTGGATCATCCTACAGAAAGCCCAAATTACAGATACCTATTTAAGCAACAGGAACTCATAGAATTGAGTACGAATTTCAGAAGACCAAATAGGGTGTCTAGTGTTTTAATAGCAGGTTGTTTTTATTGTACCACTTTATGAGCTTTTAAGCATAAGTGCATTTGTGACTTGATTGAAACTGTGAAGTAAGATCAAGCTGTTTTGTTTGAAGATTGTCTTCAATTTTATTAAACTTGTAAACTTGATCACTGTGTGATTAAGGGGGAGTGAGTAGGGTACTCTTATCTAAGTTGTGACTTAGGTAGAAATTGCATTGGGTAGTTATTAAGTGATAGATTAAACAGAGAGGTTTAAGTCTAGAATTAATATTACTTATAGTGGATTTCCTCCTGGCTTGGTAGCCTCCATATGTAAGTGTGGTTATACACTGAACTGGGTTAACAAACTTCTGTGTTGTTTACTTTTCTTGCTATTTAAGTTTTGGTTAAATCTGTCAAGTGTTGGGACATCTCTTAGGACATCTCATACCTGATCACAGAATTTCAATTGGTATCAGAGCAGGCACCCTGCCTGTTTATACTGGGTGAGATCTAGGGAATACAAATTCTGTAACATGGACAGAGATATAGGGTCAGTAAATAGACCACCTATTCTGGATGGATCTAATTATGACTACTGGAAGCCAAGAATGATTGCATTCTTAAGATCACTTGACAACAGGGCATGGAGAGCAGTCAACATTGGATGGGATTATCCTGTCCAAGATACCAAAGATGGATCAAAAGTGCTGAAACCTGAAGAAGAATGGAGTAAGGAAGAAGAAGATTCAGCACTAGGCAACTCAAAGGCCTTAAATGCTTTATTCAATGGCATTGATAGGAACATCTTCAGACTTGTACATCATTGTGAGCTAGCCAAAGATGTATGGGATACTCTCAAAACAACTCATGAAGGAACATCAAAAGTAAAGATGTCAAGACTTCAACTCCTCACCACAAAATTTGAAAACTTGAGAATGAAGGAAGATGAGACAGTTCATGAATTCTACATGAACATTTTAGAAGTAGCTAATACTTCTGGAGCTTTGGGAGAAAAAATGACTGATGAAAAGCTTGTAAGAAAAATCCTCAGATCTTTGCCAAAAAGATTTGACATGAAAGTCACAGCAATAGAAGAAGCTCAAGACATATGCTCTATGAAAGTTGAAGAACTCATTGGTTCCCTTCAAACTTTTGAGATGGGAATGAATGACACAAATGTTAAAAAGAACAAAAGCATAGCCTTGGTGTCAAATACTGATGAAGAAGAAGATGATGAATCAGAAAATGATAAAAGCTTATCAGACAACCTTGCTATGCTTGGAAGACAATTCAAACAGATTCTCAGAGGAATGGAAGGCAAATCCAAACCCAGTGGAAGATACACAAACTCTTCTGAGAACAGGAGACCTTATGATGCTAACAGAAGGTCAAATTATGCTGAAAAGACCAGTCAAGAAAAAGGAGTCAAATGCCATGGATGTGAAGGATATGGACACATCAGGAATGAATGTCCTACCTACTTAAAAAGGCAAAAGAAAGGACTCTCTGTGACTTGGTCTGATGAAGACTCAGGAGGTGATTCAGAAGAGGAATCAGCTAAGCATATCACTGCTTTAGCTGGATTATGTGACTCTGAAAGTGAATCCAGTGATGGAGAACTTACTTATGAAGAACTTGAGCAAGCATTCAAAGATCTATACAAAAGAAGCTCTGAAATATGCAGTGAGGTTATAAAGCTAAAGAAACAGAATAAGGCATTAGAAGATGACAAAGCAAATGATCAGGAGATCATTGACACCTTAAAAAGTGAAGTAAGTCTTCTCAACTCCAAGTTGGAACATATGTCCAAATCTGTTAGAATGTTGAACAGCAGCTCAAATACACTGGATATGATTCTCAACAACAATAAGCACTCAGGGGATAAAAGTGGACTAGGATTTAACAGAGTAAATAAAGATGAAGCTAGCTCTAGCAAAACAACTTCAAAATCCATACAGTCTAACAAGATGTCCCAACAGATGCTTCAACATCAGGAAAAGAACACAAAGTCAAACATAATGTTCCAACAGATGTCTCAACATTCTGAAAAGAACAAAATGAAGAAGAAGTATCAAAGATGGAGATGTCATCACTGTGGAAGATTTGGACATATCAAACCTCATTGTTATAAGTTGCATGGATATCCAAATCAGATGTATCAGCAACCTTCCAAAAAGAAAATAGAAGTTACCAAGAAAGTGCTGCATAAACATCAAAGAAATCAGCAACCTCCTAAGCAGAAGACAGAAAACATCAAGAAGGTATGGAAACCAAAAGCTAGCCCTAAAGCTGATCAAAGCTACAAGAACAAGATCAACAATCAAGCTTGGAGATCAGCTGATACACAACACACAGGGCTGAGGCATCAAAAGAAACCTCAACTCATCTGGTCAAAGAAAAGTACTGCATTCATAGCACATACATCACTAAGAGTATCAGCTAAAGAAGACTGGTACTTTGACAGTGGATGTTCAAGACACATGACTGGATTGAAGAATCTGCTAGTAAATTTAAAATCACATTCATCCAGGTATGTGACATTTGGAGATGGAGCTAAAGGAGAAATCAAGGGAGTTGGAACCTTGGATTGTCAAGATGTTCCAAGACTAGATGATGTGCTGCTAGTTAAAGGTTTAACTGCTAACCTGATCAGCATAAGTCAATTATGTGATCAAGGGTACAGTGTAAACTTTACCAAAACTGAATGCATAGTGACTAACAAAGAACAAGAGGTTGTCATGAAAGGAGCCAGATCTAAAGACAACTGTTACATGTGGGAATCCCAAAATCTCAGTCTCACTTCAACTTGCTCTTTAGCTAAAGAAGAAGAAGTGAAACTATGGCACCAAAGACTAGGTCATCTTCATTTCAGAGGCATAAAGAAGATAATATCTATGGATGCTGTAAGAGGTATTCCTAAACTGAAGATTGATGATGGCAAAATATGTGGTGAATGTCAAATAGGCAAGCAAACCAAGATGTCCCATCCAAAGCTCCAACATCTGACAACTTCCAAAGTTTTGGAACTTTTGCATATGGATCTGATGGGACCTATGCAGGTTGAAAGTCTTGGTGGTAAGAGGTATGCCTATGTTGTGGTTGATGACTTTTCAAGATATACATGGATAAATTTCATCAAAGAAAAGTCTGATGTATTTGATGTATTCAAAGAATTATGTCAAAGACTGCAAAGGGAAAAATCCAGCTGTGTGATCAGAATAAGAAGTGATCATGGAAAAGAATTTGAGAACCAAAAGTTCTTAGATTTATGCTCTTCAGAAGGAATCAATCATGAATATTCTTCACCAATCACTCCTCAACAGAATGGGATTGTTGAAAGGAAGAATAGAACCATTCAAGAATCAGCAAGAGCTATGATCCATGCTAAAAAGTTACCTCTGTACTTTTGGGCTGAAGCTATGAACACTGCCTGTTACATCCATAACAGAGTTACTTTAAGGAAAGGAACCTTGTCCACAATATATGAAGTCTGGAAGGGCAGAAAACCCACAGTTAAGTACTTCCATGTATTTGGAAGTATCTGTTATATTCTGGCAGATAGGGAGCAAAGAAGAAAAATGGATCCTAAAAGTGATGAAGGGATTTTCCTTGGATACTCCATAAACAGCAGAGCATATAGAGTATTTAATTCTAGAACCAAGGTTATCATGGAGTCCATAAATGTGATAATTGATGATGCTCCTACAGATGTCCCAGAAGATGTTGGAACATCTGCTGATATCAAGATTGAAGCTGAAGAAAAGAATGATCATTATAACTTCACTCAAACTGATACAAGGACAGAAGAATCCAGCAAACCTCCCTCCATCAGAATACAGAAGGATCATCCCAAAGATCTGATAATTGGTGATCCCAACAGAGGTGTGAGCACTAGATCAAGAGAAGTGATTTCAGGCTCTTGTTTTGTTTCCAAAATAGAACCTAAAAACATCAAGGAAGCTCTTACTGATGAATACTGGATTTGTGCTATGCAAGAGGAATTAGGTCAATTCACAAGGAATGAAGTGTGGAATCTTGTTCCTAGACCTGATGACATAAATGTGATTGGAACAAAATGGGTGTATAAGAACAAGTCAAATGAACAAGGAGTTGTTACAAAGAACAAAGCTAGACTTGTAGCTCAAGGATACACTCAAATTGAAGGAGTAGACTTTGATGAAACCTTTGCACCAGTAGCAAGGCTTGAATCAATTAGACTACTTTTGGGAATTGCTTGTATCTTGAAGTTCAAGCTATTTCAAATGGATGTGAAAAGTGCCTTTTTAAATGGCTATCTTAATGAAGAGGTATATGTAGAACAACCTAAAGGATTTATTGATCCAAGCTGTCCAAATCATGTATACAAACTAAAGAAGGCACTTTATGGTTTGAAGCAAGCTCCAAGGGCATGGTATGAAAGACTGACCACATTTCTTATCAAGCAAGGATACAGAAAAGGTGGAATTGACAAAACCCTGTTTGTTAAAGATGAAGAAGGGAATGTCATGATTGCTCAAATATATGTTGATGATATTGTATTTGGTGGGATGTCTGAAAGGATGGTCAAACATTTTGTCAAGCAGATGGAATCTGAATTTGAAATGAGCCTAGTAGGAGAGTTAACCTACTTTTTTGGTCTGCAAATAAAGCAAATGGAAGACTCAATGTTCATCTCTCAAAGCAAGTATACCAAGAACATAGTCAAGAAATTTGGAATGGAAAATGCTACTCATAAGAGAACTCCTGCCCCCACACATTTGAAGCTGACTAAAGATGAAAAGGGTGAGAGTGTAGATCAAAGCTTATACAGAAGCATGATTGGAAGCTTGTTATACTTAACTGCTAGCAGACCTGACATAGCATTTGCAGTAGGTGTATGTGCAAGATATCAAGCTGATCCAAAAGTCAGTCATCTCAATCAAGTCAAGAGAATTCTTAAATATGTTAATGGTACTTGTGACTATGGCATAGTGTACCTTCATGGATGTAAACCAATTCTCACTGGCTTCTGTGATGCTGATTGGGCTGGAAGTGCAGATGACAGAAAAAGCACTTCAGGAGGATGCTTCTTTCTAGGAAACAATTTGATTTCTTGGTTCAGTAAGAAACAAAATTGTGTATCCTTATCTACTGCTGAAGCTGAATATATAGCAGCTGGAAGCAGTTGTTCTCAGTTGGTTTGGATGAAGCAAATGCTCACTGAGTACAATGTCCCACAGGATGTCATGACATTGTACTGTGACAACTTAAGTGCAATCAACATATCAAAGAATCCTATCCAACATAGCAGGACCAAACATATTGATATCAGACATCATTTCATCAGAGATCTTGTAGAAGAAAAGGTGATTTCATTGGAACATGTAGCTACAAATCTGCAGTTAGCTGATATCTTTACCAAAGCATTGGATGCTACACAATTTGAGAACTTAAGGGGCAAACTTGGAATCTGTTTATGTGATATTTAGCAGTTAATGAGATGTGCCAACATGTCATATGACATTGTATGGCATAAGTTCCAGATGGCAAAACCAGTCTGGACAAGATCCTTGGGAATTCCATCTCTAATCATTTGCACTGTAACGGCTACTTATTTAGTAACTGTTTATAATCAGCTATCAAGATTCTCATCATACTATCACAAGCGAATCACATTAACTAGTTATTCTTCAGAAATCATAAACCCTAAAGCTTTTCATCCATCTTCCTCAACAATGTCTCAAAACCCTAACACAACTGAAGAAGTTCTCAACAAAGAAGACGTAGTTCATGCCACTCCCATCTCTGTGGTACCAATGAAATCAACCCCATTGGACGAACTCAGAGGAAGTGCTTCTCACACTAAAAAGCCAAGAACTCCAAAGAGAGCTAAAGATCAAGTCCGCAGCAAAGCCAAAGGAGGCATTCCTTCACCTGCTAACATGCCCCCAAAATCTTCAGAATATGTGGATGATTCCATCAAGGAGATTGTCACCCAAATTCTGTTTGAACAAAGAAAGGTGAGTGGAATTTCTATTCCTCTAAACACCATGCCTGCACCTCAAGAAGAACAAGCTCAAGCTGCAGAGGACACTCCTGCAGAACAAGATGTCCCAATAGATGTTGGAACATCTGAAGATGAGAAAAAGAACTCATCTGATGCTGATTTGGAACAAACTGAGGACCAGAATAAGGCCTCAAATGAAAATGATGAAGAAGTCTCTGAGGATCAGACCAAAGCCTCAAATGAAGATCAAATCCCTGCTGATCAACCAGCTGAAGAGGAGACTGCTCAATCTCCTCCAGTGGTAAACCTGGAGCAGGACTCTGATACAGAGATCATAGCCTCTGTTAGACCTAGCATAGCCAAAAGGCTCAGGTCCAGGAAAGGAAAGATGCAAGCTGAAGTTGAAATTCCTGAGAAGAAGAAAGCTTCCCCAAAGAAAGGCAAAGCTAAAGCTACCTTTGGGCCAACAAAACAATGGAGTAAAGTTCAAACTCAGAAAAGAAAAGCTGTCACCCCATCAGACTCAGATGTTGAATCAGATGTCCCAACATCTCCTCCCAAAAAGAAACCAGCACCATCTAGGGCTTCATCTGCTGTTCCAGAAGCCCCCTTGGACAACATATCATTCCATCATGTCTCTAGTGTCAACAAATGGAAGTTTGTGTACCAAAGAAGGGTTGCCCTAGAAAGAGAGCTGAGCAGCAATGCACTTGAGTGCACTGAACTGATTGAACTCATCTCTGCTGCAGGACTATTCAAAACAGTCTCAGATCTCTCTCCCTGTTATGAACTTCTTGTCAAAGAGTTCATTGTTAATCTTCAGGAGGATTGTTCAAATGGTAAGTCCTCTGAGTTTCAAAAAGTTTTTGTTAGAGGTAAATGTGTAGAGTTTTCTCCTCAAATCATCAATCAGTACCTAGGAAGAGAAACAGATGGTCCCAATGAGCTAGGTAAGACAGATAACCAAGTCTGCAAGGTTATCACTGCAAACCAGGTCAAGGCATGGCCTGTGAAGGGAAAGCTCTCAGTGAGCATGCTTACAAGAAAATATGCCATGCTGAACAGGATTGGTACAGCTAACTGGGTGCCTACCAACCACACTTCTTCAATCTCCACTGGCCTGGCCAGGTTTATTTATGCTGTGGGAACTCAGACCAAGCTGGACTATGGAGCTTACATTTTTTATCAGACCCTGAAGCATGCCAGCTCTTCTGCAACAAAGCTACCAATAGCTTTTCCTTCATTGCTATGTGGTATAGTATTAAGCCAATATCCTGGGATTCTAACTGAGAAGGACACAGTCTGCAAGAGAGAAAGCCCCCTAGCTTTTCACTACAAATTATTCCTCAGTCATCATGCTGCAGATGTTGAAGCACCTTCTGGGACATCTGCAGGTCCTTCAACTGCTAAGACTCCAATCTCCAAGAAGGCTCTAATTGCTGAGCTTAAAAGCACATGCAAAGAACTTGAAGCAAGGAAGCTGAAACTTGAAGAAATCATCCAAAGGCTGGAGAGTGGAGAAGATCAGAAAGCTGCCTCTGATGAAGAAAGTGAAGCTGATGAAGAAACAGAAGTTGAGGAAGAAACTGAGAGTGATGAATCTGAGTGATCAATGTATGTGAGGCAAATGTAATGACAGCAATGTATTTCTGGAATAGTGTCTTTGGCCCTAAATTTTGTGTCTACCAAGGGGGAGAACAACAACAAATTGTATTGCTGTTTAAGTATGAATGAAAAATTCTGTTTGTTTGCTTCTGAACTGAATAAGCTTTTTTCTGTTGCAACAATAGTGGATACATATATGTTTGAGGGGGAGTAATCTCAAATAAGAATCAACAGAAAAAGTAATGCTATACTCTGATAAAAAGAACTTCTGCTGCACTCTGAAAACCAGAAAAGATGTTAGCCAAAAATTAGCCAAAGGGGGAGTTTGTAGATGTCTTGAATTGGCAGAATTTTTGACCAAAAAGAATTATTGAATTCAGTTCAGAATGTCCTATCAAATGTTGGGACATTATCAAACAGAGTATGTGAACTTATTTCAGGATGTCTTACCAGATGTTGGGACATTGTATCAATGACTTAAGTTCAGTTTTTCAGGATGTCCCAACAGATGTTGAGACATCTCAAACCTGCTACCAGAATTAATTATTGACTAACTAATCAGAGATATTTAAGGAGAGTTATCTGGAATTAATTAATGATGGATAAAAACAGAACAAGGCGCATCTGTAGGGAGTTTTATATTGAAGATTCAGATTAAAACAGAAGACCTAAATCACCTAGAATCTAGGAAGTAACAAACCCTAAATTCAAGGTGGAAGCTGCATGTGCATTAGGGCTGGATCATCCTACAGAAAGCCCAAATTACAGATACCTATTTAAGCAACAGGAACTCATAGAATTGAGTACGAATTTCAGAAGACCAAATAGGGTGTCTAGTGTTTTAATAGCAGGTTGTTTTTATTGTACCACTTTATGAGCTTTTAAGCATAAGTGCATTTGTGACTTGATTGAAACTGTGAAGTAAGATCAAGCTGTTTTGTTTGAAGATTGTCTTCAATTTTATTAAACTTGTAAACTTGATCACTGTGTGATTAAGGGGGAGTGAGTAGGGTACTCTTATCTAAGTTGTGACTTAGGTAGAAATTGCATTGGGTAGTTATTAAGTGATAGATTAAACAGAGAGGTTTAAGTCTAGAATTAATATTACTTATAGTGGATTTCCTCCTGGCTTGGTAGCCTCCATATGTAAGTGTGGTTATACACTGAACTGGGTTAACAAACTTCTGTGTTGTTTACTTTTCTTGCTATTTAAGTTTTGGTTAAATCTGTCAAGTGTTGGGACATCTCTTAGGACATCTCATACCTGATCACAGAATTTCAATTGGTATCAGAGCAGGCACCCTGCCTGTTTATACTGGGTGAGATCTAGGGAATACAAATTCTGTAACATGGACAGAGATATAGGGTCAGTAAATAGACCACCTATTTTGGATGGATCTAATTATGACTACTGGAAGCCAAGAATGATTGCATTCTTAAGATCACTTGACAACAGGGCATGGAGAGCAGTCAACATTGGATGGGATTATCCTGTCCAAGATACCAAAGATGGATCAAAAGTGCTGAAACCTGAAGAAGAATGGAGTAAGGAAGAAGAAGATTCAGCACTAGGCAACTCAAAGGCCTTAAATGCTTTATTCAATGGCATTGATAGGAACATCTTCAGACTTGTACATCATTGTGAGCTAGCCAAAGATGTATGGGATACTCTCAAAACAACTCATGAAGGAACATCAAAAGTAAAGATGTCAAGACTTCAACTCCTCACCACAAAATTTGAAAACTTGAGAATGAAGGAAGATGAGACAGTTCATGAATTCTACATGAACATTTTAGAAGTAGCTAATACTTCTGGAGCTTTGGGAGAAAAAATGACTGATGAAAAGCTTGTAAGAAAAATCCTCAGATCTTTGCCAAAAAGATTTGACATGAAAGTCACAGCAATAGAAGAAGCTCAAGACATATGCTCTATGAAAGTTGAAGAACTCATTGGTTCCCTTCAAACTTTTGAGATGGGAATGAATGACACAAATGTTAAAAAGAACAAAAGCATAGCCTTGGTGTCAAATACTGATGAAGAAGAAGATGATGAATCAGAAAATGATAAAAGCTTATCAGACAACCTTGCTATGCTTGGAAGACAATTCAAACAGATTCTCAGAGGAATGGAAGGCAAATCCAAACCCAGTGGAAGATACACAAACTCTTCTGAGAACAGGAGACCTTATGATGCTAACAGAAGGTCAAATTATGCTGAAAAGACCAGTCAAGAAAAAGGAGTCAAATGCCATGGATGTGAAGGATATGGACACATCAGGAATGAATGTCCTACCTACTTAAAAAGGCAAAAGAAAGGACTCTCTGTGACTTGGTCTGATGAAGACTCAGGAGGTGATTCAGAAGAGGAATCAGCTAAGCATATCACTGCTTTAGCTGGATTATGTGACTCTGAAAGTGAATCCAGTGATGGAGAACTTACTTATGAAGAACTTGAGCAAGCATTCAAAGATCTATACAAAAGAAGCTCTGAAATATGCAGTGAGGTTATAAAGCTAAAGAAACAGAATAAGGCATTAGAAGATGACAAAGCAAATGATCAGGAGATCATTGACACCTTAAAAAGTGAAGTAAGTCTTCTCAACTCCAAGTTGGAACATATGTCCAAATCTGTTAGAATGTTGAACAGCAGCTCAAATACACTGGATATGATTCTCAACAACAATAAGCACTCAGGGGATAAAAGTGGACTAGGATTTAACAGAGTAAATAAAGATGAAGCTAGCTCTAGCAAAACAACTTCAAAATCCATACAGTCTAACAAGATGTCCCAACAGATGCTTCAACATCAGGAAAAGAACACAAAGTCAAACATAATGTTCCAACAGATGTCTCAACATTCTGAAAAGAACAAAATGAAGAAGAAGTATCAAAGATGGAGATGTCATCACTGTGGAAGATTTGGACATATCAAACCTCATTGTTATAAGTTGCATGGATATCCAAATCAGATGTATCAGCAACCTTCCAAAAAGAAAATAGAAGTTACCAAGAAAGTGCTGCATAAACATCAAAGAAATCAGCAACCTCCTAAGCAGAAGACAGAAAACATCAAGAAGGTATGGAAACCAAAAGCTAGCCCTAAAGCTGATCAAAGCTACAAGAACAAGATCAACAATCAAGCTTGGAGATCAGCTGATACACAACACACAGGGCTGAGGCATCAAAAGAAACCTCAACTCATCTGGTCAAAGAAAAGTACTGCATTCATAGCACATACATCACTAAGAGTATCAGCTAAAGAAGACTGGTACTTTGACAGTGGATGTTCAAGACACATGACTGGATTGAAGAATCTGCTAGTAAATTTAAAATCACATTCATCCAGGTATGTGACATTTGGAGATGGAGCTAAAGGAGAAATCAAGGGAGTTGGAACCTTGGATTGTCAAGATGTTCCAAGACTAGATGATGTGTTGCTAGTTAAAGGTTTAACTGCTAACCTGATCAGCATAAGTCAATTATGTGATCAAGGGTACAGTGTAAACTTTACCAAAACTGAATGCATAGTGACTAACAAAGAACAAGAGGTTGTCATGAAAGGAGCCAGATCTAAAGACAACTGTTACATGTGGGAATCCCAAAATCTCAGTCTCACTTCAACTTGCTCTTTAGCTAAAGAAGAAGAAGTGAAACTATGGCACCAAAGACTAGGTCATCTTCATTTCAGAGGCATAAAGAAGATAATATCTATGGATGCTGTAAGAGGTATTCCTAAACTGAAGATTGATGATGGCAAAATATGTGGTGAATGTCAAATAGGCAAGCAAACCAAGATGTCCCATCCAAAGCTCCAACATCTGACAACTTCCAAAGTTTTGGAACTTTTGCATATGGATCTGATGGGACCTATGCAGGTTGAAAGTCTTGGTGGTAAGAGGTATGCCTATGTTGTGGTTGATGACTTTTCAAGATATACATGGATAAATTTCATCAAAGAAAAGTCTGATGTATTTGATGTATTCAAAGAATTATGTCAAAGACTGCAAAGGGAAAAATCCAGCTGTGTGATCAGAATAAGAAGTGATCATGGAAAAGAATTTGAGAACCAAAAGTTCTTAGATTTCTGCTCTTCAGAAGGAATCAATCATGAATATTCTTCACCAATCACTCCTCAACAGAATGGGATTGTTGAAAGGAAGAATAGAACCATTCAAGAATCAGCAAGAGCTATGATCCATGCTAAAAAGTTACCTCTGTACTTTTGGGCTGAAGCTATGAACACTGCCTGTTACATCCATAACAGAGTTACTTTAAGGAAAGGAACCTTGTCCACAATATATGAAGTCTGGAAGGGCAGAAAACCCACAGTTAAGTACTTCCATGTATTTGGAAGTATCTGTTATATTCTGGCAGATAGGGAGCAAAGAAGAAAAATGGATCCTAAAAGTGATGAAGGGATTTTCCTTGGATACTCCATAAACAGCAGAGCATATAGAGTATTTAATTCTAGAACCAAGGTTATCATGGAGTCCATAAATGTGATAATTGATGATGCTCCTACAGATGTCCCAGAAGATGTTGGAACATCTGCTGATATCAAGATTGAAGCTGAAGAAAAGAATGATCATTATAACTTCACTCAAACTGATACAAGGACAGAAGAATCCAGCAAACCTCCCTCCATCAGAATACAGAAGGATCATCCCAAAGATCTGATAATTGGTGATCCCAACAGAGGTGTGAGCACTAGATCAAGAGAAGTGATTTCAGGCTCTTGTTTTGTTTCCAAAATAGAACCTAAAAACATCAAGGAAGCTCTTACTGATGAATACTGGATTTGTGCTATGCAAGAGGAATTAGGTCAATTCACAAGGAATGAAGTGTGGAATCTTGTTCCTAGACCTGATGACATAAATGTGATTGGAACAAAATGGGTGTATAAGAACAAGTCAAATGAACAAGGAGTTGTTACAAAGAACAAAGCTAGACTTGTAGCTCAAGGATACACTCAAATTGAAGGAGTAGACTTTGATGAAACCTTTGCACCAGTAGCAAGGCTTGAATCAATTAGACTACTTTTGGGAATTGCTTGTATCTTGAAGTTCAAGCTATTTCAAATGGATGTGAAAAGTGCCTTTTTAAATGGCTATCTTAATGAAGAGGTATATGTAGAACAACCTAAAGGATTTATTGATCCAAGCTGTCCAAATCATGTATACAAACTAAAGAAGGCACTTTATGGTTTGAAGCAAGCTCCAAGGGCATGGTATGAAAGACTGACCACATTTCTTATCAAGCAAGGATACAGAAAAGGTGGAATTGACAAAACCCTGTTTGTTAAAGATGAAGAAGGGAATGTCATGATTGCTCAAATATATGTTGATGATATTGTATTTGGTGGGATGTCTGAAAGGATGGTCAAACATTTTGTCAAGCAGATGGAATCTGAATTTGAAATGAGCCTAGTAGGAGAGTTAACCTACTTTCTTGGTCTGCAAATAAAGCAAATGGAAGACTCAATGTTCATCTCTCAAAGCAAGTATACCAAGAACATAGTCAAGAAATTTGGAATGGAAAATGCTACTCATAAGAGAACTCCTGCCCCCACACATTTGAAGCTGACTAAAGATGAAAAGGGTGAGAGTGTAGATCAAAGCTTATACAGAAGCATGATTGGAAGCTTGTTATACTTAACTGCTAGCAGACCTGACATAGCATTTGCAGTAGGTGTATGTGCAAGATATCAAGCTGATCCAAAAGTCAGTCATCTCAATCAAGTCAAGAGAATTCTTAAATATGTTAATGGTACTTGTGACTATGGCATAGTGTACCTTCATGGATGTAAACCAATTCTCACTGGCTTCTGTGATGCTGATTGGGCTGGAAGTGCAGATGACAGAAAAAGCACTTCAGGAGGATGCTTCTTTCTAGGAAACAATTTGATTTCTTGGTTCAGTAAGAAACAAAATTGTGTATCCTTATCTACTGCTGAAGCTGAATATATAGCAGCTGGAAGCAGTTGTTCTCAGTTGGTTTGGATGAAGCAAATGCTCACTGAGTACAATGTCCCACAGGATGTCATGACATTGTACTGTGACAACTTAAGTGCAATCAACATATCAAAGAATCCTATCCAACATAGCAGGACCAAACATATTGATATCAGACATCATTTCATCAGAGATCTTGTAGAAGAAAAGGTGATTTCATTGGAACATGTAGCTACAAATCTGCAGTTAGCTGATATCTTTACCAAAGCATTGGATGCTACACAATTTGAGAACTTAAGGGGCAAACTTGGAATCTGTTTATGTGATATTTAGCAGTTAATGAGATGTGCCAACATGTCATATGACATTGTATGGCATAAGTTCCAGATGGCAAAACCAGTCTGGACAAGATCCTTGGGAATTCCATCTCTAATCATTTGCACTGTAACGGCTACTTATTTAGTAACTGTTTATAATCAGCTATCAAGATTCTCATCATACTATCACAAGCGAATCACATTAACTAGATATTCTTCAGAAATCATAAACCCTAAAGCTTTTCATCCATCTTCCTCAACAGTGTCTCAAAACCCTAACACAACTGAAGAAGTTCTCAACAAAGAAGACGTAGTTCATGCCACTCCCATCTCTGTGGTACCAATGAAATCAACCCCATTGGACGAACTCAGAGGAAGTGCTTCTCACACTAAAAAGCCAAGAACTCCAAAGAGAGCTAAAGATCAAGTCCGCAGCAAAGCCAAAGGAGGCATTCCTTCACCTGCTAACATGCCCCCAAAATCTTCAGAATATGTGGATGATTCCATCAAGGAGATTGTCACCCAAATTCTGTTTGAACAAAGAAAGGTGAGTGGAATTTCTATTCCTCTAAACACCATGCCTGCACCTCAAGAAGAACAAGCTCAAGCTGCAGAGGACACTCCTGCAGAACAAGATGTCCCAATAGATGTTGGAACATCTGAAGATGAGAAAAAGAACTCATCTGATGCTGATTTGGAACAAACTGAGGACCAGAATAAGGCCTCAAATGAAAATGATGAAGAAGTCTCTGAGGATCAGACCAAAGCCTCAAATGAAGATCAAATCTCTGCTGATCAACCAGCTGAAGAGGAGACTGCTCAATCTCCTCCAGTGGTAAACCTGGAGCAGGACTCTGATACAGAGATCATAGCCTCTGTTAGACCTAGCATAGCCAAAAGGCTCAGGTCCAGGAAAGGAAAGATGCAAGCTGAAGTTGAAATTCCTGAGAAGAAGAAAGCTTCCCCAAAGAAAGGCAAAGCTAAAGCTACCTTTGGGCCAACAAAACAATGGAGTAAAGTTCAAACTCAGAAAAGAAAAGCTGTCACCCCATCAGACTCAGATGTTGAATCAGATGTCCCAACATCTCCTCCCAAAAAGAAACCAGCACCATCTAGGGCTTCATCTGCTGTTCCAGAAGCCCCCTTGGACAACATATCATTCCATCATGTCTCTAGTGTCAACAAATGGAAGTTTGTGTACCAAAGAAGGGTTGCCCTAGAAAGAGAGCTGAGCAGCAATGCACTTGAGTGCACTGAACTGATTGAACTCATCTCTGCTGCAGGACTATTCAAAACAGTCTCAGATCTCTCTCCCTGTTATGAACTTCTTGTCAAAGAGTTCATTGTTAATCTTCAGGAGGATTGTTCAAATGGTAAGTCCTCTGAGTTTCAAAAAGTTTTTGTTAGAGGTAAATGTGTAGAGTTTTCTCCTCAAATCATCAATCAGTACCTAGGAAGAGAAACAGATGGTCCCAATGAGCTAGGTAAGACAGATAACCAAGTCTGCAAGGTTATCACTGCAAACCAGGTCAAGGCATGGCCTGTGAAGGGAAAGCTCTCAGTGAGCATGCTTACAAGAAAATATGCCATGCTGAACAGGATTGGTACAGCTAACTGGGTGCCTACCAACCACACTTCTTCAATCTCCACTGGCCTGGCCAGGTTTATTTATGCTGTGGGAACTCAGACCAAGCTGGACTATGGAGCTTACATTTTTTATCAGACCCTGAAGCATGCCAGCTCTTCTGCAACAAAGCTACCAATAGCTTTTCCTTCATTGCTATGTGGTATAGTATTAAGCCAATATCCTGGGATTCTAACTGAGAAGGACACAGTCTGCAAGAGAGAAAGCCCCCTAGCTTTTCACTACAAATTATTCCTCAGTCATCATGCTGCAGATGTTGAAGCACCTTCTGGGACATCTGCAGGTCCTTCAACTGCTAAGACTCCAATCTCCAAGAAGGCTCTAATTGCTGAGCTTAAAAGCACATGCAAAGAACTTGAAGCAAGGAAGCTGAAACTTGAAGAAATCATCCAAAGGCTGGAGAGTGGAGAAGATCAGAAAGCTGCCTCTGATGAAGAAAGTGAAGCTGATGAAGAAACAGAAGTTGAGGAAGAAACTGAGAGTGATGAATCTGAGTGATCAATGTATGTGAGGCAAATGTAATGACAGCAATGTATTTCTGGAATAGTGTCTTTGGCCCTAAATTTTGTGTCTACCAAGGGGGAGAACAACAACAAATTGTATTGCTGTTTAAGTATGAATGAAAAATTCTGTTTGTTTGCTTCTGAACTGAATAAGCTTTTTTCTGTTGCAACAATAGTGGATACATATATGTTTGAGGGGGAGTAATCTCAAATAAGAATCAACAGAAAAAGTAATGCTATACTCTGATAAAAAGAACTTCTGCTGCACTCTGAAAACCAGAAAAGATGTTAGCCAAAAATTAGCCAAAGGGGGAGTTTGTAGATGTCTTGAATTGGCAGAATTTTTGACCAACAAGAATTATTGAATTCAGTTCAGAATGTCCTATCAAATGTTGGGACATTATCAAACAGAGTATGTGAACTTATTTCAGGATGTCTTACCAGATGTTGGGACATTGTATCAATGACTTAAGTTCAGTTTTTCAGGATGTCCCAACAGATGTTGAGACATCTCAAACCTGCTACCAGAATTAATTATTGACTAACTAATCAGAGATATTTAAGGAGAGTTATCTGGAATTAATTAATGATGGATAAAAACAGAACAAGGCGCATCTGTAGGGAGTTTTATATTGAAGATTCAGATTAAAACAGAAGACCTAAATCACCTAGAATCTAGGAAGTAACAAACCCTAAATTCAAGGTGGAAGCTGCATGTGCATTAGGGCTGGATCATCCTACAGAAAGCCCAAATTACAGATACCTATTTAAGCAACAGGAACTCATAGAATTGAGTACGAATTTCAGAAGACCAAATAGGGTGTCTAGTGTTTTAATAGCAGGTTGTTTTTATTGTACCACTTTATGAGCTTTTAAGCATAAGTGCATTTGTGACTTGATTGAAACTGTGAAGTAAGATCAAGCTGTTTTGTTTGAAGATTGTCTTCAATTTTATTAAACTTGTAAACTTGATCACTGTGTGATTAAGGGGGAGTGAGTAGGGTACTCTTATCTAAGTTGTGACTTAGGTAGAAATTGCATTGGGTAGTTATTAAGTGATAGATTAAACAGAGAGGTTTAAGTCTAGAATTAATATTACTTATAGTGGATTTCCTCCTGGCTTGGTAGCCTCCAGATGTAAGTGTGGTTATACACTGAACTGGGTTAACAAACTTCTGTGTTGTTTACTTTTCTTGCTATTTAAGTTTTGGTTAAATCTGTCAAGTGTTGGGACATCTCTTAGGACATCTCATACCTGATCACAGAATTTCACTTACTCTAGCATGGTTTGGTAGTGTGAACAGGGTTACTACCTCATTCCGGATCAAGTACTCAAAAGGTGGATGTCCTAAATTCCTTATGATATGTCGATTAAAGCAAAAGTTAAGATTCATAGGACGGATGGTACCTAAACGGTTGCACCTGTGCAATTGGTACCTAAGTCCTAAAGCATCAGCAATCATGGTTACAAGACCTCCTACTAATATAGGTAATTCAGGTTCTTCTTGGATACGGGTGAAGGTTTGCATCATGAAAGGTACACCATTAACAGGCTGTCCATTAGTGAAACATGACATAATGAATATCTCATCTTTAGAGACTCCGGTAATGTTTTCTTCTTTTCCAAAGAAGGTGTGGGCAAGGATCTTATGGAAGTAACGGAGAGCAGGATTATGGATCTCATCATTATTCATGCTATTTGGTTCAGGGTGGTAGTTTCCGGTTAAAGTTCCCCAAAAGAAATCTAGCTCAATGTCCATCAATTCTACCTGTGTGGTAGTAAAAGCAAAGGGTCCACTAGGGAATCCTAATAAGTCAGCTAGTTCTTTATGGTTAAAGTCATATTCTATTCCAAATAGGCGGAAACTGATAAATCCTTTCCTGAATCCGAAACCGCGCTCAGGTAGGTAAACTAAGGAGCTAAGGAACTCAAGGGTGAGCTCGCGGTAAGTCACAAACTTATGTTGGATCAATGCATTCTCCCATCCAAGTCGGTTAAACAAGTACAGGATGCTATCATGTATACCTAGGGTTTCCATAGTCTGATCATCCGGGTACAGGGTCAAATCCATTTGCCTCTGTGATAACTCTTCAAATTTCATTCTTTGGTTCCTACCTCTAAATTTGGTTTCCATATGGTTTATTGGTTGGTTAGCCATGGTTAGTGCAAATATGGAGGAAACAAATCAGGGGGAGAAGGAAAGTGGAAAAGACTTTTAGAAAATCTGTAAAAAGTGATTTAAGATAAAAATAAGAAAATGAAATGCATAATTTAAAGGCAATAATAGTAATATAAAATAAAACTATAAAATGACAAAACAAATAAACAAATAGTAAAAACGATAAATAACAAAATAGTTTAAATAATTAAATGAGTAAATGGGTTGCTTCCCACTAAGCGCTGTTTTTATCGTCAAAAGCCTGACGTAATGCTTAGGTTTAGATTAATCAGGGGAATTAGTGGACAACTCTAAAAGCCTTAGATTATTTGCATAATCTCTATTTTCAACTTTATGATAATGTTTTAAACGTTGTCCGTTTACTATGAATGGTTCACTATTCCTACCCTTAATTTCTATTGCTCCACTCGGGAATACTTTAGTTATTTCAAAGGGTCCTGACCATCTAGATTTTAATTTTCCAGGAAAGAGCCTAAGTCTTGAGTTAAAAAGGAGTACAACGTCTCCCACATTAAATTCTTTCCTAGATAGGCGTTTATCATGCCATCGCTTAGTTCTTTCTTTATATATCTTAGCATTCTCATAAGCATCTAGCCTTAATTCTTCTTATTCGTTAATGTCTAGGATTCGCTTTTCTCCTGCAGCATTATAGTTTATATTGAGAGTTCTAATCACCCAATAAGCTTTGTGTTCTAGTTCTACCGGGAGGTGACAAGATTTTCCATAAACTAGTTTGAAAGGTGTAGTACCTATGGGTGTCTTGTAAGCGGTCCTATAAGCCCATAAAGCTTCATTAAGTTTAGATGACCAATCTTTCCGAGATATGGCGACAGTCTTTTCTAAGATTTGTTTGATTTCTCTGTTTGAGACTTCGACTTGTCCACTTATTTGTGGGTGATATGGTGTTGCCACACGGTGTCTTACTCCATACTTAGATAGTAATTTGTCAAAGATTTTTGAAATGAAGTGCGAGCCACCGTCACTTATGACGAGTCTAGGCACACCAAATCTGGGAAAGATTATATTTTTGAAAAGCTTTATTACTACTCGTGTATCGTTTGTAGGAGAAGCTATAGCTTCAATCCATTTCGAAACATAATCAACAGCTACGAGTATGTAATTATTACCGAAAGATGATGGGAATGGTCCCATGAAATCTATTCCCCAGACGTCAAAGATTTCTACTTCTAATATTCCTTTTTGAGGCATTTCATCTCTTCTTGAAATATTACCGGTGTGTAACACGGTGGGAGAACTGACTTTAGTTATGTTGCGGATAGCAAGAGTCGCCACCGACTTTTATTTTATCCAAAAGGAAAGGGTATAAAAGAACAGGAAAGACCTTAAGAGATATTTTTGGGTCCGGGGGGTAGGTTATGTAAAGGGAAGGTGTTAGAACCCTTTACATCCATGGTTATCCATGGGCTCTTAGTTACTTAGCTCACTTTGAATTGTTTTGAAAATGTGTAGTGCGTGAATAGAAAATTTTCATATGAGTTAATAATGATCCATGTACGGATGCGTAAAAACTTGTGTTTGAAAATTTGTTTGAAATTTGTGAAGTATTTGAAAATTTGGAATGAAGTGAGCAAGCAACTACGAGATACCTACCCTAAAGTTTAAGTCTTTTCTGTTCTTTATCCTTTAAATGGTAAGACTATCCCTATTATTAAGGAATAGGTAGTCATTACCTTGGATGTAAGGGACATGTGAGGGACATCTGTTTATGAAGGCAACTGTGGGGTGTATTAAGCATTTAGGAGGGACTATCATCATTATTCGAAAAGGGACTTGATCTTTAAAGGCAACTGTCGCTCCCCGGATTTCCATCCTGGTACAAACGCGAAAGTGGCGCGGAAAAAGAATAGAGTCGCCAGCCAGGCATTTTTATCCCGAAGAAAGGGAATGGTAATGCTGCACAAACCAGAAGAAAGAAGAGGAAGGACACAGGTCCTACAAACCAAAGAGACTGAGTTCGGGAGTCGGTTACGACTTGGGAAGGTATTAGCACCCAGATCGTCCGCCGTACCCGACGGGATCCACGCTTGCAAAAGAAACTGTTTCAAAGGGTGAGGGTATGAAAGCTGCAGCAAAAGAAATGAAAATGAACTGGGAAAGAATCTGAGAAAAGAACTGAAATAAGAAATGAAAAGGAAAAAATGTAGGGAAAATAAAGATTGTGCTCGAACGGGCCCTACCCCGCTGCCTACGTACCTCATCAGGATAATGAGGATCAGAGACGCCGTAGTTCCCCTAACTAGGGGTACTAAAAGGAAAATGCTTGTGAATTAAAGGCTTGAACTGCCTACGTCAATGCTCAGGTGTTGCAGGCTCGGACGACGAGTGCGTTACCGTCTTGCAAAGTGACAAGTAGGAGCAAGTTCGCGTACGGAGCGAATGAGGTGAGAAAAGAATTCCCGAAGGAAAGACGCTTATAGTTTGTTCGGTGTTTTTTTAGAAGCTTTTATGAGTGAAAATTTGCATAGGTGAGTGTACCTAAGTCTTACTCAATGGGATGTGTACGTCTCACATCATCCCGAAATGGAATGCGCAAGAGGCACACCTATCTATGGAGGAAATCCCCAAAGCTAGTCCCACAGGTGAAGGCTTAAGCACACTGGCCTATTACCATTATTAAGTATTTTTGTGGTTTTTGGTTAAGAAATGTCTTTTAATTTTTCTTTGTGAGGTACTCATGCTAAGACCTATCTACCACGAGTGATGACTCACACCTCGTCCCGAAATGGAACGCGTGCAAGCATCTCATAGCAAAGTCTCATGTCACATGAAAGCACTCAACCTTTATTAAGTGAATTAAAATTAAGTTTGAAGATGAGAAGAGAAAGAGAACCAAAGGAGCAAAAAAGGAAAAAAAACTAGGGGGAAAGTTTCTATCCTAAGTTAGCATGCATGGAGTTCCTAGGGTTTGTGAGGTCTTTCTAACCTAAAAGGATCTCAAGAGAAGAAGAAGAAGATAAAAGGAGAGATGAGAAAGGCCTAAGCCCAACAAGAAGATGTTAGTCCATATAAACAAAATGAGAAGAGATGAGAAATGGAGATGTGGAACTCAATTCCCACATCTCAAACTTACCATAGCCCCTGCAAGGTTAGTGTAACAACATAAAACCAAGGCATGAACCAACAAGTCAGAAGCTACACAAGCATATAGGCATGGCAAAGAGTTCACAAGATGATAAGCAAAGCAACACAAGATCATATTGAGATGATTGGAAGTGAAACAAGTGCAAAGAAGGCATGCATAACACTTAAAGAAATAAAGCACATAAAAGAGACCCAACACCAAGACTCAAGGAGACTCAAACCCTATCCTAAGACCAGGAACAACCCTAGACCTCTAAAGGACCCCAAAAGATGAGGAGAAGTTGGCACAAGTTCCCTTCTAAACTTAAAAGAGACTATAAGACTCAAAGTATGCAAAACAAGGCAAGGTGAGGAAGAAAATACCCAAGAAAAAGATCCAAGCACCTAAAAAATCTACCCAACCAGAAAAGTACTCTCCAAACACAAAGAAATGAGAGTCCAAAAGGGTTTGCAAAAATACAGCACCAAACTAGGTCAATGAAGCTCAAGGATGCAAGGTATCACCATTTAGGGTTTTGAAAATTAAGGCACAAGTAACTCAAGCAAAGTCCAGCAAGGAAATTTGTGAAAAATCCAAGATAAATCATGAAGATAGTAGAGTGTCTTAGGATTTGAATGCAAAAAGAATGGGGTTCATAGCTTAAAGGATGAGAAAAATAGAAATTGGACAAGGCATATTGGTCTATGAGAGTCCACAAGAAAGCAATGCTCAATGTTGAATTTATTTGGCCACGTGGGATGAAAATAAAAATCTGGAAAAATTATGATAAAAAACTAGATGAATCAAGGAGTGCATATGAATTTTTTTGGATTTTTTAGAGTTAAGGAAGTATTTAAAATGGATCAAAAGCAAATGGAATAAAATTGGTAAAGAAAAAGAATAAAAATAAAGCTAATGGGCCAAGGGGGTGCAAGAAGTAAACACGTTAGTTCAAAAAACAGCATGGGCCTTGCGTGGGGGGTGTGGATAGCGCTGGGGGGCTGAACCTTCTTCTTCATGAAGAAACCCTAAACTCTAACCACCATTAATGAACCAAACCCTAACCCTAACTTCATGAAATCTCAAACCAAGCCACGGCCGACCATGAAACTCTCCAGAATACATAATCTAACATCACTAAACACAAATACATGCTTGGATTGGATTAAAACTCAAAGAAACTCAAGATATGAATGAAAATAAAATTGTCCATGAAACTTTAAATCACCATAACTTTGTGAATACTCAACCATTTCACAAACTACAAAGAGCATTGTAACCACCACAACATGAGGATTCTAAAACACACAACCAAATACATTTCTATGAGATTCGAAATTTGAGCATACCTAAGGTGGTGTTCCAAATTTGAAGTCAAGAGTGGTATAAAGTGATGGCAAATGATCTCCTTATCCCCTTAGATGCAAAATAAATGCATCTAAGGCTTTGCAAACTTGTAAATCCAGCAATGTGCTTCCTTGTGCTTCAAAGCTTCTCAAATGGCCACTTGAACAAACTTCACTATAAATCTAGATCCATGGGTGCTTAATGATCCTTGAGATGAGAGGAGTATGAATGTGGTCTTGGATTGAAGAAAGCTTGCCTAGATCAAAAGTTATGGCACAAAATGCAAATGTGCACAAGAAATGAGAAATGGATGATTCTTGAAGAATAATCCAAACAAATGGTATGGAAATGATCTATGAGTGATGAGGATTAAGAATCCAGCAAGAGTTTTGTGAATGGATTCTTGTAGCAAGAGTTTGTGGAGAATAAGCAATTTTGCATAAAAGATGAGAATGAGAGAATGAGTGTGTAATCTGGCTGCCTCTAACCCTAATTCTGATTGTTATGGAATATATATGGCAATGCAAAAGGGTTAGAACAAATGCACGTGAGAGAGGGCTGATTTTTGTGAAAATGCAATTTTGGCCCAAGTGTGCCATAAGCATGCCAAGCTCATGATTTGCTGGCCTCTCTTGCATGTGCATTCACCATCCCACCAATGATTCCCAGCAAACAACTTCAGCCCTTAGATGCAAGCTATCACACAATGGTCATGCCTTATGCAAATTCAAGTGTAAAATGCAAGTTTTATGGAACTTTTTCATGTGCATGAATTTTTCCACTTTTCTTTGAGCCAAATTACCTAAATGGGATGCATTTTGGTTGTGTAAACTTACTTTGGCCATAGCATAGCAAACTATCCATTTTTGAGCCTTTGTGCAAATGGCTTGGCCTTGAAACTTGGAAATTTGCCCTAAAATACCTAAATTTTCGGGGGCCATATCTCTCAAACCATAAATCCCATGAAAATTTACTTGTACTTTTTAAAAATGGCAGCCCTTACTCTCCAACTTTCATGTTTGGGTTGGGTCCATTTGAAGATTTTTTGATCAAGTTAAGGCCTTGTGAAGTTTTAGGTCAAAATAGCCAAAAATATTAACTTTTCCATGACCAACTTTGTGCACTTTTGCCAAAACCCCTCAAACCACCAAAATTCTTGTACTTTAAGCTTACCAAACATCTTATAACATTTAATAGACCTCATTTGGCCAAAAAAATTGGGTTAGACCCCTTGGAATGGCACTGTTGACTTTTTCTGGACCCAGTTGACTTTCTACTTCATCTGCAAGTAACTGAGGCAATGACTGACTTCCACTTGGAATTTTTCCATGAAAATTGACATGTAGGAACCTCTTATCATATAGAAAACATTTCCCAAAAGAGTTGGCCAAAATTATGAGGTTAAGGCTCTTGAAGCCAAAACCCTAATTTGGTTGCACTGCTTAGGAGCCTTGCATTGTCTTAAAACTTGTGATGATTAAGCAATCTTCTGAGCTTTTGCAAGTGAACTTGGCCTTGCCAAAGGAGTCTAGACTCATCATAGGCCTCCCACAAATCCATTGGAACCCTTGTCTTGGCTTAGATGGCCTTCAACACCTCCCCAGATGGCCATATGCCTCATGCTAGGGCTTGATGCTTGTCATGCTTTATTTTCCTATGCTATAATGCTATATATATGATATGCTTATGATGCAAATGGTGTATTATGATGCTTAAAATGAAGAGGGCAAATTTGAGGTTCTACAGCTGCCCCTATTCAAGCAACTGTTGATCTGAAAAGGACGATTGCTTCCGCTTTCGACCGTTCAAGATAAACTGTGGTTGAATACCCAAGAAAATGGAAATTTGCGCTCTGATGCAGAAAACAAGAAATGGGAAATAAACCCAATCCAGCGATGTTACAACTGAGCTGAGAGATGAGCAGACGAGCTCCTTCCAATGAAACCAAAGGTTCTGATGAAACATGAAACGGACGAGTCTTCTTGTGACCTGTGACGCCAGGTGCAGAAAGCGGACGAGTCCTTAAGAATCTTCAAAGTAACCTGAGATAGACGAATCTCCTTCACTAATCCTTACGCAGATAAGCGGAATAAGACGGACGAGCCTTCTTCGGATAACCCTTACGCAGGTTCCGGGGATGCAAATAAGTCTGTGGGGTAGACATGCAGCTAGGATGGACGAATCCTCTTCGCGAATCCTTACGCAGATAAGCGGAATAAGACGAACGAGTCTTCTTCGGATAACCCTTACGCAGGCTCCGGGAATGCATATAAGTCTGTGGGATAGACATGCAACTAGGATGGACGAATCCTCTTCACGAATCCTTACGCAGATAAGTGGAATAAGACGGACGAGTCTTCTTCGGATAACCCTTACGCAGGTTTCGGAAATGGTTTTGACGTTTTAATCCCACCGTCAGGGTTTTCAACCTCTTCACGAATCCTTACGCAGATAAGTGGAATAAGATGGACGAGTCTTCTTCGGATAACCCTTACGCAGGTTCCGGTAATTGTTTTGACGCTTTGATCCCACTGTCAGGATTTTCAACCTCTTCAATGCGGACGAGCATTGGAATGATCATCAAAGAAACACAGACGAGTGTCATAAGTCGACGATACGAACGAGTACCGGACGATGATCCAAGAAACACAGACGAGTGCTTCTGATATTGATACGGACGAGTATCAGCTTATTCCAGACGATCTTCAAAAGAAAATACCAAACACGGACGAGTGTCGGGGCATGCAGACGAGCACTAGATAAGTAATAGACACGGGCGAGTGTCGAAGGATGCGGACGAGCAATCTTCAAAGGAGTAACAAGCACGTACGAGTGCTAAGAGATGCGATCGAGCATCAAATAAAGATGCGAGTACGGACGAGTACCGGCGACTTTCTCGGGAATATGCCTCAGATAAAGAGGAATCGAAAATAAAATGCACGGACGAGTGCGGCAGGGATGCGGTCGAGCATCAAATAAAGATGCGAGTACGGACGAGTACTGGAAACTTCACTAGGGAAAAACTTCAAAGAACTAATAGGCACGGACGAGTGCCGAGATCTGCGGACGGTCATCAAATAAAGATGTTAGCACGGACGAGTGCTGAGGAATACCTCAAATAAAGAGGGATCTGCTGAGGAAAAGGCACGGACGAGTGCCGAAAGAGGATGAGCATCAAATAAAGATGCTAGCACGGACGAGTGCTAAGGAGTACCTCAAATAAAGAGGAATCTGCTGAGGAAAAGGCACGGACGAGTGCCGAAAGAGGACGAGCATCAAATAAAGATGCGAGCACAGACGAGTGCCGCAAGGTGCTAATTCTTCTGGAGACTGCGGATGAGCAAACTGAATCATCAGATAAGTGTCTAAGAGTGCGAACGAACACTGAATAGCATCAACACAGGCAAAGGCTGATCATGCTGGGGAAGTAGACACTTCCACTCTGGCTGAGGAATGAAGTCCTGGCGGCCTGTGGGAGAAGATTCCAGCAACCTGTTGGGGACTCAAAACTTTTAACTCTGACGAAAACGAAGTGTTGGAAACCTGATGCTTGCCGGAGAAGCTTTCACTAGAAGAAAGACGACTCTGCGTGAGGTATACTTCGTTTAACTGCTTTGAACATCTGCTGAGGATCTGATCATCCTGCTCTGACTCCATTGGGGAGAATTTCCTCTTGCTCTGCTAGGGAAATCCCTTGGGAATGAGAATCCCGATGACTCTGTGGGGAAATGAAGTTACCTGCAACTCTGCTGAGCCAGGGGAATTTCTAGCGATTCCGTTGCGGATAATAAACTTCTGACAACTCCACTGTGGATGGGAGACTTCTACTAACTCCTGCTGGGGATTGACCCGACTTCTGGGGAGTGCAGGTGTTCAGATACCTGTTGAGAATAAGTCACTTGTAAATAGGCGCTCTGTCGGGGAAATACCTCTGCTTGGAGAATAACCCTCTGCTACTTGGGGATACGGTGATAACCTGCAAATCCTGCAATAACAGAATACACACACATGCACCAAGATTGGTACGGCCTGATCTATTCATCTGCCGTCACCTGACACTCAAAGCGATGTTAAGTGTCCCTGCAATGTCGTTTTTATCAGTTTGAAAAAGCAACATGTTTCGCATGCAATGTTATTTGTCAAAAATTCAGGACATTTTTGCAAACAAAATAAACATAACACGGTGTTTGACTGAATATTCTTTTTATTGATTGGCCTCTGAATAGGCAAAATTTTACATCAGGAAGTAACCACCTGGAAAGAGGTAACTACTGTAAAATTGAGAAAAGAAACTATCCTAATGGCAATGGCACGGTATTCCAAAGAGTTTCCTTCCTGCTATGACTGGCATATCCTCAAGACTTTCCGTTCCGTCTTCGACCTTTTGAAGAGAATGAGGGGGCTGATCTCTACCCTTCTGATATGGTCAAGCTGTTTGAAGCGGTGATGTGGTTCAGATAAACCGGAGCGCAGTTGTTCGCTTATTCCCTGATTTTGCGTGGATCGCCCTTTCGGGTTTTCAATCCACCGGGTTACCCTTTTTTGCCTGAGTTGTCCGATGTGGCTTTTCAACTCAGCGGGTGTACATTTTTTTTTTCATTTTTTCCCTAATTTTTGCCCGAGCTTTTATTCTATTTTTAGCTCGCCGGGATGCCCCTTTTTTTGCCTGGACCATAATTCTGTTTTTGTGTCCAGCGGGTCTCTTATGCGAAGTATTTTTTAACTGCGTCCGAGTTAACAGGGTATTGGAAGTCTTCGCCATCCATAGTGGTGAGCATCAGTGCTCCGCCTGAGAATACTTTCTTCACTATGAATGGTCCTTCATAATTTGGGGTCCACTTGCCCCTGTGATCTGAACTGGGAGGAATGATCCTCTTGAGTACAAGCTCGCCTACTTGGTACTCCCGAGTACGTACTCGCTGATCGAAGGCTCGCTTCATTCTCCTTTGATAAAGCTGGCTATGACAGATAGCTGCTAATCTCTTTTCCTCAATTAGGCATAGTTGATCGTATCGAGCACGTACCCACTCAGCCTCATCAAGCTTGACATCCATCAGCACCCGCAGCGAAGGGATTTCCACTTCAACAGGCAAGACTGCCTCCATGCCGTATACTAAAGAGAAGGGGGTTGCCCCAGTCGACGTCCTGACTGACGTTCGGTACCCATGCAACGCAAACGGTAGCATCTCATGCCAATCTTTGTAGGTGACGACCATTTTCTGTACAATCCTCTTGATATTCTTGTTAGCTGCCTCCACCGCACCATTCATCTTTGGTCGGTAAGGAGAGGAATTGTGATGCTGGATTTTGAAGTCCCGGCACAGTTCTGCCATCATCTTATTGTTCAGATTAGAACCATTATCAGTAATGATTCGCTCGGGCACTCCATATCTGCATATGATATCTCTTTTCAGGAATTTTGCTACCACCTGGCGAGTAACATTGGCATAAGATGCCGCTTCAACCCATTTGGTAAAATAGTCAATAGCGACCAGGATGAATCTGTGGCCGTTTGAAGCAGTTGGTTCAATCTTGCCAATCATATCAATGCCCCACATGGCAAAAGGCCAGGGTGAAGACATCACATTCAGAGGATTGGGAGGCACATGCACTTTATCTGCATAAATCTGGCATTTATGACATTTTCTGGCATAGGCACAACAGTCTGCATCCATTGTGATCCAGTAATAGCCCGATCTTAGCAACTTTTTAGCCATTGCATGCCCTCCAGCATGGGTACCAAAGGATCCTTCGTGCACCTCGTGCATCAGCAAGTCTGCTTCCGTCCTATCCACGCATCTGAGAAGTATCATATCAAAGTTTCTCTTATACAGGGAACCATCAGTGTTCAGGAAGAAACTACCAGCTAGCCTTCTTAATGTCTTCTTATCATTGGAAGATGCCCCAGGTGGGTATGTTTGATCCTCCAAGAAGCATTTGATGTCATGGTACCAGGGCTTATCATCTTTGACAATGTCTGTTGAGCACACATATGCTGGCCTGTCAAGTCTGGATACTGCAATTTGAGGCACAAAATTGGCAGTTTGCACTTTGATCATGGATGAAATGGTAGCTAGAGCATCTGCAAACTGATTTTCGTCTCGAGGGATATACTCAAGCTTGACTGTTGTGAAGAAAGTCAACAACCTCCTTGTGTAGTCCCGATAAGGTATCAGATGATCTTGGTGCGTGTACCATTTGCCGTTGGTTTGATTAATTACCAGAGCTGAATCTTCGAACACAGTCAAAGTCTTGATCCTGAGGTCAATAGCTTCCTCAAGACCCATAATACAAGCTTCGTATTCAGCTTCGTTGTTAGTGCAGTTAAAGGTGAGTTTTGCCGAGAAAGGCATGTGAACTCCCTTAGGTGTAATGAGTACTGCACCAACACCACGACCATTCATATTAACAGCCCCATCAAACATCATAGTCCATTCTTTTTCTGGGTCAGGCCCTTCAGTGTGAATAGGCTCTTCATGATCTTTTGCTTTTATGAACATGATGTCTTCATCAGGGAAGTCAAATCTCATAGGCTGGTAATCATCAATGGGTTGCTCAGCTAGATAATCAGACAATACACTGCCTTTGATAGCTTTTTGGGATGTGTATTGAATATCGTACTCTGTGAGAATCATTTGCCATCTTGCAACCCGTCCGGTAAGTGCTGGTTTCTCAAATATATACTTGACTGGATCCATCTTGGAGATCAACAAGGTAGTGTGGGTCAACATATACTGCCTTAGTCGGCGAGCAGCCCACGCTAAAGCACAGCAAGTTTTCTCGAGCAGTGAATAACGTTGTTCACAGTCGGTAAACTTTTTGCTTAGGTAGTATATTGCATACTCTTTTCGACCAGACTCGTCATGCTGGCCCAACACACACCCCATCGACTTTTCTAATACCGTCAAGTACATGATCAGAGGTCTTCCTTCAACTGGAGGCATAAGGATCGGAGGCTCCTGTAAGTATTCCTTGATTTTGTCAAAAGCCCTCTGGCAGTCTTCATTCCACCTGACCGTTTGTTCTTTTCTTAATAGCTTGAACAAGGGCTCGCAGGTTGCTGTAAGATGAGATATGAACCTTGAAATGTAGTTCAATCTTCCTAGGAACCCTCGAACTTCTTTCTCAGTTTTTGGTGCAGGCATTTCTTGAATGGCTTTAACTTTGTCAGGGTCAACTTCAATCCCTTTCTCACTTACAATAAATCCCAGCAGCTTACCAGATCGTACCCCGAATGTGCATTTGTTGGGGTTTAGCTTCAATTGGTACTTCCTCAGACGCTTGAATAACTTCAACAGATTTACCAGGTGGTCTTCTTCTGTGAGGGACTTGGCAATCATATCATCCACATAACATTCAATTTCTTTGTGGATCATGTCATGGAATAATGTTACCATAGCCCGTTGATAAGTGGCACCAGCATTCTTCAGGCCGAATGGCATCACCTTATAACAGAATGTGCCCCAGGGTGTGATGAAAGTTGTCTTCTCCATGTCTTCAGGTGACATTTTGATCTGATTGTATCCTGAAAATCCATCCATGAAGGAGAACACCGAGAACTGGGCCGTATTGTCGACCAATACATCAATGTGAGGTAAAGGGAAATCATCTTTCGGGCTGGCTCTGTTCAGGTCCCGGTAATCCACACACATCCTCACCTTGCCATCTTTCTTTGGCACTGGAACGATGTTAGCTACCCACGGTGGGTAACTGGTCACGGCAAGGAACCCGGCGTCCCACTGTTTCTGTACCTCCTCTTTGATCTTCATCGCCATGTCAGGGCGAGTTCTTCTTAGTTTCTGCTTAACAGGAGGACAGTCTTCTTTTAATGGTAGTCGATGCACAACTATGTCTGTATCCAACCCTGGCATGTCCTGATATGACCAGGCAAAGATGTCAACATATTCACGCAACATTTCAATCAACCCCTTCTTAACTTCAGTCTGCAAGCTGGCACCTATCTTGATTTCCTTCTTAAACTCTTCTGTGCCGATGTTGATAACCTCGATTTCCTCCTGATGAGGCTGAATAACTCTTTCCTCTTGCTTCAACAACCTGACCAGTTCTTCAGGGAGTTCGTAACCTTCCTCAACCTCTTCATCAGCTTGGTAGATTGGATTGTCGAAGTTATGCTCAGTCATAGCAGGAGAGTTGTCAATGGAATCCGGTTGATCGACACTGCACAAGTGATGTGCTCATTCAGAATCTGTTTAGAGAAAACACACACCAAAAGCAAGAAAGAAAAACACATTGCCATTTTCTTTATTTGTGCAAAAATTAAAATTGAAAGAAAAGGAACGATTTGATTGAAAAATGTCCTTTATTTATGACAAATAAATGCTTTCAAAACATGGAGGCCCATACAATGGATCCTTGTACCTTGGGCAGAGTACAGGATTTGACATGCAGTATGTAAAAAAATGACAAATAAACAATTACTTTGTGATCCAGGTGACTTCGACGATGTCTTCCGTAGACCAATTGGGCAGCTCCTCTCCTGGTGCACACGGGCGGATCCAATTATCCAGTTCGCACTCGCTATCTCCATCTTCACTGGTAGCACAGATATGGTTGCGGTCCAGCAACCCAGCACTAGTAAAGGTAATGGTCTTGTTGTCTGATGAACGGACGAGCCCATCAGGCTGATACCCAAGCCCGAACTTGTCCTCCTTCTTTTCCAGCTCCAGTAGTCTGCCCCAGCCATGGGCACTGCCTGATTGCACAACCTCCTTGGCCTGCTTGTAGGAGGTAATAGACGTACCTTCTTTATCTTCAGCCCTACTCAGAGGAGACAAGGAACTAACATTCACTGCTTCAAATGCCTGACACAGAGTTTCATGAATTTCACCATCCATCTCCACATATTTGAATGTAGATAGATGGCTCACAAATATGTCCTCTTCACCGCACACAGTCACAACTTGACCATCCGCTACGTACTTGAGCTTCTGGTGCAAGGTTGACGTCACAGCCCCTGCGGCATGAATCCAGGGTCGACCAAGCAGACAACTATAAGCAGGTTGGATGTCCATCACGTAGAACGTGCTCTTAAACACTTGCGACCCAACCTTGATTGGCAACTCAACCTCTCCAAAGACATACCTTCGAGAACCGTCGAAAGCCTTCACCACCAAATCACTTGGCCTCAAAACAACCCCTTCCACATTGAGTTTCATTAACGCCTTCTTCGGCAAGACATTAAGAGATGACCCAGTATCAACCAGGACATGAGACAGCACAGCCCCTTTGCATTCAATTGTGATATGGAGAGCCTTGTTATGATTCCTCCCTTCAGTAGTAAGGTCCCTATCAGTAAAGCCCAGACCATGGCTCGCATTTACACTTCCCACCACAGCTTCTAACTGATTCACGGTAATCTCCTGAGGAACATACGCCATCTGCAACACCTTCAGAAGGGCTTCTCTATGAGCTGGTGAGCACATCAGCAGTGACAAGATAGAGATTTTGGAGGGAGTTTGATTTAGCTGCTCGACTACCTTGTAGTCGCTCCTCTTAATAATCCTCATGAACTCCTCCATTTCCTTCTCGAAAGTACTTTGACCAGTAGCGGGAGTGGCATTATCGTCAGTTGTTATTTGTTTCCCTTTGGCTTTAGCAGAAGCCTCAGCATCAGTGTCTCCTCTCAAAGTCTGGGGAGCGAATAAGCGACCACTCCTCGTGAAACCTCCACTTCCCCCAACATTCACCACAGCTGGGTCCATGGTTACTGTCTTATTTTCCACTTTCTGTCCTCCGACATACACTTCTGATCCGTAATGCCACGGAATAGCCTTCTCATCTGAATACGGAATAGGTCCAGGCACCGTGATGGTGACGGGACTTACTTCCGGGACATAAATAGTAACCGGCTCTCTTTGCGCTGGCATTTCAGCAGGATCATAGTATATGGTCACTGTTGACACTTCATCAGTCCTCTTATCGACCTTGTCGAACTGTAACAGCCCATCATCCATCAGTCTCTGTAAACCAGTCTTCAATCTGTCACAACCATTCTTCGACTCAACACAGTCTTCGCAATCAAACCCACAACCCGGGAAAACCTGACCCTTCACCAACCTCTCCTTGACCAGCAACAAGGAGGTCTTCACTTCTTCAACCTTTTCCACCAAGTTCAACCTCTCCTCCATCTCAATAGCATTAACCCTGGCTCCCCCATGATTAGGGATAGGGTTATTCGTGACATTCGGAGGTGGCGCAAAATTGATTGCCTTGGAGTCGATCAAATCTTGAACTTTATAGTGCAAAGCCCTGCACTTCTCTGTTGAGTGCCCGGGTGCCCCAGAATGGAAAGCGCACCGAACATTGGCGTCGTAACCTGGAGGAAGAGTTCCAGTAGGTGGAGCCAAGGTCCTCAGTTGAATTAAGTTCAATTCCAACAATCTCTGGAGTAAAGCTGTGTATGTCATTGGGATCACATCAAAAACCCTATCAGCTTGGCGTGGCTGCCTCTGCTGATACGGTCTCTGTTGATAGTTGCGCTGCTGTTGTTGCTGAGGCTGTTGTAGAGCCTGTTGAGCTGGTTGAATTGGTGTAGTGGGAATTGTGACTGCAGCTATCTGATTGTATTCTCGTCTATAACCTCTGCCTCTGCCTCGGCCATATACTGCGTTAGCTTCCCCTTCTCTTCTTCTAGGAGGTCCGCCAAAGGCTTTCCTCGCTCCCCCAGAGCTACCAGCAGTATTAGGGTCTTGAATCTTCCCTGTCTTTAATAGAGTCTCAACTCTCTCTCCAGCAATCACTATATCATTGAACTTGGTGGCCGAGCTAGATGCCAACCTCTCTAGAAAAACACCTTGGAGAGTGCCCATAAACATGTCGGCCATTTCATCCTCTAAGAGAGGTGGTTGCACCCTGGCAGCTAACTGGCGCCACCTCTGGGCATATTCTTTGAAACTTTCTTTTGCCGCCTGGGTCATGTGTTGCAACTGCGTGCGCTTCGGAGCCATGTCCATGTTATATTGATACTGCCTCACAAAGGCCTCGGCTAAATCCTTCCAGCTCTTGATATTGACCCTATTGAGCTTCATGTACCATTCAAGAGAAGCTCCCACCAAGCTATCCTGAAAATAATACATCCAAAGTTTCTCATCATCTGTATGAGCGGCAATCCTCCCGACAAACGATTGCAGATGGGTCTTCGGGCAAGTAGTGCCGTCATACTTCTCGAAGGTAGGAACTTTGAACTTATACGGAATCCTGACTCCCGGAACCAAGCCCAAGTCTGTTATGTCGAATCCCAAAGAACTCTGGGACTGAATAGCCTTGATTTGCTCAGCCATCTCTTCAAACCTCTTGTTCATCTCTGCTCCTTGACCTTCAGCCTCATCAAGCAGAGTGAACTGGTCGTCTTGATGGTCTACCTGAATGTTGTGTAACCCATCGTTGATTATTGTCATTCCTGGCTGTGTAACAGGAGGTTCGACCTGACGTGCGCCCGCACTGGTACGATTGTCAACAGTAGCAGCAGCCGCAGTGTTCCTATTCTGATTCTCAACCATCTCCCGCAGGCGCTCTTGGGTCTGCCCCATGCCGACCATTAGTGTCATAAAATTATCCATCCTTTGTCTCAAATCTGTCAAGTCTGCTTGTAACTGGTCCATGACTCGCTCTCTATTAATCTTGGTTGGATATCTGTGTACTGTTGGTTGCCCCCGAACTTTTCGAGGAGCTATAGTGCCTGAAACACAAAACACGTTAGTAACCGAGACACTACCTGCAAAACAACAAACAGGTTATATGGATGCAATGCAGTTGTTTATGTTTCCAATCACAAGTCATTTATGCCCCGGTCCCGGTATTTAGCAAAGAGAACCAGATGGGCACTGATCCTCGACTTCCAGAAACCTTCGCGAGAGACCACATTCAAACCACAACAACAAGCAAACCAAGAAATAATGGAAAAACCAAAACATAAATCAACCTATTAGGCAAATAACACAGAATTCCCCGTAGGGTACAAGTCTTTACAAAGGAGAAACAACCAACTAAGACTCCTACAACATGCCTGTAGGTAATCCAGATACAAGAAAAGTAAACTAAGAAGCAGAACCAACGCCTAAGGACCCTGAAGCTCCATCACTAAACCCCCCATCAGATCTGACCTTCTTGACTCCCGCCATCAACTTTAGGTCTTCAATCTCTTTAAGTGCTGCTTCGAGGGCTTGTTGACTGTCTGCGAGTTGTTGGGTCTTCTCTCTGCGAATTTTGTGGACTTGCTCCACCTCTTCTTTTTTGTAAGCCATCTGAACTTCAAAGAACTCTTCTTTTTCTTTATATTGTTTCAGCTCTTGCTCTCTCTGTCCCTTTAACCAGACAATAGACTGACGAGCATCTCTGAGGGTTTTTGACTTCTTCTTGCGCTCAACTTCTCTTTGGGCTTCCATCATCCCCAATCTGCGGAAATGTGCTTCTCTACCTGCAAAGTCCTTCTCCTTAGCCTCTAAAGTCGTTTGTATCTTCAGCAACTTCTCTTCAGCTTCAATCTTGGCCCTGTTGGCTTGGTGATACAGGCTTACCATCTCAGTATTTTCAACTCTAACTGCATGTAGCTGGGCTTCCAACTTCTTGAATTCCTCTAAAGGCACAGTGTCAATGGACTCAGCGACTGGGGGAACTGGTGTTGAAAATGGTAACAAAACTCTTTTAGCTCTGTCTTTCAACCAAGCTTCATACTCTGGGAATGTCTGATTATTACACTTCCCAAAGCTAGCTATCCCTTCTCCCTTAATGCACTTCCAAGCTCCCGCAACCTTCCTCACTAAGGGCATATTATCTTTCACTGAGAAGTAGAAAATAGGGGTCAGTTTCAAATCTTCAGGCACCTCTCTCAAAGCGTATCCCAATTGTCTTCTTAACAGGATTGGATTGTAATTAATCCCTCCAGTTATTCCCAACAAAGGCACACTATGATAACTCCCGCAGCTAGTGATGAAACGTGCACCTTGCAGCCTCTGAGTGAACCATCTAACATCCTTAGCCAGCAACTTTTCCAGCTTCTGAGCCCATATCAAACTATGGTCACTAAACACTCCCGTACTAGGCAAGTGCCGCATGAACCACATGTGAAATAACGGAGCGCAGCAACGGACCAAACCTCCCCTCTTCTTCTCAGTTTTGTAATGAACTGAGTAATACAAATCCCCGAGTAAGGTAGGCACTGGATTCTTCAGCAAAAAGAGATGTATGGCGTTTATATCTATGAACTTCTCCATATCAGCAAACAAAATGATGCCATAGATAGACAGAGCCAAGATAGCACACACAACATCCCATTCCTCTTCAACAGCCAATTCTCCCGCTTTCTTCACCAGAGCCTCCAAAGAAAACCCGGACACTCCTCCTTTGATAATGGTCAAAGACTTCACAGTAGAAGGACTCAAATAAAGAGCCTCAGCAATAGCCTCAGGTGCAGGTCTACTCATCTCAGAATTGAAAGGAACCTGATCTCGAACCGGCACACCCAGGATCAAAGCATACTCCTCCAGCATAGGGCCCAACTGAAAATCAGGAAAGGTGAAGCAACGGAGCTGAGGATCATAATACTGAAGCAATGTATGAATGGCACTCCTCTCGGAAGGATCTAGCTCTATCACCACATCAAGAATACTCCCATAAGCTTTTCTGAATCTCTCTACCTGGTTGGGTGTAATCAGCTTTATCATCTTTTTCAACAAACCAACCTTGATATCAAAGAACTTGAAATGAATATTCTGCTTTCGAGGATCTTCCATCTTTGAAGAGAATACCGGAACCGGAAGCAGATATATGAACCTGTGAATGAAAACAAAAAACAATGATTAATGATGCAATGATGCAATGCAGATGCAAATGCAAGGACATATGGCCATCTGAGACTGTCTGGAGTCTGGCCACTGACAAGGTCCCTCTGAATAACTGACAAACCAAAAGTCCAATGAGTCACACTCTCTGATAATCACAACCCTCTGAAGAGAATCTCTGGACCACAGTATCAAGAATACCAGAACCAGAAAACCAGAACTTCGGAACCAAAGTAACTGTATCATAACATGAACTGTACTAGTAACAAGGGTATGATGAGGTCAAGGGTTCCTGCAAACCTGTAAACCCATCCCCAATCTCACAGGTGTGCTCCGGGTCAAACATCACGGACTCTCAAAGCCGAATAGCAATAATACTTTCACCATTTCCGAGAAATGGCTCATGACCAAATCAGGGAATCGGTTAGGCATTATGTACTACGCAGGGAGGCCTCAGCTGAGTCCGGGAAAAACAAGCATCCCTTATAGGTTCCCAGCTTCAAGCGCTGAAATCGAGAAACAATAGTACATTCAGCCCATAGGATACAGTACTAATGTCATACGACCAGATGCTTTGACTAAGTTCCTATAAGAGAACCAGGCCATCCTATGCGAGTTCCCAGTGGACCCTCGGGTGCGAATGGGTTTGCCACAAAATGTGGTCTGCCACTGTCACCACTGGAGAGGGTTGTTTCCACAAAGGTTCTCAATGATCGGTCCCCAGATGCACATAACTATCAAGGTCCTATCCCGAAGTGGAGGAAATCCCCACACAAGATATTTCCAAGACAGTCGCAATCTGGGCGTGAAACACATCGCCACTCATCATGCCACATGCGAGTACAATATGTCCACTCTAATCCTAGGGTGCACTCGAGCCGGGTACTTGGCTTATCTCTCAGAAATAATATCACCCAAGCCCACCAAACAGAAAACCAGTCCAGACAATCCAGTATGATATATATGATGCGGAAAATAAATACTGAAAACTGTAAATAAAGCTGTAAATAAAGCAGTAAACAAACAACAATACAATACAACAAGCCACATCAAACAAACATCACCCAATGAAACGGCAACACACAAGCGCTAGGAGAGACTCACAGGGGAACCAGAGATTCTGGGTTCGGTCCCCAGCAGAGTCGCCAAGCTGTCGCTCCCCGGATTTCCATCCTGGTACAAACGCGAAAGTGGCGCGGAAAAAGAATAGAGTCGCCAGCCAGGCATTTTTATCCCGAAGAAAGGGAATGGTAATGCTGCACAAACCTGAAGAAAGAAGAGGAAGGACACAGGTCCTACGAACCAAAGAGACTGAGTTCGGGAGTCGGTTACGACCTGGGAAGGTATTAGCACCCAGATCGTCCGCCGTACCCGACGGGATCCACGCTTGCAAAAGAAACTGTTTCAAAGGGTGAGGGTATGAAAGCTGCAGCAAAAGAAATGAAAATGAACTGGGAAAGAATCTGAGAAAAGAACTGAAATAAGAAATGAAAAGGAAAAAATGTAGGGAAAATAAAGATTGTGCTCGAACGGGCCCTACCCCGCTGCCTACGTACCTCATCAGGATAATGAGGATCAGAGACGCCGTAGTTCCCCTAACTAGGGGTACTAAAAGGAAAATGCTTGTGAATTAAAGGCTTGAACTGCCTACGTCAATGCTCAGGTGTTGCAGGCTCGGACGACGAGTGCGTTACCGTCTTGCAAAGTGACAAGTAGGAGCAAGTTCGCGTACGGAGCGAATGAGGTGAGAAAAGAATTCCCGAAGGAAAGACGCTTATAGTTTGTTCGGTGTTTTTTTAGAAGCTTTTATGAGTGAAAATTTGCATAGGTGAGTGTACCTAAGTCTTACTCAATGGGATGTGTACGTCTCACATCATCCCGAAATGGAATGCGCAAGAGGCACACCTATCTATGGAGGAAATCCCCAAAGCTAGTCCCACAGGTGAAGGCTTAAGCACACTGGCCTATTACCATTATTAAGTATTTTTGTGGTTTTTGGTTAAGAAATGTCTTTTAATTTTTCTTTGTGAGGTACTCATGCTAAGACCTATCTACCACGAGTGATGACTCACACCTCGTCCCGAAATGGAACGCGTGCAAGCATCTCATAGCAAAGTCTCATGTCACATGAAAGCACTCAACCTTTATTAAGTGAATTAAAATTAAGTTTGAAGATGAGAAGAGAAAGAGAACCAAAGGAGCAAAAAAGGAAAAAAAAACTAGGGGGAAAGTTTCTATCCTAAGTTAGCATGCATGGAGTTCCTAGGGTTTGTGAGGTCTTTCTAACCTAAAAGGATCTCAAGAGAAGAAGAAGAAGATAAAAGGAGAGATGAGAAAGGCCTAAGCCCAACAAGAAGATGTTAGTCCATATAAACAAAATGAGAAGAGATGAGAAATGGAGATGTGGAACTCAATTCCCACATCTCAAACTTACCATAGCCCCTGCAAGGTTAGTGTAACAACATAAAACCAAGGCATGAACCAACAAGTCAGAAGCTACACAAGCATATAGGCATGGCAAAGAGTTCACAAGATGATAAGCAAAGCAACACAAGATCATATTGAGATGATTGGAAGTGAAACAAGTGCAAAGAAGGCATGCATAACACTTAAAGAAATAAAGCACATAAAAGAGACCCAACACCAAGACTCAAGGAGACTCAAACCCTATCCTAAGACCAGGAACAACCCTAGACCTCTAAAGGACCCCAAAAGATGAGGAGAAGTTGGCACAAGTTCCCTTCTAAACTTAAAAGAGACTATAAGACTCAAAGTATGCAAAACAAGGCAAGGTGAGGAAGAAAATACCCAAGAAAAAGATCCAAGCACCTAAAAAATCTACCCAACCAGAAAAGTACTCTCCAAACACAAAGAAATGAGAGTCCAAAAGGGTTTGCAAAAATACAGCACCAAACTAGGTCAATGAAGCTCAAGGATGCAAGGTATCACCATTTAGGGTTTTGAAAATTAAGGCACAAGTAACTCAAGCAAAGTCCAGCAAGGAAATTTGTGAAAAATCCAAGATAAATCATGAAGATAGTAGAGTGTCTTAGGATTTGAATGCAAAAAGAATGGGGTTCATAGCTTAAAGGATGAGAAAAATAGAAATTGGACAAGGCAGATTGGTCTATGAGAGTCCACAAGAAAGCAATGCTCAATGTTGAATTTATTTGGCCACGTGGGATGAAAATAAAAATCTGGAAAAATTATGATAAAAAACTAGATGAATCAAGGAGTGCATATGAATTTTTTTGGATTTTTTAGAGTTAAGGAAGTATTTAAAATGGATCAAAAGCAAATGGAATAAAATTGGTAAAGAAAAAGAATAAAAATAAAGCTAATGGGCCAAGGGGGTGCAAGAAGTAAACACGTTAGTTCAAAAAACAGCATGGGCCTTGCGTGGGGGGTGTGGATAGCGCTGGGGGGCTGAACCTTCTTCTTCATGAAGAAACCCTAAACTCTAACCACCATTAATGAACCAAACCCTAACCCTAACTTCATGAAATCTCAAACCAAGCCACGGCCGACCATGAAACTCTCCAGAATACATAATCTAACATCACTAAACACAAATACATGCTTGGATTGGATTAAAACTCAAAGAAACTCAAGATATGAATGAAAATAAAATTGTCCATGAAACTTTAAATCACCATAACTTTGTGAATACTCAACCATTTCACAAACTACAAAGAGCATTGTAACCACCACAACATGAGGATTCTAAAACACACAACCAAATACATTTCTATGAGATTCGAAATTTGAGCATACCTAAGGTGGTGTTCCAAATTTGAAGTCAAGAGTGGTATAAAGTGATGGCAAATGATCTCCTTATCCCCTTAGATGCAAAATAAATGCATCTAAGGCTTTGCAAACTTGTAAATCCAGCAATGTGCTTCCTTGTGCTTCAAAGCTTCTCAAATGGCCACTTGAACAAACTTCACTATAAATCTAGATCCATGGGTGCTTAATGATCCTTGAGATGAGAGGAGTATGAATGTGGTCTTGGATTGAAGAAAGCTTGCCTAGATCAAAAGTTATGGCACAAAATGCAAATGTGCACAAGAAATGAGAAATGGATGATTCTTGAAGAATAATCCAAACAAATGGTATGGAAATGATCTATGAGTGATGAGGATTAAGAATCCAGCAAGAGTTTTGTGAATGGATTCTTGTAGCAAGAGTTTGTGGAGAATAAGCAATTTTGCATAAAAGATGAGAATGAGAGAATGAGTGTGTAATCTGGCTGCCTCTAACCCTAATTCTGATTGTTATGGAATATATATGGCAATGCAAAAGGGTTAGAACAAATGCACGTGAGAGAGGGCTGATTTTTGTGAAAATGCAATTTTGGCCCAAGTGTGCCATAAGCATGCCAAGCTCATGATTTGCTGGCCTCTCTTGCATGTGCATTCACCATCCCACCAATGATTCCCAGCAAACAACTTCAGCCCTTAGATGCAAGCTATCACACAATGGTCATGCCTTATGCAAATTCAAGTGTAAAATGCAAGTTTTATGGAACTTTTTCATGTGCATGAATTTTTCCACTTTTCTTTGAGCCAAATTACCTAAATGGGATGCATTTTGGTTGTGTAAACTTACTTTGGCCATAGCATAGCAAACTATCCATTTTTGAGCCTTTGTGCAAATGGCTTGGCCTTGAAACTTGGAAATTTGCCCTAAAATACCTAAATTTTCGGGGGCCATATCTCTCAAACCATAAATCCCATGAAAATTTACTTGTACTTTTTAAAAATGGCAGCCCTTACTCTCCAACTTTCATGTTTGGGTTGGGTCCATTTGAAGATTTTTTGATCAAGTTAAGGCCTTGTGAAGTTTTAGGTCAAAATAGCCAAAAATATTAACTTTTCCATGACCAACTTTGTGCACTTTTGCCAAAACCCCTCAAACCACCAAAATTCTTGTACTTTAAGCTCACCAAACATCTTATAACATTGAATAGACCTCATTTGGCCAAAAAAATTGGGTTAGACCCCTTGGAATGGCACTGTTGACTTTTTCTGGGCCCAGTTGACTTTCTGCTTCATCTGCAAGTAACTGAGGCAATGACTGACTTCCACTTGGAATTTTTCCATGAAAATTGACATGTAGGAACCTCTTATCATATATAAAACATTTCCCAAAAGAGTTGGCCAAAATTATGAGGTTAAGGCTCTTGAAGCCAAAACCCTAATTTGGTTGCACTGCTTAGGAGCCTTGCATTGTCTTAAAACTTGTGATGATTAAGCAATCTTCTGAGCTTTTGCAAGTGAACTTGGCCTTGCCAAAGGAGTCTAGACTCATCATAGGCCTCCCACAAATCCATTGGAACCCTTGTCTTGGCTTAGATGGCCTTCAACACCTCCCCAGATGGCCATATGCCTCATGCTAGGGCTTGATGCTTGTCATGCTTTATTTTCCTATGCTATAATGCTATATATATGATATGCTTATGATGCAAATGGTGTATTATGATGCTTAAAATGAAGAGGGCAAATTTGAGGTTCTACAGCAACCATTAGGGACTTGATGATTTTTCTTTTAAGGGACTTGCTTTATACACCCCACTTGACCTTATAGTTAGGCAACATGAGGGATAACCTTAGAAAGTGAGATGGCGATCAAAGATCGACTTACGTGTGTGAGTGTTTAATATTATTTATCTTTAATTAAAGTGATCTAAATTAAATTTTAAATAGAATACATGTTTCACACTCCCTAAATTACTAACCATAGCACAAAAATTAAATAAATTACATATTTACAAAATTTACACCAAGGAGCAATTACATAATTATAAAAAAGCAAATTAAAAATAAATAGCAAATAAATAAATATATAAGCAAAATATAAATAATAATCAATAAATAAATAAGCAAAATAGGGGTTAATAATAATAATAAAGAATTAAATAAAGGTTAGTAAAATAATAATAAGCATAATAAAAAATAAATAAATGGATTAGTAATAATGTGATTAGTAATAATAATAAATATAATTAGCAAAATATTATAAGAACAAAATTAAAATAATAAACAATAGTTAGATTTTTAATATGAACAATTAAATAATTATTATAGCATTTTAATTTATGTACAAATTATTAATTTATTTTTAGACATATTATAATTATAAAATTAAAATATTATAGGCTCAATTTAAAATTATTTACATATAATTTAAATTACAAACTAATTTTAAAATACTCACATAAGTTATAAATATATTTACAAAAAAACTTAATTATATAAAAGATTATATTAAATAAATATATACATGACAATTAAGAATTAGAAAATAACAATTAGGTTTTTTAATGAATATTTAGAAAAATAAACTAGGGTTTTTTAAGATTAGGGTTTTGTTTAGAAAAATATTTAAGAGTTTTTAATATAAAATTATTTTAATATATACATATATTATAATTTAATGATATAGTAAAAGAAAATAATTTTTTTGAATTAAGAAAAATACGAATTTTTGAATATTATAAACATTGAATAACATTTTATAAAATTATTTTATTATATTAATAAAACCTAAATTAATTAACAAAATAAAATAAGAGAAAACAGCAAAATAAAACAAACCTGGCTGGGATTTGAACCCAGGTCACCAGGTTCACAAGCAGCAAGACATACCACCAGACCAGCCCACGTGCAGGCAGCAATGAGGGGGGTTTAATTGGTTTTGTTCCTTGTCACAAAAAACCTGGAAAAATAAAAGAAACAAAAGGCCTGGGGTGGTGTTGAACCCAGGACCTCTTGTATACAAGCAGCGCGCATGACCATCTGGCTGGGAGAGCCTATCTGGTAAGGAAACAGCAATAACACATAATATATAATGCTTCACTATTAATCCTGAAAAATAAGAAAAATTTGCACAAGGCCAGATTCGAACCAGTGACCTCACGCATCTCATAAGCTAGCTTTACCACTGAGACAAGCATTCGCTTGTGAAATATAATCAGATACAAATAATAATATTTTAAAACAATAATTTGAATATGGATTTCGCGCGAACAGCTTCATCTTCTTCCTTGAGAACTGCCAATTTACCTGCGAAATTTGCTATAAACCCACCTGTGAATTTTCATGCACACGTACCCTGTGTTTTTCAAACTACCATCAAACAACATCATTTTATCAAATCAGAGACATCTTTGAGTCCCTTACAACCTGTACAATTCAATTATGTCCATAGAATTCATTTATATTGTGTGAATCGAATAACCCTATTTTTGAACTCTAAACCCTAAACATGGCAGGTTCATGATTCGGCCATCATTCTTCACCAAATGATCCAGAATTCATCTAAAGCTAATGGCAAACATTAATACATCATCAAAATTCGTTATCAATCAGTAAATATGGTGATTCGAAAAAAAATATATCAAGCACATGAATGATGCGGTTTATGCATTATGTAATGTATTGGCTGCAAACAAGAGTTGAGAATCACTCAATGATGTCTCATGATTACTGCTATGTCCTTGGTTTACCTTCTAGAGCCCTGCAAATTGAAAACCGAATATGAGTTTTGGAAGGGATTTTTGACTTTGTGAACTTACTCTTAGGCTGCTGAAATTCGTCCCTTGAGGATTGCATTATGTTTAGTACTTATAGGAGATTGAATCTAGGTCAAAATATTGATTGATCATGTGGAAATTTTGATTCAAAAAGATTCATATTGATCATGTCTTAAAAGTTCAATATTCTTGCATAAAGGCTTTCTATCTTTGGACAAATCTCATGATCTCATTCCTTTTCAATTCCAATCAGCATTGAAGATGTTCTAGAAACCAAATCTCCATTAAATATTGCATTTTCATATTTTATATTTATTTAAAATGATTTTTTATGAATTAAATCAAAATAAATAAAAATAAAATAATAAAAATTCTGATTTTTAATCATTTGGGTCGTGCATGATGATAATGTATGGATTGGATCACAATTTGGCCAGCCCATTTGGAAAGAATTGGTTCTAGACCTCCATTTTCATCATAAACCATCACAAAATTTCCCAACTTTGCAAGGGCACATATCCTTCAATTTTAATGCTATGAGGGTGTTCTTGGACATTTTGGGAAAGCTTGAAGAGTCCTCTAAACAACCCCATTGGTTTCATGTCCATACCATTTATCAATCTCAAGTTATGCCCTTTTGAAGTTGTTGACTTTTTGTTGACTTTCAAAAGGACCTATAATGTCTTAGCTCATACCCTCCAAATGAAGCATTTTTGGGCTTGGCTTGTGAGACACAAAGTTGTAGAGAATTCAATTTCCTTAAAAATGAGCTTTGAGTGGAGACTTGGTGATGAAGTATGTGAAAGTTATGGCTGGTCAAAGTTCAGTTGACTTTTACTGAGGAAACCCTAATTTAGAAACTCCTGATTCTTGATGATCTGGAATATTCTTGATGAATCATGATCAACCCTTGATCAAATGATGAATTTTACTTCATATACTTGATGTTGGCAAAAAATCATGAAGTTTGACTTAGGTTTGACCACAGTTGACCTCAGTTTGACTTTTTAACTGCATTGACTGATTTTGACTTATCTGATCATCTGACTGAGCAAACTTTTGAGAAAAGTCTTGAAACTTGTCATGGGGGTTCTTAAACACATATAAGATGTTATGAAGCTCACTTGAAGTCTTGGAAGTCCATTTAGCCTGATTAAAGTCAAAACCCTAGTTTTGGATGCACTGCTTAGGAGGTGCATTGTCTGAGGGAATTGTCAACTCTTCTGACCAATTGTGAACTTTGTGAACCTTGTGAACCATCATAAAATGTCTTGTGATACTCATGGGAGGTATTGTGAACCTTGTGAACCTTGTGAACCTTGTGAACTTCATAAAGTGACTTGTAGACTTCATGAACCTCATGAAGGGTCTTGAAAGCATTGTGAATCTTGTGAACCTTGTGAACCTTCAAGAAGTAACTTGTAGACTTCATGAACCTCATGAAAGGTCTTGCAAATGTTGAGAAGCTTGTGAACCTTATGAACCTTCAAGAAGTGACTTGTAGACTTCATGAACCTCATGAAAGGTTTTGAAAGCATTGTGGAACTTGTGAACCTTGTGAACCTTCATAAAGTAACTTGTAGACTTCATGAACCTCATGAAAGGTCTTGTAAACATTGGGAAACTTGTGAACCTTGTGAACCTTCTTAGCACACAAAGACTTGTATTGTGAGGGAAAATTTTGGGGTGCAACAGCTGCCCCTGTTCAATTTTCTGAAACCTGAGGGGTTAGATTGGTATATTTGCCAGTCGTAACTTGGAAGGTTGAAGGGGATTGAACACAAAAGCCCAAAAATTTGCACTCACCAGTGCATAGAGTGATATGGATGTCTAGTTGAATATGCTTGAGTGGGCTTAAAGATGCTACTGGGGGAAAAGTTCTTCAGATGTATTTATTGGAGAATAAAGCAGTCCAAAATATGGAGGTATAATGATAGTTGTCAGGAGGATGAAGCAGTCCTGAGGTATAAGATGATAGCTTGCCAGGAGGATAAAGCAGTCCTGATGTAATAATGTGTTTTTCAGGAGGATGAAGCAATCCTGATGTAGTAAGAAGCTGTCAGGGGGATAAAGCAACCCTGAGGTAAAGAAGCTGTCAGGAGGATGAAGCAATCCTGAGGTAATAATAAGTTATCAGGAGGATGAAGCAATCCTGGTGTAGTGATAATCTATCAGGAGGATGGAGCAATCCTGATGTAATAGGAGTTTTCAGGAGGATAAAGCAGTCCTGAAATAATGATAATAGCTGTCAGGAGGATGGAGCAGTCCTGATATAATAAAAAGCTGTCAGGAGGATGAAGCAATCCTGATGTAATGATGTGCTTTCAGGAGGATGAAGCAATCCTGATGTAATAGGAGTTTTCAGGAGGATAAAGCAGTCCTGATGGATGATAAGTCTTCAGGAGGATAAAGCATTCCTGATGTAATAGGAATTTTTAGGAGGATAAAGCAGTCCTGATGGATGATATGCCTTCAGGAGGATAAAGCAATCCTGATACTCATAAGTTGGTTTGCTGGATAAATAACCTGAAACAAGGTAGCATTTGTATAATAATATTAGTTTATGTATTATGTATGCATGTATGATATGATGCACTTAAGTAATGTATTATGTATCTATGGATATGTATGGTATGGTATGATGTAAATGATGTATGTATGATATGATGCTGCCGGAAGCGTCTGGATATCTTCATATAACAACTGCTGGCCAGGGAAAATAAATCCCGATTCGTTGCTGAAGAATATGAGGAACTCGTCCCCGTCTTGTTTGATGATGAGATATACATAACCTTCCGTATGCTGGGGATAATAAGGATGGATATAACCTCCCGTCTGCTGGGGATAGTAAGGTATATATAACCTCCCGTATGCTGGGGATAGTAAGGTATATATAACCTTCGTCTTCGTTTGATAGTAGAGTAGATACAACATCCCGTCTTCGTTCGTCGTACTCTTATTGGAAAGTAATTTCCCGAATATCCGTATGAGGATAAAAGAGATGGATATAAATTCCAGGGGAGATGAGACTTTATGAAGATGGATTTGTCCTACCGAGGGATTTGTAGCTGTCTTGTTAGAGATGAACCGGTGAAGCTTCGTTGAAATCCTTCCCTCGTTCGTCCTTAGTAAATACTATTACTGCATTTTCATGCATTTCTGGTAAACATCAATCATATTAAGCATACATGCATTTCTGGTAAACATCAATCATATTCAAAAGCATACATACATTCAAACACAACCAATGGACGTTTCGCTTATGTAAATAGGGTCAAAGTAAATCTGGATTCAAAAGATGGAATTTATTTATATCAAAAAGTGACCCATACACGGGTAAGTTTGTACAAGGAGACATAAACCCTAGTAAGAGGATTTTGTCATAAAGTTTTTTTTTTTTTTTTTTTACAAAACAAAGAAAATCAGCTATGTGGGAAATAATCCTATTGAGTTCCAATTCTACTATTGCCATTATCTTCAAGTATCTCATCTTCTGCTGTTGAGACGGAAACGATTGGATTGAGCTTTATCTGTTCGAACTTGAATGAGTAGTACAACTGGTTGCAGTTTCATGGGTGATCCAAACGAGACATAGTCATACGCTTTAATCCCTAACTTTTGCCTGGATTGCCCTTTCAGGTTTTCAATCCACCGGGATACCCTTTTTTGCCCAAGCCGCCTTTTCAGGTTTTCGACTTGCCGGGTGTATATCTTTTTTATATATATCCCTAATTTTTGCCCAAACCCTTTTGGTTTGCCGGGATGCCCTTATTTTTGCCTAGGCCTGTCAACCTAGCGGGTCTCTTTTTATGCGTAGTATTTTTTAACTATGTCTGCGTTTACAGGTTGTGGGAAGTCCTCACCATCCATTGTAGTAAGTATCATGGCACCTCCTGAGAACACTGTCTTGACTACAAATGGTCCTTCATATGTTGGAGTCCACTTGCCCCTAGGATCACCCTGTGGTAATATGATACGCTTGATTACCAAGTCACCAGCCTGATATACCTTTGGCTTAACCTTCTTGTTAAAAGCTTTGATCATTCGTTTTTGGTACATCTGGCCATGACAAACTGCTGCTAGCCTTTTCTCATCAATCAGATTTATCTGGTCAAGTCGAGTCTGAATCCACTCATCTTCATCCAAGCCTGCATCCTTCATAATTCTTAAGGAGGGAATCTGAACTTCAATGGGCAGAACTGCTTCCATACCATAGACTAAGGAGAATGGGGTTGCCCCTGTTGAAGTACGTATTGTAGTACGATAACCATGAAGAGCAAATGGTAACATCTCATGCCAATCCTTGTAGGTAACAGTCATCTTCTGTACAATCTTCTTGATGTTTTTATTAGCAGCTTCAACTGCCCCATTCATCTTTGGACGATACGGAGAAGAGTTATGATGCTTAATCTTGAACTGCGTGCAGAGATCAGTAATCATAGTGTTGTTCAGATTAGAGCCATTGTCAGTGATAATCCTTTCAGGGATGCCATACCTACATATGAGATTATTCTTAATGAATCGAGCCACAACATTCTTAGTAACAGATGCAAATGAAGCTGCCTCTACCCACTTCGTGAAGTAATCAATAGCAACCAGGATGAAACGATGCCCATTAGAAGCAGTAGGCTTGATCTTACCAATCATATCAATGCCCCACATGGCAAAAGGCCAAGGAGCAGTCAACACATTCAATGGTGATGGAGGTACATGTACTTTATCAGCATAAATTTGACATTTGTGACACGTTCTGGAGTGTTGATAGCAATCAGCTTCCATGGTAGACCAATAGTAACCTGCTCTCAAAATCTTCTTTGCCATAGTATGACCACTAGAATGAGTGCCAAAGATCCCATCATGCATATCTTCCATAATTTCAGTTGCTTCCTTCTTATCCACACAACGAAGCATAGTTGAATCATGATTGCGCTTGTACAGAATCCCATTACTCAAAAAGAACTTGGCAGAAAACCTCCTCAGAAACTTCCTATCTTTGACAGATGCCCCTTCAGGAAACTCCTGAGCTTCAAGATATCTTTTCACTTCATAGAACCAAGGCTTCTCCTCTGCCCCTTCAGTGTCAATCTCATTGCAGTATGCAGGCTTTTCAAATCTATTAATAGTAATCTTGGGAGCTTCATCATCCCAGCTGATCTCAAACATGGATGCCATGGTGGCCAAAGCATCTGCCAACTGATTCTCTCTCCGTGGAATATGTCCAAAGGTAATCTCTTTGAAATGTGGGATCAAAGACAACACATGCTCTCTGTAAGGAATGAGATTATCATGCTTGGTATCCCAATCTCCTTTGATCTGACTAACTACCAGGGCTGAATCTCCATACACATCAAGGAACTGAATCTTCATATCAATAGCAGCTTTAATATCCAGGATACATGCCTCATACTCAGCCATGTTATTGGTACAATAGAAACAAAGTCTGGCAGTAATCGGGGTATGACAACCTTCAGGGGAACTAATCACAACACCAACACCATTACCAAGTGCATTAGAGGCACCATCAAAAACCATAGTCCATCGGGATCCTTGTTCAGGTCCGTCATATTGTCCAGGTTCTTTGGTAATAATCATAATATCTTCATCAGGGAACTCAAAACTCATTGACTGGTAATCATCCACTGCTTGATGAGCCAAATGATCTGCTACAACACTTCCCTTAATGGCCTTCTGAGTAGTATACTGTATGTCATATTCTGTCAAGATCATTTGCCATCTTGCAATTCTTCCGGAGAGAGCAGGTTTCTCAAATATGTACTTGATTGGATCCATCTTTGAAATCAACAAGGTAGTATGGGTCAACATATACTGTCTTAGTCAGCGAGCAGCCCATGCCAAAGCGCAGCAAGTTTTCTCGAGCAGTGAGTATCTTGTTTCACAGTCGGTAAACTTTTTGCTAAGGTAGTATATTGCCTTCTCTTTTCGACCAGACTCGTCATGTTGTCCCAACACACACCCCATTGAGTTGTCTAACACTGTTAAGTACATAATCAAGGGTCTTCCATCGACTGGTGGCATCAAAATTGGAGGTTCTAACAAATATCTCTTGATTTCATCAAAGGCAGTCTGGCACTCATCATTCCATTCCATCACCTGATCTTTCTTCAACAACTTGAAGATTGGCTCACAGATGGCAGTTAACTGGGAAATAAATCTTGCAATGTAATTCAACCGTCCCAAGAAACCTCTAACCTCCTTCTCAGTACGGGGAGCTGGCATCTCTCGTATAGCTTTCACTTTCGCAGGGTCCACTTCAATACCTTTTCCACTGACAGTAAAACCCAGGAGTTTACCAGATCTAACTCCAAAAGTACACTTGTTTGGGTTCAATCTCAACTTGTATTTCTTCAACCTCTCAAACAACTTGTGCAGATGATCAAGATGTTGCTCTTCATTCTGAGACCTGGCTATCATATCATCTACATATACCTCTATCTCATGATGAATCATATCATGAAACAAAGCCACCATAGCACGCTGATATGTTGCCCCTGCATTCTTCAAACCAAATGGCATCACCTTATAGCAAAAAGTGCCCCACTGTGTCACAAATGTTGTCTTCTCCATATCTTCAGGTGCCATCTTGATTTGATTGTAACCAGAGAAACCATCCATAAAAGAGAATACCCTATGCTGAGCAGTGTTGTCTACCAGAATATCAATATGAGGAAGTGGAAAGTCATCTTTGGGGCTAGCCTTGTTCAAATCTCTGTAGTCCACACACATACGTACCTTACCATCTTTCTTAGGAACTGGTACCACGTTTGCAACCCACTGAGGATAAGAAGTCACTGCTAAGAACCCTGCATTGAACTGTTTCATTACCTCTGCCTTGATCTTTTCTGACATTTCAGGACGCATACGACGAACCTTCTGCTTCTTTGGACGACAATCTTCTTTCACTGGTAAACGGTGAACCACAATGTCTGTATCTAACCCTGGCATATCTTCATAAGACCAAGAAAAGATCTCCACATAGTCACGTAACATCCGAATCAATCTGCTCTTGACACTGTCCTCTAAATCAGCCCCTATCTTGACCTCTTTTCTGTTTTCTTCAGTTCCCAGATTCACAACTTCGACTGGCTCTTCATGTGGCTGTATAGCTTTCTCTTCTTGTTGTAACAACCTAGCAAGCTCTATAGGTATTTCACAATCGTCCTCATTTCCGTCTTCAGTTTGATAGATCGGATTCTCGAAATTATAATTGGCAATAGTAGAACTGTTATCAACAGGATCCAGAGTGGATGAGGATCTGCATTTTAGTGATGTGGGTGTGTGTAAGAACACATAGCTGATAAAACAACAATAAAAGAAAAGAAAGACAAGGAACATAATATTTACTAAAACGAAACGTCCACTGATTTTATTGAATGAAGTATGCAAATGAAATGACAGCCCGTAACAAGCACACCTTTGTGCCCCGGGTAAGGCACAAGGCTCGAGAGTTTTAATTGTTCAAGAAATTACAAACTTAAAAAGAAACAACACAGTAATAGTATTTACTCCTGACTAAAGGAGATAGGGATAACATCTTCCGCTTTCCAATTATTGAGTCCAGCACCCACAGTAGGAAAAATCCAAGCATCCAGATTGTAGTCTTCATCATAGTCTCCCACAGCATTGATCTGATCTTTCATAACCCCTTGATTGGTGATACGAACAGCACGAGCACGACGAACAGCCTTCTGGGACTCTGCAGTGAAACCCAAACCAAACTTGTCAGACTTGTACGGAATATCAGGAAGCTGACCCCAAATAGTGCAACCACCTTCATCCACCACAGCTCTAGCATCATTGAGGGAGGCCATTGCCATTGTTGGAGGTTTTCTGGTGACCACAGGAACTTTCTTCGCAACAGGAGGAGCTACATAATCATTAACAACCCAGGGAACCACTTCAAATGTCTGACACGGAGTTTCGATGTATTCACCTTCCATTTCCAGATACTTGAAAGTGTTTACATGGCTGACAAAGTATTCTTCTTCTCCATAGACAGTAACAACCTTTCCATTCACCGGATATCTCAACTTTTGGTGTAATGCAGAGGTTACAGCACCTGCCCCATGGATCCAGGGACGACCAAGCAGACAAGAGTATGAAGGACGAATATCCATCACATAAAATGTAGCAGTAAACACCTGGGAACCAACTTTGATTGGAAGATAAATTTCCCCATGCACTACTCTTCTAGAACCATCAAAAGCCTTTACCACAATATTACTGGGCTTCAGCACAGCATCTTCAGGACTCAGCTTGTTCAGGACTTCCTTAGGCAACACATTTAGAGAGGAACCATTGTCTATCAGTACATGTGACAGGGTAGTGCCCCTGCATTCAATTGAAATATGCAAGGCCCTGTTATGATCCCTCTTGGCAGGGGTCAAATCAGCATCAGAAAATCCTAACCCATTATCATAGGTCAGGTGGGCAACACAATTCTCAAATTGGTCAACAGAAATGGCATTGGGTACATGAGCAGTCTTCAGAAACTTGATCAAGGACTTGGCATGAGCCTCAGAACACAGCAACAAGGATAACATAGAAATCTTTGAGGGAGTATGCCCCAATTGATCAACAATGTCATAATCACTCTTGCGAATGATTTTCAATACTTCTTCCATCTGCTTAGAGAGGTCATCAGCAGCTGGCACATCAGTAGATACAGGCTCAATAACAGGACCTTTGCCCCGAGCATCAGCGGTAGAAGTAGCAGCAGGAGTAACTGCATTTTTAGAAGCAACTGGAGGAGAGAAGACTCTTCCACTACGAGTGATCTTGCTAGATCCAGCAATATTATCAATGTCAACAGGCACATCAGCTAAAGGCTCCTGCTTAACACCATGGATGTAAACATCAGACCCATAGTGCCAAGGCACAGCTTTATCAGATGTATAAGGAATAGGACCAGGAGTAGTAATGATCAGAGGAGCCACTCTGGCTTCAGCAACAACTTTCACAGGACCTTCAGCAGTAATTTTGATTGGACCCTGATGAGTGATTTTAATAGGTCTCTTTGAAGTGATTCTTACCGGTACTTTGTCAACCATATCAACCTCTTCAATCTTCCTACCCTGAGTCAGATGATCCACCATACTTTCTACAGACGACGGAGTCCTCTCAAACACTATAGTATACTTATCCATGAGACGTTGAATTCCATCTCTCAATATGAAGCAACTATCCGGCTTATAGGTACAATACAAACAATCTTCACGACAACCTGGAAAGATCCCAGCTTGTACTAACCTCTTTTTGATAATAGACAATGGTGTGTTCAACTCCATTACTGAGTAGACATGTAGATCTTCATCAATGGCATTGACAGTCTTCTCGTGATTTGGCATTGGAGCAGTAATCACATTTGGAGTACCTGGTGGGTCAAACTCAATCTCTCCAGCCTCAATCATATCTTGAATTTTGTTCTTCAAGACCCAGCAGTTATTAGTATCATGACCCTGACAGTTTGAATGATATGCACATCGTGCATTGGGATTGTACCTGGGTGAGGTAACATTAGGATTCTGAGGAGCCTCCTTCAAAGTAATGAGTTCAGCTTTCAACAAATGTTGCAGTGCCTGAGCCAGTGACATGTTGATCTTTGTGAACTGTCTTCTAGCCCTCTGTTGGTTGCCCTGAGGCTGCTCTGTTGTTGCAGGAGTTGGATTTGAAATATGAACTGCACTAACAGACTGATGCCTTCTGTTACGATCAGGTTGACCATAAACAGCATTAGATTCTTTCTTCCCAGTGGGAGGCTTCTTTGCAGTACCTGATGAAGAAGTACCCACATGGATCTTGCCATTCTTTATACCATTCTCTACTCGCTCTCCTGTCATGATCAACTCAGTGAAGCCAGATGATGAGCTTCCAATGAGATGACTGTAAAACGGACCATTCAGCGTACACATGAACATATCAACCAATTCCCTGTCAGTCAAAGGGGGTTGAACTCTTCCAGCTAAATCTCTCCACTTCTGAGCATACTCTTTGAAACTTTCTTTGGCACCCATGGACATGCTCTGAAGTTGCATGCGAGTGGGGGCTAAGTCAGCATTGTATTGGTACTGCTTATAGAAAGCTTCAGCAAGATCATTCCAGTCTCTGATGTTGGCACTCTCCAACTGATAATACCACTCCAGCTGAGCTCCAGATAAGCTCTCTTGAAAGAAATGGATCCACAACTTTTTATCAGCAGTGTGAGGTTGAATTCTTCTGACATAAGACCTCAGATGTAGCTTGGGACAAGAAACCCCATCATAAACAACAAAGGTAGGAACCTTGAAACCAATGGGTATGACTACCCCAGATATCAAACTCAAATCCTCAAAATCCAGCCCAGATGATTTCTGCAACTCCATAGCATTCATCCTATCCACCAGCATCTTGAATTTGTCTTCATTAGGCTCATGGTAGTAATTAGCCTCAGAATCAGAGTCCCCCATAGTGTTGTGGAGACTGCCTACCTCTTTCTCAGATTCCTCAGATTCATAGTCTTCATCCTGCTCTTTGGTCTTGACAGGACCTTTGAACCTTCTTCCCATGTTGAGCAGGCCACCTGACCTTCTAGTCTTCTTAGTCTTCTTGGACAGCAGTGCCTTCAATTCATCCTGCCCCTTGGATAGGTTCAGGATCAGCTCTTGGAACTGTGCATTTTGTGTCTGGAGATCCTTAACTGATTGTTCAAGAGCCATTGCTGAAATAAACAGCGAGAAGATGAGAAACCTGTGCACAATTATAAACCTGTGATGCAATGAAATGGAATGTAAATGTATATGCAATGTTTTCAAGGACCGCAGGATTTAAATTTGCTTAAACAAACAAGAAAGTAATTTTTTATTAGTAATAAATTTGTTTTGCCTTTTAGGCTTACAAAAAATGAAAATAAGATAAGTACAAAAGATGGGGTTTTAAGTCTCCCATGGACGTTTCCTCTTTGTATTGAGGTATGAGTTGAGGTTCCGTTCCTCGTGAAGTTGCTTTGTTAGTTCCAGGATTCTTTCTTGGCTTGCTTTGTAATGAGCCTCGAAAGTATCCCTTTGCTCCTTCAGTTGGATCCATGATCTCTGCAAGTCTTCCATATCAGTAGGCATGTCTGGGTGAAGGATGGTATAAGCTGTGTCTCCTTCAGCAACAGGTTCCATGGTAACTGGTAGGACGGCAGGATATGGCATCATGAGAGTCTGAGCACGAGATCGCACCCATCTGAGATAAGCTTCCATAGGAATAGTGTACTTAGGCTCCAGTGTCTTGCTGTCAACCCTGTTTACCTTTCCCCAGGCTCGTATGAATCTCTGACGGTAACCCTGAAGATCGTTGTCGTAGTCAAACACAATGCCCTGAATCAACATGTCATGTGGACCATCACTCCGAGCGTATCCAAATTGTCGTAAAGCTAGAGAGGGGTTGTAGGTGATGCCTCCTCTTATGCCTAGAAGTGTCACATTAGGAAACTCCCCACAACGGTCAATGATGGTGACATTCTCCATAGATCTGGAGCACCAATGGATATCTGAGTGAGAAAGTGACATGATCCTTTTAGACCATCTGAACTCTTGCTCATTCTTCATTACTGAGCGAGGAAGGTGAGAAATAAACCACCTAGATAGCAAAGGTATGCAACACATCAAAGTTCCTCTTGCCCTTGTAGTACGGGTGTGAAGAGAATGTAGTATGTCTCCAAGCAATGTAGGCACTGGATTGTGACTCAGGAATATGTTGATGGCATGAACATCTATGAACTGATCTGGATTGGGGAACAACACTAAGCCATATATCAGCAAGGCTAAGATTTCCTCAAAAGCGTCATAGCTCATGGCCTTCAAGAATACTTGAGCCTTCTCTATCAACACCTTAGCAAGAATACCCTTAACTCCGCTTCTTGTTTCTAGAACAATGTCAGACTTCTTCAGATGTAGAGCTGCAGCAATAACCTCTGGTTTAAGTTCTTTCTCCAAGCCTGTGAAGGGTCTTTGATCAAGAACAGGTATACCCAGAAGTTTAGAGAACTCTTCCATTGTTGGAACCAGCTGATAATCAGGGAATGTAAAGCAATGGTGCTTAGGATCAAAGAACTGAAATAGGACACTCATCATGTCTTCATTGAACCCTGAAGTGACTAGGTCCAATAGGTGACCATGTCTCTTGATGAACTGGGAATGATCAGACACTTGAGAAACCAACTCTTTAAGCTTAGGAGGTATGCCCACAAAGTTGATCCTGATGGTGTTTCTACGAGCAGAAGCCATGACCTGCAACAAAGAACAAAGATAAATCCCTTGGTCCTTGAAATGATTAGGGAAAATGCTATGCTTATGATGCATGATGATGTCATGATGTTATGCTCAATCACAAACATGTGGTACACACAAACAAGTCACACCATAGCCCTAGGTTTAAAGGCTTGCATGAGGTTCAAAGGTAAGTACCCTCCCCTGAAGTTAGTTGGTTCATCCTGTCCTACAAAAGTAACCAGGTTCTAAGGGATCTCAATATCATTGATCCTTCACAAGGGTGGTTGATCAGAAGGCAACTTACTTGCCAACCAAAACCCTCCAAGTTTAAGATCTCAATGAGTGTAGTATCGAGTGTCAACCAACTTCAGTCTGCACCAAAGCCGGTTACCTCACTACTTTCTAAAGGCCAAGATGAGTTAACTAGGGTTCTAAAAGTTAGTTAGTGCATTGACAACATATGGCAGCCTCATATTATCCTCAACTTGACTTAAGGAACATAAGCACCAACCAAGAAGTCGCACTAACTATGGCCACCAGATCAACCGTATCGATATACGTAGTACAGTTTCCTTGGTCTATTGCCATTTACCTAAGGTACACTAGATCCCGGTTAGGACCTTTCACACATAAGAGCACCCCAACAAGTAATATAAAGCAAACAAGGCAAGCAATTTAAAGTGATCTTAATTCCTAAGGGTACCCCTCTTAAATTTAAATCCCCAGCAGAGTCGCCAATTCTGTAACACGGTGGGAGAACTGACTTTAGTTATGTTGCGGATAGCAAGAGTCGCCACCGACTTTTATTTTATCCAAAAGGAAAGGGTATAAAAGAACAGGAAAGACCTTAAGAGATATTTTTGGGTCCGGGGGGTAGGTTATGTAAAGGGAAGGTGTTAGCACCCTTTACATCCATGGTTATCCATGGGCTCTTAGTTACTTAGCTCACTTTGAATTGTTTTGAAAATGTGTAGTGCGTGAATAGAAAATTTTCATATGAGTTAATAATGATCCATGTACGGATGCGTAAAAACTTGTGTTTGAAAATTTGTTTGAAATTTGTGAAGTATTTGAAAATTTGGAATGAAGTGAGCAAGCAACTACGAGATACCTACCCTAAAGTTTAAGTCTTTTCTGTTCTTTATCCTTTAAATGGTAAGACTATCCCTATTATTAAGGAATAGGTAGTCATTACCTTGGATGTAAGGGACATGTGAGGGACATCTGTTTATGAAGGCAACTGTGGGGTGTATTAAGCATTTAGGAGGGACTATCATCATTATTCGAAAAGGGACTTGATCTTTAAAGGCAACCATTAGGGACTTGATGATTTTTCTTTTAAGGGACTTGCTTTATACACCCCACTTGACCTTATAGTTAGGCAACATGAGGGATAACCTTAGAAAGTGAGATGGCGATCAAAGATCGACTTACGTGTGTGAGTGTTTAATATTATTTATCTTTAATTAAAGTGATCTAAATTAAATTTTAAATAGAATACATGTTTCACACTCCCTAAATTACTAACCATAGCACAAAAATTAAATAAATTACATATTTACAAAATTTACACCAAGGAGCAATTACATAATTATAAAAAAGCAAATTAAAAATAAATAGCAAATAAATAAATATATAAGCAAAATATAAATAATAATCAATAAATAAATAAGCAAAATAGGGGTTAATAATAATAATAAAGAATTAAATAAAGGTTAGTAAAATAATAATAAGCATAATAAAAAATAAATAAATGGATTAGTAATAATGTGATTAGTAATAATAATAAATATAATTAGCAAAATATTATAAGAACAAAATTAAAATAATAAACAATAGTTAGATTTTTAATATGAACAATTAAATAATTATTATAGCATTTTAATTTATGTACAAATTATTAATTTATTTTTAGACATATTATAATTATAAAATTAAAATATTATAGGCTCAATTTAAAATTATTTACATATAATTTAAATTACAAACTAATTTTAAAATACTCACATAAGTTATAAATATATTTACAAAAAAACTTAATTATATAAAAGATTATATTAAATAAATATATACATGACAATTAAGAATTAGAAAATAACAATTAGGTTTTTTAATGAATATTTAGAAAAATAAACTAGGGTTTTTTAAGATTAGGGTTTTGTTTAGAAAAATATTTAAGAGTTTTTAATATAAAATTATTTTAATATATACATATATTATAATTTAATGATATAGTAAAAGAAAATAATTTTTTTGAATTAAGAAAAATACGAATTTTTGAATATTATAAACATTGAATAACATTTTATAAAATTATTTTATTATATTAATAAAACCTAAATTAATTAACAAAATAAAATAAGAGAAAACAGCAAAATAAAACAAACCTGGCTGGGATTTGAACCCAGGTCACCAGGTTCACAAGCAGCAAGACATACCACCAGACCAGCCCACGTGCAGGCAGCAATGAGGGGGGTTTAATTGGTTTTGTTCCTTGTCACAAAAAACCTGGAAAAATAAAAGAAACAAAAGGCCTGGGGTGGTGTTGAACCCAGGACCTCTTGTATACAAGCAGCGCGCATGACCATCTGGCTGGGAGAGCCTATCTGGTAAGGAAACAACAATAACACATAATATATAATGCTTCACTATTAATCCTGAAAAATAAGAAAAATTTGCACAAGGCCAGATTCGAACCAGTGACCTCACGCATCTCATAAGCTAGCTTTACCACTGAGACAAGCATTCGCTTGTGAAATATAATCAGATACAAATAATAATATTTTAAAACAATAATTTGAATATGGATTTCGCGCGAACAGCTTCATCTTCTTCCTTGAGAACTGCCAATTTACCTGCGAAATTTGCTATAAACCCACCTGCGAATTTTCATGCACACGTACCCTGTGTTTTTCAAACTACCATCAAACAACATCATTTTATCAAATCAGAGACATCTTTGAGTCCCTTACAACCTGTACAATTCAATTATGTCCATAGAATTCATTTATATTGTGTGAATCGAATAACCCTATTTTTGAACTCTAAACCCTAAACATGGCAGGTTCATGATTCGGCCATCATTCTTCACCAAATGATCCAGAATTCATCTAAAGCTAATGGCAAACATTAATACATCATCAAAATTCGTTATCAATCAGTAAATATGGTGATTCGAAAAAAAATATATCAAGCACATGAATGATGCGGTTTATGCATTATGTAATGTATTGGCTGCAAACAAGAGTTGAGAATCACTCAATGATGTCTCATGATTACTGCTATGTCCTTGGTTTACCTTCTAGAGCCCTGCAAATTGAAAACCGAATATGAGTTTTGGAAGGGATTTTTGACTTTGTGAACTTACTCTTAGGCTGCTGAAATTCGTCCCTTGAGGATTGCATTATGTTTAGTACTTATAGGAGATTGAATCTAGGTCAAAATATTGATTGATCATGTGGAAATTTTGATTCAAAAAGATTCATATTGATCATGTCTTAAAAGTTCAATATTCTTGCATAAAGGCTTTCTATCTTTGGACAAATCTCATGATCTCATTCCTTTTCAATTCCAATCAGCATTGAAGATGTTCTAGAAACCAAATCTCCATTAAATATTGCATTTTCATATTTTATATTTATTTAAAATGATTTTTTATGAATTAAATCAAAATAAATAAAAATAAAATAATAAAAATTCTGATTTTTAATCATTTGGGTCGTGCATGATGATAATGTATGGATTGGATCACAATTTGGCCAGCCCATTTGGAAAGAATTGGTTCTAGACCTCCATTTTCATCATAAACCATCACAAAATTTCCCAACTTTGCAAGGGCACATATCCTTCAATTTTAATGCTATGAGGGTGTTCTTGGACATTTTGGGAAAGCTTGAAGAGTCCTCTAAACAACCCCATTGGTTTCATGTCCATACCATTTATCAATCTCAAGTTATGCCCTTTTGAAGTTGTTGACTTTTTGTTGACTTTCAAAAGGACCTATAATGTCTTAGCTCATACCCTCCAAATGAAGCATTTTTGGGCTTGGCTTGTGAGACACAAAGTTGTAGAGAATTCAATTTCCTTAAAAATGAGCTTTGAGTGGAGACTTGGTGATGAAGTATGTGAAAGTTATGGCTGGTCAAAGTTCAGTTGACTTTTACTGAGGAAACCCTAATTTAGAAACTCCTGATTCTTGATGATCTGGAATATTCTTGATGAATCATGATCAACCCTTGATCAAATGATGAATTTTACTTCATATACTTGATGTTGGCAAAAAATCATGAAGTTTGACTTAGGTTTGACCACAGTTGACCTCAGTTTGACTTTTTAACTGCATTGACTGATTTTGACTTATCTGATCATCTGACTGAGCAAACTTTTGAGAAAAGTCTTGAAACTTGTCATGGGGGTTCTTAAACACATATAAGATGTTATGAAGCTCACTTGAAGTCTTGGAAGTCCATTTAGCCTGATTAAAGTCAAAACCCTAGTTTTGGATGCACTGCTTAGGAGGTGCATTGTCTGAGGGAATTGTCAACTCTTCTGACCAATTGTGAACTTTGTGAACCTTGTGAACCATCATAAAATGTCTTGTGATACTCATGGGAGGTATTGTGAACCTTGTGAACCTTGTGAACCTTGTGAACTTCATAAAGTGACTTGTAGACTTCATGAACCTCATGAAGGGTCTTGAAAGCATTGTGAATCTTGTGAACCTTGTGAACCTTCAAGAAGTAACTTGTAGACTTCATGAACCTCATGAAAGGTCTTGCAAATGTTGAGAAGCTTGTGAACCTTATGAACCTTCAAGAAGTGACTTGTAGACTTCATGAACCTCATGAAAGGTTTTGAAAGCATTGTGGAACTTGTGAACCTTGTGAACCTTCATAAAGTAACTTGTAGACTTCATGAACCTCATGAAAGGTCTTGTAAACATTGGGAAACTTGTGAACCTTGTGAACCTTCTTAGCACACAAAGACTTGTATTGTGAGGGCAAATTTTGGGGTGCAACACGGTGCGTTGACACCGATCGCAATTTATAACAGCGATGTGGACATCCTTCCATAGATTAGGCCAGAATAGGCCGGCTTGCAAGATTTTTGCACAAGTCTTGGAAGTACTTGCATGTCCACCATAAGGAGATGAATGGCATTGAGCAATGACATCTTCTATTTCTTCTTCGGGAATACATCGACGAAAGATTCCATCGGGTCCTCTTTTGAACAATAATGGTTCATCCCAGTAATAATGTTTCAGATTGTGAAAGAATTTCTTTTTCTGCTGATAGGTTAAATCAGGTGGAAGAGCTCCTGCGGCTAGGTAGTTGACAATGTCAGCGTACCATGGCAGTCCTACAGTTGTCTGGATTGTTTCCACGGGTTCTGGTTCATTTATGTCTAACTGAACTAGGTCGCTTCCTATTTGTGCTATCAGCTGTTCATACGGAAAATCATCGTTAATCGGTACTTGTTCGGGTTTAATACCTTCTAATCTAGATAAATGGTCCGCTACGACGTTTTCAGTACCTTTCTTATCTTTTATTTCGAGATCAAACTCTTGTAAGAGTAAAATCCATCTCAAGAGTCTTGGTTTAGCATCTTTCTTAGTTAATAGATATCGGATAGCAGCATGGTCTGTGTAAACGATTATTTTCGCTCCTACTAGGTAAGAACGGAATTTGTCAAGCGCAAAGAAACTGCTAACAATTCTTTTTCAGTAGTGGCGTAGTTCATCTGAGCAGAATCTAAGGTTCTACTGGCATAGTAAATCGCATGAAGTTTCTTTTCCTTCCTTTGGCCTAGAACTGTGCCTACAGCATAGTCACTCGCATCGCACATGATTTCGAAAGGTAATCTCCAGTCAGGGGGTTGCATGATTGGTGCGGTGATGAGGGCTGTTTTTAGGGTTTCGAATGCTTTAAGACAATCTTCATTGAATATGAACTCAGCGTCTTTCATTAATAAACCAGTAAGAGGTTTAGTGATTTTCGAGAAATCTTTGATGAATCGTCGGTAGAAACCGGCGTGTCCTAAAAAGCTTCGTATTTCTCGAACGGTTTTAGGGGGTTGAAGATCTTTTATGACTTCTATCTTAGCTTTATCTACTTCAATTCCCTTGTCGGATATAACGTGACCTAATACGATTCCTTCTCTGACCATAAAATGACATTTCTCCCAGTTAAGCACGAGGTTTACTTTTACACATCTTTCTAACACCATTTCTAAGTTTGATAAGCATCCTTCAAAACTTTGCCCGCATACAGAGAAGTCGTCCATGAACACTTCCATGATGTTGTCTATAAAATCTGCGAAGATTGACATCATATATCTTTGAAAGGTTGCAGGAGCGTTGCATAATCCAAAGGGCATTCGTCTGTAAGCGAACGTTCCATATGGGCATGTGAATGTAGTCTTCTCTTGATCATCTGGATGGATAGGGATTTGGAAAAATCCTGAGTAACCGTCAAGATAACAGAAGTAAGAATGCTTGGCTAATCGTTCTAACATTTGATCTATAAAGGGTAGTGGGAAATGATCTTTTCGAGTGGCTTTGTTTAGTTTACGATAATCTATGCATACTCTATGCCCCGTTACTACTCTTTGCGATATCGATTCGCCTTGAGCGTTTTTCACAACAGTGATACCTCCTTTCTTTGGCACTACATGTACTGGACTAACCCATTCACTATCAGAGATTGGATATATTATTCCGGCATCTAGTAGTTTCTTAACTTCTTCTTTTACTACGGTGCTAAGGATTGGGTTAATTCTTCTTTGAGATTCTCTGGAGGTTCTGCAATCTTCTTCTAGCAGAATACGATGCATACAGACTGAAGGGCATATTCCTTTGAGATCAGATATGTTATATCCTAATGCAGTTGGATATTTCTTCAAGACATCTAAAAGTTTCTTTGTTTCTATAGTTCCTAAACTGGAATTTATTATAACTGGTCTTTTACATTCAATGTCTAAGAATTCGTACCTTAGGTTATGAGGTAAAGTTTTTAATCCTAATGTAGGTTTATCTTTACTTGGCATGGGATCCGGTGTAAGTGCTAAACTTTCGCTTAGACTATCATCCTGATATGGTTTACGCCAATTATCATCTTCGAAAATAGGAGGGATTTGAATTTTCATTATTTCAGAATAGGTAGTTTCTTTCAGTTCCATTTCTCTTACACATTCGTCAATTACGTCCAATAGATAGCAGGTATCCTCTATAGCTGGTGATTGTAAGAATTGTGTTAAAATAAATTCAACTTTCTCTTCACCCACTTCAAAGGTCAGCTTTCCTCTTTTTACGTCTATTATAGCTCCGGCGGTAGCTAAGAATGGTCTTCCTAGTATGATAGGTGTAGTGGAGTCTTCAGAGATGTCCATGATTATAAAATCAGTAGGGATGTAGAATTGTCCTATACGTACTGGGACGTTTTCTAGTATGCCTACAGGATATTTAACAGAGCGATCGGCTAGTTGAACATACATTTTAGTTGGTCTAAGGTCTCCCATGTCTAGCCTTTTGCAAATCGTTAAGGGCATAACACTGATACTGGCTCCTAAATCGCATAGAGCTTTGTCAATGACGAATTTTCCTATTACACAGGGTATAGAGAAACTTCCTGGATCTTTTAGCTTAGGAGGCATATTATTCTGAATCATGGCGCTACACTCAGCAGTAAGTGTAACTGTTCTGTTATCCTCTATCTTTTTCTTATTGGATAAGATTTCTTTTAAAAACTTAGCATACGAGGGTATTTGGGTGATAGCTTCTGTAAACGGAATAATAATATTCAACTGTTTCAGAAGTTCGACAAATTTCTTAAATTGACCCGTCGTCTTGGAATTGGTTAATCTCTGAGGGTACGGAATTGGTGGTTTATAGGGTGGTGGAGGCACATAAGGTTGTTCTTTCTCCACTACCTCTTGATTATCATCTTCCTTTTCTTCTGGATCATTCACCACTTCAGTCGGTTTATCCGGTTTTTGGTACATGGCTGGATTGTCAAGTCTTGGATCGGTAGGTCCGTCAAGTTCCTTGCCACTTCTTAATATGACGGCATTGGCATGTCCTTTCGGATTAGGTTGAGGTTGTCCAGGGAATACTCCAGCGGTAGGTGCAGCGGTAGGTGCTTGTTGTTGAGCTACTTGTGAAATCTGAGTTTCAAGCATTTTGTTATGTGTAGCTAATGCATCTACTTTGCTCACTAATTGTTTAATCTGCTCACTAGTGTGAATGTTTTGGTTTAAGAAGTCCTTGTTTGTTTGAGATTGGTTAGCTATAAAGTTCTCCATCATCAACTCAAGGTTCTATTTTCTAGGGACATTAGGAGCAGTCTTTTGATATCCTGGTGGTGTAGCTGGTGCTTGACCTGGTGCGTATAAAGCATTGTTGTTCTTATAGGAGAAGTTCGGATGATTTTTCCAACCTGGGTTGTATGTGTTTGAGTATGGGTTTCCTTGAGCATAATTCACTTGATCAGTGGGAGTTCCTGTCAATAGTTGACAATCAGAAACTTCGTGTCCTGAAACTCCACATAACTCACAGTTAGGTGTTAATGCAGCCACGGTGGCTGTTGGCGTTATGGCCAAGTTGTCGATCTTTTGGCTTAGTTGATCAAACTTTGCATTGACTTGGTCCATACTACTCACTTCGTACATACCTCCTTTTGTTGGTTTCTCAGTTGCGACTCTCTCGCTTCCCCAAAGGTAATGGTTTTGAGCCATACTTTCGATAAGTGCATAAGCATCATTATATTCTTTGTCCATCAATGCACCGCCCGCGGCAGCGTCAATTGTCATTCTTGTATTGTACAAGAGTCCATTATAGAAGGTATGGATGACCATCCATTCTATTAATCCGTGATGTGGACAAAGTCTCAGCAAATCCTTATAGCGTTCCCAAGCTTCGAATAGTGATTCGCTTTCCCTTTGCTTAAATCCGTTGATCTGAGCTCTCAGCATAGCTGTTTTGCTAGGTGGAAAATATTTGTTCAAGAAAACTCTCTTAAGTTCCTCCCACGTAGTTACTGAGTTCGAAGGCAGAGATTGAAGCCAAGCTCTTGCTCTGTCTTGAAGTGAAAACGGAAACAAACGTAGTCTAATAGCTTCTTGGGTAACTCCATTGGCTTTTACGGTATCTGCGTATTGCACAAAGATCGAAAGATGAAGATTCGGATCCTCGGTAGGATTTCCGGCGAATTGATTTTGTTGCACGGCTGATATCAACGAAGGTTTTAGTTCGAAATCATTTCGGTTGATAGCCGGTGCGGCAATGCTTGAATGTGGTTCAGCTTGCGAAGGACTGGCGTAATACTTGAGTGGGTGATTCTGTTCTTCAGCCATCTCTGCGTCCTTTGATGTTACGACTGGTTTAGGCGGATCTAATTGAAGATCTGGAATATTGTAACTTTGTTCGTAATCGAATATACGTCTTCTTACGTGTAAGAAGCGTTCCGATTCAGGGATTAGAGGTTGCAAGTCTTCGCCTTTAGAGCGAGTACTTGGCATACACTCGGAAATTAAATTAAATAGTTGATACCTTAGTCTAGACAATGCTACCTAAAGTGCACTAGTAACTAAATTAAGGTCCCCGACAACGGCGCCAAAAACTTGATGGGCTAAAGACGTGTCTAATTATGTGTCTAGCGGTATCTTAACTGCAAGTGCACAGCCTATCGAAGTAATATTTAAGATTATCGATCCACAGGGACTCTATGGTTACTTAGTGCTAGATAAACTTCTAGTTTAGCTAAGGCGAATGGTTGTCACGATTTTTTTGTTGATTTTAAAATATTAAAGGCGGAGTTAAATTTAAGTTTTAATAAAATAATACTAAGGCGGTCGGTATGTAATTATACTAACTTAGGTGGGTCAATCTAACCTAGGCTTATAAAGGTGTTTACTTAATCTATTCGGTAGAGGTTACTAGTTTAAATACCCTCAACTCACACTCTCGTGGTCTTATCTCAGATCTTACCCCTAAAACCCTATGCCTGCTCTCGCTAGCCCATAAGTGTTTAGAGATAATTTTTGGAAACTTAATAATTCTAATTTATTTTAAAGCGCTCTCGCTGTGTTTAATTTAAATGCCTAACTTTAGCTATCTGGTTAAAATCTCACACTCTCGTGGTCTTGACCTAACCTAATACTCTTTCCTTACTCTCGTAACGAAAAGGTCGATTTTAATTAAAAAGTATCAGCCAGAATGTTAAGTTATAAATTATTTTTAGCCTATGGTTAAATTTTACCGATTAAGTTTGTTTTAACTACATACCGCCCTAAGGTAATTAGCTACTCATTTTTGTTGAACCAGACAGAGACAGAAAAACAATAAACAAAATATTCATGGCGTAAAAATAAATAAACAACATAAATATTAAAATTTCAATAAAATAAAAACCTGGTTAACAATACTATAGCAGACTCCTTCTTCCACAGACCGGAAAGCTTGGAGTTGGCGGAAAATCGAAAATAAAGCAAATTCTGAAGGTTTAGAAACAAGTAAATGTATAACAATTTCCTGATGTTGGAAATTGTTATATGGCGGGTTTGGATACAATAAGAATGAAAAACTGAAAATAATGCTGAAATAGAAACAGGGTCGTAAATTAAATCGGCAGAGCTTCCGCAGGAAATTGATAGAAAAAATGCTCTGTCCTTTTCTTCATAAAACTTGTGCTATTTATAGAACAATTAATGGGCTTCAATTTTGGACTTGTTGCATTGGGCCTTGCTGAAGTGGTGGAGGAAATATAGGAACGTGGCTAAAAAATAGGCAAAAGCTTCTTCACGTAAGGTTTTGACGTGGTCTCAGTCAAAAACCTATTTTTACACTTGTCACGGTCGTGACAAGGTCTTCACGCTCGTGTCCCTTGCATTTTAAGTGTCACGGTTGTGACAATGTGATCACGGTCGTGATGGCTTCATTTGGGGTGTCACGGTCGTGACACCTTGGTGACGACCGTGACTGCAACAAATTATGCAGTTCTGCAGGCTTCTTCATTTCTTCATCTTTTTATGGTTGTTTTTGTTCCTTTTGCTCTTAATTCATGATTTAGCTCCATATATATGATGTACCTGCAAAATAATAAGAAAAACTCGAGGAATCGAGTGTTAAAACGATGATTATGCGATAAAACGTCAATGAAACTTAGCAATATAATCGGTACATTTTCTCGTTATCAAACTTCCCCAAACTTAAACCTTTGCTTGTCCTCAAGCAAATAGTCGGTTGAAAATCGTTGGACAAGTTTTTATTGACGCACACATAACAAACCGTACGAGGGACCGTTTTGTCGGATAAACCGGTACTTTGATAGAACATTAACGATACACTAATGACACAAGCAACAAGCTATGTCGTCGACTTCCTGTTAATCGAAACAATCAGAAATTTCTTTACGATCTCACCTAGAGCTTTTCAATCTTATTTCGCCCGGTTTCATTCTAGCGCAATCACATTAAGCCCTTTGTCTTAGCACGCACGTAGTGAAGTAGCCGGTTAGCGACTTTGATCCTTTTTTTTTTACACGGGGTCTGGTACACGAGTGCGGTAACCCTACATATATTATCCGATTTGGAGGTTGTGGGGGATCGAGCCGTAGCACGCCCTACCAAGTTCAGAACCAGTACCTCTGAACCAACCCGCAATGGACTCCTTCTCATATTTCTCGTTTCTCGTTTCTCATATATATATATATTACTTTCTTTTATATAAAAAACTTATTTTTTTGATTCAAATTATTTTCTCAAAAATAAAAACCTAATTATTATATTTATTATATTATATGTTCATATATATTTTGTAAATAAATTGATTAATATTTCCATTAATAATTAAAACCCTAATTTATAAAAAACTTAATTTTGTTAACCCTAATTTTTTCAAAACCCTAATTTTTTATTAACCCTAATATTTTCTTAACCTTAGAATTTAATTTAATATTTTTGTAAATCATAATTAATTAATTATTTATTATTTATTAAATATGTATATAATTTAATTATTATTATTAAAATACTATTTTCCTTATTAAAATATTTAAAATATTTTCTAATATTAATTTATTTTGCTAATTTCTTATTTCTTCTTATTTTTATTTTTCTAACCATTTATATTCCCTCTTATTATTATTGATTATTATTGATTATTTATTATTATTTATCATTATTTATGTTTCTCGATTATATTGTAACTATCCCAAAGCTTTGTAATAGTTTAGGTTTATATTTTTTGCTTTATTTTTATTGTAAATATATTAACTGTGTGGTTAGTAACTATAGGGTGTGCATAACATGTTTGCGATTAAAATTGACTTAGAATAACTAATTAAATAAGATAAATATTTGAACATGAACGCTCACACACGTAAGTCGATCTTTGATCGCCATCTTGCACTTTCTAGGGTTACCTCTCATGTTGCCTATTTCTAAGGTCAAGTAAGGTGTCTTAAGCAAAGTCCCTTCATAAATATCATCAAGTCCCTTAGGTTTATAAGATCAAGTCCCTTCGAGGTTGCCTATGATAAATGATCTTGTCCCTTCGAATAAAAGATGATAAGTCCCTACAAATTGCTTAAGATACCTTACAGTTGCCTATATTCAGATTGTCACTATCCATGTCCCTTCTCACATCCAAGGTAATGACTACCTATTCCTTAATAATAGGGATAGTCTTACCATTGAAGGAACATAAGAACAGTAAATACTTAATATATGATAGGTTTCTCTTAATTACTTGCTCACACATTTCAAAATACATTTTACACTTCACATTTCAAACAAATTTTCAAAACAAAGTCTTTATATACATCCATACGAGGATCATTATAAAGTACTTAGAAAATTTTTAATCACACACTACACCTTTCTCAAAACAATTTAAAGTGATCTAAGTAACTAAGAGCCCATGGATAACCATGGATATAAAGGGTTCTAACACCTTCCATTTGTATAACCTACCCCCCGAACTCAAGTCTTTTAAAATAGGTCTTTCCTGTTCTTTTATGTCCTTTCCTTATGGATAAAATAAAAGTCGATGGCGACTCTTGCTATCCGCAACATTTATAGAAAGTCAGTTCTCCCACCGTGTTACACTCACTACCAGATTTGAAAATTTAAATATGAAAGATGATGAAAGCATTCATGACTTTCATATGAATTTTCTTGAATTAGTAAATTCTTTTAGTGCCTTAGTGTCATACCCTAATTTTTTACCCTAAGATCCCACATCATTTTCATCTAACTGACATCATTTACATACACTTTTTATACATCACTAACCCATTGGAGAAAACAATAGTTTGGTTCTTGTTTTGCACATACAATGAACTAGGGGTTTGAGTCTCACAAGAAAACTTAGGAAAATGATCAATCAAGAATTTTCATAATATTCAACTCCTCAAGCTCCTCAATCATCCATCTAAGTATAAATATCCTCAATATCAAATATTAAGCACAAGATTGCACAATCTCAAGAGGATCAAGCCTCAAGATCATCATTGTCACCAAACTAAGGTTTTGACTGATCAAGGCTCCAAAGTGAAATTTTCATATGGACATGATCCAATACCTTAGGATATGGATCAAGTAGCTCATACACACCTTTGAAATCCATCACAAGTTTAAAATAGTTTCAAGAGATGCATTTGTCAAAAATAAGGAATTAGGTTTTCTCTGCACAAAATTCATCTGAGACCAAAAGTCAAAGGTTGACTTTTTGGCCAAAATTGTTCATCATAGTGTATATTTCAAGAAAACACGTCCCATTGTTTCATTTGAACAAGGATTAATCAAGAAATCAAGGTTACTTGCAAATGGGGTAATCTTAAGAAAAGTGAAAATTTCACTAAGTTATGGAAAAAAGTGTTCAAGTACCTAACTTCCAAATGCCATCACTTACAAACCAAGTGTCATACCCTAAATTTTGACCATACTTTTTATTATTATTATTATTATTATTATTATTATTATTTAATCTTAACTTAATATCTAAGTTAGCTTAATTACTAAGTTTTGACATACTTCATTTTGCTTACATCATTTGTCATACCTCATCTTACATCATAAACTTGATCTCCAAGACTTTGTTTCTTATAAAATTTGTTTGCTTATGAGACAATTGCACATAATTTTATTTCATTCATCATTTCACATAACAAACTCATCATTAACCAAAATTTGAAAGATTTTCATTGGATGATCAAAATTAATCATAAATATTTTGTTACAATTTCATCATTCCTCTTACACAACAATGATTATTTCTTACATGCTAAGAGTTCTTGTTCCGGACTGGGCCTCCAGGCTGTATTGGGCTACGGCCCAATATGTTGAGCAGATGCCTATATGCTCGGGCAGATACACGTCTGATAGACAGACAAGGACATTTAACGTTCAGGCGCACATCCTAGATGTCGGACACGCACTTAGAACGGGCAAAGAACACATCCGCCCATTCACTTTCCACATCACCCAACTGTCCCCCATTATATCCTGAAAGATAGGGGCAGTTGAACCAAGGACCAGACCCATTATCCAGGTCTTCACGCTTCTCACGCGTTCCTTGGCAGTTCTTCCTTGGGCCTAGCTGATCCAGCCCAAGGAAGGACCTTGGCCCAGCGCTGAGGGCTCTCTATATATACCCTTTCTTACTAAAGGATCAGGTATTCTGATTCCACTTTGCTAACTTACCTATTTGATGTACCTCTATTAACTTTGGCATCGGAGCGCCTTACAGGTACACCCCCTCCTCTCCATCCACTTGTTGTTGCATCCAATTACTGGAAGACCCTCCTGATAAGGTAAGATCAGTGGCGCCGTCTGTGGGAAACTAGCTTCCCCTTCTTCCACAGCAGAAGATCAAAGCTCAAATACTCCATCCTTTCAGCATGTCCGGAGAACAGCTCAACGACCGCAACCGTCCCCTCGTCGACTACACGATGGAGGACAATTTGAACTACCATGAATCTGACGCCCGAGATGGGCGCCCTTCCACCCCGTCCCCTGAACCCGAGGACAATGGGAACCAACCTCAGATTCAGGACCAGGCGATCAGCACATTTCAACCCATCCATGTGCTCGTCGAGGGGGATGCCACCATGATTGCTATGGTGAACGCCCTTAATCTGGCTAGCTCAATGCTCTACCAGCAGCATGAAAGAATCATGGCACTGGAGGCTGACCGGTAGGAGAGTCGACCTCAGCAGGAAAGAAAGGACGCAACAACGTCCAGAAGTGGCGAAGAAACGGGGACGATGCTCCCCGGAACCCAACAAGAGCAGGTCACGAGCGCGCCGTGATTCCGGCCGATCAGGGACCTCGCCAAGGCGCGACCGGAGCCCTGGTAATAATGAACTCTCCCCACCAAGAAGTGATGAGGAAGACCCACATTGCCCCCTCTCTCGGGCGATAATGGAGGCCCCACTCCCCAAGGGCATGGAGAAACCCCCAAATTTGGCCATCTATGACGGGACCACCGACCCCGACGATCACGTCGACAACGTTAATGCGATGCTCGACTACCACAAAGACATCACCGGGCACCTTAAATGCAGGTTGTTCTCGACAACTCTCAAAAAGGGAGCCATGGCCTGGTACAAAAGCTTAGCCCCATAATCCATCACATCCTGGAGGGTCATGAGATCCATGTTCACAAGGCATTTTACAGCCTCCTGTAACACGGTGGGAGAACTGACTTTTCTATAAATGTTGCGGATAGCAAGAGTCGCCACCGACTTTTATTTTATCCAAAAGGAAAGGAAGTAAAAGAACAGGAAAGACCTTAAAAAGATTTTGAGTTCGGGGGGTAGGTTATACAAAGGGAAGGTGTTAGCACCCTTTATATCCATGGTTATCCATGGGCTCTTAGTTACTTAGCTCACTTTAAATTGTTGTGAGAAAGTGTAGTGTGTGATTAAAAATTTTCTAAGTACTTTATAATGATCCTCGTATGGATGTATATAAAGACTTTGTTTTGAAAATTTGTTTGAAATGTGAAGTGTAAAAGAGTATTTTGAAAAGGTGAGCAAGTACTTAAGAGGAACCTACCCTATATTAAGTCTTTACTGTTCTTATATGTTCTTTCAATGGTAAGACTAGCCCTATTATTAAGGAATAGGTAGTCATTACCTTAGATGTGAGAAGGGACATGTGAAGGGACATCTGTATTTAGGCAACTGTAAGGTGTCTTTAGCAATTCGTAGGGACTTATCATCTTTTATTCAAAGGGACAATATCATTTATCGTAGACAACTTCGAAGGGACTTGATCTTATAAACTTAAAGGGACTTGATGATATTTTATGAAGGGACTTTGCTTACGACACCTTACTGGACCTTAGAATTAGGCAACATGAGGAGTAACCCTAGAAAGAGTGAGATGGCGATCAAAGATCGACTTACGTGTGTGAGTGTTTGTATTCATGTATTTATCTTGTTTAATTAGTTTTCTAAGTCATTTTAATTACACATAGTTATACACATCCTATAGTTACTAACCATGACAATAAAATATTTACAAAAAATAAAATAGAAACAAAAATAAACCTACGTCTATTACATGGCTTTCGCAATTACATAATAATAGAAACAATTAATGACAAATATATAATAAATAAACAGTAATTTAAAGGGTTAGCAATAATAATAATCATAAGAAAAGTGGTTAGCAAAAATATAAAGAATATAAAATTTAAGAGAATATATTTTTTTTAAGTTAAATAAACAATTCTAAAGAATTTTTAAAAGAAAATAGGATAATTATAATAGTAATAAACAATATAATAATTATTTACAAAAAAAGATGATTAACTATTAGATTATAGTTTATAACATAATTAAATTAAATATTAAAATAAAAATTAGGGTTAGGGTTAGAGAAAATTAGGGTTAAGAAAATTAGGTTTAAGAAAATTAGGTTTTGGAAATTAGGGTTTTAATTATTAATTTATAAAATAAATCAATTTATCTACAAATTATATATATATATATATATATATATATATATATATATATATATATATATATATATATATATATATATATATATATATATATATTTAGTAATATGAATATACAATAAATAAATATAAATAATTAAGTTTTCGAAAATAAAGTTTGAATTTTTTAAAGATATGAATTTGTGGTATAAGAAATAATATACATTTATTTTAACATTTAAGAAATTAATTGAATTAAATTAATAAAATATAAACAAAACAAATAAAATAAAAAAATGAGAAAAAATACATACCTGGGGCTGGGATTCGAACCCAAGCCCTAGGCTTTGTTCATCTTGGACCAACAGCACAACCACCAGGCCAGGCGTGCGCAGGTGTTAGTGTGGGGACAACCATTCCTTTTCTTATTAACCTGCAAAAATATCAAAAATAAAAGCAAAACAAAATGGCCTGGGGGGATTCGAACCCAGGACCATTCAATACACAAGCCAATACACAAACCAGCTGAGCTACTGCGCGCGTTTGATATTAAATCAACAACAAAACAATATATTTTAAAACAAATATTTGAATTTGATTTTCAGCGCCAAACTTCATCTTCTTCCTCAAATTTCCTGCGAAATTACCTATGAATTCTGCTGCGTTTCTACCTGCGAATTTCATCATGTTCATGACCTACGAATTTCAAACATCAACTAAACAGTAAAATTTCTTCAAATTAATTAGTGCAATGTAATCCTTAGGACTCATACAATCTTCCCACGTTCTTAAAATTCATTTATATTTGGTTAATCATGAAACCCTAAATGAGGGGCCGAAACCCTAACTATGGCCGTTCACAATTTAGGTCATATACCTTCAATCAAATTATCTAGAAAGCTTGCAAACTTCATTCTAAACACAAATCAACAACCAAAATCAGTGAATGATGCATAAATAATAAAAATCAAAAATCAAAAGTTCAAGAACAAAAGCCATTCGGTTTGAGCTTTTCAACATGATTTGGATGCAAATGATGATTGGGATACGATTAATGATGTCCAAGGATCATGTTTGAACCGTCAAATCACCTGAAAAACCACAAATTTGAAGAATCTGAATTTGAATTTTTGATGAATTTTTGAAGTTTGAATATTGTTCTTGAGGCTGCCAAATTCGTGTCTTGTGCTTGCTTTAGGTTGTCTATATATCATAGAACAAAATTAGGTTAAAAAAATCAGTCCATCCTTTGGACTTTTGGATCAATAGAGATTGAAAAAGATTCACTTTCAAATATTGAAATTTTTTTGATATGTCCTTGCTATTTTTGAATGATCTGATTTTGTATAATCTCAATCACTTCTAAATGACCATTAAGACTTTCTAGAACAAAAATCTCATCAAATATTCACACTTTTATATTTTATTTTGATTTAAAATGATTTTTAATGTAAAAAATCATAATAAATAATATAAAATGAATAAAAATTTGAATAAATAATTTTTAATTCGTGAATGATGTCATGGAAGTGTTTGGATCATAAAAATGCAAGCCCATTTGGAGAAATTTGGTTCTAAGATCCCATTTGCTTCATAAACCTCTCAAAAATTTCCCAACTTTGCAAGGAAACAAATTCCTCAATTTTAATGCTATGAAGGTGTTCTTGGACATTTTGGAAAGCTTAGAGAGTCCTCTAACCAACCTATTTGGTATCATGTCCATATCTTTTACCATTCTCAAGTTATGCTCTTTGGAAGTTGTTGACTTTTTGTTGACTTTTGAAATGACCTATAATGTCTTAGGTCATACCTTCCAAATGAAGCATTTTTGGGCTTGGCTTGTGAGACACAGAGTTTTAGAGAATTCAATTTCCTTCAAAATGAGCTTTAGATGGAAAATATTTGATGAAGCATGTGAAAGTTATGGCTGGTCAAAGTTCAGTTGACTTTTCCTATGAAAACCCTAATTTAGAAACTCCTGATTCTTGATGATCTGAAATATCCTTGATGAATCATGATCAACCCTTGATCAAATGATGAATTTTACTTCATATACTTGATGTTGGCAAAAAATCATGAAGTTTGACTTTGGTTTGACCACAGTTGACCTCAGTTTGACTTTTTGACTGCTTTGACTGATTTTAAACTATCTGATCATCTGATTGAGCAAATCTTTTTGGAAAGCCTTGAAACTTGACATGGGGATTCTTGAACACATATAGGATGCCATGAAGCTCACTTGAAGTCTTGGAAGCCCATTTTTTTAGACGCTGTGGCGAGTGATCTAGAGGGGGGGTGAATGGATCACCTCCTTGTTTTCAAGGATTTAAAACGATTTTCAGAGTTTTCAAAGAATTACAGAAATGAAGGTCCCGAATATACAAGCGTCTATTCTGAACCGGCCACTAGAAGACCAGACAAGCGATAACGTGCTGGATTTTTCGATTGTGATGATAAAGGATTAAACACACAATATGTAAAACAGTTGAATACACCTATCACTAAAGTTATTTCCAATGAATCGAAAAACAAATTAAAACGTAAGTAGAGATAGAGAAGAGAAACAATATGCCGAGATTTGGTAAGGAATTTCCCCACGTTCGTCCTCGCGTGTGGGTGCGTCTCCCTCTCAATTTCAAATCGAAATTGAGAATTCTTATATCAAAATTACTGAATCCGTCGATTACAAGGTTCCAATACAAACACCAGAATTCTAAACTCCTAGAATTTCCTATTGTATCAACCTCCACTTGATTTGAGCCCAATCAAGATTTCCTGCAAGTTATACAATCAATTCACCGGTTCCACGACCTATTTGCGAAATCCTCCGATTTCCAAAACTCTCGCCGCGGCTGAATCTGACTTGTAAACGTGACTCACAAACCCTCAAGAACACGCCCGTTCTTGAAGGAAAACCCAGCTGGTTTTTCCTTGAAACCTTCTATCAATCTTCAACTCAGCTGGATCTCCGATCGTACCACTGAACGTTATCTCGAAAGCCTTCAATTCACAGGACAGCAAACATTTCCTTGTTGATGTTCTTGAATTAAGATCTTTGAGAAGATGATGAAGATGTATTTGATTCTAGGTTTCAAACTTGCTCAACATTGAAGTTCCAACACCCCAAAAACCATATCTTGATGTGTTCTTCAATGCTTAATCACTGCAAAATTCGTCTCTGATTTTTCTGTGATCTGTAATCTGTGTGCTGTCTAAATGAAACACTTCACAAATATATATCAGATTCTGTTAGAGGAAAAACAGATTAATGAATCGATTCAAGACATAATGAATCGATACATACTGATCATTTTTAAGAAAACAGAATCATTTAAACAGCATGAATCGATACATCATAAGATTAATCGATTCATTTTGCGAAATCCAGAAACCTTTAAACAGCATGAATCGATTCAAGCTAGAATGTATCGATTCATTATGCGAATTCCAGAAACCTTCAAATAGCATGAATCGATTCAAGCTAGAATGTATCGATTCATTTTGCGTGATTTTCCAAAAGTTCATAAACATTGAAAAACAAAAGAACCAAAACTAAAGCAAGCATATTTCTTAATATGAAACAAACACAAACACTTAAAATTTATAATCAATCAAAAACTAAGGTTGCTCACAAACTCCCCCTTTTTGATGATGACAAAATTTTGAAGTGTGAGAGAGTAATCCCCCTGAGTTTGCGCCTCTTTAGCATTTTTAGGTTCCACTTGTGATACAAAAGCGAAGTGAGAACAAAAATTACTTATCTTAGAACGATTCAACACTCCCTTTGAAATGTCTCCCAATATATTGTCTATGGGGTGGTCTTTTGAGGATTTCCAAGCTGGTGGAAGATCCTTCACTTCGGATGTTCCTTCCTCTTTATCTTTTTCAATACATGTATCTTCCTCCTTCTCAATAGCAACCGCTTCGGATTGATCAATTTCCGAACCAGCTCTTTGAGTATGTCTTGTGTAGATACACCTGCGTCATTAAAAGAGATACCTTTTCCGACAATTTTTGGGTAAGACTCATCAAAAGAAACATGGACAGATTCGTCAACAGAAAGTAAACGCCTATTATACACTCTATATGCTTTGCTTGATTGAAAGTAACCAAGAAAAATACCTTCATTAGCTTTAGCATCAAAATTCCCAAGATTTTCCTTACCGTTATTCAAAACAAAACATTTACAACCGAACACATGAAGATGAGACAAGTTGGGCTTTCTACCTTTTAAAATTCCATACGGAGTTTTATTCAAAATAGGACGAATTAGAATCCTATTGAGAACATAACAAGCCGTACTAATTGAATCGGCCCAAAAGTATTTTGGTAATCCACCCTCATTGAGCATTGGTCTTGCCAATTCCTCTAAAACTCGATTTTTGCGTTCCACAACACCGTTTTGTTGTGGAGTTCGAGGAGCTGAAAAGTTATGCTCAATGCCATACTTGTCACAAAACTTATCAAAGAGGTGGTTTTGAAATTCACCTCCATGATCGCTTCGGATTGTAACTATTTTAGAATTCATTTTATTTTGGGACAGCTTTACAAAATTTTTGAAAGCAGAAAAAGTTTCATCTTTGCTATGAAGGAATATAGTCCAAGTGAATCTAGAGTAGTCATCTACTATTACGAACCCATAATAGTTTCCACCTAAGCTCTTTGTCCTAGATGGTCCAAAGAGATCCATATGGAGAAGCTCAAGGGGTCTTGAAGTTGAAATTATATTTTTAGATTTAAAAGAGACCCTTGTTTGTTTTCCCATTTGGCAAGCATCACATAGGTGGTCTTTTGAAAATTTTATTTTTGGAAGACCTACTACTAGATCCTTGGATACAACCTTATTAAGCAAATCGAAATTAACATGCGCTAATCGTCTATGCCATAGCCATGAATCATCATTTAAGGCCACTAGACATTTAGTGCTTGTTAAGGAAACACTCAAAAGATCAAGCATATATATATTTGTAAACACCCCAAATTTGCCCTCACCCATTCACACCATGGCTTGTGATCATTTCATATGCATAAACACAATCATACCATCTCATACCACATTTTTGATTCACTGCATAGATTCAAAGTCATCTGCACCTAGGGTTTGTGATCTGAGCAATCCAAGAGCTTCTTGAATCACTCCAAAGGCCATCAATCACTTCAAAGGGGTCCATGTGTGTTCAAGTATCATATTATATCCTCTCAAAGTCAAGAATGCCAAAGAATCACAAGAACTGGGATTGGTATGGAAGCAGAGCCAGGCTTGACTACACAGTTGACCTAAAATTAGGGTTTTGGTTTCAGAGGCCATAACTCCAAATTTTTTGGTCATTCTTGTTTCTATTGGTCTCTATATGGTATAGGGAGTATGCATATCAATTTTCATGAAGAAATTCCATGGGGAAGTCATCTGATCAAGAGTTGACTTTTCAGACAAGTCAGTGCAAAATCAGGGCATCTGAGGCCCCCAATGACCCAACCAAAGGGCATTCTTCATCATTTTGAGTGTGTATGATCTTTATTTGATCATAGAAGAGGTTGGAAGTTCACAAAATTGAAGAATTTGAAGTTTTTGCAAAGTTGACTTTTTGGGCAAGTTTGACTTTTGATGAAAATGTCATTTTATGTAACTTTTTCAACCCTTACTTTTTGATTCAAAAAAGCTTCAAATGAAAATAACCTTGGTCATGAAAGTTGTAGAATAGATCTTTCCCTTTTCAAAAAGTACAAGAACATGACCTAATTCATTTTGGATCAAAAGTTATGGTTTGTCAAAGTTGGCAAAAATCACTAAAATTCAAGTTATGCACCAAATGGGAAACTTGCAAAATCTTGTACCAAGACAATTTGTGACTTCTAATTGATGTCAAACCATTACACAAACATCACACAAGTCCTAAAAATCAGAATGGGCCAAGAGTTTCTCATATTGTTTGGCCTTTGGAGCAAGATATTTTCATGAAGATCAAAAGCAAGCCAAGTTGCAAAAGTCATCATATCTCCTCACCCACTTGTTGCCTAGCCTGCTGATCAATCCTAGCCTTTCTCTCTCACCTTGCTGCGCAGCCCACTCTCCATGTACTTGGCTAGAAGTTGCCCATGCCCTTCTTACACAAAAGTTGACATTTTGGCAAAAGCAACCATACCTATCACAAAAGGACATGTCATGTCATCTGACCAATGAGCATTGTTTATACAAACAAATTGCAAGCCAAACATAAGTATACACAAGCCTGAAACCAGCCATAGCATCACATTCTCATTTTCACTCCATAGAGCAAAAGCATTCGAAACACTCTCCTCAGGCCACAAACTCAGAAACAAACTTCACAAACCTTCTCACCATGCTTCACTGAACCCAAACCAACCATCAAAGTAGCCTGAAACTCAAAGAACCAGAAATACGATCCTCACCTGAGCTTGAACAGAACTTCTGTAAACTCTCAAACCAGCCCAAATAAATTTGTTCTAAGCCTTTCAGAAGCATAAGGGAGGTCATAGGAGTGGATTGCACAAAGAGAAAGGGCCAGAAAGTTGCAGACTGAAAAGCTTCAAACTCAGGTAGCTTCATGAACTTTTTTTCCAGAAATGGATTTTCAAGTTCTTAATAGCTTCTACATGCTTCCCTGATCATGAATATGTGGTTGTTTTCGAAAATGAGTGAGAAATAAGTATGTATGCAGTCTCTGAAACTTTTTGCCCTAGAACATGTTTGATTCGATTCTCCTTGTTTCTGAATGATAAATGTTGTTTGAATGGGGGGTTTAATGCGTTTTTGAATGGGGAAGAGTTCTGGGCTGTTGAATTTCATTTTCATTGCGTGTAGAGTGAGTTTGTGTTTTGGAGTGATCGGAGAAGATGACCGGAACACTGTTCCGGTCACCTGAGAGTCATTAATGGTGGGATTAGGGCTAATTAATTAGGGTTAGTGAGTTTGAATGCTGGCCGTCCAGATGCGCGCCAGGTCAATTCGCGCGTGTGGGAATTCAAACCTCAGCCCTTGATCTTGCTGACTTTTCTTTTTTCAGTTTTAAATTCATTTTATTTTCATAATTAATTCATTTGTTTTCTATATTTTATTAAAAATAGCAAAACCAATTTAAAAATTCTGGAATTTTTTATACAAGTTATTATTTAATTTCAGAACACAAAAATATTTTTATTTTTATTTTTAGCATTTTAAAAATATTTTTAAATATTTAAAAGTTTCTTTTTAATTAATTAATGAGAATTAATTAATTAAAAATACTTTTAGGTATTTAAAAATCACCAAAAAATTCATGAAACATTTAAAACCATTTAGAAACATTGTCCAACCTTCAAACCAAATTTCTTTTTTGATCTTGATGCATTTTGAGAATTTTTCATGGAATTAAAATCATTTTAATGCATTATTTTGATCTAAACTTCAAAAAATCATTTCTGCCTAACCCTTGAGAGTTGGACCTTGATTCTTTTTGCATTGCATTATGTTTAGCATGTAGTTTGTGAGATTAAATGGGCATGATTTGATCTTTCATTTTCCATTTGTTTGGCATTTTTCTTGTTAAGGAGCCCTAAAACCCTAGGAAACTTAGGAAAATCATAACTTGAATTAGGTTAAGAGTTGGAACTTCTCCTTTGGGCAGTGATTTAGTATAGGTTTAGGGATCTTTTGAATGCATTTTCAATTTTTTATATTGATGTTTGCTTCTGATTTTGGTTTTTGTTTGTTGCTTTGATCATAAACCCTAATTTGGGCTTCCATATGCATCCATCTTGCATTTGCATTCATACCTTGACCTGCCATAGCATTTTGTGTATCCATTTGGTTCATTTAACATCTTAAGACATATTGAAAGCATGTTTGATCATTGCATATTGCATTTGCCATGTTGTATGCCATATGCACTTCATAACTTTTCATGTATGTTCATGTTTCTTAACTTGCTCCATTTGCATCCATGAGCTTGTATGATCATCCCCATGTGTTGTTTCATGTTTGTAGCATCTCATAGCATCATTAGCATCATGTATATGCTTCTGTTTTTGTTTCTCTTCATGTCATTTCATCTCATCTTGCATTGCATTGCATTCCTTTCATTAACTTTTCAGGTGGTAAGTAACTTTGAGAGGTGAATTTGCCTTCACTTCTCACATTTTCTTTTCATCTCTCTCTTGCATCCATGCTGCATTTTGACATATGTTTGAGATTGAGCTTGCTCATTCTTCTTCTTCTTACTTTCTTTCCTCAAGTGACTTGACTTCTTGAATGAAGCAAGTTACCTTGCTTCTCCTGATCCTTTCATCTGCTTCCTGGTGGTTCCATTGAAGATTTCTCTTGTTAACCTCACAAACCTTAGGAACAACCAAGCATGACAATGATTAGGGTTTTTATTAGTCCCCCACTTAGTTTCTACCTTTGTGTCTCTTTGAGTCTTCTCTTCTCACCTCATAATCAGGGACTAAACCTTAAAGGCTTTAAGACTTTGTGATTAAGCTTATACCTGCATCCTTCTATTAGGATGGAGTGTATAACTTTAATCCTAAGTGTTAAACCCTTAATGTGTTTAAATCTCTCAATCAATTCACCTAATAATCATCAAGACATAACACTTGTAACTTGGGCCTTGCATTAGGGTTCTAATTCTTCCTTAACTGGTTAAGAAGGACTAACCCTAGTGTTAATGGACAAGTCCCCCTCAAGTTGTCTTACAAACTCTAAAACTCACTTCATCATCTTATCATTAATTAAAATCCACTTAATAAAGGTTTTGTTTTGGCATGAGTTTAATCCCTAATCATGGATTAAGTTGAGGAGCTTTCCTCAGCTTAAACATTCTCATCTATTATCCTTCTATTAGGATGGTGTAATGAGTCTGTTTAATCCCTGATTATGGCTTAATCTCATTACTTAACACTAAACAAAAACACCAAAAACATCTAAATAATCACAAGTAGGTTAATGATCTTAATCCTACACCATGGTGATTAAGTGTGAGAAGCTGACTTCACACTTAAGGCATTCTCATTACCCCTAATCAGAGGGAAGATGTGATGAGATTACTAACCCATTGGTTTAGGCTTAAGCTCATTAACTTATGACAAACTTTCAAAAGCAATAAAAGACTGAAAACACAAAAACAAACAATAATCGTCTCCTTCGGGATTCTTTTCCCATCTCATTCACTCATAAACGGGAACTTGCTTCTTCCGTCTAATGCAAGACAGTTTGCACCTGAGCCAGACAGGTCATACACTTGAGCATTGACAAGCAAGCAGTTCATCAGTCAATTCATCTTTCAGTCTCTTTGGGTCGAACTACGGTGTTCTGACTTCCTCATTGCACGAGAGGATACGTAGGCATAACTTAATAGTTATCGAACAAAAGTCTTTGTACATTCCCCCTCTTTCTAGCTTTATTCTTTAAGCCTCATAATCTTGAGCGTTCCATTCACTTCTTACACTGACACTTCACTTATACACTTCACATTCTTTTACACTGACACCTGTACATCCTTTTCCAGCTCTTTTATACACAGATTGCACTGACACTACCCTTTTAAAACACAAATCTTTTAAGCGTGGATCCCGTCGAGTACGACGGACAATCTGGGTGCTAATACCTTCCCAGGTTGTAACCAACCCCCTTTCTCAGTCTCTCTGGTTCGCAACCGTCTTATCCATGTTTTCCTAGGTTTATGCAGCATTGCCTTTCCTCCGGGATAAAAATGCCTAGCTGGCGACTCTATTCGTTCCCTGTGAGTTCACTCCTGTGTGTTCTCGCATTCTCCTCTCGCCGACCGTTCGCGTCTGTACCCTATTTGACCCGGCTTCATTTAGTGGGAGCGACAGCTTGGCGACTCTGCTGGGGACCCTAATACTGTAACCAGGGCTTCTGGTTCTTTTTGTGGGTTCCTCCTAGCGCTTGATTGATTTGTGTTTACTGGGGTGTTATGTGCTATCTGTGTTTGTATATTTATTTTTGTTTATTGCTTTATGTACAATTTGTTTACTGCTTTCTTTATAGCTTTACATACATCATACTGTCATACTGTGCTGGCTGGATCTGTTTGCTTTGTTGGGTGGGTGTTCTATTGAGAGTTAAGGTCCTATACCTGGGACCTGAGTGACACCTAGGCTAGAGTGGTTCATGTTCTTTCCCATTCCATTTCGGTCTGGTGCGGGAATATGAAACACGGTTCAGATATGGGTTTCTTCTTGAGAACTCTGTGTTGCAGATTTCCTGCAGTACTAGGGCTATCTGGGAAGCCTGCTAAGTCTGGATGACCTTTATTATTGACCTTCAGAAACTGAGAAGAATTAGAGGAGGATCTTTTATGGTTATTGTAAACACTGTACCTCCGGGTTAGAAGTGTTTACACTTCTCATAACTGATCCAAGTCTAAGGATCCTTGTTTTAGAACACCACCTGTGAGGGGGTTGGGGCTGTTTACAGGTTTGCAGGTACCCTTTGACCTCAACATACCCTGTTACTTTGTTTTGATTAAGAGTACCCCATGTCGGACAGTTCTTGTGATTTTTAACCCTGGAAATGTGACTCTTTATTTGAGTCCCCTACCTTGGTTACTGGACTTATGAACCTCCATCTGGATTTCTTGAACACATCTGGACTTATATCAGAGCACTTGATCAGATCCAGCTCAGTCACAAACCCTTGCATATCATTTGCATACATCCTCATTGCATCATTTTAACATGTGTTTATTTGTTTTTCAGGGTATCCATCCTATCACTTTGGCTTGGTTTTGTCCCCTTTGTCAGCATAGACCTATCTTCATCAGTATCTACTCCAATTATCAGCTATCTGCATCATCAGTCTCAGCCTGTCAGTGGCCCTTCTTCAGTGTTACTCTCAACATCTGTCTCGGTTTCTTCTTCAGCAACATGGCACCTAAGAAGAGTAACATATCCTATCATTTCTTTGAGCCTGAGTTGGCCAGCATCAGGAAGATTCAGACCCTGATTACTCCAGACCACATACCACTATTTAGAGAACATTATGGAGGAATCCTTAATGTGGTTATGGATTTGGACCCTTCACAGAGGAGCTTGATTCATACTTGCCTGCAGTTATATGATCCCCCTCTGAGGTGTTTCACTTTTCAAGACTTTCAGTTGGGGCCTTTATTAGAGGAGTATTCATCATTGGTTGGTGTACCCATCAGGGGTGGAGTCCCCTTCAACCCTGAGATGGCTTTTCCCAGCAATGAAGAAATAGCAAAAGCCTTGTATCTGGAGCCAGTTCTGATTGGGCAGAATTTGACAGCCAAAGTTGGAGTCTCTGGTTTTCATCTGGATTTCTTGACTTCTCAGGCTATTCTGAAGACCTCCCTGGGGGAGTGGAAGGCAGTCTGTGCTCTGTTGGCCCTTAGCATATATGGGGTCATACTTTTTGCAGATGAACCTAGGTTTGTCAGCAAGAATGCAATCCATCTTTTCATCCTGAGAAACCCAGTGCCCACCTTGCTGGGAGATCTTTACTACTCTGTCCATCAAAGGAATGAAAAGCAAAGGGGAAGATTAGTAAGATGCTGTGCTCCTTTGTTCCATACTTGGCTGCTCAAGCATTTGCCAAAGACTGATGCATTCTTGAACCCTCACCAGCAGAAGAACTGGGCTAGGAGGCTTGTTGCTCTAACCTCAGATGATATCAGGTGGTGCACTCAGAGCACCAAGGGCAAAGACATCATTACTAGTTGTGGGCAATTTCCCAATGTACCTCTGATTGGAGTGAAGGGTTGCATCAACTACAACCCTCTGCTATTCAAAAGACAACTAGGCTATGCATTAGTCCATCCTCCTAGGGTACAGGATCTGGCAGAGACCCTTTATTGTGAAATCAAGCCTAATCTGGCTATTGTCAGGCAAGCATCCTGGGCCTGGGACAATGTGCAGACTAAGGGGGTAACCATTCTTGGGAAATGCAACAATGTAGCCTCAGCTCAGTACTATGAGTGGTCCCATGCCAGAGCTCAAATTACGGGGATGCCTTTTACTATTGAAGATGTGCCTGGACCTTCCACAGCACCCCCTCCAGCAACTGTCAGCTTAGAGGAGTTTGAGAAATTGAAAGAGAGAAATGAGAAGTTGACTCAGGCTCTGCAGAAGACCCTCTGGGAGAGGAGTGATGGTAGGTTGGACATTGAGAGGTTAGAAAAGCTAAAGGTGGAGCATCTAGCCAGAATTGAGAAATCAGAGGATTACATTAAGAAGTCTAGGGCTGGAGAACAGATCTTGAAGAATGCCTGCAAAGAGGCCCAATTCCAGAGAGCAAGGACTGATTTGTATCTGAAGGAGAGTCAGGCTAGGTGGGTCAGGATCACCGAAGCCCGTACTCAGGAGGACAAAAGGACTCAGGATAAGATTGAGCAGATGGAGACTAGTGCAAAAGAGCAACAGGAAGCCCTGGCAGCAGCCCAGAGGGAGATCTCAGAGTTGAAGATTAAAGCTGGTGTGAAGAGGTCTAAGGACCAGAGTCAACACAAGAGGCTAACTGCAGCTGTTACTACCAGGAATCTCCTTATCAGGAATCTTACAGAGCGTCCAGCTGATCCTGTGACTGAAGCACTTCTCAAGGAAGTTCAGGAGGATGAGTTTGGTCTTGGTGTTTGACTTTTGCTTGTTGTTGCTTTCATTTCATGTATTTTTCTTTATGTTGTATTTTTGACCCCTCAGAGGGCATGTATTGTAAAAAGAAACAAACTATGTATTATTTTACTTTTTGTAATATATGTGTTGGTTTGTTTTATCTGAATTCTTCAAGCAACATCACGAGCATCTTTCTCAGGGGTCTGGAAAGGTCAAAACCAAGTGCCAAGCCGGATACCTTGGGAACAAATAAGCACACTGCATTGCATACTAACCTTTTGTTTTGTTTTGTAGGTTTTTGTTTTATTAATACTAACTCTGTTGTGACTTCAGGAACTATTGCTCGACGTCGAGGGTTTCCACTCAACCGTCCACACAGATATCCCACCCGCAACAATCTTCCGGGCATACAGATGGACCAGGTACAGCAGGACCTTACAGAGGTCAGGACTCAAATGGCCAACGAGAGGTTGGAAATGAGGAATCAGATGACATAATTTATGGAGGTAATGAATAATATGGCTCAAATCCAGGAGAGGTTAAGAGCACTGGTAGAGGGGAGGAATCAGGAAGACCATCATCCAGGGACTGCTGGGACAAGCAACAATGAGAGAGTCCAGCCTCATGTCAATCCCCCAGTCTTTGGACCCCACCTACATCCAGAGATCAACATCCCTGCTAATGTGCAAGGGACTGCCACTGCAGGTAGAGTGCTGCAAGAAGACCCCCAGGAAGATCAGTTCACAGTGATGGGAGCTGGGGAGGAAGCCTATGACAGAAGGCTGGAAGAGATTGCTGAGAAACTGAGATCACTAGAGTCCCAGAATTCTTTGGGCTTTGATGTTATGGACATGGGCCTAGTGGACGGGGTCAGGATTCCCCACAAATTTAAACCACCATGTTTTGAGAAGTATAACGGGACTTCCTGTCCTCGGACCCATTTACAGTCTTTTCTGGGGAAGCTGAAGGCATATACCATGGACGAAAAGCTATGGATGTTTTATTTTGAAGATAGCTTAACAGGAGCTTCGAGGGAATGGTACTCTCATCTGACCAGAGCAACCATTAGATGCTGGAAGGACCTGGCAGAGGCCTTTATCAGACAGTATCAGTACAACTTGGATATGGCTCCCAACAGGACCCTCCTGATGGGGATGTCTCAATCATCAAGGGAAAGCTTCCGGGAGTACGCTCAAAGGTGGAGACAGCTTGCTGCTGCTGTCCAGCCACCCATGTCAGAGAGAGAGATGGCTGATATGTTTATGAACACTCTCCAAGGAACATACATTGACAGGTTGGCTGCCTTCTCGTCCACTAGCTTTGCTGATGTAGTCATAGCCGGGGAAAGGATTGAAAGCCTATTAAAGATGGGTAAGATTTCTGACAACGGTGCCAGCTCATCCAGCAACTCAAGAAAGCCTTTTGCAGGCCCAAGAAGAACTGGCGAGACCAATGTTATCCATACCAGCAGAGGCAGACCCCAATATGTTCATAGGTCAGTGGCAGCAGTCACCATTCCCGCTCCAGTTCATCCTCAACCAGTTTATCAACCTCAGCAACAAAATTATCAGCAACAAACTCAGTATCCTCCTCAGAGAAATTATAACAACAGCAACACCAGCAACAACAATCAGCAAAGACCATTTCAACAGAGACCCTCTCAGGCCAATAGGGTGATCGATCCGATCCCTATGCCCTATGCCACATTACTGCCACAACTCCTGAAACTCAACCTGGTTGAGCTAAGGACATTGGCACCTCCAGACCCTGCCAGTCTACCCAGAAATTATGACGCCAGCGCCAGATGTGCCTTTCACTCAAATGCACCTGGCCATAGTACAGAGAAGTGCAGAGCCTTGCACATGAAGGTACAAGACTTGGTAGACTCTAAGGCTCTGAACTTTGCACCACCACCGAATGTTAACAAAAACCCTATGCCGCATCACGGAGGCCCCAGAATCAACGCTATTGAAGAAGACAAGTCGTCTTATTTGATAACCAGTGTGGGTCAGATTCGGACACCGTTGGTGGAGATTAAAGCTCAACTCCTCGAATGTCAAATGTTCCCGGGATGTGAGTTAGGGTGTGCTTATTGCAACATTTCAGTGAATGGTTGTGATAACTTGAGAGATGGCATAAATGGTCTCATCCAGAGCGGCCTGCTTCAAATCACAACATCATTTCCAACAAATCCAGCAATCTCATTAACAACAGCTCCAGAACCTCCTACAACTGCAACAACCATTGTTCCAAACAACTTTTCAGTTTCATCAACGAATGCTTCATTTGTTACTTCAACGGACCAAATATCAGCAAACATCCCTTCTACAACTTCAACACCCCTTCATTCAGAGTCTCCTACAACAACAACACCCATCCTTCCAACAATGTCTCCTACAACATCAGCAGCAAACAGTGCAAGTGTCTCAACAGTTACAATTTATTATGATCCTGCTAATGGTTCTGCCTACAACTCACAAAATGCCACTCCTACCAGAGCACCCGTCACAATATACTATGATCCACAGACTATCATAGTCCCTTCTGCAGCTGCCATCAGTCCAGTCACTATCACAGTGCCTGGGCCAGTACCTTATGAAAGCAGTAATGCCATCCCTTGGCATTACGGCTCTGATCTATACTGCGAAGGACAGAAAATCACTCTTGATTCATCAACTTCTGCACCACAAATAGACAATGTGGGAGGAGGCGGAGGCTTCACTCGAAGTAGACGTCTCTTTGCTCCACAAATTCAAAGACCCACTGCCAAAGCAGAAGCTGCTGCCAAGGCAAAAGGGAAGAGCATGGTGCAAGAAGAGCAGGTTGCTAGAGAAGCTTTAAAAACACCTTTTGATCAAGAAGTTGATGAGTTCATGAGAATCATCAAGAAAAGTGATTACAAGATAGTGGACCAGCTTCACCAGACGCCTTCCAAGATCTCCATTCTATCATTGCTTATGTGCTCCGAAGCTCATCGGAACGCACTACTCAAAGTCTTGCACGCAGCTTATGTGCCAGAAGAGATCACCGTCAATCAGTTGGAAGCTGTGGTTGGTAATGTTAATGCTAGTAATGGACTAGGATTCACCAACACTGATTTGACTACGGAAGGCCGCAATCATAACAAGGCTTTGCACATTACCATGGAATGTAAAGGTGCAGTTCTTTCCCATGTGCTGGTAGACACAGGGTCATCCCTCAATGTCTTACCTAAAAAAGCCCTTGTGAAGCTGGAATATGAAGGATTGGCATTACGTCCCAGTAACTTAGTAGTGAGAGCCTTTGACGGCTCTAAGAGATCAGTTCTGGGAGAAATTGAGTTGCCTGTAACGATTGGCCCACAAACTTTCAAAACAACCTTCTACGTGATGGACATTCAGCCTGCCTACAGTTGTTTGTTGGGTAGACCATGGATTCATGCCGCTGGCGCAGTTACGTCTACCCTTCACCAGAAGTTAAAATTCGAGTGGGAGGGCCAGGTCGTTACTATTTGTGGAGAGGAGGATATTTTTGTTAGCCATCTGGCTACATACAAATATATTGAGATGGATGGGGAGATCCACGAGACGATGAGTCAAGGGTTTGAGGCCCTGAATATTAATGAGACCTCTGCTGTACTTGGGACTTCCATGACATCCTACCAGCAGGCCCGAAAGGTGGTGGAAGAAGGAAACGCTCAAGGCTGGGGCAAATTGTTGCCTGTGGAGAAGAAAGAAGATAGATTTGGGTTGGGTTACAAACCAACTCAAGAAGATCAAGCAGAGGCTGCCAAGAAGCCCAACTTTGTTAGTGGGGGGATGCTCACCCCCGATGCTGTCAACAACTTGGAAGATGAGTCGGAAGATGAACGCAACCTGGAAAGCTGGATTCGTCCAAAGATCCCGGGGAGCAGTATCTCAAACTGGTCTTCCCAGGAAATTATAAGAGTTACTCCTGCAGAGTAATTATTATTTCCTGTATATTTTAAGCATGCATCAAGTCTTGCATCTTGCCCAAGATGACAAGACTCATTTTGTAATCGGGCCATCTGTAATTTTTGTGCAACAAGATTAATCAATGAAATATCAGACATCTTTTGCAAACGAGTCTTTTTCTTTTTTCGCTCACTGTTTTCCCATTTTTCTTTTTGTACAAAAAATAAATGGCGATGTTTTCAAAATGACAACTTTATTTCATTTTTCTAAACAAGATTAAAATCAAATCACTAAAATGAACAAACTGAACCCCTGCAGAGAGTGCCTTCCAGACCGCACCGACAGCAGCACGGCTATGACTTCGTATGACTTTGACAATCCAATCAATCAAGCTGATGAAGGGGTTGAAGAAGACTACGAGCTTCCTGAAGAGCTAGCCAGATTGTTGAGGCAAGAGGAGAAGGTTATCACTCCTCATCGGGAGGAAGTCGAAACGATTAATCTTGGTACAGTTGAAGATGTGAAAGAGGTTAAAATCGGGGCCTGCTTACAAGACTCAGTGAAGAAACAACTGATTGACCTGCTTCAGGAATATGTGGATGTGTTTGCTTGGTCTTATCAGGATATGCCAGGATTGGACACCGACATTGTTATGCACAAGCTGCCTTTAAGAGAAGAATGCCCGCCGGTTAAACAGAAACTGCGCCGTACTCGCCCAGATATGGCAATGAAGATCAAGGAAGAGGTACAAAAGCAGTGGGACGCCGGATTCCTTGCTGTAACTAGCTATCCACCATGGGTTGCTAACATAGTACCTGTGCCCAAGAAAGACGGCAAAGTAAGGATGTGTGTTGATTATCGGGACCTGAACAGAGCCAGCCCGAAAGATGACTTCCCTTTACCTCACATTGATGTATTGGTTGATAATACGGCTCAGTTCTCGGTGTTTTCCTTCATGGACGGATTTTCAGGATACAACCAGATCAAGATGTCACCTGAAGACATGGAGAAGACAACTTTTATCACACCCTGGGGCACATTCTGTTATAAGGTGATGCCGTTCGGACTGAAGAATGCTGGTGCAACTTATCAGCGGGCCATGGTAACATTATTCCACGATATGATCCATAAGGAAATCGAATGTTATGTGGATGACATGATTGCCAAGTCCCTCACTGAAGAAGATCACCTGGTAAATCTGCTGAAACTATTCAAGCGTCTGAGGAAGTACCAACTGAAGTTGAACCCCAACAAGTGCACATTCGGGGTGCGATCTGGTAAGCTGCTGGGATTTATTGTGAGTGAAAAAGGGATTGAAGTTGACCTTGATAAAGTCAAAGCTATTCAAGGAATGCCTGCACCGAAAACTGAAAAAGAAGTTCGAGGGTTCTTGGGACGATTGAACTACATCTCACGGTTCATATCTCACCTTACAGCAACCTGTGAACCCTTGTTCAAACTGCTAAGAAAAGAACAAACGGTCAGGTGGAATGAAGACTGCCAGAAGGCTTTTGACAAGATCAAGGAGTACTTGCAAGAACCTCCAATCCTTATGCCTCCAGTTGAAGGAAGACCTCTGATAATGTACTTAACAGTATTAGAAGAGTCAATGGGGTGTGTGCTGGGCCAGCATGACGAGTCTGGTCGAAAAGAGTATGCAATATACTACCTAAGCAAAAAGTTTACCGACTGTGAACAACGTTATTCACTGCTCGAGAAAACTTGCTGTGCTTTAGCGTGGGCTGCTCGCCGACTAAGACAGTATATGTTGACCCACACTACTTTGTTGATATCAAAAATGGACCCAGTTAAGTACATTTTCGAGAAGCCAGCTCTTACCGGACGGGTTGCAAGATGGCAGATGATTCTCACGGAATATGACATCCAGTACACCTCTCAGAAGGCCATCAAGGGCAGTGTACTATCTGAATATCTTGCTGAGCAACCTATTGATGACTACCAGCCTATGAGATTTGACTTCCCCGATGAAGACATCATGTTCATAAAAGCAAAAGATCATGAAGAGCCTGTTCACACTGAAGGGCCTGACCCGGAAGAAGAATGGACTATGATGTTTGATGGGGCTGTTAATATGAATGGTCGTGGCGTTGGTGCAGTGCTCATTACACCTAAGGGAGTTCACATGCCTTTCTCGGCAAAACTCACCTTCAACTGCACTAACAACGAAGCTGAATACGAAGCTTGCATTATGGGTCTTGAGGAAGCCATTGACCTCAGGATCAAGACATTGACTGTATTCAGAGATTCAGCTCTGGTAGTTAATCAAACCAACGGCAAATGGTACACCCACCAGGATCATCTGATACCTTACAGGGATTATACAAGAAGGTTATTGACTTTCTTCACAACGGTCAAGCTTGAGTATATCCCTCGGGACGAGAATCAGTTTGCAGATGCTCTGGCTACCATTTCATCCATGATCAAAGTTCAGATTGCCAACTTTGTACCTCAGATTTCAGTGTCCAGACTTGACAGACCAGCATATGTGTTTGCAGCAGATGTTGTCAGGGATGATAAACCTTGGTTCCACGACATTAAGTGCTTCTTGGAGGATCAAACATACCCATCTGGGGCATCTTCCAATGATAAGAAGACTTTGAGAAGGCTTGCTGGTAGTTTCTTTCTGAACACTGACGGGTCTTTATACAAAAGGAACTTCGATATGGTACTCCTCAGATGTGTTGATAGAACAGAAGCAGATTTGTTGATGCATGAAGTGCATGAAGGATCCTTTGGTACCCATGCTGGAGGGCATGCCATGGCCAAGAAATTGCTAAGATCAGGTTATTACTGGATCACAATGGATGCCGACTGTTGTGCCTATGCCAAGTGGTAGCCAGATTTCTGAAGAGAGATATCATCTGTCGATACGGAGTTCCCGAGCGAATCATTACTGATAATGGTTCCAACTTGAACAACAAAATGATGGCAGAGCTATGCCGGGACTTCAAAATCCAACACCACAATTCTTCTCCTTACAGGCCAAAGATGAACGGCGATGTTGAGGCAGCTAATAAGAATATCAAGAAGATTGTGCAGAAGATGGTAGTCACCTACAAAGACTGGCATGAAATGCTACCATTTGCTTTGCATGGGTACCGCACGTCAATCAGAACATCCACTGGGGCAACACCGTATCAGCTTGTGTATGGTATGGAAGCGGTCCTACCTGTTGAAGTTGAACTACCCTCCCTACGGGTACTGATGGATGTTAAGCTGAACGAAGCAGAGTGGGTCCGGTCCCGATACGAACAACTAAGCCTGATCGAAGAGAAAAGATTGGCTGCAATCTGTCATGGGCAGTTGTATCAGAAAAGGATGAAAAGAGCCTTCGATCAGAAAGTCAGGCACCGAGAGTACCAAGTAGGAGATCTTGTGCTGAAAAGAATCCTCCCCCCTCATACAGACCACAGGGGCAAATGGACTCCGAACTATGAAGGACCATTCGTGGTAAAGAAAGTTTTCTCTGGTGGAGCACTGATGCTCAGCACCATGGATGGTGAAGATTTCCCGTCCCCTGTGAATTCAGATGCAGTTAAAAAATACTTCGCATAAAAATGACCCGCTGGACATAAAAACAGAATGTAAGTCCAGGCAAAAATAGGGCATCCCGGCGAGTCAAAAACAGAATAAAAGACTCGGGCAAAAATAAGGGAAAATAAACAAAAAAATGTACACCCGCTGAGTTGAAAAGCCGCATTGGACAGCTCAGGCAAAAATGGGTATCCCGATGGATTGAAAACCCGAAAGGGTGATCCATGCAAAATAAGGGAATAAGCGAACAACTGCATTCTGAATTCGTCTGTATCACCTACAACTTGGTAAACCTCGAAAGGATCAAGCTTCTGTCAGAATCAACCTTCTTCAGAAAGCAAGACGAGAAGAACGTCGAATGTCATACGAGTCATAGCAAGAAGGGAAGCTCCTCAAAGCGTCGTCAACATTGCCAGCATTTTGTTTCTCAATTTGTAACAATCTCCTCATTTCAGGAGATATGTTTCTTTAACTGTATCTTGCCAATTCAGGGCACTTGAATTAATGAAAACAGATTTTCAGTCAAGTTTCACCTCGAACACTTCACTTTATTTGCAAAGAATGTCTGATATCTTTAAAATACTGATTGCATGAATACAGATGCTTATCCTCAAAAATAAAAACTACGTGCTTGCAAGAAATATACTTACTCTCGAGAGTGTCTCACTCCTATGACGGAATCCAGTAAGGGATGCCTCGGGGTTACTTGTACGTTTCTCTGTCTTTGCAGGATTGCAGGAATTCAAAAGCGCAACATGGGGCATGAAAGCTTCGTCCCGGCAAGCTGGCAAATCAACACTCACTCAGTCTTAGCACCCAAATGTTTGCTCCCCAGCTGAGTTGCCACTTGTTACTTCCCCAGCCGAGTACAAAAGCCAGGAAACTATCTCCCCACAGATTTTCAGCCTCTATCCAGAAGAGCAACGCACGAAGGAATCACAACAGAGTGAAGAAAGCTTCTACAAACCCCCAGCTGGGTCCCTAATTACTGGAAAAGGTCTATCATTGAACCATTTCCCCAAGCAGAATCATTTCATCAGATCTACCAATGATCTCATCCCCAGCTGGGATGTTCACTTCAAGCGAGATCGACCAGAGATCTTCACGGCAATGGGATCCGAATCCCGGATTGGTATCCTTTCGCATAATCATAGCATTCGCATCATATTCACCAAACAAAGCGTAACATTCCGTTTAATACGGAACATTACGACAGAAATCAAACATATTGCATAATCATAAGCCATGGTCTGAATCAAACACTTGTGAATATTAACAATCCATCAACAATATACAGAATACATCCCAAAATCCCCAGCGGAGAGCTAAAGCTAAAGCAGTTGCCCTACATTCACCAATACAAATACACACCCCTTGTGGCACCCGTCCGTGTTATATCCCCAGCAGAAAGCCAAAGACATCCTCTTTGCACTCACATATACTTACATATATACATTTCCTTGATATCCGTCCATGTCATTTTCCCAGCACAGTAATGTAAACACTTTGTATACCAGATACTTGTTTATACTATACTCATTTCTTCGACACTCGTCCGTGTCACTCTCCCCCCAGCAGGTGGAACGCCTAAATATATACCAATCATGCTTATACAGATACTCATCCGTATTTTGTATACACCATTTATATCCCCACAGATTCAACACTAGTCCGTGTTCTTTGTTAACCAGTTGGTACTCGTCCGTATCATCATCTCAGAACAAGCATCAAGCATTTGTTTCTACCTGATACTCGTCCGTATCATAGTCTTAAGGATGCTCGTCCGCATCTTTAATCCATACACGTGTCAAATACTTTTGTCTTCTTGAATATAGACACTCGTCTGTGTCTACTATTCCCCAGAAGAGTCCCTTCAGATTCAACACTCGTCCGTGTTCTTTGTTAACCAGTTGATACCCGTCCGTATCATCATCTCTGAACACCTGCCAGTATTTGTTTCTACCTGATACTCGTCCGTATCATAGTCTTAAGGATACTCGTCCGCATCTTTAATCTATACATAATACCAAACACTTATACCTTTTATTTTCTTGGATATAAACACTCGTCCGTGTTTACTATTCCCCAGTAAAGCAATTTCTTCTTATCTGACATTCGTCCTATGTCATGATAAACCCTGAGAGCAGCCGTACCCTGCTAGGTGGTCGTCCTCCACCTCTTGATGGTCGTCCTCCATCATGCTCCTCCGATGGCCGTCCCCATCGTTGACTTTTCTATCCGAAATTCGTCCTATGTCGTGATATTTAGCAGTCGTCCCCTGCTAGGTGATCGTCCTTCACCTTTTGATGATCTTCCTTCATCATTTTATCCAATGGCCGTCCCCATTGTTGATTTCTTTTTATCTGACATTCGTCCTATGTCATGATAAACCTTGAGAGCAGCCGTCCCCTGCTAGGTGGTCGTCCTCCACCTCTTGATGGTCGTCCTCCATCATGCTCCTCCGATGGCCGTCCCCATCGTTGACCTTTTATCCGGCATTCGTCCTATGTCGCGATATTTTCGGCAGTCGTACCCTGCCTGGTGGTCGTCCTCCACCTTAGATGACCGTCCCTCATCTTAACCCTTGCAGAGCAGCCGTCCCCTACTAGGTGATCGTCCTTCACCTTTGATGACCGTACCTCATCATCTGTTTATTTCATTTATTCTTTAACCCGATGGCCGTCCCCGTCGTGGTCCCTTTTCTTTTTAACCCGATGGTCGTCCCCGTCGTGGTCCCTTTCCTTTTTAGCCCGATGGCCGTCCCCATCGTTGGTTACTTTGCTTTATGAACTTGATGGCCGTCCCCATCATTTTTCATTAATCCCCAGAGAATATTACAGCTTTGCTTGATGGCCGTCCCCATCATAATCCCTTTTATCCCCAGCATGTCGGTCGTCCCCGTCATTGCTTTATTTCCCACACTTTCCCCAGCATGTCGGTCGTCCCCGTCATTGCTCTTTCCCAGCAGTCGTCCTCCGTCGCCCACACTTTTCAATATACTTTATTTTCCTTTACAATCTATATCCCTTTTCTTCTTCATTCTGTGAGCGCAAATTTTGGACTGTCTTTGATATTCAACCACAAGTTATCTTGTTTGCCTGATAAGTCGTCGCTTACATCCTGCACAGCTAACTCATGTTTGAATAGGGGCAGCTGTAAACACCCCAAATTTGCCCTCACCCATTCACACCATGGCTTGTGATCATTTCATATGCATAAACACAATCATACCATCTCATGCCACATTTTTGATTCACTGCATAGATTCAAAGTCATCTGCACCTAGGGTTTGTGATCTGAGCAATCCAAGAGCTTCTTGAATCACTCCAAAGGCCATCAATCACTTCAAAGGGGTCCACGTGTGTTCAAGTATCATATTATATCCTCTCAAAGTCAAGAATGCCAAAGAATCACAAGAACTGGGATTGGTATGGAAGCAGAGCCAGGCTTGACTGCACAGTTGACCTAAAATTAGGGTTTTGGTTTCAGAGGCCATAACTCCAAATTTTTTGGTCATTCTTGTTTCTATTGGTCTCTATATGGTATAGGGAGTATGCATATCAATTTTCATGAAGAAATTCCATGGGGAAGTCATCTGATCAAGAGTTGACTTTTCAGACAAGTCAGTGCAAAATCAGGGCATCTGAGGCCCCCAATGACCCAACCAAAGGGCATTCTTCATCATTTTGAGTGTGTATGATCTTTATTTGATCATATAAGAGGTTGGAAGTTCACAAAATTGAAGAATTTGAAGTTTTTGCAAAGTTGACTTTTTGGGCAAGTTTGACTTTTGATGAAAATGTCATTTTATGTAACTTTTTCAACCCTTACTTTTTGATTCAAAAAAGCTTCAAATGAAAAAAACCTTGGTCATGAAAGTTGTAGAATAGATCTTTCCCTTTTCAAAAAGTACAAGAACATGACCTAATTCATTTTGGATCAAAAGTTATGGTTTGTCAAAGTTGGCAAAAATCACTAAAATTCAAGTTATGCACCAAATGGGAAACTTGCAAAATCTTGTACCAAGACAATTTGTGACTTCTAATTGATGTCAAACCATTACACAAACATCACACAAGTCCTAAAAATCAGAATGGGCCAAGAGTTTCTCATATTGTTTGGCCTTTGGAGCAAGATATTTTCATGAAGATCAAAAGCAAGCCAAGTTGCAAAAGTCATCATATCTCCTCACCCACTTGTTGCCTAGCCTGCTGATCAATCCTAGCCTTTCTCTTTCACCTTGCTGCGCAGCCCACTCTCCATGTACTTGGCTAGAAGTTGCCCATGCCCTTCTTACACAAAAGTTGACATTTTGGCAAAAGCAACCATACCTATCACAAAAGGACATGTCATGTCATCTGACCAATGAGCATTGTTTATACAAACAAATTGCAAGCCAAACATAAGTATACACAAGCCTGAAACCAGCCATAGCATCACATTCTCATTTTCACTCCATAGAGCAAAAGCATTCGAAACACTCTCCTCAGGCCACAAACTCAGAAACAAACTTCACAAACCTTCTCACCATGCTTCACTGAACCCAAACCAACCATCAAAGTAGCCTGAAACTCAAAGAACCAGAAATACGATCCTCACCTGAGCTTGAACAGAACTTCTGTAAACTCTCAAACCAGCCCAAATAAATTTGTTCTAAGCCTTTCAGAAGCATAAGGGAGGTCATAGGAGTGGATTGCACAAAGAGAAAGGGCCAGAAAGTTGCAGACTGAAAAGCTTCAAACTCAGGTAGCTTCATGAACTTTTTTTCCAGAAATGGATTTTCAAGTTCTTAATAGCTTCTACATGCTTCCCTGATCATGAATATGTGGTTGTTTTCGAAAATGAGTGAGAAATAAGTATGTATGCAGTCTCTGAAACTTTTTGCCCTAGAACATGTTTGATTCGATTCTCCTTGTTTCTGAATGATAAATGTTGTTTGAATGGGGGGTTTAATGCGTTTTTGAATGGGGAAGAGTTCTGGGCTGTTGAATTTCATTTTCATTGCGTGTAGAGTGAGTTTGTGTTTTGGAGTGATCGGAGAAGATGACCGGAACACTGTTCCGGTCACCTGAGAGTCATTAATGGTGGGATTAGGGCTAATTAATTAGGGTTAGTGAGTTTGAATGCTGGCCGTCCAGATGCGCGCCAGGTCAATTCGCGCGTGTGGGAATTCAAACCTCAGCCCTTGATCTTGCTGACTTTTCTTTTTTCAGTTTTAAATTCATTTTATTTTCATAATTAATTCATTTGTTTTCTATATTTTATTAAAAATAGCAAAACCAATTTAAAAATTCTGGAATTTTTTATACAAGTTATTATTTAATTTCAGAACACAAAAATATTTTTATTTTTATTTTTAGCATTTTAAAAATATTTTTAAATATTTAAAAGTTTCTTTTTAATTAATTAATGAGAATTAATTAATTAAAAATACTTTTAGGTATTTAAAAATCACCAAAAAATTCATGAAACATTTAAAACCATTTAGAAACATTGTCCAACCTTCAAACCAAATTTCTTTTTTGATCTTGATGCATTTTGAGAATTTTTCATGGAATTAAAATCATTTTAATGCATTATTTTGATCTAAACTTCAAAAAATCATTTCTGCCTAACCCTTGAGAGTTGGACCTTGATTCTTTTTGCATTGCATTGTGTTTAGCATGTAGTTTGTGAGATTAAATGGGCATGATTTGATCTTTCATTTTCCATTTGTTTGGCATTTTTCTTGTTAAGGAGCCCTAAAACCCTAGGAAACTTAGGAAAATCATAACTTGAATTAGGTTAAGAGTTGGAACTTCTCCTTTGGGCAGTGATTTAGTATAGGTTTAGGGATATTTTGAATGCATTTTCAATTTTTTATATTGATGTTTGCTTCTGATTTTGGTTTTTGTTTGTTGCTTTGATCATAAACCCTAATTTGGGCTTCCATATGCATCCATCTTGCATTTGCATTCATACCTTGACCTGCCATAGCATTTTGTGTATCCATTTGGTTCATTTAACATCTTAAGACATATTGAAAGCATGTTTGATCATTGCATATTGCATTTGCCATGTTGTATGCCATATGCACTTCATAACTTTTCATGTATGTTCATGTTTCTTAACTTGCTCCATTTGCATCCATGAGCTTGTATGATCATCCCCATGTGTTGTTTCATGTTTGTAGCATCTCATAGCATCATTAGCATCATGTATATGCTTCTGTTTTTGTTTCTCTTCATGTCATTTCATCTCATCTTGCATTGCATTGCATTCCTTTCATTAACTTTTCAGGTGGTAAGTAACTTTGAGAGGTGAATTTGCCTTCACTTCTCACATTTTCTTTTCATCTCTCTCTTGCATCCATGCTGCATTTTGACATGTGTTTGAGATTGAGCTTGCTCATTCTTCTTCTTCTTACTTTCTTTCCTCAAGTGACTTGACTTCTTGAATGAAGCAAGTTACCTTGCTTCTCCTGATCCTTTCATCTGCTTCCTGGTGGTTCCATTGAAGATTTCTCTTGTTAACCTCACAAACCTTAGGAACAACCAAGCATGACAATGATTAGGGTTTTTATTAGTCCCCCACTTAGTTTCTACCTTTGTGTCTCTTTGAATCTTCTCTTCTCACCTCATAATCAGGGACTAAACCTTAAAGGCTTTAAGACTTTGTGATTAAGCTTATACCTGCATCCTTCTATTAGGATGGAGTGTATAACTTTAATCCTAAGTGTTAAACCCTTAATGTGTTTAAATCTCTCAATCAATTCACCTAATAATCATCAAGACATAACACTTGTAACTTGGGCCTTGCATTAGGGTTCTAATTCTTCCTTAACTGGTTAAGAAGGACTAACCCTAGTGTTAATGGACAAGTCCCCCTCAAGTTGTCTTACAAACTCTAAAACTCACTTCATCATCTTATCATTAATTAAAATCCACTTAATAAAGGTTTTGTTTTGGCATGAGTTTAATCCCTAATCATGGATTAAGTTGAGGAGCTTTCCTCAGCTTAAACATTCTCATCTATTATCCTTCTATTAGGATGGTGTAATGAGTCTGTTTAATCCCTGATTATGGCTTAATCTCATTACTTAACACTAAACAAAAACACCAAAAACATCTAAATAATCACAAGTAGGTTAATGATCTTAATCCTACACCATGGTGATTAAGTGTGAGAAGCTGACTTCACACTTAAGGCATTCTCATTACCCCTAATCAGAGGGAAGATGTGATGAGATTACTAACCCATTGGTTTAGGCTTAAGCTCATTAACTTATGACAAACTTTCAAAAGCAATAAAAGACTGAAAACACAAAAACAAACAATAATCGTCTCCTTCGGGATTCATTTCCCATCTCATTCACTCATAAACGGGAACTTGCTTCTTCCGTCTAATGCAAGACAGTTTGCACCTGAGCCAGACAGGTCATACACTTGAGCATTGACAAGCAAGCAGTTCATCAGTCAATTCATCTTTCAGTCTCTTTGGGTCGAACTACGGTGTTCTGACTTCCTCATTGCACGAGAGGATACGTAGGCATAACTTAACAGTTATCGAACAAAAGTCTTTGTACATTCCCCCTCTTTCTAGCTTTATTCTTTAAGCCTCATGATCTTGAGCGTTCCATTCACTTCTTACACTGACACTTCACTTATACACTTCACATTCTTTTACACTGACACCTGTACATCCTTTTCCAGCTCTTTTATACACAGATTGCACTGACACTACCCTTTTAAAACACAAATCTTTTAAGCGTGGATCCCGTCGAGTACGACGGACAATCTGGGTGCTAATACCTTCCCAGGTTGTAACCAACCCCCTTTCTCAGTCTCTCTGGTTCGCAACCGTCTTATCCATGTTTTCCTAGGTTTATGCAGCATTGCCTTTCCTCCGGGATAAAAATGCCTAGCTGGCGACTCTATTCGTTCCCTGTGAGTTCACTCCTATGTGTTCTCGCATTCTCCTCTCGCCGACCGTTCGCGTCTGTACCCTATTTGACCCGGCTTCATTTAGTGGGAGCGACAATATTGTTTACTCTTACACCCTTAAACACAACATTTTGTTCGGTATGTTCAATTTTGCAACATGTTTTTGTGAAAGAAACTTTATAACCTTTGTCGCATAGTTGAATTATACTTAACAAATTGTGTTTAAGTCCCTCTACAAGATGTACATCAGAAATGGTAGTGGTAGAGGGATTACCTACACTACCTTTACCAAGTATAGCTCCTTTGTTATTGTCTCCATAAGTAACATACCCCTTTTTCTTTGCTTTGAAGTCAATAAAAAGTGATATGTCACCCGTCATGTGCCTTGAACATCCGTTGTCCAGAAACCATCTTCTTTCCATGGATGCAAGACACTCATCCTACAATATCAAAAGAGAGAGGTAGGTACCCAATTTTTATTGGGTCTAAGTGTGTAAGTAATAACATGGTTGTCTTTAGGCTTCCATTGATAAATGCCTTTAGGAACAAGAAATCTTCTAAACTTGCATTTCTCAATGGTATGGCCAGCATGACAACAATAATGACAAACACTACGATAATGATGATGTTTACTATTGGTCTTTAAATCCTTTGGAACAAAAGAATATTTTGCATATAGAGGATTTAATGACTTTTTGAACAACCTAGTATCAACGGCATAAGTAATCTTAGGTTGCAAGGCTTTTTCCAATTTGACTTTAATAGAAATGACCTCTTGTTGCCAAATGTGGCACCTTTCACAATGCCTAATTTTACTACAACCATCAATATCAATAGCTTTTGAATTTTCTGCAATACTAGCTTTCAAGCATTCTAAATCTTTTTCAGCATATTGTACTTTACCTTCCAAGTATGAAAAATTCTTTTATCGGAAGCTAACCTTTTAAATGCTTCTTTGGCTTCATTATGCAGTTTTTCAAAAGCTACTTTTAATTCAGAAAAAGACATGGAAGAGAAGTTATTATAATAAGCTTGTTTTACCTTTTTATCATCACTTTTCTTCTTTTGGTGGGACTGATTTTTGGTGTGAGCCATAAGACACAAATTTGCGGTTTCATCGCTATCACTTGTGCATTGTGTACTTGATGAATCATTATCACTCTCCCAAGCAATGTAAGCTCTTCTTTGCTTATTATTATACCTTCTTGGAGGAGCTTTTCCTTTATCCTTTTTCTTTAAAGGGCAATCCGTTTTATAATGGCCGGACTTGCCACAATTAAAGCAAGACCCTCTTTCTTTATTCTTCTTAATCTCTTCCTGTTTTGAATCCATAGATTGTCTTCTAAAATTTATGAGATTTTTGTCAGAATGCTTGATTCCATTCTTTCGAATGAATCTATTATATCTCCTAACAAAAAGTCCCATTTCTTCGTCACCGGAGTCTTCGTCACTACTTGACTCATTGTTGCTTAGCTCTTTTTGTGAGGACTTTGAGTTTGAAGCCATAAGAGCTATAGGCCTCTCCTCACCCTCTTTGTCTTTATTCTTCTCTTTTCCCTTTTTACTTTTGTTTTCAAACTTTTCTAGACTTTCTAGTTCTTGTTGATGTTCCTCCAGCTTTCCAAACAAAGTAGTCATTGTGAGTATCGTTAGATCATTGGCTTCCTTGATAGCTGTCACTTTAGGTTGCCATTCCCTGCTAAGACATCTCAGAATTTTATTAGTAGCAATATCATTGGAAACAGGTTTTCCAAGTGCATTCAAACGATTAATGAGATGAACAAATCTCTTTTGCATGTCGGGAATAGATTCTCCTAATTTCATGTGAAAGAGTTCGAACTCTTGATTAAATGTGTTAATGCAGGACTGTTTTACTTCAGTTGTGCCTTCATGAGCAATTTCTAAAGCATCCCACATTTCTTTAGCTGTCGAACAATGGGAAACTCGATAATACTCATCTGCACTAAGTGCTGAAATTAGCATATTTCGAGCTCTCCAATCACTTGACCACTTTTTCTCATCTTTTTCATCCCAATCTCTTCTGGTTTAGGTACTATGGCACCTGCCTCATTCATCATGGTAATTTGAAAAGGACCATTTTGAATGGCAGCCCATACACGCCTATCAACAGAATTTATATGAACTCGCATGCAGTATTTCCAGTAGCCATAGTTTTCACCATTGAAAACAGGAGCTCTATTGTATGCCCCCTTTGGTTCAGAATCCATAACGTTACAGGCAGCCACAAAGCACCAGCGAACCGGTGCTCTGATACCACTTGTTAGACTCTGTGGCGAGTGATCTAGAGGGGGGTGAATGGATCACCTCCTTGTTTTCAAGGATTTAAAACGATTTTCAGAGTTTTCAAAGAATTTCAGAAATGAAGGTCCCGAATATACAAGCGTCTATTCTGAACCGGCCACTAGAAGACCAGACAAGCGATAACGTGCTGGATTTTTCGATTGTGATGATAAAGGATTAAACACACAATATGTAAAACAGTTAAATGCACCTATCACTAAATCTATTTCCAATGAATCAAAAAACAAATTAAAACGTAAGTAGAGATAGAGAAGAGAAACAATACGCCGAGATTTGGTAAGGAAGTTCCCCACGTTCGTCCTCGCGTGTGGGTACGTCTCCCTCTCAATTTCAAATCGAAATTGAGAATTCTTATATCAAAATTGCTGAATCCGTCGATTACAAGGTTCCAATACAAACACCAGAATTCTAAACTCCTAGAATTTCCGATTGTATCAACCTCCACTTGATTTGAGCCCAATCAAGATTTCCTGCAAGTTATACAATCAATTCACCGGTTCCACGACCTATTTGCGAAATCCTCCGATTTCCAAAACTCTCGCTGCGGCTGAATCTGACTTGTAAACGTGACTCACAAACCCTCAAGAACACGCCCGTTCTTGAAGGAAAACCCAGCTGGTTTTTCCTTGAAACCTTCTATCAATCTTCAACTCAGCTGGATCTCCGATCGTACCACTGAACGTTATCTCGAAAGCCTTCAATTCACAGGACAGCAAACACTTCCTTGTTGATGTTCTTGAATTAAGATCTTTGAGAAGATGATGAAGATGTATTTGATTCTAGGTTTCAAACTTGCTCAACATTGAAGTTCCAACACCCCAAAAACCCTATCTTGATGTGTTCTTCAATGCTTAATCACTGCAAAATTCGTCTCTGATTTTTCTGTGATCTGTAATCTGTGTGATGTCTAAATGAAACACTTCACAAATATATATCAGATGTTGTTAGAGGAAAAACAGATTAATGAATCGATTCAAGACATAATGAATCGATACATACTGATCATTTTTAAGAAAACAGAATCATTTAAACAGCATGAATCGATACATCATAAGATGAATCGATTCATTTTGCGAAATCCAGAAACCTTTAAACAGCATGAATCGATTCAAGCTAGAATGTATCGATTCATTATGCGAATTCCAGAAACCTTCAAATAGCATGAATCGATTCAAGCTAGAATGTATCGATTCATTTTGCGTGATTTTCCAAAAGTTCATAAACATTGAAAAACAAAAGAACCAAAACTAAAGCAAGCATATTTCTTAATATGAAACAAACACAAACACTTAAAATTTATAATCAATCAAAAACTAAGGTTGCTCACACATTTATCCTGATGAAAGTCAAAACCCTAGTTTAGGACGCATTGCTTAGGAGGATGCATTGTCTGAGGGATTTGTCAAACTTTCTGACTAATTGTGAACCTTGTGAACCTTGTGAACCTCTTGAGATACCCTGTGAACCTCTTGGGACACCTTAGTACACAACGTCCTGTCTTGGTGAGGGAAAATTTTGGGGTGCAACAGCTGCCCCTGTTCAATTTTCTGAAACATGAGGGGTTAGATTGGTATATGTGCCATTCGTGACCTGGAAGGTTGAAGGGGATTGAACACAAAAGCCCAAAAATTTGCACTCGCCGGTGCGTAAAGTAACACTGATGATTAGTTGTATATGCTTAAGTGGGCTTGAAGATGCCACTTGGAAGAACTGGAAATGGGCTTATAGATGCCATCCATACTATCAGGAGGTGATAATATCTTGATGTTGATATTGGATATCAGTACTAGGTCTTCGTATAGGCCGTCTCTGAATCGTTTATGCAACATGGTTTGAAATGAATGCTAGTACTAGATCTTCGTATAGATCGTCTCTACATTATCTCTGGGGGAAAAGAATATCCTTCATTAAGTGTCAGGGCTTAGATCTTCGTATAGATCGTGTCTGAACCATATCTAAGAACATACTTTAATTTAAGTGTCAGAACCAAATCTTCGTTGCGATTTCTTTCTGAATTAAGTATCAGCACTAGACCTTCGTATAGATCGTCTCTGAACTGTTTTGAGTTGTTGAATAAACCAATAGAAATAAATCTTCGTGACGATTATCTCTTCTGGAAATACCCTGGATTAGGGAATAGATCTTCGTATAAACCGTTTGCCTACTATCCAAGGATAAAAGAATATCATGATTAAATCTTCGTGACGATTATATCCCTTGAAAATATCCTGGATTAGGGAATAGATCTTCGTATAGACCGTTTGCCTACTATCCAAGGATAAAAGAATATCAGGATTAAATCTTCGTGACGATTATATCCCTTGAAAATATCCTGGATTAGGGAATAGATCTTCGTATAGACCGTTTGCCTACTATCCAAAAACAACTTGAGTAATGATTATCATCAATGAATCTTCGTGGCGATCATCCCTGAATTAAGTATCAGCACTAGACCTTCGTATAGATCGTCTCTGACCTGTTGTGAATTGTTAATAGTATTTTATCTGTATATAACCATCCTGCAAGGAAAAGGTTAGTTTATGCAATATGTATGCATGCATGGCATGGTGCATCTAAGTAAATGTATTATGCATTTATGGATATGTTATGTTATGATATAAATGATGTATGTATGAATCATGCAGCCTGAAGCGTCTGGATATCTTTGTATAACAACTGCTGGCTAGAGAAAATAAATCCCGCTTCGTTGCTGAAGAATATGAGGAACTCGTTCCCGTCTTGTTTGATAGTATAGTATTCATAACTTCCCGTCTTCGTTCGTCGTACTTCTATTGAAGGAATAAGTTCCTGAGTATCCCGACTGAGGATAAAAGAGATGGACATAAATTCAAGGGGAGATGTAACTCGAAGTATCTATAAAGATAGATTTGCTCTACTGGGGATTTGTAGTTGTCTTGTGGGGATGAACTGGCAAAGCTTCGTTGAATTCCTACCTTCGTTCGTCCTTGGTAAATACTATTACTGCATTTTATGCATTTCTGGTAAACATCAATCATATTCAAAAGCATACATACATTCAAACACAACCAATGGACGTTTTCGTTTATGTAAATAGGGTAAAAGTAAATCTGGATTCAAAGACGAAATTTTATTTATATTATAAAGTGACCTATACACAACCAAGTTTATACAAGGAGACATAAATCCTAGTAAGAGGAATTTGTCGTAAAAGTTTTACAAAACAAAGAAAACAACTATGTGAGAAATAATCCTATAGAGTTTCAATTCCACTATTGTCATTATCTTCAAGTATCTCATCTTCTGCCATTGAGACGGAAACGAATGGATTGATCTTTATTTGTTCGAGCTTGAGTTAAGTAGCACAACTAGTTGGGGATATATGAGTGATCCAAACGAGACATAGTCATACGCTTTAATCCCTAACTTTTGCCTGGATTGCCCTTTCAGGTTTTCAATCCACCGGGATACCCTTTTTTGCCCAAGCCGCCCTTTCAGGTTTTCGACTTGCCGGGTGTACATTTTTTTTATATATATATATATCCCTAATTTTTTCCCGAACCCTTTTGGTTTGTCGGGATGCCCTTATTTTTGCCTAGGTCAGTCAACCTAGCGGGTCTCTTTTTATGCGTAGTATTTTTTAACTATGTCTGCGTTCACAGGTTGTGGGAAGTCTTCACCATCCATAGTAGTAAGCATCATGGAACCTCCTGAAAATATTCTCTTGACTACAAATGGTCCTTCGTATGTAGGAGTCCACTTGCCCCTAGGATCACCATGTGGTAATATGATACGCTTGATTACCAAGTCACCAGCCTGATATACCTTTTGCTTAACCTTCTTATTAAAAGCTTTGATCATCCGTTTCTGGTACATCTGGCCATGACAAACAACTGTCAGTCTTTTCTCATCAATCAAATTTATCTGGTCAAGTCGAGTCTGAATCCACTCATCTTCATCCAAGCCTGCATCCTTCATGATTCTTAAGGAGGGGATCTGAACTTCAATGGGCAGAACTGCTTCCATACCATAAACTAAGGAGAATAGGGTTGCCCCTGTTGAAGTACGTATTGTAGTACGATAACCATGAAGAGCAAATGGTAACAGCTCATGCCAATCTTTGTAAGTAACAGTCATCTTCTGTAGAATCTTCTTAATGTTCTTATTAGCGGCTTCTACTGCCCCATTCATCTTCGGACGATACGGAGAAGAATTGTGATGCTTAATCTTGATCTGCATGCAGAGATTAGTAATCATGGTGTTGTTTAGATTAGATCCATTGTCTGTGATAATCCTTTCAGGGATGTCATACCTACATATGAGATTATTCTTAATGAATTGAGCCACCATATTCTTAGTAACATATGCAAATGAAGCTGCCTCCACCCACTTTGTAAAGTAATCAATAGCAACCAGGATGAAACTATGCCCATTATAAGCAGTAGGTTTGATCTCACCAATCATATCAATGCCCCACATGGCAAAGGGCCAAGGAGCAGTAAACACATTCAATGGAGCTGAAGGTATATGCACTTTATCAGCATAGATTTGACACTTGTGACATGTTCTGGAATGTTGATAGCAGTCAGCTTCCATAGTAGACCAATAGTAGCCTGCTCTCAATATCTTCTTTGCCATGGTATGACCACTAGAATGAGTGCCAAAGATCCCATCATGCATGTCTTCCATAATTTATGTTTCTTCCTTCTTATCCACACAACGAAGCAAAGTCGAATCATGATTGCGCTTGTACAAAATTCCATTACTCAAGAAGAACTCAGTAGAAAATCTTCTCAGAAACTTCTTATCTTTGACAGATGCCCCTTCAGGGAAATCCTGAGCTTCAAGATATCTTTTCACTTCATAGAACCAAGGCTTCCCCTCTGCTCCTTCAGTGTCAATCTCATTACAGTATGCAGGCTTTTCAAATCTGTCAATAGTAATCTTGGGAGCTTCATCATCCCAGCTAATCTCAAACATAGATGCCATGGTGGCTAATGCCTCTGCCAACTGATTTTCTCCTCGTGGAATGTGTCCAAAAGTAATCTCTTGAAAATATGGGATCAAAGACAACACATGCTCTCTGTAAGGAATAATATTTTCATGCTTGGTATCCCAATCTCCTTTAATCTGACTCACTACCAGGGCTGAATCTCCATATACATCCAGGAACTGAATCTTCATATCAATGGCAGCTTTGATGCCCAGGATATATGCCTCATACTCAGCCATGTTATTGGTACAATAGAAACAAAGTCTTGCAGTAATCGGGGTATGACAACCTTCAGGGGAAATGATCACAACCCCAACACCATTACCAAGTGCATTAAAAGCTCCATCAAAAACCATAGTCCATCAGGATCCTTGTTCAGGTCCGTCATATTGTCCAGGTTCTTTGGTAATAATCATAATGTCTTCATCAGGGAATTCAAAACTCATTGACTGATAATCATCCACTGCTTGATGAGCCAAATGATCAGCTACAACACTTCCTTTAATGGCTTTCTGAGTAGTGTACTGTATATCATATTCTGTTAAGATCATTTGCCATCTTGCTATTCGTCCGGAGAGAGCAGGTTTCTCGAATATGTACTTGATTGGATCCATCTTTGAAATCAACAGGGTAGTATGAGTAAACATATACTGTCTTAGTCGGCGAGCAGCCCATGCCAAAGCGCAACAAGTTTTCTCGAGCAGTGAGTATCTTGTTTCACAGTCGGTAAACTTTTTGCTAAGGTAGTATATTGCCTGCTCTTTTCGACCAGACTCGTCATGTTGCCCCAACACACACCCCATTGAGTTGTCTAATACTGTTAGGTACATAATCAAGGGTCTTCCATCAACTGGTGGCATCAAAATTGGAGGTTCTAGAAGATATCTCTTGATTTCATCAAAGGTTGTCTGGCATTCATCATTCCATTCCATCACCTGATCTTTCTTCAACAACTTGAAGATTGGCTCACAGGTAGCAGTTAACTGGGAAATAAATCTTGCAATGTAATTCAATCGTCCCAAGAAACCTCTAACTTCCTTTTCAGTACGGGGAGCTGGCATCTCATGTATAGCTTTCACTTTTGCAGGGTATACTTCAATACCTTTTCCACTGACAATGAAACCTAGGAGTTTACCAGACCTAACTCCAAAAGTACATTTGTTTGGGTTCAATCTCAACTTGTATTTCTTCAACCTTTCAAACAACTTATGCAGATGATCAAGGTGTTGCTCTTCATTCTGGGACCTGGCTATCATATCATCCACATATACCTCTATCTAATGATGAATCATATCGTGAAACAAAGCTACCATAGCACGCTGATATGTTGCCCCGGCGTTCTTTAAACCAAACGGCATCACTTTATAGCAAAAGGTGCCCCACTGTGTAACAAATGAAGTCTTCTCCATATCTTCAGGTGCCATCTTGATTTGATTGTAACCAGAGAAACCATCCATGAAGGAGAATACCTTGTGCTGAGCAGTGTTGTCTACTAGAACATCAATATGAGGAAGTGGAAAGTCATCTTTAGGGCTGGCCTTGTTAAAATCCCTGTAATCCACACACATGCGTACCTTACCATCTTTCTTAGGTACTGGTACCACATTTGCAACCCATTGAGGATAAGAAGTCACAGCTAAGAACCCTGCATCAAACTGTTTCATCACCTCTGCTTTAATCTTTTCTGACATTTCAGGACGCATGCGACGAACCTTCTGTTTCTTTGGACGACAATCTTCTTTTATTGGTAAACGGTGAACCACAATGTCTGTATCCAACCCTGGCATATCTTCATAAGAACAAGCAAAGATCTCCACATAATCACGTAACACCTGAATTAATCTGCTCTTAACACTATCTTCTAGCTCAGCCCCTATCTTGACCTCTTTCCTGTCTTCTTCAGTTCCCAGATTCACAACTTCGACTAGCTCTTCATGTGGCTGTATAGCTTTCTCTTCTTGTTGTAATAACCTAGCAAGCTCTACAGGTACTTCACAATCTTCCTCCTTTCCATCTTCAGCCTGATAGATCGGATTCTCGAAATTATAATTGGCAATAGTAGAACTGTTATCAACAGGATCCAGAGTGGATGAGGATCTGCATTTTAGTGATGTGGGTGTGTGTAAGAACACATAGCTGATAAACAAAAATAAAATAAAAGAAAGACAAGGAGCACAATATTTACGAAAACGAAACGTCCATTGATTTTTATTGAATGAAGTATGCAAATGAAATGACATCTCGAAACAAGCATACCATTGTGCCCCGGGTAAGACACAAGGCTTAAAAGTTTAATTGTTCAAAATTACAAACTTAAAATAAAAACACAGTAATAGTATTTACTCCTGACTAAAGGAGATAGGAATAACGTCTTCAGTCTTCCAATTGTTGAGCCCATAACCCTCAGTAGGAAAGATCCAGTCATCCAGGTTGTAGTCTTCACTATAGTCATTCACATCATTAATTTGATCTCTCATGACCCCTTGATTGGTGATACGAACAGCACGAGCACGACGAACAACTTTCTGGGATTCTGCATTGAAACCCAAACTGAACTTGTCAAACTTGTAAGGAATGTCAGGAAGCTGACCCAAATAGTACAACCACCTTCTTCAACCACAACTCTAGCATCTTTGAGGGAGGCCATTGTAGGAGGTACTCTGGTAATCACAGGAACTCTTTTGACAACAGGGGGAACTTTAGTAGCAGGAACGACCCAAGGAACTACCTCAAATGTCTGGCAAGGAGTCTCAACATATTCACCCTCCACCTCAACGTATTTAAAAGTATTCACATGACTGACCATATACTCTTCCTCACCATAAACAGTGACGATCTTTCCCTTCACCGGATATTTCAACTTCTGATGTAGAGTGGAGGTTACAGCACCTGCCCCATAGATCTAGGGGCGCCCAAGCAAACAGGAGTACGCAGGACGAATATCCATTACATAGAAAGTAGAGTCAAAGACTTGAGAGCCTACTTTGATCGGGAGATCCACTTCTCCATGTACCACTCTTCTTGAGCCATCAAAGGCCCTTACTACTACATTACTTGGTCTTAACACAACATCCTCAGGACTGAGCTTGTTCAGAACCTTTTTGGGAAGTACATTCAATGAAGAACCATTGTCCACCAACACATGAGACAAGGTAGTTCCTTTACATTCAATGGAGATATGCAAAGCTCTGTTGTGGTTTCTCTTGGCAGGAGTCAAGTCAGCATCAGAAAAGCCTAACCCATTATCATAGGTCAGATGTGCAACACAATTCTCAAATTGATCCACAGAAATCTCATTTGGCACATGAGCAATCTTCAAGAACTTGATTAAGGCTTTAGCATGAGCCTCAGAGCACAACAACAAAGATAACATGGAGATTTTGGAGGGAGTATGCCCCAACTGGTCAACAATATCATAATCACTCTTGCGAATGATCTTCAACACTTCTTCCATCTGTTTAGAGAGATTCTCAGCAGTCGGTGCCTCATCTTGCACAGGTTCAACCACAGGACCTTTGCCCTGAGCATCAGTACTTGGTTCAGAAGTAGTAGTAGGAGTAACTGCACCTTTGGAGGTAGCAGGAGGAGAGAAAATTCTTCCACTTCTGGTGATCTTACTAGATCCAGCAATATTATCAACATCAAGATTGTCATCAGTAACAGGTGTATCAGTCATAGGTTCCTGTTTAACACCACGGATATAAACATCAGAACCGTAATTCCAGGGTATAGCTTTATCAGAAGTATAAGGAACAGGGCCAGGAGTGGTGATAATCATGGGAGGAACTCTAACTTCAGCCACAATCTTCACCAGGCCTTCAGCACTAATCTTGATAGGACCCTTAGAAGTGATCTTGACAGGGCCTTTGGAGGTAATCTTCACTAGCACTTTATCAACCATGACCACATCTTCAACCTTCGTACCTCGAGTTAGATGTTCACACATACTTTCCACAGAAGGTGTCCTCTCAAACAATATAGTGTAATTGTCCATGAGGCATTGAATACCATCCTTCAACTTCCAGCAGCTATCAGGTTTGTAGGCACAATAAAAACAGTCTTCGTTGCAACCTGGAAAGAATCCAGCCTGCACCAGCTTCTTCTTGATAATGGATAAGGGAGTAGTCACATCTGCTATTGAGGAAACATATGAAACTTCATCAACAGCATTAACAGTCTTCTCATGATTGGGCATGGGAGCAGTGATCACATTTGGAGTCCCAGGAGGGTCAAATTCAATCTCCCCAGCTTCAATCATATCTTGAATCTTGTTTTTCAACACCCAACAATTATTGGTGTCATGTCCCGGAAAATTAGAGTGATAGGCACATCGTGCATTAGGATTGTATCGAGGAGAGGAAGTATTAGGATTCTGAGGAGGGTCCTTCAAAGTAACGAGTTCCCCTTTCAACATGTGTTGCAAGGCTTGGGCCAGTGACATGTTGATCTTGGTGAATTGTCTTCTAGGCTTCTGTTGATTGTTTTGTGGTAGTTCTGGTGTTGTAGGAGGAGGATTGGAGATGTGAACTGCTCCCACAGATTGGTGAATCATGTTATGACTATGTTGACCATACACAGCATTAGACTCATTCTTTCCACTAGGGGGCTTCTTAGCAGTGCTTGATGAAGAGACACTCACCTGTATCTTACCACTTCTTATACCACTCTCCACACGTTCTCCTGTCATTATCAGCTCGGTGAAACCAGATGACGAGCTTCCAATGAGGTGACTATAGAAAGGACCATTCAGCGTACTCATGAACATATCCACCAGCTCCCTGTCAGTCAGAGGAGGTTGAACTCTGCCAGCCAGGTCTCTCCATTTTTGGGCATACTCTTTGAAACTCTCCTTAGCACCCATTGACATGCTTTGGAGCTGCATGCGAGTAGGTGCTAAATCAGCATTGTATTGGTATTTCCTATAGAAGGCCTCAGCAAGATCATTCCAATCACGAATATTGACACTTTCCAGTTGATAGTACCATTCCAATTGAGCTCCAGACAAGCTCTCTTGGAAGAAATGAATCCATAACTTCTTGTCAGCAGTATGTGGTTGAATCCTCCGAACATAGGACCTTAGATGCAGCTCAGGACATGAAACCCCATCATACTCCACAAAAGCAGGAACCTTGAAACCAATAGGTATAACTACTCCAGATACTAAACTCAGATCTTCAAAATCAAGCCCAGAAGATTTTTGTAGTTCCATAGCATTCATTCTTTCTACCAGCCTCTTGTACTTATCCTCACTAGCAAGATCATGATAATAGTTTGCTTCAGAATCAGAATCTCCAACAGTATCATGGAGACTACCTCCCTCTTTCTCAGAATTTTCAGACTCAGAATCCTTAATCTGTTCCTTTGTCTTGATAGGACCTATGAATCTTCTTCCCAGATTGATAAGGCCTCCTGATCTTCTAGTCTTCTTCTTCTTAGCCAACAGTGTCTTCAGCTCATCTTGCCCCTTGGACAAATTCAGAATCAACTCTTGGAATTGTGCATTCTGAGCCTGGAGATCTTTGACAGTCTGTTCAAGAGCCATTTCTACTTAAATAAACAGCGAGAAGATAAGATACTTGTTCATAAGAAACCTGTGATGCAATGATATGGTATGTAAATGCGTATGCAATGTTTTAAAGGACCGCAGGATTTAAATTTGTTTAAACAACCAAAAAGTAAACTTTTATTAGCAATCAATAAACTTGTTTGCCTCTTGGGCTTACAACAAAAATGAAATGAATACAAAAAATGGGGTTTTAAGTCTCCCATGGACGTTTCCTCTTTGTGTTGAGGTATGAGTTGAGATTCCGCTCCTCATGAAGTTGTTTTGTTAGCTCCAGGATTCTTTCTTGACTTTCTTTGTAATGAGTCTCGAAAGTATCCCTTTGCTCCTTCAACTGGATCCAGGACCTTTGTAACTCTTCCATATCAGTGGGCATGTCTGGATGAAGAATGATATAAGAGGTATCTCCTTCAGCAACATGCTCCATGGTAATTGGCAGGATAGCAGGATATGGCATCATACAGGTCCAAGCACGAGATCGCACCCATCTGAGATAAGGTTCCATAGGAATAGTGTACTTGGGTTCCAGAGTCTTGTTGTCAACCTTGTTCACTTTACCCCATGCTCGTATAAACCATTGCCGGTAACCTTGCAGATCGTTGTCGTAGTCGAATACAATACCCTGAATAAGCATGTCATGAGGACCATCACTCCGAGTGTAACCAAACTGACGTAGAGCTAAGGAAGGATTATAGGTAATGCCCCCTCTTATGCCAAGGAGTAGCACATTAGGGAACTCCCCACAACGGTCAATGATATTGATTCTCCATAGATCGAGAGCACCAATGAATATCTGAATGAGAAAGTGACATGATTCTTTTGGACCACCTGAACCCTTGTTCATTCTTCATCACTGATCGAGGAAGGTGAGAAATAAACCACCTAGATAGCAAAGGCATACAACACATCAGAGTTCCTCGTGCCTTTATAGTACGGGTATGAAGAGAGTGTAAGATATCTCCAAGCAATGTAGGTGTTGCACCCCAAAATTTGCCCTCACAATAAAATACTTTGTGTGCTAAGAAGGTTCACAAGGTTCACAAGATTCACAATGCTTACAAGACCTTTCATGAGGTTCATGAAGTCTACAAGTCACTTTATGAGGTTCACAAGGTTCACAGGATTCACAATGCTTACAAGACCTTTCATGAGGTTCATGAAGTCTACAAGATACTTTATGAGGTTCACAAGGTTCACAAGGTTCACAAGACATTTTATGATGGTTCACAAGGTTCACAAAGTTCACAATTGGTCAGAAGAGTTGACAAATCCCTCAGACAATGCACCTCCTAAGCAGTGCATCCAAAACTAGGGTTTTGACTTTAATCAGGCTAAATGAACTTCCAAGACTTCAAGTGAGCTTCATAACATCTTATATGTGTGTAAGAACCCCCATGACAAGTTTCAAGACTTTTCTCAAAAGTTTGCTCAGTCAGATGATCAGATAAGTCAAAATCAGTCAAAGCAGTTAAAAAGTCAAACTGAGGTCAACTGTGGTCAAACCAAAGTCAAACTTCATGATTTTTTGCCAACATCAAGTATATGAAGTAAAATTCATCATTTTATCAAGGGTTGATCATGATTCATCAAGGATATTTCAGATCATCAAGAATCAGAGGTTTCTAAATTAGGGTTTCCTCAGTAAAAGTCAACTGAACTTTGACCAGCCATAACTTTCACATACTTCATCACCAAGTCTCCATCCAAAGCTCATTTTGAAGGAAATTGAATTCTCTACAACTTTGTGTCTCACAAGCCAAGCCCAAAAATGCTTCATTTGGAAGGTATGAGCTAAGACATTATAGGTCCTTTTGAAAGTCAACAAAAAGTCAACAACTTCAAAAGGGCATAACTTGAGAATGGTAAATGATATGGACATGAAACCAGTGGGGTTGGTTATAGGACTCTTCAAGCTTTCCAAAATGTCCAAGAACACCCTCATAGCCTTAAAATTGAAGGAGTTGTGTCCTTGCAAAGTTGGGAAATTTTTGAGAAGAATATTGAACAAAAGGGGTCTTATAATCAATTTTTTTCAAATGGGCCTACCATTGTGCAACCCAATCCTTGAGATATTATCCCACACGACCCAATCCAAGCATTTTCATGATTTTTATTTTTTATTTAGTATTTATTTGAATTTTATTCATTAAAAATCAAATTAAATCTAAATAAAATATGAAAATTGAATATTTAAAAGTGATTCTTCTTCTAGAAAGTCTTAAAAACCATTCAAAGCTGATTGATATCACACAAATTCGTGCTAGCCTAATTTGGAAGGGTTAGATAAGATATTTTTCAATATTTGAAAGGAGAAAACTTCATGATCAAGTAATCAAGACAAGGCCCATAAATCCATGTTATTTTGACCTAATTCAGTTCACTACATATACACAAACATAACACAATGCCAAGGGACGATTTTGCAGCCTCCAAGAGTAAGTTTCACAAACCAAAAAACCTCTCAAATACTCACATTCGGTTTCAATCAAACAAAGCATTTGAAGGTAATCTAAAGACATAACAATGTTCCTTGGACATCCTTGAAGCAAAACCAATCATTACATTGCATCATAGCATGATGTATTGAGAAATCCGAACTGTTTTTGTTTACTTTCGATTTTTTCTTGTTCTTGCACTTTCATGTAATATTAATCAAGTTTGACTTCTGGTTTGTGTTTAGATAAGTGCAAGGATGAATTCTGGACAGTTTAATTTGATTTTCATGAGCCTATACGGATTTTGCCATGGCTAGGGTTTATGACCTCTATTAGGGTTTCGTGTTCAAGCCAATATAAATTCATTCTGAAAACATAGCTCAATGCCAAATGGTCTCTGGATCATGTTAGGACCATTAATTTGTTGGAATTTTACAGTTTTCGTGGTGTATGAGATCCATAGGTTTTGCTGCAAATTTGATTTTCGCAGGTACATTGGCAAATAAATTCGCAGCTAATATCCTAGGGCTGGAGGAAGAAGATGGTGGCCTGCGCGCGTTTTCCAGAATTTAAATTTTTGTTTTAATATTTTATGAATTAATTTCTGTTTATTTCACAAGCCTGATGCTTGTCCCAGTGGAAAGATGTGCGCATGTATTGTTTGAGGACCTGCGTTCGAGTCCTGGCTTCACCATCTTTTTCTTGTTTTTTCACATAATTAACAATTTTAATATATTATGAATTGTGGTGGTTATGTTGACAGATGCGCTCACCCAGCAGGAATGGTAATGTGTTTGTGTATTGCTTGAAAGGTCATGGGTTCGATTCCCCCCCAGGCCTTTTGGTTTTTCTTCTTTTTTGTGATTTTTCAGGTTTAATACATAAAACAAGTTGGATTCATTCCATTATCACACGCGCGCTGATGGCCTGGTGGTGTGTGTTGTTATTGGCAAGCCAAAGGTGCTGGGTTCAAACCCCAGCCAGGTAAGTTCCAACTTTTTGTTTTATTTAATTTGTTTTGATTATTTTATTATTAATTAGAGATAATCTTGTATATATATCTAAATAATTCAAAAAAAAAAACATATGTATATCTTATATTTTTTAAATTCTAAAAATTATTTTCTAAATTCTAAAATTATTATTTTTTATTAGTATGTACTTAAATTATAATATGTATATATTTATTAAATTAATATTATTGATATTATATATTAAGTTGTAAACCCTAATTTATTTCTTAAAAAAAAAAATCTCTAATCTTAATACTTTTCACAAAACTCTAAATTTCTTTTATTTTAAAACTTAATCATATTTTATAATTTGTTTAAATCTTATTTAAAATAATTAAAATTTTGTAAATATAATCATAATTAATCCTATTTTTCATAATATGTATAAATTATTTATAATGTAATTTTGTATGTAAATAGTTTCTATTATATGTTTAAAAATTGCTAATTTAATTTTTAATTATAATTTACTTTTTCATAATATGTTCATAATTTATTTAATTTGTTTATAATTTTAAATTTCATAATAATTGATATGATTGTTTATAATTTCTTCTTAACCATTAAAATTTTTTGTTTATTATAATATTTTTTTTGCTTATTATTACTAACCATATTTATTACTAACCCCATTTATTTTTTTAAATTTTTTATTATTATTTCTACTAACCCAACTATAATTGCTTATTATTTTGCTAATTGCTTATTTATTTATTTTGCTATTTATTTAAATTGCTTATCATTATTGTAATTGCTCCTGGATGTAATTTTTAAATTATTTATTTTTTATGTCATGGTTAGTAAAAATAGGGAGTGTAAACATGTATGTTATTTAAAATTAATTTAGATCACTTAATTCAAAAGATAATTATTAAATTGAACACTCACACACGTAAGTCGATCTTTGATCGCCATCTCACTTTCTAGGGTTACCTCTCATTGTTGCCTAATTAAAAGGTCAAGTAGGGTGTATAAAGCAAAAAGTCCCTCAAAGCAAAGTCATCTAGTCCCTTAACAATAAAAGATCAAGTCCCTTTCGAATGTTGCCTTCATAATGATCTTGTCCCTTTCGAATAATGATGACAGTCCCTCCAAAAATGCTTAATACACCCTACAGTTGCCTTCATTAAACAGATGTCCCTTTACTTGTCCCACACATCCAAGGTAATGACTACCTATTCCTTAATAATAGGGATAGTCTTACCATTTAAAGGATTCAAGAACAGAAAGACTTAAACTTTAGGGTAGGTTCCTCATAGTTACTTGCTCACTATTCAAAAACTTCTCAAACACTTTACAAATTTCAAACAATTTTCAAACACAAGTTTTTTACGCATCCGTACATGGATCATTATTAAACTCTTATGAAAATTTCTATTCACACACTACACATTTCAAAAACATTTTAAAGTGAGCTAAGTAACTAAGAGCCCATGGATAACCATGGATGTAAAGGGTGCTAACACCTTCCCTTTACATAACCTACCCCCCGGACCCAAAAATCTTTTAAAAGGTCTTTCCTGTTCTTTTATGCCTTTCCTTTGGATAAAATAAAAGTCGGTGGCGACTCTTGCTATCCGCAACATAACTAAAGTCAGTTCTCCCACCGTGTTACAGAACTGGCGACTCTGCTGGGGATTTAATATTAAAGAGGGGTACCCTTAGGAATTAGATCACTTTAAAATTGTTTGCCTTATTTGCTTTATACTTACTTGTTGGGCTCTTATGTGTGAAAGATCCTAACCCGAATCTAGTGTACTTTAGGTAAATGGCAATAGACCAAGGAAACTGTACGGCGTATACCGATATGGTTGATCTGGTGGCCATAGTTAGTGTGACTTCTTGGTTGGTGCTTATGTTCCTTAAGTCAAGTTGAGGATAATATGAGGCTGCCATATGTTGTCAATGCACTAACTAACTTTTAGAACCTTAGTTATCTCATCTTGGCCTTTAGAAAGTAGTGAGGTAACCGACTTTGGTGCAGACTGAAGTTGGTTGATACTCGATGCTACACTCATTGAGATTCTAAACTTGGAGGGTTTTGGTTGGCAAGTAAGTTGCCTACTGATCAACCACCCTTGTGAAGGATCAATGATATTGAGATCCCTTTAGAACCTGGTTACTTTTGTAGGACAGGATGAACCATCTAACTTCAGGGGAGGGTACTTACCTTTGAACCTCATGCAAGCCTTTAAACCTAGGGCTATTGTGTGACCTGTTTGTGTGTGCCACATGTTTGTGATTGAGCACAACATCATGACATCATCATGCATCATAAGCATAGCATTTTCACTAACCATTTCAAGGACCAAAGGATTTATCTTTGTTCTTTGTTGCAGGTCATGGCTTCTGCTCTTAGAAACACTATCAGGATCAACTTTGTGGGCATACCTGCTAAGCTTAAAGAGTTGGTTTCTCAAGTGTCTGATCATTCCCAGTTCATCAAGAGACATGGTTACCTATTGGATCTAGTCACTTCAGGGTTCAATGAAGACATGATGAGTGTCCTGTTTCAGTTCTTTGATCCTAAGCACCATTGCTTCACATTCCCCGACTACCAGTTGGTTCCAACCATGGAAGAGTTCTCTAAACTTCTGGGCATACCTGTTCTTGATCAGAAACCATTCACAGGCTTGGAGAAAGAACCTAAACCTGAGGTTATTGCTGCAGCTCTACATCTGAAGAAGTCTGATATTGTTCTAGAAACGAGAAGTGGAGTCAAGGGTGTTCTAGCCAAGGTGTTGATAGAGAAGGCTCAAATGTTCCTGAAGGCCATGAGCTATGATGCTTTTGAGGAGATCTTAGCCTTGCTGATATATGGCTTAGTATTGTTCCCCAATCCAGATCAGTTCATAGATGTTCATGCCATCAACATTTTCCTGAGTCACAATCCAGTGCCTACATTGCTTGGAGACATTCTGCATTCTCTTCACACCCGTACTACAAGGGCAAGAGGAACTTTGATGTGTTGCATACCTTTGCTATCTAGGTGGTTTATTTCTCACCTTCCTCGCTCAGTAATGAAGAATGAGCAAGGGTTCAGATGGTCCAAGAGGATCATGTCACTCTCGCATTCAGATATCCATTAGTGCTCCAGATCTATGGAGAATGTCACCATCATTGACCGTTGTGGGGAGTTTCCTAATGTGCCACTTCTAGGCATAAGAGGAGGCATCACCTACAACCCCTCTCTAGCTTTACGATAGTTTGGTTACGCTCGGAGTGATGGCCCACATGACATGTTGATTCAGGGCATTGTGTTTGACTACGACAACGATCTTCAAGGTTACCGTCAAAGATTCATACGAGCATGGGGAAAAGTAAACAAGGTTGACAGCAAGACTCTGGAGCCTAAGTACACTATTCCTATGGAGGCTTATCTCAGATGGGTGCGATCTCGTGCTCAGACTCTCATGATGCCATATCCTGCTATCCTGCCAGTTACCATGGAACCTGTTGCTGAAGGAGATACTGCTTATACCATCCTTCACCCAAACATGCCTACTGACATGGAAGACTTACAGAGATCCTGGATCCAGTTGAAGGAGCAAAGGGATACTTTCGAGGCTCATTACAAAGCAAGCCAAGAAAGAATCCTGGAACTAACAAAGCAACTTCATGAGGAACGGAATCTCAACTCATACCTCAACACAAAGAGGAAACGTCCATGGGAGACTTAAAACCCCACCTTTTGTATCTATTTCATTTCATTTTTTTGTAAGCCCAAGAGGCAAAACAAATTTATTACTAATAAAAGTTTACCTTCTTGTTTGTTTAAGCAAATTTAAATCCTGCGGTCCTTGAAAACATTGCATACGCATATCATATCATTGCATCACAGGTTTATTTGTGCACAGGTTTCTCATCTTCTCGCTGTTTATTTCAGCAATGGCTCTTGAACAAACAGTTAAGGATCTCCAGGCACAAAATGCACAGTTCCAAGAGCTGATCCTGAACCTGTCCAAGGGGCAGGATGAGTTGAAGACACTGTTGGCCAAGAAGACCAAGAAGACTAGAAGGTCAGGTGGCCTGATCAACATGGGAATAAGGTTCAAAGGTCTTGCCAAGACCAAAGAACCGGTTGAAGACTATGAATCTGAAGAGTCTGAAAAAGAGGGAGGCAGTCTCCACAACACTATGGGGGACTCTGATTCTGAGGCTAACTACTACCATGAGCCTAATGAAGACAAATTCAAGATGCTGGTGGATAGAATGGATGCTATGGAGTTGCAGAAGTCTTCCGGGCTGGATTTTGAAGATTTGAGTCTGATATCTGGGGTAGTCATACCCATTGGTTTCAAGGTTCCTACCTTTGTTGTTTATGATGGGGTCTCTTGTCCAAGGCTACATTTGAGGTCTTATGTCAGAAGAATTCAACCTCACACTGCTGATAAGAAGTTGTGGATCCATTTTTTCCAAGAGAGCTTATCTGGAGCTCAGCTGGAGTGGTATTATCAATTGGAGAGTGTCAACATCAGGGATTGGAATGATCTTGCTGAGGCTTTCTACAAGCAGTATCAATACAATGCTGATTTAGCCCCCACTCGCATGCAACTGCAAAGCATGTCTATGGGTGCCAAAGAAAGTTTCAAAGAGTATGCTCAAAAGTGGAGAGATTTAGCTGGAAGAGTTCAACCCCCTTTAACTGACAGGGAATTGGTTGATATGTTCATGTGTACGCTGAATGGTCCGTTTTACAGTCATCTCATTGGAAGCTCATCATCTGGCTTCACTGAGTTGATAATGACAGGAGAGCGTGTGGAAAATGGTATAAAGAATGGCAAGATCCAAGTGGGTGCTTCTTCATCAGGTGCTGCAAAGAAGCCTCCCACTAGGAAGAAAGAATCCAATGTTGTTTATGGTCAACCTGATCGTAACAGAAGGCATCAGTCTGTGAGTGCAGTCCATATTTCAAATCCAACTCCTGCAACAATAGAGCAGCCACAGGGCAACCAACAGAGGCCTAGAAGGCAGTTCACTAAGATTAACATGTCAATGGCTCAGGCATTGCAACACTTGTTGAAGGCTGAACTTATTACTCTGAAAGAGGCTCCTCAGAATCCCAATGTTACCTCTCCCAGGTATAACCCCAATGCACGATGTGCATATCATTCAAACTGTCAGGGACATGATACTAATAACTGCTGGGTCTTGAAGAACAAAATTCAAGATATGATTGAGGCTGGAGAGATTGAGTTTGACCCTCCGGGTACTCCAAATGTGATTACTGCTCCCATGCCAAATCATGAGAAGACTGTCAATGCCATTGAGGAAGATTTACATATCTATTCAGTTGCAGAGTTGACCACACCATTATCTGTTATCAAGAAGAAGTTAGTACAAGCTGGGTTCTTTCCAGGTTGTCGTGAAGATTGTTTGTATTGTACCTATAAGTCGGATAGTTGCTGGAGATTGAGAGATGGAATTCAGCGTCTCATGGATAAGTATACTATAGTGTTTGAGAGGACTCCATCGTCTGTAGAAAGCATGGTGGATCATATTACCCAAGGTAGGAAGATTGAAGAGGTTGATATGGTTGATAGAGCACCAGTAAGGATCACTTCCAAAGGTCCTGTTAAAATCACTCATAAGGGTCCAATTAAGATCACTGCTGAAGGCCCTGTGAAGATTGTTGCTGAAGCTAGAGTAGCTCCTCTGGTCATTACCACTCCTGGTCCTATTCCGTATACGTCTGATAAAGCTGTGCCTTGGCATTATGGGTATGATGTTTATATCCATGGTGTTAAGCAAGAACCCTTAGCTGATGTGCCTGTTGATGTTGACAATATTGCCGGATCTAGTAAGATCACACGAAGTGGAAGAGTCTTCTCTCCTCCAGTTACTTCCAAGAATGCAGTTACTCCTGCTGCTACCTCCACCACTGATGCTCGGGGCAAAGGTCCTGTTATTGAGCCTATACCTACTGATGTGCCAGCTGCTGATGATCTCTCTAAGCAGATGGAAGAAGTATTGAAAATCATTCGCAAGAGTGATTATGACATTGTTGATCAGTTGGGGCATACTCCCTCTAAGATTTTTATGCTGTCCTTGTTGTTATGTTCTGAGGCTCATGCCAAAGCCTTGATTAAATTTCTGAAGACTGCTCATGTACCCAATGCAATTTCTGTTGACCAATTTGAGAATTGTGTTGCCCACTTGACCTATGATAATGGGTTAGGATTTTCTGATGCTGATTTGACCTCTGCCAAGAGGGATCATAACAGGGCTCTGCATATCTCAATTGAATGCAGGGGCACTACCCTGTCACATGTATTAATAGACAATGGTTCCTCTCTGAATGTGCTGCCCAAGGAAGTCCTGAACAAGCTGAGTCCTGAAGATGCTGTGCTGAAGCCCAGTAATATAGTGGTGAAGGCTTTTGATGGTTCTAGAAGAGTGGTGCATGGAGAAATTGATCTCCCAATCAAAGTTGGTTCTCAGATTTTTAATGTTACATTCTATGTGATGGATATTCGTCCTTCGTACTCTTGTCTGCTTGGTCGTCCCTGGATCCATGGGGCAGGTGCTGTAACTTCTACATTACATCAGAAGCTAAGATATCCGGTGGAGGGAAAAGTCGTTACTGTCTATGGAGAGGAAGAATATTTTGTCAGCCATGTGAACACCTTCAAGTATCTGGAAATGGAAGGTGAATATGTTGAAACTCCGTGTCAGACATTTGAAGTGGTTCCTTGGATTGTTAATGATTATGTAGCTCCTCCGGTTGCCAAGAAAGTTCCTGTGGTCACCAGAGTACCTCCAACAATAGCAATGGCCTCCCTTAAAGATGCTAGAGCTGTGGTGGATGAAGGTGGTTGTACTATTTGGGGTCAGCTTCCTGATATCCCATACAAGTCTGACAAGTTTGGTTTGGGTTTCACTGCAGAGTCCCAGAAGGCTGTTCATCGTGCTCGTGCTGTTCGTATCACCAATCAAGGAGTTATAAAAGATCAGATCAATGCTGTGGGTGACTATGATGAAGACTACAATCTGGATGCTTGGATTTTTCCTACTGTGGGTGCTGGACTCAATAATTGGAAAGCTGAAGATGTTATCCCTATCTCCTTTAGTCAGGAGTAAATACTATTACTGTGTTGTCGCTTTTTAAGTTTGTAATTTCTTAAACAATTGAACTCTCAAGCCTTGTGCCTTACCCGGGGCACAATGGTGTGCTTGTTACGGGCTGTCATTTCATTTGCATACTTCATTCAATAAAATCAGTGGACGTTTCGTTTTCGTAAATATTGTGTTCCTTGTCTTTCTTTTCTTTTATTTTTGTTTTATCAGCTATGTGTTCTTACACACACCCACATCACTAAAATGCAGATCCTCATCCACTCTGGTTCCTGTTGATAACAGTTCTACTATTGCCAATTATAATTTCGAGAATCCGATCTATCAAACTGAAGACGGAAATGATTGTGAAGTACCTGTAGAGCTTGCTAGGTTGTTACAACAAGAAGAGAAAGCCATACAGCCACATGAAGAGCCAGTCGAAGTTGTGAATTTGGGAACTGAAGAAAACAGGAAAGAAGTCAAGATAGGGGCTGAATTAGAGGATAGTGTCAAGAGCAGACTGATTCAGATGTTACGTGACTATGTGGAGATCTTTGCCTGGTCTTATGAAGATATGCCAGGGTTGGATACAGACATTGTGGTTCACCGTTTACCAGTAAAAGAAGATTGTCGTCCAAAGAAGCAGAAGGTTCGTCGTATGCGTCCTGAAATGTCAGAGAAGATCAAAGCAGAAGTAATGAAACAGTTCAATGCAGGGTTCTTAGCAGTGACTTCTTATCCTCAGCGGGTTGCAAATGTGGTGCCGGTACCTAAGAAAGATGGTAAGGTACGTATGTGTGTGGACTACAGAGATTTGAACAAGGCTAGCCCTAAAGATGACTTTCCACTTCCTCATATTGATGTTCTGGTAGACAACACTGCTCAGCATAAGGTATTCTCTTTCATGGACGGTTTCTCTGGTTACAATCAAATCAAGATGGCTCCTGAAGATATGGAAAAGACAACCTTTGTTACACAGTGGGGCACTTTTTGTTATAAGGTGATGCCATTTGGTTTGAAGAATGCAGGGGCAACATATCAGCGTGCTATGGTGTCCTTGTTTCATGACATGATTCATCATGAGATAGAGGTATATGTGGATGATATGATAGCCAGGTCCCAGAATGAAGAACAACATCTTGATCATCTGCACAAGTTGTTTGAAAGGTTGAAGAAATACAAGTTGATATTGAACCCAAACAAGTGTACTTTTGGAGTTAGATCTGGAAAGCTCCTGGGTTTCATAGTCAGTGGAAAAGGTATTGAAGTGGATCCTGCAAAAGTGAAAGCTATACGAGAGATGCCAGCTCCCCGTACTGAGAAGGAGGTTAGAGGTTTCTTGGGACGATTGAATTACATTGCAAGATTTATTTCCCAGTTAACTGCCATCTATGAGCCAATCTTCAAGTTGTTGAAGAAAGATCAGGTGATGGAATGGAATGATGAGTGCCAGACTGCCTTTGATGAAATCAAGAGATACCTGCTAGAACCACCAATTTTGATGCCACCAGTTGATGGAAGACCCTTGATTATGTACTTAACATTGTTAGACAACTCAATGGGGTGTGTGTTGAGGCAACATGACGAGTCTGGTCGAAAAGAGCAGGCAATATACTACCTTAGCAAAAAGTTTACCGATTGTGAAACAAGATACTCACTGCTCGAGAAAACTTGCTGCGCTTTGGCATGGGATGCTCGCCGACTAAGACAGTATATGTTGACACATACCACCTTGTTGATTTCGAAGATGGATCCAATCAAGTACATATTTGAGAAACCTGCTCTCTCCGGAAGAATTGCAAGATGGCAAATGATCTTGACAGAATATGACATACAGTATACCACTCAGAAGGCCATCAAAGGAAGTGTTGTTGCTGATCATTTGGCTCATCAAGCAGTAGATGATTACCAGTCAATGAGTTTTGAGTTCCCTGATGAAGACATTATGATTATTACCAAAGAACCTGGACAATATGACGGACCTGAACAAGGATCCCGATGGACTATGGTTTTTGATGGTGCATCCAATGCACTTGGTAATGGTGTTGGTGTTGTGATTAGTTCCCCGGAAGGTTGTCATACCCCAATTACTGCCAGACTCTGTTTCTATTGTACCAATAACATGGCTGAGTATGAGGCATGTATCCTGGGTATTAAAGCTGCTATTGATATGAAGATTCAGTTCCTTGATGTGTATGGAGATTCAGCCCTGGTAGTTAGTCAGATTAAAGGAGATTGGGACACTAAGCATGATAACCTCATTCCTTACAGAGATCATGTGTTGTCTTTGATCCCACATTTTAAAGAAATTACCTTTGGACATATTCCACGAAGAGAGAATCAGTTGGCAGATGCATTAGCTACCATGGCATCTATGTTTGAGATCAGCTGGGATGATGAAGCTCCCAAGATTACTATTGATAGATTTGAGAAGCCTGCATACTGCAATGAGATTGACACAGAAGGGGCAGAGGAGAAGCCTTGGTTCTATGAAGTGAAAAGATATCTTGAAGCTCAGGAGTTCCCTGAAGGGGCATCTGTCAAAGATAAGAAGTTTCTAAGAAGGTTTTCTGCTAAGTTCTTTTTGAGTAATGGGATTTTGTACAAGCGCAATCATGATTCAACTATGCTTCGTTGTGTGGATAAGAAGGAAGCAACTGAGATTATGGAGGAAATGCATGATGGAATTTTTGGCACTCATTCTAGTGGACATACTATGGCAAAGAAGATATTGAGAGCAGGTTACTATTGGTCTACCATGGAAGCTGATTGCTATCAACACTCCAGAACATGTCACAAGTGTCAAATTTATGCTGATAAAGTACATATACCTCCATCACCATTGAATGTGTTGACTGCTCCTTGGCCCTTTGCCATGTGGGGCATTGATATGATTGGTGAGATCAAGCCTACAGCTTCTAATGGGCATCGTTTCATCCTGGTTGCTATTGATTACTTCACTAAGTGGGTGGAGGCAGCTTCATTTGCTTCTGTTACCAAGAATGTTGTGACTCGATTCATTAAGAATAATCTCATATGTAGGTATGGCATCCCTGAAAGGATTATCACTGACAATGGCTCTAATCTGAACAACACTATGATTACTGATCTCTGCACGCAGTTCAAGATTAAGCATCATAACTCTTCTCCGTATCGTCCAAAGATGAATGGGGCAGTTGAAGCTGCTAATAAGAACATTAAGAAGATTATACAAAAGATGACTGTCACTTACAAGGATTGGCATGAGATGTTGCCATTTGCTCTTCATGGTTATCGTACCACAATACGTACTTCAACAGGGGCAACCCCATTCTCCTTAGTCTATGGTATGGAAGCAGTTCTGCCCATTGAAGTTCAGATTCCCTCCTTAAGAATTATGAAGGATGCATGCTTGGATGAAGATGAGTGGATTCAGACTCGACTTGACCAGATAAATTTGATTGATGAGAAGAGGTTAGCAGCAGTTTGTCATGGCCAGATGTATCAGAAAAGAATGATCAAGGCTTTCAACAAGAAGGTTAGGCCAAAGGTATATCAGGCTGGTGACTTGGTAATCAAGCGTATCATATTACCACAGGGTGATCCTAGGGGCAAATGGACTCCTATGTATGAAGGACCATTCGTAGTCAAGACAGTATTTTCAGGAGGTGCCATGATACCTACTACTATGGATGGTGAAGACTTCCCGCAGCCCGTAAACGCAGACATAGTTAAAAAATACTACGCATGAAAAGAGACCCGCTAGGTTGACAGGCCTAGGCAAAAATAAGGGCATCCCGGCAAACCAAAAGGGTTTGGGCAAAAATTAGGGATATATATAAAAAAATGTACACCCGGCAAGTCGAAAACCTGAAAAGGCGGCTTGGGAAAAAAGGGGTATCCCGGTGGATTGAAAACCTGAAAGGGAAATCCAGGAAAAAGTTAGGGATTAAAGCGTATGACTATGTCTCGTTTGGATCACCCATGAAACTGCAACCAGTTGTGTTACTTACTCAAGCTCAAACAGATAAAGCTCAATCCAATCGTTTTCATCTCAACAGAAGAAGATGAGATACTTGAAGATAATGGCAATAGTAGAATTGAAACTCAATAGGATTATTTCCCACATAGCTGATTTTCTTTGCTTTATAAAAACTTTATGACAAAATCCTCTTACTAGGGTTTATGTCTCCTTGTACAAACTTATCTATGTATAGGTCACTCTTTGATATAAATAAAATTCCATTTTTGAATCCTGATTTACTTTTACCCTATTTACATAAGCGAAACGTCCATTGGTTGTGTTTGAATGTATGTATGCTTTTGAATATGATTGATGTTTACCAAAAATGCATGTATGCTTAATATGATTGATGTTTACCAGAAATGCATGAAAATGCAGTAATAGTATTTACTAAGGACGGACGAGGGAAGGATTTCAACTAAGTTTCGCCGGTTCATCTTTACAAGACAGTTACAAATCCCTTAGTAGGGCAAATCCATCTTCATAAAGTCACATCTCCCCTGGGAATTTATATCCATCTCTTTTATCCTCATACGGATATTCGGGAATTTACTTTCCAATAAGGGTACGACGAACGAAGACGGGATGTTATATCTACCCTACTATCAAACGAAGACGAAGGTTATGTATACCTTACTATCCCCAGCATACGGGAGGTTATATATACCTTACTATCCCCAACATACGGGAGGTTATATATACTATATTATCAGACGAGACGGGAACAAGTTCCTCATATTCTTCAACAACGAATCGGGATTTATTTTCCTTGGCCAGCAGTTGTTATACGAAGATATCCAGACGCTTCCGGCAGCATCATATCATACATACATCATTTATATCATACCATAACATACATATCCATAGATACATAATACATTACTTAAGTGCATCATATTATACACGCATACATAATGCATAAAATAATATTGTTATACAGAATGCTACCTTGTTTTCAGGTTAATTCTCCAGCAGACAGACTTCATCAACAACTTGTGACTATCAGGACTGCTTTATCCTCCTGAAAAGTTATCATTCCTCAGGATTGCTTTATTCTCCTGAAAGCTTCTCATACCTCAGGATTGCTTTATCCTCTTGAAATCATATTATTACCTCAGGACTACTTCATCCTCCTGATAGCTATCATCACTACCTCAGGATTGCTTCATCCTCCTGAAAGCATATTATTATCTCAGGACTGCTTTATCCTCCTGAAAGCTTCTTATACATCAGGACTGCTTTATCCTCCTGAAAGTACACTATTACCTCAGGACTGCTGTATCCTCCTGAAAGCATATCACTCCATCAGGATTGCTTTATCCTCCTGAAAGCATGTCATTACTTCAGGATTGCTTCATCCTCCTGAAAGCATATTATTACCTCAGGACTACTTTATCCTCCTGAAAGCTTCTTATACATCAGGACTGCTTTATCCTCCTGAAAGTACACTATTACCTCAGGACCGCTCTATCCTCCTGAAAGTTATTATTACCTCAGGACTGTTGTATCCTCCTGAAAGCATATCACTCCATCAGGATTGCTTTATCCTCCTGAAAGCATGTCATTACTTCAGGATTGCTCTATCCTCCTGAAAGCATATCACTCCATCAGGATTGCTTTATCCTCCTGAAAGCTTATTATCACATCAGGACTGCTTCATCCTCCTGAAAGCTTATTATCTCTTCAGGACTGCTTTATCCTCCTGAAAGCTTATTATTACCTCAGGATTGCTTTATCCTCCTGAAAGCTATCATCATTACCTCAGGATTGCTTCATCCTCCTGAAAGCATATCATCCCTCAGGATTGCTTTATCCTCCTGAAAGCTTCTTGTACCTCAGGACTGCTTTATCCTCCTGAAAGCTATCATCATTACCTCAGGATTGCTTCATCCTCCTGAAAGCATATGATCAATCTCTCTGCTTTATCCTCCTGAAAGCTATCATTATATCTTCATATTTTGGACTGCTTTATCCTCCAAGAAATGTATCTGAAGAACTTTTCTCCAAGTGGCATCTTTAAGCCCACTCAAGCATATATAACCAACCATCAATATCAGTTTACGCACCGGTGAGTGCAAATTTTTGGGCTTTTGTGTTCAATCCCCTTCAACCTTCCAGGTCACGACTGGCACATATACCAATCTAACCCCTCAGGTTTCAGAAAATTGAACAGGGGCAGTAGGCACTGGATTATGAGTCAGAAATATGTTGATGGCGTGTACGTCTATGAACTGGTCTGGATTGGGGAACAACACTAAGCCATAGATCAATAGGGCTAAGGTCTCCTCAAAATCATCATAACTCATAGCCTTCAGGAACACTTGAGCTTTCTCCATCAATACCTTAGCAAGGATACCCTTAACTCCACTTCTTGTTTCCAAGACAATGTCTGATTTCTTCAGATGTAGGGCTGCAGCAATGACTTCAGGTTTAGGCTCTTTCTCTAAGCCTGTGAAAGGTCTCTGATCAAGGATAGATATACCCAGTAGTTTGGAGAACTCTTCCATTGTAGGAACCAGCTGATAGTCAGGAAATGTGAAGCAATGATGTTTAGGGTCAAAGAACTGAAACAGAACACTCATCATGTCTTCATTGAACCCTGAAGTGACTAAATCCAGTAGGTGACCATGTCTCTTGATGAACTGGGAGTTTTCAGAAACTTGAGAGACCAATTCTTTAAGCTTAGGAGGTATCCCTACAAAGTTGATCCGGATAGTATTCCTACGAGCAGAAGCCATGACCTGCAACAAAGAACAAAGATAAATCCTTTGGTCCTTGAAATGGTTAGTGAAAATGCTATGCTTATGATGCATGATGATGCTATGATGTTATGCTCAATCACAAACATGTGGCACACACAAACAAGTCACACAATAGCCCTAGGTTTGAAGGCTTGCATGATGTTTAAAGGTAAGTACCCTCCCCTGAGTTTTATTTGGTTCATCCTGTCCTATAAAGTAACCAGGTTCTAAGGGATCTCAATATCATTGATCCTTCACAAGGGTGGTTGTTCAGTAGGCAACTTACTTGCCAACCAAAACCCTCCAAGTTTAGGATCTCAATGAGCGTAATATCGAGTATCAACCAACTTCAGTCTTCACCAAAGCCGGTTATCTCATTACTTTTCTAAAGGCCAAGATGGGATGACTAAGGTTCTAAAAGTTAGTTAGTGTATTGACAACATATGGCAGCCTCATATTATCCTCAACTTTACTTAAGGAACATAAGCACAAACCAAGAAGTCACACTAACTATGGCCACCAGATCAACCATATCGGTATACGCCGTACAGTTTCCTTGGTCTATTGCCAATTACCTAAGGTACACTAGATCCGGGTTAGGATCTTTCACAAATAAGAGCACCCAACAAGTAAAGTAAAGCAAACAAAGCAAACAAGTTTAAAGTGATCTAATTCCTAAGGGTACCCCTCTTTTATTATGTCCCCAGCAGAGTCGCCAGTTCTGTAACACGGTGGGAGAACTGACTTTTCTATAAATGTTGCGGATAGCAAGAGTCGCCACCGACTTTTATTTTATCCAAAAGGAAAGGACATAAAAGAACAGGAAAGACCTTAAAAAGATTTTGAGTTCGGGGGGTAGGTTATACAAAGGGAAGGTGTTAGCACCCTTTATATCCATGGTTATCCATGGGCTCTTAGTTACTTAACTCACTTTAAATTGTTTTGAGAAAGTGTAGTGTGTGATTAAAAAATTTCTAAGTACTTTATAATGATCCTCGTATGGATGTATATAAAGACTTTGTTTTGAAAATTTGTTTGAAATGTGAAGTGTAAAAGAGTATTTTGAAAAGGTGAGCAAGTATTTAAGAGGAACCTACCCTATATTAAGTCTTTACTGTTCTTATATGTTCTTTCAATGTTAAGATTAGCCCTATTATTAAGGAATAGGTAGTCATTACCTTGGATGTGAGAAGGGACATGTGAAGGGACATCTATATTTAGGAAACTGTAAAGTGTCTTTAGCAATTCGTAGGGACTTATCATCTTTTATTCGAAGGGACAAGATCATTTATCGTAGGCAACTTCGAAGGGACTTGATCTTATAAACTTAAAGGGACTTGATGATATTTTATGAAGGGACTTTGCTTACGACACCTTACTGGACCTTAGAATTAGGCAACATGAGGAGTAACCCTAGAAAGTGTGAGATGGCGATCAAAGATCGACTTACGTGTGTGAGTGTTTGTATTCATGTATTTATCTTGTTTAATTAGTTTTCTAAGTCATTTTAATTACACATAGTTATACACACCCTATAGTTACTAACCATGGCAATAAAATATTTACAAAAAATAAAATAGAAACAAAAATAAACCTACGTCTATTACATGACTTTCGCAATTACATAATAATAGAAACAATTAATGACAAATATATAATAAATAAACAATAATTTAAAGGGTTAGCAATAATAATAATCATAAGAAAAGAGGTTAGCAAAAATATAAAGAATATAAAATTTAAGAGAATATATTTTTTTAAAGTTAAATAAACAATTTTAAAGAATTTTTAAAAGAAAATAGGATAATTATAATAGTAATAAACAATATAATAATTATTTACAAAAAAAAAGGATGATTAACTATTAGATTATAGTTTATAATATAATTAAATTAAATATTAAAATAAAAATTAGGGTTAGGGTTAGAGAAAATTAGGGTTAAGAAAATTAGGTTTAAGAAAATTAGGTTTTAGAAATTAGGGTTTTAATTATTAATTTATAAAATAAATCAATTTATCTACAAATTATATATATATATATATATATATATATATATATATATATATATATATATATATATATATATATATATATATATATATATATATATAGTAATATGAATATATAATAAATAAATATAAATAATTAAGTTTTCAAAAATAAAGTTTGAATTTTTTAAAGATATGAATTTGTGGTATAAGAAATAATATACATTTATTTTAACATTTAAGAAATTAATTGAATTAAATTAATAAAATATAAACAAAACAAATAAAATAAAATAAATGAGAAAAAATACATACCTGGGGTTGAGATTCGAACCCATGCCCTAGGCTTTGTTCATCTTGGACCAACAACACAACCACCAGGCCAGGCGTGCGCAGGTGTTAGTGTGGGGACAACCATTCCTTTTCTTATTAACCTGCAAAAATATCAAAAATAAAAGCAAAACAAAATGGCCTGGGGGGATTCGAACCCAGGACCATTCAATACACAAGCCAATACACAAACCACATGAGCTACTGCGCGCGTTTGATATTAAATCAACAACAAAACAATATATTTTAAAACAAATATTTGAATTTGATTTTCAGCGCCAAACTTCATCTTCTTCCTCAAATTTCCTGCGAAATTACCTATGAATTCTGTTGCGTTTCTACCTGCGAATTTCATCATGTTCATGACCTACGAATTTCAAACATCAACCAAACAGTAAAATTTCTTCAAATTGATTAGTGCAATGTAATCCTTAGGACTCATACAATCTTCCCACGTTCTTAAAATTCATTTATATTTGGTTAATCATGAAACCCTAAATGAGGGGCCGAAACCCTAACTACGGCCGTTCACAATTTAGGTCATAAACCTTCAATCAAATTATCCAGAAAGCTTGCAAACTTCATTCTAAACACAAATCAACAACCAAAATCAGTGAATGATGCATAAATAATAAAAATCAAAAATCAAAAGTTCAAGAACAAAAGCCATTCGGTTTGAGCTTTTCAACATGATTTGGATGCAAATGATGATTGGGATACGATTAACGATGTCCAAGGATCATGTTTGAACCTTCAAATCACCTGAAAAACCACAAATTTGAAGAATCCGAATTTGAATTTTTGATGAATTTTTGAAGTTTGAATATTGTTCTTGAGGCTGCCAAATTCGTGTATTGTGCTTGCTTTAGGTTGTCTATATATCATAGAATATAATTAGGTTAAAAAATCAGTCCATCCTTTGGACTTTTGGATCAATAGAGATTGAAAAATATTCACTTTCAAATATTGATTTTTTTTTATATATCCTTGCTATTTTTGAATGATCTGATTTTGTATAATCTCAATCACTTCTAAATGACCATTAAGAGTTTCTAGAACAAAAATCTCATCAAATATTCACACTTTTATATTTTATTTTGATTTAAAATGATTTTTAATGTAAAAAATCATAATAAATAAAATAAAATGAATAAAAATTTGAATAAATAATTTTTAATTCGTGCATGATGTCATGGAAGTGTTTGGATCATAAAAATGCAAGCCCATTTGGAGAAATTTGGTTCTAAGATCCCATTTGCTTCATAAACCTCTCAAAAATTTCTCAACTTTGCAAGGGCACAAATCCCTCAAGTTTAATGCTATGAAGGTGTTCTTGGACATTTTGGAAATCTTAGAGAGTCCTCTAACCAACCTCTTTGGTCTCATGTCCATATCTTTTACCATTCTCAAGTTATGCTCTTTGGAAGTTGTTGACTTTTTGTTGACTTTTGAAATGACCTATAATGTCTTAGCTCATACCTTCCAAATGAAGCATTTTTGGGCTTGGCTTGTGAGACACAAAGTTGTAGAGAATTCAATTTCCTTAAAAATAAGCTTTGGATGGAAACTTTTTGATGAAGCATGTGAAAGTTATGGCTGGTCAAAGTTTAGTTGACTTTTCCTATGAAAACCTTAATTTAGAAACTCATGATTCTTGATGATCTGAAATCTCCTTGATGAATCATGATCAACCCTTTATCAAATGATGAATTTTACTTCATATACTTGATGTTGGCAAACAATCATGAAGTTTGACTTTGGTTTGACCACAGTTGACCTCTGTTTGACTTTTTGACTGCTTTGACTGATTTTAAACTATCTGATCATCTGACTGAGCAAATCTTTTGGGAAAGCCTTGAAACTTGACATGGGAATTCTTGAACACATATAGGATGCCATGAAGCTCACTTGAAGTCTTGGAAGCCCATTTATCCTGATGAAAGTCAAAACCCTAGTTTAGGATGCATTGCTTAGGAGGATGCATTGTCAGAGGGAATTGTCAAACTTTCTGACTAATTGTGAACCTCTTTAGATACCCTGTGAACCTTCTGAACCTTTTGAACCTCTTGGGACACCTTAGTACACAACGTCTTGTCTTGGTGAGGGAAAATTTTGGGGTGCAACACCTCTCGACGCCATCCCAAGACCGGGGCGACCCTCGAAGCCATAATGCAAAGGAACAATGAAACACTGCGCTCGTATATCGAGCGATTCAACCAAGAGGTTGTTGAGGTGGCACCATGGAACATATGAAGAAATACCTCCTCGAGAGGGGACTCTTTCCCGGAAGTGAACTTCGCAGGGCAGTCGAGATAGAGCTTCCCCGCACCCTGAATGACCTCCTGCATAAAGCCCAGGCTTACATTAGATATGAAGAAAAACAGGTCGCCCACAACGCTCGTGGCAGTCGTAACGCCGGGGAAACCGACCATCCCAAGCGTGAGGACCCGAACATTCCCCGTCGCAATGGGGATAGGCGAAGGGAGAAGAAACCTCGCGAGCCTCGTGAAGGAAGAGGGACCGCGGGCCGATACAGCGAGTACACATTGCTGACAGCTCCCCGCGAGCGCATTCTCGCCGAATGCATCAACTCCGATTTCAAGCAGAGCAGGGTGAGGTTTTCCAAACCTTCTACACCCAAGCCCCACACTGACAAATCCAAGTACTGCAGGTTCCACAGAAGCCATGGGCACGTGACTAAAGATTGTGTCCACTTGAAGGACGCAATAGAAATTTTGATCCAAGAGGGCCATCTCAAACAATACACCAAGAAGAGAGAAGCTTTCAAACACGAAGAGCAAGAAAAGAAGAGACCCCACAAGGACACTCCCCCCGACGACTCTTCTTATCAAGTGGCCCTATGCGTGTCACGACCAGAGGACTTCATCTTCCCCGATTCGCCACCAGAAGGGCGGATCACTGCTCTCAGGCCTTGGGAAGACTTCCCAACCGCCCTTGTCATATCGGGGGGAGGGATGAACGGCGAAAGTGCTGCCCTTTCGGTAAAACGCAAGTTCGACGAACTCCTGCTGGTTGTGCCCGAGCAAAAGGTAACATTGACAAAATACCGAGGCAAGTCCAATCTGATATCCTTTTTCCAAGAGGAGCTTCCGGGCGGTTCCCCCAACTCAAGCATCCCGCTGCTAATCAGAGCCAAGATGGATCACTTCGACGTCTGATGCATCCTGGTCGACCAAGGCAGTTCGGTGGACATCATGTACGTCCACCTATTCAAAACCCTAAAGCTGGACAAGCCTAACCTATCTCCCTACGTTGGATCCGACCTCCAAGGGTTCAACGGGGCCATGACAAAGCCATGGGGTTACGTCGAGCTCCTCGTCACCTTCGGAGAGCAAGAGACGTCCAGAGAAATCAAGATCCAATTCCTGGTCATAGAATGCCCCTCCCTTTACAACTGCATCCTCGGTCGCCCGACTCTAGCTGAGCTGACAGCGGTCCCATCCACCGTTCACCTGAAGATGAAGTACTACACCAAACTGGGCCACGTGGTCACAATCCACGTCGACATCGAGGCCGCCCGAAGGTGTTACGATGCCGCAGTAAAAGGACAGACCACAATCAACACAAAAAATAACAAGAAGCTCAGGGTCGAAGAGCCTCCCCCCCAGGGAATCAACACCATCGACCTCGATTGCCGCATCGGCGAGGACGAAGCTGAAGAACAGAGACCCGTCGAGGGACAAGCTCCCACTCACCCATTCTGCCCAGTCCCAGACGGAGAGTTCGAACTCGTCCCACTGGGCGATGACCCCGACAGGGCAGTGAAGATAGGCACGGGACTGCCCGAGGAAACAAGGAAGCAACTCGCGTTATGCCTCAGGGAGAACGCTGACCTCTTCGCATGGAACGCCGTAGATATGCCCGGCCTAGACCCTGAGGTCGCCTGTCACCAATTAGCTTTAGACCGGGCGATCAAGCCCATAGCACAATGTAGGCGCAAGCAGTCCCCCGAGAAAGCGGAGGCTGCCGAGCAAGCTGTAAAAGACCTCCTAGAGACAAATTTTATTTCTGAAGCCCAGTACACAACCTGGCTCTCTAATGTAGTCCCCGTTAAGAAAAATAATGGAAAATGGCGCATGTGTGTTGATTATACCGATCTTAATAGGGCTTGCCCCAAAGATGTTTTTCCTCTCCCTAACATAGATAAACTCGTCGAAAATTCTGCAGGTTTCAAACTCTTTTCCTTCATGGACGCATACAGCGGATACAATCAAATCCCTATGTCTGACATGGAAAAAATACACACGACATTCATGACCCCGATCGGAAATTACTATTACAACGTAATGCCCTTCGGGCTAAAGAATGTCGAGGCCACGTATAAGCGCATGATGAACAAAGTCTTCCGAGGAGAAATCAGGGACATGCTCAAGGTATACATGGACGACATGATCGTCAAATCACACGAGGAGACCGACCACACACGACACCTCCGCAAGGTTTTCGAGCAGGAGAGGGAGTGCAAAATGAGGTTTAACCCTGAGAAATGCACGTTCGGCGTCCGGGCAGGAAAATTCCTAGGCTTCTACCTTATTGAGCGGGGAATCAAGGCCAATCCCGACAAATGTCAGGCATTCTCGGAGTTCCTGACCCCGAAGTCTAAAAAATCCATTCAATCCCTCAATGGGGTGCTCGCCTCGCTCTCCCGTTTCATTGCCAAATCCGCTCAGCACGCTTTACCTTTCTTTAAACTCCTCCGAAAAAAGGCCACCTTCGAGTGGACCGACGAATGCGAACGGGCACTGCTCCATCTGAAGAAGGAACTCTCTGAACCCCCAGTCCTGTCCCGACCACTAGAAAGGGAGACCCTATACATATATCTGTTCGTGGCAACCGAGGCCGTCAGCGCTGCTCTCATCAGAGAAACCGACGAGGGACAAAAGCCCATATACTTCACGGCCCCGAGCTCAGATACCAACAAATCAAAACGGTCGCACTAGCCCTCATAAACGCCGCAAGAAGATTACGTCACTACTGTAACACCCTAATTTTTGCCCTAAGATTGTTTCGCATGTCATCTGCATTTTTGCATATCAAACAAGATCGCACTGGTTTCGAGTTTCTCCTCAGATGTGGGTTTATGCTTCGCAGGGGATCACCATTATTTTTACTGTTTTATATTTGTTTATATTTACTGACTTCTAACCAAAATACAAAAAAAATATGTTGCAGTGTTCTTCTTCTTCTCTGTGTTGCAGGTTTGCGAGGATAAGACAGAAATTTGATTCAGATGCGTTTGTTCAATCACAATGCGTTTTCAGATGGATGGTTGACCTAATCTGGTCAAACTATTAAAAGATTGTGTTGATTGCCAGTCGTGTGTGCCAGTAATTCATTCATCAGGCAATGTGTTTTCAAAGTACAAGTTGGGTTGTGTGACAGTTGTTTTCTGTGCAAAGTTCGGTTTGTTTATCAGTTATCAGACAGTGTGTTGCAGTTTGAATCTTCAGTGTTTATCCGTTCATTGGCTCATCAGTTCATCAGTGACTCATCAGAGGATTTATTTTCCTCAGTCTGGTTTCAAATCATCAGGAAGTAATCAGACAAATTCCAGACGGTGGTTGTGGCTTGAGTTATGGATTTATTCAGTGGTTCAGGATTGGCTGTATTCATTTCATTAGAGGCTTGTGTAAGAATAATCAAAGATCTGGTTTTGGGGCTAAAAATCATCACTTCGTTCATATTCACCTTTCAATTTCCATTATTTTTTCTAATCTTGTTCTTTTCTTTCCCGATTAAACCATTAGCCTTTATTCATATTGATTATTCATTTTTCACCTCCATATTAAATCCACCTTTCAAATTTTAATATTCATTTCCAAATATCCATTTATTTCCAAACATTTTTAGAAATTTAATATCCCTTTCACCATTTTTTTCTTACCACAATATAAATTCATTTTTTTTAGAGATCCATTTAATACAAAGACCAAAATAAAAAAATATATACAAGCCCATTCTTTTCCTTTACTCTCCATGTCATAAAAATAAAATAAAAAAACAATTGAAGCCCAATATTGGCCCACACTTGCATTCAGCTTCACTCAAACCTCATCCTTTCCACAGCCCCCAGCAAAGCAAAACACAAGCGTATCCCAAGCTTTCTTCCAGCCAACAAAAAACAATAAAATAGCAGCTAGCATCAATCAGCTTCACAAGTCAGCTCACAAGCCTTTCCGCGAAACAACAACACAAACTTTAAGTCCATACGGCAAATTCCCAGCCAAACAACAAAACTCCAAGCCAACAAGCTTCCCACCGCAGCTCACTTCCTCACGTACACAACTTCCCCAAGCTACTAGCCGCACGCTGCACATCACTCCACACTTCAAGTCAACATCACACCTCAGCTTTTGCTTCAGCTCATAAAATTTCACAACAAACTTGCCGTATGCCGCACGTGTATTCAAGCTGCTGCAAAATTCACCAAGTCACGCCGCATACTTATCTCCAGCTCAAGCCATCAACAACAAAATAACAGCCAAGTAATTTTTGCCCAGCCATCTCACAGCATTTCATCAGGCCAAAGCACCAGCCCACTTGCCCATTCCCGCACGCACATGAACCTCACCACAAGCCTTTTCCAGCTAACACTCTTCACAGCCAGGCCCATGAAAAAGGAACTTAGCCGAAGCTTCACATATTCACACGGATGCTTTCGTCACGCCTTTGACACAACTTTTACACCTGAACCCGCACGAGCCAAGCACGGACTTCACACCTGTTTCAAATAAAAGTTCACAAAATCAAACGCATTTTACACCTGAAAGCAACAAGTCAAAATGCATCTCAACCTGAACAAAACGCAAACAACACCAAAGCCTTGCCGCAAGCACACACGGGTTTTTCACCGTCTAAAACGCAAAGGAATTAGAACGAAACGGCAGCAACTCAAACACATTTCCCTCTATAAATTAACCGATTCCTTTCATCAAATTCCAAGCTTAAAGAGCATACCAATACCCTGTCAAGATTGATTTTCAAAGCTTCAACTTAAATCTCCCAATTTCCACCTTCAACCTTCAATGGAAATTTCATTCTCCAATCAATCTTAACCCTAAACCGCATACAGAATCAAGAAGAAGAGGATTTGTTCGCAAAGTTGAAAGAGAAGGAGGAGAAGTAATGATTTGTTGATTGGTTGCGTTAGTTTTGAGAAGGTGAGGAAACGAATCTTGATCGATTCTCTTTGAAGCTTGCCGCGGCCCTGTTTTCTCATTAAGGAAGAAGAGCTTTGGCTCTACTGTGTTTTTTTGTTTCTTTTTTTTTCTATTTATTTTTTAATCTGTTTTATTTTGTTTAAGAAGCATGCGGGTTGGGCCTCTTGAGGCGGTACAGTTTGAACCATTTACTGATACACTCCCTAGTTGCATGCGTGTCCCTCTCCATTATTTCTTCCTTCATTTTTTTTTTTAGTTTATTCTTTTTATAGGTTAGTTAATTTTCATTTAGAAAGAGGTTTAAGAAAAGATTTTTTATAAACATTTAGAAAAGGTTTTAGAGAAAAGAATTTTAAAAGCAATTTAAAGTAGATTTCTAGAAAAAGATTATTAGAAAAAAAGATGTAAAAAAAAAAGATTTCTATTTCTTTTTATGAATTTATTATGAGATTCTTTTCTTTTTTCATCTCTTATTTCTTTTCTTTTTGGTCGATGAGATCTCGGATTCGGGATTGTTGATTTCCGATCAAGTTTAATCTTCATTATTTCAAATCTATGGATGAATGATCATTTGGATCATTCTCCATACTTTGAGATCGTGATAGGTTGCTTTTCGATGAAATTCAACGATAATCTCGATTAAGATTAGACCGTTCCTTCTTCTTTTAGTGTGGCATGTTTTCGGAGAACGATCCATTATATCGTTTCTCTAACATGTATTAACACGAATATTTTCCACTTTAATTAGTGGTGGCCGGCCTCATTTGTAGGGTAATTACTTCGTAAATTACTCGGCGATTGCTTAACATAGACCTAAAGTTGTCCCGATTCGATTAAAGATCCACTTGGATCCGGTTGCCTCAATTTTATTTTCATTGTTGTGGTTGTGCTTGATTAAGTTCATCATACCACCTTATATTGTAAATAATATAATAATGTGAATATAATTGTTTAAGTTTAATCTCTTGCACTTTATCCTTTTATTTTAAATCTCTTGCTCCCTTATCTCCTTATTATATTTTGCCATATTATATCATATATCATTGTTTATATTCATATTGTGCTTGTATATATTCATATTGTGCTTGTTTTTATTTTTGTCCATTTGGATATTAAAACACTTAATAAAGGATTAAACCCTTAAAAAACTTGTGACTTCTAACTTTGGACTTATGGTTACTATCCCGAACTTTTGGAGATTGGACTTAGACCCTCTAGGATTCCCTTTGCTCAAGTTGGAGTGATTCGAAACCTTGGCCTCAAATGATGTCATTAATTTTTGAAGATGGAAGTCCGAACTTTGGAGATTTGTACATATTGGTCTTGGTAACTTCTTTCCTTAGCTTTTAATTCAAGCATTAGGACTAGTCTCTTCATCTCTTCCCCATTCTTTAATTTTCAAAACTTCTTCCTATTTCAAAACCTTCTTGTTTTCTAAACTTCAAAGAATTTCATAAACAAACCTTGATTTCGATCAAGCGATTTTTAACCTTTTCCTTTTATTTTCTTAACCAAATATTAATTCATGTAAATATATTAAAACCATTTTTGTACATACTTTAAAAAATACAAATCCATTCAATTGTTTTTGTGCCTTGTGCACTTTTCTTCTTTTCCACATGTTTAGATATGATTCATCCCTTTTAGCGGAATTATTCGCTAAGGGATGACGACTTATCTTTACATCTTAAAATTAATTCAACCCACTTATTCTTTTCAAACTTTGTACCACGAACTACGAGGTTTTGATCTCGCATTGCACTTTGTGGGTACGTAGGCATAAGGCTTTAAAACCTTATCAAACACAAAATCCTTAAAAAATATTCTTCTCCTCATCTCTTCCATCATTTTAAACAAACCAATTTCAGACCAAAAGCAATAAGTATTTCAAAGGGCTCCCGTAGAGTACTACGGATGAGTCGGGTGCCTAAAACCTTCCCGGTTCATAACCAATCCCCTTACCCAATCTCTGTTTATTTCTTTTAGCCTTTGCTTTTAGAATCCTAGGTTTTTATTCGTTCTTTTACCTTTTTCCATTCGGAAATAAAGAAAAGCGCGGTGGCGACTCTGTGTTAATCGAGTTAAGTTAATCAATAGCTTACACTCACGATTTTACCGCTACAACTACTTCCTCACCCACACGGTCAAGGTGAGAACCGATCAACCAATAAACAACTCCCTTGTCGACCAGACATGGCCGGCAGAATATTGAAATGGTCGCTGGAACTTTCTGAATTCGACATCCAATACGAGAACAGGAAAGGTCTGAAGGCCCAGGCCCTGGCCGACTTCGTCGCAGAAATGACGCACAGCTCAAAGCCAGCGGACGACGCCCACAAATGGACAATCTTCGTCGATGGTGCCTCTAGCTCGGCCGGAAGCGGTGCAGGAATCATCCTCGAAAACGAGGACGGAATCCTGATCATGGTCTCATTGGCATTAGCCTTCCTAACCTCCAACAACTAAGCTGAATACGAAGCTTTCATCGCCGGTTTAAGATTAGCCGAAGACCTAGGAGCAAAGGAAGTAAAAATATCGACAGACTCCCAACTCGTGGCATCACAAGTACGGGGAGAATACCAAACCAAGAATGACAACCTCATCGAATATTTAGCATTGGTCAAGGAAAGACTCGAAAAATTCGAGAAGTGGGAGGTCCAACACGTGCCCCGCGAACATAACACGCAAGCGGACGTCCTGTCAAAACTCGCCAGTACGAGGAAGAAAGGCGGAAACAAATTAGTAATCCAGGAAATCCTTCCTCGACCTAGCACCGAAAGGTCACCGCCCTCGCTCGAGGTAAACGTGATCGGGGATGCTCATTGCTGGATGACACCCATCTACAACTATCTCACAAAAGATGAACTCCCCGCGGACCCCAAAGAGGCAGCCATAACCAAACGGAGGGCGTGCTCATACGTCCTCCTCGAAGGGAAACTCTACCATAGGGGACTCTCCATCCCGTTGCTCAAATGCGTCGAGGAGTAGAAAGTCCCCGACATATTAGGGGAAATGCACCAAGGAATCAACGCCCAACATCCCGGTAGACGGTCGCTGGCGCGCAAGGCTTTTCGAGCAGGCTACTATTGGCCGACTATGCAACACGACTCCAAAGAGCACGTCAAAAAATGTGACAAATGTCAACGACACGCCGAAATGCATCTCGCACCTTCCAACGAGCTAAAAACGCTCTCCTCCCCTTGGCCCTTCGCATGGTGGGGCATGGACATCCTCGACCCATTTGTAACTGGTTCTTACCAAAACAAATACCTCATTGTAGGGGTAGACTATTTCACCAAGTGGATCGAAGCAGAAGCACTGGCCAAAATAACGGCGCAGAACATTCTTCGATTTTTCAAACGAAACATCCTCGCTTGGTTCGGCATACCCCAGGTCCTCATCACGTACAACGGAACGCAATTCACGGACGAAGGATTTCAGGACTTCGTGGCTAGCCTAGGCACTAAACAACACTTCACGTCCGTCAAGCACCCTCAAACCAACGGACAAGCAGAGGCGGCCAACAGGGTAATCCTGCGCAGACTAAAGCACAGATTCAACGAGGCAAAGAGAGCATGGGTCGAGGAACTACACGGTGTCCTGTGGGCATACCGCACAACGCTGCACTCCACGACCGGGGAGACCCCGTTCAGACTAACATACGGCACCGAAGTAGTCATCCCGGTGGAAATACGAGAGCCGACGAGACGCATAGAGGATCCCCTCGACGAAGAGATGAACAACGAGGAACTCCGAGCCGAGCTGGATCTCGTCGACGAGATCCGCTCCGAAGCAGCCCTTAGAGAAACATCCCTCAAACAAAAAATAGCCTTACGCCACGACGCAAAGGTCATAAAAAGAGAGTTCCAGGTGGGCAACCTGGTCCTCAGAAGAAACAAAAAAAACAAGAGAGGGAAAACTGGCCGCCAACTGGGAAGGCCCCTACCGCGTCCGCGACAAGACGAGCAACGGGGCCTATTATATGGAAAACCTACAAGGTGAAGAACTCGCTCGACCATGGAACGCAGAAAAACTTAGACAATATTATAGATAAACATAACCCGGGGAGACATGGGAGGTACGACCACGCTCTTCACCACCAAAACAAAAGGGAGGATCTACGCTCCTCAGGGGCGAACACAACCTTCCCGACGTTGGGCACCTCAAATAAGCCCTAGTGTCGCAGTACCACGTTGGCAGGGCACCTAGCTCGCGATGGGAAAGACCAAGCCCCGAGGTCAGAGTTGTCCGATCGTAAACTCTACCTCGATTTAAGGCGAGCACAACGCTCGCCACCTTGTCGGTTCTCTAAACCAACAAGACCAGAATTGTCGAGCACAAACAGTTCAAAAATAAATATAGCAAAACCAACGAGACCAACGTTGTTGAGCACAAACAATAAAAATAAACAAATAGGACAAATTAAACAACATTCATTAAACGCGGTCGCAGCCGACCAAGAAAAATACAAAAGGAGCCCGAAGGCCAATATTCATACTGGCACAAAAGGCCATTATACACAGGCACGCAGGCCCTACAAAATAACAACAAAAATTCTCAAAGACTCCGCTCGGAGTTACTCCTCATCTTCCAGCTCCTCCTCAGCTTCGAAGGGGCACACGATCTCTCCGTCAGCCACACAGTAGTTGTTGGTTGACACCTCCGTCACCAACCCGAGATTCAACACCTTCAGCTGCTCGGTGGCGTTGTCGAATCCCTCCTTGAACATTACGACCAGGTCTTTATTGAGATCGCTGATATGTCCGACCAACTCGCCCCTGGTACAAAGGGCAGGCTCATCCTCAGTCTCATCTTCCCGAGGGCGGATTGTACCCTCGAGCAGAGCCATCCGAGCACGAAGCTGCATGTTTTCTTCAGCCACCTTCTTGTGCCCCGCAACTTGATCCTCCAGGCTTTCCTTCTCGGCCTTCAGCATGTCCCGTTCAAGCTTCAGTTCCTCCAGCTCCTTCTTCAACCCCTCCTGCAACTGGTGCTCCTCCTTGTAGTCAGATAGATCCTTAGACAATCTATCCTTCTCAGTTCGGGCAGCCAGAAGAGCATCCTCTAAAGAAGTCGTGGAAACAGCAGTCTCAGACAGGACCATGGCAGTCTCCATCACCCGAATAACGGCGACCAGATCCCCAGCCAGGTCCCTTCGCCGGGCATCCGCATCCTGGCTCAGAATGGCCTGTGCCTCGGGCGCCGCCACCACGAAAGAACCTTCAGCCTTAAAAAACTCCTGCTCCAGATAGCAAGGAGGCAACAGATAACTCCCAGGGGCGTCGAAATCATTGCCCCCCGCGGCAGCAGACCGAGAAAAAGTCTCGTCCAAACGCTTCCGCTTGAGCAAAGGAGAGGTGGAAGGAGGGGGACTGTCCCGTATCTGGATCGGAGAGGTTTGTTGAGCAGGCTGAGGGGAGTTGGACACCGGGCTAGCAGTACTCGAGGTACCTTCCCCGAGGTCAGCGGCCACCTCCTGGACACGGGGTGTCACTTTCTTTTTATTTTTAGAGACCCTGTCCGGGGCCCCAGCCTGGTTCGCCAGCTTCAGAACGCGTTCACGATGGGCGGGCATAGTTCCTACAAAAAAAAAACACAGGTTAGTTGGACATACACAAGACCGAGAAAGGAAAGTAAGTAAAAGAAAACCTACGCAGTAACTCCAAGGCCTCCTCGTCCGTATCACACTCGAGCAGAGCCCTCGTGTTTATATGACGGGTTTCACAAATCGGCATCTCAGCCTCATCCACGTAGGGAGCACCTTTCCGGTCAACCCAAACCGCCAGGTTGAAACTTTGTACATACTCCACCAGCCTCTTGTAAGCCAGCCTATCCTCGACCCCTAGGCTCGAGAATTTTACCCGGTAGTGACTGGTCGAGAGGTTGAAGTGGTCGGGTTGCCACCTCAAGGGGATCCTCGACATAAGTTTTTCCTCCCCAACAGCATTCTTTTTGTAATAGTAAAGGGAGTTTAAGGCAGAACGAGTGATCTGCTTCACCGTATACCCCCGCCCTTTAAAATGCCGAGCAAAATCCACATAGGTCTTGAATAGCCTCACCGGCTGCTTCAGAGACACCCAGTTGTGACGTCCCCGGGCACCAGACCGTTGCAGGTGGAAGATGTGGAAAAAGAGGGGCAGGGTGCACTCAACACCTAGAAAACGGCAGACTAACTCGAACGTCCGCATAAAAGCGATGGAGTTCGGATGCAGTTGTGACGGTGCCAGTCGGAGCCACCTGAAAACCCCCATCTGAAAAAAGTTGAAGGGCAACCTGACCCTCACTTCTCGGAAGGAGAATTCGTACATAGAAAACTGCTTCCCCGGGAAGCGGTGACATATCCGGTCCGCCTCCTGAGGAGCAAGACATGGCCAATTCACAGGGTCCTCGGGACTGAGGTCTTCCACCACTGCGTATGCATGGGTCATCTCGTCCGCAAACTATGATTCTTCTTCCAACGGTTCATCCGCGACCCACGATAAGTCATTACACCCGGACGAGGAAACATGCTCGTTGTCCTCCCCGGCATTCCCCTCCTCGAGGTTTCGATGCACGACCTCCCCTTCATCAATTGGACATAGTTCGGCGTTCCCTTCCCCGACCTGCCGATGCTCGGTCGTACCTGAAACATAGACAGAAAAAGTGAATTCGACATCGCATCAAATCCACCCTTCCACCGCAAGTCAAGTGAAAGGGCGAAAAGCTAAAACGTAACGCCCCAAAATCCGACTAAACTAGCCTAGACCGACGAAGGGGCAACCCCCGCACGCATTCGGGCACGTAAAGTTCCGACCTACAATTTCATTCAGACGTGAACTCTACACCCGTGGCATGCTAGCCTTGCCCGAGATATTCATACGCGTATGAACTCTACGCCCGAGGCATGCTAAACTTGCCCGGGATATTCATACGCATATGAATTTTACGTCCGTGGCATGCTAAACGTGCCCAGCTTATTCAAGCGCATATGAAGTTTTTGCCCGGGACATTCTAATCCTGCCCGGGATATTCATACCCAAAACCTAAAAAACTTTTCCCAGGCCCAGATTTATCTACTCTACACAAACATATCATACAATTTTCTAGCTACCAAGTGAAAAAGCATGCAAAACAGAGAGTTTGAAGTGTTACCTGACATATTGGAGGTGAGGAGAAGACGACGGAGACAGGCGGAAAGAGAATTCTTTTCAGAGCTTTCGGTCAAACGTCAGAGCGAAAAAGTCCAAATGAAGTGGATCGTCCCCTTTATATAGCCATAAGCGCGTGGACGGACGCGCCAGGTAGTCATTACCTAGTACCTATGCCGCCGTTTGCACAGGAAACGAAGCGATGCACCATTAATGCTGAGACACGTCAGTCCACAAGAATCCCGAACGACGTCGAGCAACTGCAAATATCCCTAACTATAAGGAGCATCCTCGACTCTGTGAAACGCCACATGCCCGACAAACTCAACAACACGCGTATGTATATGCCCGACACCTTCTTCAACGCACCTACGTCCGCCTATGCTCTAATTCATCGCTCCAACTCGGAGACTCGACTTGGGGGGCTCCTGTTTCGGACTGGGCCTCTAGGTTGTATTGGGCTACGGCCCAATATGTCGAGCAAAGACCCATATGCTCGAGCAGATACGTCTGATAGATGGACATGGGCACTTAACGGTCGGGCGCACATCCTAGATGTTTGGCACGCACTTAGAACGGGCAAAGAACACGTTCGCCCATTCACTTGCCACGTCACCCAACTGTCCCCCATTATCTCCTGAAAGATAGGGGCAGTTGAACCAAGGACCAGACCCATTATCTAGGTCTTCACGTTTCTCACGCGTTCCTTGGCAGTTCTTCCTTGGGCCTAGCTGATCCAGCCCAAGGAAGGACCTTGGCCCAACGCTGGGGGCTCTCTATATATAACCTTTCTTACTAAAGGGTCAGGTATTCAGATTCCACTCTGCTAACTTACCTATTTGTTGTACCTCTATTAACTTTGGCATCGGAGCGCCTTGCAGGTACACCCCCTCCTCTCCATCCACTTGTTGTTGCACCCAATTGCTGGAAGGCCCTCCTGATCAGGTAAGATCAGTTCTAAATTCTATCCAAAATTGATGAAAAATCATCATTATATTCATAAATTCAATCATGAAATTCATGACTTAATCCCTAAGATTTCTAAACCTTGGTGTCCAAGTCTAGAAACTTACCCTAAGTTATCTAATCTTGGTCTCCAAGTCTTGATTTACCTATAAATAGAGGCATTAATTCTTCACAAATTTCACACCAAGACTACTATTAACAAGCACTTTCTTTCCTACGTCTCATAATATTTCTCTATTTTTTCCTAAGTATTAGCCTAGGAACATGTAGATATACACACCAAAACAATTGAACATATTGTTGTCTCACTTCTTTATCTTACATCACATTTTCTCTCTCTTATTCTTTACATACATACTACATATATACTACACAAACTTATTATTATTTTATTTTAAAATTGAAAATTATTATAAACTTATTTGTTTTAAATTGAAATTTATTTATATTTCATTGAATTGGCCTTAGGCCCAATTTATTTTCACTAATTACACCCATAATTTACTTAACTTAACCCATTTTTAAAACTTTCATTGTTTCCTTATTAAATTCTAAATTTAAGTTAGGTTTTGTTTATTTTTAATTTTAGTTTAATTAAGTTTGGTTAATGACTAAAATAAACTAAAACATTTTTAAGATATTAATTTCTTTTAATTAATTTGATTAAATGATTATTTTCATATTAATTAGTTTGTTAATTAATTTCATATGTATATCTTCATGAATTTATCTTAAAACTTTTTTACTTATTATTTTCTCTTACAATGTCATGCTTATCGATCTTGATGTTTTTCCTCGATTAAATGCTAGGTTTTCGCATGATTTTTTTCCATGGTGTATATCTCTGATTTTATCTGACACAATGCTTTGCCGTGTATATGTTTATTTATTTCGCGATGTTTTTCCGTGAATATTTATATCTAACCACTTGATGAGATCGAGGACATTTCTATGTGATCTTTGGTTTTCTCTGTTCATTTCCTAATACAAAAATTTTTATACGACGTATTGACGCTCATGGGATGCTTAAAGCTTTATCAGGGACCTTGGGGATCATTACCTCGCTTCTGGAAGTTTGAGAAGAGGCATTGGACCTTGCTCCAATAGTAAGTTTTCTTGAACACATTATTCATGCTTTTATATTCACACGATATTTTACCATGTATGCTTTCATTTTCGTAGTGGCCCTAGGTCAAACTACGACGCTCTGATTCCTCAAGACCCCATTAAGGATGCGTAGGCATAGGACTGTAAAGTCTTAGCGAGCAACCTTTTTTATTTTTTCACCATCTCCTTACATTTTACGTTCTTCCGAATATGCAACTTTTCTTTTTTTCTCCCGTCTCCGTGCAATCAATATCATTTTCTATCTCATTGACGTTCTTCTGGATATTTCAATCTTTCCTTTTCTTTTGTAATATAGAATCCCACAAAACTTATCTGTAATCTCTCTCCCCCGGGATGTTGTGTCTCTGTCTCCCAGTGTAACTTCCAACATCATTCTTAAAAATCATTTAAGAATATTAAACCATAGAAAAAATATATAAAACCTCAGACGTTCTCCTGGATATTCATATATTCATCTCTTTCTTTAGTTTAGTCAAACTAGAACCCCATAAGATTACCATACAGTCTAGCCTCCTCTTGGGCATAAACAATATGGACATAAGAAGGATAATATTCTTTGTGAACCTCTTTTTAGACTGTTGTAGGTTTTTCTGTTTACTCTTTTTAGAAAGTCCTGATAACTCTATCTACAAGAGAAATTCAACTCCCCAGAGATACGATGTTTCCCGGTGAAACTTTTCTCTTGAGTTTCTCTTTCCCCCTGACTGGATAGTTCATATACAGAAGACATCTTGTTTCCTCGTGAAACCTTTTCTGGAACTGTACATCATGCTTCCTCTTGGGCAATATACAATAAAGTCCCTCAGGCCTCTTAAAGGGAAGCAACCTCATTCTTAGGCTTTGTTCAAGTTGTCCCTCAGACTTCCTAAAAGTATGGGATAAAAATCAGTAGTAGTCTCCTCTTGGGCTTTATACGAGGACCCTTCAGGCTTCTTAAAAACATCATATTCCTTCTCTCTTCATTTGGCGTTTTCCCGGATATTCATATCTCAATCTTCAAATCTCATCATCTCCCAAAGGAGAAACTTCCCCATTTAAGCAAGCAATATGAATTCCTAATTCTAACAAAATAACCTAAGGAGAACCCAAAATCATGTGGGCATCTGTCGATCAATAATATGAAAAACGGGGTTAGTTTAAGATATATTTTCCCTTTCTTAACCCGCTTCACTAGGATAAAATATAGAAATAAAAAAGTAGCATAAATGCGATAGTGATTAAAGACCACGAAAAATTCGCGCTACACCAAACAACAAAATTTTATGCCCCAATCCTCAGATGATAGATCTTGCTACATACAACAAATTTGTTGGCAGCTAACCTCCCAAAAACTTCATAGATTTTAAGTTATGGATTGATCAAAATAAAATAAAAAATAAATAAATGAACTTGGACACTTAGTGAAATTATTCCTAGTCATTTTCAGTATGAAACACCAAAATGTAGATGGGTTTTTCACCATGATCCAAAGGGAATTTAAACCAATGATGGACATCAAAGTTTTAGTACATCCTCTCAGCTTTTTAAAAAGTCCAAGAACATCATCAAATTCCATTTGAGCAAATATTTATGGACCTTCAAACATGCCTTCCAGCAACTAATTTTTCAAGGAAAATTTTATGCATTACTTGAGGTACACGATTTTTGAGTCCAAATTTGGTGACTATGCAAGTTTGATTGTCGTTCATTTCAACAAGAATCTTAGCTAATCATGGAAAACCTGCAAGTGTGGGAAACAAGGAAAGATTCTAGCCTTTTGAAAGTCATGCAACATCATTGCTAGCTATGGAACTTATGTTTTATTTGCAAGCTTTGATGTGGAGCATTGAACTAGCACATACCAGTCCAAACAAGTCAAGAAACATGAATGTTTAAGCCTATAAATATGATTGAGTCAAGATAAGAATTAAACAAAAAGAGACTTTGGTACCTTGGCATTTAAGTAATGTGAAACATAACAAAAGCCATTGGATAATAGAGTGCACCTTCATTCACTCACTATTACTCCCCAAAAAACTTGTGCCATTATAAATAGGGATCATTTCTGATTGTTTTCAACACACCAAAACATTATAACACATGTTTTCCACCATTTCACTTCTCATTCCAAAAATCCAATTTCTTAAGAAGTGAGAATCGAATTTTCAAATAGAGAGCAATTCAAACCAAACTAATGATGAAAACACCTCACATACATCATATATGAGTGATCCAAACACTTAAAATACATTTGTAACACCAGATAAATGGTGTTGATAATTGTTGATCTTGTTAAAGATGTAACAAGGAAAAACCAAAAGAAGTAACAAGATCAGGAATTCATCAATTTTTGTTGCATATTAAATAGTGTTGATAATTCCTGATCTTGTTACTTCTTCTGGTTATTCCTTGTTAAAGATTCAACTTGAACCTTAAGCCATATATTGATCAAGAGTGTTTGCTTTGTTCTAACCTTTCTTGAGCCTTGTAATCTTAGACTCTTGCTAAGAAACTGATTTAACAATGTGGATTGCTTTATGCAGTACGAATAACTTTAGCTTTATCACCAACTCATAATGGTACTAGAAGCCAATTCACATTTACTAAGTGTAGACAATTATGTTTCTTCTTCTGATGTTGAATCCTTCAGCTTCATAGTCTACATCGGACATCACTCAGCAAGTGTTATTTAGAATCTTCAGAACTTGAACTTCAGAGATGATGTCTTCGGAATCTTTAGAACTTCGTTTAACAGAACCTTGTCTTAAGAAACATCAAAAATTGTAGCAATAAAAACACATCTCTTGTAAAGCCATCTAGGTTTACTTATAAAGTCTCAATAAGAAGCTTTAGAACTAACGTTCATCAGAACCGTTGTATTAGAAGCGGTTTTATACTTTAACTATCTTATATACAAATGTATGTTTTCTTCCATAGTGTTAAGATCGAAGTCTGGTGACATCACACGCTTTCTTATCAGAGTTAAATCAGATTATCAAACACTACACACAAGGCAGAAACCATAAAGTATATAATTGTTCTTTTAGATAACATGTGTAATTATCATAAAAACTAAAGGCCAGATGTAGAACCAAATCTTGTTATTGCACTGACAGGCTTTGCTTCACCTTGTGCCTCAATATGATAGCAGTATCATGATTCACTCCAGAGTATAAGTTTAGGATGAGTCGTGAACAATATCTTGTTCCTATCAAAATCATTGACTTCAATGTCTTGGATTAAATGTTTTGACATTGAGATCTTTGAGAAACAGAGAACCAAATAGTCACTACTACGAAAAACCCATTTAACAATGGTTGGGAATAACATATAATGATGAGGGTGAGGACATTGTTATGTACAAGTTGTAATAATCTGCAAAACGCGTTACGTATGACGACGGGTTTTATAATGAACCATTGTAATAAATATAATTGTCCTGGATATGATTCCATGCAGCGCCGTTTTGATATTTATTTTTTCCTGGATAGAGCCCCATATATTATAGTTATCAAATATAATCGTCGTTAGTTTTATGCAAAATTAACAAATATGATAACAGTTATAAAATACAACCGTCGTTAATTTTTCTGTATAATTAACAAATATTATCATGCGTTTATAATTAATTCCATTTTTTTACCTGTATTATTCTCCTCCATATCACAGCGAAGCAGAAAATAAAATTCACATTTACAGTGAATCAAATATACCATATTACATTGAATCAGGGCAAACAACTTATATATTCATGATATCACATTACAATTTATCAGAACATAATTAAACTTACATATTCATAATATCACATTATAGTTTATCAATTTATCAAAATACACATTACATAACTTCACATAATTGTATCTTGGTGTATAGGTATCTTGTCTCTTTGGTGTCTTGACTCTTGGCCTGATACTCTCTAGACTCAAAATACCTATGATTTCAAATAATTATACTTAGTAAAAATATACTTCTAAACTATAACATGTACAATTAATATATTATGAATAAATTATAATTTACGTACTTGTTAATTTTCTCATATGCATTCTTCATGATCGAGTCGTATAGCATGCAAGGCATCTCCATCAACTTCATCATATGATATAGGAACTTATGTTGTGTAAGAAGGTGTGGACGGAATATCAAGACTTTCATCAATAAGAGGAATTTGTTTTCCTTGGATAATGATTGACCATTTCTCCGATATGTCCGATGGATTGGCAACATAGAAAACTTTTTTTTTGCTTGAGAAGCCATAATGAATGGTTTGGTATTAAAAGATGCCTTGCCAAGGTCAACCCGAATGAATCGTAAGTCATCAATGTTTACAACATTACTATTGTTGGGAACCCACTTGCATTTAAATAAAGCCACTTTGAAATAACATAATCAATCTCCCAAATCTCATCAATGACACCATAAAACGTGGTAGCTGCCAATACCAGATTCTTATCTTTTGAACTTGAGAAATACATCGATTCAGATTCAAGCATAATTCCACTATTTTGCATTATACTACAATCATCTTTTTCTTTTGTATAAAATGTATAATGACCAATGTCGTATGCACTCCAAGTAATGACACAAACTTTTGGCTCGTACGACAACCATTTAAGTATCTTGGTTGCACTATGATCATTAGGACACTTTTATTAAACCAAACCATGAATCTATTTTTATGCTCTATTAACAACAATTTGTCACTCATTTGGGGATATTTTTTCTTCAAAATTCTTTTGTGAGTTTCTATGAAAGGTTGAACCTCATCTAAATTATTCAATATATAAAACTCTGCTTGAATAACTACATCTCGAGCCATTGACCTAACATCTAGACCTTGAATACCTCTTTCGTCCATGTCAACATGACGGGACTTTGGAATTCCTATAGAATCTGCATCCGACAAATAGTTTGTACAAAACTCAACAACTTCTTTTGTGATGTACCTTTCAACAATCAAAGCTTCTAGTCGGTGATGATCCTTCGTATATCCTTTAAAGATCTTCATATATCGCTCTATTGGATACACCTACCTCAAATAAATCGGACCACATATTCTGATTTCTCTAACGAGATGAACAAGTAAGTGAACCATAATGTCAAAAAATGATGGCAAATAATACATCTCCAATTGACACAAGATTATGGAAGCTTCGTCTTCTAATTCATCCATTTTATTAAAATCAAGAACTTCATTACGTATAGCATTGAAGAATAAACACAATCTCATTATAATTATTCTCACATTTTTTGGAAGGATCCCACAGATAGCCACTGGTAGAAGTTTTTGCATCAATACATGACAATCATGAGATTTTAAACCAATTAACTTTAGATCTTTCATTGATACAAGTTTCTTGATGTTTGATGAGTAACCTTGCGAAACTTTAATAACTTTCAAACACTCACATAACATCTTCTTTTCATTTTTAGATAGGGTGTGACATGCTGGAGGCAACTAAGTTCTTTTACCTTTCTCTATTGGATCCAACTATTTTCGTATACCCATCTTCTCACATACATCATATATGAGTGATCCAAACACTTAAAATACATTTGTAACACCAGATAAATGGTGTTGATAATTGTTGATCTTGTTAAAGATGTAACAAGGAATAACCAGAAGAAGTAACAAGATCAGAAATTCATCAATTTTTGTTGCATATTAAATAGTGTTGATAATTCCTGATCTTGTTACTTCTTCTGGTTATTCCTTGTTAAAGATTCAACTTGAACCTTAAGCCACACACACACACACACACACACATATATATATATATATATATATATATATATATATATATATATATATATATAATTTTCAGAAACAAGCCGTTGGAAGAGATAAATTCATCAAGAGTGTTTGCTTTGTTCTAACCTTTCTTGAGCCTTGTAATCTTAGACTCTTGCTAACAAATTGATTTAACAATGTGGATTGCTTTATGTAGTACAAATAACTTTAGCTTTATCACCAACTCATAATGGTACTAGAAGCCAATTCACATTTACTAAGTGTAGACAATTATGTTTCTTCTTCTGATGTTGAATCCTTCAGCTTCATAGTCTACATCGGACATCACTCAGCAAGTGTTATTTAGAATCTTCAGAACTTGAACTTCAGAGATGATGTCTTCGGCATCTTTAGAACTTCGTTTAACAGAACCTTGTCTTAAGAAACATCAAAAATTGTAGCAATAAAAACACATCTCTTGTAAAGCCATCTAGGTTTACTTATAAAGTCTCAATAAGAAGCTTTAGAACTAACGTTCATCAGAACCGTTGTATTAGAAGCGGTTTTATACTTTAACTTTATCTTATATACAAATGTATGTTTTCTTCCATAGTGTTAAGATCGAAGTCTGGTGACATCACACACTTTCTTATCAGAGTTAAAACAGATTATCAAACACTACACACTAGGCAGAAACCATAAAGTATATAATTGTTCTTTTAGATAACATGTGTAATTATCATAAAAACTAAAGGCCATATGTAGAACCAAATCTTGTTATTGCACTGACAGGCTTTGCTTCACCTTGTGCCTCAATATGATAGCAGTATCATGATTCACTCCAGAGTATAAGTTTAGGATGAGTCGTGAATAATATCTTGTTCCTATCAAAATCATTGACTTCAATGTCTTGGATTAAATGTTTTGACATTGAGATCTTTGAGAAACAGAGAACCAAATAGTCACTACTACGAAAAACCCATTTAACAATGGTTGGGAATAACATATAATGATGAGGGTGAGGACATTGTTATGTATAAGTTGTAATAATCTGCAAAACGCGTTACGTATGACGACGGGTTTTATAATGAACCATTGTAATAAATATAATTGTCCTGGATATGATTCCATGCAGCGCCGTTTTGATATTTATTTTTCCTGGATAGAGCCCCATATATTATAGTTATCAAATATAATCGTCGTTAGTTTTATGCAAAATTAACAAATATGATAACGGTTATAAAATACAACCGTCGTTAATTTTTCTGTATAATTAACAAATATTATCATGCGTTTATAATTAATTCCATTTTTTTACCTGTATTATTCTCCTCCATATCACAGCGAAGCAGAAAATACAATTCACATTTACAGTGAATCAAATATACCATATTACATTGAATCAGGGCAAACAACTTATATATTCATGATATCATATTACAGTTTATCAGAACATAATTAAACTTACATATTCATAATATCACATTATAGTTTATCAATTTATCAAAATACACATTACATAACTTCACATAATTGTATCTTGGTGTATTGGTATCTTGTCTCTTTGGTGTCTTGACTCTTGGCCTGATACTCTCTAGACTCAAAATACCTATGATTTCAAATAATTATACTTAGTAAAAATATACTTCTAAACTATAACATGTACAATTAATATATTATGAATAAATTATAATTTACGTACTTGTTAATTTTCTCATATGCCTTCTTCATGATCGAGTCGTATAGCATGCAAGGCATCTCCATCAACTTCATCATATGATATAGGAACGTATGTTGTGTAAGAAGGTGTGGACGGAATATCAAGACTTTCATCAATAAGAGGAATTTGTTTTCCTTGGATAATGATTGACCATTTCTCCGATATGTCCGATGGATTGGCAACATAGAAAACTTTTTTTTTGCTTGAGAAGCCATAATGAATGGTTTGGTATTAAAAGATGCCTTGCCAAGGTCGACCCGGATGAATCGTAAGTCATCAATGTCTACAACATTACTATTGTTGGGAACCCACTTGCATTTAAATAAATCCACTTTGAAATAACATAATCAATCTCCCAAATCTCATCAATGACACCATAAAACGCGGTAGCTGCCAATACCAGATTCTTATCTTTTGAACTTGAGAAATACATCGATTCAGATTCAAGCATAATTCCACTATTTTGCATTATACTACAATCATCTTTTTCTTTTGTATAAAATGTATAATGACCAATGTCGTATGCACTCCAAGTAATGACACAAAATTTTGGCTCGTACGACAACTATTTAAGTATCTTGGTTGCACTACGATCATTAGGACACTTTTATTAAACCAAACCATGAATCTATTTTTATGCTCTATTAACAACAATTTGTCACTCATTTGGGGATATTTTTTCTTCAAAATTCTTTTGTGAGTTTCTATGAAAGGTTGAACCTCATCTAAATTATTCAATATATAAAAATATGCTTGAATAACTACATCTCGAGCCATTGACCTAACATCTAGACCTTGAATACCTCTTTCGTCCATGTCAACATGACGGGACTTTGGAATTCCTATAGAATCTGCATCCGACAAATAGTTTGTACAAAACTCAACAACTTCTTTTGTGATGTACCTTTCAACAATCAAAGCTTCTAGTCGGTGATGATCCTTCGTATATCCTTTAAAGATCTTCATATATCGCTCTATTGGATACACCTACCTCAAATAAATCGGACCACATATTCTGATTTCTCTAACGAGATGAACAAGTAAGTGAACCATAATGTCAAAAAATGATGGCAAATAATACATCTCCAATTGACACAAGATTATGGAAGCTTCGTCTTCTAATTCATCCATTTTATTAAAATCAAGAACTTCATTACGTATAGCATTGAAGAATAAACACAATCTCATTATAGTTATTCTCACATTTTTTGGAAGGATCCCACAGATAGCCACTGGTAGAAGTTTTTGCATCAATACATGACAATCATGAGATTTTAAACCAATTAACTTTAGATCTTTCATTGATACAAGTTTCTTGATGTTTGATGAGTAACCTTGCGAAACTTTAATACCTTTCAAACACTCACATAACATCTTTTTTTCATTTTTAGATAGGGTGTGACATGCTGGAGGCAACTAAGTTCTTTTACCTTTCTCTGTTGGAGCCAACTATTTTCGTATACCCATCTTCTCCATATCAAGACTTGACCAATATGGAAGATCAAAGAAGATGAACCTCGTTTTCCATATAGTTTTCGCAACCCCACCTTTTTCTTTTTCTCGTTTCCCACATTTCCCTTTTTCTCTCTTCCCAACTTTTTATTTTTCTCTCTTCCCTAAGACAAAATTAATGTGTTCCTGTCGTTGATAAACTTCATTCCCTGTTAAAGGTTTAGGAGCCTCACCAAGCTCTTTCTCTCCATTAAAATTCTTTCGCAATCTACGATAAGGATGACTCGATTTTAGAAATTTTCGGTGGCCAAGGTAACATGTCTTTTTTCCAAACCCAAGTTGGTGATAACAAATATCATCTTCACATATAGGACACACTCGATATCTTTTGACACTGTATCCAGCCAAGTTATCGTAAGCCGGAAAGTCGTTAATTGTGAAAAATAACATTGCATGTATATTAAACTTTTCCCCAGAATATGCATCATTAAATTCAATGCCTTCATTCCACAAGAGTCGTAAATCAACAATTAATGGACTTAGATAAGCATCTATGTCGTTATCAGGTTGTCGTGGTCCAGAAATCATTATACTTAATAGTATGTACTTACGCTTCATGCACAACCACGAAGATAGGTTGTAAATAGTGAGAAGAACAGGCGACAACAAATGATTAGTGCTCAGATTACCAAAGGGGTTCATTCCATCGGTGGCTAGCCCAAGCCTAATGTTTCTTGGCTCGACTCCAAAATCTGAAAACAACAAATCAATTTTCTTCCTTTGCAACGAATCAGCCACAGGGAGAATGTTTCCATCATGAATCCTTTCATATGCATGTCATCTAATATTCTTTGCGTCCTTAGAGTTAGTAAATAATCTCTTTAATCGTGAAACTATTGGTAAGTAACATAACACTTTAGCGGGACGATGCTTCCTACTAACATTGTTATAGTCATTATCATCACCATTGTTGGTCTTGTAACGCGAAACACCATATTTCGGACATTGACACAAGTTTTCATACTCTTTCCAGTATAATATGAAATCATTAGGGCAAACATGTATCTTGATATACTCCAGACCCATTGGACACAATATGTTCTTGGCCTCATAGCAACGATCTGACATTTTGTTATCTTTTGGTAGCATTTTTTGAAAATTTTATGTGAAAATTTTATTCGACCATCCATTTTTTGCTTTCATATTAAGCAACTTTAATACCATAAAAAATCGTGTGAACTCTATGCATCCCTTATATAAAGGGGTGTCTTTATCACTACATAAAGCATCATAAATATGATTCTTAATAGAATATTCCCCTATATCACGAAACATATCCTCTAGTTGATCTTCCATATAGTCATCTTCATCCACTCTTTGACTTTGTGACGCCCGAGTTTCCTCATTATCCACCTTACCATGCCATGCCCATGTTGTATAATTTTGACAAATACAATCACAACAAAGGTGATTGTGTATTTCTTTCTTTGTACCCTTTTTGATATTCACACAAACAACACAAGGACAATAAAAGAGACCTTTATTATCGGGAAGATGTTTATCAGCGTATTCAAGGAATTCATAATCTCCTTTCTCATAAACTTGACCTAATCTATTGGCTTTCATCCAACTACGATCCATTACAAATTCTGAAATTTATACATGTTTAATAATGTGAATGAAACTTCTCAAGCATATGCATATACAACATGAACAAAGATAAAATCAATATACAATATGAATGTAAAGAATACGAAACAAATGTAATCAAATGAAGATATTGAGGAATACCTAACTGTAATCAAATGAACGTAAGGAATGAAGATGTTGAAGAGTACGTCGAATCTGAAGAATCAAATGAACGAATTTACTTCGAATCAGAAGCAACAAATGAATATTGGTACAACATCAACAAAAAAAAGGAATGAAAATATTGAAGATTACCTTACTTCAAAGCTGAAGCAGCAAATGAATATTAGTAAAGAATACCTAGTTGTAATCAAATGAAGATATTGGGGTACCTGTCGTCTCTGGCTCACTTGTTCAATTAGGGATTATTATGAAAGAAATACATGATAAGTTTTGTTTTAATTTATCAATAAAAGTTTTAATCTCGGTAGGAAAACAAACTGTAGTGGAATCTTAAACCTATAACAACAATTGTTTAATATAACCGTCGTCAAATAATTTACAATTTATTTTTAAAATAATGGTATTAAGTGAGTCATGCTAAATGTTAATAAAAAATGGAAAAAATGTAGTTGCAGGGAATCAAAGCTTGTTACATTTTATTTATTACTACGGTTGATTGGCACAACCGTTGTAAAATAATTTACAATTTATCTTTTAAATAATGGTATTAAGTTACACAAACTGAATGTATCCTAAAAAATGGAAAAGATATAGTTGCAGGAAATTGAATCATGCTACATTTTATTTATAACAACGGTGGTTCTATTCAACCGTTATTAAAAGACTGATATTCATCCAGCTTTTGACTAGGCGCAAATTTTTTAACCTATTACAACGGTGTAAAAGGATGCGTTGTAAGCCTGACGTTGTTGTTTTAGAGTTTTGTAGTAGTGAGTGTTAGCTATCAGAGATTGATAAAAAACAAATTAAAGCATTGTCATATTATTGCTAACAGAACACAAAGACAAATTGAAGATTTCTCATAGATTTGTCTTTTAACACACATTCCATGATGACCCTCAATCAAGGAACAATGGAGTATCTTAAGATATCACCTTAAAGAACAAACTCCTTATTACATAATATTAAAGCAAAAATATTTGACATAATCTCTTTATCTTCAATACTTGATATTTATTTTAGGACTCAAATGCTTCTTCATAAGCAGCTATGACTGGCAGAGCCAGATTACTCTTTCATCTAAATCATGCACTAATATTAACTTCAAATGAATATGCAGTGAAGACCTTCTGACATTAGGTTTTGGTAGTGTTTCTTCTTGCTTTCAAATCTGGGAAATCAGTTAAAATACTAATATTTCAGAAGCTTATGAAGTTACTCTTCTATGAACAAATGTCACAACTCATTCATCCAGTTAAAAAGTTCTTTTGATATGAAATATAAATTCCTCATCATCAGACATTCCATAGAATCAAGCTTTAGGAAAGGTGATCTGTTGGATAATTTTTCATCATTTAATTCCATTTCTTTTCTTTGAAGATTGCAAGACACACCAACAAAGCACAATAAATTCAAGTTATAAACTTCTTGAATAACTGTTACCTCATGTTTGAATCTAAAGCAATCTTCTCAGAATTTGCTTGGAAAGATTAGATGAAGTGTAATTGGACAAGCTTCAAAATTGATTCCCACAGATATGACCACAAGAATTCAAAGATAGTCCGAGCATATGACATATCAATGAGGATGACATACTCAAAAGGGATATAGATTACCTACCAGAATGCCACTACCTCTAAAGATATTCAATAATCTTCTTCTGAGCTGGTGATAAATATTTTCAAACTGATCATCTCTACACCATCAACTTCTATAGTAATACCTTTCTCAAGGATATCTATAAAGCTTCAAAACACTTTTATCAAGACCAATGAGTTAAAATAATATTTTGCTTTTCCATCATTTAAATTCAATGGAATTGCCCTTTGAATATGATAGGAAAATCAATATTATATTTTTAAATTGGCACTTGATTCATTCTTGAAGGAAAGTCTTTAACAAACATACTTTTCTTATTGGATCTTTATCTGCGTCACTGTTAAGTGTTATGCACAAACCATGCTCTGATACCAATTGAAGGTGATAAAAATACACAAGAAGGGGGTGTTGAATTGTGTTTTTAGTTTTCTTAGTTTACATCTGATCAGATTTCAGAATCTAAACTGGTGTTTAGATTCTGGTGAATTTTTAGCAGCAGAATGTTAACAAAAGAAAATAAATAATAGTGGAAGATGTAACGCCCCGATTCGATAATTCTCATTGTGTTGGAGTCTTTTATTTTAATTGAGTAATTATTATTTTGTTTGTGAAATTAATATGATGATAAGATATGTTGATGAATTAATGTGATATATTGTGTTGTGAGATTTTACCGTTTTGTGAATTTCCGGGTAAAATTGGATAAGAGGGTATTTTAGACTTTTGTTAATTAGTGATAAGTTAGAATTAGTAGAATTGATATTTTGTGAGAAAATGATATTTGGTTGGAAAGAAATAGAATTAATAGAGTAAGAATAGAAATAGAAAGAAAATAATATAAGTTGTGAGAAAGGGAAAGAAAAGAAAAGATAGAAAGAAAAAGAGAAGAAAGAAAGAGGAGAGAAAGAGGAAAGAAGAGAAAAGAGAGAAAAGTTGGAAAAGCTTCAAGATTGCTCCAAGAAATCGGAATAATTGGGTAAGGGTGATAAGCATTGTTATCTTAAAATAGTGTATGATTATGTATGTGTTTGATTGGTTGAGTTTTGGTTTTGATGAGAGTTAGAGAAGATGAATAGTTAGGGTTTGAGAGAAAATGTGAGAAATTGGTGGATTAATCGGTTAGAACTTGATATAATCGAAGTATGATGTTAGATACATGGTATTGATCATGTTTGTATGAGTTTAGAGAAGTTTTGGAGTGATTAGGTTGGACTGTTCGCAGCTGGTATGTTGCTGAAATTGCAGTGGTCGCTCAGCGAAAGTTCCAGGGCGATTTTCGCTCAGCGAGCAAGAGGGCGCTCAGCGAGCCTGTAGGTTTTTGAGGGATTATGTGTTTTAATCCGTAGCTTGAGTTTCGGGTATTCGTTTTTAGCGATCCTTATATCGATTCGAAGCTAAAAACATGTAGAGTCTATTGATGCTAAAATATGTAATTTTTAGCCGACTTTTCCGATAAAACGTAATTATGTTAATTATGGAATTGTGGGTTTGATTGTTGTGTTGTGGCCGTTTGGCAAATAGATACATTGCTTTAATTAAATGCGAATGTATGCTAATTGTACGAGATGAATGCATAACTATACTGTGAATATGTATGCATTTTCAAGAATGTTGTGTGTCATTTTGCATGTAAGCATAATGTATGCATTCTTGTGTTGTGGGATTCTTTGTGAATCCGTTGTAGCATCGTGTGCTCATGTGGAATGTGAGCGATGACTAAAACAAGATCGTGTGCCCGTGTGGGGTGTGAGCGATCGAATTATGTGCCCATGTGGGGTGTCAGCAATCCAGAAACATCGTGTGCCCGTGTGGGGTGTGAGCGATCGAATTATGTGCCCATGTGGTGTGTCAGCAATCCAGAAACATCGTGTGCCCGTGTGGGGTGTGAGCGATGGGTGATTTATTCACATTGATTGTGTGCCCGTGTGTGGTGTGAGCAATCAGATTGTGTGCCCATGTGGGGTGTGAGCAATCCATAAACATTGTGTGCCCATATGGGGTGTGAGCAATGGGGAACATCGTGTGCCCGACGGGGAGTTACTTTAGGTAACAAGCGATGATTCTATTTGGTTCCTGAGTGAACTTGCTGAATGTTGAGTCGGTACCGCATTGCATCTGCATAGAGTCGTATGTTGGTCTCTATGAGTTGCATTTTATACATTGTATGTATATGTTGAAATAAACATGATTGTGCATATGTTTATTTGGAATATTGTGAAATGATTGGTATGTGTGAAGGACATACTTGCGAATATATATATATATATATATATATATATATATATATATATATATATATATATATATATATATATATATATATATATATATATATATATATGCATGTTTGATATGTGTATATGTATGTGATTTATACATTGAATATATATGTGTGAATTAAACATAGCTTGTCGTATGTTTATGCGGAAGGAATGTAAATGAAGGATAGACATAAATAATATAAGATTTATGTGTATTGGTAATTTGTGAATGATTGTACATGTTGATTGGTAAATGAAGATACATTGCGATGTATGTGTGTTATGTGAACATGATTGAATATGAATTGTGTTATGTGAATGAAATGGTGATAAGTATGCGTATAAGTATGCTTTATGTTGTGTATGAATGATATGTTGCGGTGAGAATATGTTGATGTATATGTTATATTTTGAGATATATAATTATATGCAATATTATTATGATAATGTTTCTCACCCTTCTACTGTTTTATGATGCTCTACAAGGCATTGCATATTAGGTGTGCCGGAGTCGTTTTTGTGAAGCTTGTCTTCATATCTTTTGGTCGGTCGACTCTGATATGTAGCACCGGGTAGTTAGGTGGCCTTGTGTTTTTTTTGGGGATACATTTTTATATGTATTCGTTGTGGACATGTTTTGTATAACATGATATATTTGTACGCTTCTAACTTGTAGATATATTTTGATAAATATATAATTGAAGTTGTTGATGATTTAAGTTTTCCGTTGTGCAATTTATAATTGAGATATGGGTGTAATGATTGAAATTCTTTTGTGGATAGCTACCCCATTGTTGCATATCTGTTTGAGCAGGTGTTGTATGTTTTAATTTCACGTAATGTGGCATGCTCCTTTTTATGCTTGATTTAAATTATACTTTGACGAAATTTTATCTATGCCTAAATGATTTAATGTATTATTTGGGGGTATAGAAAGGGGGTGTTACATTAAGTGGTATCAGAGCCAGTGTTCGAGTCAGTTGTGTCAGTCTTGTTTTGATGGTTAAACTGTTGTTTACCATTGTTGTTGTTTTTGGGAATAATCAGAATATGGCTGGTAGAAATGACAATGCGATGGCTGCTGCTTTGGAGGCAATGGCTAGAGCGGTGCAAGGAGCGCTGAATGTGAATGCGAATGATGAGTTCAGGAAGAATCAATCGCCGGTTTTCAAGGGGAGATTTGATCCTGATGGTGCTCATAATTGGTTGAAGGAGATTGAGAGAATCTTCAGAGTCATGGATTGTGCTGAAGAGAGTAAGGTGAGGCTTGGTTCTCATATGCTGAAGGAAGAAGCCAATGATTGGTGGGTCGGTAGAAGTCAAACTCTTGAGGAGAATGACGAAGAGATAACTTGGGAAGTTTTCCGTACTAAGTTCTTAAGGAAGTATTATCCTGAGAGTGTTAAAGGAAAGAAGGAGATGAAATTCCTTGAGCTGAAGCAAGGTAGTATGTCAGTGGTTGACTATACTGCTAAATTTGTGGAATTCGTTCAGTTTCATCCTCATTGTGCTGTTGATACTGTTGAGATTTCTAAGTGCATTAAGTATGAGAATGGTTTGCGTCCTGAGATTAAGCAAGCTGTGGGATATCAGAGGATCAGGAGGTTTTCGGATTTGACTGAATGTTGTAGGATCTTTGAAGAGGATAGTAAAGCTCGTTCTACACACTATAAGAGTGTGAATGAGAAGAGAGGGAAGCAACAGGTTCGAAGTGGACCTTATGTGACACCCGCTGATAAGGGCAATCATAGGGGAAGCTTTGACAAGAGATCTAGTGGAGGGAGTTCTGGTCCCGTGAAGTGTTACAAGTGTGGCACCTTGGGCCACAAGTCTTTTGAGTGTGGAAAGAATTCGGTGAAGTGTGCTAATTGTGGTGGTCTTGGGCATGCTACGATCGAGTGTCGAAGAAGTGTGGTTAAGTGCTTTAATTGTGGTGAAGTTGGCCACATTAGTACTAAGTGTACTAAGCCGAAGCAAGCTCAGGCGGGCGGAAAAGTGTTTGCATTAGCAGGGAAGGATACTACTAGTGCAGACCGTTTGATTAAAGGTACATGCTTTATTAATAGTACGCCTTTAGTTACTATTATTAATACGGGAGCGACTCGTTTGTTTATTTCTCTTGAGTGCGCTAAGCGTTTGAATTTGTTTATGTCTTCTTGGGGTGGTGAGATGGTTATTGAGACTCCTACTTCAGGATCGGTAATTGCGTTTTTAGTGTGTGTAAGTTGTTCTTTGACCATGTTTGGTAAAGACTTTGTTTTGGATTTGGTTTGTTTGTCGTTGGAAGGTTTGGATGTAATCTTGGGTATGAACTAGTTGCAGTTTAATCGAGTTCATATAGATTTCTATCATAAGTTAGTGAGATTTCCTTCTTTGGATGATGAAGAATAGAGTTTCCTATCCACGAAAGAGTTGAAGAAACTTTTAGTGGACGAAGCTCATTTGTTTGGTTTGTTTGCGTCGTTTTCTGTGGAGAATGAAGTGGAGCTTAGTAGGTTCCCAGTGGTGTGTGACTTTCCAGAAGTATTTCCTGATGATATTGTGGATGTACCTCCAGAAAGGGAAGTTGAGTTTTCTATTAATCTAATTCCCGGTACTAGACCGATTTCGATGGCACCGTATCGGATGTCAGCTTCAGAGTTGGTAGAGTTGAAGAACCAATTGAATGACTTGTTGGACAAGAGGTTTGTTAGGCCGAGTGTTTCTCCTTGGGGTGCACCGGTATTGTCAGTAAAGAAGAAGGACAGAAGCATGCGGTTATGTATTGATTATCGACAGTTGAATAAGGTGACAATTAAGAACAAGTATCCACTTCCGAGGATTGATGATTTGATGGATCAGTTGGTTGGTGCGCGTGTGTTTAGTAAGATTGATTTGAGATCAGGGTATCACCAGATTAGGGTGAAAGAAGAGGATATTTAGAAGACGACTTTTAGGACGAGGTATGGTCACTACGAGTATTCCGTGATGCCATTCAGAGTTTCTATTGCGCCGGGTGTGTTTATGGAATACATGAATCGTATTTTTCATGAACAGTTGGATCGTTATGTGGTTGTGTTCATCGACGACATTTTGATTTATTCTAAGTCTCAAGAAGAGCATGAAGAGCATTTAAGGATTGTGTTGCAAGTTTTGAGAGAGAAGCAGTTGTGTGCTAAGTTATCCAAGTGTGAGTTTTGGTTAACGAAGGTGCGTTTTCTTGGTCATGTTATTTCTGATGGTGGTATTAGTGTGGATCCATCCAAGATTGGTGCTGTGATGCAGTGGGAAGTTCCTAGATCGGTTACGGAGATTCGAAGCTTTTTAGGCTTGGAGGGTTATTACCGGAGGTTTATTGAAGGATTTTGTAGATGTTTAGAATTGGCAGAATTTTTGACCAACAAGAAATGTTGAATTCAGTTCAGGATATCCTATCAGATGTTGGGACATTATCAAACAGAGTATAAGTAAATGAACTTAATTCAGGATGTCACACCAGATGTTGGGACATTGTATCAGTTAATGAAATAAGTTCAGTTTACAGGATGTCACATCAGATGTTGTGACATTGTATCAGTAAATGAAGTAAGTTCAGTTTTTCAGGATGTCCCAACAGATGTTGTGACATCTCAAACCTGCTACCAGAATTAATTAATGACTAACAGAACTGAGTAAATTAAGGAAAGTTATCCGGAATTAATTATGGATGGATAAAACAGAATAAGGCGCATCTGTAGGGAGTGTTGTTATATGTCTTCAGCATAATCAGAAGAACTGAATCACCTAGAATCTAGGAAGTAGCAAACCCTAATTCAAGGTGGAAGCAGCATGCGTTTCAGGATTGGATAAATCTACAGAAAGCCCAAAATCCAAACACCTATTTAAGCAACAGAAACTCTCAGAATAGAGTACGAATTTCAGAAGACAAAATAGGGTGTTTTGTGTTTTAATAGCAGGTTGTTTTTATTGTACCACTTTATGAGCTTTTACGCAAAAGTGTATTTGTGTCTTGATTGAAACTGTGAAGTAAGATCAAGCTGTTCTTTGTTTGAAGTATGACTTCAATTTTATTAAACTTGTAAACAAGATCACTGTGTGATTGAGGGGGAGTGAGTTGGTACTCATATCTAAGTTGTGTCTTAGTTAGAAATTGCATTGGGTTGATATTAAGTGAAAGATTAAACTGGGTGGTTTAAGTCTAGAATTAATATTACTTATAGTGGATTTCCTCCTGGCTTGGTAGCCTCCAGATGTAAGTGTGGTTATACACTGAACTGGGTTAACAAATTCCTGTGTTGTTTAATTTTCTTGCACTTTAAGTTTTAGTTAAGTCTTCAAGTGTTTAAACATCTCATTCGACATCTCATACCTGATCACAGAATTTCAATTGGCATCAGAGCAGGCACCCTGCCTGTTTATACTGGGTGAGATCTAGGGACTGCAAATTCTGGAAACATGGACAGAGATGTAGGATCAGTAAATAGACCACCTATACTGGATGGATCTAATTATGACTACTGGAAGCCAAGAATGATTGCTTTCTTAAGATCACTTGACAATAGGGCCTGGAAAGCCGTCAACAATGGATGGGAACACCCTGTCCAAGACACCAAAGATGGAGCAAAAGTGTTGAAACCTGAAGAAGAATGGAGTAAGGAGGAAGAAGATTCAGCACTTGGCAACTCCAAGGCCTTAAATGCTTTATTCAATGGCATTGATAGAAACATCTTTAGACTTGTGCATCACTGTGAGCTGGCCAAAGATGTTTGGGACACTCTCAAAACAACTCATGAAGGAACATCAAAGGTGAAGATGTCAAGACTTCAACTTCTCACCACCAAGTTTGAAAAGTTGAGAATGAAGGAAGATGAGACAATTCATGAATTCTACATGAACATCTTAGAAATAGCCAATACTTCTGGAGCTTTGGGAGAAAAGATGACTGATGAAAAGCTTGTAAGAAAGATTCTCAGATCTTTACCAAAAAGATTTGACATGAAGGTCACAGCAATAGAAGAAGCTCAAGACATATGCAAAATGAAAGTTGAAGAGCTCATTGGTTCCCTTCAAACATTTGAGATGGGAATGAATGACACAATTGTAAAGAAGAACAAAAGCATAGCCTTGATGTCAAATACTGATAAAGAAGAAGAAAATGATGAATCAGAAACTGATGAAAACTTATCAGAAAACATTGCTATGCTTGGAAGACAATTCAAAAAGATTCTCAGAAAGATGGAAGACAAGTCCAGACCAAGTGGAAAATACACAAACTCTTCTGAGAACAAAAGACCTTATGATAGAAGGTCAAATTATGATGAAAAGACCAGTCAAGAAAAAGGGATTAAATGCCATGGATGTGAAGGATATGGACACATCAGGAATGAATGTCCTACCTATTTAAAAAGGCAAAAGAAAGGTCTCTCTGTAACCTGGTCTGATGAAGACTCAGGAGGTGATTCAGAAGAAGAATCAGCTAAGCATATCACTGCTCTAGCTGGATTATGTGAATCTGAAAGTGAATCCAGTGATGGGGAGCTTACTTTTGAAGAGCTTGAGCAATCATACAGAGAACTAGTCAAAAGAAGCACTGAAATATGCATGGAAAGTATAAAGCTAAAGAAGCAGATTGAGGCACTAAAGGATGAAAAAACAAGTGATCTAGAGATCATTGACACCTTGAAAAGTGAAGTAAGTCTTCTCAACTCCAAGTTGGAACATATGTCCAAATCTGTTAGAATGATGAACAGTAGCTCAAGCACACTGGATGTTATTCTCAACAACAATAAGCATTCAGGGGATAAAAGTGGACTGGGATTTAACAAAGTTCATAAGGTTGAAGCTAGCTCTAGCAAAACTACTTTAAAGTCCATAAAGTCAAACAAGATGTCCCAACAGATGCTTCAACATCATGAAAAGAACACAAAGTCAAACATAATGTTCCAACAGATGTCTCAACATCCTGAAAAGAACATAATGAAGAAGAAGTATCAAAGATGGAGATGTCATCATTGTGGAAGATTTGGACATATCAAACCTCATTGCTACAAGTTGCATGGATATCCAAATCAGATGTATCAGCAACCTCCTAAGCAGAAGATAGAGGTCACCAAGAAAGTGCTGCATAGACATCAACATCAAAGAGATCAGCAACCCCCTAAGCAGAAGACAGAGGTCATCAAGAAGGTATGGGTACCAAAAGCTAGTCTTCATGCTGATCAAAGCTACATGCCCAAGAACAAGATCAACAAACAACCTTGGAGCTCTACTGATGATCAATGCACAGGGCAGAGGTATCAAAAGAAATCTCAACACAAATGGTCAAAGAAAAGTGTTGCATATTGTTGCACCCCAAAATTTGCCCTCACAATACAAGACTTTGTGTTCTATGAAGGTCCACAAGGTTCACAAGTTTCACCACACTTTCAAGACCTTTCATGAGGTTCATGAAGTCTACAAGTTACTTTATGAAGGTTCACAAGTTCCACAATGCTTTCAAAACCTTTCATGAGGTTCATGAAGTCTACAAGTCACTTCTTGAAGGTTCACAAGGTTCACAAGCTTCTCAACACTTTCAAAACCTTTCATGAGGTTCATGAAGTCTACAAGTCACTTCTTGAAGGTTCACAAGGTTCACAAGATTCACAATGTTTACATGACCTTTCATGAGGTTCATGAAGTCTATAAGTCACTTCATGAAGGTTCACAAGGTTCACAAGGTTCACAATACCTCCCATGAGGTTCACATGACATTTTATGATGGTTCACAAGGTTCACAAGGTTCACAATTGGCCAGAAGAGTTGACAATTCCCTCAGACAATGCACCTCCTAAGCAGTGCATCCAAAACTAGGGTTTTGACTTTAATCAGGTTAAATGAACTTCCAAGACTTCAAGTAAGCTTCATAGCATCTTATATGTGTGTAAGAACCCCCATGACAAGTTTCAAGACTTTTCTCAAAAGTTTGCTCAGTCAGATGATCAGATAAGTCAAAATCAGTCAAAGCAGTTAAAAAGTCAAACTGAGGTCAACTGTGGTCAAACCAAAGTCAAACTTCATGATTTTTTGTCAACATCAAGTATATGGAGTAAAATTCATCATTTGATCAAAGGTTGATCATGATTCATCAAGGAGATTCCAGATCATCAAGAATCAGGAGTTTCTAAATTAGGGTTTTCTCAGTAAAAGTCAACTGAACTTTGACCAGCTATAACTTTCACATACTTCATCACCAAGTCTCCACTCAAAGCTCATTTTGAAGGAAATTGAATTCTATACAACTTTGATCTTTCAAGTCAAGCCCAAAAATGCTTCATTTGGAAGATATGAGCTAAGACATTATAGGTCATTTTAAAAGTCAACAAAAAGTCAACAACTTCAAAAGAGCATAACTTGAGATTGGTAAATGATATGGACATGAAACCAATGGTGTTGTTTAGAGGACTCTTCAAGCTTTCCAAAATGTCCAAGAACACCCTCATACCTTTAAAATTGAGGGAGATATGCCCTTGCAAAGTTGGGAAATTTTATGATGGTTTATGTTGAAAATGGAGGTTTAAAACCACTTCTTTCCAAATGGGCTGGCCAAATTGTGATCCAATCCATACCATATCATCATGCACGACCCAAATGATTAAAAATCAGAATTTTTATTATTTTATTTTTATTTATTTTGATTTAATTCATAAAAAATCATTTTAAATAAATATAAAATATGAAAATATATTATTTGATGAAGATTGAGCTTCTAGAATCTCATCAATACTGATTTGAATTGAAAGGGAAGGAAATCATGAGATTGGTACAAAAATAGCAACCCTTCATGAACAAATATTTGAATTTTAAACCATGATCTTTTTCAATCTTCAAATATCAAAATCTCCATACAACCATTCAATTTTTCTGACCTAAATGATCCTCATATAAGTACTGATCATAACCCTAGCACGGATACACGAATTTGCTGCCTCTAAGTGTAAGTTCACAAATAAAAAAAAACCATCCAAAACTCACATTCGGATTCTTCAATCCAGGGCACTAGAAGGTAAAATAAGAACATGGAGAGCTTCACTGGACATCACTGATCATAAACCATCAATCATATGCATCAATACCATCTCATATTGCTCTACCCGAATCAAACTTTGTCTTGAATTTAAATTTTTCGAATTCGATAACATATGCATTATAAATTGTTTTTGATGACTGATATGTGTTTATCTTGATGCCTAGCACGATTCTGGACAATTGGATTGAAGTTTCATGACCTATACTACCCGCGGCCATTGTTAGGGTTTCATTCTTGAAATTAGGGTTTGATGATTCAATAGATTTAAACGAATTCTAAGAACATAGGAATGTTCTATGAATCACAAGGATCATAAAACTATAATTAATTTCATGAATCATTGCTGTTTGGTATGAGTTTTGATTTTCGCAGGTCCAAAGCCATGAAGAACTTGCAACAAAACTCGCAGGAAAAAAGGCAGTAATATTCGCAGGAAAAAGGTTGAAGAAGAAGCAATTCGCGCGCTCAGGAAATTTAAATTTTTGGTTAAAATATTTTATCTTATTTCATTGATTTTGTTATCACCACAGACTGTGTGGTCCAGTGGAAAGCCATGCGCATGTTTGACTATAGGGCCAGGGTTCGAATCCTGCCTTGTACCATTATTTTGTTATTTTTTCAGGTTAAAGGTAGACTTAATATATTATGGTTTATTGCCATTCTATTACCAGAAGGGCTCTCCCAGCCAGGTGGTAATGCGCGCGTATGAATAGCTATGAGGTCCTGGGTTCAACACCACCCCAGGCCTTTTTGCTTTCTTTTATTTTCCTGATTATTTTCAGATGATGAACAAAATGAATTGAAGCTATTTTCTTATCACCCACGCATGGTTGGTCTAGTGGAAGGTTTTGATGCTTGCAGGCAGAATGACCTGGGTTCAAACCCAGCCAAGGTAAGTTCTTATTTTTACCACTTTTTCTATTTTCTTTAATTAATTAGTTTAATTGTTTCATATTCTTAATAAAGAATAAATTATGTATTGTATATATATATGTTCAAGCATCTAAAATAGCTTTTTATTTTCTAAAATTCTAAACCTTTTATTTTTTCTAAAGTCAAAAATTATTTTCTTTATTATATATGTAAATATAATATATGCATGTTAATTAAATAATTTTGTATAATTAAATTAAGAACTCTAAAAATATTTTTCTAAAGCAAAACCCTAATTTATTTTCTAATAACTTATTAAAAACCTAATTTTTATTTTATAATTTTTGTACATATTTATTTAGTATAATTAATTTTAGTAAATATAAATATAATCAAACGTTTCTTTTTGTTATAATATGTCTAAAAAATAAATTAATAATTTGTATATAAATTAAAATATTATTATAATTATTTAATTGTCCATATTCTTTCATATTATTAAATAATTGTTTATAATCTAACTTTTGTTTATTATTTTAATTTTGTTCTTATTATATTTTTGTTAATTCAATTTATTTTGATTTCTATTATTATTATTAACCATATTATTACTAACTTTTGCTTATTATAATTTTACTAACCTTTATTTAATTTTTTATTATTATTACTAACCCCTATTTTATTTATTATTTGCTTATTTACTATTTTTGCTTATTATTTATCTTGCTTTTATATTTATATTTTTGCTATTTATTATTTTTATAATTATTTTGTAATTGCTCCTTGGTGTAAAATTTGTAAATATTTAATTATTTAATTTGCTTGCTATGGTTAGTAATTTAGGGAGTGCAAAAACATGTATTCTATATAAAATAAATTTAGGTCATTTTAATTAAAGATAAATAATATTGAACACTCACACACGTAAGTCGATTTTTAATCGCCATCTCACATTCCTAAGGTTATCCCTCAATGTTGCCTACTAATAAGGTCAAGTGGGGTGTATAAAGCAAGTCCCTTAAAAGAAAAAATCATCAAGTCCCTAATGGTTGCCTTTAAAGATCGAGTCCCTTTTCGAATAAATGATGATAGTCCCTCCTAAATGTTTAATACACCCCACAGTTGCCTTCATAAACAGATGTCCCTCTCATGTCCCTTACATCCAAGGTAATGAGTACCTATTCCTTAATAATAGGGATAGTCTTACCATTTAAAGGATAAAGAACAGAAAGACTTAAAATTTTAGGGTAGGTTCCTCATAGTTGCTTGCTCACTTCATCCAAATTTTCAAACACTTAAACAAATTTCAAACAAATTTTCAAAAACAAGTTTTTACGCATCCGTACATGGATCATTATTAACTATTATGAAAATTTTTCTATTCACTTTTCAAAAAAACAATTCAAAAGTGAGCTAAGTAACTAAGAGCCCATGGATAACCATGGATGTAAAGGGTGCTAACACCTTCCCTTTACATAACCTACCCCCCGGACCCAAAAATATCTCTTAAGGTCTTTCCTGTTCTTTTATACCCTTTCCTTTTGGATAAAATAAAAGTCGGTGGCGACTCTTGCTATCCGCAACATAACTAAAAGTCAGTTCTCCCACCGTGTTACAGAACTGGCGACTCTGCTGGGGATTTAAATTTAAGAGGGGTACCCTTAGGAATTAGATCACTTTAAATTGTTTGCCTTGTTTGCTTTATATTATCTTGTTGGGGTGCTCTTATGTGTGAAAGGTCCTAACCCGGATCTAGTGTACCATAGGTAAATGGCAATAGACCAAGGAAACTGTACGACGTATATCAATACGGTTGATCTGGTGGCCATAGTTAGTGTGACTTCTTGGTTGGTGCTTATGTTCCTTAAGTCAAGTTGAGGATAATATGAGGCTGCCATATGTTGTCAATGCACTAACTAACGTTTAGAACCCTAGTTAACTCATCTTGGCCTTTAGAAAGTAGTGAGGTAACCGGCTTTGGTGCAGACTGAAGTTGGTTGACACTCGATACTACACTCATTGAGATCTTAAACTTGGAGGGTTTTGGTTGGCAAGTAAGTTGCCTTCTGATCAACCACCCTTGTGAAGGATCAATGATATTGAGATCCCTTAGAACCTGGTTACTTTTGTAGGACAGGATGAACCAACTAACTTCAGGGGAGGGTACTTACCTTTGAACCTCATGCAAGCCTTTAAACCTAGGGCTATGGTGTGACTTGTCTGTGTGTGCCACATGTTTGTGATTGAACATAACATCATGACATCATCATGCATCATAAGCATAGCATTTTCACTAACCATTTCAAGGACCAAGGGATTTATCTTTGTTCTTTGTTGTAGGTCATGGCTTCTGCTCGTAGAAACACTATCCGGATCAGCTTTGTAGGCATACCTGCTAAGCTTAAAGAGTTGGTTTCTCAAGTATCTGATCATTCCCAGTTCATCAAGAGACATGGTCACCTATTGGATCTAGTCACTTCAGGGTTCAATGAAGACATGATGAGTGTTCTGTTTCAGTTCTTTGATCCTAAGCACCACTGCTTTACATTCCCTGATTATCAGCTGGTTCCTACAATGGAAGAATTCTCTAAACTGCTGGGTATACCTGTTCTTGATCAGAAACCATTCACAGGTTTGGAAAAGGAGCTTAAACCAGAGGTTATTGCTGCAGCTCTACATCTGAAGAAGTCCGACATTGTTCTAGAAACGAGAAGCGGAGTTAAGGGTATTCTTGCCAAGGTATTAATGGATAAAGCTCAAATGTTCTTGAAGGCCATGAGCTATGATGCTTTTGAGGAGATCTTAGCCTTGCTGATATATGGCTTAGTATTGTTCCCCAATCCAGATCAGTTCGTAGATGTTCATGCCATCAACATTTTCCTGAGTCACAATCCAGTGCCTACATTGCTTGGAGATATCCTACATTCTCTTCACACCCGTACTACAAGGGCAAGAGGAACTTTGATGTGCTGCATACCTTTGCTTTCTAGGTGGTTTATTTCTCACCTTCCTCGCTCAGTAATGAAGAATGAGCAAGGATTCAGATGGTCCAAGAGGATCATGTCACTTTCTCACTCAGATATCCATTGGTGCTCCAGATCTATGGAGAATGTCACCATCATTGACCGTTGTGGGGAGTTTCCTAATGTGCCACTACTAGGCATAAGAGGAGGCATCACCTACAACCCCTCTCTAGCTTTACGACAGGTTGGTTACGCTCGGAGTGATGGTCCACATGACATGTTGATTCAGGGCATTGTATTTGACTACGACAACGATCTTCAGGGTTACCGTCAGAGATTCATACGAGCTTGGGGAAAAGTAAACAGGGTTGACAGCAAGACACTGGAGCCTAAGTACACTATTCCTATGGAAGCTTATCTCAGATGGGTGCGATCTCGTGCTCAGACACTCATGATGCCATATCCTGCCGTCCTACCAGTTACCATGGAACCTGTTGCTGAAGGAGACACAGCTTATACCATCCTTCACCCATACATGCCTACTGATATGGAAGACTTGCAGAGATCATGGATCCAACTGAAAGAGCAAAGGGATACTTTCGAGGCCCATTACAAAGCAAGCCAAGAAAGAATCCTGGAACTAACAAAGCAGCTTCACGAGGAACGAAACCTCAACTCATACCTCAACACAAAGAGGAAACGTCCATGGGAGACTTAAAACCTCATCTTTTGTACTTATTTCATTTTCATTTTTTGTAAGCCCAAGAGGCAAAACAAAGTTATTACTAATAAAAATTTACTTTCGTGTTTGTCTAAGCAAATTTAAATCTTGCGGTCCTTGAAAACATTGCATATACATTCACATACCATTTCATTGCATCACAGGTTTATAATTGTGCACAGGTTTCTCATCTTCTCGCTGTTTATTTCAGCAATGGCTCTTGAACAATCAGTTAAGGATCTTCAGGCACAAAATGCACAGTTCCAAGAGCTGATCCTGAACCTATCCAAGGGGCAGGATGAATTGAAGACACTGCTGGCCAAGAAGACTAAGAAGATCAGAAAGTCAGGTGGCCTGCTCAACATGGGAAGAAGGTTCAAGGGTCCTGTCAAGACCAAAGAACAGGTTGATGACTATGAATCTGAGGAATCTGAGAAAGAGGGAGGCAGTCTCCACAACACTATGGAGGACTCTGATTCTGAGGCTAATTACTACCATGAGCCTAATGAAGACAAATTCAAGATGTTGGTGGATAGGATGGATGCTATGGAGTTGCAGAAATCATCTGGGCTGGATTTTGAGGATTTGAGTCTGATATCTGGGGTTGTTATACCCATTGGTTTCAAGGTTCCTACCTTTGTTGTTTATGATGGGGTCTCTTGTCCCAAGCTGCATCTGAGGTCTTATGTCAGAAGAATTCAACCTCACACTGCTGACAAGAAGTTGTGGATCCACTTTTTTCATGAGAGCTTATCTGGAGCTCAGTTGGAGTGGTATTATCAGTTGGAGAGTGTCAACATCAGAGACTGGAATGATCTTGCTGAAGCTTTCTATAAGCAGTACCAATACAATGCTGACTTAGCCCCCACTCGCATGCAGCTTCAGAGCATGTCCATGGGTGCCAAAGAAAGTTTCAAAGAGTATGCTCAGAAGTGGAGAGATTTAGCTGGAAGAGTTCAACCCCCTTTGACTGATAGGGAATTGGTTGATATGTTCATGTGCACACTGAATGGTCCGTTTTACAGTCACCTCATTGGAAGCTCATCATCAGGCTTCACTGAGTTGATCATGACAGGAGAGCGAGTAGAGAATGGTATAAAGAATGGCAAGATCCATGTGGGTGCTTCCTCATCAGGTGCTGCAAAGAAGCCTCCCACTGGGAAGAAAGAATCCAATGCTGTTTATGGTCAACTTGATCGTAACAGAAGGCATCAGTCTGTTAGTGCAGTTCATATTTCAAATCCAACTCCTGCAACAACAGAGCAGCCTCAGGGCAACCAACAGAGGGCTAGAAGACAGTTCACGAAGATCAACATGTCAATGGCTCAGGCATTGCAACATTTGTTGAAGGCTGAACTTATTACTTTGAAAGAGGCTCCTCAGAATCCCAATGTTACCTCTCCCAGGTACAATCCCAATGCACGATGTGCATATCATTCAAATTGTCCGGGTCATGATACTAATAACTGCTGGATCTTGAAGAACAAAATTCAAGATATGATTGATGCTGGAGAAATTGAGTTTGACCCTCCAGGTACTCCAAATGTGATTACAGCTCCAATGCCAAATCACGAGAAGACTGTCAATGCCATTGATGAAGACCTACATGTCTATTCAGTTATGGAGTTGAACACACCATTGTCTGTTATCAAAAGGAGGTTAGTGCAAGCTGGGATCTTTCCAGGTTGTCGTGAAGATTGTTTGTATTGTACCTATAAGCCGGACAGTTGCTTCATATTGAGAGATGGAATTCAGCGTCTTATGGATAAGTATACTATAGTGTTTGAGAGGACTCCGTCGTCTGTAGAAAGTATGGTGGATCATCTGACTCAAGGTAGGAAGATTGAAGAGGTTGATATGGTTGACAAAGTACCGGTAAGAATCACTTCAAAGAGACCTATTAAAATCACTCATCAGGGTCCAATCAAGATTACTACTGAAGGTCCTGTGAAAGTTGTTGCTGAAGCCAGAGTGGCCCCTTTGGTCATTACTACTCCTGGTCCTATCCCATATACGTCTGACAAAGCCGTGCCTTGGCATTATGGGTCTGATGTTTACATCCATGGTGTTAAGCAGGAGCCTCTACCTGATGTGCCTGCTGACATTGATAACATTGCTGGATCTAGCAAGATCACTCGTAGTGGAAGAGTCTTCTCTCCTCCAGTTGCTTCTAAGAATGCAGTTACTCCTGCTGCTACTTCCACCACTGATGCTCGGGGCAAAGGTCCTGTTATTGAGCCTGTATCTCCTGATGTGCCAGCTGCTGACGATCTCTCTAAGCAGATGGAAGAAGTATTGAAAATCATTCGCAAGAGTGATTATGACATTGTTGATCAATTGGGGCATACTCCCTCAAAGATTTCTATGTTGTCCTTGTTGCTGTGTTCTGAGGCCCATGCCAAGTCCTTGATCAAGTTTCTGAAGACTGCCCATGTGCCCAATGCCATTTCTGTTGACCAATTTGAGAACTGTGTTGCCCACCTGACCTATGATAATGGGTTAGGATTTTCTGATGCTGATTTGACCCCTGCCAAGAGGGATCATAACAGGGCCTTGCACATTTCAATTGAATGCAGGGGCACTACCCTGTCACATGTGCTGATAGACAATGGTTCCTCTTTGAATGTGTTGCCTAAAGAAGTCCTGAATAAGCTGAGTCCTGAAGATGCTGTGCTGAAACCCAGTAATATTGTGGTAAAGGCTTTTGATGGTTCTAGAAGAGTAGTGCATGGGGAAATTGATCTTCCAATCAAAGTTGGCTCTCAGGTGTTTACTGCTACATTTTATGTGATGGATATTCGTCCTTCATACTCTTGTCTGCTTGGTCGTCCCTGGATCCATGGGGCAGGTGCTGTGACCTCTACATTACACCAAAAGTTGAAATATCCGGTGAATGGAAAGGTTGTTACTGTCTATGGAGAAGAAGAATACTTTGTCAGCCATGTAAATACCTTCAAGTATCTGGAAGTGGAAGGTGAATACATTGAAACTCCGTGTCAGACATTTGAAGTGGTTCCCTGGGTTGTTAATGATTATGTAGCTCCTCCTGCTGTGAAGAAAGTTCCTGTGGTCACCAGAAAACCTCCAACAATGGCAATGGCCTCCCTCAATGATGCTAGAGCTGTGGTGGATGAAGGTGGTTGTACTATTTGGGGTCAGCTTCCTGATATTCCATACAAGTCTGACAAGTTTGGTTTGGGTTTCACTGCAGAGTCCCAGAAGGCTGTTCGTCGTGCTCGTGCTGCTCGTGTCACCAATCAAGGGGTCATGAAAGATCAGATCAATGCTGTGGGAGACTATGATGAAGACTACAACTTGGATGCTTGGATTTTTCCTACTGTGGGTGCTGGACTCGATAATTGGAAAGCTGAAGATGTTATCCCTATCTCCTTTAGTCAGGAGTAAATACTATTACTGTGTTGTTGCTTTTAAGTTTGTAATTTCTTGAACAATAAAACTTTCAAGCCATGTGCCTTACCCGAGGCACAATGGTGTGCTTGTTACGGGCTGTCATTTCATTTGCATACTTCATTCAATAAAATCAGTGGACGTTTTCGTTTTCGTAAATATGGTGTTCCTTGTCTTTCTTTTTCTTTTATTTTTGTTTTATCAGCTATGTGTTCTTACACACACCCACATCACTAAAATGCAGATCCTCATCCACTCTGGATCCTGTTGATAACAGTTCTACTATTGCCAATTATAATTTCGAGAATCCGATCTATCAAACTGAAGACGGAAATGAGGACGATTGTGAAATACCTGTAGAGCTTGCTAGGTTGTTACAACAAGAAGAGAAAGCTATACAGCCACATGAAGAGCCAGTCGAAGTTGTGAATCTGGGAACTGAAGAAAACAGAAAAGAGGTCAAGATAGGGGCTGATTTAGAGGACAGTGTCAAGAGCAGATTGATTCAGATGTTACGTGACTATGTGGAGATCTTTGCTTGGTCTTATGAAGATATGCCAGGGTTGGATACAGACATTGTGGTTCACCGTTTACCAGTGAAAGAAGATTGTCGTCCAAAGAAGCAGAAGGTTCGTCGTATGCGTCCTGAAATGTCAGAAAAGATCAAAGCAGAGGTAATGAAACAGTTCAATGCAGGGTTCTTAGCAGTAACTTCTTATCCTCAGTGGGTTGGAAATGTGGTGCCAGTTCCTAAGAAAGATGGTAAGGTACGTATGTGTGTAGACTACAGAGATTTGAACAAAGCTAGCCCCAAAGATGACTTTCCACTTCCTCATATTGATATTCTGGTAGACAACACTGCTCAGCATAAGGTATTCTCTTTTATGGATGGTTTCTCTGGTTACAATCAAATCAAGATGGCACCTGAAGATATGGAGAAGACAACATTTGTGACACAGTGGGGCACTTTTTGCTATAAGGTGATGCCATTTGGTTTGAAGAATGCAGGGGCAACATATCAGCGTGCTATGGTGGCTTTGTTTCATGATATGATTCATCATGAGATAGAGGTATATGTGGATGATATGATAGCCAGATCTCAAAATGAAGAGCAACATCTTGATCATCTGCACAAGTTGTTTGAGAGGTTGAAGAAATACAAGCTGAGGTTGAACCCAAACAAGTGTACTTTTGGAGTTAGATCTGGTAAACTCCTGGGTTTCATTGTCAGTGGAAAAGGTATTGAAGTGGATCCTGCAAAAGTGAAAGCTATACGAGAGATGCCAGCTCCCCGTACTGAGAAGGAGGTTAGAGGTTTCTTGGGACGATTGAACTACATTGCAAGATTTATTTCCCAGTTAACTACCATCTGTGAGCCAATCTTCAAATTGTTGAAGAAAGATCAGGTGATGGAATGGAATGATGAATGCCAGACTGCCTTTGATGAAATCAAGAGATATCTGTTAGAACCTCCAATTTTGATGCCACCAGTTGATGGAAGACCCTTGATTATGTACTTAACAGTGTTAGACAACTCAATGGGGTGTGTGTTGGGGCAACATGACGAGTCTGGTCGAAAAGAGCAGGCAATATACTACCTTAGCAAAAAGTTTACCGACTGTGAAACAAGATACTCACTGCTCGAGAAAACTTGCTGCGCTTTGGCATGGGCTGCTCGCCGACTAAGACAGTATAGGTTGACCCATACTACTTTGTTGATTTCAAAGATGGATCCAATCAAGTACATATTTGAGAAACCTGCTCTCTCCGGAAGAATTGCAAGATGGCAAATGATCTTGACAGAATATGACATACAGTACACTACTCAGAAGGCCATCAAAGGAAGTGTTGTTGCTGATCATTTGGCTCATCAAGCAGTGGATGATTATCAGTCAATGAATTTTGAGTTCCCTGATGAAGACATTATGACTGTTACCAAAGAACCTGGACAATATGACGGACCTGAACAAGGATCCCGATGGACTATGGTTTTTGATGGTGCCTCTAATGCACTTGGTAATGGTGTTGGTGTTGTGATTAGTTCCCCCGAAGGTTGTCATACCCCGATTACTGCCAGACTTTGTTTCTATTGTACCAATAACATGGCTGAGTATGAGGCATGTATCCTGGGTATTAAAGTTGCTATTGATATGAAGATTCAGTTCCTTGATGTGTATGGAGATTCAGCCCTGGTAGTAAGTCAGATTAAAGGAGATTGGGATACCAAGCACGATAACCTCATTCCTTATAGAGAACATGTGTTGTCTTTGATCCCACATTTCAAAGAGATTACCTTTGGACATATTCCACGAAGAGAAAATCAGTTGGCAGATGCATTAGCCACCATGGCATCTATGTTTGAGATCAGTTGGGATGATGAAGCTCCCAAGATTACCATTGATAGATTTGAAAAGCCTGCATACTGCAACGAGATTGACACTGAAGGGGCAGAAGAGAAGCCTTGGTTCTATGAAGTGAAAAGATATCTTGAAGTTCAGGAGTTCCCTGAAGGGGCATCTGTCAAAGATAGGAAGTTTCTGAGAAGGTTTTCTGCTAAGTTCTTTTTGAGTAATGGCATTCTGTACAAGCGCAATCATGATTCAACTTTGCTTCGTTGTGTGGATAAGAAAGAAGCAACTGAGATTATGGAAGATATGCATGATGGGATCTTTGGCACTCATTCTAGTGGTCATACTATGGCAAAGAAGATTTTGAGAGCAGGTTACTATTGGTCTACCATGGAAGCTGATTGCTATCAACACTCCAGAACATGTCACAAATGTCAAATCTATGCTGATAAAGTCCATATACCTCCATCACCATTGAATGTGTTGACTGCTCCTTGGCCCTTTGCCATGTGGGGCATTGATATGATTGGTGAGATCAAGCCTACTGCTTCTAATGGGCATCGTTTCATCCTGGTTGCTATTGATTACTTCACAAAGTGGGTGGAGGCAGCTTCATTTGCATCTGTTACTAAGAATGTTGTGGCTCGGTTCATTAAGAATAATCTCATATGTAGGTATGGCGTCCCTGAAAGGATTATCACTGACAATGGCTCTAATCTGAACAACACTATGATTACTGATCTCTGCACACAGTTCAAGATTAAGCATCACAACTCTTCTCCGTATCGTCCAAAGATGAATGGGGCAGTTGAAGCTGCTAATAAGAACATTAAGAAGATTATACAGAAGATGACTGTTACCTACAAGGATTGGCATGAGATGTTACCCTTTGCTCTTCATGGTTATCGTACTACAATACGTACTTCAACAGGGGCAACCCCATTCTCCTTAGTCTATGGTATGGAAGCAGTTCTGCCCATTGAAGTTCAGATTCCCTCCTTGAGAATTATGAAGGATGCAGGCTTGGACGAAGATGAGTGGATTCAGACTCGACTGGACCAGATAAATTTGATTGATGAGAAGAGGTTGGCAGCAGTTTGTCATGGCCAGATGTACCAAAAGCGAATGATCAAAGCTTTTAACAAGAAGGTTAAGCCAAAGGTATATCAGGTTGGTGACTTGGTAATCAAGCGTATCATATTACCACAGGGTGATCCTAGGGGCAAGTGGACTCCAACATATGAAGGACCATTTGTAGTCAAGACAGTGTTCTCAGGAGGTGCCATGATACTGACTACAATGGATGGTGAAGACTTCCCACAGCCTGTAAACGCAGACATAGTTAAAAAATACTACGCATAAAAAGAGACCCGCTAGGTTGACAGGCCTAGGCAAAAATAAGGGCATCCCGGCAAACCAAAAGGGTTTGGGCAAAAATTAGGGATATATACAAAAAGATGTACACCCGGCAAGTCGAAAACCTGAAAAGGCGGCTTGGGCAAAAAAGGGTATCCCGGTGGATTGAAAACCTGAAAGGGCAATCCAGGCAAAAGTTAGGGATTAAAGCGTATGACTATGTCTCGTTTGGATCACCAATGAAACTGCAACCAGTTGTACTACTTATTCAAGCTCGAACAGATAAAGCTCAATTCAATCGTTTCCGTCTCAACAGCAAAAAGATGAGATACTTGAATGGCAATAGTAGAATTGAAACTCAATAGGATTGTTTCCCACATAGCTGATTCTCTTTTGTAAAACTTTATGACAAAGTCCTCTTACTAGGGTTTATGTCTCCTTGTACAAACTTACCCGTGTATGGGTCACTTTTGATATAAATAAATTTCATCTTTTGAATCCAGATTTACTTTTACCCTATTTACATAAGCGAAACGTCCATTGGTTGCGTTTGAATGTATGTATGCTTTTGAATATGATTAATGTTTACCAGAAATGCATGTATGCTTAATATGATTAATGTTTACCAGAAATGCATGAAAATGCAGTAATAGTATTTACTAAGGACGAACGAGGGAAGGATTTCAACGAAGCTTCGCCGGTTCATCTCTACAAGACAGTTACGAACCCTCAGTAGGACAAATCCATCTTCATAAAGTCTCATCTCCCCTGGAATTTATATCCATCTCTTTTATCCTCATACGGATATACGGGAAATTACTTTCCAATAAGGGTACGACGAACGAAGACGAGATGTTGTATCTATCCCACTATCAAACGAAGACGAAGGTTATATATACCTTACTATCCCCAGCAGACGGGAAGTTATCTATACCTTACTATCCCCAGCAGACGGGAGGTTATATCCATCCTTACCATCCCCAGCATACGGGAGGTTATGTATATCTCATCATCAAACAAGACAGGGATGAGTTCCTCATATTCTTCAGCAACGAATCGGGATTTATTTTCCCTGGCCAGCAGTTGTTATATGAAGATATCCAGACGCTTCCGGCAGTATTATATCATATATACATCATTTACATCATACCATAACATACATATACTTAGATACATAATACGTTACTTAAGTACATCATATCATACATGCATACATAATGCATAAACTAATATTATTATACAAATGCTACCTTGTTTTCAGGTTAATTATCCAGCAAACAAACTTATGATCATCAGGATTGCTCTATCCTCCTGAAGATGTGCTGTTACATCAGGATTACTCCAGTCTCCTGAAAGCATATCATCAATCTAAACTTATGATCTCATCAGGACTGCTCTATCCTCCTGCAGACATGCTGTTACATCAGGATTACTCTAGTCTCCTGAAAGCATATCATCAACCTCTCAAGACTGCTTCATCCTCTTGAGAATTTATTATTACCTCAGGACTGCTCCAGCCTCCTGACAGCTTCTCATACATCAAGATTGCTCTATCATCTTGAGATATTATTGTTACCTCAGGACTGCTCCAGCCTCCTGACAGCTTTTTATACATCAGGAATGCTTTATCCTCCTGAAAACATATCAATATATCAAGGTTGTTTCATCCTCTTGAAAATTCCTAGTACATCAGGATTGCTTCATCCTCCTGAAATCATAATATCAATACCTCAGGATTGCTTTATCCTCCTGACAGCTACCATTGTACCTCCATATTTTGGACTGCTTTATCTTCCAAGACATGTATCTGAAGAACTTTCCTCCAAGTGGCATCTTTAAGCCCACTCAAACATATTCAACTAGCCATCTGTACCACTTTATGCACTAGTGAGTGCAAATTTTTGGGCTTTTGTGTTCAATCCCCTTCAACCTTCCAGGTCACGACTGGCAAATATACCAATCTAACCCCTCAGGTTTCAGAAAATTGAACAGGGGCAGCTGTTGCACCCCAAAATTTGCCCTCACAATACAAGACTTTGTGTTCTATGAAGGTCCACAAGGTTCACAAGTTTCACCACACTTTCAAGACCTTTCATGAGGTTCATGAAGTCTACAAGTTACTTTATGAAGGTTCACAAGGTTCACAAGTTCCACAATGCTTTCAAAACCTTTCATGAGGTTCATGAAGTCTACAAGTCACTTCTTGAAGGTTCACAAGGTTCACAAGCTTCTCAACACTTTCAAAACCTTTCATGAGGTTCATGAAGTCTACAAGTCACTTCTTGAAGGTTCACAAGGTTCACAAGATTCACAATGTTTACATGACCTTTCATGAGGTTCATGAAGTCTATAAGTCACTTCGTGAAGGTTCACAAGGTTCACAAGGTTCACAATACCTCTCATGAGGTTCACAAGACATTTTATGATGGTTCACAAGGTTCACAATTGGCCAGAAGAGTTGACAATTCCCTCAGACAATGCACCTCCTAAGCAGTGCATCCAAAACTAGGGTTTTGACTTTAATCAGGTTAAATGAACTTCCAAGACTTCAAGTAAGCTTCATAGCATCTTATATGTGTGTAAGAACCCCCATGACAAGTTTCAAGACTTTTCTCAAAAGTTTGCTCAGTCAGATGATCAGATAAGTCAAAATCAGTCAAAGTAGTTAAAAAGTCAAACTGAGGTCAACTGTGGTCAAACCAAAGTCAAACTTCATGATTTTTTGTCAACATCAAGTATATGGAGTAAAATTCATCATTTTATCAAAGGTTGATCATGATTCATCAAGGAGATTCCAGATCATCAAGAATCAGGAGTTTCTAAATTAGGGTTTTCTCAGTAAAAGTCAACTGAACTTTGACCAGCTATAACTTTCACATACTTCATCACCAAGTCTCCACTCAAAGCTCATTTTGAAGGAAATTGAATTCTATACAACTTTGATCTTGCAAGTCAAGCCCAAAAATGCTTCATTTGGAAGATATGAGCTAAGACATTATAGGTCATTTCAAAAGTCAACAAAAAGTCAACAACTTCAAAAGAGCATAACTTGAGATTGGTAAATGATATGGACATGAAACCAATGGGGTTGTTTAGAGGACTCTTCAAGATTTCCAAAATGTCCAAGAACACCCTCATACCTTTAAAATTGAGGGAGATATGCCCTTGCAAAGTTGGGAAATTTTATGATGGTTTATGTTGAAAATGGAGGTTTAAAACCACTTCTTTCCAAATGGGCTGGCCAAATTGTGATCCAATCCATACCATATCATCATGCACGACCCAAATGATTAAAAATCAGAATTTTTATTATTTTATTTTTATTTATTTTGATTTAATTCATAAAAAATCATTTTAAATAAATATAAAATATGAAAATATATTATTTGATGAAGATTGAGCTTCTAGAATCTCATCAATACTGATTTGAATTGAAAGGGAAGGAAATCATGAGATTGGTACAAAAATAGCAACCCTTCATGAACAAATATTTGAATTTTAAACCATGATCTTTTTCAATCTTCAAATATCAAAATCTCCATACAACCATTCAATTTTTCTGACCTAAATGATCCTCATATAAGTACTGATCATAACCCTAGCACGGATACACGAATTTGCTGCCTCTAAGTGTAAGTTCACAAATAAAAAAAAACCATCCAAAACTCACATTCGGATTCTTCAATCCAGGGCACTAGAAGGTAAAATAAGAACATGGAGAGCTTCACTGGACATCACTGATCATAAACCATCAATCATATGTATCAATACCATCTCATATTGCTCTACCCGAATCAAACTTTGTCTTGAATTTAAATTTTTCGAATTCGATAACATATGCATTATAAATTGTTTTTGATGACTGATATGTGTTTATCTTGATGCCTAGCACGATTCTGGACAATTGGATTGAAGTTTCATGACCTATACTACCCGCGACCATTGTTAGGGTTTCATTCTTGAAATTAGGGTTTGATGATTCAATAGATTTAAACGAATTCTAAGAACATAGGAATGTTCTATGAATCACAAGGATCATAAAACTATAATTAATTTCATGAATCATTGTTGTTTGGTATGAGTTTTGATTTTCGCAGGTCCAAAGCCATGAAGAACTTGCAACAAAACTCGCAGGAAAAAAGGCAGTAATATTCGCAGGAAAAAGGTTGAAGAAGAAGCAATTCGCGCGCTCAGGAAATTTAAATTTTTGGTTAAAATATTTTATCTTATTTCATTGATTTTGTTATCACCACAGACTGTGTGGTCCAGTGGAAAGCCATGCGCATGTTTGACTATAGGGCCAGGGTTCGAATCCTGCCTTGTACCATTATTTTGTTATTTTTTCAGGTTAAAGGTAGACTTAATATATTATGGTTTATTGCCATTCTATTACCAGAAGGGCTCTCCCAGCCAGGTGGTAATGCGCGCGTATGAATAGCTATGAGGTCCTGGGTTCAACACCACCCCAGGCCTTTTTGCTTTCTTTTATTTTCCTGATTATTTTCAGATGATGAACAAAATGAATTGAAGCTATTTTCTTATCACCCACGCATGGTTGGTCTAGTGGAAGGTTTTGATGCTTGCAGGCAGAATGACCTGGGTTCAAACCCAGCCAAGGTAAGTTCTTATTTTTACCACTTTTTCTATTTTCTTTAATTAATTAGTTTAATTGTTTCATATTCTTAATAAAGAATAAATTATGTATTGTATATATATATGTTCAAGCATCTAAAATAGCTTTTTATTTTCTAAAATTCTAAACCTTTTATTTTTTCTAAAGTCAAAAATTATTTTCTTTATTATATATGTAAATATAATATATGCATGTTAATTAAATAATTTTGTATAATTAAATTAAGAACTCTAAAAATATTTTTCTAAAGCAAAACCCTAATTTATTTTCTAATAACTTATTAAAAACCTAATTTTTATTTTATAATTTTTGTACATATTTATTTAGTATAATTAATTTTAGTAAATATAAATATAATCAAACTTTTCTTTTTGTTATAATATGTCTAAAAAATAAATTAATAATTTGTATATAAATTAAAATATTATTATAATTATTTAATTGTCCATATTCTTTCATATTATTAAATAATTGTTTATAATCTAACTTTTGTTTATTATTTTAATTTTGTTCTTATTATATTTTTGTTAATTCAATTTATTTTGATTTCTATTATTATTATTAACCATATTATTACTAACTTTTGCTTATTATAATTTTACTAACCTTTATTTAATTTTTTATTATTATTACTAACCCCTATTTTATTTATTATTTGCTTATTTACTATTTTTGCTTATTATTTATCTTGCTTTTATATTTATATTTTTGCTATTTATTATTTTTATAATTATTTTGTAATTGCTCCTTGGTGTAAAATTTGTAAATATTTAATTATTTAATTTGCTTGCTATGGTTAGTAATTTAGGGAGTGCAAAAACATGTATTCTATATAAAATAAATTTAGGTCATTTTAATTAAAGATAAATAATATTGAACACTCACACACGTAAGTCGATTTTTAATCGCCATCTCACATTCCTAAGGTTATCCCTCAATGTTGCCTACTAATAAGGTCAAGTGGGGTGTATAAAGCAAGTCCCTTAAAAGAAAAAATCATCAAGTCCCTAATGGTTGCCTTTAAAGATCGAGTCCCTTTTCGAATAAATGATGATAGTCCCTCCTAAATGTTTAATACACCCCACAGTTGCCTTCATAAACAGATGTCCCTCTCATGTCCCTTACATCCAAGGTAATGACTACCTATTCCTTAATAATAGGGATAGTCTTACCATTTAAAGGATAAAGAACAGAAAGACTTAAAATTTTAGGGTAGGTTCCTCATAGTTGCTTGCTCACTTCATCCAAATTTTCAAACACTTAAACAAATTTCAAACAAATTTTCAAAAACAAGTTTTTACGCATCCGTACATGGATCATTATTAACTATTATGAAAATTTTTCTATTCACACACTACACTTTCAAAAAAACAATTCAAAAGTGAGCTAAGTAACTAAGAGCCCATGGATAACCATGGATGTAAAGGGTGCTAACACCTTCCCTTTACATAACCTACCCCCCGGACCCAAAAATATCTCTTAAGGTCTTTCCTGTTCTTTTATACCCTTTCCTTTTGGATAAAATAAAAGTCGGTGGCGACTCTTGCTATCCGCAACATAACTAAAAGTCATTTCTCCCACCGTGTTACACATATATAGCTCATACATCACTAAGAGTATCAGCTAAAGAAGACTGGTACTTTGACAGTGGATGTTCAAGACACATGACTGGATTGAAGAATCTGCTAGTAGACTTAAAGTCATATTCATCCAGATATGTAACCTTTGGAGATGGAGCTAAAGGAGAAATCAAGGGAGTTGGGACCTTGGACTATTCAGATGTACCAAGACTAGATGATGTGCTGCTGGTAAAAGGTTTAACTGCTAACCTGATCAGCATAAGTCAATTATGTGATCAAGGGTACAGTGTAAACTTTACCAAAACTGAATGCATAGTGTCTAACAAAGAACAAAAGGTTGTCATGAAAGGTGCCAGATCTAAAGACAACTGCTACATGTGGGAACCTCAAGACTTCAGTCTCACTTCAACTTGTTCTTTAGCTAAAGAAGAAGAAGTGAAACTATGGCACCAAAGACTAGGTCATCTCCATTTCAGAGGCATAAAGAAAATCATATCTATGGAAGCTGTGAGAGGTATTCCTAAACTGAAGATTGATGATGGCAAGATATGTGGTGAATGTCAAATAGGCAAGCAAACCAAGATGTCCCATCCAAAGCTACAACATCTGACAACTTCCAAAGTTTTAGAATTATTGCATATGAATCTTATGGGACCTATGTAGGTAGAGAGCCTTGGTGGTAAGAGGTATGCCTATGTGGTAGTTGATGATTTTTCAAGGTATACATGGATAAATTTCATCAAAGAAAAGTCTGATGTATTTGATGTATTCAAAGACTTATGCCAAAGAATACAAAGGGAAAAAGCCAGCTGTGTGATCAGAATAAGAAGTGACCATGGAAAGGAGTTTGAAAATAAAAAATTCTTAGATTTCTATTCTTCAGAAGGAATAAATCATGAATACTCTTCACCAATCACTCCTCAACAGAATGGGATTTTTGAGAGGAAGAATAGAACTATCCAAGAATCAGCAAGAGCTATGATCCATGCTAAAAAGTTACCTTTGTACTTCTGGGCTGAAGCTATGAATACAGCTTGTTACATCCATAACAGAGTCACTCTAAGGAAAGGAACTTTGTCCACAATCTATGAAGTCTGGAAGGGCAGAAAACCCACAGTTAAGTACTTCCATGTGTTTGGAAGTAATTGTTATATTCTGGTTGATAGGGAGCAAAGAAGAAAAATGGATCCTAAAAGTGATGAAGGAATTTTTCTTGGATACTCTATAAACAGCAGAGCATATAGAGTATTTAATTCTAGAACCAAAGTTATCATGGAGTCCATAAATGTGATAATTGATGATGCTCCTACAGATGTTACAGAAGATGTTGGAACATCTGCTGACAACCAAACTGAAGCTGAAGAAAAGAGTGATCATTCTGACTTCACTCAAACTGATGCAAGGTCAGAACAATCCAGCAAACCTCCCTCCATCAGAATCCAGAAGGATCATCCCAAAGATCTGATAATTGGGGATCCCAACAGAGGTGTAAGCACTAGATCAAGAGAAGTGATTTCAGGTTCCTGTTTTGTCTCAAAAATAGAACCTAAAAACATCAAGGAAGCTCTTACTGATGAGTACTGGATTTGTGCTATGCAAGATGAATTAGGTCAATTCACAAGGAATGAAGTGTGGAATCTTGTTCCTAGACCTGATGACATTAATGTGATTAGAACTAAATGGGTGTATAAGAACAAGTCAAATGAGCAAGGAGTTGTTACAAAGAACAAAGTTAGACTTGTAGCTCAAGGATACACACAAATTGAAGGAGTAGACTTTGATGAAACCTTTGCACCAGTAGCAAGGCTTGAATCAATCAGACTAGTTTTGGGAATTGCTTGTATCTTAAAGTTCAAGCTATTTCAAATGGATGTGAAAAGTGCCTTTCTAAATGGATATCTTAATGAAGAAGTATATGTAGAACAGCCTAAAGGATTTGTTGATCCAAGCTGTCCAAATCATGTATACAAACTAAAGAAGGCTCTTTATGGTCTGAAGCAAGCTCCAAGAGCATGGTATGAAAGGCTGACTACTTTTCTTATCAAGCAAGGGTACAGAAAAGGTGGAATAGACAAAACCTTGTTTGTTAAAGATGAAGAAGGAAATGTCATGATTGCTCAAATATATGTAGATGACATTGTTTTTGGTGGAATGTCAGACAGGATGGTTAAACATTTTGTAAATCAGATGGAATCTGAATTTGAAATGAGCCTAGTAGGAGAATTAACCTACTTTCTTGGACTGCAAATAAAGCAAATGGAGGACTCCATGTTCATTTCCCAAAGCAAGTATGCTAAGAACATAGTCAAGAAATTTGGGATGGACAATGCTACTCATAAGAGAACTCCTGCCCCCACACATTTAAAGCTGACTAAAGATGACAAGGGTGAGAATGTAGACCAAAGCCTATACAGAAGTATGATTGGAAGCTTGTTATATTTGACTGCTAGCAGACCAGATATAGCATTTGCAGTAGGTGTATGTGCAAGATATCAAGCTGATCCAAAAGTTAGTCATCTAAATCAAGTCAAAAGAATTCTGAAATATGTTAATGGTACTTGTGACTATGGCATAATGTACTTTCATGGATGCAAACCAATTCTCACTGGCTTTTGTGATGCTGATTGGGCTGGAAGTGCTGATGACAGAAAAAGCACTTCAGGAGGATGCTTCTTTCTTGGAAACAATTTGATTTCTTGGTTCAGTAAGAAACAAAATTGTGTATCATTATCTACTGCTGAAGCTGAATATATTGCAGCTGGAAGCAGTTGTTCACAGTTGGTTTGGATGAAGCAAATGCTCACTGAGTACAATGTCCCACAAGATGTCATGACATTGTACTGTGACAACTTAAGTGCTATTAACATATCAAAGAATCCTATCCAACATAGCAGGACCAAACATATTGATATCAGACATCATTTCATCAGAGATCTTGTGGAAGAGAAAGTGATTTCATTGGAACATGTAGCTACAAATCTGCAATTGGCTGATATATTTACTAAAGCCTTGGATGCTACCCAATTTGAAAACCTAAGGGGTAAATTGGGAATCTGCTTATGTGAAATTTAGCAGTTATGGAAATGTGCCAACATGTCATATGACATCGTGTGGCATGATCACCAGATGGCAACACCAGTCTGGTCAAGCACCTTGTGTATTCCTCTCCTAGAAATTCTCCAAGTAACGGCTCTTATAAGAATATCAGCTCACGTTCAGCTATTCATCTTCTCATCTTTATCTCACAACAATTTGCTTGCTATAGCTAACTTTCAGAGATCATCAAACTCAACCAATCTCAATCTTCACCACATTCTAAAAATGGCTCAACACCAAAACCCCAACATCTCCACCAAAGAAGAAACCAGCACCCTCAAGGTCATCAACTGCTGTTCCAGAAGCTCCTCTGGACAACATCTCCTTCCATCATGTTTCAAGTGTGAATAGATGGAAGTTTGTTTATCAAAGAAGGGTAGCACTTGAAAGAGAGCTGAGCAGTAATGCACTTAAGTGCACAGAGGTAATTGATCTCATCTCTTCTGCTGGCCTTTTCAAAACTGTCTCCAACTTCTCTCCTTGCTATGAGCTGCTAGTCAAGGAATTCATAGTCAACCTCCAAGAAGATTGTGCTGATGGTAAGTCTGCTGACTTTAGAAAAGTATATGTAAGAGGGAGGTGTGTAGAATTCTCTCCTAGGGTTATCAACCACTACCTTGGAAGAGAATCTGATGGTCCAAATGAGTTAGGAAAGACTGACAACCAGGTCTGCAAGGTTATCACTGCTAATCAGGTCAAGACTTGGCCAGTCAAGGGGAAGCTATCTGTTAGCATGCTGACAAGGAAGTATGCCATGCTGCATAGGATTGGCACTGCAAACTGGGTCCCTACCAACCATACCTCCTCAATAGCAACTGGATTGGGCAGGTTCATATATGCTGTGGGCACCCAAACAAAGCTGGATTTTGGAGCTTATATCTTTGATCAGACATTGAAGCATGCTGGATCATCTGCAACAAAGCTGCCAATTGCCTTCCCTTCCTTGCTGTGTGGAATAATGCTGAGTCAGTATCCTGGTATCCTCACTGAGAAGGACACAATTTGCAAAAGAGAAAGCCCTCTGGCCTTCCACTACAAGCTGTTCTTGAGTCATCATGCAGCTGATGTTGAAGCTCCCTCTAGGACATCTGCTGGTCCTTCAAAGGCAAAGTCTCCAATCTCCAAAGCTGCCTTGATTGCTGAGCTGAAGATCACTTGCAAAGAACTGGATGCAAGGAAGCAGAAGCTTGAGGAGATTATCCAAAGGCTGGAGATTGAAGAAAGTGCTCAGAACACTGCTGCTTCTATGAGGAGACTGAGGAAGAGGAAGAAACTGATTATGAGGAGTCTGAGTGAAACCTGTATGTGAGGAATATGTAATGACTGCTTCTGCATTGTAATTTTGAATTAGTAACTTTGTCCCCAAATTTATGCCTAACAAGGGGGAGAACTGAACAACAACAACAATGTATGATGCTGATTACTGATTAATGAAAATCTCCTGTTTGCTTCTGAACTAAAATTGTGATTTTAATGAAAAATTTCTGTTGCAACAAGTCTGAACAAATGTAGAATTGAGGGGGAGTAAACTCTCACATGACTCAACAGAAAAGAACTTCTGCTGCACTCTGATAACCAGAAAAGTATGTTAGCCAAAAATTAGCCAAAGGGGGAGTTTGTAGATGTTTAGAATTGGCAGAATTTTTGACCAACAAGAAATGTTGAATTCAGTTCAGGATGTCCTATCAGATGTTGGGACATTATCAAACAGAGTATAAGTAAATGAACTTAATTCAAGATGTCACACCAGATGTTGGGACATTGTATCAGTTAATGAAATAAGTTCAGTTTACAGGATGTCACATCAGATGTTGTGACATTGTATCAGTAAATGAAGTAAGTTCAGTTTTTCAGGATGTCCCAACAGATGTTGTGACATCTCAAACCTGCTACCAGAATTAATTAATGACTAACAAAACTGAGTAAATTAAGGAAAGTTATCTGGAATTAATTATGGATGGATAAAACAGAATAAGGCGCATCTGTAGAGAGTGTTGTTATATGTCTTCAGCATAATCAGAAGAACCGAATCACCTAGAATCTAGGAAGTAGCAAACCCTAATTCAAGGTGGAAGCAGCATGCGTTTCAGGATTGGATAAATCTACAGAAAGCCCAAAATCCAAACACCTATTTAAGCAACAGAAACTCTCAGAATAGAGTACGAATTTCAGAAGACAAAATAGGGTGTTTTGTGTTTTAATAGCAGGTTGTTTTTATTGTACCACTTTATGAGCTTTTAAGCAAAAGTGTATTTGTGTCTTGATTGAAACTGTGAAGTAAGATCAAGTTGTTCTTTGTTTGAAGTATGACTTCAATTTTATTAAACTTGTAAACAAGATCACTGTGTGATTGAGGGGGAGTGAGTTGGTACTCATATCTAAGTTGTGTCTTAGGTAGAAATTGCATTGGGTAGATATTAAGTGAAAGATTAAACTTGGTGGTTTAAGTCTAGAATTAATATTACTTATAGTGGATTTCCTCCTGGCTTGGTAGCCTCCAGATGTAAGTGTGGTTATTAGTAAATAAACGTAACAAGCCCTCCAAATACAATCGGCCAAGAGCCCGAGCAATAGACGTAACAAGCCCTCCAAATACAATCGGTCCTGTTTTATTAGTAAATAAAGTCATGTGGGCAAGCATAAACGGGACCGGATTGATGTGGGTTCTAGTGAGGCATCCTTGCAAAAATAGGAGTTCACGAGCATTTACCTTGTTTGGACTTTCCCGGCCAAAAATAGTACATGCCAAAAGAAGTCTAAAAACTCTTATGGCCGGGTTGTGAATGGTCGACGCAAGTATCCCTTCAAAAGAATTAATTTAAGAACTTGAAAGCCTTTGCCAGAAGGTAAATACCTCGGCCGACCATTCCGCATCCAAAGGTGCCTCACAAATCGCACCTTCCCTATGAGGGATTCCTAACAAACCTGCTAGATCGTTGGTACTGAATTCATACTCAATTCCAAACAGTCTAAAAATAACAGTACCGACAGTGCTAGCAGTGTTAGGACTGACAGTGTATATCAAAGAACTCAAAAACTCAGTTGTCAGCCTCTCATAGGTAGGTTCCTGATTAATGAAAATATTATGCAAGCCTAGAAATTCTAATAAATTAAAAACACTATGATAAATACCCAAAGCATACAGACAGTTATCGTCGACGTACCTAGTCGAGAGAATTTCTCGACTCTGAAGCCTCTGAATAATTTTCCGTTGCCTATCGCCCGGTCTTCCATCACGAAGAAGAAATCCGTTGAACTCCATTGTTGATAGCTCCTTAGGTAGTGAAAATGGTAGAAAAGTGGTTTATGAGGGGAATGATAAAGTTTTGATTTTTTTGGTTTTTGGTGGATGAAAATGAAAATGGATGTTGGATATGTTTTATGGATGGAGGGTATTTTGGAAATGGGGGAGCTTTAATGGGGTTCAAGGAGGTTTTGGAAGGTTGTAAAAATGGGTTTTTGGTGAAGAAAGGGATGAAAATGGTGGAAATGGGGATTCAGCCCCGTATTTGTTGTTGGTACGGTGTGGCGCCCGCCACAGGGCCTATGGCGCCCGCCACAAGGCCATTTCCTGGGCCTTGGGTTTTTGAATCCTCCTTTTTGGGCCTTCCTTGCACCTTTGGTCTTCGGGGGGTCTGGATAGCGTTTTCTTCTTCTTTTCAAGGCATGAGGCTTGCATATTTTTTTTTTGTAAAGACAAAAATGAAAATATTTTTGTCTTATATTTTTTTTTCTTTGCACGACAAAAATAAAATAATTAAAAATCAAAAAAGAAAAAGAAAAATTAACATTAGTGCATAATATGTATATATAGGAGGAATTCAAAGTACATGAAAATATAATAGATGCAATAAAGTGAGATATGTCTGGAAATGCGATAAATAAAATAAAGCATATAAAAGGAAATTAAATACTAGGGTAGTGCTGTCAGTGTAGAATGAATCATGTGGTAGGCTTTTTTTCCTGGCTTGATCCACGAATCTCAGCTATCTCCCTCCGAAGCTCTTCAATCGCCTGATATAGAGCATCGGCCTCTGAGGCATGAGTGAGATCAGAAACCTGCATCTGTAACTCTAAGTCTGCCACTTCCTGCTTGAGCAGGGCAGTCTCCTTACGGAGCTCGTAAATCTGTGTTTGTAGGTCAGGTGGCTGCAGAGACATATTGTTAGACATAACAGTGATTCGGGGAGTAAGAGGTGTAGGAGTGTACTCAGCGGCGGGAGGCGATTTCGGCTCTTCGACAGTCTCTTCATAACCCTCTAGAGCATAACTCCAATTTTCAGGATCATGGACACTGGTCATCATCGGATCTGGTAATGTAAAATAGTGTATCGCTTCGCCGTCGATCAGTAATCTAAACATGTTGGGCTCAAAAGAAGCCCTCCTCATCAGTCCTCTATCAAGACAAAAATCAATATCCAGGGTGGTGTAGCAGCAGAAGGTCCTGAGGTGCAATAATTTGCGAGACAAACCCAATGCAGTAGCTATCTGTGTAACAATCCCACCGACATAGATGATGCCTACTGATGATCTGGCAACACTAGCAAGGCCCTTCAACAGAAAGTTGCCACAAGCAACTGAGCGAGACTGAGTCGCACAAAACAGTAGGAAAATCTCCTCTTCACTTAGCAAGGTCTCTGTATCTGGCAAACCTAGGAAAGAATGTGCTAGAATCATCTGGAAGTACCTCAATGCAGGGTTGTGGATTACCTGAGAAAACTGGGTAGAAGGATCTTGGCTCCCTCCACCTGATATTTTAGTCCAAAACTTTTCCACTTCTCTGCTCATAAAATACCCCATCGGTGTCTCTGGAATAGCATCAGGAGTAGTTTGGAAACCTAGCAAATCACCAAACTCTTTGTGAGAGAATGAGTAGTCAATCCCGAACAACCTGAAAACAGCGAGTCCATCGGGTCCAGCCCAAGGGTCATGATGAAACGAGCTGAGGAACTCAAGAGTCAAGTTCCTATAAGTGTTGTTCCTGTAGTCAAACTGGCCCCAATGGAGTTGATGGCATAAGAATCTAACGCTTGGCTCTATCCCCAAGGCATCCATGCAGTCATGGTCAGGGTACCTGGTAGGAGCCATAGGGCGTCTCATGTGGACATAGTAACGCTCTCTCTGTGCGTCGTCTCTAAAGGCCACGTGCATGTCATCAGGGTTCTGCATTCTGTACAAGGTTAGCAAACAAGTCCTGAAAGCACATAAAACATTCAATCGTTAGTCCTGACATAATAATAAAATAAACAAATTTAAAATAAAGTAAAAATAAAAAAGTGCAAAAATAAGAAAACCATGGGTTGCCTCCCATGCAGCGCTTGTTTAACGTCATTAGCTCGACGACCGATATTTAAACATCATTGGAAGGATATGGTGGATCACTCAGAGTATGACAGGTGTATGTCGTTGGGATGTCACCTCCTTCGTAGGGCTTCAACCTCTGTCCATTGACGATGAACGGTTTACATGTTTGGTTCTTGATTTCAATAGCACCGGATCTCAGGATCTTAGATACTTCGAAAGGGCCAGTCCATCTCGAACGAAGCTTCCCTGGAAAAAGTCGTATCCTAGAATCGAACAGGAGAACAGGATCGCCTATTTTGAAGTCTCTTCTTATGATTCTTTTGTCATGCCAAGCTTTTGTTCTTTCTTTGTATATGATGGCATTTTCGTAGGCGGATTGTCTGAGCTCTTCTAATTTGTGGATATCAAGGATACGTTTCTCACCAGCAGTCAAGTAATCCAAATTCAAAGTTTTGATAGCCCAATAGGCCTTATGCTCCAACTCAAAAGGTAAGTGACATGATTTTCCATAGACCAGTTGGTAAGGGGTTGTTCCTATAGGAGTTTTGAAAGCGGTTCTATAGGCCCATAATGCTTCTTGAAGTTTCTGTGACCAATCCTTTCTAGATATAGAGACAGTCTTCTCGAGGATTTGTTTGATCTCCCTATTAGATACTTCCACTTGTCCATTGGTCTGTGGGTGGTATGGTGTTGCTACTCTATGCTTAACTCCATACTTGCTTAAAAGTTTATCAAATATTCTCGATATGAAGTGTGATCCTCCATCACTTATGACTAAACAGGGTGTTCCAAACTTGGGAAATATATAGTTTTTGAATAATTTGATGACTACTCTGGTGTCGTTTGTGGGTGCGGCGATAGCTTCAATCCATTTAGACACGTAGTCAACAGCCACTAAGATGTACTGATTTCCAAAAGATGGTGGGAACGGTCCCATAAAGTCTATACCCCATACGTCGAAGAGTTCTACTTCTTGGATATTTCTTAACGGCATTTCATTACGTCTTGAAATATTTCCTGTGCGTTGGCATCTGTCACACTTGACAATGAAAGCATGGACATCACGCCACATAGTAGGCCAGAATAGGCCAGCTTGAAGAATCTTGGCGTAGGTCTTAGATGTGCTCGCATGTCCACCATAGGGTGCAGAGTGACAATGCTCAATTATATTATTTACCTCTTCTTCTGGAACACAACGGCGGAAAATGCCATCTTTACCTCTCTTGAAAAGAAACGGTTCGTCCCAATAGAAGTTTCTCACATCACTATAGAACTTCTTCTTCCGGTGGTAGTTTAGATCAGGGGGTATGATGTCAGCGGCTAGGTAATTAACAAAGTCTGCATACCAAGGTACATTGCTTATAGCTAAGGATTTATGAAAATGCTCATGAGGGTCTGGGTTATCTTCTTCAATAGTTTCTAGTTGGGCTATCAGTCTATCATAGGCAAAATCGTCATTTATGGGTACTGAGTCAGGTTTCAGGTATTCTAGCCTAGATAGGTGATCAGCTACCACATTATCAGTGCCTTTCTTGTCACGGATATCCAAATCAAACTCTTGCAGTAATAGAATCCATCGAAGTAACCTAGGTTTGGCATCCTTTTTGCTTAGTAAGTAACGAATGGCAGCATGGTCGGTATAAACTATAATCTTGGCTCCTACTAGATAAGATCTAAATTTGTCTATTGCAAAAACTACAGCTAGGAGCTCTTTTTCGGTTGTTGCGTAGTTGAGCTGTGCAGCGTCTAGGGTTCTACTGGCATAATAAATCACATGTAACTTCTTGTCTTTTCTCTGACCTAGAACGGCTCCAACAGCATAATCACTGGCGTCACACGTTATCTCAAACGGTTCTGACCAATCAGGGGGTTTCATTATAGGTGCTGAAATCAGAGCTTGCTTCAGAAGATTAAATGCTTCAGTACATTTTTCATCGAAGATAAATTCAGCATCTTTCATCAAAAGACCAGTTAAGGGCTTTGTTATTTTGGAGAAATCCTTGATAAAACGTCGGTAAAATCCGGCATGTCCAAGAAAACTTCTTATCTCCCTGATAGTCTTCGGCGGTTTTAGATTCTCTATGACTTCTATTTTTGCTTTATCTACCTCTATACCTTTTTCGGAAACTATATGTCCTAAAACAATCCCTTCGGTGACCATGAAATGACATTTTTCCCAATTTAGCACAAGGTTTACCTCCACACATCTCTCCAGGATTTTCTCAAGGTTGACAAGACAATTTTTGAAATCTGACCCACAAACTGAGAAATCGTCCATAAATACTTCCATGATCCCATCTAAATAATCAGCAAAGATAGACATCATGCAGCGTTGGAAAGTGGCAGGAGCATTACAAAGTCCAAAAGGCATTCTTCTATAGGCAAAAGTTCCAACTGGGCATGTAAAGGTAGTTTTTTCTTGATCTTCGGGGTGAATAGGTATTTGGAAGAATCCTGAATATCCATCTAGGTAACAAAAGTAAGAGTGTCTGGCTAGGCGCTCCAACATTTGGTCTATGAATGGTAATGGGAAATGGTCCTTCCTAGTTGCTTTATTTAATTTTCTATAATCTATGCACATACGCCAACCTCCATCGGTTCTTTTTGCTACAGGTTCGCCCTTCTCGTTTTTCACGACTGTGATGCCTCCCTTTTTAGGTACTACATGCACAGGACTCACCCATTTACTGTCCGAAATCTGATATATTATACCTGCCTCTAGTAACTTAAGAACTTCAGTCTTAACTACAGTACTCATTATAGGATTTATTCTTCGTTGGTGTTCTCTGGAAGGTTTTGAATCTTCTTCAAGCAAAATCCGATGCATGCATACGGATGGGCTTATTCCTTTTAGATCAGAGATCTTATATCCTAAGGCTGAGGGGTACCTACGTAAAACTTCTAATAATTGATCGGTTTCTTCTTGGTTTAAGGTAGCACTGACTATAACTGGACGGTTCATATCTTCATCAAGAAATTCATATCTCAGGTTTTTAGGCAGTTCCTTAAGTTTTACGGTCGGTTTCATAGGGCAAGGCATAGGATCTGGGGTAAGAGATAAACATTCGTGAAGGTTATCATCAATGTAGGGTTTTTTATAATTGTCATCTTCCAAAATAAGGGTTGATGGAAATTTTATAGATTCATTTTCTTCTTCTTGTTCTAATTCCCTAATGCATTCTTCGATGATATCTAAGGCATAACAAGCATCTCCTATTACAGGTGCCATAAGAAATTTTGAAAGTATAAATTCTATCTTCTCGTCACCTACCTCAAAAGTTAGTTTTCCTTTTTTAACATCTATCACGGCTCCAGCAGTCGATAAGAACGGTCTACCTAGGAGTATTGGTATGTCGTCATCTTCTTTAATGTCCATGACAACAAAATCAGTAGGTATAAACAACTGACCTATCCTAACAGGGACGTCTTCAAGTATGCCTATAGAGTATTTAACGGATCTATCGGCTAATTGAAGTGACATCTTAGTAGGTTGTAATTCTCCTAAGTTTAATCTCTCACAAACTGCTAAAGGCATTAAGCTTACACTAGCTCCTAAGTCTAGAAAAGCTTTTTCGATGACATGATTCCCCAAAATACAAGGAATGGAAAAATTTTCGGGATCTTTATCTTTCTTTGCTAACCTATCTTCGGAAATAGAATTACATTCCACGGGTTTCGGATCTTCAAGTCTACGTTTATTCGTAAGTATGTCTTTGAGAAATTTAGCATAAGAAGGTATTTGGGTGATGGCTTCTGTAAAGGGGATTTCTACGTGAAGTTTTTCTATAACCTTAACGAATTTTTGATATTGATTATCGATTTGGGTTATCTTTAATCTTTGAGGGTAAGGAATTGGTGGTTTGTATGGCGGTGGTGGTACATAGGTTTTATTTTTAGGTTCTTCTCCTTTTTCTTGACTTTCCGGGGTTTCAGGCTTCTCTGGTTCCTTCTCCTCATTCCTCTCAGAAGTTTCGGGCTCACTCAAACTAGGGTTTAAAGGTTCTTTATAAGCGATTCCACTTCGTAGAGTAATGGCATTAGCTTGCCCTTTCGGGTTTTGTTGAGGTTGTCCAGGGAACTGTCCTCCAGGTGTAGTCTGTGGGGCTTGGTTTAACGCTACCTGAGAGATCTGGGTTTCAAGCATCTTATTATGAGTAATGATTTGATCAACCTTGGTTCCTAACTGGGTAATTAGTTCGTTAACATGGACGTTTTGGTTCATGAACTCTTTGTTTTGTTGTTTTTGAGCAACGATAAAATCTTTTACAACTTCATCAAAGCTTGGGCTTGGTGGTACAGGTTGCATAGGTTGATTTGTTCTTGGGGCTTGGTAACCTTGTTGTCTCGGAGGTGCGGTATTTTGAATAGGGTTATTATTTTTGTAGGAGAAGTTTGGGTGATTCCTCCATCCAGGGTTATATGTGTTTGAAAATGGGTTCCCTTGGGTATAGTTCACTTGCTCAGTGTTGGTCTCATTCAACAGATTGCATTCGGCGGATTGGTGTCCTTGCGTTCCACATATCTCACAATTCGGCGAAACTGCTGCTACAGTATTCGGAGTTGTACACATATGTTCGACTCTAAGGGCCAACTCGTCCATTTTAGCCTGCATCATGTCTATAGAGCTTAGCTCATGTATTCCTCCTTGGGCTTCCCTCTTTTCCACTGTCGCTCGTTCTACTCCCCATGATTGATGGTTTTGGGCCATATCCTCGATAAGGGCACTAGCTTCAGGGTAAGGTTTGTTCATCAGTGCGCCACCAGCGGCAGCGTCGATGGTCATCTTAGTGTTATAATGAAGTCCATTATAGAAGGTTTGAATGATTAGCCAATTCTCTAAGCCATGATGTGGGCATGCTCTTAATAGTTCTTTATATCTCTCCCAGGCTTCGAACAACGACTCTCCTTGGTGTTGGGTAAATCTAGTTATTAGGTTTCGAAGAAGAGCGGTCTTACTTGGGGGAAAATATCTAGCAAGGAAAACTTTCCTAAGGTCATCCCAAGTTGTTATTGAGTTGGGTGGAAAGGAATCTAACCATGATAGAGCTTTATCTCTGAGGGAAAAGGGAAATAATCTTAAGCGTATTGCCTCAGGAGAAGCTCCGTTGGTTTTAAAGGTGTCTGCTAACTGAAGAAAGTTTTTTAAATGTTGGTTCGGGTTATCAGTAGCGAGACCTGCGAATTGTCTCTGTTGCACTAATTGCAGCAGGGATGGTTTAAGTTCGAAATTATTTGCTGGGATAGCGGGGTTTACTATACTGGAACTAGGTTCCTCGTTTGATGGTTGGGCGAAGTCCTTAAGAGGTCTTCGGTTTTGATCTTCGGCCATAGCTTTCCTATTCCTATGGAAAAATAAACGTGCGCGAGCGTAACGTTCAGGTTCAGCTAGAGGGTCTACTAAACTTCCGGCACTGCGAGTCTTTCGCATTGACCGGTGGGTAACAACCTTAGTCTAAACGGTATAACTACAGGGTAATGAAATTTGACGAAATTGGTCCCTGGCAACGGCGCCAAAAACTTGATGCGTGTTTTTCGCAAGTGTACGAACACGTCAGAGTAATATAAAAGATTATCGAATCCACAGAGACCAAGTGTCAATCTATCGTACCTGTTGTTATGGTGTGTATCTAAGGCAACTAAATATAAGGGTTTTAATAAGGGTGCAATGGTAAATAAAATGATAATTTTAAATAATAAATAAAAGATAGGCTCGAATGTAATTCACGTAATCAATGATAATCCAGTACTTGTTAATGGAACTACTTATGGGCAATGTTTTCTCCTTTGAAAAGAACTAATTTAACAGGAACTGTCGCTTTCGCGTATTCAGAACCGAGTTGTACTCTCTAATCAACCCCTCCTATTGTCACGGATAAAAAGGTGCGTACTGCGTTAGAGTAGTAAACCTATTTTTAAGAAATATAGTATCTTAACTAAGTTGAAAAGTATTTTAACCTGGACTTCTTAGCAAAAAGAGGTTCTTACGAACCAGACTCTAAACTTCCTAACGCGTCCGAAAATCGTTTTAAAATCTCTTTTCTTTTTAATCTAAAAACTCCTAATGAACTATACAAAGCGCTTTTGGCTGTTTTTGAAATAGTTAAAAACAATTAGATTGAATTGAAAGATAAAATAGCCCTTAGGTGTTTCCACGAACAATTATACTGATTACTGGTTTAATTACGATCCTTACATTCTAACCTTTATGGAATTAGTTAGACATGATAAAGTAAAGATTCTTTTTATAATTTTTCATAAAAGTAATTTAGTGCGAGTGCGGAAAGTAAATGAATTTAGTGCGAGTGCGAGAAATAAAGTAATTTAAAGCGAGTGCGAGAAATAAAGGAATTTAAAGCGAGTGCGGGTAATAAAGGAAAGTAAAGCGAGTGCGGGAAATAAATAAAGTAAAGTGCGAGTGCGGATAATAAATAAAGTAAAGCAGTGCGAGAAATAAATAAAAGTAAAGCAATGCAGAAATAAATAAAGTAAAATAGGAACTTGAATTAAAATGGCGGCAGGATTAACTTCCTCCAGAGTGCTCCAAAACTCGATCGCACAGACAAATTACAAACTCGATCACTCGATTGCAGAAACACCCCGATGTGGAATGGCAACTGCTTTGAAACTGATATATGCCTAGAGAAATCTAATTTTGGATGAAGAAAAACGAAAATCTAAGGTCCTATTTATAGGAAAACTGAAAGCATGAAAAGACTGGGATGCCCCTCCACTAAAAAGTGGAGGTTACTGATTTTTGCCTTGTGGCGCCCGCCACAAGGTCATGGCGCCCGCCATGGTGCTGACAGGGGAATGGAGAGTTGGGATCGTGGGTCTTGGAGGTTGAGGAGTGGTCTTGAGTCGTGGCCACGTCATGGCTAACCCCATGGCGCCCGCCACAGTGGGTGCCGTAAGTGCAAAACGCTGAATTTCTAGGTTTTCGTCCGTTTCCACTCCTTTTTCGCTCCCTTTCTCGATTCAAGCCCCGATTATTATAAAAACCTGAAAACATAAGAAAACAAAGTAATAACATAACAAAATAACAATAAAAGCTAAGAATGCATGCGAAATCGGAGTCAGAAACACGGTGAAATTTAGTGTGATCAATGACATCCCGAAACAAGCGTACCATTGTGCCCCGGGTAAGGCACAAGGCTTAAGAGTTTAATTGTTCAAAAATTACAAACTTAAAAATAACAACACAGTAATAGTATTTACTCCTGACTAAAGGAGATAAGAATAACGTCTTCAGCCTTCCAATTATTGAGCCCATCACCCACAGTAGGAAAGATCCAGTCATCCAGGTTATAATCTTCATTATAGTCACCCACAACATTAATTTGATCTTTCATGATCCCTTGATTGGTGATACGAACAACACGGGCACGACGAACAGCCTTCTGGGACTCTACAGTGAAACCCAAACCAAACTTGTCAGACTTGTAAGGAATGTCAGGAAGCTGACCCCAAATAGTACAACCACCTACTTCAACCACAACTCTAGCATCTTTGAGGGAGGCTATTGTAGGAGGTACTCTGGTAACCACAGGAACTCTTTTGACAATAGGAGGAGCTTCAGCAGCAGGAACAACCCAAGGAACTACTTTAAATGTCTGGCACGGAGTCTCAACATATTCACCTTCCACTTCAACATACTTAAACGTATTCACATGACTGATCATATATTCTTCTTCTCCATAAACAGTGACAACCTTTCCCTTTACTGGATATCTCAACTTCTGATGTAGAGTAGAAGTCACCGCACCTGCCCCGTGGATACAGGGGCGCTTAAGCAAACAAGAGTACGAAGGACGAATATCCATTACATAGAAGGTAGAATTGAAGACTTGAGAGCCTACTTTGATCGGGAGATCTATTTCTCCATGCACCACCCTTCTTGAACCATCAAAGGCCCTCACCACTATATTACTTGGTCTCAACACAGCATCTTCGGGACTGAGCTTGTTCAGAACCTCTTTGGGAAGTACATTAAGTGAAGAACCATTGTCTATCAACACATGAGACAGTGTAGTGCCCCTACACTCAATAGAGATATGTAAAGCTCTGTTATGATTTCTCTTGGCAGGAGTCAAGTCAGCATCAGAAAAACCTAACCCATTATCATAAGTCAGGTGTGCAACACAATTTTCAAACTGATCCACAGAAATCTCATTCGGTACATGAGCAGTCTTCAGGAACTTAATCAAGGCTTTAGCGTGAGCCTCAGAACACAACAACAAAGACAACATGGAAATCTTGGAGGGAGTATACCCCAATTGGTCAACAATATCATAATCACTCTTGCGAATGATCTTCAGCACTTCTTCCATCTACTTAGAAAGATTCTCAGCAGTTGGTGCCTCAGTTTGCACAGGTTCAATAACATGACCTTTGCCCCGGGAATCAGTATTTGTCTCAGAGGTGGAGGTAGTAGTTGGAGTAATTGTCTTTTTTGAGGTAGCCGGAGGAGAGAAAATTCTTCCACTTCTTGTGATCTTACTAGATCCAGCAATATTATCAACATCAAGGTTATCAGGCGTAACAGGTGTATCAGTCAAAGGTTCTTGTTTAACACCATGAATATAAACATCAGAACCGTAATTCCAGGGTATAGCTTTATCAGAAGTATACGGAATAGGACCAGGAGTGGTAATAATCATAGGAGCCACTCTAGTTTCAGCAACAGTATTTACCGGACCTTCAGCAGTAATCTTGATAGGACCCTTATGAGTGATCTTGACAGGGCCTTTGGAGGTAATCCTTACTGGTACTTTATCAACCATATCCACATCTTCAACCTTCGCACCTCGATTCAGATGTTCAACCATACTCTCCACAGAAGGTGTCCTCTCAAATAATATGGTGTAATTGTCCATGAGGCGTTGAATACCATCCTTCAACTTCCAACAGCTGCCAGGTTTATAAGCACAATAAAAACAATCTTCATTACAACCTGGAAAGAACCCAGCTTGTACCAACTTCTTCTTAATAACAGATAATGGAGTAGTCATATCTGCAACTAAGGAAATATATGAAACTTCATCAATGGCATTAACAGTCTTCTCATGATTTGGCATGGGAGCAGTAATCACATTTGGAGTCCCAGGAGGATCAAATTCAATCTCTCTAGCATCAATCATATCTTGAATCTTGTTTTTCAATATCCAGCAGTTGTTGGTGTCATGTCCCGGACAATTAGAATGATAGGCACATCGTGCATTAGGATTGTACCGAGGAGAGGTAACATTAGGATTCTGAGGAGGGTCCTTCAAAGTAATGAGTTCCCCTTTCAACAAGTGCTGCAAGGCTTGGGCCAATGACATATTGATTTTGGTGAACTGTCTTCTAGGCTTTGGTTGATGGTTTTGAGGTGACTCTGGTGTTGCAGGAGCAGGATTGGAAATGTGAACTGCTCCCACAGATTGGTGACTCCGGCTACGACCAGGTTGACCATAAACAGCATTTGACTCCTTCTTCCCACTAGGGGGCTTCTTTGCAGTACTTGATGAAGAGGCACCCACCTGTATCTTGCCACTTCTTATACCACTTTCCACACGCTCTCCAGTCATTATCAGCTCAGTGAAACCAGATGATGAGCTTCCAATGAGATAACTATAGAAAGGACCATTCAGCGTACTCATAAACATATCCACTAGCTCCCTGTCAATCAGAGGAGGTTGGACTCTGCCAGCCAAGTCTCTCCACTTCTGGGCATACTCCTTGAAATTCTCCTTAGCACCCATAGACATGCTTTGGAGTTGCATGCGAGTAGGTGCTTAATCAGCATTGATTTGGTATTGCCTGTAGAAGGCCTCAGCAAGATCATTCCAGTCCCGAATGTTGGCACTCTCCAATTGATAGTACCATTCCAATTGGGCTCCAAACAAGCTCTCTTGGAAGAAATGAATCCACAACTTCTTGTCAGCAGTATGTGGTTGAATCCTCCGGACATAGGACCTTAGATGCAGCTTGGGACATGAGACACCATCATACACCACAAAAGCAGGAACTTTGAAACCAATGGGTATAACCACTCCAGATATTAGGCTCAAATCTTCAAAATCCAACCCAGAAGATTTTTGTAACTCCATAGCATTCATTCTATCCACCAGCATCTTGAACTTATCTTCATTAGGATCATGATAGTAATTTGCTTCAGAATCAGAATCCCCCATAGTATTATGGAGACTGCCTCCCTCTTTCTCAGACTCCTCAGACTCATAATCTTCAACCTGTTCCTTGGTCTTGACAGGACCTTTGAACCTTCTTCCCAGATTAATAAGACCTCCTGATCTTCTAGTCTTCTTAGTCTTCTTGGCCAGCAGTGCCTTCAATTCATCCTGTCCCTTGGACAAGTTCAGGATCAGCTCTTGGAATTGTGCATCTTGTGCTTGGAGATCTTTGACTGTTTGTTCAAGAACCATTTTTGCTGAAATAAATAGCGAGAAGATAAGATACCTGTACATAAGAAACCTGTGATGCAATGATATGGTGTATAAATGCATATGCAATGTTTTCAAGGACCGCAGGATTTAAATTTGTTTAAACAACCAAAAAGTAAACTTTTATTAGTAATAAATTTGTTTGCCCCTTGGGCTTACAATAAGAATGAAATGAATACAAAAGATGGGGTTTTAAGTCTCCCATGGACATTTCCTCTTTGTGTTGAGGTATGAGTTGAGGTTCCGCTCCTCGTGAAGTTGTTTTGTTAGCTCCAAGATTCTTTCTTGACTTGCTTTGTAATGAGTCTCAAAAGTATCCCTTTGCTCCTTCAACTGGATCCAGGACCTCTGTAGCTCTTCCATGTCAGTGGGCATGTCTGGATGAAGAATGATATAAGAAGTATCTCCCTCGGCAACAGGCTCCATAGTAACTGGCAGGATGGCAGGATATGGCATCATAAGAGTCTGAGCACGAGATCGCACCCATCTGAGATAAGCTTCCATAGGAATAATGTACTTGGGCTCCAGAGTTTTGCTGTCAACCTTGTTCACTTTCCCCCATGCTCGTATAAACCTTTGACGGTAACTTTGCAGATCGTTGTCGTAGTCGAACACAATACCCTGAATCAACATGTCATGAGGACCATCACTCCGAGCGTAACCAAACTGACGTAGAGCTAAAGAAGGATTGTAGGTAATGCCCCCTCTTATGCCAAGGAGTGGCACATTAGGGAACTCCCCACAACGGTCAATGATAATAACATTCTCCATAGATCTAGAGCACCAATGAATATCTGAGTGAGAGAGTGACATGATTCTTTTAGACCACCTGAACCCTTGTTCATTCTTCATCACTGATCGAGGAAGGTGAGAAATAAACCACCTGGACAATAGAGGTATACAACACATCAGAGTTCCTCGTGCCTTCGTAGTACGGGTATGAAGAGAATGTAGGATATCTCCAAGTAATGTAGGCACTGGATTATGATTCAGAAATATGTTGATGGCGTGTATGTCTATGAACTGGTCTGGATTGGGGAACAACACTAAGCCATAAATCAATAGGGCTAAGATCTCCTCAAAAGCATAATAACTCATAGCCTTCAGGAACACTTGAGCCTTCTCCATCAATACCTTAGCAAGAATGCCCTTAACTCCACTCCTTGTTTCCAAGACAATGTCTGATTTCTTCAAATGTAGGGCTGCAACAATGACTTCAGGTTTAGGCTCTTTCTCTAAGCCTGTGAAGGGTCTCTGATAAAGGATAGGTATACCCAGAAGTTTGGAGAACTCTTCCATTGTAGGTACCAGCTGATAGTCGGGGAATGTGAAACAATGATGTTTAGGATCAAAGAACTGAATAGGACACTCATCATGTCTTCATTGAACCCTGAAGTGACTAGATCCAGTAGGTGACCATGTCTCTTGATGAACTGGGAGTTTTCAGAAACCTGAGAGACCAATTCCTTAAGCTTAGGAGGTATTCCTACAAAGTTGATCCGGATAGTATTCCTACGAGCAGAAGCCATGACCTGCAACAAAGAACAAAGATAAATCCTTTGGTCCTTGAAATGGTTAGTGAAAATGCTATGCTTATGATGCATGATGATGCTATGATGTTATGCTCAATCACAAACATGTGGCACACACAAACAAGTCACACAATAGCCCTAGGTTTGAAGGCTTGCATGAGGTTTAAAAGTGGATACCCTCCCCTGAAGTTTGGTTGGTTCATCCTGTCCTATAAAGTAACCAGGTTCTAAGGGATCTCAATATCACTGATCCTTCCCAAGGGAGGTTGTTCAATAGGCAACTTACTTGCCGACCAAAACCCTCCAAGTTTAGAATCTCAATGAGTGTAGCATCGAGTATCAACCAACTTCAGTCTTCACCAAAGCCGGTTATCTCACTACTTTTCTAAAGGCCAAGATGGGATAACTAGGGTTCTAAAAGTTAGTTAGTGTATTGACAACATATGGCAGCCTCATATTATCCTCAACTTGACTTAAGGAACATAAGCACCAACCAAGAAGTCACACTAACTATGGCCACCAGATCAACCATATCGGTATACGCCGTACAATTTCCTTGGTCTATTGTCATTTACCTAAGGTACACTAGATCCGGGTTAGGATCTTTCACACATAAAAGCACCCAACAGATAAGTATAAAGCAAACAAGGCAAACAATTTTAAAGTGATCTAATTCCTAAGGGTACCCCTCTTTTATTAAATCCCCAGCAGAGTCGCCAGTTCTGTAACACGGTGGGAGAACTGACTTTAGTTATGTTGCGGATAGCAAGAGTCGCCACCGACTTTTATTTTATCCAAAGGAAAGGGCATAAAATAACAGGAAAGACCTTAAAAGATTTTTGAGTTCGGGGGGTAGGTTATGTAAAGGGAAGGTGTTAGCACCCTTTACATCCATGGTTATCCATGGGCTCTTAGTTACTTAGCTCACTTTAAATTGTTTTGAGAAGTGTAGTGTGTGATTAAAAAATTTCTTAAGTACTTTATAATGATCCTTGTATGAATGTATATAAAGACTTTGTTTTGAAAATTGTTTGAAAATGTGAAGTGTAATGAAGTAATTTAATGAAAAGTGAGCAAGTACTTAAGAGGAACCTACCCTACTTTGAATCTTTACTGTTCTTAAATGTTCTTTCAATGGTAAGACTATCCTTATTATTAAGGAATAGGTAGTCATTACCTTGGATGTTGTAAGGGACATGTGAAGGGTCATCTGTGTTTAGGCAACTGTAAGGTGTCTTAGCAATACGAAGGGACTTATCATCTTTTATTCGAAAGGGACAAGATCATTTACGAAGGCAACCTCGAAGGGACTTGATCTTTTAATATTGAAAGAGACTAGATGATTTGTTTATGAGAAGGGACTTTGCTTTTAGACACCTTACTTGACCTTTTTATTTAGGCAACATGAGGGATAACCTTAGGAAGTGAGATGGCGATCAAAGATCGACTTACGTGTGTGCGTGTACAGGTTCATATATTTATCTTATTAAATTAGTGATTCTAAATTAATTTTAAAATACAAACATGTTATCACTCCCTATTTTTACTAACCATAGCAATATAAACATTTATAAATAATAAAATAAGGACGGAAAATAAAACCTACAGCTATTACAAGGCTTTTGCAGTTACATAAATATAGAAACGATTTAAATAATAAGTATACAAATAAATAATAGAAGGGTTAGTAATAAAAATAAATATAAGAAAACGGAGGTTAGCATAAAAATATATACAAGTTAATTAATTATTTTTAAATTAAATAAACAATTTTAAGAATTTTTAGAAAGGAAATAAGATGATGAGAATAATAATAGACAATATAATAATTATTTACAAAATAAGATTAATTATTTAATTATATATTAGAAATATTAATTATGTTTAATATTGAAGTTAAATAAAAATTAGGGTTAATTTTATAATTAAAAAAAATCAGGATTAGGGTTTTAGAAATTTTAGAAAATAGAATTAGGATTTACAATTTAATTTACATTATTAATTTGACTATTTACAAAAATAAATAAATGATAATAATATATACACATTTTAATTTAAATAAATAAAAAAACTAGGATTAAAAGTTTAGAAAATAAATTAGAGGTTTTTTTAGAAAATATGAAATATTTACATATTATTATCTAAATATATTTTTATTGTAATTAAAATTAATTATAAAACAATAATATTAAAACAAAATAATTAAAGAAAATAAAAGCCAAAACTTACCTGGGGCAGGTAGACATGGCAAATAAACCCGGCCCCGCCGGGCCCCGTCCGCCCCCGCCCCGAAATTAACGGGGAAAAACAGATTTAAACGGGGGCGGGTGCGGGTGCGGGGAAAACCCAATTTTTATTTACGGGTGCGGGTGCGAGGGCGGGTGATGCTAGTACCCGCCCCGCACCCGCACCCGCCAACTAAATTTAATTTATTTCATTTTTTTAAAATAATTTTATTACACATTTATACTTTTTAATATTACAATATCATGTTTATTAGAATTATTATTTATTTTTTTGAAAATATAATTTAAATAAAAATTATCAAGCATTATAATTATTATTAAAATAATCATTTATTTAATCTAATTATTAATTTTTATTGTTATTGGAAAAAAATACATTTTACAAAAAAAAAAATAATTTATACGGGTAGGGACGGGGCGGGTGCGGGTGAACCCGTTTCTTATTGGGGTGGGGGCGGGGGAACAATTTTTAGACCCGAACGGGTTTGGGGGCGGGTGCGGGTCTGGGGCTGGAAAACGGGTGCGGGTCTGGGTGTGCTTAAACCCACCCCCGACCCGCCCCGTTGCCATCCCTAGGGGCAGGGATTGAACCCACGCCCTAGGCTTTGCTTCCCTTGGACGCACAGGACTACCACTAGGTTGCGCGCGCGTTTGTGATAGTAATCAGGTAGCAATCCTTTTATTTTTAAACCTGCGAAAACATTGAAAATAAAAACAAAACCAAAATGGCCTGGGGGAGGTTTGAACCCAGGACCATTCATTTACCAGCAAGACGTACAAACCAACTGAGCCAAGCGCGTTAGTTGTAATATAACGTAAACTAATTCAAAAAATATTAAGTTAATAATTTGAATTTTGCAGCTGGCGCCAAAGGTCATCTTCTACCTCATGACCTGCGAAATTTCTTGCGAAACTTCCTGCGGGTTTTCCTGCGCTTTTGTGTTCGTATGTAAACCTGCGGTTCTCAAACTCCATACAAACCGTAAAATTTCATAAAATTAATGATACCATTGAGTTTCTAATAACATTTGCAATCATTCCATGTCCTTAGAATTAAATTATTTTGGCTCAATAGCAAAACCCTAAAAGAGGCCGAAAACCCTAACAATGGTGGAATTCGTTCTAGTCCATGAAACTCAAATCAAACCGTCCAGAAAGCTTCTACATCATCACACAAACAAGATTAATCAACCAAAAACAAACAAAACATCATGAATAATCGCAATCGAAAATTTAAAAATTTGAATAAATATTGATTCGGTTAGAGCGTTTTATGATGTTAGAGATGCAAATGACTATTGTTATACAATCAGTAGTGATCAGAGAAGCCAATGCCACCTTCAAAAAGCTTTGAAATTGCTTCTAAATGGGAAACCGAATTGGAGTTTTTTGAAGAATTTTGTGAAGTTGGCAAAGTGTTCTTGAGGCTCTGAATTCGTCACTAGGGTTGAGCTTTATGTTGTATATATATATATATATATCACTTAATGAATTTAGGTCAAAAACTTGAACAAATTTGTGGATTTTTGGACTTTGGGAGATTGAAAAAGATATGATCTTAAAACTTGATTTTCCTTGATCTAGCCTTGCTATTTTGGTATGATCTCCATTATATTTGTATCAATCAAGTCTAAATAAGTCTTAAGACCTTCTAGAAACCAAATTCTTTTCAAATATATGATTTTTATATTTTATTTCAATTTAATTTGTATTTTAATGAATAAAATTCAAATAAATATCAAATAAAATATAAAAAATCAGAAAATGTGTGGGTTGGGTCGTGCTTGATGAGTTTGTAAAGTTTGGATTGCAATTTGGTGGGCTCATTTAGCAAAAATTGGTTTTAAGGCCTTATTTACTTCATAAACTTCCCAAAATTTCCCCAACTTTGCAAGGGCACAAATCCTTCAATTTTAATGCTATGAAGGTGTTCTTGGACATTTTGGAAAGCTTAAAGAGTCCTCTAACCAACCTCTTTGGTCTCATGTCCATATCATTTACCATTCTGAAGTTATGCTCTTTTGAAGTTGTTGACTTTTTGTTGACTTTTAAAAGGACCTATAATGTCTTAGCTCATACCTTCCAAATGAAGCATTTTTGGGCTTGGCTTGTGAGACACAAAGTTGTAGAGAATTCAATTTCCTTCAAAATGAGCTTTGGATGGAAATTTTTTGATGAAGCATGTGAAAGTTATGGCTGGTCAAAGTTCAGTTGACTTTTCCTCTAAAAACCCTAATTTAGAAACTCCTGATTCTTGATGATCTGAAATCTCCTTGATGAATCATGATCAACCTTTGATCAAATGATGAAGTTTACTTCATATACTTGATGTTGGCAAAAAATCATGAAGTTTGACTTTGGTTTGACCATAGTTGACCTCAGTTTGACTTTTTAATGCTTTGACTGATTTTAACCTATTTGATCATCTGACTGAGCAAATCTTTTGGGAAAGTTTTGAAACTTGACATGGGGATTCTTGAACATATATAGGATTCTATAAAGCTCACTTGAAGTCTTGGAAGTCCATTTAGCCTGATGAAAGTCAAAACCCTAGTTTAAGATGCATTGCTTAGGAGAATGCATTGTCTGAGGGAATTGTCAAATTTTCTGACTAATTGTGAACCTCATGAGATGTCTTGTGAGCATTGTGAACCTTGTGAACCTTTTAGTACACAATGTCTTGTCTTGTGGAGGGCAAATTTTGGGGTGCAACAATAGCTACCCCATTGTTGCATATCTGTTTGAGCAGGTGTTGTATGTTTTAATTTCATGTAATGTGGCATGCTCCTTTTTATGCTTGATTTAAATTATACTCTGACGAAATTTTATCTATGCCTAAATGATTTAATGTATTATTTGGGGGTATAGAAAGGGGGTGTTACAGAAGACACAAAGATTTATATTGGTTCCTCCCAAACTGATAGTAGTCCAGTCCCATTGCTTCACAAGAGATTTTCACTATAATCAAATCATGATTACAATCGCTTATGAATTATGCATAAGACTTTTACAATTGCTTATACCCAAGGTCCAAGACTTCGTGCTCATGCTCCTCACTCGATACTTCCTGCTCAGACTGCAACCCAAGACTTCCTTTCTCAAGTTCCATAAACCTAAGACTTCCTGCTTAAGTCCCTCAAACTCAAGACTTGTGCTCAAGCCCCTCAGGCCAAAGACTTCTGCTCCAATCCCTCAGGGCGAGAGCTTAAACCCCTAAGATTTAAGACTTCTGCTCCAACCCCTTAGGGCGATACTTTCCTGCTTAAACTGTAGCTCAAGAATTCTTCTCAATCAATCCACTTGATTAAGTCTTTCATTGCTCAAACACATAACAAGAGATTTACATGGCTCAAGACATCCTTGCTTAAGTTTCAATGACTTAAGACTTTTCTTTATCAAGCTACTTGATTAAGACTTTTATTGTTCATGCACATAACAAGAGACTTATGTGGTTCAAGAATTTTGGCTCGAGACTTAATCTAAAATGCTAAACAAGCTCAGCAGAGTAGAGAATAATGTGTACTTGATACGAATATCAAAGGTACGGAAAACCACCATTACAAAGACCTAAAACACTTAATATTTCTAAGATATTAAATGTGTAAGAAATCTTATGGCTTTTACAATTATAACATTCAACAAAAATTCTGCATATTAAATGGTGTTGATAATTGTTGATCTTGTTACTCATTCTTTTGGTTATTCCTTGTTAAAGATTCAACTTGAACCTTTAGCCATATATATAGCCTTTGTAGAAACTAGCCTTGGAAGAGATAACTTGATCAAGAGTCTTTACTTTGCTCCATATTACAAGAGACATTGAAGATAGATTCACCAAAATATCCATTGTGTAACATGCTTAACCGTAAAGTCTTAAAGAGATCATGTACCAATAGAGCCGTTGAGAGTAGATATATGTAAAACATGTCAACCTTTCTTGAGTCTTGTGATCTTAGACTCTAGCTGACAAACAAATTTGACAATGCAGATTGCTTTCTGCAGTAAGAACAACTTCGACTTTATCACCAACTCAGAATGGTACCAAAAGCCAATTCATATTTACTAATTGTAGAGATAATTATGTTTCTTCTTCTAATGCCGAGTCCTCCAGCTTCAGAGTCTACACTAGATATCACTCAACAAGTGTTCTTCAGATTCTGCCATCAGAAATTAGCAATTCAACAACTCTCAAGTGTGTCATTGTATAATAGATTACGAATAAAGATATTTACAAGTATTAGAACCTGCACACATGAAACACACACATCAAATATACAATTGTTCTTTCAATACTTTCTTATCATTAAAACCCAAGGAAAATATGTCATGAACAAATCTTGTTCTAACAGAGTGTTGCTCCCTTCTAGAGAAAAGGCTAATTTATAGTTGATGGGTTACTTAGACTCTGATTGGTGTGGATACAAAATTGATAGAAGAAGTACTTATGGATATTTGTTTAACTATCTAGGAGGTCCTATTTCTTGGTGTTAAAAGAAGCAATCGGTTGTTGTTTTGTCAACCTGTGAAACTGAAATCATTGCAGGTGATGTGGCTGCATGTCAAGCTTTTTGACTTCTGAATTTACTACAGGTCTAAAGATAAAGGTAAACAAGCCTTTGAAGTTGATGATTGATAACAAGTCAACGATCAAGCTTGCCAAGAACCCACTGCTGCATGGGATAAACAAATATATTGAAACTAAGTATCACTTTTTGAGAAATCAGGTTCAGAATAGAATACTAGAAGTTGTGCAATGTAATACCCAGAAGCAATTGACAAATCTTCTATTAAAAAAGGTTTGACCATACCTAAATTAAAGAAGATTAAATCTAGATTCCTATTAGTTGAATTGACCTAATGTTACCCTTAGGAAAATAGACATAGCTCTAATTGATTAGAAAAAATGGAGATAAAAAAACACTTCATCCCTAATGATAATGCTACCCCTACCTATCTCAATCCTTAAATAAACAGAGATAGCTCTAATTGATTAGAAAAAATGGAGACCAAAAACACTTCATCCCTAATGATAATGCTACCCTCACCTATCTCAATCCATGTATGCACTTAAAGTGATAAGACATATATACCTTACTTTTTCTTGATAAACTTGTACATGACTCTTACACTACTTTATATACATATATAGAGTCGTACGTAACTCATAAGAGTTCTATCAGCATTTACATCTATTCCTTTTAATTGACGTTTTAAGATTCTTTACATATTCCAATGAAATTAGTAGATTTTTTAAAACAAATTTATTTATTTCTTTAACAATATATATATATATATATATATATATATATATATATATATATATATATATATATATATATATATATATATATATATATATATATATATATATATATATATATATATATATATATATGTATATATATATATGTATATATTCATTAAAATGCAATACATATTAATAGAAAGTTTTAATATGAAACACAAAGATTATTTTAAATAATTAAAACATAAAATCAACAAATAATTTTTTATTTTATGTTTTAAAACAAGGACAGTTTAAAAAAGTGAAAAAGTATTAATTAATCTAACCTGCCGATCTTGTTGAAACGGGATTATTGTCCAATCTTGTAGTGAAACATGGTGTAGTACACATTGATTTGATTTAAAACAAAATGTAAAAAAATTAAATGGTCTTCAATCATGATCATTATTTAGTCCAGTCAAGGTGGTTTATCTTGTCTATATTGCCATTCCAAAATAGGAAATTTGATGGAACACTGCATGGTTTAACTTCAAACTCTCCTTGTGTTGATAAGGGAGGGTCACAAACAATCAATATATGCTTAATAATCATAATTAATATCAAACATACTTTCACTCGTTTTCAAAGACAAAAAAACCCAACTTGTTATTAAAATATACAAGTAATTATTATGTTTTGTTTTTTGTTTGAGAATATATTTTTTGTTTTTATTTTTAAAAATATTTTAACTTATAACATAAAAGGATATTATAGACTCAATGACTTTTATTATTTTGAATAATTTTAATAAGTATTATTTAATTTTTATTATTATAAAATCTATTTTTATTTGAAATGATAAGGGTCTGTTTTAACTTTTTTTTAAAGGTTTATGTTAAAAAATATCTAAAATATTAAGTGATTTTTTGAAAATTTTAATATCTAAAAAATATTTTAATAAAATGATAAAATATCTAAAATAATATTTCAAAATAACTTAAAATACAAATGCTATCTGCATTTGGCTTTCTACATGAGCCACAAGGGTGGAATGAGGAAATCAAGTGGATAATCCTCAATAGCAAAGGCAAAGGCAACAAAGCTAAACTTCTCAAAATCATTGTTGCTGAAACTATCTATTATGTTTGGATAATACGAAACAAAATGATCTTCCAAAATGGGCCGAAGGAGAACTTGAATAGTGGAAGTATCAAAGATAGTATTATTAGATGTATAGAGAAAGACATTAAACTAGATGATTATTGTAAGGCAAAATACTCTTTTTGGTCCTTCAACTATAGGTCATGATTCACTTTGGTCCCTTATCTTTTTTTCGTGTCAAATTGGTGCCTTAAATTTTAAAACGATGCAAATCCGTCCTTGCCGTCTACTCCGCTAGTCAAAGTCTGTTAAATATCTACGTGACACGTTGACCAACTCTTGTAATGGAGTTAGCGTCGGAAAAACCGACGCTAAAAGCTGTTTCTGGATTTTAATTATTGTTCTTCATCTTATTTCCCAAATAGATGAATGAACAGAAAGGGAGAAGAAGTAACGAACAGTAAACATGCCTTGTAAATTAGGGCTTGAGCGATATTCCTGACGTGCCATGGGGATTTACCAGTGGCGAGCACCTTGAAATCCACTCACTCACTGTGTTTGGGAACTGGAATTATCTTCACGTCGTCACCTTAAACGTCCGTCAGAATCTTCTCGATCTCTTGCAGATCTAAGAAGGATTTACTAACGCCACCGTCAGTGTTAACGTAGTGGATAGAGAGGAAAACCCTAGCTTCCATGGTTGAAGAAGGGGTTGTGGACTTGATGCATAGAGGGAGGAACAAGCACGAGCTCGAAGAACTCATCCAATTAATGGTTGGTTAGAAAGAGTAAAGTTAATTGAAGTTAAAGAAGATGTAGACAAAATGTTGTAGAGATTGATTATATCAGCAAGAGGAACTCGTTTGAGTTTTCATTGAATCACCTTTTTCTTATTCTTGCTCATGAAAGATGATGATGAAGAAACAATCTAAAAAATTGAGATCTTATTCTTGCCAATTGGTGGCACATGATCTTTAATAATAATTTTAATTGCAGAGAAGTATCAACACAAGCAGTTTCTTTTTTCAAGTGTCTTTTGAGTTAACCTTTTTTATAAAACGATGTTTATAAAATGATGTTGCAATTTCTGGATTTGCTTTAAATGATGTTGCAATTTGGGGTTGGATGATATTGTGTGAGATCTCTATGTCCACTAAAACATAAAATGATGCAGGTTTTTAAGAAATTTTTCTGGGTTTTAAGAATTTGGGGAAAAAGATAAGAACAATAATTAAAATCCAGAAACAACTTTTAGCGTCGGTTTTTCCGACGCTAACTCCGCTTCAAGAGTTGGTAAAACGTGTCAAGTAGATATTTGACAGACTTTGAATAACGGAGTAGGCGGCAGGGACGAATTTGCATCGTTTTAAAAATTAACGGACCAAATTGGCACGAAAAAAAGATAAGGGACCAAAGTGAACCATGACATATAATTAAGGGACCAAAAATGGTATTTTGCCTTATTGTAAACGTATGAGTATCCCATTGTAATTGTGGTCGGTTTGTCACTTTGAGGTCTGGATCAATTGATCGGCTTGTACTCATCTGTTTTTGGCAATAAATAAAAATCTTTATTCCAAAAAAAAATTAAAAAAACTATTTCAATCAAATTTTAATTTCAAACTTTCATAAAAAAAATGTTGTAATATTTTTTTTTGCACAAAATTATATTATACTTTGAAAATCATTTTTAAAAAAACCAAAATAAACGGATCCAAATATCTCTTTGCAAACGTTTAAAGTTAGTATACATTTTAAAAATTAAAAATAATTATTTTCACAAATCAACAAACTCAATTTTTTATGGGTTTCTTTTAAGTCATTATAATCAACATTACACATATGGAACTAGATTTAAATCTCTTAAACTATCTATGATCATACCGGTGATCAAAATCTACAATGGTTGCGGACACTGACGTGGATCTTGAAGCCTTTGCTCGGTCGTCGAGGAGAATGGGATGGTGTACCTGCAAGGTACTCCGATGCCAAAGTAAGAGCAGGCAAAAGAGTATGCAAGTACGAGTAAAAGTGTTAGGGGCGTGAATATTTGATACCCGGCCCTCTAATGTGAGAGGATTTATATAGAGATCCCCCAACGCTTGGCTATTGGCCCCTATTTTGGGTCTGGATCGTGGATCCCCCGAAAATAGGTAACTGCCAGAAACTAGTCGTTGGGACGAGCATACGTGGTCGGATTGGATGTGCGTCGAGAATAGAGATATCCGAGCAGGAGTTGTCTTCGACTGAATTTGGGCGACTCCTGTGTGCGTCGGGCAGAAGTCTAAAAGGAGTAGAGAAATCCGACCACATGTAACCGTGGTCGACAAGTTCTCCTCGGATGAAGGCACAAAACCAATGATCCCCTCTGACATTTGGGTTATTGGGTCGTCCTATGAGCAGGAGTAGATTGGGTAATGCATAGTCTTATGCTGAAGTTCCATTTATCCTGGTCGCGTGACCACTTTATGCATGGGACCGAGGAGTATCTGGCCATAACGTCTGAGCTAAGTGAGGAGGATCAGACTAGCTATGACGTCCTTATGAGCTATGTTTCCCGAATTACCATGACCACACACGTAGACGAGAAAGGTCATGCGATTTTGGATAAGGACGGGGGTGCCAAAATGACCCTTAGATTCATAGAAGTGTCCAAACTTCTCGTCTGTGAGGTGGAAAAGGATGTCACCGTTTATCTCGTTAGTTTTTAGAGTTGTTCGTTTGTATTCATTTTATGCTCTTTTGTCTTTTATGCTTTAACCAACTTTTTCTATCCTTTTTAGATTAAATGGTTGATTTGCAAGACAAAGTAATGGCCAACGTTGCTAAGAGATGGGGAGCCAAGAAGCTGAAACAAACCTGTTTGAATGATCGGCTGACTTCTGTAGGCACAGGCTCGAGTAACTCTTCCTCGGCCCCTATGGTTCGTTGGGCACCGCTTCCCAAATGGGGAAAAGGTGAAGGGCTGATGAGGTCATACATTTAATGGAGACCCCCACCCCGAAGTCTTTGTTTGAGCTACCAACTTGCTTATTAAGGCTGACTTTCTTCGAGGAGACCTCCCTCCAAGTCCATAGGGCGAAAACACTCAAATTGGAGGAACTGAGTTGACCGAACAGACGGTTATGTTTGGCACGGGATGCAAGCTCTATAAGAGGGTCCTGACGATGACCTCTATGTACGCGGAAGGTACTACCGCTCAGGAGTAGGAGATTCAGCGACTAAAGGCTCTCATGTCTGCTTCCGAGGATAGAGCTAACGCCTCCTCAGAGTCTTTGAAGGAAGCTTTGAAGAAGGTTAAAGAGCTCAAAGAGTTTTTGGATGCTGCAAACTCGGAAAGGAAATAGGCCAAAGAAGAGGTTGCTTGTCTCAAGGCCGCAATGGCTCCTGCTGAGGACGAACATGAGGACCTGAAGTCTCTGGTGACCCGGGTTGAGCTGATTTCAAAGATCAATTAAGGGGAGGAGGACCTTGAAAAGATAGTGGGCGTGGCACTCCAAAACGCGGTGGACCAACTGAAGGTCGACAACCCCAGGTTGATGCTGAACAAAGAAGGAATCAATTGCCTTTACAAGGTTAAGGATGATGAAATCTCTGTCCCCGTTTTCCTTAGACAACCAGAACAGGATGATACAACTATGGCTGAAGGGAATCAAGCGGTCCCCGCTTATGCTCAGCCCGTCACAGATGTCAATCCTTGAAGATCTTGTTGTTTTCGTATTTTATTTTGTTGGTTGACTTGCGCGCCATGGCCTTAGTTCTGTATGGGGGGTTGCTCCCCCTTTATGTAATATTTGAACAAGTCGGTCCTCGTGGCCACATTTTTAATGTCCTTATGTTTGATGATCGTTTCATTATCTTTTTGTTGCGTGTGCACGTTTGTCTGTCGGATGGAACAATTTATTTTACAATTTTTACTAAATTTTTTACGATGCTCGATCGCTTAGTGTTCACTTAATAAACGTGTGTGATGCTATTTTTTATACGTGTCCGGTGGGGACTTTGGGTTTGTTTGTATATTTGGGAAACTATCTTCGGTTTATGTATGTCTGGCGGTTTGGGGAACCGATCAGAACGCCAAAGTCTATTTGGTTAGGGAACGGTGCTCGAGTCATGATGATGACCTGTGCCCTGCAGCGTGAATGTCCCATCGCGAGCTAGGTGTTCTGCCTGGTCGTGGTACGAAGACGACGACATACTCGGTTGAGGATCCAATTGTGTGACGGTGATCCTCCTTGTTCATAAGAGGGATCCCGTCAAAAGAAATATTTGGTATGTGATACTTGTACCTAGGTATGCATGTTAGGTCGTTGCTTATGCTTCATCGTTTAAGTCGAAGCATGCCGACAGACACCTTAACTGTAGTATTGCTTAAGTTTCTTAGCGTTCCAAGGACGAACAAGTTCTTCCCCATTTAGATTTTCTAAATAATAGGCCCCGTTGTCCGTTTTTGCTCGGACACGATATGAACCTTTCCAGTTTGCGGCCAATTTTTTCCTTCTCTGGAATCTTTGTGGTTCCTCCTCAGAACAAGGCTGCCGACCTCGAACGCTCGTTTTATGACTTTAGAGTCATGTCTGATGACGACTTTTTGTTTAAGTGATGTCTCGCGTAGGGCTGCCTCTGATCGAACTTCTTCGACCAAATCGAGCTCCTCGCGCAGTGCTTCCGAATTAGTTTCCTCATCCATTGGAGCTTCTGTCCGCCTGGACGGTATATGAATTTCTATGGGAATAACGACCTTCGTTACATATGCTAATCGGAAATGGGTTTCCCTGGTTGTAGAATGTGGCGTGGTCTAGTATGCCCACTAGACGCTGTGCAATTCCTCAACCCATCATTTTTTTATTTCATCCAATCTTAGTTTGAGTCCCCGAAGGATGACCCTATTCGTTGACATGGACGCTGACGTGGACGCTGACGCTGGTATGGATCTTGAAGTCTTTGTTCGGTCATCGAGGAGAATGGGGGATGTACCTGCAAGGTACTCCGATGCCAAAGTAAGAGCGGATAAAAAAGTATGAAAGTACGAGTAAAAGTGTTAGGGGCGTGAATATTTGATACCTGACCCTCTCATGTGAGAGGGTTTATATAGAGAGCCCCTGAAAATAGGTAATTGTTAGAAACTAGCCGTTGAGACGAGCATACCTGGTCGGATTGGATGTGCGTCGAGCATAGAGATATCAGAGAAGGACTTGTCTTCAACTGAATCTGGCCGACTCCTGCGTGCATCGGGCAGAAGTCTAGAAGGAGCAGAGAAATCCGACCACGGGTAACCGTGGTCGACAAGTTCTCCTCGGATGAGGGCACAAAACCAATGGATTCCTCTGACATTTGAACTTTTGGGTCGTCCTATGAACATGAGTGGATTGAATCATGCCTAATCATTGGGTCAATCCAGAACAATTTCTTAATCTTAAAACAAATGTAGCTAGAAAAAAATCACAAAAAATGATGGATTAAATTCAATAATTTTGAAAATAAAATATTTGACAAAATTAAACACAATAATTTTCAATTGTAGAAAATAAAATATTTTGACAAAATTAGACACAATGATTAAAAATTAATAGAGGATTAGTGTTAATAGTTTTTTAAACTTAGTTTCCATGATCGACCGACAAAGGATCCAAAGTGTGCCATTAATGAAGGAGACAAGCTCTTAGGATCTCCACTGAACTTGCAGATATATGTCCCTCTTTCTTTTTCTACTATTTCTCTCTTCAACCAACACTCAACCTTCTCTCTTTTACATTTCCTCCATATATAACCATACTTCAGTTTCATCTTTCAAACCACAATAACCCTTTTCCTCTCTCTCTCTGTCTCTATATCTCTTGATATATATTTATACTAGTTATGAATAATTTTCATCCTAATACTTCTCTTCACTTAATTAACCAACCAGAAAATGAGAATATTCATCATCATCATCATCATCTGAATCTAGATCTTGTTCTTGAACCATCTTCCTCCTCCTCCTCATCTTCACCTATAAGTTCATCTGAGCAAAGGATATTCTCATGCAACTACTGTCAGAGAAAGTTTTACAGTTCTCAAGCTTTGGGAGGACACCAAAATGCTCACAAACTTGAAAGGACACTTGCCAAGAAGAGTAGAGAGATAACTTCAGCCATGCAATCTTATAATGAATTACCAGAACACCCTTCAAACTACAACAATACTTTTGGTCATGGAAATTCTCATCTTGACAATAACCATGGACAAGGAGGTCATTTTATGAGGTATGGTGGGAGAAACGAATTTAGTTTTGGTAATTCTAAGGAAGGTGTGAGTTCTTCTTGGTCAAGGGGTTATAATACTTCTTCTGAACATGTTCAGGAAGCTGATATTAACCAACTTGACTTGTCCTTAAGGCTTTAAAACAATGCTTCAGTTACTATGATTAAGAACAAGGTTGAAATAATTATTGAAATTAGAGACAGAAAAAATTAACACTTTTCTGTCACTAAATTTTTTAAGCTAATTCAGCTGATTTGATTTCAAAGGTGTAACAATTATTTCAAGTGTCACTTTTTAGAAGAATCTGAGTTTCATGTTACATATAGATTAGATTGGTTACTGGTATGTTAAAACTGTTTATCTTTATGGTTTCTTTGTATGTTTCTCTAGTATTGTAAGCATGGCAGAATTTCTATGAGATGTTCTTAAGAGAAAATTAGGTTTTCTTCAAATAAATGTATAGGAAGTAATAAGTATTGTAAAATTAGGTTTTCCATATCAAAAGGTATATATTGTTTAAAGATATATAAGTGAGGAGACTAATATACTCGTTAAGATATATGGGAAAATATGGATTCAAGTCCCTTATGTGATAATATTTTAGTGTTTTAGATTTTTTCCTCACAATCTAACACCTATGAATCACATACACGGATACGAATATTAAATATAACATCGATACTGATATAAATAGATACACGTTTTTTTAGAAGTGTCGGTGCTACGTAGTGTAATACTTACTGGTATAAGAACCAATAACTTACTTGCAATTTATGGGCTCTTTGTATCGAAAATATTCATATATGTATATTTCAATTATCAAAACGTATATACTGTTGCACGATATATATAAGTGAGGAGAATTGCATACTTGTTAAGATATTTGGTAAAACATGGTTTCAAAGCACTTATGTGATAATAATCCAATGTTTTAGACTTTTTTCACAATCTAATACCTATGAAGCAGAGACTCAGACACAGACATCTAACATAACATCGACAGTGACATTGACACATTTTTTTTAGAAATGTCGATACTGCATAGTTTAATCCTGTTATCTGAACCAATAATTTGACTTGCGATCAGTGGACTCTTTGTATCTAAAGTCTTATGAATAATTTGACTCGTACTTGAGTCATCTTGGAGCAATATGCTGCTGACAAGTGAATAATGCATACATAGGATTGGTTGAATTGTGATTTTATGCAGAAAATAGTACCATTTAAGATACTTGTACAGACTTTTAGAGAGTTTATCACCACATGGTGGTGTTGGTGGAAATTAAAGATACCTTTGTTCAGTACTTGCATTTTCATTATTGATACAAAGTAATTATATTGTCTCCTTCACAAAAAGCCTTTTATAGTTTCTGACATGCATTTCTTTCGTGTAAACTTGAGAGACCAAAATGTATTATTTTTCCTTTTGTTACCAATCAACTCCCACAACAACAGCTTCACAAATGGAAAGGTAAAAGCAAATTGTAGTAATAAGTTTCTTGATGTTATTTGCTTCATAAATAACTACGTGCATATAAGTATTTTTTTTCCAATAGTTTCTTATAATCATTATTAGGAAAGGAAATTTGTTTATGCCAAAAGTCTTTAGTTGATGATTTCAAATTCATCATTCACTTCATCAATAAGCAAACCATTTGTATTTTTTTTCCAAGTAAAATGAAGTTTGACAAGTCATGACGTGTGGTATAGTTGGAATGCAAGAATGTCTAATGCATTGCATGTTAAGCTTTCTAAGCAAATTGGGAGTGACTTGTAGAAGAAGAAGATATTGTTTGAAATCTTATTTGATCAAAAAGAAAATATCACTCACAAGGGTGAAACAATGTGTGTGATATTTCTAAAATAATTTGAATTAAATGATGAATAATTAAACAAATAATAAATAAAAGCACACAAAGACTATAACTGAGTTCAATGCAACTGTCAGTCACATATATTAGTAACATATATTAGTAGATGGTGCAGTCTAATGGAAAGGAAATTCATTAATTATAAGTTGTCAATAATATACGATAGTCTTATTTGAATTCTTTTAGATTAGTGTCATTTTCTCAATATTAACCATGAATTTTAACTCAAACTCTTCCTAAATATGAGATCCATTCATTCAAACACTCTTTCATGTGGTTTGTATGCATTAATATATAAGAAGTGACAATTTCACGAATACTGGCCAAAAACTTTATCTCTTCATAGTAGAAAAAAAATAACAATGATAGGGAATTTTAAACAAGTAAAACACATTACAAAACACAAATAGATAAACTCTTATGATCTTATTGATGCATGGATACTCTCTTCAAGTGTGTCTGCCACAAGGTAAACACTCTCTTTATATAGAGAGGGTGATCTAACCAAAAAGCTCATTAGGGTACAAATAAATTCATACCTAATTCAATCTTTAACAAACTCAGTCTTTTATTCAAAACAAATTCAATTAAATATTTTCAAGCAGATTCGATAGCTAAGGATGTGTTTGTTTTAAGGTTTCAAATCATATTTTTTGGAATGATATTCTCATAATTATTATTTCCAAGAATAATTTTCCTACTTATGTATTTAGTAGAAATTAAAGTTTCCTAAGAATAATTTAAAAAATTTATACTTTAAAATTACAAAAAAAAATTTAAAATTAATTTTTTTTAATAGGCAAAGATATTATTAATAGGAGTATAAGGGATACTTCACCCGATACAAAACCATAAAGAACAAAGACTTATGACTTAAAACATAGAAGAGGTTGGGTATTCCAAACTGAAAAATTACTAGCATATGCTAAATCACAATAGAAATACAACCAGTCCCAAGACCTAAATATTATAGCCGACATACATTCCATGAAACAGAAAGATACATGCTTAAAAACTATAGCGTTCCTAGAAATCCATACACTCCATGAAACGGAAAGATACATGCTTAAAAACTATAGCATTCCTAGAAAGCCATATACTCCACGCCGTTGCCAACCAAATGGCTCCCGCAATAACCAATAATGCCTTGGACTTAATCGCATTACAGTTTGAAAAAAATCTATAAATTATGTCAACGATAAATCAATTTCAGGACCAATCCATTCAAAGATCTTCTTTCAAATCCTGACCATTAAGGAACACTGATCGAAGAGGTGCAAGGTCGTTTCCCCCTCCGAACCACACAAAACACACCTGAGATCCGTAAGAGTTGTTATGATATTTATCTTGCAAAGTTGATCTTTGGTGGGAAGTCTATCAAGTAACATCCCCCACCCAAAGAATTGGACTTTTGTCGGCGTTAGCATGTTCCAAAGAAACTTAACCGCTGTTAGGACCAAAACTGGAGCAGTATTTTCCACACGTGATTCCTAAATAAAGTTATAGCTAGACTTTACCGTGAAAGCATCTCCATTATTGCAGTCCCAATGAAAATTGTCCTCAGTTTCTTCTTCCAACACAAAATCTCGGATCTACCCCTCAAAACACCTTCACGCTGCAGTGGAAGCAATGGTTGTGTCCATAACAATCTATTGCGGAATCCGCCTCCAGTCTTCAGACTCCCACCGGTCAGCCTCTACAACAGACATGTTTTTTACTTGTTGCAATGTCAAAGAGGTTAGGGAATACAATCTTCAGAGACGTGTTGCCCGCCTACCTAGTATGCCAGAAAGCCATGTTTTTTCTGTTCTTGACATTAACAGAAACAACCCCTATAAAACTGTTATCTTCATCTGGAATCCCTTTTTCCAGCAGAACGACATCCCTCCACCAAATAGAGTCTTTCTTCGTTAACCCATTTCTGTCAACTAACTGCATAATAAGCTTGTAATTCCCATATTTGGACCTAAAAAAATTATGCCAAACAACAGACTCGACTTCAGTCAAAAACCTCCACTTCCATTTGTTCAATAAAGACATATTAATTATTTCAATGTGATTGGTAGTAGGAAGTTATAGTTGGTTGAAATTATTCCCATGAGAATGTTATATTCCCACCCTTTAAACCTTGGAACAAAAATAGAAGAATCATGTGTAAATATGATTCATGGGAATAAAAATTTTCTTGGAATAATTTTTTAAAACTTGAAACAAAAATAGAAATATTGCATTCCCATAATCATATTCCTAGGTGTCATACCCTAAATTTTGACCAGAAATTTTCGAATTTCACATTCATCTGACGCATTTTTATCAATTTATTTGATAGTCAGTCATTTTCGCATTTTTGTCCATTAATCATAAATCATGCATTTCTTTATTCTTGTTTTCTTTTATTTATTATTCGATCTTACCATTTTAATGACATTTTGTTATTCTCTTTTTTTTAGAATAAATCTTTAGAATTTGTTTAGAATGTTATCTCTTTTTTCTAAGTTTTAATTTTTTTTTTTAGATAATTATATTATACATTTTAAAATTGGTTTTTTAGTTTAATTTTATTTTTAGCCAAATTTTAATTCGAATTAATATTAATCTTATTAATTTCTGTTTATATTCCACTTTAACTATTTATTTACTTTATTTTTAGATAATTTAATTTAGTTTTTTTATTTTTCATTATTTATTATTATTTCAGTTTTATTATTTAAGTTTATAGTTTTTTAGTTAACCTTTTTTTTATTAGATTACTTTCCAATTTAGTTTGATAATTCATTTATTTATTTATGTTTTAAATTTTAATTATTTTATTTTTTGTTTAATCTTTTGTTTATTTTATTATCATTTAATTTTTAGTAACTAGTCCAATCTCAATTGGTCTTATTACTTTGTTACTAGACAAACTAATTTCACAGCTGTGTCATCCTATGCCTGCTCCTACTGTGCCTATTTTACTGTCACAAACCTGCCCCAAAGCAACATACCAGCCTGTATCTTTCACCAAAAGGATATCAAGCCAAATCCTGCATAATCTGCCAAAAAAAAAACAAACATTAACAGATACAAAGAAAAACGAACCAACGGATAACAGAAGGACCTTTGGTTCATAACCGGAAAACACACAAAAACCTGGAGAGAAGGAGGGAGCATGGAGGCACAAAAGGGAACAGGGGGAAAACAAAAAAAAAGGAGAAAGAGGGCACAACGGACGACCTTTCGTCTGCACCTCTAACCAACACCTTCACCACTCTTTTCAGAAAACCAAAAAAAACTGCATCACAAAAACACACAACATTAACCTTCAACTCCATTTTCGCTGCACAAAACCGGTAAAGAAAACATCATCACTATCGCAAAGGACCTTTCACGGAATCACCCTTCCATCTCCATCTCACACCACCTCTTCCAAATCAAAAACCAACAGACAGCACCCTTCTTCTTAAAACAACCAAAAACCATCACACATCACCCTTCTTCATCTCTTCCCATCATCCCAACAACAAACCTTCCTCCTTCACCTTCGCACCCGACCCTCCATCAAACCAAGCCATAACTTCCTTCATCACCAACCACCTTCGAACTCACCCATCACCACCACCATACAATAACAACATCCTTCCGCTCAAAACTCCGGTAACCCAAATCCAAAACCCTTTCTGAAATCACCGTGTGAACCCACAGCCAACAACCCGCCATCCGCGACCACTTCTTTTCTTCCTCAACAAACCCTCAAACGCGAATCGCACTCACCATCATCCCTTCCGCCTCCTCCAACAACAAACCCCACATCCACCACACACACCAAGCCGCACAAACGCCGGGAGCTTGAGCGAAAACGAAAATGAGTTTTCTGTTGAGGCCGGAAGGACCGCCGCCGCTGTGACTAACATTTGAGGTCGTGTTCGTTGGAGGGGAAGAAACAAGGGTTCGTTGTTTTGTGGATGCTTTTTGTTTTTATTTTGTTATATTTTGATGTATTTATGTACTATTTCAGATTTTTATTTTAATTATTTTTATTACTTTTATATTATTTGTTTAAAGGTTTCTTGTTGTCATTAAGGGTGGGCTAAGCCCACCGGTTTGTTTCTCTGTATCTTGCAGGCAAAGGACCAGCGACATGCCCCTCCCCTTTTCCATGTTTCAATTGTTCAATCTTTTATATATTTCCTTAAGTTTATTTATTAATCGTTAATTAGTTTAGGCTAAGTCTTATGTTATTATTTTATTTATTTAGAGTCAGGATTTTAATACTAATTGATCTCCTTAGTTGAATATATTCGTTTTACTTGATTAAGTGATACTAGTCTTGATAAATTAAAGGTTATTTTATTTATTTATTTATTTAACATTGATATTGATTAACTTTTATTCTTCTTTTTTCAAGGAGTTTTGATTAAGATTTTAAACTCTTACTAACTTTGTGATTCTATTATTAGCCCTTTTTGCTTTGAGCTTCTGTTAAGCTAACCTTGTTGATTCTTGATGCTAAACATGTGAGGACTAATTATTTAGTCGTGTGAGCTTCTGACTTTTTGCTTGAGTTTCTTTTATGCACGTTGAAGAGGTAACGGACCTTCTCCGTTAGGTATTGTTAAAACTCAACTTTATATCTCTTGCGTTTCAATTTAATCTTAATGCCGCATTTACGTTTGGCTGGCTACTTGTAACATCACCCTCGTGTCTAAACCATAAAACATTCATCAAATTTTCCAACTAATTAATTTAACAAGGAATAGAGCTCCGGAGTCTAGCATTCCGCACGTTCTAGAACGAACGGCAACTGGGCTAGCCCCACGCGTTTTGTTCGTTCAATCCTTCGTTATTAATCACATCAAATATTCAAACCATCTAAAAACAAAATAAATCTTTAATAAATTAAATTACGAAAAGAAGGAACTCCGGAGTCTAGCATTCCGCACGTTCTGGATTGAACCGCAAATGGGCTAGCCTCACGCGTTGGTTCAATCACCATTCGTATAAAAACAATTCAATTCATCTTAATTAATTTACGAAAAAGGAACCCCGGAGTCTAGCATTCCGCACGTTCTGGATTGAACCGCAAATGGGCTAGCCTCACGCGATGGGTCAATCACCATTCGTATAAGATATTCAAATCATTCATTTAAATTAATCTTACGAAAACAGAATTCCGGAGTCTAGCATTCCGCACGTTCTGGATTGGACCGCAATTGGGCTAGCCCCACGCGATGGTTCAATCACCATTCGTATTCAAAACAATTCAACAATCTTAAAGGATCAGGCATGATTCATCTCCACAGGAAAGTTGTTCCTCCTATCCCCACAAACACAAACAAAAATCTTACAAACAATTACTTTCAAAGGAAGAACGTGGCATTGCTTGTCGATACTTATATCCAAGTTTAAAGCTTCTTCCGATTTTATTTATTCTCAAAGAAAGAATGTGGCATTGCTTGTCGATCATATATCCAAGTTTAAAGCTTCTTTCGATTTCCCATTTCTCAAATGTTTGTGGTGGAATAGATGAGATACTTCTCTTAAAGATGACGACTTGTCTCTTTCTTTCAAATACAAATTAAAACTTACCAACCAATTCAAGTCATTTTCATGATTAATTAGCGAGTAACTGAACTCCGGAGTCTCGCACTCCGCACGTTCTTGAATGCAACCGCAACATGGGCTAGCCCCACGCGTGGTTCATTCGCCCTCTCGTTTTAAAACACCCTTAACAAAGATCAAATATCTTTTCTCAAAACGAACACTGTTTAAATCTTTCTATTTCGCAAATAAGCCAACGCTTAGCGGTAGAAATCATTTTCAAACAGTCGTTCTATAAAAAAACACAAATCGTAGTAACATGAACTACGAAGCTCTGACTTTCCCATTGCACAGGGGAATACGTAGGCACGGGGATTTTAATCCTTCGCGAGCACAATAATAAAAAAACTCTAATCTTTCCCTCGTAATAATAACTAAAACATTTCCTTAAAAGCAATCTTAATCATTAAAAGAAGACAATAATAACAAGTTAACATTTTTAAGCGCAAATTAGACTAAGAGGTTCCCGTTGAGTACAACGGACGTGAGGGGTGTCTAACACCTTCCCTTCGCGTAACTGACTCCCGAAATTAGATTAATGGTTTTGTTGACCATTCTTATCCTTTATTTAGGTTGTGTCTATATCTCCCTTTTCTCTCGTAGAATAAATAGAATTAGGTGGCGACTCTGTTGTTTATTTTAGGATCGTATTTTTTCGAGGTGCGACAGCTGGCGACTCTGCTGGGGACGATGCTTATGCATAAGAGAGTCGAGCCTAGCTTAGGATAGTTTGCGTTTGTTTGATGACTTGTTTGATTGTCTTCTTTATTTATCTTTGATATTTTATCTGTTGCTTCCTTCTTTATTATTTGCTCATTATATTTGCCTGTTGGATCTCGGGATATCACGGGTGAAGCTTTGTATCTGAGTTTTGAAAAAGAAGAGGGAACACCTAAGTTTAGAATTGGATGTTATTAGTGTTAGTCTCCAAGGACTCGCTCCTTGCACGCCTAGCATGAAAGCTCCCCCAGATAGTTAGACTTTTCATAGATCTTGTCACAACGCAGCTAGCCTGTCGCGGGACCTGATTCATGAAAGGGCTGTGATTCTGGGACCCCCATAGAACCCGTTTCAATTTTGGTAGTTGTGTAATGTTAGGCTCCAAGGACTCGCTTCTTGCACGCCTAGCATGAGAACTCCACTCAAGGTAGACCTTATCGTTATTGTCGTCACAATGCAGTTAGCCTGCGGCGGGGCGTTAGTACGATAAACGTCCATGACCTTGGGTTTCCCTATACCATCACCATAGAAGCTACCCTGTGAGTGGGTGTTATGGGTAGAGAATTTAGAACTCTCCATTTAAGGCTTACCAGTCAGGAAGTTCCGAAGTTTCTTGTACCTTGGACCCAACATCTTGCCTTCATGCTAGAACTGTTTGTATTTGTGATTCTGAGCTTTGCCTTCATTCGCATATTATTTGCATTTGCATCGCATATCATTCTTCCACCAAACAAAAAGCTCACTCATTTGTCCTTCTACCAGTTTGTTGACTCTTAGACGTCTCTTTCAAGCCTGAAGTAGTCACTGAAGAACAACAAATATGGCAGAGAATGCTGATTCCATGTCAGGCTTTACTGTAATGACCAACCCAATGTACGATTTTCCTCCTGACAACGATGCTCAACAGGTGGATGTTCCCCAATCTCAGAATGTCCATCATGTGACGAAGGTGAATAATCCTAAGGTGGTGAAAGTTGAGGAAGGAATTCGTGATCTCGAAGAACAACTGAAGATGGTGAAAGAACTCAATGCATTTGGTTTAAAAGCTCATAACTTGTGTCTGGTCCCGGGCGTGATTATTCCCCCAGATTTCAAAATTCCTACTTTTGAAATATACAAGGGTGTAAGTTGTCCAAGATATCATTTGACGATGTTTTGTCGAAAAATGACTGCTCATGTCGATAACGATAAGCTGATGATTCATTACTTTCAAGAAAGTCTGTATGGGGCATCTTTGATGTGGTATACGAAGCTAGAAAGAAACCATATACAGACTTGGGAAGACCTATCCGGCGCTTTTGTGAAGCAATATGACTACAATTTAGACATGGCTCCCGACTGTGACCAGTTGATAGGAATGAGTCAGAGAGACGATGAATCTTTTAGGGAGTATGCACAAAGATGGAAGGAATTGGCAGCCCAAGTTCATCCACCACTCTTAGAGAAAGAACTTGCCAAAGTGTTTCTTAAAACATTGTCAGACTCTTATTATATCAGAATGATAGGCGTTGTGCCATTAGAGTTCTCCAAAATTGTGGAAGTTGGAGTGAACATTGAAAACGCATTCAAATGTGGAAGAATCCAAGAGGGGTCAGATTGCCAAATTGTTGAGGAGAAGTCTGTGTGTGATTCCCAAGAGGAAGGAAATTTTGAAGTTAATGCGATTAGGGATTCTCCTAAAATCTTGCAAGCTCCAGTGCCTTATGGAGAACGTCAAAATCAGCGCCATAATCAACAGAGATCTCAGGATAGACCAACAAGAGAGACTCCTCAGTTCGATCCAATCCCAATGACTTATGGTCAACTGTGGACTTGTTTCGCCAGGAATTCAGTGATGGCACCCAGGAAGACAAGAGCCATGAGGTCTCACCCTCATTGGTTCAATCCAAATACCAGTTGTGAATTTCATGGTGGAGTACAGGGGCATCCAATTGAAGAGTGCAAAGTCTTCCAGGAAAAGGTTCAAGAGATGATCGACTACGGGGTGTTGGCCTTCAATGGAGGAATCCCATCGGTAGACGGAGTGCCTTTGTGCTGATAGAAAACTCAAGAAGTTCCTTTCCAAGTCAGCTTATTACTGGAGCCTAGAACCAGTTCCTCAATGCACGCGATTGTTCGATGCTTTGGGGCTATCCTCTCAGATGTTTAGCTCGTTTGCTGCTTTTCATATGTATTTTGCTATGATTTGTTAATTCATTTGTTTTGGCATGTAAGAACTTATTTGTTTTGAATGATTAATGCAATGAATATTTTTGTCTTGAAGTAATCCATTCGTATTCACTCATAATGCTTTTTTCAACTTTATAATGCCAATATTATCCCATCTCTTGCTTAGGCAGAGAATTGGAGGGAGGATGACGAAATTAAAACACGAATCCTCTAGTTGAGTGCTTTTGATTAAAACCCTACTGACGATGTACAGGCATTGTTTCAAATTCCCAAACACTGGAGAAATAAGGAGTTAATCCCTGGTCAACCGCTTCGAGCCTAGAAGTAGGAGTTTCTTTCAGATATTTCAAAACCCTTACGCTTAACCTGGGGCAGGGTAGTGTTCAGTTAATTTGGTTACACAGTCAAATTATAAGATGAAACATCCCATCAGGGAATCCACTACAATCAATGACTTGACAGTCACAACTTTCAGCCTTCCAATGATTTTAAAAAAGAGAAAATAAAATCCCGCTAAGTCAAGCACCCAAAAGGAGACTTAGGCAAAAAATCAGGGACCAAAGAGAAATTCGAGTTAGAAGAGGCTTTTCAAACCTCAACCTAAAAGCTTACGATTTAGTGACCACCATACCAAAGTCAAAGGGGTCACTGATATCTATAGAGGACAAATAGGATGACTGTCATTTCAAGCAAACCTTGGAGCATAATCTCTACGCTATCAAGACAAATGTCTGTGTCATTTTAGCTGGACCTAGGATTGGAGAACATCACGGAGAGTGGGTGGGCACCAAATAAACTTTGAGCCTTTATCCTTTGTTTCTAAAACCGTGAACCAAACCACATTACAACCCTCAAAAGTCCTAATTGAAGTAGGGTTTATTTCGAAAGCACACTCGATGAGAAAATGTTTCCCGACTCCCATGAGTTTTGCTCAAAAGTTGGTGTTGGCTTTATAAAAAAAAATGAATATCACCTCCTAGCTAGTGATTCGGTCACAAGCTATTGTGAAAATCTTTTCAAAAACAAAAAAAGCTTCGAGACAAACATGTGTGTTGCATTAACAGTCTCAACATCAATATTTTTCTTGTTAAGCATTTGCTTGATATCATAGAAGCCTATGTATGAGTACCAGTGATGAGCTTAATCTCTTGAGATTTGAAACTCTGATAAGTAGTTGAACAACCATTTCAGAGAATGATCATCCCCAGGGGCAAGTTGCTTGAATACTTTGCCAGACAGGGGCAAATTCCTTTAAGACTTTGCCATACAGGGGCATGTTGCTTAAAGACTTTGCCATACATGGTCATTTTGCTTGAAGACTCTGCTAGACAGGGGCAAGTTACTTGAAAACTTAGCCAACCAGGGGCAATTCCTTTAATACTTTGCCAGACAGGGGCGAGTTGCCTTAATAGTTTGCCAGACAGGAGCAGATTACTTGAAAACTTAGCCAACCAGGGGCAAGTCGTTTCTCAATTTGTGCTTACACATCATCCCTAAAAGGATAAGTATTGAAGACTCATTTGTGCCAAATACAGTTAATCTGGGGCAGTTACGTCGAGATTTAACAAAATCTCTCCAAGAGTTTGAAGGCACTGGGGCATCTTGAATGCCAAGCCTTCTATAAAATCCTCTTGAGATAATCTTTTCTCACAAACCCTTTTGTGGGCGTATGACCACGTGTTCTCCTAAGCAAGACGCTCTTGGGATATACCTTGCAAGTACCTCCAGATGACGGGGCCCTCACACCAAGTTGCTTTGATATGTTAGGGGCATGACTCAGTACTTTCTGGTGGATGTTTTTTACTACTTAGTGCTCCAAGTGAGATACTAAGTCTAGTATCCCCAATTGAGCCTTGATTCTAGCTTCTCCAGCTGAATCTGATTTTCTCTCCCCAATGGAGTACAAATTTACTTCATCCAAAGCAAACGTAGTTTGTATGGTTGCTTCCTTCTGATGGACGTTGAAGTTAGAATACTTGTCTGGATTTACTTCCCGATTGAAGCATATTTTTCTCCTCAAAGGGATTTGAGCTTTGTAGTAAGACTTTATTCCATGGATGACTCCTTACCCTATCTCCAGTGATGTTTCCACTTTGACGAGATTGGTCGAGTATCCGTTTGTTGTGATGTTTATTTCATCACCAGTTCACCTCTTGTGTCTGTTTTGTCTGTCTGTCAGCATAAACATAACGCATATACATACATGTACATCATATTTGAATTCACATTCATATTCATGTTGCATTCATTGACGCATACCTCCTTCACTTTGGTCGTGTTTATCCCCATATGGTGTGTCTCTCTCAAGATAGAGTTGTCAGCCTTAGGCAGAAAATGTACATTCTTTCTGATTCCCCACTGAGATTCTACCTTCGTGGAAGATTTTGCTTTAGTTCTCCTTTCCACACTTGGATAGGATAAGTCCCCAGTTGAGTTCATTCCTCATAGGTTGGTGTCTCGCTTGACAGTTTCTTTCCAGCTAGTTCCTAGATGGAATTTTGGTCTTTGGCAATTTTGATGATTGAACTACCAATTGGAAAGTGCATTTATTTTGCACCTGTTATTGATTTGTCTCTCAGAAGAAATTTATTGAAGATTTCCACATTAAAGACAAATTTATGCTCTCCAGCAGTGTTGTTGCAACATTCCCTTGGAGTATTTACGCCTGACAACAAGTGGCAGTCTCTTTATTCGAGAAGCTTGTTTCGTCCTAGAACTTCTAAGTGGAATCAACAAATGGCAGTGTCTTTATTTGAGAAGCTTGTTTTGTCTTCGAACTTTTGAGTAAATCAACAGATGACGGTCTCTTTCCGAGCAGTCGTTCCATCCCCAGCAATTCCAGATGGAAAGTGAATTCATTTTGCACCTTCGGATGCTTAGTTTCCCAGAAGAAATTTATTGAAGACTTCCATTGAAGACAAATTTTGCTCTCCAGCAATGTTATTGCAACATTCCCTTGGATTACTTATACCCGACAACAAGTGGCCGTCTCTTTATTTGAGAAGCTTGTTTTGTCTTCGAACTTTTGGGTAAATCAACAGATGGCGGTCTCTTTCCGAGCAATCGTTCCATCCCCAGCAATTCCAGATGGAAAGTGGATTCATTTTGCACCTTCGGATGCTTAGTTTCCCATAAGAAATTTATTGAAGGCTTCCATTGAAAACAAACTTTGTTTTCCAGCAGTGTTGTTGCAACATCCTCTTGGAATACTTATACCTGATAACAAGTGGCAGTCTCTTTATTGGAGAAGCTTGTTCTTATCTCTGGACCTCTAATCGGAATCAACAAGTGGCCGTCTCCTTATTTGAGAAACTTGTTTCTTATCCACGGATTTCCCAGTAAATCAATAGATGGCATTCTCTTTTCGAGCAGTTTGTTCATCCTCAGCAAGGTTTATGTTCTATCAAATGGCATCTCCCCTGTTCGGCGGAGAAGTTTGATATGAATCTCTTATACAATTTTCGGCAAATGGCATCTCATCCAGACAAGGTGGGAAGTTTGTCGTGATTCCAATTTTCAACAAATGGCATCTCATCTAGACAAGGTGAGAAGTTTGTTCAGCAAATGACATCTCAGCCAGACAAGGTGGGAAGTTTGTCGTGATTCCAATTTTCAACAAATGGCATCTCATCCAGACAAGGTGAGAAGTTTGTTCGGCATATGGCATCTCATCCAGACAAGGTGGGAAGTTTGTCGTGATTCCAATTTTCAACAAATGGCATCTCATCCAGACAAGGTGAGAAGTTTGTTCGGCAAATGGCATCTCATCCAGACAAGGTGGGAAGTTTGTCGTGATTCCAATTTTCTAACAAATGGCATCTCATCCAAACAAGGTGAGAAGTTTGTTCGGAAAATGGCATCTCATCCAGACAAGGTGGGAAGTTTGTCGTGATTCCAACTTTCAACAAATGGCATCTCATCCAGACAAGGTGAGAAGTTTGTTCGGCAAATGGCATCTCATCCAGACAAGGTGGGAAGTTTGTCGTGATTCCAATTTTCAACAAATGGCATCTCATCCAGACAAGGTGAGAAGTTTGTTCTGCAGATGGCATCTCATCCAGACAAGGTGGGAAGTTTGTCGTGATTCCAATTTTCAACAAATGGCATCTCATCCAGACAAGGTGAGAAGTTTGTTCGGCAAATGGCATCTCATCCAGACAAGGTGGGAAGTTTGTCGTGATTCCAATTTTCAACAAATGGCATCTCATCCAGACAAGGTGAGAAGTTTGTTCTGCAGATGGCATCTCATCCAGACAAGGTGGGAAGTTTGTCGTGATTCCAATTTTCAACAAATGGCATCTCATCCAGACAAGGTGAGAAGTTTGTTCGGCAAATGGCATCTCATCCAGACAAGGTGGGAAGTTTGTCGTGATTCCAAATTTCTAACAAATGGCATCTCATCCAGACAAGGTGAGAAGTTTGTTCGGCAAATGGCATCTCATCCAGACAAGGTGGGAAGTTTGTCGTGATTCCAAATTTCTAACAAATGGCATCTCATCCAGACAAGGTGAGAAGTTTGTTCGGCAAATGGCATCTCATCCAGACAAGGTGGGAAGTTTGTCGTGATTCCAACTTTCAACAAATGGCATCTCATCCAGACAAGGTGAGAAGTTTGTTCGGCAAATGGCATCTCATCCAGACAAGGTGGGAAGTTTGTCGTGATTCCAATTTTCAACAAATGGCATCTCATCCAGACAAGGTGAGAAGTTTGTTCGGCAAATGGCATCTCATCCAGACAAGGTGGGAAGTTTGTCGTGATTCCAATTTTCAACAAATGGCATCTCATCCAGACAAGGTGAGAAGTTTGTTCGGCAAATGGCATCTCATCCAGACAAGGTGAGAAGTTTGTTCGGCAAATGGCATCTCATCCAGACAAGGTGGGAAGTTTGTCGTGATTCCAATGTTCTATCAAATGGCTATCTCTTCCATACAAGTCGAGAAGTTTGATATGAATCTCTTTACTTATCCAACAAATGGCTATCTCTTCCAGACAAGTTGAGAAGTTTGTTGTGAATTTTTCCAATTTCCGTCAAATGGCTATCTCTTCCATACAAGTTGAGAAGTTTGTGCGTGAAAATTGTTTCTCCATCATATGGCTGTCTCTTTCAGAAGAAGGGAAGTATGATGAATGTTCTATCAAATGGCTATCTCTTCCATACAAGTTGAGAAGTTTGATATGAATCTCTTTTATTTTTCCAACAAATGGCTATCTCTTCCATACAAGTCGAGAAGTTTGTTGTGAATTTTCCAATTTTCGTCAAATGGCTATCTCTTCCATACAAGTTGAGAAGTTTGAGCGTGAAAATTGTTTCTCCGTCATATGGCGTCTCTTTCAGAAAAAAGGGAAGTATGGTGAGAATTCTATTCAGTGGCATCCTTAGTTAAATCTCGGCAGAAGATTTGACAACAGGTGATTCCTTTTATTTCTGGCAAGTCTCGGCAGAAGATTTCCAGTCTACCTCGGCAGAAGGTATTTTCTTTTATAAGCTTGACGATGGCATCCTTAGTTAAATCTCGGCAGAAGATTTGACGACAGGTGTATCCTCAGTTAATCCTCGGTAGTAGGAATTTTATTTTGATACCTCGACAGAAGGTATCTCATTCTTAGAATCTATGGTAATCTCGGCAGTAGACTTCCAGCAGACTTCAACAGGATGTATTTCTTACCAAGATCTCGGCAGTAGATTTTTGGTTCATTTAGGATACCTCGGCAGAAGGTACTCCATTTTTTTTAGAATCTCTGGTCATCTCGGCAGAAAAATCCAGCAGACTTCAACAGAATTTGTTTTCGTTCCAAGATCTCGGCAGTAGATTTTTGGTTCATTTTGATACCTCGGCAGAAGGTATTCCATTCTTAGATTCTCTGGTAATCTCGGCAGTAGATCTCCAGCAGATTTCGATAGAATTTATTTTCTTACCAAGATCTCGGCGGTAGATTTTTGGTTTATTTTGATACCTCGGCAGAAGGTATCTCATTCTCAGAATCTCTGGTCATCTCGACAGTTAGATCTCCAGTAGACTTCAGAAGAATTGGTTTTCGTTTCAGAATCTCGGCAGTAGATTTCTGTTTCGTTATTGATACACTAACATAAGGTTTTTTCCAATTGAGTTTTCAAATCTCGGCAGTAGATTTCCTCAAAGTGGAATTTTGTTCAAAGATCTCGAGTCATCTTAGGACCTGTAGACAGTTGTCGTCTGGCTCCACTCAAGAGAAAATCCTCGTGTGGATTGTACTCCAGTCATGTGCATCTAATCCCCAGTGGTGTCAATTTTCTTTCCCAATAGCATTGTAGCTTTTGTCTTGCATCTTCGCATTGCATATCATAGCATTTTTTCATCTGCATTTTCGGTCAAAATTCCCGGTATTCTGATATTTAATCACCTTCCACCTTGAATGTCCAAAAATCTTTGTTACCCGTACATTCAGGTTCAGGATGATTAAATAGGGGCAGCTGTCATACCCTAAATTTTGACCAGAAATTTTCGAATTTCACATTCATCTGACGCATTTTTATCAATTTATTTGATAGTCAGTCATTTTCGCATTTTTGTCCATTAATCATAAATCATGCATTTCTTTATTCTTGTTTTCTTTTATTTATTATTCGATCTTACCATTTTAATGACATTTTGTTATTCTCTTTTTTTTAGAATAAATCTTTAGAATTTGTTTAGAATGTTATCTCTTTTTTCTAAGTTTTAATTTTTATTTTTTAGATAATTATATTATACATTTTAAAATTGGTTTTTTAGTTTAATTTTATTTTTAGCCAAATTTTAATTCGAATTAATATTAATCTTATTAACTTCTGTTTAGATTCCACTTTAACTATTTATTTACTTTATTTTTAGATAATTTAATTTAGTTTTTTTATTTTTCATTATTTATTATAGTAGATGTCTTGAATTGGCAGAATTTTTGACCAACAAGAAATATTGAATTCAGTTCAGAATGTCCTATCAAATGTTGGGACATTATCAAACAGAGTATATGGACTTATTTCAGGATGTCTCACCAGATGTTGGGACATTGTGTTAATGACTTAAGTTCAGTTTTTCAGGATGTCCCAACAGATGTTGAGACATCTCAAACCTGCTACCAGAATTAATTATTGACTAACTGATCAGAGATATTTAAGGAGAGTTATCTGGAATTAATTAATGATGGATAAAAACAGAACAAGGCGCATCTGTAGGGAGTTTTATATTGAGGATTCAGATTAAAACAGAAGGCCTAAATCACCTAGAATCTAGGAAGTAACAAACCCTAAATTCAAGGTGGAAGCTGCATGCGCATTAGGGCTGGATCATTCTACAGAAAGCCCAAATTACAGATACCTATTTAATCAACAGAAACTCATAGAATTGAGTACGAATTACAGAAGACCAAATAGGGTGTCTAGTGTTTTAATAGCAGGTTGTTTTAATTGTACCACTTTATGAGCTTTTAAGCAAAAGTGCATTTGTGACTTGATTGAAACTGTGAAGTAAGATCAAGCTGTATTATTTGAAGAATGTCTTCAATTTTATTAAACTTGTAAACTTGATCACTGTGTGATTGAGGGGGAGTGAGTAGGGTACTCTTATCTAAGTTGTGTCTTAGGTAGAAATTGCATTGGGTAGTTATTAAGTGATAGATTAAACAGGGTGGTTTAAGTCTAGAATTAATATTACTTATAGTGGATTTCCTCCTGGCTTGGTAGCCTCCAGATGTAAGTGTGGTTATACACTGAACTGGGTTAAAAAACTTCTGTGTTGTTTACTTTTCTTGCTATTTAAGTTTTGGTTAAATCTGTCAAGTGTTGGGACATCTCTTAGGACATCTCATACCTGATCACAGAATTTCAATTGGCATCAGAGCAGGCACCCTGCCTGTTTATACTGGGTGAGATCTAGGGAATACAAATTCTGTAACATGGACAGAGATATAGGGTCAGTAAATAGACCACCTATACTGGATGGATCTAATTATGACTACTGGAAGCCAAGAATGATTGCATTCTTAAGATCACTTGACAACAGGGCATGGAGAGCAGTCAATGTTGGATGGGATCATCTTGTCCAAGATACCAAAGATGGATCAAAAGTGCTGAAACCTGAAGAAGAATGGAGTAAGGAGGAAGAAGATTCAGCACTAGGCAACTCAAAGGCCTTAAATGCTCTATTCAATGGCATTGATAGGAACATCTTTAGACTTGTGCATCATTGTGAGCTAGCCAAAGATGTGTGGGATACTCTCAAAACAACTCATGAAGGAACATCAAAGGTAAAGATGTCAAGACTTCAACTTCTCACCACCAAGTTTGAAAACTTGAGAATGAAGGAAGATGAGACAGTTCATGAATTCTACATGAACATCTTAGAAGTAGATAATACTTCTGGAGCTTTGGGAGAAAAGATGACTGATGAAAAGCTTGTAAGAAAAATCCTCAGATCTTTGCCAAAAAGATTTGACATGAAAGTCACAGCAATAGAAGAAGCTCAAGACATATGCTCTATGAAAGTAGAAGAACTCATTGGTTCCCTTCAAACTTTTGAGATGGGAATGAATGACACAAATGTTAAGAAGAACAAAAGCATAGCCTTGGTGACAAATACTGATGAAGAAGAAGATGATGAATCAGAAAATGGTAAAAGCTTATCAGACAACCTTGCTATGCTTGGAAGACAATTCAAAAAGATTCTCAGAGGAATGGAAGGCAAATCCAATCCCAGTGGAAGATACACAAACTCTTCTGAGAACAAGAGACCTTATGATGCTAACAGAAGGTCAAATTTTGCTGAAAAGACCAGTCAAGAAAAAGGAATCAAATGCCATGGATGTGAAGGATATGGACACATCAAGAATGAATGTCCTACCTACTTAAAAAGGCAAAAGAAAGGACTATCTGTAACCTGGTCTGATGAAGACTCAGGAGGAGATTTAGAAGAAGAATCAGCTAAGCATATCACTGCTTTAGCTGGATTATGTGAGTCTGAAAGTGAATCCAGTGATGGAGAGCTTACTTATGAAGAACTTGAGCAAGCATTCAAAGATCTATACAAAAGAAGCACTGAAATATGCAGTGAGGTTATAAAGCTAAAGAAGCAGAATGAGGCATTAGAAGATGAAAAAGCAAGTGATCAAGAGATCATTGACACCTTGAAAAGTGAAGTAAGTCTTCTCAACTCCAAGTTGGAACATATGTCCAAATCTGTTAGAATGTTGAACAGCAGCTCAAATACACTGGATGTTATTCTCAACAACAATAAGCACTCAGGGGATAAAAGTGGAATGGGATTTAACAAAGTACATAAAGATGAAGCTAGCTCTAGCAAAACAACTTCAAAATCCATACAGTCAAACAAGATGTCCCAACAGATGCTTCAACATCAGGAAAAGAACACAAAGTCAAACAAAATGTTCCAACAGATGTCTCAACATTCTGGAAAGAACAAAATGAAGAAGAAGTATCAAAGATGGAGATGCCATCACTGTGGAAGATTTGGACATATCAAACCTCATTGTTATAAGCTACATGGATATCCAAATCAGATGTGTCAGCAACCTTCTAAGCAGAAACTAGAAGCTAACAAGAAAGTGCTGCATAGACATCAAAGAAATCAGCAACCTCCTAAGCAGAAGACAGAAGTCATCAAGAAGGTATGGAGACCAAAAACTAGCATTCAGGCTGATCAAAGCTACATACCCAAGAACAAGATCAACAATCAATCTTGGAGATCTGCTGGTGAACAACACACAGGGCAAAGACATCAAAAGAAATCTCAACTCAAATGGTCAAAGAAAAGTGTTGCATATATAGCACATACATCACTAAGAGTATCAGCTAAGGAAGACTGGTATTTTGACAGTGGATGTTCAAGACACATGACTGGATTGAAGAACCTGCTAGTAAACTTAAAGTCACATTCATCCAGGTATGTAACCTTTGGAGATGGAGCTAAAGGAGAAATCAAGGGAGTTGGGACCTTGGACTGTCAAGATGTTCCAAGACTAGATGATGTGCTGCTAGTTAAAGGTTTAACTGCTAACCTGATCAGTATAAGTCAATTATGTGATCAAGGGTACAATGTAAACTTTACCAAAACTGAATGTATAGTGACTAACAAAGAACAAGAGGTGGTCATGAGAGGAGCCAGATCTAAAGACAACTGTTACATGTGGGAATCTCAAAACCTCAGTCTCACTTCAACTTGTTCTTTAGCTAAAGAAGAAGAAGTGAAACTATGGCACCAAAGACTAGGTCATCTTCATTTCAGAGGCATAAAGAAGATAATATCTATGGATGCTGTAAGAGGTATTCCTAAACTGAAAATTGATGATGGCAAAATATGTGGTGAATGTCAAATAGGCAAGCAAACCAAGATGTCCCATCCAAAGCTCCAACATCTGACAACTTCCAAAGTTTTGGAACTTTTGCATATGGATCTTATGGGACCTATGCAGGTTGAAAACCTTGGTGGTAAGAGGTATGCCTATGTAGTGGTTGATGACTTTTCAAGATATACATGGATAAATTTCATCAAAGAAAAGTCTGATGTATTTGATGTATTCAAAGAATTATGCCAAAGATTACAAAGGGAAAAATCCAGCTGTGTGATCAGAATAAGAAGTGATCATGGAAAAGAATTTGAGAACCAAAAGTTCTTAGATTTCTGCTCTTCAGAAGGAATCAATCATGAATATTCTTCACCTATCACTCCTCAACAGAATGGGATTGTTGAGAGGAAGAATAGAACTATTCAAGAATCAGCAAGAGCTATGATCCATGCTAAAAAGTTACCTTTGTACTTCTGGGCTGAAGCTATGAACACTGCTTGTTACATCCATAAAAGAGTTACTTTAAGGAAAGGAACTTTGTCCACAATATATGAAGTCTGGAAGGGCAGAAAACCCACAGTTAAGTACTTTCATGTATTTGGAAGTAACTGTTATATTCTGACAAATAGGGAGCAAAGGAGAAAAATGGATCCTAAAAGTGATGAAGGGATTTTCCTTGGATACTCTATAAACAGCAGAGCATATAGAGTATTTAATTCTAGAACCAAGGTTATCATGGAGTCCATAAATGTGATAATTGATGATGCTCCTCCAGATGTCCCAGAAGATGTTGGAACATCTGCTGATATCAAGATTGAAGCTGAAGAAAAGAATGATCATTATAACTTCACTCAAACTGATACAAGGACAGAAGAATCCAGCAAACCTCCCTCCATCAGAATACAGAAGGATCATCCCAAAGATTTGATAATTGGTGATCCCAACAGAGGTGTGAGCCCTAGATCAAGAGAAGTGATTTCAGGTTCATGTTTTGTTTCTAAAATAGAACCTAAAAACATCAAGGAAGCTCTTACTGATGAATATTGGATTTGTGCTATGCAAGAGGAATTAGGTCAATTCACAAGGAATGAAGTGTGGAATCTTGTTCCTAGACCTGATGACATAAATGTGATTGGAACAAAATGGGTGTATAAGAACAAGTCAAATGAACAAGGAGTTGTTACAAAGAACAAAGCTAGACTTGTAGCTCAAGGATACACTCAAATTGAAGGAGTAGACTTTGATGAAACCTTTGCACCAGTAGCAAGGCTTGAATCAATCAGACTACTTTTGGGAATTGCTTGTATCTTAAAGTTCAAGCTATTTCAAATGGATGTGAAAAGTGCCTTTTTAAATGGTTATCTTAATGAAGAGGTATATGTAGAACAGCCTAAAGGATTTGTTGATCCAAGCTATCCAAATCATGTATACAAACTAAAGAAGGCACTTTATGGTCTGAAGCAAGCACCAAGGGCATGGTATGAAAGACTGACCACATTTCTTATCAAGCAAGGGTACAGAAAAGGTGGAATTGACAAAACCCTGTTTGTTAAAGATGAAGAAGGAAATGTCATGATTGCTCAAATATATGTTGATGACATTGTCTTTGGTGGGATGTCTGACAGGATGGTCAAACATTTTGTCAAGCAGATGGAATCTGAATTTGAAATGAGCCTAGTAGGAGAGTTAACCTACTTTCTTGGTCTGCAAATAAAGCAAATGGAAGACTCAATGTTCATTTCCCAAAGCAAGTATACCAAGAACATAGTCAAGAAATTTGGAATGGAAAATGCTACTCATAAGAGAACTCCTGCCCCCACACATTTAAAGCTGACTAAAGATGAAAAGGGTGAGAATGTAGATCAAAGCTTATACAGAAGCATGATTGGAAGCTTGTTATACTTGACTGCTAGCAGACCTGACATAGCATTTGCAGTAGGTGTATGTGCAAGATATCAAGCTGATCCAAAAGTCAGTCATCTCAATCAAGTCAAGAGAATTCTTAAATATGTTAATGGTACTTGTGACTATGGCATAATGTACTTTCATGGATGTAAACCAATTCTCACTGGCTTCTGTGATGCTGATTGGGCTGGAAGTGCTGATGACAGAAAAAGCACTTCAGGAGGATGCTTCTTTCTAGGAAACAATTTGATTTCTTGGTTCAGTAAGAAACAAAATTGTGTATCCTTATCCACAGCTGAAGCTGAATATATAGCAGCTGGAAGCAGTTGTTCTCAGTTGGTTTGGATGAAGCAAATGCTCACTGAGTACAATGTCCCACAGGATGTCATGACATTGTACTGTGACAACTTAAGTGCAATCAACATATCAAAGAATCCTATCCAACATAGCAGGACCAAGCATATTGATATCAGACATCATTTCATCAGAGATCTTGTAGAAGAAAAGGTGATTTCATTGGAACATGTAGCTACAAATCTGCAGTTGGCTGATATCTTTACAAAAGCATTGGATGCTACACAATTTGAGAACTTAAGGGGAAAACTGGGAATCTGTTTATGTGAGATTTAGCAGTTAATGAGATGTGCCAACATGTCATATGACATTGTATGGCATAAGTTCCAGATGGCAACACCAGTCTGGACAAGAACCTTGGGTATTCCATTCCTAATCATTTTCAATATAACGGCTACTTATTTAGTAACAGCTTATAATCAGCTATCAATTTTCTCATCACACCATCAAAAGCGAATCATATTATCAAGCTGTTATTCAGAAATCATAAACCCTAAAACTCTTCATCCATCTTCCTTGACAATGTCTCAAAACCCTAACACTCCTGAAGAAGTTCTCAACAAAGAAGATGTAGTTCATGCAACTCCCATCTCTGTGGTACCAATGAAATCAACCCCATTGGACGAAATCAGAGGAAGTGCTTCTCATGCTAAAAAGCCAAGAACTCCAAAAAGAGCAAAAGATCAAGTCTGCAGCAAATCCAAAGGCATTCCTTCACCAGCTAACATGCCCCCAAAATCCTCTGAATATGTGGATGCTTCCATCAAGGAGATAGTTAACAAGATTCTTTTTGAACAGAGAGTGGTTAGTGGGATTTCTATTCCTCTGAACACCATGCCTGCACCTCAAGAAGAACAAGCTCAAGCTGCAGAGGACAATCCTGCTCAACAGGATGTCCCAATAGATGTTGGAACATCTGAGGATGAGAAAAAGACCTCATCTGATGCTGATATTGAACAAACTGAGGACCAGAAAAAGGCCTCAAATGAAAGTGATGAAGAAGACTCTGAGGATCAAACCAAAGCCTCAACTGAAGATCATATCTCTGCTGATCAACCAGCTGAAGAGGAGACTGCTCAATCTCCTCCTGTGGTGAACCTGGAGCAGGATTCTGATACAGAGATCATAGCCTCTGTAAGACCTAGCATAGCCAAAAGGCTCAGGTCTAGAAAAGGAAAGATGCAAGCAGAACATGCAGTCCCTGAGAAGAAGCAAGCCACTCCAAGGAAAGCCAAAGCTAAAACTGCCTTTGGTCCAACAAAACAGTGGAGTAAAGTCCAAACCCAGAAGAGGAAAGCTGTCACCCCATAAGACTCAGATGTTGAATCAGATGTCCCAACATCTCCTCCCAAGAAGAAACCAGCACCATCTAGGGCTTCAACTGCTGTTCCAGAAGCTCCCTTGGACAACATCTCATTCCATCATGTCTCTAGTGTTAACAGATGGAAGTTTGTGTACCAAAGAAGGGTTGCCCTTGAAAGAGAACTGAGCAGTAATGCACTTGAGTGCACTGAATTGATTGACCTCATCTCTGCTGCAGGCCTCTTCAAAACAGTCTCAAATCTCTCTCCCTGCTATGAACTTCTTGTCAAAGAATTCATTGTTAATCTTCAGGAAGATTGTGCCAATGGTAAGTCTTCTGAATTTAGAAAAGTCTTTGTTAGAGGTAGGTGTGTAGAGTTCTCTCCTCAGATCATCGACCAATACCTAGGAAGAGAAACAGATGGACCAAATGAGCTAGGTAAGACAGATAACCAAGTCTGCAAGGTTATCACTGCAAACCAGGTCAAGGCATGGCCTGTTAAAGGAAAGCTCTCAGTGAGCATGCTAACAAGAAAATATGCCATGCTGAACAGGATTGGTACAGCAAACTGGGTGCCTACCAACCACACATCTTCAATATCCACTGGCCTGGCCAGGTTTATCTATGCTGTGGGAACTCAGACTAAGCTGGATTATGGTGCTTACATATTTGATCAGACTTTGAAGCATGCTAGCTCTTCTGCAACAAAGTTGCCAATAGCTTTTCCTTCATTGCTGTGTGGTATAGTGTTAAGTCAATACCCTGGGATCCTTACTGAGAAGGACACAGTCTGCAAGAGAGAAAGCCCTTTGGCTTTTCATTACAAACTGTTCCTCAGTCATCATGCAGCAGATGTTGAAGCACCCTCTGGGACATCTGCAGGTCCTTCAACTGCCAAGACTCCAATCTTCAAGGCTGCATTGATTGCTGAATTAAAGAGCACCTGCAAAGAACTTGAAGCAAGGAAGCTGAAACTTGAAGAAATCATCCAAAGGCTGGAAAGTGAAGGTGATCAGAAAGCTGCTTCTGATGAAGAAACTGAGGATGCTGAAGAAACTGAGGATGATGAAGCAACTGAATGTGATGAGTCTGAGTGATTATCTGTATGTGAGGACAAATGTAATGACAGCTGCATTGTATTTCTGGATTAGTCTTTGGCCCCATAATTTGTGTCTAACAAGGGGGAGAACAACAACAACAAAATGTATTGTTGTTTAATTATGAATGAAAAATCTGTTTGTTTGTTTCTGAACTGAATCAGTGTGTTTTGATAAATATTTCTGTTGCAACAAGACTGGATACATATATGTTTGAGGGGGAGTAATCTCAAATATGAATCAACAGAAAAGTAATGTGATACTCTGATAAAATGAACTTCTGCTGCACTCTGAAAACCAGAAAAGATGTTAGCCAAAAATTAGCCAAAGGGGGAGTTTGTAGATGTCTTGAATTGGCAGAATTTTTGACCAACAAGAAATATTGAATTCAGTTCAGAATGTCCTATCAAATGTTGGGACATTATCAAACAGAGTATATGGACTTATTTCAGGATGTCTCACCAGATGTTGGGACATTGTGTTAATGACTTAAGTTCAGTTTTTCAGGATGTCCCAACAGATGTTGAGACATCTCAAACCTGCTACCAGAATTAATTATTGACTAACTGATGAGAGATATTTAAGGAGAGTTATCTAGAATTAATTAATGATGGATAAAAACAGAACAAGGCGCATCTGTAGGGAGTTTTATATTGAGGATTCAGATTAAAACAGAAGGCCTAAATCACCTAGAATCTAGGAAGTAACAAACCCTAAATTCAAGGTGGAAGCTGCATGCGCATTAGGGCTGGATCATTCTACAGAAAGCCCAAATTACAGATACCTATTTAATCAACAGAAACTCATAGAATTGAGTACGAATTACAGAAGACCAAATAGGGTGTCTAGTGTTTTAATAGCAGGTTGTTTTAATTGTACCACTTTATGAGCTTTTAAGCAAAAGTGCATTTGTGACTTGATTGAAACTGTGAAGTAAGATCAAGCTGTATTGTTTGAAGAATGTCTTCAATTTTATTAAACTTGTAAACTTGATCACTGTGTGATTGAGGGGGAGTGAGTAGGGTACTCTTATCTAAGTTGTGTCTTAGGTAGAAATTGCATTGGGTAGTTATTAAGTGATAGATTAAACAGGGTGGTTTAAGTCTAGAATTAATATTACTTATAGTGGATTTCCTCCTGGCTTGGTAGCCTCCAGATGTAAGTGTGGTTATACACTGAACTGGGTTAACAAACTTCTGTGTTGTTTACTTTTCTTGCTATTTAAGTTTTGGTTAAATCTGTCAAGTGTTGGGACATCTCTTAGGACATCTCATACCTGATCACAGAATTTCAATTGGCATCAGAGCAGGCACCCTGCCTGTTTATACTGGGTGAGATCTAGGGAATACAAATTCTGTAACATGGACAGAGATATAGGGTCAATAAATAGACCACCTATACTGGATGGATCTAATTATGACTACTGGAAGCCAAGAATGATTGCATTCTTAAGATCACTTGACAACAGGGCATGGAGAGCAGTCAATGTTGGATGGGATCATCCTGTCCAAGATACCAAAGATGGATCAAAAGTGCTGAAACCTGAAGAAGAATGGAGTAAGGAGGAAGAAGATTCAGCACTAGGCAACTCAAAGGCCTTAAATGCTCTATTCAATGGCATTGATAGGAACATCTTTAGACTTGTGCATCATTGTGAGCTAGCCAAAGATGTGTGGGATACTCTCAAAACAACTCATGAAGGAACATCAAAGGTAAAGATGTCAAGACTTCAACTTCTCACCACCAAGTTTGAAAACTTGAGAATGAAGGAAGATGAGACAGTTCATGAATTCTACATGAACATCTTAGAAGTAGATAATACTTCTGGAGCTTTGGGAGAAAAGATGACTGATGAAAAGCTTGTAAGAAAAATCCTCAGATCTTTGCCAAAAAGATTTGACATGAAAGTCACAGCAATAGAAGAAGCTCAAGACATATGCTCTATGAAAGTAGAAGAACTCATTGGTTCCCTTCAAACTTTTGAGATGGGAATGAATGACACAAATGTTAAGAAGAACAAAAGCATAGCCTTGGTGACAAATACTGATGAAGAAGAAGATGATGAATCAGAAAATGGTAAAAGCTTATCAGACAACCTTGCTATGCTTGGAAGACAATTCAAAAAGATTCTCAGAGGAATGGAAGGCAAATCCAATCCCAGTGGAAGATACACAAACTCTTCTGAGAACAAGAGACCTTATGATGCTAACAGAAGGTCAAATTTTGCTGAAAAGACCAGTCAAGAAAAAGGAATCAAATGCCATGGATGTGAAGGATATGGACACATCAAGAATGAATGTCCTACCTACTTAAAAAGGCAAAAGAAAGGACTATCTGTAACCTGGTCTGATGAAGACTCAGGAGGAGATTTAGAAGAAGAATCAGCTAAGCATATCACTGCTTTAGCTGGATTATGTGAGTCTGAAAGTGAATCCAGTGATGGAGAGCTTACTTATGAAGAACTTGAGCAAGCATTCAAAGATCTATACAAAAGAAGCACTGAAATATGCAGTGAGGTTATAAAGCTAAAGAAGCAGAATGAGGCATTAGAAGATGAAAAAGCAAGTGATCAAGAGATCATTGACACCTTGAAAAGTGAAGTAAGTCTTCTCAACTCCAAGTTGGAACATATGTCCAAATCTGTTAGAATGTTGAACAGCAGCTCAAATACACTGGATGTTATTCTCAACAACAATAAGCACTCAGGGGATAAAAGTGGAATGGGATTTAACAAAGTACATAAAGATGAAGCTAGCTCTAGCAAAACAACTTCAAAATCCATACAGTCAAACAAGATGTCCCAACAGATGCTTCAACATCAGGAAAAGAACACAAAGTCAAACAAAATGTTCCAACAGATGTCTCAACATTCTGGAAAGAACAAAATGAAGAAGAAGTATCAAAGATGGAGATGCCATCACTGTGGAAGATTTGGACATATCAAACCTCATTGTTATAAGCTACATGGATATCCAAATCAGATGTGTCAGCAACCTTCTAAGCAGAAACTAGAAGCTAACAAGAAAGTGCTGCATAGACATCAAAGAAATCAGCAACCTCCTAAGCAGAAGACAGAAGTCATCAAGAAGGTATGGAGACCAAAAACTAGCATTCAGGCTGATCAAAGCTACATACCCAAGAACAAGATCAACAATCAATCTTGGAGATCTGCTGGTGAACAACACACAGGGCAAAGACATCAAAAGAAATCTCAACTCAAATGGTCAAAGAAAAGTGTTGCATATATAGCACATACATCACTAAGAGTATCAGCTAAGGAAGACTGGTATTTTGACAGTGGATGTTCAAGACACATGACTGGATTGAAGAACCTGCTAGTAAACTTAAAGTCACATTCATCCAGGTATGTAACCTTTGGAGATGGAGCTAAAGGAGAAATCAAGGGAGTTGGGACCTTGGACTGTCAAGATGTTCCAAGACTAGATGATGTGCTGCTAGTTAAAGGTTTAACTGCTAACCTGATCAGTATAAGTCAATTATGTGATCAAGGGTACAATGTAAACTTTACCAAAACTGAATGTATAGTGACTAACAAAGAACAAGAGGTGGTCATGAGAGGAGCCAGATCTAAAGACAACTGTTACATGTGGGAATCTCAAAACCTCAGTCTCACTTCAACTTGTTCTTTAGCTAAAGAAGAAGAAGTGAAACTATGGCACCAAAGACTAGGTCATCTTCATTTCAGAGGCATAAAGAAGATAATATCTATGGATGCTGTAAGAGGTATTCCTAAACTGAAAATTGATGATGGCAAAATATGTGGTGAATGTCAAATAGGCAAGCAAACCAAGATGTCCCATCCAAAGCTCCAACATCTGACAACTTCCAAAGTTTTGGAACTTTTGCATATGGATCTTATGGGACCTATGCAGGTTGAAAACCTTGGTGGTAAGAGGTATGCCTATGTAGTGGTTGATGACTTTTCAAGATATACATGGATAAATTTCATCAAAGAAAAGTCTGATGTATTTGATGTATTCAAAGAATTATGCCAAAGATTACAAAGGGAAAAATCCAGCTGTGTGATCAGAATAAGAAGTGATCATGGAAAAGAATTTGAGAACCAAAAGTTCTTAGATTTCTGCTCTTCAGAAGGAATCAATCATGAATATTCTTCACCTATCACTCCTCAACAGAATGGGATTGTTGAGAGGAAGAATAGAACTATTCAAGAATCAGCAAGAGCTATGATCCATGCTAAAAAGTTACCTTTGTACTTCTGGGCTGAAGCTATGAACACTGCTTGTTACATCCATAAAAGAGTTACTTTAAGGAAAGGAACTTTGTCCACAATATATGAAGTCTGGAAGGGCAGAAAACCCACAGTTAAGTACTTTCATGTATTTGGAAGTAACTGTTATATTCTGACAAATAGGGAGCAAAGGAGAAAAATGGATCCTAAAAGTGATGAAGGGATTTTCCTTGGATACTCTATAAACAGCAGAGCATATAGAGTATTTAATTCTAGAACCAAGGTTATCATGGAGTCCATAAATGTGATAATTGATGATGCTCCTCCAGATGTCCCAGAAGATGTTGGAACATCTGCTGATATCAAGATTGAAGCTGAAGAAAAGAATGATCATTATAACTTCACTCAAACTGATACAAGGACAGAAGAATCCAGCAAACCTCCCTCCATCAGAATACAGAAGGATCATCCCAAAGATTTGATAATTGGTGATCCCAACAGAGGTGTGAGCCCTAGATCAAGAGAAGTGATTTCAGGTTCATGTTTTGTTTCTAAAATAGAACCTAAAAACATCAAGGAAGCTCTTACTGATGAATATTGGATTTGTGCTATGCAAGAGGAATTAGGTCAATTCACAAGGAATGAAGTGTGGAATCTTGTTCCTAGACCTGATGACATAAATGTGATTGGAACAAAATGGGTGTATAAGAACAAGTCAAATGAACAAGGAGTTGTTACAAAGAACAAAGCTAGACTTGTAGCTCAAGGATACACTCAAATTGAAGGAGTAGACTTTGATGAAACCTTTGCACCAGTAGCAAGGCTTGAATCAATCAGACTACTTTTGGGAATTGCTTGTATCTTAAAGTTCAAGCTATTTCAAATGGATGTGAAAAGTGCCTTTTTAAATGGTTATCTTAATGAAGAGGTATATGTAGAATAGCCTAAAGGATTTGTTGATCCAAGCTATCCAAATCATGTATACAAACTAAAGAAGGCACTTTATGGTCTGAAGCAAGCACCAAGGGCATGGTATGAAAGACTGACCACATTTCTTATCAAGCAAGGGTACAGAAAAGGTGGAATTGACAAAACCCTGTTTGTTAAAGATGAAGAAGGAAATGTCATGATTGCTCAAATATATGTTGATGACATTGTCTTTGGTGGGATGTCTGACAGGATGGTCAAACATTTTGTCAAGCAGATGGAATCTGAATTTGAAATGAGCCTAGTAGGAGAGTTAACCTACTTTCTTGGTCTGCAAATAAAGCAAATGGAAGACTCAATGTTCATTTCCCAAAGCAAGTATACCAAGAACATAGTCAAGAAATTTGGAATGGAAAATGCTACTCATAAGAGAACTCCTGCCCCCACACATTTAAAGCTGACTAAAGATGAAAAGGGTGAGAATGTAGATCAAAGCTTATACAGAAGCATGATTGGAAGCTTGTTATACTTGACTGCTAGCAGACCTGACATAGCATTTGCAGTAGGTGTATGTGCAAGATATCAAGCTGATCCAAAAGTCAGTCATCTCAATCAAGTCAAGAGAATTCTTAAATATGTTAATGGTACTTGTGACTATGGCATAATGTACTTTCATGGATGTAAACCAATTCTCACTGGCTTCTGTGATGCTGATTGGGCTGGAAGTGCTGATGACAGAAAAAGCACTTCAGGAGGATGCTTCTTTCTAGGAAACAATTTGATTTCTTGGTTCAGTAAGAAACAAAATTGTGTATCCTTATCCACAGCTGAAGCTGAATATATAGCAGCTGGAAGCAGTTGTTCTCAGTTGGTTTGGATGAAGCAAATGCTCACTGAGTACAATGTCCCACAGGATGTCATGACATTGTACTGTGACAACTTAAGTGCAATCAACATATCAAAGAATCCTATCCAACATAGCAGGACCAAGCATATTGATATCAGACATCATTTCATCAGAGATCTTGTAGAAGAAAAGGTGATTTCATTGGAACATGTAGCTACAAATCTGCAGTTGGCTGATATCTTTACAAAAGCATTGGATGCTACACAATTTGAGAACTTAAGGGGAAAACTGGGAATCTGTTTATGTGAGATTTAGCAGTTAATGAGATGTGCCAACATGTCATATGACATTGTATGGCATAAGTTCCAGATGGCAACACCAGTCTGGACAAGAACCTTGGGTATTCCATTCCTAATCATTTTCAATATAACGGCTACTTATTTAGTAACAGCTTATAATCAGCTATCAATTTTCTCATCACACCATCAAAAGCGAATCATATTATCAAGCTGTTATTCAGAAATCATAAACCCTAAAACTCTTCATCCATCTTCCTTGACAATGTCTCAAAACCCTAACACTCCTGAAGAAGTTCTCAACAAAGAAGATGTAGTTCATGCAACTCCCATCTCTGTGGTACCAATGAAATCAACCCCATTGGACGAAATCAGAGGAAGTGCTTCTCATGCTAAAAAGCCAAGAACTCCAAAAAGAGCAAAAGATCAAGTCTGCAGCAAATCCAAAGGCATTCCTTCACCAGCTAACATGCCCCCAAAATCCTCTGAATATGTGGATGCTTCCATCAAGGAGATAGTTAACAAGATTCTTTTTGAACAGAGAGTGGTTAGTGGGATTTCTATTCCTCTGAACACCATGTCTGCACCTCAAGAAGAACAAGCTCAAGCTGCAGAGGACAATCCTGCTCAACAGGATGTCCCAATAGATGTTGGAACATCTGAGGATGAGAAAAAGACCTCATCTGATGCTGATATTGAACAAACTGAGGACCAGAAAAAGGCCTCAAATGAAAGTGATGAAGAAGACTCTGAGGATCAAACCAAAGCCTCAACTGAAGATCATATCTCTGCTGATCAACCAGCTGAAGAGGAGACTGCTCAATCTCCTCCTGTGGTGAACCTGGAGCAGGATTCTGATACAGAGATCATAGCCTCTGTAAGACCTAGCATAGCCAAAAGGCTCAGGTCTAGAAAAGGAAAGATGCAAGCAGAACATGCAGTCCCTGAGAAGAAGCAAGCCACTCCAAGGAAAGCCAAAGCTAAAACTGCCTTTGGTCCAACAAAACAGTGGAGTAAAGTCCAAACCCAGAAGAGGAAAGCTGTCACCCCATCAGACTCAGATGTTGAATCAGATGTCCCAACATCTCCTCCCAAGAAGAAACCAGCACCATCTAGGGCTTCAACTGCTGTTCCAGAAGCTCCCTTGGACAACATCTCATTCCATCATGTCTCTAGTGTTAACAGATGGAAGTTTGTGTACCAAAGAAGGGTTGCCCTTGAAAGAGAACTGAGCAGTAATGCACTTGAGTGCACTGAATTGATTGACCTCATCTCTGCTGCAGGCCTCTTCAAAACAGTCTCAAATCTCTCTCCCTGCTATGAACTTCTTGTCAAAGAATTCATTGTTAATCTTCAGGAAGATTGTGCCAATGGTAAGTCTTCTGAATTTAGAAAAGTCTTTGTTAGAGGTAGGTGTGTAGAGTTCTCTCCTCAGATCATCGACCAATACCTAGGAAGAGAAACAGATGGACCAAATGAGCTAGGTAAGACAGATAACCAAGTCTGCAAGGTTATCACTGCAAACCAGGTCAAGGCATGGCCTGTTAAAGGAAAGCTCTCAGTGAGCATGCTAACAAGAAAATATGCCATGCTGAACAGGATTGGTACAGCAAACTGGGTGCCTACCAACCACACATCTTCAATATCCACTGGCCTGGCCAGGTTTATCTATGCTGTGGGAACTCAGACTAAGCTGGATTATGGTGCTTACATATTTGATCAGACTTTGAAGCATGCTAGCTCTTCTGCAACAAAGTTGCCAATAGCTTTTCCTTCATTGCTGTGTGGTATAGTGTTAAGTCAATACCCTGGGATCCTTACTGAGAAGGACACAGTCTGCAAGAGAGAAAGCCCTTTGGCTTTTCATTACAAACTGTTCCTCAGTCATCATGCAGCAGATGTTGAAGCACCCTCTGGGACATCTGCAGGTCCTTCAACTGCCAAGACTCCAATCTTCAAGGCTGCATTGATTGCTGAATTAAAGAGCACCTGCAAAGAACTTGAAGCAAGGAAGCTGAAACTTGAAGAAATCATCCAAAGGCTGGAAAGTGAAGGTGATCAGAAAGCTGCTTCTGATGAAGAAACTGAGGATGCTGAAGAAACTGAGGATGATGAAGCAACTGAATGTGATGAGTCTGAGTGATTATCTGTATGTGAGGACAAATGTAATGATAGCTGCATTGTATTTCTGGATTAGTCTTTGGCCCCATAATTTGTGTCTAACAAGGGGGAGAACAACAACAACAAAATGTATTGCTGTTTAATTATGAATGAAAAATCTGTTTGTTTGTTTCTGAACTGAATCAGTGTGTTTTGATAAATATTTCTGTTGCAACAAGACTGGATACATATATGTTTGAGGGGGAGTAATCTCAAATATGAATCAACAGAAAAGTAATGTGATACTCTGATAAAATGAACTTTTGCTGCACTCTGAAAACCAGAAAAGATGTTAGCCAAAAATTAGCCAAAGGGGGAGTTTGTAGATGTCTTGAATTGGCAGAATTTTTGACCAACAAGAAATATTGAATTCAGTTCAGAATGTCCTATCAAATGTTGGGACATTATCAAACAGAGTATATGGACTTATTTTCGGATGTCTCACCAGATGTTGGGACATTGTGTTAATGACTTAAGTTCAGTTTTTCAGGATGTCCCAACAGATGTTGAGACATCTCAAACCTGCTACCAGAATTAATTATGGACTAACTGATCAGAGATATTTAAGGAGAGTTATCTGGAATTAATTAATGATGGATAAAAACAGAACAAGGCGCATCTGTAGGGAGTTTTATATTGAGGATTCAGATTAAAACAGAAGGCCTAAATCACCTAGAATCTAGGAAGTAATAAACCCTAAATTCAAGGTGGAAGCTGCATGCGCATTAGGGCTGGATCATTCTACAGAAAGCCCAAATTACAGATACCTATTTAATCAACAGAAACTCGTAGAATTGAGTACGAATTACAGAAGACCAAATAGGGTGTCTAGTGTTTTAATAGCAGGTTGTTTTAATTGTACCACTTTATGAGCTTTTAAGCAAAAGTGCATTTGTGACTTGATTGAAACTGTGAAGTAAGATCAAGCTGTATTGTTTGAAGAATGTCTTCAATTTTATTAAACTTGTAAACTTGATCACTGTGTGATTGAGGGGGAGTGAGTAGGGTACTCTTATCTAAGTTGTGTCTTAGGTAGAAATTGCATTGGGTAGTTATTAAGTGATAGATTAAACAGGGTGGTTTAAGTCTAGAATTAATATTACTTATAGTGGATTTCCTCCTGGCTTGGTAGCCTCCAGATGTAAGTGTGGTTATACACTGAACTGGGTTAACAAACTTCTGTGTTGTTTACTTTTCTTGCTATTTAAGTTTTGGTTAAATCTGTCAAGTGTTGGGACATCTCTTAGGACATCTCATACCTGATCACAGAATTTCAATTATTATTTCAGTTTTATTATTTAAGTTTATAGTTTTTTAGTTAACCTTTTTTTTATTAGATTACTTTCCAATTTAGTTTGATAATTCATTTATTTATTTATGTTTTAAATTTTAATTATTTTATTTTTTGTTTAATCTTTTGTTTATTTTATTATCATTTAATTTTTAGTAACTAGTCCAATCTCAATTGGTCTTATTACTTTGTTACTAGACAAACTAATTTCACAGCTGTGTCATCCTATGCCTGCTCCTGCTGTGCCTATTTTACTGTCACAAACCTGCCCCAAAGCAACATACCAGCCTGTATCTTTCACCAAAAGGATATCAAGCAAAATCCTGCATAATCTGCCAAAAAAAAAAACATTAACAGATACAAAGAAAAACGAACCAACGGATAACAGAAGGACCTTTGGTTCATAACCGGAAAACACACAAAAACCTGGAGAGAAGGAGGGAGCATGGAGGCACAAAAGGGAACAGGGGGAAAACAAAAAAAAGGAGAAAGAGGGCACAACGGACGACCTTTCGTCTGCACCTCTAACCAGCACCTTCACCACTCTTTTCAGAAAACTAAAAAAAACTGCATCACAAAAACACACAACATTAACCTTCAACTCCATTTTCGCTGCACAAAACCGGTAAAGAAAACATCATCACTATCGCAAAGGACCTTTCACGGAATCACCCTTCCATCTCCATCTCACACCACCTCTTCCAAATCAAAAACCAACAGACAACACCCTTCTTCTTAAAACAACCAAAAACCATCACATATCACCCTTCTTCATCTCTTCCCATCATCCCAACAACAAACCTTCCTCCTTCACCTTCGCACCCGACCCTCCATCAAACCAAGCCATAACTTCCTTCATCACCAACCACCTTAGAACTCACCCATCACCACCACCATACAATAACAACATCCTTCCGCTCAAAACGCCGGTAACCCAAATCCAAAACCCTTTCTGAAATCACCGTGTGAACCCACAGCCAACAACCCGCCATCCGCGACCACTTCTTTTCTTCCTCAACAAACCCTCAAACGCAAATCGCACTCACCATCATCCCTTCCGCCTCCTCCAACAACAAACCCCACATCCACCACACACACCAAGCCGCACAAACGCCGGGAGCTTGAGCGAAAACTAAAATGAGTTTTCTGTTGAGGCCGGAAGGACCGCCGCCGCTGTGACTAACATTTGAGGTCGTGTTCGTTGGAGGGGAAGAAACAAGGGTTCGTTGTTTTGTGGATGCTTTCTGTTTTTATTTTGTTATATTTTGATGTATTTATGTACTATTTCAGATTTTTATTTTAATTATTTTTATTACTTTTATATTATTTGTTTAAAGGTTTCTTGTTGTCATTAAGGGTGGGCTAAGCCCACCGGTTTGTTTCTCTGTATCTTGCAGGCAAAGGACCAGCGACATGCCCCTCCCCTTTTCCATGTTTCAATTGTTCAATCTTTTATATATTTCCTTAAGTTTATTTATTAATCGTTAATTAGTTTAGGCTAAGTCTTATGTTATTATTTTATTTATTTAGAGTCAGGATTTTAATACTAATTGATCTCCTTAGTTGAATATATTCGTTTTACTTGATTAAGTGATACTAGTCTTGATAAATTAAAGGTTATTTTTTTTTATTTATTTATTTATTTAACATTGATATTGATTAACTTTTATTCTTCTTTTTTCAAGGAGTTTTGATTAAGATTTTAAACTCTTACTAACTTTGTGATTCTATTATTAGCCCTTTTTGCTTTGAGCTTCTGTTAAGCTAACCTTGTTGATTCTTGATGCTAAACATGTGAGGACTAATTATTTAGTCGTGTGAGCTTCTGACTTTTTGCTTGAGTTTCTTTTATGCACGTTGAAGAGGTAACGGACCTTCTCCGTTAGGTATTGTTAAAACTCAACTTTATATCTCTTGCGTTTCAATTTAATCTTAATGCCGCATTTACGTTTGGCTGGCTACTTGTAACATCACCCTCGTGTCTAAACCATAAAACATTCATCAAATTTTCCAACTAATTAATTTAACAAGGAATAGAGCTCCGGAGTCTAGCATTCCGCACGTTCTAGAACGAACGGCAACTGGGCTAGCCCCACGCGTTTTGTTCGTTCAATCCTTCGTTATTAATCACATCAAATATTCAAACCATCTAAAAACAAAATAAATCTTTAATAAATTAAATTACGAAAAGAAGGAACTCCGGAGTCTAGCATTCCGCACGTTCTGGATTGAACCGCAAATGGGCTAGCCTCACGCGTTGGTTCAATCACCATTCGTATAAAAACAATTCAATTCATCTTAATTAATTTACGAAAAAGGAACCCCGGAGTCTAGCATTCCGCACGTTCTGGATTGAACCGCAAATGGGCTAGCCTCACGCGATGGGTCAATCACCATTCGTATAAGATATTCAAATCATTCATTTAAATTAATCTTACGAAAACAGAATTCCGGAGTCTAGCATTCCGCACGTTCTGGATTGGACCGCAATTGGGCTAGCCCCACGCGATGGTTCAATCACCATTCGTATTCAAAACAATTCAACAATCTTAAAGGATCAGGCATGATTCATCTCCACAGGAAAGTTGTTCCTCCTATCCCCACAAACACAAACAAAAATCTTACAAACAATTACTTTCAAAGGAAGAACGTGGCATTGCTTGTCGATACTTATATCCAAGTTTAAAGCTTCTTCCGATTTTATTTATTCTCAAAGAAAGAATGTGGCATTGCTTGTCGATCTTATATCCAAGTTTAAAGCTTCTTTCAATTTCCCATTTCTCAAATGTTTGTGGTAGAATAGATGAGATACTTCTCTTAAAGATGATGACTTGTCTCTTTCTTTCAAATACAAATTAAAACTTACCAACCAATTCAAGTCATTTTCATGATTAATTAGCGAGTAACTGAACTCCGGAGTCTCGCACTCCGCACGTTCTTGAATGCAACCGCAACATGGGCTAGCCCCACGCGTGGTTCATTCGCCCTCTCGTTTTAAAACACCCTTAACAAAGATCAAATATCTTTTCTCAAAACGAACACTGTTTAAATCTTTCTATTTCGCAAATAAGCCAACGCTTAGCGGTAGAAATCATTTTCAAACAGTCGTTCTATAAAAAAACACAAATCGTAGTAACACGAACTACGAAGCTCTGACTTTCCCATTGCACAGGGGAATACGTAGGCACGGGGATTTTAATCCTTCGCGAGCACAATAATAAAAAAACTATAATCTTTCCCTCGTAATGATAACTAAAACATTTCCTTAAAAGAAATCTTAATCATTAAAAGAAGACAATAATAACAAGTTAACATTTTTAAGCGCAAATTAGACTAAGAGGTTCCCGTTGAGTACAACGGACGTGCGGGGTGCCTAACACCTTCCCTTCGCGTAACTGACTCCCGAACTTAGATTAGTGGTTTTGTTGACCATTCTTATCCTTTATTTAGGTTGTGTCTATATCTCCCTTTTCTCTCGTAGAATAAATAGAATTAGGTGGCGACTCTGTTGTTTATTTTAGGATCGTATTTTTTCGAGGTGCGACACTGGGAATATTTTTTCTAACCTCGAAACAAACACACCCTAAATCTTTTTCAACCAAAATCTTGGCAAAACACATCAACAAAATCTTGAATGAAATAAATCTTTCTGAAATAAATTTGAAATCAAACGAGCAAAAATAAATTTTCCAAAAAGAGCGTTAGAGGTAAACCAAGCCATGGGGCCTCAACAAAATTTGCGACATCTTACTTAACACTTTGCCTCTAAAAAAATAATTCAATCCAAATATAATTGCAAAATCCCTCTTTTTCTACATTTTAGGGAAAACAAAGATTTAAACACTTGCAGTAGAAAATACAAAGCACACTCAAAGGATAAAATGTATGAACAACATACATCAAACAATTCAGATTATAAGTTTACCTTTCTTCCTCTACTTGCCTCGCAAGATCAAAGAGTAATAATATCACAATCAACGGGCAAGGGGAATCAATAAATCAATCCATAAAACAACAACAAGCGAAAACATAAAAGCAAATAAAATCAATGGGACATAGTAGCATAGTCATTGTCAGAGACATCTTCATCGATATCATCACCACCGTCTTCATTTATAGAGTTGGACATATCTTCAGACTGATTAACACAAGCTGAATCTTTTCATTAAAATGAGCAATAATGGTATTGCAATGTCATCAACATGTTTCCCAATAAATAACTTATAACTAAAATTAAACACTCGGGAAAACAAAAAATTGCATCATCATCAGTAACAACATCATTCTTTTAACTACTCAAAATACCATAAATTAAAGAGGGAAACCTAATAGGAATCTTGACAACAAAATACTAATCATGCATAAAAAATTGATCAAGAAAATAGTCTTCGAAGTCAAAGGCACAATGAATTCCTACTTTATACAAAAGTTTCTATGATAAGTTTCTTCAAAATTGATCCCTTCCTCTTTATTATATCCTTGGGCCACCAACCTTGCTTTGTTTCGAACAATTAAACCATTCTCATCAAGCTTGTTATTAAACACCTTTTTTTTACCTATGATAAGTTTACCACTTGGCCTAGGAAAAAGTTTCCAAACTTGAGCCCTTTCGAATTGGTTTAACTCTTCTTGCATTGCAAGTATCCATTGGTCGTCTCCTAAGGCTTCATCAACTTTGAAAGGTTCAATTGTGAGACAAACTCAATTTTAAAGCATGCATCTTTGATATTTAATGTTGTTGCAACGCCTTGTCTTATGTCACCAATGACTTTATCAATTGGATGATCTCGATGAGTTCCTTATTCCTTAGGTAGATCATTATTATTTGACTCTTGTTGAATCCATACTTCTTGATGTTCCAGTTGACTATCATTGTTGGCATTTGAAGTATTTTCTTTAGGAACTTCTACAAAATCATCATCATCATCATCACACAAAGACAATACCCTCCTCGGAGGGGTTAGTTTCATAAAAGGAAAAATGCATAGATTCTTCAATAGTTAAAGTTCTTTTGTTATGTATTCTATATGTTTTACTAGTAAGAGAATAGCCAAGAAAAATACCTTCATCGAATTTTTCATCAAACTTATCGATATTGTCTTTCTCATTGTTTAAGACAAAATATTTACATCCAAATATATGAAAATAAGCAACATTTGGTTTCCTTCATTTGAAGAGTTCATAAGGAGTATTTTTCAAATTAGGTCTAATAATAACTTTATTACGTACATAACATGTCGTGCTTACCGCTTCCGCCTAAAAGTATTTTGAAAGATTTGAATCATTAAACACCATTTTACAAGTTCTACTAGAGACATATTCTTTATCTCCACCACTCCATTTTGTTGAGGAGTCCTTGATGCTGAAATATTATGAGAGATTCCATATTCTTCACAAAATTCTTCAAATAGAGCATTTCAGAACTCTCCACCATGTCCGCTTCTTATGGAGTCAATTTTTAGTGATTTCTCGTTTTGAATTTGCTTTGCATACTTCTTGAACGCCTTTAATGCATCACTTTTATGCACTAAAAAATGTCCAAGAATATCTAAAAAATCATCAAACAACAACTAAAGCATATACATTACCTTTAAAGCTTATTGTTCTTGATGGACCAAATAAGTCCATATGCAACAATTGTAATGGCCTTGAAGTGAACATCGCATTCTTAGGTTTGAAAGTTGTTTTGGTTTGTTTTTCCTTTTGACAAGCATCACATCATTTATATTTGACAAACTTTATCTTAGGTAAATCAATGACAAGATCATGCTTGACTAGTTTATTTAAATGTTCCATATGAATATGAGCAATTCTTTTATGACATAACACAAGACATTGTTGTTTACCATGAGACATTTTACTTTCAAAGATAAATCATCTAGGAAAATCATGAATATATTATTAATTATTTTACCTTTGAGTTTTACCTCATGTGTGACTTCATCTTCGATCAAGCATTCAACCTTGGTGAACTTGCTTTTGAAGCCTTTGTCACAAAGTTGGCTAGTACTTAGAAGATTGTGATTTAGTCCTTCAACATAGAGAACATCTTCCATGGATGTGAAAGGTGGTGCTCCAACTTTTCTTATACCAATTTTTTTCCTTTGTTGTTATCTCCATAAGTAACATAACCCTTGACCTTAAGCACTAGATTTGAAAATTTGTTAATATCCCCTGTCATATGCTTTGAACAACCACTATCGATATCTCATAGATTTGATGTGGCTTTCAAGCATACCTATAAAACAAATTAAGTTTTGTTAGGTATCCAAATTACTTTGCGTCCTTCATAATTAGTACCTTTCTTTACCCACATATAATGCACACTTGTCACACTAAAGTTTCTAACATAGCAAGCATTAGGTGTATGGCCAACTATACCACAATAAAAACAAGTAGGTACAAAATTATTTCTATATCTAGGAACATAAGATTTATTTTTAACAAATATTTTACTTTTAGGATAATGATGGATAACATTTTGTTTGTTCACTTTTTCTTTGGATGATTGGTCATTAGCCTTAACAAAGATAGTTTTGTTAGAACTTGGTTTGTAAAACTTTGAATAACCAAGCCCAAATTTATCATTGAATTATCTTTGTTGACTAAGGACACCCTCCAACCTAATTTGTCTTTTTTCATATCTTTCAAGAACTTTGTTTAATTGGACATTTAGAAAGAAAGTGATTCACAATTTTTGCATACATAATTTTGTTTTTGTTCACTAATAATCTTTTGTTTTTCATCTTTGACTTCTTTTTCCATTGTCTCAACGTTTTCTTCTAGAGATGAAATTTGTTTCTTTTGTGATGATATTGTTTTGTACATTGTCGTACCCCAAATTTGGACCATATTTTTTCTTTTCTTTATTTTCTATATAAATAAAAACTAGTAATAATAATTTGTATTTTTTAATTGTTATTTTAATCAAATACTATTTCTATGCATTTATAAAAGAAAGAAAAATAAAAAAAGTAAAAAATATACGGTAGAAATATCATTTGGAAGATGAGTCAAGATTAGAAACCAAATTTTAATTAACATACTACTCTTCGAAGGAAATTTTATTTCAAACAAGCATGGTAGTTCATCTTATAGAGGAGTAGGTATGAGGGTTATAAGTATGAGAGGTTGTGAGTTTGAAACACATTTTCCTCACTTTTAAATGTTTTATTTGTTCTTCCTTTACTACTAACATTTTCTATTTCATTTTTAAATCATAAAAAGATCACAAAAATAGTATTTTTATTATTTAATTTTTAATTTTCGTATTTTTATTTAATGCATTCTAAAAATATGATTTTTTCTTCAAAATTATTATTTTATGAAAAAAAATCTAAAAATTCCGTAAAAATAAAAAAGATCAAAATCAAGGGAATTTGTTGTTGGACTTTTAATTATTTAAATCAAATTAATTTTTTTTTTACTTTTATGGATTTTGACCTAATTTCTATCTAATATAAATAAAAAATATTTAATAACCTAGAGGTCACCCATAATTCACAAAGAAAACTCTAAAAGTTATTTTGTTCACGTTGAAGAACAACAACAAATAAACCCTAAATGCCTCAATCATCAACGAATAAAGAAATATCAAAGGGAGAAAAAGAAAGAAAGAACACAAAGGCGAAGGGAGAAGAGAACGAAAGAAAGAACAAAAGAAAACTCTAAAAGTTATTTTGTTCACATTGAAGAACAACGACAAATAAACCCTAAATGCCTCAATCATCAATGAATAAAGAAATATCAAAGGGAGAAAAAGAAAGAAAGAACACAGGCGAAGGGAGAAGAGAACGAAAGAAAGAACAAAAAGGAGAAGAGGGAAGAAAAAACACAAAGGAGAAGATACAAGAGTACGAAAGAAAGAGAAAGGAGAAAAGAAGCAGCAACTTAAGTACGTCACAACACTCCAGATTGTTATCTTCAAACTATTAAATTCATGTTTATGAAAATATACCTATTTTGTTTCTTGGTTGTTTCGATTGATTGTTTAAATTAGGGGGTTTTGAGGTGTCAATACTAGGACATAAATTATTAAAATTAAAAAAATAAAACAATAAAAAATATTCTGAATTTGTTTCTAGTACCTATCATAATTTATTTTAATATGTAATTACAATCATGCATGCTCTTTAACTTGTATTATAAATTTCTAACTGTATTTTTTTTCGGAATTACTTGTAAGTATCACAAATCTTTTCTTTTAAAATTATTATCATGGAATTACTTTTAACAGAAAAATTATTATTTTTTTAATTGAAATCTGTTTCAAATTAAATTATAACTAAATGGATTATAACTACAAATGGATTTAACCAAAAACTTCAATAATAACCTCGGTAATATACGAAAAATCTCTTGACTAAAAAAATCAAATCAATAAATCATTCAACGGTTCCAAACAACATAAATTATTAATAGGTTTTAATCCTAATTAATTTGATGAAAGAATATCCGTGTAGTTTATGTTCTAAAACCAGTACATGCCATTGTATATAGAAACATACACCTAATTAAATCAACAAAAGTTAAAAATACAAAAATATTTATTTAATTAAGGGATTAATACACATCTAATTAGGATTAGGGATTTAAATAATTAATTAAAGCATTTTATTTAATAAATGTAGTAATTAAGGGATTAATGGATATACATAGGAGTAGAAAGTAGGATAATTACTTAAAATATTTTAATAGTTTAGGGATTAATCAGTAATTATAAATACGGATTAATAATATCGGGATTAGGGAAATAATATATTGATCAATAAAAATAAAATATTTTGTAAGTTAATTAGGAAATAATTTAAGGGTTAAAATTACTTAATTGGAGTACTAATAATTAGGTGTTAATAAAATATTTAATTAAATATTTAGGATTAATTTAATAATATTAAGTTATAATTTTGGGTTATTATATTTTTTTAATAAATGTGGGTTTATGATGATTTATTTTAAATTGGGATTGGTTTTCTTATATAAATTTATTTTCTCTGAAAATTAATATTTGGGTAAAATTTTAATTTTTGGGTTTTCATCATAATTTATTTGGATTTTATTTGAGTTTAAAAATTAATAAATTATTTGTTTCAGTGTTCAATCAACATTAATAGCGACATGGGTATCATGGTACGAGGGCGACCAAAACATTTGGTGTTTGTTTCTCCAGCTAACCACACTACAACAGAAACACTTGAACCTAAAAGAAATGCTAGTGTTGATCTTGGTAAGCCAATAGAAGCCCTAAAGGTGATCGAGGAGAATGTTGCAAGCAATCCAACTATCAATACTTAGAAAACCCTAGAATCATCACCTACGATGGAAGGTAATGAACAACGAAAAGTTTGGGTTGATTTACTTTCTGATAACAGGAATCCAACTAAAGGGATGACTATCGAATTTGTGGCCCCAAAACTTGTGAATGGAGAGATTGAAATTGAAATAGAAGAAGAATACATTGAATCAGAAGTTAAATTTTGGGAATCTTCGCTCATCATGTATGTGCTTAGGGGTGAAGTGAGTATGAATGACGTAAAGTAGTTTATGACAAAGGCTTGGAACTTTGTTCAACTCCCTGATATGTTCTATCACAATGACGGTTATTTCTTGCTCAAATTTCATTCACACAAGGATTTTGACCAGGTTCTGTTGAAGGGTCCATATACTATTAGAAATCCGCCCGTAATGCTTAGGGAATGGAAACCATATTTCAACCTTAAAAAAGACATGATGTGAGCCTTGCCCGTTGGGATTAAGCTACCTCAATTACCCATCCACCTTTGGAAACGAAAGAGCTTGAACAAAGTTAGAAGTGCTCTTGGAACACCATTGCTTACTAACGAATGTACCGCTAGTAAACTTTGAGTTTCATACGCCAGGATCCTAGTGGAAGTTGATGTCACATAGAAGCTAAGGAAGTTGTTATTATTAAAGATTCTGAAGGGAGGAAACAAATTCAAGGAGTTGAGTATGAATGGAAGTCGATCTTTTGTGAGACCTGTCAAAAGGTTGGCCACAACTGCGCTTCAAACAATCCTAAGGCTCAATGGAAGCCACAACCTAAACCTCCTGAGAGGGCTATGATCAAACCATTTGGAACAAATCCTAAATCTAATGATGCTCCTAAGCAAGTATGAATACAAGCTCGTAATATTGGCAGGGAAAAACGTAAAGAGGTTCATCCAGCATTACTCCAACACAAATTTTTAACGTGAATGGTTTTGCTCTTGGAAGTGCTCTTGGAACACCATTGCTTACTGACGAATGTACCGCGAGTAAACTTTGAGTTTCATACGCCAGGATCCTAGTGGAAGCTGATGTCACATAGAAGCTAAGTAAGTTGTTATTATTAAAGATGCTAAAGGGGGAAACGAATTCAAGGGGTTGAGTATGAATAGAAGTTGATCTTTTGTGAGACCTGACAAAAGGTTGGCCACAATTGTGCTTCAAACAATCCTAAGGCGCAATGGAAGCCACGACCTAAACCTCCTGAAAAGGCTATGATCAAACCATTGGGAACAAATCCTAAATATGATGATGCTCCTAAGCAAGTATGAATACAAGCTCGTAACATTGGCAGGGAAAAACGTAAAGAGGTTCATCCAGGCATTACTCCAACATAAATTTTTAACGCGAATGGTTTTGCTGCACTTGGGAAAAGGGGTGGTCCTGAAGTGCTACAAGAAACAGGTACATGATTCTCTCTTAGAATGTTAGGGGGCTGAACAAAATGGGTAAGCTTAGGGAAATTAGCTCCCGTCTCCTAGAGCTTAACCCAAATATTTCTATTCTGTTGGAAATGAGAGTTAAGAAGGAGAATGTCGCTCGTGTAAGGAGACTTCTCAAATTCAAAGGTCTTTTTATTGACAACTATGACAAACATGAGAATGGGAGTATTTGGCTTTCTTGGAACAACTATAACATTTTTGTCAAATTTGTGTAGAATACCAACCAACTTGTGCATTATGGTGTTTATGATCTTACAAGCAATTTTTTGTATTGGCTTACTACGATTTATGCGTAGAACACTCTTGACCAGAGGAGAATTATTTGGAAGGACCTCACTCGTATCCATAGTTAACATCAAGGTGCTTGGTGTTTTCTTGGTGACATTAATAATGTCTTAAAATCTAATGATAAGATTGGATGGCGTATGGTTACCGAAGCTGAATATGCTGACTTAGTTGGTTTGATGAATATTGTTGGCCTTTTTGAGATGGATAGTCTTGGTGATTATTATACCTGGTCCATTAAGCATGGCATTAGGGTGATTTATTCTAGAATAGACAATGTCTTGGCTAATGTTGATTAGTTCCAATATCACATGGATTTCACCCTTTATAACCTCCCCCTAGCATCTCTGATCGCGCCATTCTTCTGCTCAAGGGTCAAAGTACTATTGCGAGAAGGTGTAGGCATTTTAAATTCCTTAATTGAGCTACTAACACAGATAATATTTCCGATATTGTGAGCAATAATTGGAACATCCCCATTCTTGGCAGCCTCATAACAGTCCTTTGGAATAAACTTAAGAGGCTTCAACCTGTTTTGACTAACTTCTGTAAACCTCTTTTTGGTATTCAGAAAGACATTCTTGTTGCTAGGTCTCCTCTAAATACTGCACAACAAAATCTAGTGTTGGGTAAAATGAATGAACCCAAGTTGCAAATTGTCAAAAAAACTCACTGAGGATCTCATCAATCTAAATGAATTGGAGGAAAACATTCTTAGACAAAATACCAAGATTGATTGGCTTAAATTGGGCGATGACAATAATTTTGTTTTTCGTGTTTCTCTTAAAGTTAAGTATCATGCCAACTTTATTTCATCCTTGATGGCTTTTAATGGTTCTAGGGCTACCAACTAGGATACTTTAGAAGACATTGTGTTGGATTTTATGGTAATTTGATGGGCAAGAAAGAGGAGAATCTGAACTATATTGATATATCTTCTCTGCGTGAGGGTCCATATTGTAACACCCCCTTTATATTCCCCAAATAAGCAATTAAATCACTTAGGCACATATTAAAATTTCATCAGAGTATATTTGAAAAACGGTATAAAAGGGCAACACCACATTATACTTGAAATTGAAACATACAACACCTGCTCAATAAAGATATGCAACAAACGGGGTAACTTACATACACAAGGATTTCATCCTTACACCCGTATTCATCAATTCATTAAACAGCAGAAATAAAACATCACAATTTCAAACTTATATACTTATCATAAATATATCTACAAGTTTGAATCACCAAAATATTCCATGTTTACATAAAACATTTCACATCAAAATACATATACAAATGTATTCACAAAAGGCATCAAGCCAACCCTAGCTACCCGGTGCTACATATCAGAGCCGACCGACCAAAAAGATGAAGACGAACTTCACAAAATATCATCCAGCAACCTACTCTGCAATGCCTCATAGAGCATCATAAAACAGCAGAAGGGTGAGAAACATTATCATAGTAATATTGCATATAATTATATATCTCAACATATAAAAATGCACGTAAAACATATTCTCACCATACATTTCATTCCTCATCACCTATACACATCGCAACGTGTACATACACAAATCAAGCATGTTCATCATGCACTAATTCACATAATCTCATATTATTTATGCTTATTCCTCAATTCTATTCATTCCGCATAAACATACGTCTAGCTATGTTTAATCACACATATACATTACAAATGTATGAACCACATGCATATACATATCAAACATGCATATATACAATCAAGTATGTTTCATCACACATACTATCATCTCCATAATACTCCAAATAAACATTTATACATTCATGTTTATTTTTGCATATCATAATTAAAATGATAAAAATGCAACTCATAGAGACCGACACACGACTCTATGCAGATGCAAATGCGGTACCGACTCAACATTTCAGCAGGTTCTCTCAGGAACCAAATGGAATCATCGCTTGTTACCTAAAGTAACTCCCCTTCGGGCACACGATGTTCCCCATTGCTCACACCACACATGGGCACACAATGTTTATGGATTGCTCACACCCCACCCGGGCACACAATCTGATTGCTCACACCCCACACGGGCACACAATCAATGTGAATAAATCACCCATCGCTCACACCCCACACGGGCACACGATGTTTCTGGATTGCTCACACCTCACACGGGCACACAATCCGATCACTCACACCCCACATGGGCACACGATCTTGTTGTAGTCATCGCTCACACTCCACATGAGCACACGATGCTACAACGGATTCAGAAAGAATCCCACAGCACAAGAATGCATACATTATGCTTACATGCAAAATGACACACAACATTCTTGAAAATGCATAAATATTCACAATATAGTTATGCATTCATCTCTTACAATTAGCATACATTCGTATTTAATTCAAGCAATGTATCTACTTGCCAAACAACCACAACACAACAATCAAACCCACAATTCCATAATTAACATAATTATGTTTTATCGGAAAAGTCGGGTAAAAGTCAGCTAAACATTACATATTTTAGCATCATTAGATTCTACATGTTTTTAGCTTCAAATCGATATAAGGATCACTAAAAACGGATACCCGAAACTCAAGTTACAAAACAAAACGTAAAAACCCAAAAATCTTCCCAGGCTCGCTGAGCGACAAACAGCTCGCTGAGCGAAACTCACCCTGGAACTTTTGTTGAGCGAGGGGTAGCTCGCTGAGCGACCACTGGGATTTCAACAACATACCAGCTACGAACAGTCAACCTTAACCACTCCAAAACTCCTCTAAACCCATACAAACATGATCAATAACATATATCTAACACCATACTTCGATTATAACGATTTCTAACCGATTAATCTACCAATTTCTCACATTTCCACTAAAACCCTAACTATTCATCTTCTCTAACTTTCATCAAAACCAAAACTCAACCAATCAAACACATACATAATCATACACAATATGAAGATAACAATGCTTATCACCCTTACCCGATTATTTCGATTCCTCGGAGCAATCTTGAAGCTTTTTCCAACTTTCCCTCTTTTCTCTTCTTTTCTCTTCTCTCCTTTTTCTTTCTTCTCTTTTTCTTTCTACCTTTTCTTTCTCTTCTTACCAACTTATACTCTTTCTCACTCTCTTATATTTTCTTTCTATTTTCTATTCTCTCCAACCAAATATCATTTTCTCACAAAATACCAATTCTACTAATTTCTAACTTATCACTAATTAACAAAAGTCTAGAATACCCTCTTATCCAATTTTTACCCGAAAAAATTCATAAAACAGTAAAAATCACAACATGACATATCACCACATAATTCCTCAACATCAAATATCATCATGATAATTTCACAAAAATAAAACAATTATCATATAAATAAAATAAAAGACTCCACAAAATTTGGGAAAATCGAATCGGGGCGTTACACATATCTATCTGCAGGCCAGAGACTTAGCCCCATTCATTCTATTACTGAACAAGAAATCTTTGCTGCATTGAATGAGAATGGCGACTTGAAATCTCCTGGCATTGACGAGTTTGGTGCTAAATTCTATAAATCTTGCTAGCACATTATTATCTTTGCTTTTGGTATTGATTTTTTCCAACAGGATTATCTTTTTAAAGCATTCAATTGCACATTGGTTACCATCATCCCTAAAGTTAAGGGAGCTAATGCTCTAAATGATTACCATCATATTGTTGGTTGCACTATGTTTTATAAGATTATTTCTAAGACTCTCACTACGCGGTTGGGTAAAGTTATTGGCACCATCGTTGGAAAGAATCAGGTTGCATTTATTCAGGGCCAACAAATTCATAACCATGTTATTCTTTCCCATGAGCTTCTTAGAGGCTACTTTTGGAAGGGTGGCACCCCAAGATGCATGTTTCAACTCGACCTTCAAAAATTTTAAAATATGTTTAATTGGAAAGCGTTGGAGTGTATTCCGATAGAAGTTGGTATTCTTGGCCAATTCATTTCATGGATTCTGAGTACGGTTACTAATGTGTCGTACAAGTTCGTAGTTAATGGGTCTTACTCTTTGATTATACAGGCCAAGTGAGGCCTCCATCAGGGTGATCCACTATCACAACTGCTCTTTATCATTTTTATCATAAGAACTTTTAACCTTAGGAGTGCCAACTCCATTAATCACACCAGTTGGATTATGTGGACAATTTTTGACGATTTCTCATATACCTTCTCTTTGTGCTTCTAAGTATGCCTTCATACGAATTTTCTAGTAGTCAAAATATTCTCTAGAGAATATATGGGGCTTGTTACTACTACAACCATCTTTGAAAACTGGGTAAGCGCTTGCAAAAGCTGTAACGCCCCGAAAATCTAAATTTAATTATTTAATTATTTATTTAATTAATTTAGAAAAAGTGGAGAGTTTGGATTAATTAGAGAATTTTGGAGAAAAAGAGTATTTTTATATAAAAAGGATAAATAGTGTTTTATTATACTATTTTATTATTATTATTAAAAATATATTAAAGAAAAGGGTAAGGTGGTCCTTTTGTGAAAATTATGAGGGTAAAGTGGGAAAAGACTAAACTGGGATAATATATCCAAAGAGGAGAATACGATTAGTTTTCTAACATTATCGTGTTTTGAAAAAGAGGTGCTCTGAAGGAAAAGGGAGAGAAAGGAGAAGCTCAGAGTCAGGAGGCTGTGGAGAACCCCAGAGAAGAGTGTAAAGCGGCGAAATTCTCTAAGGTATGGGGAGTTTTTATAATCTATGGTAAATGTGTAGGAATTGGATTGTGAATAGGTTAGGATTGTATGAGTTTTATGAGTTTTTGGGGTTTTGAGCTAGGTTGAGTTTGTGGGTGAAATCTTGATGAAATAGAGTTAGAAAAATGTGTTGAATCCTATAAATGATGGTATAAATGATTATTTTGATGTTATGATGTTTTATTTGATGTATTGGAATGATTTTGAGGTGAAATAAGACAAACCCGTATTGGAAAAATTGGAATTTTGGGGGTCTTGGAACAGTCTGTACGAAGCAGCAAATTGCTGCTGTAAAACGTGCGTTAACCGGTTAACGCTTTGGTTAACCGGTTAACCATTGAAAATTTTGGGCATTTTTCTGAAGTTGCGCAGGCGTTAATCGGTTAACGCTTTGGTTAACCGGTTAACACTGTTCGGATGGCAAATTATAATTCTTTAAAAAATTCATAACTTTCAAACCGTAAGTACGATTCGCATTCCGTTTGAAGCGTCGGATAGAGCATAAACTGAACTTTATTTTGATGAATAAAAATGAGAAAAATGCAATAGTTTTGATAAATGAATTTATGAAACAACCTTGTATTTACCTCATAATTTACCGGGTACGGGTCAATTCTTGATGTGTCAGAGTGGTTATAGAACCAGTGTTCTGGGTGTAATGTCATGATGATATATATGATTATTTGATGATTGTTTTGCTGATTGAAATGAATGATGCAAATTATTTTTGATGAATTTACGATGTAGCACATCATTGCATTTCATAACATTCACGATGGGGCTTCGGCCTATTTATTCTACTTCAATCCCATTGTGTGGATTAAAGTGTCTCGATGATTTACGATGTGCTCCTTTGTGGAGGGTTGATGGTCATGTATCCATCTCACGATAAAAATGGTACCACATGCATATTGCATATAAGGATGTTAGAATTGCATATTCTGGATGAATTTCATGATTGCGTTGGTGTTGCTTAATTTCATGATCGTGTTGTTGTTGTTGCTGAATTTTATTGTTGATGATGTCATGATATGTTGTACTAATTTATTTATGATTCTATATTCTTGTACGTTTATGATATATTATGATTACTCACCCTGCCTGCTTGGAAATGTTGCCTCCTTCGTGGGTAACCTGCAGATGTCGAAGAATAGTCCTGCAGTGCAATAGTAGTAATTCATGAGTCTCGGAGCGTGCTTAGTGTTCCTTAGAAGTGGTTCTGGTCTATGTGTCCTGCTCTGTGTCATGTAACACTGGGATGAGTTTTCTTCTGTTGAACTGTTTGCAGTTATGTTGTTATTTGGATAATTGTTTTCCATTTTATGATGTTAAATTCAGGATGGTGAAAATTATGTTTAGAAAGTTTTGAATTATGAAGTTTAAATTCCGCTGCGAAATGATTTTTGATATTCTTGATGTTGATTAACACGTGTTACGGGACAGGACACTGTTTGTGTTGAATTATGATGATATGTGATACCCTTTTTTTAATGATTACTCTGATATTATTTAAATATTTTGTTTTGGGGTAGAAGGGTGTTACATTAGTGGTATCAGAGCAGGTTGGTCTGTCCGGCCAAGTCTTATTGTTGCCAGTCAGTTGTCAAGTCGTTATTTACTTAACGATTATTCTTTTCTGATGTGGTAAGTATTATGCAGAATGGCTGGAAACAACACGTGTGCTCTCGCTGATGCTATTGCAGCTCTTGCTCAGACTGCTGCTCGAAACAATGTGCATGATGAGTTTCGTGCATTGGAGAAATTCCAGAGGAATAATCCACCTGTGTTTGAAGGAACTCATGACCCGGCGAGTGCATAGAAGTGGCTCAAGGCAATTGAGAAGATTTTCAGAGTGATGGCGTGTGCTGACGCGCAGAAAGTTCAATTCGGGACCCATATGTTGTCTGAGGAAGCTGAAGACTAGTGGGATAATACTCGTCAGCGTCTAGAGGATGAGGGTGTTGTAGTGACTTGGACTTTGTTTAAGGCGGAGTTCCTGAAGAAGTATTTTCCGGAAGATGCTCGTGGTAAGTTGGAGGTAGAATTCCTTGAGCTGAAGCAAGGAAACATGACAGTGGCAGAGTATGCTGCCAAATTTGAAAGGCTGGTGAAATTTTGTCCTCACTACAACAGGGCAGATGCTGAACTTTCCAAGTGCCTTAAGTTTGAGAATGGGCTGAGACCTGAAATTAAGCAGGGATTTGGATGCCAACAAATTCGCAAGTATGCGGAGTTGGTCGATAAGAGCCGTATTTATGATGAGGACAGCCGAGCTCGGTCAGCTCACTATAAATAGCTGAGCGAGAAGAAAGACAAGAGTCAGTATAGAGGGAAACCTTATGTGACTACTGGTGATAGAGGGAAGCAGAAGGAATCTGATGAAAAGAAGCAAAGTAGGGGAGCTGCTAATGTACCTGTTAAGTGTTACAAGTGTGGAGAGGCAGGTCATAAGGCCGATGTGTGTAACACCAGAGTTATGAAATGTTACCGTTGTGGAAAGCTTGGGCATGAGATGAGTGATTGTCCTAATGAAGGCCCAACCTGTTACAATTGTGGTGAACAAGGGCATATCAGCGCCCAATGCCAGAAACCAAAGAAGAATGCTGCTACTGCTCAGAATGCTGGGAGAGTTTTTGCGTTAGCTGGTTTAGAAGCTCCAAAGAAGGACAACTTGATCAGAGGTACCTGTTTTATTAATAATACTGAATTGATTTCTATTATTGACACTGGAGCTACACATTCATTTATTTCTCTCGAGTGTGCTAATAGATTGGGTTTAAAGTTGTCTAATATGAACGGTAATATGATAATAGAGACTCCTGCTAATGGTTCTGTGACTACCATGATTGTTTGTTTGAAGTGTCCTTTGAAAATTTTTGAGAAGAATTTTGTGATGGATTTGGTGTGCCTACCATTACACCAAATCGATGTTATCCTTGGTATGAACTGGTTGGAATTCAATTATGTTCATATTAACTGTTATAGTAAGACAGTGAAGTTCCCTGAAGTGAGCGGGAATGGTGAGTTGATGTTTTTATCTGCTAGGCAAGTGGATGAACTTGTTTTAGATGAAGCTTTGATGTTTGCAGTGTCTGCCTCATTGCAAGTTGATGATAAGACTGTCAGTGCAAAGTTGCCTGTGATTTGTGAATTTCAAGATGTGTTTCCTGGTGATATAAGTGATTTACCACCGAAACGTGAAATTCATTTTTCTGTGGACTTAGTACTGGGTACGAGTCCTGTCTCGATGGCTCCTTATAGAATGTCGGCTTCAGAGTTGAATGAGTTGAAGAAACAATTAGAAGAATTGTTAGAGAAGAAGTTCATTAGACCCAGTATTTCTCCTTGGGGTGCTCCGGTGTTGCTCGTTAAGAAGAAAGATGGTAGTATGAGATTGTGTGTCGATTACCGATAGTTGAATAAAGTGACTATCAAGAATAAGTACCCACTTCCGAGGATCGATGATTTGATGGATCAACTAGTAGGTGCTTGTGTCTTTAGTAAAATTGATCTGAGGTATGGTTATCATCAGATTCGAGTTAAAGCTGATGATATTCCGAAGACAGCTTTCAGAACGAGATATGGGCATTACGAGTATACGGTGATGTTGTTTGGGGTTTCTAATGTACCTGGTGTGTTTATGGAATATATGAATAGGATCTTTCATGAGTACCTTGATAAATTCGTGGTGGTTTTCATAGATGATATCTTGGTATATTCTAAATCAGAAGAGGAACATGTCGAGCATTTGAGGGTTGTGTTGCAAGTGTTGAGGGAAATTGTTTGCTAAATTATCTAAATGTGAGTTCTGGTTAAAGGAAGTGAGTTTCCTCGGCCATGTAATTTCAAGTGGTGGAATTTCTGTGGATCCTTCAAAGATTGATGTGGTATTGCAGTGGGAGACTCCGAAGTCAGCTACAAAAATTCGTAGTTTTCTTGGGTTGGCTGGTTACTATCGTAAGTTCATTGAAAGTTTTTCTAAGATAGCTTTACCGTTGACGCAATTGACTAGGAATGGTCAAGCGTATGTGTGGGATGTTGCTTGTGAAGAGAGTTTTATAGAACTGAAGAAAAGATTAACGACCGCGCCATTGTTGGTCTTATCGAATCCAGATGAGTCCTTTGTAGTTTATTGTGATGCTTCCAAGATGGGTCATGGTGGAGTTTTGATGCAGGATAATAAGGTGGTTGCTTATGCCTCTAGACAGTTAAGAGTTCATGAGAGGAACTATCCTACTCACGATTTAGAGTTAGCAGTTGTGGTGTTTGTGCTTAAGATTTGGAGGCACTATTTGTTTGGTTCGAAATTTGAAGTATTCAGTGATCACAAAAGTTTAAGGTACTTGTTTGATCAGAAAGAGTTAAATATGAGACAGAGGCGGTGGCTTGAATTATTGAAAGATTTTGATTTTGATTTGAATTACCATCCGGGTAAGGCAAATGTTGTGGCTGATGCTTTGAGTAGGAAGTCGTTGCATATTTCAATGCTTATGGTGAAAGAATTGGAAATGATCGAGCAATTCAGAGACATGAGCTTGTTATGTGAAACTACTACTGATAGTGTGAAATTGGGAATGTTAAAGCTGACCAGTGAAATTTTGGAAGAGATTCGTAAGGGTTAGAAATCTGATTTGAAATTAGTCGATCAACTGATGCTAGTTGATCAAGGTAATGCAGGTGACTTTCGAGTTGATGAAGATGGAGTTTTGAGATTTCGAGATAGAGTATGTGTTCCGGATATTATAGGAATTAAAAAGAGTATTTTAGAAGAGGGGCACAGGAGTCGACTGAGTATTCATCCTGGTGCTACGAAGATGTATCAGGATTTACGCAGGTTGTTTTGGTGGTCGGGTATGAAAAGAGACATTGCTGAATTTGTATATGCTTGTTTGACATGTCAGAAGTCAAAGATAGAACATCAGAGACCTTCAGGTATGATGCAACCATTGAATGTTCCTGAGTGGAAATGGGATAGTATTTCCATGGATTTTGTGACTGGGTTACCTAAGACTGCTAGAGGTAATGATTCGATTTGGGTAGTTGTTGACCGGTTAACTAAGTCGGCACATTTCTTGCCGATGAGGATTAACCATCCCATGCAAAGGTTAGCTGAGATTTATATTGAGGAAATTGTGAAGTTGCATGGTGTACCTTCAAGTATTGTATCGGATAGAGATCCGCGGTTTACGTCGAGGTTTTGGAAGAGTTTGTAGGATGCCTTGGGTACTAAGTTGAGGATGAGTTCTGCTTATCACCCGCAAACGGATGGCCAGACGGAAATAACAATCCAATCTTTAGAAGATTTGCTGAGAGCTTGTGTATTAGATCAAGGAGGGTCTTGGGATAGTAATTTTCCGTTGGTCGAGTTTACGTACAATAACAGTTTTCATGCTAGTATCGGGATGGCTCCATATGAGGCGTTGTATGGTAGACGTTGTCGTACTCCATTATGTTGGTATGAGTAGGAGAGAATTTGGTGCTTGGACCAGAGATTTTCCAAGAAACAACTGAAAAGATAAAAATGATTCAGGAAAGGATGAAAACGTCGCAGAGTCGTCAAAAGAGTTATCACGATAAGAGAAGGAAAGCACTTGAATTCCAAGAGGGAGATCACGTGTTCTTAAGAGTTACTCCTATGACTGGTGTGGGAAGAGCTTTGAAGTCTAGAAAGCTCACTCCACGTTTTGTCGGTCTGTATCAGATTATGCAGAAGATAGGGGAAGTGGCCTATCGAGTGGCTTTACCTCCCTCTCTTGCGAATTTACATGATGTATTCCATGTATCACAGTTGAGGAAGTACATTCCGGACCCGTCGCATGTAATTTAGATAGATGATGTTCAGGTGAGGGATAATCTGACGATTAAAGCTTTAACAGTGAGGATTGATGGTAGAGAATTGAAGCAACTTCGAGGCAAGGAAATTGCTTTAGTGAAGGTATTGTGGGGAGGACCAGCTGGAGAAAGTTGGACCTGGGAGCGGAAAGATCAGATGAGGGAGTCGTATCCGACTCTATTTACTTCAGGTAATTTTCAAGGACGAAAATTCTTTAAGTAGGGGAGAGTTGTAACGCCCCGAAAATCTAAATTTAATTATTTAATTATTTATTTAATTAATTTAGAAAAAATGGAGAGTTTGGATTAATTAGAGAATTTTGGAGAAAAAGAGTATTTTTACATAATAAGGATAAATAGTGTTTAATTATACTATTTTATTATTATTATTAAAAATATATTAAAGAAAAGGTAAGGTGGTCCTTTTGTGAAAATTATGAGGGTAAAGTGGGAAAAGACTAAACTGGGATAATATATCCAAAGAGGAGAATACGATTAGTTTTCTAACATTATCGTGTTTTGGAAAAGAGGTGCTCTGAAGGAAAAGGGAGAGAAAGGAGAAGCTCAGAGTCAGGAGGTTGTGGAGAACCCCGGAGAAGAGTGTAAAGCGGCGAAATTATCTAAGGTATGGGGAGTTTTTATAATCTATGGTAAATGTGTAGGAATTGGATTGTGAATAGGTTAGGATTGTATGAGTTTTATGAGTTTTTGGGGTTTTGAGCTAGGTTGAGTTTGTGGGTGAAATCTTGATGAAATAGAGTTAGAAAAATGTGTTGAATCCTATAAATGATGGTATAAATGATTATTCTAATGTTATGATGTTTTATTTGATGTATTGGAATGATTTTGAGGTGAAATAAGACGAACCCGTATTGGAAAAATTGGAATTTTGGGGGTTTTGGAACAGTCTGTACGAAGCAGCGAATTGTTGCTGTAAAATGTGTGTTAACCGGTTAACGCTTTGGTTAACCGGTTAACCATTGAAAATTTTGGGCATTTTTCTGAAGTTGCGCAGGCGTTAACCGGTTAACACTGTTCGGATGGCAAATTATAATTCTTTAAAAAATTCATAACTTTCAAACCGTAAGTCCGATTCGCATTCCGTTTGAAGCGTCGGATAGAGCATAAACTGAACTTTATTTTGATGAATAAAAATGAGAAAAATGCAATAGTTTTGATAAATGAATTTATGAAACAACCTTGTATTTACCTCATAATTTACCGGGTACGGGTCAATTCTTGATGTGTCAGAGTGGTTATAGAGTCAGTGTTCTGGGTGTAATGTCATGATGATATATATGATTATTTGATGATTGTTTTGCTGATTGAAATGAATGATGCGAATTATTTTTGATGAATTTACGATGTAGCGCATCATTGCATTTCATAACATTCACGATGGGGCTTCGACTTATTTATTCTACTTCAATCCCATTGTGTGGATTGAAGTGTCTCGATGATTTACGATGTGCTCCTTTGTGGAGGGTTGATGGTCATGTATCCATCTCACGATGAAAATGGTACCACATGCATATTGCATATAAGGATGTTAGAATTGCATATTCTGGATGAATTTCATGATTGCGTTGGTGTTGCTTAATTTCATGATCGTGTTGTTGTTGTTGCTGAATTTTATTGTTGATGATGTCATGATATGTAGTACTAATTTATTTATGATTCTATATTCTTGTACGTTTATGATATATTATGATTACTCACCCTGCCTGCTTGGAAATGTTGCCTCCTTCGTGGGTAACTTGCAGATGTCGAAGAATAGTCTTGCAGTGCAATAGGAGTAATTCATGAGTCTCGGAGCGTGCTTAGTGTTCCTTAGAAGTGGTTCTGGTCTATGTGTCTTGCTCTGTGTCATGTAACACTGGGATGAGTTTTCTTCTGTTGAACTGTTTGCAGTTATGTTGTTATTTGGATAATTGTTTTCCATTTTATGATGTTAAATTCAGGATGGTGAAAATTATGTTTAGAAAGTTTTGAATTATGAAGTTTAAATTCCGCTGCGAAATGATTTTTGATATTCTTGATGTTGATTAACCCGTGTTACGGGACAGGACACTGTTTGTGTTGAATTATGATGATATGTGATACCTTTTTTTTATGATTACTCTGATATTATTTAAATATTTTGTTTTGGGATAGAAGAGTGTTACAGAAGCCATACTGGATATGTAGGAATAGGTTACCTATAACCTGCTTTGATACCAATTGTAAGTTGAGTTTGCACCTAAAAGGGGGGGATGTAGGTACTTTGAATTTTTTTTTTATTTTTCGACTAAAGTTATGATTACTTCACTGGTTAATTACTAAGTGATGAAAGTGGTAAAGTGCAGAAAGTAAAGAACACCGAGAAATATCTTGGTTCCCCTTACAATCCTATAGTACTCTAGCCCCCTTATGCAGTATGAGACTTTCACTATTGTTAGATCTTATGGACAAGACAATCCTAGTCTTCCTATACATACTCTAATAAGAACACCAAGAATAATCCTCTTTGATTTTCACTAAGTACACTAAGAGAACAATCCTCCCTTAATGACTCTCTTGTTTTCAACAATCCTTGACAACAAGCAAATGCCTCTACAAGAAGATATAATCCACCCTCGTATAGATCTCTCCCAGTACCAAACAATCCTTGATACTAAGGAACTTGAAACAATTACTATAAATATAAATAAATGAAGTTTGTAGAATTCTTTAAGACTTATAACAAAGCCTTCTTCTCTTTCAAGTATGAAGTTTCAAGACAAATTCTCTCTAAGTGCTCAAGATACTTTTATGATAGTAATGTGAAAATGTATTTCAAAAAGTATTTAAGTATGAAAGTTGTGATGAAAGATATTTAAAAAGATTTTTAAGATTTGTATGAAAGAGGTGAGTGAAAAATGAAAACTTGAAATGCATTTATAGTGATGAAAACAACCACTCAAATGTCATGGAAATGGCTAGAGAAATTTTTAAATATAATAAGAGAAAAGATGTAAGGGATGCCATGAAAAGATATGATGAAAATGTGAATTCAAACAAAGCATTATTTAATACTTGTTAAGTCGGTTACATAGATACTTGACTTAACAAGTGCACAATGTTTTTCAAATTTCAAAGACTGTTTTAGACCGGTGTGAATTGTGGCGGTTTTTATATGTTGTTACGACGATTTTAAATGTAACAATTTACCAAAAAAAACATAATGTCTAAAAAAATTGAAAATTTTGTCTAAGTATTTGAATCAATCTTATGCAACATCTATTGATTTATCGAAGCCAATATATTATTTGAAAGTGATTTAACATGGATCAAATATGACAAATAAATTTTCCAATGCAAGATAAAAAATATTTTGAGCACTAATAAATATATATGTTTATGAAATTCATATACCTAAAAGTTTGATCAATCCAATCTTGCAACTGTAGTCAAGTATTATGCATTTCTTCTTATTCCTTCTTTGATCATATCGTTGTTGAGCTTGTCTACATCAAAACACATTGGAATCTTGTCTTCACAGTCGTTTTTTTTTCTTTTCACAAACTTTTTTTTCTAAATTTTTTTCCTTTTCAATACCATTTCACTTATTTTCGACAGTGGTCTTCTGTCAATCCATAACCTTTTTCTTATCAGTATTAGTCATCTTTCTTTTCTTCTTAGTACCTGCTAAAGAAGATAAATGACATTCTTTTTCAAACACCTTTTTTCTTTTTAAAGGGATTTTCTAGCAGTTGGAATTTTAGGAGTAACGTCATCATTATCGACCTCAATCCATAATAATTAACATCTTCCTCATTGATATTACCAATTACATATTTACTAACATTTTCAATGGCATCTTGACTTACTTCTTCATTAACATCTTTACTAATATTACCATTTCCATCATTATTGACATATTCATTGATATCTTGAGTGGCATCTTGAGTGACATTTTCATTCACATATTCACGGACCTCTTTAGGATTATAGTGAGCAAGGGCATCATGCATGGGGTTATTAAGATCAATTTCAATAGTGAGAACCTCAACATTTAGCTTTAATCTCATATTCACTAGGTGGGTTATCACATTCATTAAAATCCTCTATTATATGATCTTAGTTATCAAACTCATCTGCGACATCCTTTCTTACCTCTATTTTATCAACTAAATCATTATTCTTGTTAAAGAGATTTCAGTATGGACTCTGACTGATGGAAGACTAAGAATCGCTTCAAGTTCATTGTTTGTTTCAATTTTCCCAAGAGGTTCAGAGACAACAACAATTAGGTTGTACATGGAAAGAGGGATATGGACTACTACCATTTTTAGTGTTTTACGCTTAAATTCCATATTCTTGGTGTGAGAAGAGAAAACTCAAAAGTATAAACCCTTTGAATATTTAAATAAAGTAAAAATCATTTTTGGATCGAAAGATACAAGTGAACCCACTTTTGAGATGTGTGGGTCAAAAAAAATCCCAGTAGGCCCAATATAAACCATTCAGTCACATTTTCAATAATTTCTATAAGTTGATAATGCAAATGTCTAATGTTGCTTAAAGATTCCCCAATTGGATAACATAAAGAGATCTTTTCAATATATTAGTCAACTATTTATTTATTTGAACACACTTAAGGGTGGATTTCTTATCTTTAACTAGTTCCCTGATGAAATGACGACGAACGTCAATATGCTTGGTTTTGTTGTGATTGAAATGAATTTTGGAGATATTGATAGCACTCAAGTTATTATTGTACAATGTCATGACATCTTGTGTCACACTCTAGTCTTTGAGCATCAGTTTCATCCCCAACAATTCAGTGCAACTGCTTCCAACAATAATATATTATGCTCTTGTATTTCCATTTTGTGTCAATAATATATGTAGAATTAGGTCTAGGAACAAGTTCCCATACTTCATTTATCTCAAACTGACAAGCTTTAGCACGCTGTCAGAATCGACCATTTGAATTTCTAAGTCTGCTACTTCCCCATAGGTGCATAAGTGGTATCTTTTTATTTTTACTTTTGTAGCAAACATTTTCTATCTTTTACACAAAAATTTCAAAACATAATTATTCTAATTATATTTAATCTAATTGAGCATTTCGTATGAATTTTACTAGTAAATGGTCCCTATATTTTGGACCCTATATAAATCTACTCGTACATGGTAAAGTAAACAACTAAAAAGTATACATTATATAAGACATAAGTGAAAAAGCAGTTAAAGTAAAAATAAAAATAAAAACTTGGAAAATGGATAAATATTGAAACTTACATTAATATAAATTTCTCTAAAGGGAGACCTTTATTTGGTATATTAAAAAACTTGAAATAACAATGAAGAAAATAAATAATTCAGCAGCATAAAATAAAATTCAGCAGCAAAAACTATAAAAGATGCAGAAAATAAATTGCATAAATACTTCAATGTAAAGTATTTATGCTTTACAAGAGTAAATTTATGGCTAAATGCAAGCTTGGATGTCAAAAATGGTGAACTAAGGTAATATTTATAGCGTAATGTTTGCTCTGAAACTTCTAAATTAGTGCCAATGAGATGGAGACAATGTTGTAAGTGGGAAAAATTGTTGGTTAGATCGTTGGTGAGAAAACTGGAAATCGACGCCATGATGTGCATCACACTGGTGGCGTTCTTCCCAAAGTAATCATGATGAGCGCCACTCAAGTGACGGTCAGCTCGTCATACTTTTTGCACTAATTTCCTTTGCTCTATCTAACAGTCTTACTAGTCACCCCATGACGGGCGTCATGGCTGGGCAGATCCCGTCATGATAGCTTGAAATGCATATTTATTCATTGTTTTCACCATTTTTCATTGTTTTTCGGTGCAATGACTTCTACATGATCACTACCTAAAATACACACATAACACCAGCATAAAACCACAAAATCGTGTGAATTTACTCTAAAATAAGTGGAAACCGAGCTAATTAAATGATGCATTTTGCATGTTATCACAAATTAAGAGCTAAATTAAGAGTTATAAGTTTATTAGTTTAAAAGCCATAACTTCTAATCACCAATCCCTTGTTAATTGCAAAGTTTAATACTAGCCCTAGATCTAATTAATAGGCTAACAGTTAGAAATCGCTACTCATCTGATATCAATTAGCATGCTCGTCAACATGCAAAAAGTAATGAACACAAGGATAAAACAATAAAAATAAAATAAAATAAAACAATTTGATTAACATAAAATAACCATATGATCCAACAAGTACAATCAGGTTTTTCTAAAAAGACTTAATCTAAGGTATCTAGCTACTCATATTGAACATAACAAATACCATGAGTTTAGATGGAGACAACATGAAAATAAAGGAAGACAAAGGTCTCAATGACTTACAAAACTCTCAAAATCATCTCTTTGGTATCCTAAGTCGTCACTTTTCTATCGAAATCCGAAACTCCTAAAAAAGTGCACAGAAAGACATGTTTATAGCAAAATTCATGTAGTAGCATAACGTGCAATCACACCACGATGGTATGTATCATTCTACGATAATTCCAAGGGATAGACCTATCATTTAGCTTTTGTTTTAAAAAAATCTAATTTGATCAATCCGAGTTACGAAACTTTATATATGATCAAATTACCAGACATATGTCATGATGTAAATTATGCTGAAAATTGCTCGATTCTTCACGATTTCTTCCTAATTTCTTGGTTTCACTTTGTTTCTTCAACTTCTTCAATTATTATCATATATTCTTCATTTTAACTCGATTATATCGAAATTGCTCGTAAATATTACGTAATAACTGAGTGTCATCACATTCCCAAACTTATTATGTTGCTTTTCCTTAAGTAACATGTATGCACACTGAAAATTTCATCCGAAATAAAATGCCTACCATTTACAAATGAACGTCACCTTTCTTATTTTTCACTTCCCTCTCTTGTGAAAATGCGTCTTCCAACTTCTTACTGAACATCACTCTTTACTCTTTCTTTTGGAATTCATGATCCTATGCTAATTTATCTTCCAACTCTTTCTTTTGGGATTCATGATCATGTGCTAATTTTTCTTCTAACTCTTTATTTTCAAGTGCTAACTTCCTATCAACGAGTTCATTCATCTCTATCTTTTTTTATTCTTTAGTCTTTCTCTATGTACCAAAGAGTAATCTTAGATTGATGTCTTCTCCAACACGATGTACATATCCATCATGCTCCTTCATTTCAATTGCTTATACTAACATATCATGTCCTTTTTGTGGAACATAAGAACCTTGATTGGCCATATCAACCAAAAAATCCCACACAATATGAATAAAATATAATTACCAAGACGATTTAAATTACACAACAAATCTTATGCATAACAAATCCTAAATTTAATATTCTAATTGACAAAAAAATCTACTTACATTTTTCTCAACGATTGCACGTGAGGCATCTTAAGTGAACACTCTGGTTGGTCTTATTCGAGCCCTTTTTCACTTTTCATGTCGTGATGGTGGAGATGGGTTGTGATCACAACTCATGGAGTTATCATCTTCCATTCGTTGTTTTCTCTTTAATCAGTCATTCTAAAGATTCCTCTAACCACCAAAAGATAATCTAATGATGTATTTGTTTTTTCCTTGTTTAGATTTTCTGATTCACTTTTAGTCTATTATTAACATAGTGAAAATTTTAATTTGCTTGGTTGTATCTATAAAGTATAAGTATCAAGTAATCATCATCAGAAAACTAAAAAGTCAACTATAATTACATCAATAAGCATTTATTAGTAATTATATATAAAATTAATATATATATATATATATATATATATATATATATATATATATATATATATATATATAATACCATCAAATCATGTAAAAAATACCTTAGCATTTATCCATATATTTTCTTTCAATTCTCCTGATACTTGGGTTTAATCATCTATCAAAATACTCACTTTGATACGACCAAAGAGCATAACATAACTTCCAAAAAGGGATGAATTCACACAATAACAAGTCCAAGTTATATATTAGAATTTGATCGTCAATATATTACTTGAGTTGCAAACTTATGGTAATCTAGAAAATATTGTAGTACCTCTTTGTTTTCTTTTCTTTTTTGCCTCTATAGTATGAACTCATTTGTATGAGTTTATTTGCTAGATGAATAGTCCATGTGTTTAAAATAAAAACAAAAGAAAACCAACACCATAACATTAAACCAACATTAAAAACAAAATACAACAATATATATTATCCTCAAACATTCATACAACAACATAACTAAACATTCTCACCAACAATAACAAAATCTTAATAAATCAATTTGTTTATAAACTACATTGTTTAAACATAATATTAAAGTAATATTAAAACTAATTACATTGTTTACACAAAATGTTAATAAATCAGTTTGTTTACAAACATCATTGTCGGTGAAAAACAAATGTTAGATATCTTGAAGAAGAGAAAATGTTGGAGATCCTCGTTTCATAGATAAAATGAAATATATTCTCTATGACTTGCATTCATTTGTTTCTGATATAAAACAAAAAAAATTTAGCTAAATAAAATAAATATCCGGTTATATGATTATTTAAGAACACAAACCTTGAACCCATGATAATTTTTTGTACTTGCAATCCATCACATAAATCTTTGGCAAAGTAAATACACTATCACCAGCCACATATTAAATAAACCTAACTTTGGTATGCTCTTGCAATCTATCACAGTGATACTTTTACCTTGTAAAATCTCATGGTGCTCTAACTAAACATAGAGTTTCACAACAACATTTCTTATGGATTCACTACTATCTAATTTAAATATTCATAATCCTTTTATCATAAGGGTTTTAGGTTTCATGAGTATCACTAATGATAGTATCTTGAGTGTTAATAGTCATTAAATGGACGATGGAGATTTATTTAAGGTCGATGAAGAAACTGAAAAAACACGCTAATATGTTAACTATGTTATTACTCAAAACCGAAGTGAAAAATATTTTTTCAATAAAAATTTACATTGATTACAAATAATATTAAAATAAATTACTTAAACATATCAAGAGTTTGATTATGAATTATTGGAGAACAGCCCTGATGATTTATCTATTCCAAACAAGGATTTTTTTTTTAATATATACATTGTTTTTAGATTTATGAGAAGTTATTTGTTCCTACCAAGAGAATTTTTTTTATGTACTTGCCATCAATCTCAGATTATATTGAGCAAATGTTTTTATAGAAAATGCTTTTACATGAAATAGAAACGGATGTGTGTGTTTAGTAATAAATTTCTCAATGTTGTCAATCGAGGAAAGTAATAGATTTGTCAATGTTTTCTTTTATTGACAACATAGAAATGTTATTACATAAATACAATAACAACATCATTATGTGAGATAGATTGCAAGGCAGAAAAATTGTTTTGTTCAAGATAGAATAACATTGAAGATTTTTTTTGTCTTGCAATTCATCCCAAAGAATGATGTTTGGGGCGACTTCATATTAGTAAGGATTAAGGTAAATATTTTTTAACGAGTGCTTTTATAATAAAATCTTATTATTTTATGTATCAGTTAAATAGAAAATCGAATTATTAGAACATTTTGTTTACACTTATAAACAGATAAAATCATAAACTACGATAGCTGCAAATAAAATCAACCTTTTTCCTTTTTCTCACTCGTAGTCCCACGAACCATGGAGGCTCTGATTTCTCATTTTTATTGAGAATACGTAGGCACAAAGATCACATTCCTTGGCGAGCCCACTAACAACAAACCAACATTTTCTCTCGCCAATGTTGTAATCGAGACCTAAACTAACTCGTAGTTAGCCGAACTACAATTGCTCTAACGTTCCTATTGCACGGGGGAATACATAGGCACAAAATCCCCAATCCTTGGCAAGCACCATAGCAATAAAAACCCTTAGGTCCCCTTTCTTTTTTCTTTCCCTTTTAATTAAGAAGCCTAACACTTTTTTAAGCAAACACTAACACACAAACTAACCAAACGGTTCCCGTTGAGTACAACGGACGTGAGGGAGTGCTAATACCTTTCCCTTGTATAATCGACTCCCGAATTCCGACATTGTTTACGATCATCGTGTCCCTTTCCTTTCTGAGTATTGGGTTTTATCAATGTTTTCCCCTCTCCCCTTTTGGGAATAAATAAATGTTGGTGGTGACTCTGTTTAGTCTATCCACGAGCTTTTCTCGCGAGGTCGTATTTTTCGAGGTGCGACAATTACATGTCACCTATGTTTGGCTCATTTCCCATGTATAAATATCTCTCATCTTATTTCTTTCTTTAATGATAATTAAGTTAAAATAAATTTATTAATTAAAAATAATTAAAATATGAAGTAAAAGGAGAGAGAGGATGATTTTTATACTAGTTAAAATTCAATTGATTGTTCCCTATAATTTTATCCTATTATAGAGATTGATATTATCTCTGATCCTATTTATATGAGACGACTTACTTTTTAGATACATTGAATAATTAATGTATATGAACTATATATGGATCAAATACATAAATTATTCAATGTATCTAAAAAGTAATTTGTCTCTTATAAATTGGATCAAAGGGAGTACTTAGTAAGTTGAAGGAATTAATCCATTATATTTCAATTAGCTACAAATATTTCTCAATCGGCTATTGAATCTTCGACCACTAGAATTTCAATCTATAGGTGTTTCTATTGGTGTTAACTGAAAATATACATGTTTAAGAAGTCTTACATCACTTAGTTTTTATTAAAAAAAGATGGATTTCAAGATTATATAATGGATTCAAGTTTTTCATTACAAAATTTTCAAGTAAAAAACACTTTAAGCTTTTATTTTACTTTTATATTTTATCTTACATTCATGTGTTATACTATTGTGAGATGTAGTTAAATATTTTCTTTGGGGAGCGTCTGTGTGTGTTTGTTCTGGAGGGCCACGGTGGTTGTTGATGGTAGATTATGTGATGTAATACTTTCTACATGGTATTATTCTCTGGTTGTCATTTAATAATGATTGTGTTTTTTCTTCAGTTTTGGAGATTTCATGGTATGTTCATATGTTGTGATTATGTTGCTCTTTTTTTCTCTCTAAGTTATTTTTTCCAACAACTAGTATCATATTTTTTTGTTGGATCCGGGGATATGAGTTCTTAGTATACTATGTGGTTGTAACTTTGTTTGATTTTTCACATCATAAAAGGATGATGGTTTAATGAAAATATTGTTGACATGCAATAACAATTTCCGTTGTGTAGTTTGGGATAGAAAAAAATAATGAAAGAATCGTTTTTTACATGTAGAAAATTCTATTCAAAGATATGTTGATACAATCAAGATTATACAAGGTGTTTGTTAGTATTTAGAACATGAGCACTAGTTGACATTGATACAAGGTGTATTATGATATTATATCGGTGATTGAAGAGCTTCATGTCAACATGGAAGTTGCACCATAGATTTTCAACTTGGTTTTCAACATTTAGAAATTCTTGGAGTATTTTGACTTCAAGTGAAGTATACTCTTCATTCATTGGAGTATGATAGTTTTTTAACTATACATAATTTTCGATGAAGACAATGCAAATTTTTATGAAGTGTTATAGATTCAAATGACTATACTCTTTATGATGGATATGATGGTTCTTTTGAGCTATGATTGTCGGTGAAGACAACACAAGTTTATGTATCATTTTTAATCAGGTGTGAAAATTGTTAGTGTTGGTTGAAAATAAATATATTAAAAAAATTTCACATCGTTTAATTTTTGTAAAGGAATAGGAGTCCAAAGCCATATAATAGAGTAGTGTTCTTTGTTAAAAAATGAATCATTCAAAAATACTTTAATCTTCTACTTTACTTTTTATATTTGAAAACCATATTACGACACAAAAACATAATACTGTTATAATATATTTTGTGTGCATACGAGCCAACACAAATAGTCACAAATTTCAATTATCAAACTTAAACTAGATACATGCAATTAGATTTAAAAATATGAACTTAAATAGTTTAATTATATAACATAAACATAATCTAAATATAATCTAAATATATATGAATTTAGATAAACTAATAAATATAACTTAGAGTGTGAGTGATATAAAGAAAGAAAAGAAGATGAAAAAAATGAGGAAGATCATGATATTTCAATTGAGAATGATAATAGTGTTTCGAGCGAGGAAGATGTTAGTATTTTGAATGATGAAAATGACAGTATTTCGAACGAGAAAAAATGAGAAAATACTAAAAAGAAATTCTAAACCACACTGAGGAGACTAAACTACTTCAACCACTTAAAAACTTTATATCACACGGAAGAGACTATATCACAAGTAATAAAAAGATGAAAAATTGTCTCAATCGAAAACCCACATAAAGGATACAAAGTTCTGCTATAGGGTCAAAAAACACCTCCGATTTTTAGACAAATTTTCTCTAGACTAAAATCTATTTTGCGAAACCTTCCAGGAGAATACTAAGATCTTAGACGGTGTTCAACTACTCCAGATGAGGGTGGTGGTGGTCCGGCTTTCTATAAGAAGCGGAGCCACTAAAGTAGTCAAAGTCTCCTCTAGACAGGATAAGAGAGAATCTAGCTTTTTATATAGCGGGGTCATTAAAGTAGTCGAAGTCTCCTCTAGACGGGGTAAGAGGAGGTCACCGAAAATGTACCCTTACCAAAGTGTTTCTAATTTCACTTATCTTCATCCAAGAAATGAATAACATCTCAAAGAAAAGAAAAGATAGAAACTCATCCAAAACATGTATTTCTCTAATGAAGAACAATCTCTATCATTTAAGATCTCAAGCCAAAACATGTATTTCTCTAAAGAAGAACAATCTCTATCATTTAAGATCTCAAGTCAAAATCGCATTAACAATTACTCTTGTCTCACCCACCAACCATCTTATTGGAGAGAGTGGAGAAACACTAAAAAAACATAGGCTTTAAAGGAATTCTTAACTAAGGATCTTATGCAAAAGGAAATTTGAAAACTCAACCCCACTTGTCAAACAATGTCATCACTAAACAAATCAAGATTACCCTCTTTTTTTAGTCCAAAGAAGAACCAACTTTTTTCATCTAAAAGAAGAACGGGAACCGTGCACACCTCTCTCCATTTAATAATATTTATGATATTTTCTCATAATAAAAATAAATAAGTGGACATCTGCATTCACAAATGTACTTGACTACTTGGAATAAAAAAGCATGACTATGATGGAAAGGAAATCAAGTCAAATAGGAAACGGAAATAAAGAAAAGCAAAACACAAATTCTAAATATGACAAACATAATCAAAGATTATATCTTCACATAAACAAACATCTACATGTTCTTACAGACTAAACGAAAATGACTAACTAAATAACAATTAAGGAAAAACTACATTTTTGCCCTCTAAATTTTTTTAATGTTTTTCTTTAGCTTTTACATTAATGTGGAATTTAGCCAATTAATAGATTAACTAATCAATTGTATTAAAAAAAAACTAATTAAAGTGGAATCACTTTGACATGCATGGCTTTATTTTATTTTATTTTGAACACTAGCTAGTAGTAAAAAGCAAATTAAAGGGATGTGATTTATAACCTTTCAGTGTCTGTTGCGTGTTAAATTCTTTCCTTATTGTTTCACTTAACATGATTATGAGTTCAGTTTGACCACCTGTAAAATCATTTTAAATTTTAAGTTGATTTAATGGTGATAGATACTGGATTTAGTAGGGAGAATCACAGTTTAATCTCAAATAATTATGATTAAAAAATAACTGAAATTACTTAATGTCAGAACTAATCTCTGAATCAGATTAAATCGATGATAAAAAAAAAACATTTTAAAAGACTGAAAACCCATTGATGTTGCAAAAGTTTCCTATCTTATTGTGTTAGTATTGCACCATTATAAAACCATTTTAGAATATACCAAACTACACCATTTTTAAATATTAGATACTAAATTACCACTCTTTCAAACAATTTTTTTTTATCAAATATTCTCCAAGTGTAATGAAGGGTTATTTGAAATTTTAATTGCCGTCAAATGAATTGGGGTAAAATCAAATGGCGGATCCCTCTTTTTAAAATTTTTAATTATATTTTATTTTCCTGTGCAAATAATACTTCTTTGGAAATTTTGTGTATTTTCCAAAGGTAAGATTTCAAAATAATATATGGTTTTAGTTCAACTTTACAAGAAATTCCATAAAAAACTTTTTTTTTTCAAGAAACTCTAGAGAAATTTATTTTCGAAGAAATATCTTCCAGAGAAAAAATATAATTATAAATAACATGATCCGTCAATTCAATTGGCTGGACTACTTCAATTTTTATTTTTTTGAAAGAACGGTAGTTTAGTATTTAATTGAAATTATTGGTAGTTTGATATTATTTGAAAGATGGTGGTATATTTGTGCAATTTTCGAATTTTTTTTTAAGATATCATACTTTATTAATTTAATTTCCAAAATAACAATGTTTTAAAATAAATTACCAAACTAACATAGTTTGGATGCATGTTCGCCAATCAACATGGAGAACAAGTGCATTTTCTCATTAATTCGCCAAATGGATTGACTTGTTTCAATTTTTTTTAACTAATTCGCCAAATGGATTGGCGAATGAGTGTTATTTTGTACATGCATTCGCCAAATGGTTTGTTGTGTATGTGTTAGTGTTACTTTTGTGTTTGTTGTATATATATACTCATATATATAAATATAAATATATATATATATATATATATATATATATATATATATATATATATAAGTATATATATATATATATATATATATATATATATATATATATATATATATATATATATATGAATGAGTATACATAGATATATACTTATATAAATATATATATACTCATATATATATATATATATATATATATATATATATATATATATATATATATATATATATATGAGTATATATATATTTATATAAGTATATATCTATGTATACTCATTCATATATATATATATATATATATATATATATATATATATATATATATATATATATATATATATATATATATATATATATATATATATATATATATATATATATATATATATATATATATATATGAGTATATATATATATTTATATAAGTATATATCTATGTATACTCATTCATATATATATATATATATATATATATATATATATATATATATATATATATATATATATATATATATATATATATATATATGAGTATATATATATTTATATAAGTATATATCTATGTATACTCATTCATATATATATATATATATATATATATATATATATATATATATATATATATATATATATATATATATATATATATATATATATATATATATGAATGAGTATACATAGATATATACTTTTATATATATATATATATATATATATATATACTCATATATATATATATATACTCATATATATATATATATATATATATATATATATATATATATATATATATATATATATATATATATATATATATAAAAGTATATAAAAGAAAATTATATTAAAAGAAAATTATTCATATAAAAGAAAATTAGAGAATCTGACAAAGATAAATATAATATAAAAGAAAATTATTATTAATAATCCAACAACGACAGTACAAAAACTAATTTCCCGCCCGATCTAACTGTCCCCCAGTACCACATCCACGGGGATGACCCCGTCTTCGAACTCTACCACCAGGTGGTCGAGGTTCCGCTTGTATTTGTGTGTTTGGTGGAGGCGGTTGTTGTTGAGTCCATGATTCTGTTATATTTGCAACTGCTTGTCCCCAATTACGTGGAAGGTTGCTGCCAAAGGCGCTGGCGTAACTCAGTTGTGTGCCCATGTTTTCAAAGCTGGGACGGATAAGTTGGGCTGGGTTGGATTGGGTTGGGTGAGGACGATAAGCTTGACCAAATGAGGATATTGCCTCGTTTTGAGAACGAAACAAAGGTGGGGGGCTATAGGTTAGTGTGGATATGAAGGTGTTGTCGGGGGTATATTGGTGTTGGTAAGGCTCTTGTTGTTGTGATTGGGTTTGTGGCATGAAGGGGTTACGTGTTTGGAGGAATGGTCTATGGGTGTTTGAAGTCGATGGCTGGAATTGGGTGGGGTAGTCATGTTGTGGGGTTGGTGGTTGGGCGTATGCTGCGGCCTGCGAGCGCGGGTCAATCAAGTATGGGTTATCAGACACCCATTATTGCGTAGTAACTGACCTAAACCAAACTAAATATTCTCTAGTTGGTTTGACATTTTGCAGCACTTGGTCAGTTAGGACATGTTGACGTTGATCCCTCCATTGTTGACGTAATTCCCTTGCAAAGTCTCTCCAATCTTCCATATTCCACATGTCACTTACTCTTTTCAAATGTCATTCTCCCAAACATGTCGGAGGGCCCGGAATATCCTGTTGCATTCCGAACTGCATTTTCACCCGATCTGTTTGGTGCATTTCAATCGTAGTGAACCGGATGATTGGTGTTTTTGCTGTCCAAATTTCAGCATCCTCTGGGTTAGGCTCATGGTCGAGGGCTAAATATGGCCGCCAGATGAACTACGTAAAAAAAAATCGTTTAGTAGAAAATTATTTTAGTGAATAATATGCATTAAAACGAAAAGATATTTTTTATATATGACAATACCTGATCGATCCCCACGTGGTCTAACAAACTGCGATATAAAACTATGGAACTTCTTGGATTTCTACTATAATCCTTCCCAAGATCGGACCAGCTAAGCACAATAGATTTAAAAGCATTTAGATACAATAACAATTTAAATATTTAAAATTTAATGTGTTTGGAAATAAAAATTAATAGTAGACTTACTGGTTTGCGTAGGGGAACGGACATGGATTCATGTTGCGTGGGGCAAGCATCGGCAGTCTTGAATACCCCCAAGCTTGTAACAAAAATGCACAACCAAAAAATGTACAAGTATCCTTTGCGGCATTTTTACAAAGGCTACTGTACAAATGTGCCAAAACAGCCGAACCCCAACTATATGTATTTACATTGTTGATGTTTCGCAACAATGGTAAATACATCATATTTATTGTGTTTCCGGTACCGTCGAGAAATAAAAAATGACCGAATAAAAGCATAATATAACACCGAGTTTTTTGAATTTTTTCTAACTCGGTTGATTCTTCGTTTAAAATAAAACTAGCATAGTGGGCTCTAAGGACTCCTAGATTAATACATGAACCCCTGCTACGAGTATTTGTTGGCTGCTCCTCGTCAATGAGAGGGGCACCCAGCAAGTCCGCTACTATAGAAATTTCATGGTTGACCTTACCAAAGACAGCTCTGCCAGATACACGTAACCCCAAAAGCATGTAGACGTCTTCCAATGTGACAGTGCATTCACCGAACGGCAGGTGAAAGGTGTGTGTCTCTGGCCTCCACCTCTCTTGTAGTGCCAAAATGAATTTTGTGTCTATAGAATTGTTGTGCACCTTTATGACTTCACCAAATCCGCATGAACGTAGATACAGTTCAATGATCGGATCAAACTCTATGTAGTCGTGCACCCGACACCGAAATCTTTTTACATTCTGTAAAAATATTATTCGAAATAAGTTAAAATATGCAAGAGTAAAAAGTATATATAAATATATGTGTAAAAAAATATACGAAGAAAAAACTTACAAATGACGCGATATTTTCGATTGTGCCTCGATGTTGATCTCCCATTGTTAGTAAAGCCATTGAAAATATTTTGTAAAAAATGCCTAGAAATAATTATGAGACTATTAGAAGTTGTTGGTGTGATATATGAATTGATTGTGTGATTTATGCCTAGACCAATTTATAGAATTATATTTCAAAATATTTGCATGCAGTAGCCACACCATTTGGCGAATTCAAACAAAAACAATTGTACATATTCGCCACTTGGATTGGCGAATATGTATTCAAACACTTGCATGTTCTCTGATTGGTTCAACAACATAGTTGTGGATTGTGAAGCTTCATTCTGATTGGCGAATGAAGGTCTTGAAGGATCACCAAGTTGGCTTTCACATGCAAAGCTTCTTGTGCAGCATCATGTTCAATGGAATCTTGACCATGGCAGGACATTGAAAGCAAGCACGAATCTCTGTTTTTTCAGCTTTAGCAGGTATTGTTCAGTAGCCATGTTGATTGGCGAAAGCATGTAGGGTTTCGCCAATCCATTTGGCGAATAGGGTTACACCTTCCTTGGTTAGCCAATCCATTTGGCGAACGTGTGTATACGGGTTAAGGTTTATTTTAGTTTATTAAGTTTATTGAGTATAATATATATGATATATATAGGGTTTATTAAGTTTATGTTAGTTAGGGTTTATTTAAGTATGATATATATGATATATATAGGGTTTATTAAGTTTATGTTAGTTAGGGTTTAAGTATAATATAGATGATATATATATAGGGTTTATTAAGTTTATGTTAGTTAGGGTTTAAGTATAATATAGATGATATATATAGGGTTTATTAAGTTTATGTTAGTTAGGGTTTATTTAAGTATGATATATATAGGGTTTATTAAGTTTATGTTAGTTAGGGTTTAAGTATAATATAGATGATATATATAGGGTTTATTAAGTTTATGTTAGTTAGGGTTTATTTAAGTATGATATATATATATAGGGTTTATTAAGTTTATTAAGTATTATAGATATATAAATATATATATATATATATATATATATATATATATATATATATATATATATATATATGTATATATATATATGTATATATATATATATATATATATATATATATATATATATATATATATATATGTTAGTTAGGGTTTATTTAAGTATGATATATATATATATATATATATATATATTTATATATGTAAGTTAGGGTTTATTTATTAAGAATTATGATATATATATATATATATATATATATATATATATATATATATATATCATAATTCTTTATAAATAAACCCTAACTTACATATATATATATATATATATATATATATATATGTGTGTGTGTGTGTGTGTGTGTGTGTGTGTGTGTGTGTGTGTGTGTAAGTTAGGGTTTATTAAGTTAATACATTTATTAAGAAGTATGATATATATATATATATATATATATATATATATATATATATATATATATATATATATATGTAAGTTAGGGTTTGTTAAGTTAATACATTTAAGAAGTATGTGCAGAAGATAAGACATATGTGGAAAAATAATATAGTCTATATGTGCAGAAGATAAACCTATATGTGCAGAAGATAAGACATATGTGGAAAAATAATATAGTCTATATGTGCAGAAGATAAACCTATATGTGCAGAAGATAAGACATATGTTTAGAAGATAACCCTATAGGTGCAGGAGATAAGCCTATGAGACAACTAGTACACATTAATTCAAAACAGTAAATATATCCATAAAATAATTTATAACTTTACTATTTATAGATTATTTTCATATCTTCATTGTACCATAAACTTCAAAACATTTTCGTATCTAAAAGTGTCTTTGTATATGAACTATGTCTCAATTACCCCAGTATATGATCAACGCTCATATAAATGGCGAAATATTTGAATGTAACCATTATGGTTTCGACTTTCGTAACACCGAGGTTACTCGGTTCTCAATAACCCGACAATCCAATTTTGCTCATCTAAAAAAGAGATTGGAAAACAAAATGCAGCGTGGTCCAGTGGACGTCATTATTTACAAAACATGAACATACATAAATACAACCACAAACACGAACATACATAAATAAAATAAGGAAATACATGATTCAAAACATGACCGTACATAAATAAAACTAAAAAATACATACAAGATTAACATGACCATACATAAATAAAACAACTGGAACATTCAACATATCTAGCCTATCAGAACCATCAGGACAACTTCAACTCCGCCTAACATCATCGAAAGAACACCTGCATCATTGACAACTTTTCTCCATTTCGTCACACCAGACTCCACAACCCGCTTCTCAATTTTAATTATCTTTTCTTTGTGGCCGATCTCTCCTTCTAACCAGCGGGTTAATTCTCTATGCAAGTGTTCCAAAGTTTGGGGGTTCCATAACAGCATCTTCAAAGGAGGCTTTGTTGCCGAGAAAAACACCAAAGCATTTTTCTTCAAAATATCAAATTTTGGAAGCGGTTCTTCTGATGTTGAGGAAGACGGTGTCGATGCAAAACTAGATGGACGAGGAGAAGCCATGTTGTAAGAGGGAGAGATTGAAAGGAATGAATGAGAGAGGGTTTGTAAGGAAGGAGTGAGATAAATATGATGTGTATGAGTGATAACCGGGCATATGTATTTATAGGAAAAAATTAGCAAGCCCTAAACATACACAACAAACCATTTGGCGAATGCATGTACAACAATAACACTCATTCGCCAATCCATTTGGCGAATTAGTTAAAAAAATTGAAACTAGCCAATCCATTTGGCGAATTAGGTTGAAAATGAACTTGTTCTCCAAATGGATTGGCGAACATGCATCCAAACTATGTTAGTTTGGTAATTTATTTTAATACATTGTTATTTTGGAATTTAAATTAATAAAGTATGCTATCTTAAAAACAAATTCGCAATTTCCATATTGTGTCTTGTGGAAACTCTCTACAAGGTGTTATATAATCTTTAGATGGTTAGGTTTCTTCTTAATAACCCTCTTGTAGCTTTGCGAGGGTTTTTTTTTATCCATAGTTGGGTCTAACAAATTGAGAGGCGATCATTTTATGGTTTATCATGCCATGGTTTGATCTATCTAGCAAATTAATATTATTATTTTGATTAATTTTAATTATTTTTAAGAATTTTAATAATAATAATAATAATAATAATAATAATAATAATAATAATATTTGATTAATTTTTGTAAAATATTATGATTTAAAATTATTTAAAATATTTTAAAGAAATTAATCAAATATTATTATTATTTAAAATAATTAAAATTAATCAAATATTATTATTATTTAAACTTCTTTAAAATATTTTGAAGAAATTAATCAAATATTTTAAAGAAATTAATCAAATATTTTTTAAAAAAATTATTATTATTTGATTAATTTTAAATATTTTAAAGAAATTAATCAAATATTTTCTTTAAAATTCTTCAAAATATTTAAAATTAATCAAATATTATTATGATTTAAACTTCTTTAAAATATTTTTAATGTATGAATAAATTATGTGCAAATAATTATTCAAAAATGATTTATTTTAAGTGTTTAAATAATTAATTGAAAAATAATATTAAAAAATATTAAATTAATAATATTCTATCCATGAACCAATATATAGTTATGTTTGCAATTTAATTAATGGATGTATCACCACCCCAGTGGTTAATGCATGTATACAATGTCTTTCTCTACCTCAAGGGCGTAAGTTCAACCCCCAAAATTCAGAAACCACCCTAAGACAACACTTTCTAAGGAAAAAACTCTTATAGGTAGACCTAAGAAAGCACTTTTTCAAAAGCGCTTTCTAACGTCAATTATTAATTAAAAATAAAAATTTCAGAAAACCTAAGAAAGCGCTTTATAAGGAAAGCGTTTTCTAAGGTCAATTATTAATTAAAATAAATAAAAATTTCAGAAACTCTAAGAAATTGCTTTTTAAGAAAAATGCTCTCTAAGGTCAATTATTATTTAAAATATAAAACTTTCAAAAATCCTATTCATTTCTAATCATTTTCTTCTCTTGCTTTCAATCGTTCTTGCGTTCTTGCGACCATTTCAAAGCATTTTGTGATTGAGTTCTACATTGTTTCATTTCATTACAACATTGTTGCTTGCTGGTTATACATTGTTGTTTTCGTTCTGTTTTTGTGAAGAAGAAGAAGTTTCGTTACTTGTTGGTTTTTGTTCCATGAAGAAGAAGAGGTACATTGTTTTCGTTGTTCTTGCAGATGTTGTTGTTAGGGTTTAAGATTTTCGTTGACAGAAGTTTGAGAATGTTGTTATACATTGTTGTTTTCGGATGTTGTTGTTATTCAAAGAAATGTTGCTGCTGCTGTTTGTTATGTTGTTCTCCATTGTTCTGTTGTTGTTAGGGTTTAGAATGTTATACACTGTTGTTTTTAGATGTTGTGGTTATCAAGGTTTTAAGACCAACCAACATTAGAATTTTTCATGTTTTGCTATTGACTTGTAAATTTATATGTGAATAATTACTATATCTGAATCAAATGAGATATTTATTGGAATCTTGGCAAGTCTCTGTGTTGAATTGTTGGTGGTTTGCCCAATTCTTTAAGTGTTGGTTTTAGTCTCAAGAGTGTGTCATAGTGGTGGAAAGAGTTTCACTATATTTTTTTATATTGCCTTATAGCTTAGCTGGCTTTCCTTCCTCTGTTACTTGTTTTGGTATAGTTTGGTTTAGGTGGGGTTTTGGATTTCTATCGTGTAAGGGGGTGCCTTGGCTATTCTGTTTTTTGGTTTCACTGTTTGTAGCTCTTGGCATTTCTTGTGCCTTTTTTTAATATAGTTTGTTGTTTAAACAAAAACTATATCTGAATCAAATCTCCTTTTCTAATTGTATATGTCTAGTAAGCAACAACTTATGAATGTTTCATTTAGAGATTCTTCGTTAGGTGATATGTGTTTGAATTATATATATATATATATAGGTGATATGGTTACTAACTTATTGAATTTTCTATATATAGGGGTTACTTGTGATCAAAGTGAAAGTCAGATCGTTTCCCTACAGGTAAATATTTTTTATTTTTGTTTTTGTTTAGTTTAATTAGTATAACTATGGATAAGAAATGGATATCTTCAAGTCGATTGTCGGAAGAGTATGAGAATAGGGTATCAGAATTTGTTAAGTTTGTTGTTGGGCACGCCAAAAACCCCAGTCGAATGAGATGTTCTTGCTGGACTTGTTGTTTTATGGGTCGGGTTGATGTAGTTCAGTTGACATCGCATTTAAAGAGGCATGGAATTCATCGAAGTTATACATGTTGGAATTTGCATGGTGAGAAAAGTAACGGGAATGTTGAACCGGGGGATAATACGACATATGCTTCAACTGACAATGGCACAGATATATACAATTATGATCGAGACGAAGAGATTGTAGAAGCACTTGAAGATGATCTTAAGGATTGTCTTAAAATATTTGAGAGGTTGGTAAGCGATGCAGAGAAACCGTTGTATAATGGTTGCACTAAATTCACAAGATTGTCTGCGGTATTAAAGTTGTACAACTTAAAGGCAGGCAATGGATGGTCGGATACAAGTTTCACAGAGTTATTGGCCCTTATGAAAGATATGCTTCCAGAGGATAATGTTCTTCTCAATCGAACATATGAGGCCAAAAAGATGTTGTGTTCTATTGGCATGAGCTATGATTAGATACATGCTTGTCCAAACGATTGCGTCTTGTTTCGAAACGAGTATGCATTGTTAAATGAGTGTCCTAAATGCGGTGTTTCTCGATACAACAAGAAGTTGTCTCCAGCAAAAGTCTTATGGTATTTTCCTATAATTCTGAGATTCAGACACATGTTTCGTAGTAAAACCGATTCAAGACACTTGACTTGGCATGCAAATGAAAGAATTATTGATGGAAAGTTTTGACATCCGGCAGATTCACCACAGTGGATGAAAATTGATGATGATTATCCTGAATTTGGAAAAGAATCAAGAAACCTTCGCTTGGCATTATCTACTGATGGAATGAACCCACGCGGTCTTCAAAGTATCTCACATAGCACTTGGCATGTGATTTTAATGATTTATAATCTACCTCCATGGCTATGTATGAAGCGTAAGTACATGAAGTTATCTATGTTAATTTCTGGGCCTAAACAACCAGGGAATAACATAGACGTATACTTGACACCCTTAATCTAAGATTTAAAGTGTTTGTGGGAGAACGGTGTGGAGGTTTATGACGGGTATAGGAAAGAAAGTTTCAACTTGAGGGCGATGTTGTTTGGCACAATTAATAATTTTCCAGCATACGAAAATCTATCAGGGTACATCATAAAAGGTCAATGTGTGTGTCCTATTTGTGAAGATAAAACAGATTGGACGCGATTGGAGTTTGGTCAGAAGAATGTCTTTCTTGGTCATCGTAGATTCTTGGTCATCAGAAGAATGGAGACATAGAACAAGGTAGATCTCCACCTATATTAACAGGTGATCAAATTTTTTAAAAGGTAAAATATGTGAGTACTCAGTTTGGCAAGCCTTTTGCACACACACTTGTCAAGAAAGGGTGGAAGAAGAGATTAATTTTTTTGAACTGCCATATTGGAAGTCGTTGTATGTAAGACACTTTCTCAATGTTATGCATATTGAAAAAATGTGTTTAATAGTGTTATTGGTACATTACTCAATATACAAGGAAAGTCTAAGGATGGCCTTAAAGAAAGAAAGAACTTGATAGCAATGAGGATAAGAACTAAATTAGGACCCTTGAAGAAAGGAAAATAAACATATCTACCACCTGCTGCATATACTCTATCTAGAAAGGAGGAAAAAATATTGTGTAAGTTTCTAAGTGAAGTTAAAGTTCCAGAAGGATACTCTTTAGATATTAAAAGACTTGTGTCTATGAAAGACCTCAAGTTAAAGAGTTTAAAGACGCATGAATGTCATGTTATAATGGAACATTTTCTACCAATAGGTATATGTTCTATTCTGCCTAAAAAAGTAAGAAGCGCAATAATTAAATTGTGTTTTTTCTTCAAGTCAATTTGCAGTAAGGTGATCGATCATGCGATCTGTCGCTCCCCGGATTTCCATCCTGGTATAAACGCGAAAGTGGCGCGGAAAAAGAATAGAGTCACCAGCCAGGCATTTTTATCCCGAAGAAAGGGAATGGTAATGCTGCACAAACCTAAGGAAGAAGGAAAGGACAAGGTCCTGCGAACCAAAGAGACTGGGTTCGGGAGTCGGTTACGACCTGGGAAGGTATTAGCACCCAGATCGTCCGCCGTACCCGACGGGATCCACGCTTGCAAAGAAACTGTTTCAAAAGGTGAGGGTATGAAAACTGCAGCAAAGAAATGAATATGAAAAGAAACTGGAACTGGAAAAGAACTGAATAAGAAAGCAAAAGGAACAATGTAGGGAAAATAAAGATTGTGCTCGAACGGGCCCTACCCCGCTGCCTACGTACCTCATCGGGATAATGAGGATCAGAGACGCCGTAGTTCCCCTAACTAGGGGTAGAAAAGAAATTGCTTGGGAATTAAAGGCTTGAACTGCCTATGCCATTGCTCAGGTGTTGCAGGCTCGGACGACGAGTGCGTAACCGTCTCGCAAAGTGACATGTAGGAGCAAGTTCGCGGACAGAGTGAAGGAGATGAGAAAAGAATTCCCGAAGGAAAGACGCTTATTGTTTGTTTGTGTTTTTAGAAGCTTTTATGAGTGTGTCACAAGGAAGTGAACTCAAGCTCTTACCAATGGAATGTGCACTTGTCACTACATTCCAAGATGGAATAATAGAACAAGCACACTCAAGTAAGGAGAAGATCCCCAAAACTTGAACCCAAAGATTAGGGCCTAAGCTCACTAATTTGTTTAATTATTAAGTGTTTTTGGTTATTTACATGAAGAAGTGTTTTTTATGCTTTTCTTTATAAAGAAGATACCTTGATCAGACTTGTGCATCACAAGGTAAACATGTACTATCCCAAGATGGGAAGACTACAAGCATACCTCATGGAATAAGGCTATGGATCAATGCATCACTTCACATTTATTAAAGTATCTTTTAGAGTTTTGAGATGAGAAGAGAAGAAGAACCAAAAGGATCTCAAAGGAAAAATTCTAAAGGGGGACTAAAATAATCCTAAGTATTCACATGCATGGATGTCCTAAGAGTTAGTGAGGTTTCTATCCTAATGAAGAAAGAAGAAGAAGATAGAAGAAGGGATGAGAAAGGCCTAGGACCAACAAAAGAGAGTTAGCTCACATAAACATAAAAGGAAGAGATAAGAATTAGAGATGTGGAACTCAATTCCCACATCTCACACTTACCATAGCCCCTGCAAGGTTAGCATGCACAAGTGAACAAAAAATGAACAAATTAACATAACAGCATCCAATAATCAGAAGTGAAATGAAGTAAACAAATGTTTAATGCTAATTCAACTCAAAGAATTAAAGATGAGAAGCTTATGACTTAAAATGAGGCAACATGAACACATATGGAAACAAATGCGCACTTACGAAAAATGTAATACAAAACACACAAAATACAAACACAAAGTTCAAAACCAGAATCAAAATGATATGAAGAATGGCCTAAGAGGCCAGCAAGATGAAGAGAGAAGTCACACAATACCAAACAATATCAAAATAGAAGCAACGGAACCAAAAGATGGAATTTAAACACTTAAAGAAACAAATGACTTGAATATGAAGCAAACTCAAAAATTCAGAAGAAGCAAGACCTATCCTAGGACCAGGAAGGTACCCACACCCCAAAATAACCCCAAATAAGAAGAAGAAGTTGGCACAAGTGCCCTTCTAAGCCTATAAGAGATCTAACAAACCAAGAGAAGCAAAAATGGGACAAGGTGAGAACAAAAATCCACAAATAATCAACCAGCCATCTAAAAATTCTACAACTGAAACCAAATGATCTTAAAACACCTTATATCAACTTTCCAAAAGGACTTGCAAAAATTCAGAAAGGAACTAGTTCAAATGATGGCAAGAACACAAGTTAGGACAGAAAACTTACATCACAAGATAACAGACCAAAACTCCAGAAATAATTTTCTAAAAATTCTGAGAAAAATCACATGAAAACTAGAAGATCTTAGGAACACAATTCAAAAAGAATGGGATCAAAACTCCAAATATTGAAAGCTATAGAAAATAGACAAGACAGACTGGTCAAGAAATGAAGCAAAAGAAACTATGCACATTGGTGAATTATTCCTGGCACGTGGATCAATGAAAAAAATAAAATAAAAATGTGATAAAAAACTAGAAACAAAAAGGAATACCCATGATTTATTTGAGAATTTTTGGATGATTTATGCTATTTTATATGAATTAAAACCAAACTGAATTAGAAGAAATTAAAATAGGAAAAGAAAAATAAACATGAATTTGATGGGAGGTGTATTAGCAGGCTTTGCAAGTGAATTCGAATGGGCCTGGATAGGAGTGGGGTGCGAAAACCAATCTGGCTTGGGCCCAGGCTGCACTGACACATGTGCTATGGTGGACACGCGCGATTGGAGGGGAAGCCCTACCGGACGGTGACAAGTGTCACCGCCGGTAGGGAGGAAATCACAAAATCTGACAACATCTCTATCTTCTTATCCCCTTGATTCCCTCAACTTATTTCTTAATATTTTCCCTGATATCTCTTTTTCTTATATTATTTTCTACACAAACTCTTAACATTCATAACAAATAACAAGCTGAAACAAAAAAACAAGAAACGAGTAAATAATCCCTTTCGCCTCCTTGCTCATCACCTTCTTGCTCATGACCTAACCGCCGCCGCCGCCGGAGGAGCTTCTCTCTTCTTCTTGACCTATACCTAACCGCCATCGAACCTCATCGATACAAAACCTCCAACAACATCCATAACCTAAACCCTTGCTAAACTTCCTCAACCTGCGTTCAACGCTCCTAGCCGCCATCCGCAACCACCTCTCAAACATCATGCTCTCCTACTTCCTCCAAGCTCTCACCGCCGAATTCGCCGGCGTTCACAACTTTAACCTCCCTCAAAGAAAACTCCACCGAACACCAAATCACCGATACGAACCTCACCAGTTCTCCGCACTCGAGCTCAAGGTCAGAAATGGAACTCACAAACAAAGAGCACGCAAAACCGGATCAAAGCCGCCGAGAACAATGAAACTGAAACATAAAGAACACAACACTCACAAGCTCATAACGAAATCCCTAAGCAAAGTCACAAATAATACTCAATGAATCAGATTCGTACCTGTACGTCGACGAACAAACTGCGATGCGTGTGCTTGCTTCGATTAGGTAACGCTTCCTCCTCCTTCGATTCAGTTCTGATTTTGATTTTCGTTCCCGTTTCACTAATGCTGTTGTGTTTTTGTTACCAGTTGATGCTAACGGTGTCTACACGGTGATGACCAGCACGATTTCAAAGTGATGCAGGAAAACGAATAAACCACACAGAGTTCAAGCTGATGGTTAATGATGAAGGAGCCTCTGATGAAATGCCACGAATGCTATCGAAGAATGCTATCTCCTCTCTGGTTTCGGTATAACCTGGATGATGAAGAAAAGTTCTGTTGCCGACGAGTGATGAATGAATTCCGTTCAGTTTGGCTGTTGATGACGATTGACGATGATGATGATGATCACTTTGATTGCGCTATGGAATTCGGTTCTGTGACGAAAAAAAGTGTTGATTCGGTTTTGTCAAGAGTGATACAAATAAGCTGCTAGAGGATTCCAGATGAACGAGTGATGAAGATTGTGATTCAGTTCTGGTTTTTGGTGAGATATTTTTTTGAGATGAGTGCCACGGTTATTGAGTTATGAGGGATGTTAAACTTGCTTTTGACGATGTATGATGAACAGAATTTTCCCGTTATTGATGATGGAGAAGAGTGATATTTCTTAGTGTGTATGAAAAATAGTTTATGAAATTGTTCTTGACTTTTTTCTTTAACAGAAATCTGTTATTACTTCTTCCCCCCTTTTTCAATTCTGTTATGGATTCTCTCTTTTTTTTTTTTTTTCTCATCCTGTTATCCTTTTTTTTTCGTTTTTTGCTTTTGCTGTGATGTTGATATGTGTGTAGGATGAAACATGACTCCCCCTTCTCGTGACCCTCTCCCTCTCATTCTGTTTTCATCTCTTTTCTGTTATATATATTTTTTTGAATTCTGTTATCACCTTTTGGTTGTTATTTCTTTTAAGATTGAACTGTGAGATCCATTGCGCCTTGGTGTTCACGAGTTGTGGGTGATCCCTACTGAAATGCATACTCCGCATTTTGCTCAAATAGAATTTGCGTTTTGATGAGGTGAGGCAAGTGTGATGATGGACTGCATTTTGAGTACTATTCGCGTGTGCCTATTCATAAGCATTTGGTGATGTATGGCACGTGAGGACTGAAATTGGTAAAGCATGTTGTATTGATGTGTGAATTCTGCTGGTTCCTCTTGCACTTTCTCTTTTTTTTTTAATGAGGGTTAATGGTAATAACAATAAATGTGTTTGTAAGAATAGATGGATAAGTATGGTTTAAGAAATGATTATTTGAATATGAATAACAAATGAAAGTGAATAAAGAAATTGTTATAAATTGTGATAAAAATAAATGGATAGAAACTTGAATTAAAATGGAAAGGATTATGGTATCAATTGGATATGAACTTAGAATGGACTTTTGGATTTGAAAAAGAGTATGGATAAAAAGATATGTATGTAGATATTAAAAATGAATATAGTGAAAAACGAATGATGGCCTAAAATTGGATATTCGAATAGAACTTGGATACTGACGAATGAAACTGGACAACTGGTTTAGAAAGAGAAATGGTTATGAAATGGCTATAAACCGATTTTATGAAATGAACCAGCCATCATCCACACACACAATCATGAATTAGCTTGTATTATTTCCACACGCCTCTGATAAAAGCATGAAGTGCCACTACCACAACCCACAAATCATCCTCTGAGAAAATACATCCGCAGATGCACACAAATGAATGTATAATCATACCAAGCCTGAATCCTTGAGCCCAAAACCATCACCTGAACCATTGCCTGGAAAAACTGATGACCTCTGCCCACAACGCAGCTCGACTTTGAAACACGTCGCCTGAGAAATAACCACCAACGCAGATGACTTGCAGTTGAGATAATCCCTCGATAATTTGACCCAGATTAGGTCAAACGTCCCTATGAATCGAATCGATGAACCGAAATCATTACCAGCTTATGTTATGCTACGGACATTATGCTTCATTTTTCTATGCTGATGATGCAGTGCGAAATATGAAAATTATATGAGCATGATGAATATGAAGATGAGAGGGCAAATTTGGGGTGTTACAGCTGCCCCTATTCAATCATCAGTTAATCTGAAAAGGACGATAGTACGGGCTATCGACCATTCAAGATAAACTGTGGTTTAATACCAAGAAGACCAGAAATTTGCACTCTGACGAAGAATGCAACACTAGGAAATAAACCCATCCAAATGATGCTTTGGTGACTGAAGGGGAGAAAAAGCAGACGAGCTTCTTCCAAGTTGAACTGATATCTGGAATAAGAACAAGTTGACAGACGAGTCTTCAAACCATCCTGTGACGCCAGGAGCTGGACATACGAGTCCTCAACACACTTCAATAACAATAACCGAGACAGACGAGTCTTCAAACCATCATGTGACGCCAGGAGATGGACATACGAGTCCTCAAAACAATGCATATAGCATGAGACAGACGAGTCTCCTTCGGATTTACCTGTTACGCCAGGACCGGTAACCATTTTGACATTAATTCCCACTGTCAGGATTTGAAACCTCTTCAATACAGACGAGTATTGGATGATCATCAAGATAACACAGACGAGCGCTATAAGTCAATGATACAAACGAGTATCAGACGATGATCTGAGAAACACAGACGAGTGTCTCAGGCAATGATACAGACGAGTATCAGCCACTGGTATAGACGAATACCAGCAATTCAAACACAGACGAGCATTTGAAGTAGTCACAGAAGAATACTAGGATAAACAGCAAATCCACGCAATACATATATAAGCACAACACAGACGAGTGCTGGGGTTGATACAGACGAGTATCCAAGCAAAGCAGACGAGCTTCAACAGGTAACACACAGACGAGTGCTGGAAATGATACAGACGAGTATCCACAAATATTAGGCATACCAAACACAGACGAGTGTTGGACAGTTGCAGACGAATAAAATCAGAAAATTCATATCAAGGCACAGACGAGTGCAGCAAAGGATCCCACACCAAACACAGATGAGTGTTGGGAAATTGCAGACGAGCAACAGCAAATATCAAATCAGAACACAGACGAGTGTTGAGGAGTTGCAGACGAGCAACTATCATAACCAAACACGGACGAGTGTTGGAACATTGCAGACGAGCAATAACAAGGTAATCATTCCAAAGCACAGACGAATGCTGGAAATTGCAGACGAGCAAACGGCAACTGATATAACCAAACACAAACGAGTGTTGGAACATTGCAGACGAGCAAAATCAAAGTAATCATAAACCACCGCTGGGGAAAGCAAACAAGCAATACCACAGAGCTAACACAGACGAGTGTTGAAAGATGCAGACGAGCAGCAATGAAGCAGTGATATGTCCCTGTTGGGGAAAACTTTGCTTAGGGATAACTCATACGAGTGTTGACAAACGCAGACGAGCGGTAGCCAAATGCCTGATTGGCAGCAAGAGATACAACTCTGCAGGGGAAGACAAGTCAAGAGGTCTGGACACCCAACTCTGACTGAGGTGATGAATACCTGGCTGCATCATCAAATACCCAAAAGTACTGCAACTTTGCTGGGAAATATTTCACAAACGGAGATGAAAATCCAATATGAACTTTGTGGGGAATATCATCTAGTGACCTCTTGCATTTCCTGGACTAGTGGATTGCTTGAAGATCACCCTAAGAGGATTTTACAGAAAACCTGACATCCGAAATGCCCAAGTCTTCAAACTCTTTAGAGATTCATCGAATCTTGACATAACTGCCCCAGACTGTATAAACTGTGGAAGAATTTGTCTCGCAAGGATTCCTGAAAACCTCGTGTCACTGCGAAGTACTGTGCCCTGTAAGCACAAAGATGTGCACATCTGCCCCGGGCATAAATAAATCCAGTGTGGCTGAGCCAGGATGATATGATTTTGTGAATTTTCTTTTATGACAGACTCACTGGGTATCAACTCAAGGGTTGAAGAAGTGAAGACTATGATATTGACTCAAGGGTCGCAAGAAACGGAAATATCGACTCAAGGGTCGAGGAGAACACAACAACATCAACTCGAGGGTTGAAAAAAAACGTCAACAACATCGACTCGAGGGTCGAGAATAACAAAGCAACATCAACTCGAGGGTTGTGGGCATAAAAATAGCAACATCGACTCGAGGGTCGAGGAAAACGAAACAACATCAACTCGAGGGTTGAGGAAACACGATGACAATACCGACTCGAGGGTCGTGGAACAGGATAAAGCAACATCAACTCGAGGGTTGAGGGAATAAAATAGCAACATCGACTCGAGGGTCGAGGATAACAAAACAACATCAACTCGAGGGTTGAGAAAACGGAAGCGATGACATCGACTCGAGGGTCGAGGGAAACAAAACAACATCAACTCGAGGGTTGAGAAAACAGAAGCGATGATATCGACTCGAGGGTCGAAGAAAACCAGAGTGAAAATTGTCATACTCAACTGAAGTGAGAGGCTGAACGCATATAGATGCCAACATGTCATAGTTGAAGAGATGCCAACAAAGATCGGACTTTAACCTTGAAGATGCCAAAGACTATTGGACTTTAGCCGTGTATGATGAAGAAACCATAACAACTGCGGATAAATTCTTTGACTAGGGAAGCACCCTACTGGGATAAAATCATCATACATTCACTCTGGGAACGGCCTTGCATACCACAATATTGTCTCAAGAGGATTTTACAGAAAACTTAGCATCTGAAATGCTTCAGTGTTTCCAAACTCTTGAATATCTCGAAGTAATCACCTCAAACTGTATGGTCCATGAAGGAATTTGCCCCAAGATCTTGCATCATCATGAGGTGTTCTGCCCCAATATCCTGAACCTTGGGTAGGTGCATCTGATTAGTCGTCTTCTGGAGATAATAACTTCTATTGCTTCTAGGGTGACCTGTCCCAGTACGAGCCTTGCTTTGGAAAAAACCCCAGACTAACTACTCTGTGAGAGATTTAAATCTCGAAGTGATTGCCCCAGATTGGCTGTTGAACAGATTGATCGACGTTATTGCCCCGGATTGGCTGCATTTAACCCAACTGGTTGGAAAAAGCCCTATTCAACGAAGTTTCTTGGAAAAGTGCCCCTTGACATGAATATCCCTCAGAAGTTTCCGCCTTCTCAACTTAGCAAGATTAGCTTCTAGACTGAGGTTCCATATGTGAACTTCTTTGATGCCAAACAAATGTATGCAAGCAGAAAATGTTTTATTATGAGAATGAAAATTCTAATGCAACACATGTTAATCTTGAAGCTTTTATTGAAAAGATGTCGTTTATGAACGAATCACTAGTTAAGACGGCACAATATTTTTATGAAATAAACATGCATATGCAATACCAACGAGGGTCTGTTAGCACAACTCGTAGGAGTCAGGAACGCTATCTCCTGGTGGCACGCTCTCGAATTAACCCTGCTTCAATTAGGACTTTTAAGGGTTGTATCGTGGCCTGGCTCACGGTTACAGAAACAACGGATATAGGCTCGAATTTTATATGTGCCCACCCATCTTCGTGATGTCCTTCCATTCCTATGTTCAGCTAGTTTTCGCAAACGCTCACCTTTTCTAAGGGTTTCGTATTGATTGAGGAACCATTACTCTAACAGTTTAAGAACCATTGAGGTTGTTGTTGGGATAACAGTCACCCTTATTGTCTTTTGTGTCCGTATCACACGACTTGTTTTTGCTCAAGGATCTTTCTTGTGTAATCCTTTTCGTCTTTTCACTTTTTCATCCTCTTTGTTTATCCCTAACTTTTGCCTGGACTGATTCTTTTGAATCTTTTGCAATTGGAGTCCAGCGGGATGCCCTAATTTTTGCCTAAGTCGCTTGTTTTCAATTTTGACTTAGCGGGCTATTTATATTCTCTTTTTTCTTTATTTTTGTCCGAACAAATCGTGTGACACAGGTTTGTCCTGATTATTTTGTAAGGGTTGTGACTGTCTCACTTTTCAGTTGATGAAGAATAACCATGGTGGTTTTCAGTCTTTGGACCTCCTGATTTGGTACAATGAAATGTTAGGGATCCTCAGATAAACTCCTTTATGGAAGCATGAACGCCTGGTCCAACTAGCTGACACCTACCCTGCCCCGGGTTAAATGTGAGGGTTTTTTCACGTGAAAAGAAACTCCTACTTCAAGGTTCAAAGGGGTTAACGAAGGTTTATCTCCCTTATATCTCCGGTATTTGGGAATTTGAAACACTGCTTGTACATCGTCAACAAGGTCTTACTCAAGAGCACTCAATTGGAGATTTTTGCGTTTTCATTTCGTCATCCTCCATCACAGAGTTTAAGAACAACAGTTGGTATTGCAATGCACACACAAAATTATAAGTAAAACGAATAAATTACTTCAAGAAAAACATGTGCATTTCATTAATTATCATTCAAAAAGAAAACAAGTTTCATGCAAGCATACAAATGTTCAAACAAACATATAAAAGCGACACATGAAAATGCAGTAAAGAAGCTGAGCAATGCCATTGTTGAGGAGACTTGACTCCGTCTGGACCTGTTGATCTTGAATACTTTCAGTAGTCAGCAACTTTTTCTGATAAGATTTGCAGTCTTCAATCAAATGACCACGTGTCACCACCATACTTCATTCTCAATTATTCTGACCTGCAGCTTCCGACATTCAAACATTCACACAAGACGTCTGAAGACAAGAGTGACACTGAGATGAAATTTCCACATAAGTTTGACACCTAAGGTTGCTCGGAAAGACCTGACGATCTTCTGCCTACGTATCTCCATTGACCAAAGACCAATGAAGAATCAGAGCGACGTAGTTCCCCTCAATAGGGATCAAAGTGACGTACATAGCCGCTCTTCAGAATCAAACTGAGAATCACCTTCACATACATCTTCAATAAATTCCTCCATAATATGAGCTGACGAACCCACATGATCAAACGGAGACTTGTTAACTTGAATTCCTTGAGGCGTCACTGAAATCAACCCGGACTCAATCAAATCCTGGACCTTATCCCTGAGAGGCTTGCATTCTTCAACTGAATGTCCTGGTGCGTTGCCATGGAATCCACATTGAACATTTGGATCAAAACTTGGTGGATATGGAGAAGGCACTGGACCCGGTTTCTTCGGCACTATCAATCCACTATCGATCAGGCATGGGAGTATCTGACTGTATGGTACTGGCAATGGATCAAAATACCTTTTGGATCTCTTAGTGTAGTAACGACGCCTTTGCGGAGTATGCTTCTGTTGGCATGGTCGCTGTTGATATTGAGGAGGTTCACTGTTAACTGAAATCTGACATAGGATTCAGAAGGTTGCTGACTCTGAGCAGCTGAAATGCATGGGTAATGTGGATAAGTCAATAGAGTTGAAGGATCTTCCCAGATTGCATCAATCACATCCTTACCTTGGGAACTGACAAAATATTCATTCTCTTCAGCTGAGCCATCTGAAATGCCTTGGATCTTTCCCCTCTTGATAAAACTCTCAATGCGTTCTCCAACTATCACCAAGTCCGAGAAACTCGAAGTTCCACTGCCACTCAACCTCTCCAAGTACGACCCTTGTAAGGTCTCTATGAAAAGATCAACCAATTCTCTATCTGATAGTGGGGGTTGCACCCGAGCAGCTACTTCTCTCCACCTCTGGGCATACTCTCTGAAAGATTCACCATCTCTTTGGGATAAAGCTTGCAAATCCATGCGGCTAAGAGCCCTGTCAAGATTGTAGTCATACTGCTTCACAAAAGCATTGGCTAGGTCCGACCATGATTGGATACGACTGCTCTCTAACTGCATATACCAATTCGACGATGCCTCACTCAGACTATATTGGAAACAATGAATCATCAATTTGTCATTATGCTCATGTGAGGCCATCCTTCTGCAAAATCTTACCAAATGCTGTCTTGGACAACTATCCCCTTTGTACTTTTCAAACTTCAGTACTTTGAACTTTGGAGGTATTACAAGGTCGTGCACCAGACACATGCTTGCAGCACTTAGATCAATGACATTACGACTTTGAAGGGTTTTGATCTCTTCCTCCAACACACGAAATCTTTCCTCCCTCTCCACAACTCGTGAATCTTGGATTCTCACTACAGGGATTGCCTCTTGGGGATCTGGCATAGTGAAAGCGAAACTGTGATAATCTGCAGCATCAACAGAAGAAGAATGTCCACTTCGGGCGACCTGGCGCTCTTGAACATCTGGATTCCCAACAGGGGTCTGTACAGGCTGAGCTTGAGCGAAATTACGGTCATCCTGCCTTGCCAAAGTCATCATAGCCTCCAAAATTTGGTCCCACTGATCTTTTGTCAACCCAACACTTGTAGACTGGCTTTGCTCTCCAGGGTCCATGATTTTTCTCGAAAGTTGCTTCAAGTCTGATACGAGAACTGGAGTCTCAACTGTAGATGGTGAACAAAGAACGAATGAGCCCTGCTTGCTGAACAGAAATGCAATGCAAATGCTATGAGATGTCATGTTCGGTTATTTCCGAAGAATCCATCTGCTTTGATTCACATTTTGTACAAAAAATCCAACAACATAATTCAGATATGACGTCCTCGGAAATAACTAAACATGTATGCTAAAATGCTATGATGGCATGTATGCAACTGGCAGGCGATCGAGAACTGGTGTCTGTCTGGATACGGAACACTGAACTGAGAACCGAGTAACCGATGATATATGTCCTCTGAATAATAACCATCTGATAAGAACTCATAACCAAGGATCAAGAACTCCAGAACCATAGTAACCGGATCAAAACATAAGATCGCACTGATGATGAAGGGTATGTTGAGGTTAAGGGTTCCTGTAAACCTGTAAACCCCTCCCAATCTCACTGGTAATAGGCTCCGGGTCAGACATCACGGACTCTCAAAGCCGAATAGCAATAATACTTTCACCATTTCCGAGAAATGGCTCATGACCAGATCAGGGAATCGGTTTGGCATTATTTACTACGCAGGGAGGCCTCAGCTGAGTCCGGGAAAAACAAGCATCCCCTATAAGTTCTCAGCTTCAAGCGCTGAAATCGAGAAACAATAGTACATTCAGCCCGTAGGATACAGTACTAATGTCATACGACCAGATGCTTTGACTGAGTTCCTATAAGAGAACCAGGCCATCCTATGCGATCCCCAGGTGGGCCCTCGGATGCGAATGGGTTTGCCACGAAACGTGGGCTGCCATTGTCATCACTAAAGAGGGATGTTTCCACAAGGTTCTCAATGATCGGTCCCCAGCTGCACATAACTGTCAGGGTTATGTAATGAGAGAGGAAGATCCCCAAATCAAGACATTTCCAAGACAATCGCAACCTGGGTATGGAACTCACTACTACCCCCATGACAAGATCTCATGAGGCCAAAGTGGAACCACTCTAAGTCCTATGGTGCACTCGAGCCGGGTACTTGGCTCATATCTCTCAAGAACAAGTAACACCCATCCCACCAAACAGAAAACCAGTCCAGACAGTCCAGTATATATACATGATGCAGAAAATAAATACTGAAAACTGTAAATAAAGCTGTAAAGAAAGCTGTAAATAAACAATAATAACATACAACAAGCCACAAAAAAACAAAACATCACCCAATGAAACAGAAACAAACAAGCTCTAGGAGAGACTCACAGGGGAACCAGAGATCATCTGGTATGCAGTCCCCAGCAGAGTCGCCAACTGTCGCTCCCCGGATTTCCATCCTGGTATAAACGCGAAAGTGGCGCGGAAAAAGAATAGAGTCGCCAGCCAGGCATTTTTATCCCGAAGAAAGGGAATGGTAATGCTACACAAACCTAAGGAAGAAGGAACGGACAAGGTCCTGCGAACCAAAGAGACTGGGTTCGGGAGTCGGTTACGACCTGGGAAGGTATTAGCACCCAGATCGTCCGCCGTACCCGACGGGATCCACGCTTACAAAGAAACTGTTTCAAAAGGTGAGAGTATGAAAACTGCAGCAAAGAAATGAATATGAAAAGAAACTGGAACTGGAAAAGAACTGAATAAGAAAGCAAAAGGAACAATGTAGGGAAAATAAAGATTGTGCTCGAACGGGCCCTACCCCGCTGCCTACGTACCTCATCGGGATAATGAGGATCAGAGACGCCGTAGTTCCCCTAACTAGGGGTAGAAAAGAAATTGCTTGGGAATTAAAGGCTTGAACTGCCTATGCCATTGCTCAGGTGTTGCAGGCTCGGACGACGAGTGCGTAACCGTCTCGCAAAGTGACATGTAGGAGCAAGTTCGCGGACGGAGTGAAGGAGATGAGAAAAGAATTCCCGAAGGAAAGACGCTTATTGTTTGTTTGTGTTTTTAGAAGCTTTTATGAGTGTGTCACAAGGAAGTGAACTCAAGCTCTTACCAATGGAATGTGCACTTGTCACTACATTCCAAGATGGAATAATAGAACAAGCACACTCAAGTAAGGAGAAGATCCCCAAAACTTGAACCCAAAGATTAGGGCCTAAGCTCACTAATTTGTTTAATTATTAAGTGTTTTTGGTTATTTACATGAAGAAGTGTTTTTTATGCTTTTCTTTATAAAGAAGATACCTTGATCAGACTTGTGCATCACAAGGTAAACATGTACTATCCCAAGATGGGAAGACTACAAGCATACCTCATGGAATAAGGCTATGGATCAATGCATCACTTCACATTTATTAAAGTATCTTTTAGAGTTTTGAGATGAGAAGAGAAGAAGAACCAAAAGGATCTCAAAGGAAAAATTCTAAAGGGGGACTAAAATAATCCTAAGTATTCACATGCATGGATGTCCTAAGGGTTAGTGAGGTTTCTATCCTAATGAAGAAAGAAGAAGAAGATAGAAGAAGGGATGAGAAAGGCCTAGGCCCAACAAAAGAGAGTTAGCTCACATAAACATAAAAGGAAGAGATAAGAATTAGAGATGTGGAACTCAATTCCCACATCTCACACTTACCATAGCCCCTGCAAGGTTAGCATGCACAAGTGAACAAAAAATGAACAAATTAACATAACATCATCCAATAATCAGAAGTGAAATGAAGTAAACAAATGTTTAATGCTAATTCAACTCAAAGAAATAAAGATGAGAAGCTTATGACTTAAAATGAGGCAACATGAACACATATGGAAACAAATGCGCACTTACGAAAAATGTAATACAAAACACACAAAATACAAACACAAAGTTCAAAACCAGAATCAAAATGATATGAAGAATGGCCTAAGAGGCCAGCAAGATGAAGAGAGAAGTCACACAATACCAAACAATATCAAAATAGAAGCAACGGAACCAAAAGATGGAATTTAAACACTTAAAGAAACAAATGACTTGAATATGAAGCAAACTCAAAAATTCAGAAGAAGCAAGACCTATCCTAGGACCAGGAAGGTACCCACACCCCAAAATAACCCCAAATAAGAAGAAGAAGTTGGCACAAGTGCCCTTCTAAGCCTATAAGAGATCTAACAAACCAAGAGAAGCAAAAATGGGACAAGGTGAGAACAAAAATCCACAAATAATCAACCAGCCATCTAAAAATTCTACAAATGAAACCAATGATCTTAAAACACCTTATATCAACTTTCCAAAAGGACTTGCAAAAATTCAGAAAGGAACTAGTTCAAATGATGGCAAGAACACAAGTTAGGACAGAAAACTTACATCACAAGATAACAGACCAAAACTCCAGTAATAATTTTCTAAAAATTCTGAGAAAAATCACATGAAAACTAGAAGATCTTAGGAACACAATGCAAAAAGAATGGGATCAAAACTCCAAATATTGAAAGCTATAGAAAATATACAAGACAGACTGGTCAAGAAATGAAGCAAAAGAAACTATGCACATTGGTGAATTATTCCTGGCACGTGGATCAATGAAAAAAATAAAATAAAAATGTGATAAAAAACTAGAAACAAAAAGGAATACCCATGATTTATTTGAGAATTTTTGGATGATTTATGCTATTTTATATGAATTAAAACCAAACTGAATTAGAAGAAATTAAAATAGGAAAAGAAAAATAAACATGAATTTGATGGGAGGTGTATTAGCAGGCTTTGCAAGTGAATTCGAATGGGCCTGGATAGGAGTGGGGTGAGAAAACCAATCTGGCTTGGGCCCAGGCTGCGCTGACACATGTGCTATGGTGGACACGCGCGATTGGAGGGGAAGCCCTACCGGACGGTGACAAGTGTCACCGCCGGTAGGGAGGAAATCACAAAATCTGACAACATCTCTATCTTCTTATCCCCTTGATTCCCTCAACTTATTTCTTAATATTTTCCCTGATATCTCTTTTTCTTATATTATTTTCTACACAAACTCTTAACATTCATAACAAATAACAAGCTGAAACAGAAAAACAAGAAACGAGTAAATAATCCCTTTCGCCTCCTTGCTCATCACCTTCTTGCTCATGACCTAACCGCCGCCGCCGCCGGAGGAGCTTCTCTCTTCTTCTTGACCTATACCTAACCGCCATCGAACCTCATCGATACAAAACCTCCAACAACATCCATAACCTAAACCCTTGCTAAACTTCCTCAACCTGCGTTCAACGCTCCTAGCCGCCATCCGCAACCACCTCTCAAACATCATGCTCTCCTACTTCCTCCAAGCTCTCACCGCTGAATTCGCCGGTGTTCACAACTTTAACCTCCCTCAAAGAAAACTCCACCGAACACCAAATCACCGATACGAACCTCACTAGTTCTCCGCACTCGAGCTCAAGGTCAGAAATGGAACTCACAAACAAAGAGCACGCAAAACCGGATCAAAGCCGCCGAGAACAATGAAATCGAAACATAAAGAACACGACACTCACAAGCTCATAACGAAATCCCTAAGCAAAGTCACAAATAATACTCAATGAATCAGATTCGTACCTGTATGTCGACGAACAAACTGCGATGCGTGTGCTTGCTTCGATTCGGTAACGCTTCCTCCTCCTTCGATTCAGTTCTGATTTTGATTTTCGTTCCCGTTTCACTAATGCTGCTGTGTTTTTGTTACCAGTTGATGCTAACGGTGTCTACACGGTGATGACCAGCACGATTTCAAAGTGATGCAGGAAAATGAATAAACCACACAGAGTTCAAGCTGATGGTTAATGATGAAGGAGCCTCTGATGAAATGCCACGAATGCTATCGAAGAATGTTATCTCCTCTCTGGTTTCGGTATAACCTGGATGATGAAGAAAAGTTCTGTTGCCGACGAGTGATGAATGAATTCCGTTCAGTTTGGCTGTTGATGACGATTGACGATGATGATGATGATCACTTTGATTGCGCTATGGAATTCGGTTCTGTGACGAAAAAAAGTGTTGATTCGGTTTTGTCAAGAGTGATACAAATAAGCTGCTAGAGGATTCCAGATGAACGAGTGATGAAGATTGTGATTCAGTTCTGGTTTTTGGTGAGATATTTTTTTGAGATGAGTGCCACGGTTATTGAGTTATGAGGGATGTTAAACTTGCTTTTGACGATGTATGATGAACAGAATTTTCCCGTTATTGATGATGGAGAAGAGTGATATTTCTTAGTGTGTATGAAAAATAGTTTATGAAATTGTTCTTGACTTTTTTCTTTAACAGAAATCTGTTATTACTTCTTCCCCCCTTTTTCAATTCTGTTATGGATTCTCTTTTTTTTTTTTATTTTCTCATCCTGTAATCCTTTTTTTTTCGTTTTTTGCTTTTGCTGTGATGTTGATATGTGTAGGATGAAACATGACTCCCCCTTCTCGTGACCCTCTCCCTCTCATTCTGTTTTCATCTCTTTTCTGTTATATATATTTTTTTGAATTCTGTTATCACCTTTTGGTTGTTATTTCTTTTAAGATTGAACTGTGAGATCCATTGCGCCTTGGTGTTCACGAGTTGTGGGTGATCCCTACTGAAATTCATACTCCACGTTTTGCTCAAATAGAATTTGCATTTTGATGAGGTGAGGCAAGTGTGATGATGGACTGCATTTTGAGTACTATTCGCGTGTGCCTATTCATAAGCATTTGGTGATGTATGGCACGTGAGGACTGAAATTGGTAAAGCATGTTGTATTGATGTGTGAATTCTGCTGGTTCCTCTTGCACTTTCTCTTCTTTTTTTTTTAATGAGGGTTAATGGTAATAACAATAAATGTGTTTGTAAGAATAGATGGATAAGTATGGTTTAAGAAATGATTATTTGAATATGAATAACAAATGAAAGTGAATAAAGAAATTGTTATAAATTGTGATAAAAATAAATGGATAGAAACTTGAATTAAAATGGAAAGGATTATGGTATCAATTGGATATGAACTTAGAATGGACTTTTGGATTTGAAAAAGAGTATGGATAAAAAGATATGTATGTAGATATTAAAAACGAATATAGTGAAAAACGAATGATGGCCTAAAATTGGATATTCGAATAGAACTTGGATACTGACGAATGAAACTGGACAACTGGTTTAGAAAGAGAAATGGTTATGAAATGGCTATAAACCGATTTTATGAAATGAACCAACCATCATCCACATACACAATCATGAATCAACTTGTATTATTTCCACATGCCTCTGATAAAAGCATGAAGTGCCACTACCACAACCCACAAATCATCCTTTGAGAAAATACATCCGCAGATGCACACAAATGAATGTATAATCATACCAAGCCTGAATCCTTGAGCCCAAAACCATCACCTGAACCATTGCCTGGAAAAACTGATGACCTCTGCCCACAACGCAGCTCGACTTTGAAACACGTCGCCTGAGAAATAACCACCAACGCAGATGACTTGCAGTTGAGATAATCCCTCGATAATTTGACCCAGATTAGGTCAAACGTCCCTATGAATCGAATCGATGAACCGAAATCATTACCAGCTTATGTTATGCTACGGACATTATGCTTCATTTTTCTATGCTGATGATGCAGTGCGAAATATGAAAATTATATGAGCATGATGAATATGAAGATGAGAGGGCAAATTTTGGGTGTTACACGATCTTACCAGTATCGAAAAACAAAAATAGTTGAACATTTTATTTACACATTTCAATGAAAACAGTCTAATGTTTATTATATATGTTTTTATTTAAGGTTCTTGTATGACAAAATCATGCGCGCGATGCAATTGTTAAACAGTTCCCTTTCTTTGCTTCCACCCGTGTCAATGCAACAACAATTGGTTCAAATTCAGTTTCAGTAAGAGACCACTTAATTGAGAGATTTACGGCGGCCAACACTGAAACTTTGTTTTTTTACCGTATAATACTTGAAACGGGTAAGATTTTCATTCTAATTTCATTTTAATCTTTGTATTTTTTGTGTAGAAATTATCCATCTAAACTTTTGTTATATTTTAAAGTGGACACTGGTTGTTGGTTGTCATTAATCCTACAAAAGAAGTTGTCTATTATATGAATTCATTGGAGCATGATTAGTCCACATATCCGAGTATGAAGGAAGTGGTTGATACATAAGTGAGATTGTTTGAAATATTCGTGTGTATTTGTATATTTAATTATTTCTGTGAGATTGTTCTAAATTTACGTTTTTCTTTTATAGATCTATACTAGTATACCGAGCACAAAGAGATGCTCAAGTAGTACGGGCTAAATCAAGCACTATTCCATGGGTTCATGTGCAGGTAGATTAATTTAATTTTCACAATGTTTCTTATTAGTGATTCTACTTGATAACACAAAACAACTATAAATTAATTCTTATTTGTTTGTCTATGTGTAGTATCCTTAACAGAAAAATGGCATAGATTGCAGGTATTACGTTTTGAGGTTTATGAGAGAAATCCTTCAATTGGATCGATTAGAGGTTCCTATTCAGGTATGCATGGATTTATAACTTAGGATTTATTTTAATATTTATCGGATATGTCATAATATATTATTTTAAACTAACTAATGCATATTTTGTTTTGTTATATAGTACTTTGATGAATTCACGTGTTCTCATTACACGCCCTCAAAAGTGGGTGAAATTATGGAGGAATTGTGTGAATATATTATTGAAAAAAGAATATTTTAAGGTATAGGATTATGGGATTATGTGAATGTTATTGACTTGTGGTTTATATAAATGATTTGTGGTTTATGTAAATGAAATGACTTGAATTGTATAGTTTTGGATTGAAATGGTATTAGTGAAATGATATTAGTTTTGAGATGTAAATGACTTGAATTGTATAGTTTTGGATTGAAATGGCTTATAATGGTATTTGTGGTTTATACAGGTTTATTGAAATGTAAATTATACATGTTTTGCATAAAAGATGGTTAAAATGATATTTTTATTTAAAAAATCATTAAAATTATACGTATAGAAAAGACAACGCTTTTAAGAAAAAGCACTCTCTATAGTCCACAAAAGAAAGCGTTTTCTATAAAAAGCGCTCTCTAAAAATATAGAAAAAATTTCATTAAAATTATAGGTATACATTATAGAGCGCTTTCAAAAGTGTTGTCTAAAGAGGGAAAAAAGAAAGCGTTTTTTACTCAAAAAGCGCTCTCTAATGGTATATAAAAAAATTTATTAAAATTTTATACGTATACATTAGACAACGCTTTTAAAAGCGTTGTCTAAATGCTCACTTTAGAGAGCATTTTTTAAGGAAAATGCGCTGCTAAAGGCCAACTTTAGAAAGCGCTTTTAAAGGTAAAACTCTTTCTAAAGTAGGTCTTTAACAACTTTTTTCCCCAAAAAAACGTTGTCTTTTCTTATGACAGCACCACCTTAGACAGCGCTTTAAAGCGTTGTTAAAGGTAAAAAAAAAGTGTTATCTTAGCCCTTGTTTGGCATAATGAATAAGGAAAATTTTGAAGAAATTACCCCAATGAAAAAAGGTAGCTCAAAAACTCTAATGATAGTTTGCTTCACTATGTCCTGGAAATGGTACATTGTGAAGTCTTCAAACATCTATTACCCTTTCTCTAGTTCATTGAAGAATTATATAATGGGTTTGAGCTTAGTAGATTGATTGGTTTTGTCTTATCTCCTGGGCTTGAAGATCCTTAATTCGCTTTTTGGATTGAGAATGATTTTATTGATGGTGGTCTTATGTAGTTTAGTTTTAGTTGGTCTCATCTTGGTGGAGAGTTAGAGGTATTAATTAGGAGTGATTGTTCTTTTTTGAGTGTTTCATTTTCCCTCCTGGTTTTCTCCCACTAGGTGTTGAGAGGTTTTATTTTGATATTTATGGATATTATTATTAGGATTTTGGTTATTATGGCTTAACTATGTACTATTTGTGTCTTTTTTCTATTGATTTATATTCTTGTTTGGATCCAAGTGAATTTCACCTTTAGTTTCAGGGTTCTTACTATACCTAAAGTTATATTTTCCTTTTAAAAAAACACATGATATATACACTCTTTCTTGTTGAGGCCTCCATTGATAACCTTTAGGCCATCAAATCTATTCTCCGAGGTTTTGAGTTATCCTCGGGCCTTCGGGTGAATTTTTCTAAGAGTGTCCTCATTGGGCTAAGTGTAGACTCTATGTTCTTAGATCTTTCTTGTGACTTCCTCCATTATATGCAAGAGTATATTCCTTTCAATACAATGACCTTGCGGTAGGAGCCAATCCTCATTTATCCTTTAATTGGGAACCTTTAGTAAAACTCATTACTAGGTGGCTCCTCTCTTGGAGGCATAGACATGTGTCTTTAGGAGGGAGAGTGATCCTTATTAACTCAGTTCTTAAAGTCATTTCTATCTTTTTTTTCTATTTCCTGAAGATTCCTATTAAGGTTTGGAATAAGATTGTGAAAATTCAGAGGAGGTTCCTTTAGGTTGGTGTTAAGAAAGGCTCTAAGGTCTCCTAGGTTAAATGGGATGTTGTATGTAAGCCTAAAAAGTTGCATGGTCTTGGTGTCAATCATATGAGGTTGGTTAACATGGCCATTTGGATAAATGGAGGTGGAGGTTTCTATCAGGGGCTTCTGGTATTTGGCATGATATTTTAATCGCGAAATATGGTTATATACCTATATCGTCTTCCTTGGATGGAAGAGATGGGTGTCTTTAATCACAATTACCTTAATGGAAAGGGGTCTCCCTTCCTGGGACTAAATGATAAGACCCCATAGATTAGTTCCATGATAGATGGCTTAAGTGGGTTGGTTCGAGTCTTCACATATCTTTTCAGAATTACCATTTGTAGGGAGTAAACCCTATTAGTGTTTGATTACATTGTTCTTATCTATCTATGATCATCAAGCTTGTTCCTGAGGAGGAGGTTGGTAAGTGGGAGGGCCAGTCTTTGGTCTAGCATCTTAAGTGGAAAAGAACATGTGTTTTTGAACATGAACACAGTTTGATTGTTGATCTTCTTTCGGTTATTAGTAGTTTTAATCCTTTTGAGAAACAAGATAGGTGGTAGTAGTGTCATCTCAAAGATTGTGATTATTTTGCATCCTCTGCTTACACATATCTTTTTTCGTGGGAGCTTCCTAAAAATACCTAGGACTCATATGTTGATAGTGTTCTACCATGCGTTTGGATTAGTTAGGAACCCTTAAAAGTAAGGGTTTTCTCCTGGAAAATCCTTTAGGATCACATCTCTACTAGAGTAAACTTACTTAAAAGGGGAATCCATTTAGAGTAATTGGATTTTCTCTGTCCTTTATGTTCGGTGGCTATCAAGTCGTCCTCCTATCACTTTGTATCTTTTGAGGTGGTAGTAACTATTGAGTATAGGATATTTATATGGTTGGGGTGTGTTACCTAGGGATTTTATGAACCTTTTTCAGATGTTCTTACCTACTAGCAGTCTTCATTGGATTAGAGGGGGATATCTTTTGATTTGACATATGTTGTAATTTGTTGGATTTGAAAACCTCATAATGATATAGTGTTCTAAGGTAAATTGGTGATTTTGAAGGAAGTGAAAGACTTGAGCAATCTCTTGGCTTGGAAATAGTATCTTGGTAGGTCTATAGGTAGCATATGTGCTTTATCGACCTGACTTGATAATACTTTCTTGTATTTGAGTGAAAAATTACTTAAGAGTCGGAGACCTCCCTTTGGGGTGTCCTTGATGCTTTGGTGGAGGTAGGTGTTCAGATACCTAATAGTTTTTTGGTGATCTCTAGCTTTGTTCATGATTCTTATTATTCTATTGCTCGGGTTTATGAGATGTTTTTGTATTGTTTAGGTGATTGGTCCATTTCTTGTATGTTGTTTCTTTTTCTTTTCTTTTTGCTAGTGCTTTGATACACCTTGTTCCTGTTACCAAAAACTCATTATACTTCTTGAATATTTTTCTCTTTATATATATATATATATATATATATATATATATATATATATATATATATATATATATATATATATATATATATATATATATATATATATATATATATATATATATATATATATATTATTCATTTAAAAAACTTGTAAATTGATTAAAAGAATGTTCAAACCAATGTTAAATAGTTAAATAATTGAGTTTGTGTTGTCAAGAAGTTTCAGTTAATAACAATTTAATAAATATATGAGTTATTAGTTTAACTGAAATAATTATATACTAAATTTTACTTATCTTTAATTATATCTGACTTGAGCGTTAGAATATTAAACATGCAAATCCACCTCATGTCGTCATAGAGATCAACACCACTAGTTTAATATTTTATACATCAACTGCATCCATTTCTGAACTGAACACACATACACACAAAATAATTATCATTTTAACAAATAAAATTTATTTCAAAATAAGTGTTATTTTCACTTTTCAATATAAAAATGATTATTATTTTTTCAATTTTATTATTTAATTATTACTCTTTACACTATTTTCAATGTATTAATAAACTAAAAATATACAATCTTATAAGAATATTATTATATTTCTTAATCGGTATACGAAAAATTTAAATTAGTCATTTTAAAACAGAGATAAATTATAACAAAATTTATTTGCTAAATAATTATAATTTAATAGAGAGAGTATCGTTTTCATAGTGAGAAGATGATCCATATTCAACAAAATCACAAACATATTTTATGCTGGATTTTCAAATAAGTCACACCATATAGTGTCAAATCAATGTTTAATCAACTTTGATGTATGTGACTACTAGTTTACTTTTATGCCTGACTATCTCATAACCAGATACTCTCATTCTTTATTTCTTTCTCTATGTCATATTGGTGCCTAATTCACCCTAAAATTGATGTCTAAAATATTACTCTCATAAAAATTGTTATATTTATGAAATTAAATTAAAAAATTTATCTTCAAGTTATCTAATTGATTACGTTTGTACATAACTCTTGGTTTATTATTTTGAACTTAAACTTGATATTAATGAAAATAAAGTAATACACGTGTAATTAATAGTAATATTAATAAAATATGAAGATCTTCATATGAACATAATGAAAGAGAAATGTCCCGTAGGAAGTGATTTAAAAAGACTAAAGTCCAGAACGCACTTGAAGACGTAGCTTAACTGGAACAAGAAAGGCACTGATTTATTTGCTTAATTTAAGCTAAACCGGCAAAAAGAAAAGCATATCACAAGCTTGGTTTTTACCTTAAACGATGAAATGAAGATAAGTGTGATTGATTGAATAATTGGACCTAGTTGAGGACGCAAAGGACATATAGTCAAGTAGTATATCTATCTATATGGACCACAATAAAAACAAGAATAGATAGTAATGATGGATTATTATGTGCATGAACTGATGGATTACAACCTTAAAGAGGCACCTAACATGGCCCCCCCTTTTTAACTCTTCTACTTATGGCCGACCGTCAAGAACCCACGTTCGGATTTTCAAACTACTTAACAATCTATGTCTGGTTACTATTCTTTCCTTACATTTCTTTAACCATTATTAATGTTGTTATTACTATTTAAATGTATGATGGTTCTACTACAAAGATTTGCAAAATACATAAAATTTCTTATTACATTTCATAAGTTTCTTAGATATCGCGCGAAATTTCACTTATGTCCTTTGATTCTGGATGTGTAAATCAGGATATATCATGGTGTAACTTTTTTTCTTCCGGATGTGCATATGTGGAATGTCTCCGTATATGCAGATCAAGTCAATATTCAACTTCATTGCTACATTGCTCACATTATCAATCAACTTTTTGAAAAACAAGTTACACGACTTTCAGATGTGTAAATCCGAAACTTGTTTAGCATGAACTTGTCTGGATGTGCATATCCGAAAAAATGACTGTTCTAAAACCAACTTCTCTTTCTTCCTTGATTATGTGTATGTTATAAAACCAACCCCAATTGCAACCCCTAGGTCACGTATTCCTTAATTCTTCCTAAATTATCCAATTTGCTACGAAAATCTGTCTTCCAATCATGAGTTCTGAACGCGGATCTTCATCTTCTTCAAAAACCCGCATCGATTCACAAGTGTATACCAGCTTTGGGAAACTTATGTGTGGTTGTGGAGACCTTGTTGTACTTTGTAAGGCGAAAGTTGTCAACAATAACAAAAAGTTTTTCCAGGGTTGTCAACATTTTAAGGTAATCCTCTCTCATCTCTGATAACACATCCCTTCCAATGATATTCATCTTCATTCTTCTGAATGCACTTCATTTTTGTACAGTGACACACAAATGTTGGGTGTGGTTTTTTTTAATTATTTTATGATGATTCTAAAGATGAAAAAGATGAAAGCATTAGGAATCTGCAATGGAAGATTGAAATATATTTCATGGAAGAAGCCAAAAAATAGTTGGTTGATGCAAAAACAAAATGGTGGAACTTTTGAGACTCAAGAACTTGCAGCTAGATGAAGCCTTGAAGAACACAAGCAAATGGAAGATGATCTGAAAGTGTTTATGCTATATTGTGTTATTTGTCTTAGTAGTTAAGCTGTTGTGAATGTTAGGTTTGTTGTAGTTTCTACTTTATTGTAAAAGTTGTTGATAACAACCTGTATTTGTTAATACTAATGTTCCAAGTATATTATTACTGCAAAAGTTTGGTGTTACTGAAGAAGTTTTAGTGTTATTGCAAAAGTTTTATATCGGTTTGTTAACAAAGTTTGATATCAGTTTGTTAACAGAGAAACAATGTTGGATTTTTGATATTTTGCATTTGATTTTCTTTTGTATTTGCAAATGCGAACTTATGCCGGATGTGAACATCCGAAAAAAATTGAAGGAAAAAAAAGTGCGTCCTGATTTGTACATCTGAAACAAAGAGGTATTTTTGTCAGCACACAAAATACCTAAGAAACTTATGAGATATGTTAAGAAATTCTCAAAAGTAATGGAAATGATATCATATTTTTTCTTTAATAAATGCGAAAGATGCTGAGGAAAATAATAATTTCTTGTTTTAGAATTTGTTTTTAGGTAGTCCAGTTTTCTTATTTTATAAATGATGTTTAAGTAGATAGGTGAAGAACTCGTGTAATTTTTTCATTAGCTTTAAAATTTTATCCTTTGTTATAATCAATAAGACATCGAGAGTTTTGATTTGTTTTTGAAAATGTTTCGTGGTATTGATGTTTTTATTGGATGTATTTGTTCTTTTGGAGGTGGTTACAATTAGGGCGGACCCTAGTCTAAGGTAAGAACTGTGACTCAAAATTTTAGGGGTTCAAAATATTTTTTTAATGATTATGAAAAAAAATTATACACATATTAGATCCATTTTTTATACTCATTGGTACTATAAAAAATTACACACATGTTTGGTCCAAAATTTTCTATACTTTCTTTTATTTTAGCGTTCAATTTCAATTTCAATATAATTTGCATCATTAAACTACAATTACCTTTAATTAGTCTTGTGAAAGATATTGTTAGGCTTAAAATGTTTGATTTCTTCCAATTATTATGTATTTATAAAAAGGAAAAAAATTATTATGGTATTTGACAAGATACAAATTTTCCTCCAGTGTATTCTTAGGTATGATAAGAAATTCAAAACTACGTAGTTCTGGGTGATAAAAACGTGTATGTTGGTTAATTTTAAAGAAAAAGTTTGATCGCACAGAGGCAGTAAAAAAATTGTTTGTTGGTTGAGAATAAAATATATATTTGCGTTATAACAAGAAGAAAGTTGTTTAGTTAGTTGTAGTTGTTTTTAGGAGGAAGACGAGTATTCAAACTAACAAGCTATACATTTGTGTCTGAATGCACAGAATTAGATGGATATACATCCAAATGATCCATTTTAATCTATTTTTATTTAAAAATATCTAAGACGAATCTAATCATGATTCCTTAAAGGAAGACAAGCATTCGAACAAAACAAGTTATACAACTTGTGTCCGAACATTTGGGACTCAAATGGGCATACGTCTAATTGATCCTTTTTTATCTGATAAAGTAACGAACTCAAAACGGTATCTATTAAAATTAATTTTTTAAAGGGAAGAGAAACATTCGATTAAGCAAGTTATACGGCTTGTCTCCGAATGCTTGGGGCTCAAAGGGACATATGTCCAATTGATACTTTTTCATCTGATTTTTGATTGGAAAAGAGAATCAATGTAATTTATTCGAGTTCGAAAACACATAAGTATCTAACCCTAAGGTTTCTTAAATATCACGAATAAATAAAAAGCAAGATATTAGTTAGCGAATTGAATTTTATACCACTAAGAAATGGATCGAGGCTTAGCAACTAAATTTAATATAACATGTTAATATACATAGTATAAATCAATGAATGAATAAATTACCATATATATATATATATTTGTCACGGAAAAATAAAATATTGTTTCAATTGAAATTATTTTGTAAGTGTTTTTTTTCTAAATCTAATGGGCTAAGACTAAAAAAACTCACAAATCAATGGGCCGAACTAGAAGCTACAATCCAATATTGAGAGATTTTATCCTACCACCTTCCACTTCAACCTTGCACCCCCAGATTGTAGGCTGCAATTATACTTATGTGCTTACTATTTTTTTTTATCTTTCAAAAGTATATGCAATTATCGGATTTTTACTTGAAGTACTGGTTTCTTTTTCTATTTTTTTAGGATGAATAAATACAAGTGTTTTTTTTTTAATAAAAAATACTTGGTATTTTGCAAAATTATGAAGAATCATCAGAAATTTCATAAATTATCGGTAAAAATTCATGGGATTCTGCAACATTGTTGAAAAAATATTGGATATTTGAAAATTTTGGTCCATTTATATCGGATATTTGAAAAATCCAGTGCATTTTTACAGGTATTTGAAAATTTTGATGCATTCATATAAGATATTTGAAAAATCCGATTAATAATAAAACCTACAGAATATTTAAAAAATCAGGTACAACCAAATTTTATTGAAATTTTGAAAAATCTAGTAGGCAATTGTAAGATTTAGAAGAAAAAAAAACATGTCTTTTTGACATTTTTAACAAACTATACACGATAAAATATATACATATAACTTCAAAAATGCTACAATATCACTACAAAATAAATTATGTCGGCTTCCTAGCTTCTTCTTCCCAATGTCTAAGACGTCCCACATATGATGATTTCAATACTCTTGGACCTTCACTACAGATCTATCTCCATCAGTTTACGACGAGAGGCAAAGGATTATTGTGTTTCAACTTCACCTGAACCCAGTGACTGTTGTCAACAAAACTAAATGCAATAATTTTGTGTTTACTTGAAGTTATGCATTAAGCTTTCACTAATGAGAAGAATGTGACATTAAGGTTTCGGGACAACAAGACCAATATGGCATTATGACATTGTATCTTGAAGCAACAAGGTAACTCATATCAGTAATCATCATTCATTTCTCGTGACCTTGCACCCCTAAGCTAGCTACCACAATGCACTCATAACTTTTGGTACCGTGTCATAGAATATCTTGGAATACAAATGATTGTGTTGATAAACTTCACCATCTAATTATGTCTGAACCAAAGGCCAAAACTCTTTGCCACATCCAACTTATCCTACAATAAGACTGAAACCAAAATTTCCATCTTTACCCGCATCAATAATTCCATCAATGTATTGATGTAAGAAAATAAGAAACTAAGACAAGTAAAAAGTCTTGAAGACTGGCTAACTGGTTGACTTTCTATTGGTTTTGTAAATGAACTCTTCATAAATAGACCTCCATGTGATCCCTCAACATACTCTCACTATGAAGATTCATGATGCACATCACTCTCTTCAACTTTTTTACTCTTCTTGTTTCCCCTATTTGGCTTGAATTTCGATGGTGGTGGACACATGTAAGATGTAAATGGATGTGTTAGCTCCCGGACTTTTTTCTTCATCACCCTATGGCCTATAATATATAGTGTACTAAAATACATCTTCAAATATTCACACTTTTATTCTAAATCCATTTATGTCCCACTATCTTCATGAGTGACCTCATGCTCTTTAATATATAATTTCTTCCAAAACACATGATTCGATTCTGGCAGAATATGCTTACCTTGTATTTGAAGACATGTAAGCTCATAAGCACAAGGTAAGCCATGTGTTATTCTAATGAAACAAGCATCTGCATCTTTGTTTGTACCAACGAATCTTACCCTTTTTAGTTCCTTTCTAAAGTGTTTTATACACTGTCTTGAAACAAATTTGTGCAATCTGAAGTAAAATGGAGTATTATACCGATGCTCAATATTGGCAATACTTTTCTGAAATCATACTTTAATTGAATCTAATTGCAACTTCAACATGGTGTTCATAACTTCCCAACTTGTACATAAATCTCCCTAACTAGTTGTCAACATGATTTATAGTCTTTAGTGAGCAGACTAAACCATAAAAACATAAATAAAAAAAAGGATATCATTTCTTGATAATTAGTCATGCACCCATATCAAAGTCACATAAATGCACCTGTTTTATGTCGTGTTTCCTAAATGAGTAACTCTATTAGCCTAAGCAGTAATAAATATTTCTTTATAGGATTTCAACTAAGTTTCATGCACACACTAAACAAATTTAGGAATATCAACACATACAACCTCAACATGCTTTAGGTGTACAATAAACTCGGACTTTGTATTCAAATATATGATGTTGTTTTGTAGATCCCATAACATGTCCATGCCTATGTTATATGATATACTCCTTACACTTCATATTAACCTTTTTTTTATATATGGAACAAATATAACAAATGAGTTGAGTTTGGAAATACAACTTCCACAACATTCATCAACGCCAGTTCACGGTTTGTAACCAAAACATTCGAAAGCGAACAACTCTTTTAGTTCTTCTAGGGCCCATGTGAAGATTTGCTCTCATTCATGTTCCATATAGGTAAATCTTATAGAAATTGTAAATTTTGTGGAGGTAACACCAACTATATCAAATAGTGGTAGCCGATACCTGTTTGTTTTGTATATACAATAAAAAATCAACAACTTTGTAGCGGTAAAATCATGAGTGTAAGCTATTGGTTAACTTAACTCAAAATAAACAGAGTCGCCACCGCGCTTTTATTTTATTCCAAATGGAAAAGGGAAAACGAGTGAATAAAACCTAATGAATCTAAAAGCAAAAGCTAAAAGAATCAAGCAGAGAACGGGTAAGGGGATAAGTTACAAATCGGGAAGGTTTTGCGCACCCAAAATGTCTGTGGTACTCCACGGGAGCCCTTTGAAATATTTACTGTTTTTTTGGTTTGAAATGGTTTGTTTTAAAAGAGATTAAAGAGATGAGAAGAGAAATGTTTTTTAAGATTTTTGTGTTTGAAGTTTGAAAACAAAGAAGGTTTTGAAAATAGGAAGAAGATTTGAAAATTTAAGAAGTGGGAGGAGATGAAGGGACTATCCTAAGACTTGAAAGTAAAAGTTAAGGGAAGAACGATCAAACCGTATGGTGAACATTCTTTGAAACAATAGGACTTCCATCTTCAAAAAACAAGTGAACCAAATCCGCTAAGGTCTTCAATCCCTAATAACTCAAGCAAAGGGCAAGATCCTAAAATCTAAGTCCAAAACTCCAAGTCCAATGCTAATGATGATGACCATAGTCCAAAATTAAAGTCACAAGTCTTTTAAAAGTTTAATCCTTTATCAATGTTTTTGTGTCCAAATGGACAAAAGGAAAATCAACACAACAAAAAAATAAGAGCAAATAATAAACATTATAATGGATGAATAAAGCATAGTAGAATAAAGGCAATAAAAGTGCAAAAAATTAAATGTTAGTAACAAAAGAAATAAAAGTGCAAGAATCTAAATATTAACAATAAAAGTATTATAGTATTCACATAATAATGGTATGGTGAACTTAATCAACCACAACAAAAAAGAAAGAGTAACCAAAATCGAAGGCAACCGGATCCGCTTAGCATCTTACACTATAGCGATTAATCAAGGCAAACCGAACCAAATTCAATTAAATTTGAAAGGCGATTGGGAGATCCAAAGCACCTACGCATCAAAAATTCATAAGTCTCGATTCTTAATGCAATATGATTAACCACTTTGGGATTACGCGATCAACAAGAGATCCGGTCCATGAAAGTGCAAGTACCCAATAAGATTTTTATTCCGAAGTCGGGACACATTTAGGTCTATGTTAAGCAATCGTCGAGTAATTTACGAAGTAATTACCCTACAAATGAGGCTGGCCACCACCAATTAAGGTGTACAATGTTAGTGATAATGCATGCAAGATGAACGATATGTAAATCGCTATCCGAACGCAATACCTCACAAAAATAAAGGTGAATACCAAATTTAGTCACACTCATAGTATTCTTCCATCCTTAAGTTCAATCACTCATCTTGGTGGATTCAAGCATGAAAATGTATCACTAACGCAAAGTACCTTAAATGAATTGAATAATCCACTTAAAGATAGTTTTGAATTAATGAACATTAACTACTCTAATCTACACCTAAAGTTCATTGAAATTAAGGAGAAATCACTCCCAAAAGTGCTTCCCAATGTAAAAATATAAAGGAGGAAGAAGAAGAAGAAAGAGGAACTAAAAAGGGGCTTAAAACAAGCCAAAAACACCATTCTGACTTGCGTTAACCGGTTAACCAATTGGTTAACCGGTTAACGCTGGCAAAACCTGCACAGATTTAAAGGTGGTTAACCGGTTAACCAAATGGTTAACCGGTTAACGTTGTACCAGAAGCAGAAAAATGCAGAAAATTCAGCATGATCCATTTTGAAACCTTTTCTCAAACATTTGATGATATGATCTGAATTTGCACGGATTTTAAAACCAAAATACAGTGGAATCCCTACAATCAAACAACAAATAAAGATCCAAAGGATCTAGGAACAAACGCACCAATGATCTACATCTTGAATATTGATGGTGAATATGAGTTTATGGAGTGAGAATGAAAGGATGAAGGGATGAAGGTTTAGCTCAAGTTAGTCAAGAATTCAATGTGAATTCTTGATAACTTCAAAAGAAAGAAAGTGAGCTTTTGAGAATTTTGGTGTTTGGGGAGTATTTTGCAAGAGGTTTTGTGGCTATCAAAAGCTTGTGGAATGAATGAAATTGTGGTCCTATTTAAAGGCCTCAGGTATGGAAATTTGGTGGAATGGAGCTTGCTTTGGTAATTTGAATTTAGGTTTGGTAATTGGAATTTTGGTGGAAAATGGAAAAGAGTGGTGATTAATGAGGGTTTATGGTAGGAAATGATCAAAGTGATGTAGAGAAATCAGAAACCAATGGATCTAGAATATTCCAATTAAATCAATGATCTAAGGGTGTTGAATTTGAATAAAATATTCAAATTTTGCACTGGTTAACCAGTTAACCAAATGGTTAACCGGTTAACCAAGCCAAAATTTGAATATTTTATTCAAATGAGGTTATTTGGTTATTCTGGCCCGATTCTTTTTGTACGTCGAAGAAGGCCTGGAAATAAACACATGAACCTTGGAAATCCTTTGAATGAATCAATTTGAATTATTTGCGGATCAACTTCGACTTTTATCTGTGAAATTTTGCTCGAGATGCAGGACTGCTATTTTTTGGCATTTCAATGGTTCCTCTTCCTGAAAAAAAAAAGTTAATGAAAGAAACAAAAATATTTTTTTGGATTTTAATTAATGGTTAGTAAAATAAACAAAATGAAATCAAATAAAAAACGGTGATCCCCTGTGAGGCATAAACCTGCACCCGAGAATGATAAACGAACCAGTGCGCGATCTTGTTTGTATGTAAGATGCAGATAAGATGCGAAAAATATTGGGGTCAAAAATTAGGGTATGACAGATGCCCCTATTTAAGTTTCTTCAATATATAGATAATGAAGATTGAAATCTTCATTTCGACAAGATGGAAGATACTTAAATATCAAAAACCCGATTTTTGATCTTAAGATACCAAAAAAAAGGAATGAAATGACACGATATGAAATGATATGAAACGATATGAAAATAATATGAGAATTATATGAAAATGATATGAGAATGATATGAAAGCATATAAAATGTTTATGAAAGCAAACAATGATGACTCCACTTATGGACACCCGACAGTAGCCTCAGAGAGAAATGTGAATCACAACACTCAACAGTAGCCTTGAATGAAAGAGAAACACAACATCCAACAGTAGCCTTGGATAAAAGAGAATCACGACATCCAACATTTTCCTTGAATGAAGTGAAGAAAGTCCTGGAAAGTACATCAACCAATGATGACTTCATTACGGACATCCGACAGTAGCCTCAGAGAGAAATGTGAATTACAACACTCAACAATAGCCTTGAATGAAAGAGAAACACAACATCCAACAGTAGCCTTGGATAAAAGGGTGTAATATCATCATATCTGGCGTAACGTAAGATAAAGGTGACAGTTCTGGGAAAACATCAGAAAGACGCACAAGAGTTCTGGGAAAACGTCAGAATAAAGGGATATCCAGAATAACATCGGATAGAAGAGACATACAAGTATTTTTGTAGATGCCAAGTAAGTTGGACTTTGATCACAATGTAAGAAGTTGAAAATAACAAGATCTCGAGAAACGCATAATGAGGACTAACACACTCATATATGCAATCATATACGAAACTAGGGAATAACACACCCAGGAACATAATATGAGAGAAAATGTTGACAACCATTTTAGACTCTTAGAGGAGTGGGAAGATGGAAGACTGATTCCTCAACACGAAGATCAATGTCATTCTGCTTGGAGATACTTGAAGGAGATTTCCCCAAGTTTAATAACTGGCGAGGGTAAAGTGATAATGGATTCAGTTCCTGATTACTGTTGGAGAAAATTGATCAAATATTGAAATAATTGTTGAGAAAATACACTAATCGTGGCTTCAATTCTTCAAATGAATGTTGAGAAGATAAATCCAGTATGAATCTTGAAAAATCGTATGATAACCAAATCGGAGAACACCTTGCACTGAGCAACAACTCTGTTGAACCACGACCTGGGAAGAACTTGCCCCTGATAAAATCACTGACCAAGTTTCTCAGGTGTTTGAAAATTCCTTGATGAGGAAAGTTTGTTTGCAAATAAAAAGTGTTTGTACAAACCTGGTAATTTTAATGCAAAGTTCATGCAAAATTTTGAAATCAAAAATCATTTTTTGGAATGAAATTTATTGATGTAAAGTAAATGAAAACATTGTCAAAACACAGAGGTTGTGACAAAATGAAAGATAAAGCAAACTTAAGAAAACAAATGATTGGCAACGAACTTGGGAGTCAGTTTACGCAACCTTGTTGTAGTATGCTTTTCAAAAGAATCCTGGATTCAATTAGGACTTTTGAAGGTTGTAACGTGGCCCAGTTCACGGTTTATGAAACAAAGGATATAGGCTCAAAGTTTATTTGTACCCAACCCAACTTCGTGATGAACTTCAGTCCTACATTCAATTAATTCAGCCTATGCATTCAAGTTCCAAGAATTTTGGGATTGCACAAATGAAGATGGTTCATAAGCCAAGGATTTTGAGATAGCAGTCACATCTTCCTTTTGTTATTTTCTAGTGAGGACTTTGATCCACTCATCTTATTTTTGTTGAGGATTTTGAGAACCTCTCAATTGATCTTTCTTTTATTATCCCTAACGTTTGCCTGAATTGTGTCATTTGAACTTACAGCCAGTGGGATGCCCTAGTTTTTGCCTAAGTCTCCTTCAAAGGTTTTGACTTGGCGGCCTTTGATTTTTTTCATCATTTTTCAATATATTTTTTTAAAGATAATGACTTCGTGGCTTAATGATTACGACGAACCATCATTGGCTTTTGAATTGAGAGACATCTTCAACACTTCTTGATGTGTGCAAAGGAAAGCTTGAGATTGCAACCTTTATTGAAAGGTGTCTTGAATGATTCTCTTGTACTTTGAATGCACATTTGAATTAATTGAGAACTACCCATCCCTGGGTTAAAATTGCGGGTTTTTTCGAATAGAAAGAAATTCCAACTTCAAGGCTCAAAGGGGTTGACAAGGGATTAACTTCCTTATTTCTCCAGTGTTTGGGATTTTGAAATAATGCCTATATATCATTAGCCAAGTCTCAATTGAAAGCATACCTACAAAAATTATGGGTATCTCGTTTTCATCATCCTCCCCCCAATCATTGTAAAAGCTTGATAAAAGAAAATGAACTTGAAATGTAAAGCATAAAGATGCAAATAGTAGATGAAATTGAATCAAAACAAAGCAATGCTCATTTCATTAAAATCAACATGAAAGTACAAACAAGCTTAAAGGCAAACAAGTCAATACAATTGAAGAAAATTTGAAAACATAAAGAAACAATGGCCTAGCGATCCATCAACAACAAGGATGAGTTGTCCTGTCTGAGATTTTGGCCTTGAAGATAATCTGACTGTTGAAGTCGTCTGAAGATTCACTTCTCATGCTTCGGCAAAGGATTGTTGACAACATTAGGATTAGTGTCATGAAAGGAAAGGACGTTGTTCCTGATAAGTTCTTGCACTTTAGCCTTCAGTGCAAAGCAATGTTCCAAGTCGTGACCAGTTCCACCTTGATGAAACTCACAGTGAATATCCGATCTATAGTTAGCTGGAAGAGGATCTGGAACGGCAGGCGGAGGCCTGGTAGTAATCATACCACTCTTAATCAAAGAAGGATACAAATCAGTGTAATTCATCGGGATAGGATCATAATCTTTCCTATTGCGACATTGATTTGGTCTAGCAGCAAGACGAGGAGCCTGAACTTGAACTTGAGTTTTGACAACAGGAGCTACTGCAGCTACATATGGTTGAACATATCGTTGTTGCTGGCGATAAGGCTTCCTTTCAATTGAAACAACATAAGCATCACCATCTCTTCTCTTTTGAAAGTTCCCATGAGACTTTCTTGCAGCATTAGAAGATTCAGGATTGATACTCTTACCCTTCTTGATACCTTCCTCTAGTCTTTCTCCGATAGTGACTAGGTCGGAAAAACCAGATGAAAACTCCCTACCATTTTCTCCCAAAAGAACGGTTGAAGAGTATCCATGAATAAACCAGTTAATTCTTTTTCAGCCAAATGTGGCTCCACTTGAGCGGCTAGCTCTCTCCAACACTAAGTGTACTCTTTGAATGATTCCTTCTCTTTCTCTGACATGTTTTGAAGATAACGAAGGTCAGGCACCATGTCCAGATTATACTTATATTATCTTACGAAAGCATCAGATAAATCCTTCCAGCTTCAGATGTGACTCTTCTCGAGTCCCACATACTACTTCATAGAAGCACCACTCAGACTATCTTGAAAACAGTGAATAAGCAGCTTGTCATCCTTGGCATGCGCAACCATTTTGCGATAATACATCAGCAAATGAATCTTAGGACAAGTATGTCCATTGTATTTCTCAAATACAAGAACTTTGAACTTATCAGGCAAAACCAACTCAGAAACCAAACACATGTCTATTGCAGCAGAACCAAAGACATCTTTTCCTTATAAACCTCTTACCCTCTTCTCAAGAGTCAAATATTGCTCTCTAACTTCATCCATATATCCAGGTTCACCCTGACTTTCAGCTTGTGGACCAGTATCATGGTACATGAAAGGAGAATCTTGATAAGTGTCTTGAGCAGTAGTGTGCACAATAAGTTGAGGTTCGACGAATGTCGGAGCTGAAAAGACGGACACAACAGATGGACCAACCATTTGAGAAGTAGAAGAAACTGGCACATAATCCGGAGGTAACCCAAATTATGGCCAAGTAGAAGTCGGTTGCTGAATCACAGGAGGGTCAACAACAACAGTAGAAACTTCAGAGATAACAGTCCTTTGAGGTGGTTCACCTCGAGCAATCAGAACTTGCATCATTTTAGTGAGCCTGGTCATACTGGCCTTCAACTCATCAATCTTCATTCTGACTTCCAGGTTATGCTGTTCTTGGTTTTCCATTCTCAATCTGAGAGCTCTCAATCTGTTAGCAGCTCTAGTATCGTATCTGTGTTGAGGAGACGGCTTGACGGATCAACAGACAACTGAAGAAGGAAACAACCGGGATGAGTTCCCACACAACTCGAATGAACGCAAGAATATGCGAGGATGCAATGGTAAGCAATGTTCACTTCCATTTTTAGAGAAACAACTCAATTATTGCAAACATGGTCAACATCGAGAATACAGTCATGAAAAATCTTGACAAAAAGGAATATTTATGTTTTCCAATATTTGCAATAATCAGAATTGTTTTCCTTGAAAAATGGTTGTGATGATGATCATGATGAATATGTAGATGCAACAACCAGAGACAAGATCACGCAAAGCACACAGGTTCAAAGGTTCGGATCACGAGCATGGAGTCAAGGGATAAGAACCAACAACCCACAAAGGCATGTACTAAGGTTTGTCTTCATTGTACCTGCAGAAAACCAAAAGGGTGCTAACAGAGGTTCCCGGAGTTAACAACCATCTTTAGAATATTATCGGTACGTTGGATTACTCCCCAACCGATAACATTCTCAAAATAGACCTCGTCTGAGTGTAGTATCGTGTGACAACCACCTTAGGTTTACACCCGGATAGTTTCCGCACTATGTTCCTAAATTAGCTTGGATGGGTTAAGGGTTCTACGGTCCTCAGTATGATCAGCTCAAGGTCGGAAAATAATGCCACGTATGATTACTCATCAAGACATTAATAATCCAAGAGAGCCTAACCGAGTGGAGATTATCAAATTGATATTGCTTTGGACTACTCCATCGCGTATCGCTTCGAATATCGCCGTCCTATCATAAGTTCGACTCAGATCCGGGTTAGAATCTATCTCACTCACAGAGGATCACCAAAACCGAAACGAAACAAACAAATTACAAACAAATCAAACCAAAGCAGTAAATAAATCAAAGTAGGACGAATCCACTTAGATATTGACTCCCCAGCAGAGTCGCCACTTTTCTGTAGCGGTAAAATCATGAGTGTAAGCTATTGGTTAACTTAACTCAAAGTAAACAGAGTCGACACTGCACTTTTATTTTATTCCAAATGGAAAAGGGAAAAAGAGCGAATAAAACCTAATGAATCTAAAATAAAAATCTAAAAGAATCAAGCACAAAACGGGTAAGGGGATAGGTTACAAATCAGGAAGGTTTTACGCACCCAAAATGTTTGTGGTAATCCACGGGAGCCCTTTGAAATATTTACTGCTTTTTTGGTTTGAAAATGGTTTGTTTTAAAAGAGATTGAAGAGATGAGAAGAGAAATTTTTTTTTAAGATTTTTGTGTTTGAAGTTTGAAAACAAAAAAGGTTTTAAAAATAGGAAGAAGATTTGAAAATTTAAGAAGTGGGAGGAGATGAAGGGACTATCCTAAGAATTGAAAGTAAAAGTTAAGGGAAGAATGATCAAACCGTATGGTGAACATTCTTTGAAACAATAGGACTTCCATCTTCAAAAAACAAGTGAACCAAATCCGCTAAGGTCTTCAATCCATAATAACTCAAGCAAAGGGCAAGATCCTAAAATCTAAGTCCAAAACTCCAAGTCCAATGCTAAGGATGATGGCCATAGTCCAAAATTAAAGTCACAAGTCTTTTAGAAGTTTAATCCTTTATTAATGTTTTTGTGTCCAAATGGACAAAAGGAAAATCAACACAACAAAAAAATAAGAGCAAATAATAAACATGATAATGGATGAATAAAGCATAGTAGAATAAAGGCAATAAAAGTGCAAAAAATTTAAATGTTAGTAACAAAAGAAATTAAAGTGCAAGAATCTAAATATTAACAATAAAAGTATTATAATATTCACATAATAATGGTATGGTGAACTTAATCAACCACAACCAAAAAGAAAGAGTAACCAAAATCGAAGGCAATCGGGTCCGCTTAGCATCTTACACTATAGCGATTAATCAAGGCAAACCGAACCAAATTCAATGAAATTTGAAAGGCGATTGGGAGACCCAAAGCACCTACGCATCAAAAATTCATAAGTCTCGATTCTTAATGCAATATGATTAACCACTTTGGGATTACGCGATCAACAAGAGATCCGGTCCACGAAAGTGCAAGTACCCAATTAGATTTTTATTCCGAAGTCGTGACACATTTAGGTCAATGTTAAGCAATCGCCGAGTAATTTAAGAAGTAATTACCCTACAAATGAGGCCGACCACCACCAATTAAGGTGTACAATGTTAGTGTTAATGCATGCGAGATGAACGATATGAAAATCGCTATCCGGACGCGATACCGCACAAAACTAAAGATGAATACCAAATTGAGTCACACTCATAGTATTCTTACATCCTTAAGTTCAATCACTCATCTTGGAGGATTCAAGCATGAAAATGTATCACTAACGCAAAGTACCTTAAATGAATTGAATAATCCACTTAAAGGTAGTTTTGAATTAATGAACATTAACTATTCTAATCTACACCCAAAGTTCATTGAAATTAAGGAGAAATCACTCCCAAAAGTGCTTCCCAAGGTAAAAATAAAAAGGAGGAAGAAGAAGAAGAAGAAAAAGGAACTAAAAATGGGCTTAAAATAAGCCAAAAACACCATTTTGACTTGCGTTAACCGGTTAACCAATAGGTTAATCGGTTAACGCAGGAAAAACCTGCGCAGATTTAAAGGTGGTTAACCGGTTAACCAAATGGTTAACCGGTTAACGTTGTACCAGAAACAGAAAAATGCAGAAAATTCAGCATGATCCATTTTGAAACCTTTTCTCAAACATTTGATGATCATGATCTGAATTTGCACAAATTTTAAAACCAAAATACAGTGGAATCCCTGCAATCAAACAACAAAAAAAGATCTAAAGGATCTAGGAATGCACTAAGGATCTACATCTTGAATGTTGATGGTGAATATGAGTTTATAGAGTGAGAGGAATTACCAAAGTCACTTCTTCAAATTGGACCAACACAAGCTTAGATCCACTGAAATTGATGAACAAGAGAATGAGAGGATGAAGGTTTAGCTCAAGTTAGTCAAGAATTCAATGTGAATTCTTGATAACTTCAAAAGAAAGAAAGTGAGCTTTTGAGAATTTTGGTGTTGGGGGAGTATTTTGCAAGAGGTTTTGTGGCTATCAAAAGCTTTCGCAATGAATGAAATTGTGGTCCTATTTAAAGGCCTTAGGTATGGAAATTTGGTGGAATGGAGCTTGCTTTGGTAATTTGAATTTAGGTTTGATAATTGTAATTTTGGTGGAAAATGGAAAAGAGTGGTGATTAATGAGGGTTTATGGTAGGAAATGATCAAAGTGATGTAGAGAAATCAGAAACCAATGGATCTAGAATATTCCAATTAAATCAATGATCTAAGGGTGCTAAATTTGAATAAAATATTCAAATTTCGCACTGGTTACCGGTTAACCAAGCCAAAATTTGAATATTTTATTCAAATGAGGTTGCTTGGTTATTCTGGCCCGATTCTTTTTGTACGTTGAAGAAGGCATGGAAATAAATACATGAACCTTGGAAATCCTTTGAATGAATCAATTTGAATTATTTGCGGATCAACTTCGACTTTTATCTGTGAAATTTCGCTCGAGCTGCAGGACTGCTATTTTTTGGCATTTTAATGGTTTCTCTTCCTGGAAAAAAAAGTTAATGAAAGAAACAAAAATATTTTTTTGGATTTTAATTAATGGTTAGTAAAATAAACAAAATGAAAGCAAATAAAAAACGGTGATACCCTGTGAGGCATAAACCTGCACCCAAGAAGGATAAACGAACCAGTGCGTGATCTTATTTGTATGCATGATGCAGATGAGATGCGAAAAATCTTTGGGTCAAAAATTAGGGTATGATAAACTTCAAATCCAAAATAAAAAATCAAAATAGAAGCAATTTTTGCATGCAATCCTTGTTTATTTTGTATGTACGGTAAAAAACCAACACCGAATTAAACATGTTTAACAACTCCACTAAATCAGGATGCGTCCAAAAGATATTAACAACAATATTGCAGTGTCCATTTTCATGTCAAGTACATGTATTTCTCTTCAAGAATAAGACTCATATGATGTTGCATTTCAATCAACGGACCTCTCTTACTCGTCTTGTATGTATATTTTGCCTTATACACATGTGTAACACTCGACGAGTTTTATGGATCTCTATTTTTCAAAGTAGAAATTATGTATCTGGGAGTCATATTATATTTGGTATGTCATTCACAAACTTTCTTTCATTATCTTTTAAACAACCTAATACGTCATGACCATTTAAGTCCAAAACTAGTATATGATTGTGAAACCCACACCTAACTGTAACCTTCCAACTGCTTCCACTAGGCTCAAATGTCAACATAAATGAACATTTCAATTTCATACTATATCTACATTCAAACACATTTTTCCTTTTGTAATTTCCTCATCTCTCACAACCCATAATCAATTTATCTTTTCTCCATGTCATCCCATTTTGCAGTATCAGAACGAATAGTAACACATTGTGCTAATGCTAAAACATAAGCTCGACAGGTAAATATCTATCATTTACAACATATACAAAATAAATTATCAATGTCAGAGATATCGTAAGCCTATTGATTTTTGAACAAGTTAAAAATTAATTATATAATTCAAAGATACAACGTCGGTGGATGAAAACTGTATAAAATATACAAGGGTAACATCAAGATCTGGACTGCACAAATGAAACATACTAAACTACCTAATTTTTTGACTTTATAGAAAAAATTTGGTATACCATTTTTTTTTAAATCCGGAACTTTTCAATATTTTCCAAATATTTTGAAATATCCGATAGAAATACACCAAACCATTTGAAACCTACTATATGAACACAAACTTCTACCCAAAAAATGCCAGATTTTTCAAAATAGTCCAGCAATTCTGCAACAAAATGCCCGAATTTTTAAAATATCCGATAAAAATGCAAGAAAATACCGGAATACTAATACTATTAGTAGTGAGGTCTTTAATACTAATACTATTACTATTTTATTAATACTACTTATTTTCTAACTTATACTGTTTTATTAAAAGAAGTTATACTGTTTTCTAATTTATATTGTTTTCTAACTTATATTGTTTTCCAACTTATTAAAAGATTCTAGAAATGTTTCAAACTTAACATGAATGCTAATACTATTTTATTAATACTACTTGTTTTCTAACTTATTAAAAGAAGTTATAACATTTATTAATATTATTTTATTAATAGTGAGGTCCTTAATACTATTTTATTAATACATGTATTTTAAAAGTAATTGATGACAATAGTTAAATTTTAAATGCGATATTGTATATGACAGGGGCAATATGTCTACTATTAAGAAATGTTTCCAATACATGCATGTTTTCTAAACTTTATTTTAATGTTTTAATACTATTGTATGTAAATCCTTAACATGAATTTTTTATTAGAAGAAACTATAACATATATTAATACTACTTTATTAATAGTAAGGTCCTTAATACTATTTTATTAATACTATTATATGTGTTTAATAATGAGGTCTTTAATACTACTTTATTAATAGTGAGGTCTTTAGAGCGTCTCCAACCGTGAACCTATTTTTGGGTTTTTTGTGGGACATATTAAGACACATCAGCTTGAAGCAATTCAACTAGTTTTTCACTTCAATTATGCAACTCTGAAGAACTCATATTGAGTACAACAACTTTACTTTATATATTAATATTTTATTCATATTAAGTTTTATATTAATTAAAATAATAATTTTAATTATTTAAATTAAAATTGATATAAAATTCAAATTAAACTTATAATCTAAAATGATAATTAAAATTAATAAAAAATACATGATATATAATTAAAAACAATAAAAATAAATAACATCACATAATTAATCAAACTTAAATTCCATCATCTTCATGTCCAAAAGGTTCCCAAATATACTCGACTAGATCTCCTTGAAGTAGACGATGAACTTGTTTTTTCACAAATACTTGCTCTTCTTTGTAGTCTTGTTGCAAGATTCGGATGAGGACCGCTAAATGTTTGAGTTGTTGATATCCACATTATCATAAGAGTAATCAAAATTACCTCCATATGTATGTTGTTCGTCTTCCACAATCATGTTGTGCAATATGATGCAGGCATATATAGTATGCTTGATGGTGTCCATGTGCCAAGCACACGCTGGACCACGTATAATTGCAAATCGAGATTGAAGCACTCCAAATGCTCACTCCACATCTTTTCTAGCCGATTCTTTATGTTGAGCAAATAACTTTTTCTTTTCTCCCTGTGGCATTGAAATGGTCTTGACAAATGTAGCTCACTCAGGATATATACCATCTGCTAAATAATATCTCATATTATATGATGTCCCATTGATTATATATTGCACATTGAGAGCATGTCCTTCCAAAATATCGTTAAACACGTTGGATTGATTTAACACATTAATGTCATTGTTTGAACCTACAATACCAAAGAAAGCATGACAAATCCATAAGTCTTACGATGCCACTACTTCAAGCATGATTGTGGACTTACCATGATCACCTCGACAAAATTGTCTCTTCCATGCAACATGACAATTTTTCCATACCCAATGCATACAATCAATAGAACCCAACATACCTGGAAAGCCACATGACTTTCCCATTTGTAAAAGATGTTCAACATCAGTGTTGTTAGGTTTTCTCAAATACTCAGCCTCAAATACAACATTCACACCCTTAACAATTCTTTGTAAGCACTCAATTGAAGTGCTTTCACCGATTCGAACATATTCGTCTACAAGGTCAGCATGAAACCCATACGCCAACATACGAATAACAGTTGTACATTTCTGAAATGGTGAAAGACCCATTTTACTAGTTGCATCGACCCTCATTTAAAAATATTCATCATAATTTCCAAGGGCATCTACAATTTGAAGAAATACATGTCTATGCATTCTGAACCTTCTTCAGAATTGAACATCTGTGTATACTGGGTTTTCCGAGAAGTAGTCATTGAATAATCGATTGTGCCTTTCTTCACGACCTCGATCTATATTTTTTATTCTCTTTCGCATAGAGGAACTCCCATAATTCTGAAGTTGTTGTTCTTCATCACTGTCCATAAATTCTTCTTCAACCAACGCCCAAAGTTCTTCATCGTAATTATCTAAATTGTCTGAATCCGTTGTAGTTAGTAAAGAATGAGAGATATGTTGTAAATATGAGAATGAGAAAACAATGACATAAGTGGTAGTATATATAATGATTTGAATAACAACTAGTTTGAATAACGGCTAGTTTGAATAACATAATATTTATTATAAATTAAAGTGGTACTAATGACCATTTTACATAGGTGTTGACAAATTAAAGTGGTAAGGGTACTAATATTTATTATAATGGCTAGTTTGAATAACGGCTAGTTTATTATAAATTAAACTAGCCGGTATTCAAACTAGTCGTTATTCAGACCAATATATATTTATATATATATATATATATATATATATATATATATATATATATATATATTTATTTTGAATATATATAATTTATTTTGAATCAAAACATTGTGTTTGTTAATTTGAATATGATTTGTTAAAATTAAGCCTACTTATTTATTTTTGATCCCTTTTAGAGTTTCAAGTAGCTATTGCGGGAGCAACTGCTACTGGGCATGTTGGGCATGTTTAATTCACACTTAGGTACGGATTTGAATTTATAGGTATTTTAGTTATGTTACTTGGTTTTAATCAAACTACTTTTTATTTTATAAATTTTTAATGCAGGTGTGAATATTTTTGGAGTCACTTAATGACTTAACAACATATTTTGGAGTCACTTGATGTGTGGACTCAACAAGATATTTTGCAGGTCCATGATGATATGCAGGTCAATTTTATAGTTTTGTTCAGTTTTTAAATTTTTTTGATTATTTTTGTTTTCAATGAATACTTATTCATTATGTTTTGTACATGTCTAAAATATGGTTTTCAATGGATACTTACTAATTAGGTTTTCAATGGATACTTACTAATTAGCTTCTGTAAATTTTGTATTACTGTTGTGTAGGTTTCTACATTCAGAGCCATGATCGAGGAAACATCAGACTCGTCACTTCTGGTGCATTTTGTTGATATCAGGTTATGCATTTCTCTAATAGGTTTTGTTATTTTTTTTCCTGCTGTGCATTTTGCAGTCACATAACTTTTTGAATTATTTATAATTGATGCAACAACTGATTTATAATTTATTTATAACATATCTCATAAATTATAATTGATGTATAACTGATTTACAACATATCTCATAAATTATTTTGAATTGCAGTCACCCACTAGCAATGCAAAAAAAAAATTTTGTGGACAAAGCTTTAACAGAACTAGATGTATCATCAATACCAAGATTGATGGTCTGGAACAATGTATTAGGAGGATGTTTTTTTTTTGTTTTTTGTCATATAACTATTGCAGTTTTTCTTTCAAGTTTTATAATGAATTCATTTTTGTATGACACTGCAGAATGTGTGCAGAATTAGAACCATGACACTGCAGAATGTGTGTAGAATTAGAATCGTGGCACTGCAGAATCATCAAGGTTGAATATTATGTTTATGTGTAAAATATTTAGATATTAGCGCACTGCTGAATACTTTCGGTGTTAATGTGTAAAATATTTAGATGCTAGCATTGTAAGTGTAAAATACTTGAATACTTGGATGTTAGCACTATAGAATGCTTGGATATGTTTGTATGCCACAATGTGTGGATGCTTGATTTTAAGTTATAAGATGTTAATCAAAGTTTATGATAATTAATTAGAAATTAATTGTTCAAACCGATTCATTCTAACCGATAAACCGTTTAAACTAAAACCGATCAAACCGATTCAAAATTCGGTTGAAATTGGATCTGGAAATAGCATCCATGGTTTTAAATGGTTTGGCATTTTCTCACACCTTCACCAATGACAGAAACCCCTTTCCACTAGGAAGAAGTAGAACGAAAACCCTCAATTCTTCTCATCTAGATCCATATCTAGATCCAAGAATATCCTTTCAAAAACAAGAGTCCCATGATATCTTTGAAGCACCTTTCACCCCTCTCTCTAGAGGAACCTTCTTTGTAAACAGACAAGCTTCTTTCAAACCTTTATATACATCTTCAAAAGAGAAAAGACAAAGATGGGAATAACATTAAGTGCATGAGAACCCCCTTCCACCCAAACTCACATATCTATGCTTCCAAGAGTTAAGTCTCTTATACATCAAGATAACCAAAGGATCTCAAGTGGAGACTAGTCGAGGATTAACACCCTAGTGGCCAACTGTTGCACCCCAAAATTTGCCCTCACAATACAAGACTTTGTGTTCTATGAAGGTTCACAAGGTTCACAAGTTTCCCAACACTTACAAGACCTTTCATGAGGTTCATGAAGTCTACAAGTTACTTTATGAAGATTCACAAGGTTCACAAGTTCCACAATGCTTTCCAAAACCTTTCATGAGGTTCATGAAGTCTACAAGTTACTTCTTGAAGGTTCACAAGGTTCACAAGATTCACAATGTTTACATAACCTTTCATGAGGTTCATGAAGTCTACAAGCCATTTCATGAAGGTTCACAAGGTTCACAAGGTTCACAAGCTTCACAATATCTCCCATGAGGTTCACAAGACATCTTATGATAGTTCACAAGGTTCACAAAGTTCACAATTGGCCAGAAGAGTTGACAATTCTCTCAGACAATGCACCTCCTAAGCAGTGCATCCAAAACTAGGGTTTTGACTTTAATCAGGCAAAATGAACTTCCAAGACCTCAAGTGAGCTTCATAGCATCTTATATGTGTGTAAGAACCCCCATGACAAGTTTCAAGACTTTTCTCAGAAGTTTGCCCAGTCAGATGATCAGATAAGTCAAAATCAGTCAATGCAGTTAAAAAGTCAAACTGAGGTCAACTGTGGTCAAACCTAAGTCAAACTTCATGATTTTTTGCCAACATCAAGTATATGAAGTAAAATTCATCATTTGATCAAGGGTTGATCATGATTCATCAAGGAGATTCCAGATCATCAAGAATCAGGAGTTTCTAAATTAGGGTTTCCTTAGTAAAAGTCAACTGAACTTTGACCAGCCATAACTTTCACATGCTTCATCACCAAGTCTCCATCCAAAGCTCATTTTGAAGGAAATTGAATTCTCTACAACTTTGTGTCTCACAAGCCAAGCCCAAAAATGCTTCATTTGGAAGGTATGAGCTAAGACATTATAGGTCCTTTTGAAAGTCAACAAAAAGTCAACAACTTCAAAAGGGCATAACTTGAGATTGGTAAATGATATGGACATGAAACCAATGGGTTGTTTAGAGGACTCTTCAAGCTTTCCAAAATGTCCAAAAACACCCTCATACCATTAAAATTGAAGGATATATGCCCTTGCAAAGTTGGGAAATTTTGTGATGGTTTATGATGAAAATGGAGGTCTAGAACCAATTCTTTCCAAATGGGCTGGCCAAATTATGATCCAATCCATACACTAGCATCATGCACGACCCAAATGATTAAAAATCAGAATTTTTATTATTTTATTTTTATTTATTTTGATTTAATTCATAAAAATCATTTTAAATAGAAATAAAATATGAAAATATGATATTTGATGGAGATTTGGTTTCTAGAATGTCTTCAATGCTGATTGGAATTGAAAAGGAATAAGATCATGAGATTTGTCCAAAAATAGTAAGCCTTAATACATGAATATTTGGATTTTAAAACATGATTATGATGAATCTTTTTGAATCAAAATTTCCACACAAACAATCAATCTTTTTGACCTAATTCACTCTCCTATAAGTGCATAACTCATTGTCATTGCCCAGCCACGAATTCTCTGCCTCCAAAAGTAAGTTCCATTGTTCAAAAATTCTTCACAAAAGTCATATTCGGATTCCTTGATCTAGGGCATTTGAAGGTAAAACAAGAACATGGAGAGCTTCCTTGGACTTCTCTGATCCTAAACCATCACTCATATGCATCAATATCATGCATATATGAACAACCCGAATCCATCTTGTTCTTGAAAATAATTTTTTCGAATTCCTTTATTTATTGTGTTTCAATGAAATTTGTTTGGCTAATCTTGTTTATCATGTGATGTAGAACGTTTCTGGGCAAGAAAATCGAAGAAACCATGGCTAATCCGTGAAATACCATAGTTAGGGTTTGCGGCTTCAATTAGGGTTTTGTTATCCAGCCAATATAAATGGATTCCAAGGACATAGAATGATTGGAAATCTTGCTAGGAACTTAATGGCATAACCAATTTCATAAAATCTTGCTGTTTTGTTCATGTTTGTATTTCGTAGGTTTTGCTGGAATTTGTTTTTCGCAGGAAAACTTGTAGCTGGATTCGCAGGAAATTTCGAAGGTTATGAGGAAGAAGATGAAGCCAGTTCGCGTCTGTTTTGAAAATTTAAATTTCGTTTTAAAATATTATGTATTAATCTTGTTCATATTTCACAAACGCGCGTTTGTCCCAGTGGAAAGTCAGGCAGGTGTATTGTGAAAGGACCTGTGATCGAATCCTGCCTTGTACCATTATTTTTCTATTTTTTCAGGTTACGAAGGAAACTTAATATATTATGTTATATTGCCATTCTATTATCAGATGGGCTCTTCCAGCCGGGTGGTGATGCGTGCGCTTGTGTGTGTAAAGGTCCTGGGTTCAATCCTCCCCCCAGGCCTTTTGTTTCTTTTATTTTTCCTGGATTTTTGTGACAAAGGACAAAACCAATAGGACTCACTTCCTTGCTGCCTGCGTGCTGATGGCCAAGTGGTATGCTTTGTTGATGGTAAACCTGGTGACCTGGGTTCAAATCCCAGCCAGGTATGTTTTGCTTTTTATTTTATCTATTTGTTTCTTCTTATTTTTTTGATTTATATTTTATTAATAAACATATATGTAATTAAATTATAAATATTTGTATATTATATTATAAACCCTAAAAATATTTTCTAAATGAATTTTAATTTTGTAAAACCTAATTTTATTTTCTAAATAATTTTTTATTTTCTAATTCTTAATATAATTATTATGTATATATTTATTTAATATAACTTTTGTAAATATAATACTTAATATAAAATTTTGTAGATATGATTAATTTTTGTAAATATGATATTTAAAACTTATTTTCTCCTTATAATATGTAAATATTTTTTAATATATAAATAATTGTTAATATATGTTTAGAAATAATTAAATTAGTAATGATTAAAATTTATGATTATATTATGTTTAAAAATTTGTACATAAATTAAAATGTTACAATAATTATTTAATTATTCTTACTTCTAAATAAATGTTTATATATTAAAAATTTAATTTTGTGTTTATTATTCTCATCATGTTATTATAATATTTTTGCTAATTCTATTCATTTTAATTATTGTTATTATTACTAACCATATTATTATTTATTATTTTTGCTTATTATTATTTCACTAATCTTATATATTCTTATTATTATTTCTCTAACCTTGTTTATTTTTATTACTAATCATATTATTTCTAATTTCATTTATTTTATTATTATGATTTCACTAATCCTATTTATTTTTAATTTTTATTATCACTAACCCTATTTATTATTGCCTATTTATTTATTTTTTGCTTATTATTTATTTATTTGCTATTTATTATGTAATTGCTCCTTGGTGTAAATTTTGTAATATTTAATTTATTTAATTTTTATGCTATGGTTAGTAATTTAGGGAGTGTAAACATGTATTTTATTTAAAATCAAATTTAGATCATTTTAATTAAAGATAAATAAAATTGAACACTCACACACGTAAGTCGATTTTTAATCGCCATCTCACATTTCTAAGGCTATCCCTCAATGTTGCCTAATCATAAGGTCAAGTGGGGTGTATAAAGCAAGTCCCTTAAAAGAAAAATCATCAAGTCCCTAATGGTTGCCTTTAAAGATCAAGTCCCTTTTCGAATAATGATGATAGTCCCTCCTAAATGCTTAATACACCTCACAGTTGCCTTCATTAACAGATGTCCCTCATATGTCCCTTACATCCAAGGTAATGACTACCTATTCCTTAATAATAGGGATAGTCTTACCACTTAAAGGATAAAGAATAGAAAAGACTTAAACTTTAGGGTAGGTACCTCCTAGTTGCTTGCTCACACTATTCAAAATTTTTCAAACACTTAACAAATTTTCAAACACAAGTTTTTACGCATCCGTACATGGATCATTATTAACTCTTATGAAAATTTTCTATTCACACACTTCACATTTTCAAAAACAATTCAAAAGTGAGCTAAGTAACTAAGAGCCCATGGATAACCATGGATGTAAAGGGTGCTAACACCTTCCCTTTACATAACCTACCCCCCGGACCCAAAAATCTTTTAAAAGGTCTTTCCTGTTCTTTTATGCCTTTCCTTTGGATAAAATAAAAGTCGGTGGCGACTCTTGCTATCCGCAACATAACTAAAGTCAGTTCTCCCACCGTGTTACAGAACTGGCGACTCTGCTGGGGATTTAAATTTAAGAGGGGTACCCTTAGGAATTAGATCACTTTAAATTGTTTGCCTTGTTTGCTTTATATTATCTTGTTGGGGTGCTCTTATGTGTGAAAGGTCCTAACCCGGATCTAGTATACCTTAGGTAAATGGCAATAGACCAAGGAAACTGTACGACGTATATCGATACGGTTGATCTGGTGGCCATAGTTAGTGCGACTTCTTGGTTGGTGCTTATGTTCCTTAAGTCAAGTTGAGGATAATATGAGGCTGCCATATGTTGTCAATGCACTAACTAACTTTTAGAACCCTAGTTAACTCATCTTGGCCTTTAGAAAGTAGTGAGGTAACCGGCTTTGGTGCAGACTGAAGTTGGTTGACACTCGATACTACGCTCATTGAGATCTTAAACTTGGAGGGTTTTGGTTGGCAAGTAAGTTGCCTTCTGATCAACCACCCTTGTGAAGGATCAATGATATTGAGATCCCTTAGAACCTGGTTACTTTTGTAGGACAGGATGAACCATCTAACTTCAGGGGAGGGTACTTACCTTTGAACCTCATGCAAGCCTTTAAACCTAGGGCTATGGTGTGACTTGTTTGTGTGTGCCACATGTTTGTGATTGAGCATAACATCATGACATCATCATGCATCATAAGCACAGCATTTTCACTAACCATTTCAAGGACCAAAGGATTTATCTTTGTTCTTTGTTGCAGGTCATGGCTTCTGCTCGTAGAAACACCATCAGGATCAACTTTGTAGGGATACCTCCCAAGCTTAAAGAGTTGGTTTCTCAAGTGTCTGATCACTCCCAGTTCATCAAGAGACATGGTCACCTATTGGATCTAGTCACTTCAGGGTTCAATGAAGACATGATGAGTGTTCTGTTCCAGTTCTTTGACCCTAAGCACCATTGCTTTACATTCCCTGACTATCAGCTGGTTCCAACCATGGAGGAGTTCTCTAAACTTCTGGGTATACCTGTTCTTGATCAAAGACCCTTCACAGGCTTGGAGAAGGAGCTCAAACCAGAGGTTATTGGTGCAGCTCTACATCTGAAGAAGTCTGACATTGTTCTAGAAACAAGAAGCGGAGTTAAGGGTGTTCTAGCCAAGGTGTTGATAGAGAAAGCTCAAGTGTTCTTGAAGGCCATGAGCTATGATGCTTTTGAGGAAATCTTAACTTTGCTGATATATGGCTTAGTATTGTTTCCCAATCCAGATCAGTTCATAGACGTTCATGCCATCAACATATTCCTGAGTCACAATCCATGCCTACATTGCTTGAGGACATTCTACATTCTCTTCACACCCGTACTACAAGGGCAAGAGGAACTTTGATGTGCTGCATACCTTTGCTTTCTAGGTGGTTTATTTCTCACCTTCCTCGCTCAGTAATGAAGAATGAGCAGGGGTTCAGATGGTCCAAGAGGATCATGTCACTTTCTCACTCAGATATCCATTGGTGCTCCAGATCTATGGAGAATGTCACCATCATTGACCGTTGCGGGGAGTTTCCTAATGTGCCACTTCTAGGCATAAGAGGAGGCATCACCTACAACCCCTCTCTAGCTTTACGACAGTTTGGTTACGCTCAGAGTGATGGTCCACATGACATGTTGATTCAAGGCATTGTGTTTGACTACGACAACGATCTTCAGGGTTACCGCCAGAGATTCATACGAGCCTGGGGAAAAGTAAACAGGGTTGACAGCAAGACACTGGAGCCTAAGTACACTATTCCTATGGAAGCTTATCTCAGATGGGTGCGATCTCGTGCTCAGACTCTCATGATGCCATATCCTGCCGTCCTACCAGTTACCATGGAACCTGTTGCTGAAGGAGACACAGCTTATACCATCCTTCACCCAGACATGCCTACTGATATGGAAGACTTGCAGAGATCATGGATCTAACTGAAGGAGCAAATGGATACTTTCGAGGCTCATTACAAAGCAAGCCAAGAAAGAATCCTGGAATTAACAAAGCAACTTCACGAGGAACGGAACCTCAACTCATACCTCAATACAAAGAGGAAACGTCCATGGGAGACTTAAAACCCCATCTTTTGTACTTATTTCATTTTCATTTTTTGTAAGCCTAAAAGGCAAAACAAAGTTATTACTAATAAAAAGTTACTTTCTTGTTGGTTTAAGCAAATTTAAATCCTGCGGTCCTTGAAAACATTGCATATGCATTCACATATCATATCATTGCATCACAGGTTTATAATTGTGCACAGGTTTCTCATCTTCTCGCTGTTTATTTCAGCAATGGCTCTTGAACAATCAGTTAAGGATCTCCAGACACAAAATGCACAGTTCCAAAAGCTGATCCTGAACCTATCCAAGGGGCAGGATGAATTGAAGACACTGCTGGCCAAGAAGACTAAGAAGACTAGAAGGTCAGGTGGCCTGCTCAACATGGGAAGAAGGTTCAGAGGTCCTGTCAAGACCAAAGAACAGGTTGAAGACTATGAATCTGAGGAATCTGAAAAAGAGGGAGGCAGTCTCCACAACACTATGGGGGACTCTGATTCTGAGGCTAATTACTACCATGAGCCTAATGAAGACAAATTCAAGATGCTGGTGGATAGGATGAATGCCATGGAGTTGCAGAAATCATCTGGGCTGGATTTTGAAGATTTGAGTCTGATATCTGGGGTTGTTATACCCATTGGTTTCAAGGTTCCTACCTTTGTTGTTTATGATGGGGTCTCTTGTCCCAAGCTGCATTTGAGGTCTTATGTCAGAAGGATTCAACCTCACACTGCTGACAAGAAGTTGTGGATCCACTTTTTTCAAGAGAGCTTATCTGGAGCTCAGTTGGAGTGGTATTATCAGTTGGAGAGTGTCAACATCAGAGACTGGAATGATCTTGCTGAAGCTTTCTATAAGCAGTATCAATACAATGCTGACTTAGCCCCCACTCGCATGCAGCTTCAGAGCATGTCTATGGGTGCCAAAGAAAGTTTTAAAGAGTATGCTCAGAAGTGGAGAGATTTAGCTGGAAGAGTTCAACCCCCTTTGACTGACAGGGAATTGGTTGATATGTTCATGTGTACGCTGAATGGTCCGTTTTACAGTCATCTCATTGGAAGCTCATCATCTGGCTTCACTGAGTTGATCATGACAGGAGAGCGAGTAGAGAATGGTATAAAGAATGGCAAGATCCATGTGGGTACTTCTTCATCAGGTGCTGCAAAGAAGCCTCCCACAGGGAAGAAAGAATCTAATGCTGTGTATGGTCAACCTGATCGTAACAGAAGGCATCAGTCTGTTAGTGCAGTTCATATTTCAAATCCAACTCCTGCAACAACAGAGCAACCACAGGGCAACCAACAGAGGGCTAGAAGACAGTTCACAAAGATCAACATGTCACTGGCTCAGGCATTGCAACATTTGTTGAAAGCTGAACTCATTACTTTGAAGGAGGCTCCTCAGAATCCTAATGTTACCTCACCCAGGTACAATCCCAATGCACGGTGTGCATATCATTCAAACTGTCAGGGTCATGATACTAATAACTGCTGGGTCTTGAAGAACAAAATTCAAGATATGATCGAGGCTGGAGAGATTGAGTTTGACCCTCCGGGTACTCCAAATGTGATTACTGCTCCAATGCCAAATCACGAGAAGACTGTCAGTGCCATTGATGAAGACCTACATGTCTATTCGGTTATGGAGTTGACCACACCACTGTCTGTTATCAAAAAGAGGTTAGTACAAGCTGGGATCTTTCCAGGTTGTCGTGAAGATTGTTTGTATTGTACCTATAAGCCGGATAGTTGCTTCATATTGAGAGATGGAATTCAACGTCTCATGGATAAGTATACTATAGTGTTTGAGAGGACTCCGTCGTCTGTAGAAAGTATGGTGGATCATCTGACTCAAGGTAGGAAGATTGAAGAGGTTGATATGGTTGACAAAGTACCGGTAAGAATCACTTCAAAAAGACCTATTAAAATCACTCATCAGGGTCCAATCAAGATTACTACTGAAGGTCCTGTGAAATTTGTTGCTGAAGCCAGAGTGGCCCCTCTGATTATTACTACTCCTGGTCCTATTCCTTATACATCTGATAAAGCTGTGCCTTGGCACTATGGGTCTGATGTTTACATCCATGGTGTTAAGCAGGAGCCTTTACCTGATGTGCCTGCTGACATTGATAATATTGCTGGATCTAGCAAAATCACTCGTAGTGGAAGAGTCTTCTCTCCTCCAGTTGCTTCTAAAAATACAGTTACTCCTGCTGCTACTTCCACCACTAATGCTCGGGGCAAAGGTCCTGTTATTGAGCCTGTATCTCCTGATGTGCCAGCTGTTGATGATCTCTCTAAGCAGATGGAAGAAGTATTGAAAATCATTCGCAAGAGTGATTATGACATTGTTGATCAATTGGGGCATACTCCCTCAAAGATTTCTATGCTGTCATTGTTGTTATGTTCTGAGGCTCATGCCAAGTCCTTGATCAAGTTTCTGAAGACTGCTCATGTGCCCAATGCCATTTCCGTTGACCAATTTGAGAATTGTGTTGCCCACCTGACTTATGATAATGGGTTAGGGTTTTCTGATGCTGATTTGACCCCTGCCAAGAGGGATCATAACAGGGCCTTGCATATTTCAATTGAATGCAGGGGCACTACCCTGTCACATGTGCTGATAGATAATGGTTCCTCTCTAAATGTGTTGCCCAAGGAAGTCCTGAATAAGCTGAGTCCTGAAGACGCTGTGCTGAAGCCCAGTAATATTGTGGTGAAGGCCTTTGATGGTTCTAGAAGAGTAGTACATGGAGAAATTGATCTACCAATTAAAGTTGGTTCCCAGGTTTTTACTGCTACATTTTATGTGATGGATATTCGTCCTTCATACTCTTGTCTGCTTGGTCGTCCCTGGATCCATGGGGCAGGTGCTGTAACCTCTACATTACACCAAAAATTGAGATATCCGGTAGATGGAAGGGTTGTTACTGTCTATGGAGAAGAAGAATACTTTGTCAGCCATGTAAACACTTTCAAGTATCTGGAAATGGAAGGTGAATACATCGAAACTCCGTGTCAGACATTTGAAGTGGTTCCCTGGGTTGTTAATGATTATGTAGCTCCTCCTGTTGTGAAGAAAGTTCCTGTGGTCACCAGAAAACCTCCAACAATGGCAATGGCCTCCCTCAATGATGCTAGGGCTGTGGTAGATGAAGGTGGTTGTACTATTTGGGGTCAGCTTCCTGATATCCCATACAAGTCTGACAAGTTTGGTTTGGGTTTCACTGCAGAGTCCCAGAAGGCTGTTCGTCGTGCTCGTGCTGTTCGTATCACCAATCAAGGGGTTATGAAAGATCAGATCAATGCTGTGGGAGACTATGAAGAAGACTACAATCTGGATGCTTGGATTTTTCCTACTATGGGTGCTGGACTCAATAATTGGAAAGCTGAAGATGTTATCCCTATCTCCTTTAGTCAGGAGTAAATACTATTACTGTGTTGTTGCTTTTAAGTTTGTAATTTCTTGAACAATAAAACTTTCAAGCCTTGTGCCTTACCCGGGGCACAATGGTGTGCTTGTTACGGGCTGTCATTTCATTTGCATACTTCATTCAATAAAATCAGTGGACGTTTCGTTTTAGTAAATATTGTGTTCCTTGTCTTTCTTTTATTTTACTTTATCAGCTATGTGTTCTTACACACACCCACATCACTAAATGCAGATCCTCATCCACTCTGGACCCTGTTGATAACAGTTCTACTGTTGCCAATTATAATTTCGAGAATCCGATCTATCAAACTGAAGACGGAAATGAGGACGATTGTGAAATACCTGTAGAGCTTGCTAGGTTGTTACAACAAGAAGAGAAAGCTATACAGCCACATGAAGAGCCAGTCGAAGTTGTGAATCTAGGAACTGAAGAAAACAGGAAAGAGGTCAAGATAGGGGCTGATTTAGAGGACAGTGTCAAGAACAGATTGATTCAGATGCTACGTGACTATGTGGAGATCTTTGCTTGGTCTTATGAAGATATGCCAGGGTTGGATACAGACATTGTGGTTCATCGTTTACCAGTGAAAGAAGATCGTCGTCCAAAGAAGCAGAAGGTTCGTCGTATGCGTCCTGAAATGTCAGAGAAGATCAAAGCAGAGGTAATGAAACAGTTCAATGCAGGGTTCTTAGCAGTGACTTCTTATCCTCAGTGGGTTGCAAATGTGGTACCAGTTCCTAAGAAAGATGGTAAGGTACGTATGTGTGTGGACTACAGAGATTTGAACAAGGCTAGCCCCAAAGATGACTTTCCACTTCCTCATATTGATATTCTGGTAGACAACACTGCTCAGCATAAGCTATTCTCTTTTATGGATGGTTTCTCTGGTTACAATCAAATCAAGATGGCACCTGAAGATATGGAGAAGACAACATTTGTGACACAGTGGGGCACTTTTTGCTATAAGGTGATGCCATTTGGTTTGAAGAATGCAGGGGCAACATATCAGCGTGCTATGGTGGCTTTGTTTCATGATATGATTCATCATGAGATAGAGGTATATGTGGATGATATGATAGCCAGATCTCAGAATGAAGAGCAACATCTTGAGCATCTGCACAAGTTGTTTGAGAGGTTGAAGAAATACAAGCTGAGATTGAATCCAAACAAGTGTACTTTTGGAGTTAGATCTGGAAAGCTCCTGGGTTTTATTGTCAGTGGAAAAGGTATTGAAGTGGATCCTGCAAAAGTAAAAGCTATACGAGAGATGCCAGCTCCCCGTACTGAGAAGGAGGTTAGAGGTTTCTTGGGACGGTTGAATTACATTGCAAGATTTATTTCCCAGTTAACTGCCATCTGTGAGCCAATCTTCAAGTTGTTGAAGAAAGATCAGGTGATGGAATGGAATGATGAGTGCCAGACTGCCTTTGATGAAATCAAGAGATATTTGCTAGAACCTCCAATTTTGATGCCACCAGTTGATGGAAGACCCTTGATCATGTACTTAACAGTGTTAGACAACTCAATGGGGTGTGTGTTGGGGCAACATGACGAGTCTGGTCGAAAAGAGCAGGCAATATACTACCTTAGCAAAAAGTTTACCGACTGTGAAACAAGATACTCACTGCTCGAGAAAACTTGCTGCGCTTTGGCATGGGCTGCTCGCCGACTAAGACAGTATATGTTGACCCATACCACTTTGTTGATTTCAAAGATGGATCCAATCAAGTACATATTTGAGAAACCCGCTCTCTCCGGAAGAATTGCAAGATGGCAAATGATCTTGACAGAATATGACATACAATACACTACTCAGAAGGCCATTAAAGGAAGTGTTGTTGCTGATCATTTGGCTCATCAAGCAGTAGATGATTACCAGTCAATGAGTTTTGAGTTCCCTGATGAAGATATTATGATTATTACCAAAGAACCTGGACAATATGACGGACCTGAACAAGGATCCCGATGGACTATGGTTTTTGATGGTGCCTCCAATGCACTTGGTAATGGTGTTGGTGTTGTGATTAGTTCCCCTGAAGGTTGTCATACCCCGATTACTGCCAGACTTTGTTTCTATTGTACCAATAATATGGCTGAGTATGAGGCGTGTATCCTGGGTATTAAAGCTGCTATTGATATGAAGATTCAGTTCCTTGATGTATATGGAGATTCAGCCCTGGTAGTAAGTCAGATTAAAGGAGATTGGGATACCAAGCATGATAATCTCATTCCTTACAAAGAGCATGTGTTGTCTTTGATCCCACATTTCAAAGAGATTACCTTTGGACACATTCCACGAAGAGAGAATCAGTTGGCAGATGCATTAGCCACCATGGCATCCATGTTTGAGATCAGTTGGGATGATGAAGCTCCCAAGATTACTATTGATAGATTTGAAAAGCCTGCATACTGCAATGAGATTGACACTGAAGGGGCAGAGGAGAAGCCTTGGTTCTATGAAGTGAAAAGATATCTTGAAGCTCAGGAATTTCCTGAAGGGGCATCTGTCAAAGATAGGAAGTTTCTGAGAAGGTTCTCTGCTAAGTTCTTTTTGAGTAATGGCATTTTGTACAAGCGCAATCATGATTCAACTATGCTTCGTTGTGTGGATAAGAAGGATGCAACTGAGATTATGGAGGATATGCATGATGGAATTTTTGGCACTCATTCTAGTGGTCATACCATGGCAAAGAAGATATTGAGAGCAGGTTACTATTGGTCTACCATGGAAGCTGATTGCTATCAACACTCCAGAACTTGTCACAAATGTCAAATTTATGCTGATAAAGTCCATGTACCTCCATCACCATTGAATGTGTTGACTGCTCCTTGGCCCTTTGCCATGTGGGGCATTGATATGATTGGTGAGATCAAGCCTACTGCTTCTAATGGGCATCGTTTCATCCTGGTTGCTATTGATTATTTCACGAAGTGGGTGGAGGCAGCTTCATTTGCATCTGTTACTAAGAATGTGGTGGCTCGATTCATTAAGAATAATCTCATATGTAGGTATGGCATCCCTGAGTGGATTATCACTGACAATGGCTCTAATCTGAACAACACTATGATTACTGATCTCTGCACGCAGTTCAAGATTAAGCATCACAACTCTTCTCCGTATCGTCCAAAGATGAATGGGGCAGTTGAAGCTGCTAATAAGAACATCAAGAAGATTGTACAGAAGATGACTGTTACCTACAAGGATTGGCATGAGATGTTACCATTTGCTCTTCATGGTTATCGTACTACAATACGTACTTCAACAGGGGCAACCCCATTCTCCTTAGTCTATGGTATGGAAGCAGTTCTGCCCATTGAAGTTCAGATTCCCTCCTTAAGAATTATGAAGGATGCAGGCTTGGATGAAGATGAGTGGATTCAGACTCGACTTGACCAGATAAATTTGATTGATGAGAAGAGGTTAGCAGCAGTTTGTCATGGCCAGATGTACCAGAAACGAATGATCAAAGCTTTTAACAAGAAGGTTAAGCCAAAGGTATATCAGGCTGGTGACTTGGTAATCAAGCGTATCATATTACCACAGGGTGATCCTAGGGGCAAGTGGACTCCAACATATGAAGGACCATTTGTAGTCAAGACAGTATTCTCAGGAGGTGCCATGATACTGACTACAATGGATGGTGAGGACTTCCCACAGCCTGTAAACGCAGACATAGTTAAAAAATACTACGCATAAAAAGAGACCCGCTAGGTTGACATGCCTAGGCAAAAATAAGGGCATCCCGGCAAACCAAAAGGGTTTGGGCAAAAATTAGGGATATATATAAAAAGATGTACACCCGGCAAGTCGAAAACCTGAAAAGGCGGCTTGGGCAAAAAAGGGTATCCCGGTGGATTGAAAACCTGAAAGGGCAATCCAGGCAAAAGTTAGGGATTAAAGCGTATGACTATGTCTCGTTTGGATCACCCATGAAACTGCAACCAGTTGTGTTACTTACTCAAGCTCGAACAGATAAAGCTCAATTCAATCGTTTCCGTCTCAACAGCAGAAGATGAGATACTTGAAGATAATGGCAATAGTAGAATTGAAACTCAATAGGATTGTTTCCCACATAGCTGATTTTCTTTGTTTTGTAAAAAAATTTATGACAAATTCCTCTTACTAGGATTTCTGTCTCCTTGTACAAACTTGCCCGTGTATGGGTCACTTTTTGATATAAATAAATTCCATCTTTTGAATCCAGATTTACTTTTACCCTATTTACATAAGCGAAACGTCCATTGGTTGTGTTTGAATGTATGTATGTTTTTGAATATGATTAATGTTTACCAGAAATGCATGTATGCTTAATATGATTGATGTTTACCAGAAATGCATGAAAATGCAGTAATAGTATTTACTAAGGACGAACGGGGGAAGGATTTCAACGAAGCTTCGCCGGTTCATCTCTACAAAACAGTTACAAACCCTCAGTAGGACAAATCCATCTTCATAAAGTCACATCTCCCCTGGAATTTATATCCATCTCTTTTATCCTCATACGGATATACGGGAAATTACTTTCCAATAAGGGTACGACGAACGAAGACGGGATGTTATATCTACCCTACTATCAAACGAAGACGGAATGTTATATATACCTTGCTATCCCCAGCATACGGGAGGTTATCCATACCTTACTATCCCTAGCATACGGAAGGTTATGTATACCTCATCATCAAACAAGACAGGAACAAGTTCCTCATCTTCTTCAGCAACGAATCGGGATTTATTTTCCCTGGCCAGCAGTTGTTATATGAAGATATCCAGACGCTTCCGGCAGCATCATATCATACATACATCATTTACATCATACCATACCATACATATCCATAGATACATGATACATTACTTAAGTACATCATATCATACATGCATACATAATGCATAAACTAATATTATTATACAGAATGCTACCTTGTTTCAGGTTAATTATCCAGCAAACAAACTTATGAGTATCAGGATTGCTTTATCCTCCTGAAGGCATATCATCCATCAGGACTGCTTTATCCTCCTGAAAATTCCTATTACATCAGGAATGCTTTATCCTCCTGAAGACTTATCATTACTTCAGGACTGCTTTATCCTCCTGAAAACTCCTATTACATCAGGATTGCTCCATCCTCCTGACAGCTATTATCATCACTTCAGGACTGCTTTATCCTCCTGGAAACTCATATTACATCAGGACTGCTTCATCCTCCTGAAGATTCCTAGTACATCAGGATTGCTTCATCCTCCTGGAATCATACCTCAGGATGGCTTTATCCTCCTGACAGCTTCTTATACATCAGGATTGCTCTATCCTCCTGAAATCATATTATCATTACCTCAGGATTGCTCTATCCTCCTGAAATCACATTACCACCTCAGGGTTGCTTTATCCCCCTGACAGCTTCTTACTGCATCAGGATTGCTTCATCCTCCTGAAAACACATTACTACATCAGGACTGCTTCATCCTCCTGACAAGCTATCATCTTATACCTCAGGATTGCTTCATCTTCCTGACAGCTTCTTATACCTCAGGATTGCTCCATCCTCCTGAAAGCACATCATGATATCAGGATTGCTTCATCCTCCTGAAAGCATACTATCAAATACATCAGGATTGCTCTATCCTCCTGACAAGCTATCATCTTATACCTCAGGATTGCTCCATCCTCTTGACAGCTATCATTGTACCTCCATATTTTGGACTGCTTCATTCTCCAATAAATACATCTGAAGAACTTTTCCCCCAGTGGCATCTTTAAGCCCACTCAAGTATATTCAACTAGACATCCATATCACTCTATGCACTGGTGAGTGCAAATTTTTGGGCTTTTGTGTTCAATCCTCTTCAACCTTCCAAGTTACGACTGGCAAATATACCAATCTAACCCCTCAGGTTTCAGAAAATTGAACAGGGGCAACTGTTGCACCCCAAAATTTGCCCTCACAATACAAGACTTTGTGTTCTATGAAGGTTCACAAGGTTCACAAGTTTCCCAACACTTACAAGACCTTTCATGAGGTTCATGAAGTCTACAAGTTACTTTATGAAGATTCACAAGGTTCACAAGTTCCACAATGCTTTCCAAAACCTTTCATGAGGTTCATGAAGTCTACAAGTTACTTCTTGAAGGTTCACAAGGTTCACAAGATTCACAATGTTTACATAACCTTTCATGAGGTTCATGAAGTCTACAAGCCATTTCATGAAGGTTCACAAGGTTCACAAGGTTCACAAGATTCACAATATCTCCCATGAGGTTCACAAGACATCTTATGATAGTTCACAAGGTTCACAAAGTTCACAATTGGCCAGAAGAGTTGACAATTCTCTCAGACAATGCACCTCCTAAGCAGTGCATCCAAAACTAGGGTTTTGACTTTAATCAGGCAAAATGAACTTCCAAGACCTCAAGTGAGCTTCATAGCATCTTATATGTGTGTAAGAACCCCCATGACAAGTTTCAAGACTTTTCTCAGAAGTTTGCCCAGTCAGATGATCAGATAAGTCAAAATCAGTCAATGAAGTTAAAAAGTCAAACTGAGGTCAACTGTGGTCAAACCTAAGTCAAACTTCATGATTTTTTGCCAACATCAAGTATATGAAGTAAAATTCATCATTTGATCAAGGGTTGATCATGATTCATCAAGGAGATTCCAGATCATCAAGAATCAGGAGTTTCTAAATTAGGGTTTCCTCAGTAAAAGTCAACTGAACTTTGACCAGCCATAACTTTCACATGCTTCATCACCAAGTCTCCATCCAAAGCTCATTTTGAAGGAAATTGAATTCTCTACAACTTTGTGTCTCACAAGCCAAGCCCAAAAATGCTTCATTTGGAAGGTATGAGCTAAGACATTATAGGTCCTTTTGAAAGTCAACAAAAAGTCAACAACTTCAAAAGGGCATAACTTGAGATTGGTAAATGATATGGACATGAAACCAATGGGTTGTTTAGAGGACTCTTCAAGCTTTCCAAAATGTCCAAAAACACCCTCATACCATTAAAATTGAAGGATATATGCCCTTGCAAAGTTGGGAAATTTTGTGATGGTTTATGATGAAAATGGAGGTCTAGAACCAATTCTTTCCAAATGGGCTGGCCAAATTATGATCCAATCCATACACTAGCATCATGCACGACCCAAATGATTAAAAATCAGAATTTTTATTATTTTATTTTTATTTATTTTGATTTAATTCATAAAAATCATTTTAAATAGAAATAAAATATGAAAATATGATATTTGATGGAGATTTGGTTTCTAGAATGTCTTCAATGCTGATTGGAATTGAAAAGGAATAAGATCATGAGATTTGTCCAAAAATAGTAAGCCTTAATACATGAATATTTGGATTTTAAAACATGATTATGATGAATCTTTTTGAATCAAAATTTCCACACAAACAATCAATCTTTTTGACCTAATTCACTCTCCTATAAGTGCATAACTCATTGTCATTGCCCAGCCACGAATTCTCTGCCTCCAAAAGTAAGTTCCATTGTTCAAAAATTCTTCACAAAAGTCATATTCGGATTCCTTGATCTAGGGCATTTGAAGGTAAAACAAGAACATGGAGAGCTTCCTTGGACTTCTCTGATCCTAAACCATCACTCATATGCATCAATATCATGCATATATGAACAACCCGAATCCATCTTGTTCTTGAAAATAATTTTTTCGAATTCCTTTATTTATTGTGTTTCAATGAAATTTGTTTGGCTAATCTTGTTTATCATGTGATGTAGAACGTTTCTGGGCAAGAAAATCGAAGAAACCATGGCTAATCCGTGAAATACCATAGTTAGGGTTTGCGGCTTCAATTAGGGTTTTGTTATCCAGCCAATATAAATGGATTCCAAGGACATAGAATGATTGGAAATCTTGCTAGGAACTTAATGGCATAACCAATTTCATAAAATCTTGCTGTTTTGTTCATGTTTGTATTTCGTAGGTTTTGCTGGAATTTGTTTTTCGCAGGAAAACTTGTAGCTGGATTCGCAGGAAATTTCGAAGGTTATGAGGAAGAAGATGAAGCCAGTTCGCGTCTGTTTTGAAAATTTAAATTTCGTTTTAAAATATTATGTATTAATCTTGTTCATATTTCACAAACGCGCGTTTGTCCCAGTGGAAAGTCAGGCAGGTGTATTGTGAAAGGACCTGTGATCGAATCCTGCCTTGTACCATTATTTTTCTATTTTTTCAGGTTACGAAGGAAACTTAATATATTATGTTATATTGCCATTCTATTATCAGATGGGCTCTTCCAGCCGGGTGGTGATGCGTGCGCTTGTGTGTGTAAAGGTCCTGGGTTCAATCCTCCCCCCAGGCCTTTTGTTTCTTTTATTTTTCCTGGATTTTTGTGACAAAGGACAAAACCAATAGGACTCACTTCCTTGCTGCCTGCGTGCTGATGGCCAAGTGGTATGCTTTGTTGATGGTAAACCTGGTGACCTGGGTTCAAATCCCAGCCAGGTATGTTTTGCTTTTTATTTTATCTATTTGTTTCTTCTTATTTTTTTGATTTATATTTTATTAATAAACATATATGTAATTAAATTATAAATATTTGTATATTATATTATAAACCCTAAAAATATTTTCTAAATGAATTTTAATTTTGTAAAACCTAATTTTATTTTCTAAATAATTTTTTATTTTCTAATTCTTAATATAATTATTATGTATACATTTATTTAATATAACTTTTGTAAATATAATACTTAATATAAAATTTTGTAGATATGATTAATTTTTGTAAATATGATATTTAAAACTTATTTTCTCCTTATAATATGTAAATATTTTTTAATATATAAATAATTGTTAATATATGTTTAGAAATAATTAAATTAGTAATGATTAAAATTTATGATTATATTATGTTTAAAAATTTGTACATAAATTAAAATGTTACAATAATTATTTAATTATTCTTACTTCTAAATAAATGTTTATATATTAAAAATTTAATTTTGTGTTTATTATTCTCATCATGTTATTATAATATTTTTGCTAATTCTATTCATTTTAATTATTGTTATTATTACTAACCATATTATTATTTATTATTTTTGCTTATTATTATTTCACTAATCTTATATATTCTTATTATTATTTCTCTAACCTTGTTTATTTTTATTACTAATCATATTATTTCTAATTTCATTTATTTTATTATTATTATTTCACTAATCCTATTTATTTTTAATTTTTATTATCACTAACCCTATTTATTATTGCCTATTTATTTATTTTTTGCTTATTATTTAGTTATTTGCTATTTATTATGTAATTGCTCCTTGGTGTAAATTTTGTAATATTTAATTTATTTAATTTTTATGCTATGGTTAGTAATTTAGGGAGTGTAAACATGTATTTTATTTAAAATCAAATTTAGATCATTTTAATTAAAGATAAATAAAATTGAACACTCACACACGTAAGTCGATTTTTAATCGCCATCTCACATTTCTAAGGCTATCCCTCAATGTTGCCTAATCATAAGGTCAAGTGGGGTGTATAAAGCAAGTCCCTTAAAAGAAAAATCATCAAGTCCCTAATGGTTGCCTTTAAAGATCAAGTCCCTTTTCGAATAATGATGATAGTCCCTCCTAAATGCTTAATACACCTCACAGTTGCCTTCATTAACAGATGTCCCTCATATGTCCCTTACATCCAAGGTAATGACTACCTATTCCTTAATAATAGGGATAGTCTTACCACTTAAAGGATAAAGAACAGAAAAGACTTAAACTTTAGGGTAGGTACCTCCTAGTTGCTTGCTCACACTATTCAAAATTTTTCAAACACTTAACAAATTTTCAAACACAAGTTTTTACGCATCCGTACATGGATCATTATTAACTCTTATGAAAATTTTCTATTCACACACTTCACATTTTCAAAAACAATTCAAAAGTGAGCTAAGTAACTAAGAGCCCATGGATAACCATGGATGTAAAGGGTGCTAACACCTTCCCTTTACATAACCTACCCCCCGGACCCAAAAATCTTTTAAAAGGTCTTTCCTGTTCTTTTATGCCTTTCCTTTGGATAAAATAAAAGTCGGTGGCGACTCTTGCTATCCGCAACATAACTAAAGTCAGTTCTCCCACCGTGTTACACCAACCAAGATACTTGAAAGGAATGGAGTTAATTTTCCAGTGTAGGAAATGTTTTCGCAAAGGAAAGAAAGGCAAAATCCACATATATGTGTATAAGGCTACTCTTGAAGAAATTCACTCAAATCCTCAAAGCCTGCTCAGACCCCCTAAGAATAAGCTTAATACTCCAAAGATTCTCCAAGGTAGGATCAACCACCAAAAGAGTGTCGTTAGTATACTGCAAATGAGACACCACAAACCCAAATGTACCTACCCTAAACCCAAAATACAACCCAATTTCTTTGGCCTTAATGACTAGACAACTAAGACATTCAACTACTAGAAGAAAAAAAGAAGGGTGCAAGAGGGTCTCCTTGTTTCAATCCTTTTTGAATGTTGATCTCTTGAGTAGGGCACCCATGTACCAACACCACAAGATTACAATAAAAAAAACACAAACTCTCATCCAAGACCTCCACTAAACCCAAGTCTAATATTAAACATATAATCTAAAAAAAAACTCCAACTAAGTGAATCATATATTTTCTCAAAATCGACCTTAAGAATAAGACAAAATCTTTTAGATTTCTTGGCCAAGTCAACCACCACATTAACGACCACCACACCATCAACCAACATCCTCCCCTTAGAGAATGCCGATTGATTTGGAGAAATGAGATTGTCCATCACTGATCCAAGTCTAATGACTAACATTTTAGCTACCAATTTGTACAAAGATTCCACCAAAGAGATAGCCCTAAACTCTCCCAAGTGGGAAGAGGGGTTAACTTTAAGGATCAAAGTCACAATATAAAATGTAAAACTAAAGGATATGAAATTGATCAAACATATACTATAAGTTGAACGGTTGATGTTGGAAAGTTGAGCCTTGTCCCAACAAAATAAAAATCTATATATTACTCCATTAAATTGACTATTCAAATATTAATTATGTACAAAACTTTGATGTTCCATAAGTGCTTTAAAACACAAGGAAAAGAGAAAAATTCAAACAATGCAAGCTATATCTATCATCACTCTTTCACATATTTTTTTTTCTCATATCTTTTTTACTTTCTGTGCGCTCAAATTCACAGATATACAATATTCAAAAATTTCAATGATGCATTAATTTCCTTTCAAACGCAAGAACCTCTTGGGAGAATACATTCTGAAAACTTTGTAAGCTGAGATAATTGATATCATAGCCATTAAAATGGATGCTACATAGCAACAAAATATTGCCCCTGCAATTTGTTCACAGAATCTGGTGAATTTGTTGCATACCTTCAACCACTGGAATGCGTCTGAGCCAGTTAGTGCAAATATAGCTGCTTGAAATAATGCTGTGTTTGTAGCAAATGTCAAGTACACAGCAATCTGTTTACAAAACATAAAAGTTATCATAATACTATTCTAAAACATTTGTTACTTCAAATAAAGCAACAACAAAAGATTAATACTTTTCCTACTTCCACACACTATATATTATTGTAATTTGAACTCTTCACCTAAAACTTTTAAGTATTAAGCATGTAAATTGTTTTACATATTCTTCAATCTCCTTTTTTTTCTTTTTTTTTTTAAATAGTGAATTTTTTCATCCACATATACCGGTACGGTCATTAATGTGTTTTTCTAAAAAATGAATTTTTTTTAAATAATGAATTTTTTCATCCACATAAACACTTAGAGGTAGGTCTATTAAAAAAACACATTAAATTGAACTGAACTTTCAAACTAAATTGAAGTAAAATTAAAATAACTGAAGTAATATTTAATGAGTGAATTAGACTATGTTGCACATACATTTTATAATCGGAATGAAATGGCAAAAAAACTGAAGTGGAATTGAAACCAAATTGAAATTGAAAATGAAAAAAATATTTAAAATAAATTCAAAAAATAAAATAAAAATAATAATTCGATTCGATTTTTGATAAATTAAAACCGTTCGTTCTGGATGATTATTTACAAACATGTGTGTGATTTAATAATATATAAATCATTTATAAAAGCATTTTGATTATAATTCTTGCATATATAATAGTGTTCAATCCAAATAAATATTTTAGGGCTTTTATCCTTTATTTATTGTTTAAATAATTCAAGCACTTCTGAAGTATCACCATTCAAAAACATAATAAAACAATTATTTACACTAACATTTTCAAATATTTCAACATTAATAATTAGTTAGCAGAATTTGAATTTAAATTCAAATTCTACCTAAATTAATTATTAAAAGATTTTACTTATTTCTTAGTTAAACCTGATCAAATAAAGACATATTTCAATATACATACTTTAATCAGGATATAATTGTATTATTATAATAAGCATTCTCAATAATTAAACAGAAAAATAATAATTTACCTGATCTAGCAACAAACTAATCCAAACCATGGACATATCACAAGATCCTATTGAAGAACAAGAGTGTTTGCATAATTGAAGCATGTTATATCCAGCAGCTGAAGATGAAACATACAGCAAGATCCTAAAAAAACAATATATTGTCACATGAAATATAAAAAATAAAAACAAAGAAACAAAAAAATAGAGGGAAAGAAAGTTATTTACTTGAGAGCATCCACATCCTTATAAGTAACTTTCTTTTCAATAGTTAAAAAAACAACCTTTGTTTGAGTATCAAAAGCAACTAAAAAAGCTGTTAATACTAAGAACAGTATTGTTATAACTCTCAGAAAAAATTCTCCTCTTGCTATTTGGAATTCCATTTTTAAAAAAATTTAGAGAGAGAGATGAAGATTTTCTAGGGAGTGTTTGGAGTCATTTATTGAATGTAAGAGAGTGCTTCCAAAGTGGATGACATAACACTACTGGTTGAAAATAATCCACGAGGGTGTGGAAATGAATTATCTCAACAGCTACCAAATCTCTATTAATGCTGTTTAACTGCTTACACGTTTCACTGAATGTAAGAAAAGAAATAGAGATGTGAGATCTTAATAAAGAGACAGATAGATAGATATATATATATAGACAGCTAAATCAAATTTTCAATTTCAACAATTTTGTTTTTTATTTAATTTAATTTTTTAAAATATCAATCATTTATTTATATTAATATATAAATAAAAATAAATATTGTATTATAAGAGTTCAATCTTTAAAGCAACTTTTTACGCCCATTTAACTAATTTTTTAGTTAAAAATGTTGATTTGTTTATTTTTTATCAAGTAGTTTTATGGTTAGAATTATTTTAAAATATTTTATCTATCACTATGTTATAAGTAAAAAAGATGAATTATTTTCAATTATTATTTTATTTTATTATTGAGTTGCTCCATATCAGACAAAATGGTTATGTAGAAAAGTATACAAAGTGGTATTAAATAACAAGGTACCCTATATTAAATGAATTGTACATATCTTGTTATATAAAAATACTATATCAGATCTGTTTCATGTTCCAAAAAAATGCTACTGTATATAACAGATCTGTGCCGCAACTAATTTAAATTGATTACTACTGTCATAAATAGTTTGTTGCCACATTAAATCCATTTCTAGCTTAATTGACTAAATACCTAAATGATGTGACTAGAGTTAGATTTTCATCCACTTTTCTTTTAAGATGCTTCCGGAGGATCGTATATAGAAACAAATGTTTACTTATAATCAAATTTTAATGTCCAAACACCATATAAAAATAGCCTCTTTTTTTATAAAAATAATTTACAAAATATTAAAATTTATTATTTTAATTAAACTATTAATTTTAATAATTTACAACATTAATATAAATTATTGAAAATTAAATATAGTTATAATTTTAATATTTTTTAAAAATATATACCTCAAAATTAATTTTATGAAAAACTATTTAAAATAACATTAAACTTAATGATTTTTTAAAAAATTTAATTTTCAAAAGAAATTATAACAAAAGAATGAAATACCAAAAATAAAATGTTCAGAATAAATATTTAAGCTAATTTTTTATTGTAAATTTCTTTTCAACAAAAATATATTAAGAAAACCGAAACAAACTCTATATGTGATCATTTAATCGAAATTAAATCACTATAATTTAATTTTTTCTGTTTTTTACATTAAAAATATACAATTTGAAATTTGAAATTTAATATATTATTTATGAATAATTATGATGTAGGTTTAAATTTTTTTACACTAAAAATGCCTAGTAGTTAATCTCATAAAAGACATGGTTTGTCTAAAAAAATTTACTCTCTTATTGGGTCACATCAATAATTATAAGTTGTATAATTTTGCATGTCAAAACTATGTTCTCTATCAGTAAAACCATTCTGGTTTTAAGTATGTGTTTTGACCAATAGAAGGGAAGGAGCTATGTCATGTCATGGTCAATGAGAAAGGATTCTCTCCCGTAATGAGAGGGAGAAGTGATAATCCACATCATTGAAATTTTACCTTTTTATGTATTTTAATTTTACATGTTCATTCTCTTAATGTGTGGTCTATTTTAAATTTTTAATGCGTGGTCTATATTTTACTAGATACATATTTAGTTTAATTGAGTCGGATAACTCAAGAAATATGATCTTTTGTAGATGTGTATTGTACGTTTGTGAAAAAAATATTATATAAAATCATCACCGAATTTTATTTATTCTGAAGATAGAATTCGATTATGCAAAGGGAATGTATTAGCAGCTCTCACGTCTGTTGTAGTCAACAAGAATCTTTTAGTTTCTTTTGTGATTGTATATTAACTTATGTTAATTGTTTTCTTCGAGTAATCAAAAGTGCAAAAGAAAAATAAAAGAGATCGCAAAAAGGTTTTTATTAGGGTGTTTGACGAGAGTACAATTTTTCGTTTCTTGTTTTCTCTATAACTTGTGAACCGTAACTTGGATTGAGGCACAATCGGAAGCGTTAGAAAACTATTTCAATGATCTAAGTGATAAAAGTGAAAATATGAATATAGATGTTTGAATGATAGTATAACAATGAATTGAATTGATTGTGGAACAATGTGTGAAATAATTGATATTTGGTGAGAAACCTTTGTTCTGAAAGTCCTATTTGGTGAGGAGCTTGACTCCAAAAGTCCTATCTATTGTGTGATCATGATTTAACCGAGAATGTTGGTAGAGGAACGTATTGATTTTATGTCTTATGTGAGATGTTTATGCTTGATGTGTTATGTTACGCTATCATATGTGTTTATGCATGATATATGTATGTGTGTTTATGCATGATATATGTATGTATGTTGATCGAATGTTAAATTGTGAAATAACATGACTAAAACACTATAAATATGAGTGAGGAAACTTAGGCTTATAATTAGATAAATGGATTAAAAGTATAACTAGATTGCAAGTATGACTTAGATACACTAGAAGGTGACATTCCTACAATATGACACATATGTGTGTGTCATGGATGAATGGTTATCATAATTGTGAGTGAGATGCATTGTAGGGAATATGTATGATTATTGTATTATTTTATGATTAAGGTGAATGTGTTTGTCTTGTAATTGTCGAATACAATCACATTATGTTATATTGATCACGTAGTCGGAAACAACCCCTGAGTTTTGTCGTTCTAAAATTTGATGTTTATGTAGAGCTCCTTTGGAATGTACGCACTATTACTTTGACAGGTTTGAGTCTCGTGTGTACAAATGGAGTATATGGGTAAAAGGCTTGAGAAGGGAAGATGTCCCATTGTAAACGGTAATTGATGTGGGAAGCACCTTGAATCTGAATCCATTCCGTATGTCAAAGTATGATATAAGGATTCGTGATCCGTGCCAAAAGTCCTAGACGTATGAGAGGACGAGGAAGTTTGCCTTTGTATAGTTTCAATTAGTGATATTTTGAGTTGGTGAACTCAAGAGACATGTTTCCATATTTTGCAGGTTGTGTGAACTCAAGTCTTATTCCTTTTTCCTTTTGACTTGAGTTAGAATTGATTAAAACCCTATAGAGCCGAATGAATCCATAAGATAGGGAAACTCACCGAGATTATTATCTCACCCCATTATTGTTGTTATTTTTCAAGTATTGTTTGCAGACTTAGTTTACAAGTGGAGCTATGCTTGGATGTTTCAAAAGAAACTTAGATTATGCTTTTTCGCTGTGTATTGTGTTTTATGTACAATGAGGGGTAATGTACCTTGATCTTAAATTTTATTTTCTTTTGGCACTTTCCATATCTTGTACCATAAGTTGTCTTTATTATTTTATAAATGGTCAAGTATGTAAATGAGGCCTATAGACACTTATATTGGTGTCAGTATCAAATAATAACACTTGTATGATATTAATTCTAGGTATATATTATATGGATTATTACATTCGGGCAAGACATGATGTTTTTGGTGTTTTTTGTTATAGTGCTTAGCGAGACATGAATCTCGCTCCTACGTATCTCCAGGTGCAATGGAGAACTCAAAGCTATGTAGTTCTTGGTAGCAAATAAGTGTTGGTTGATTAATTTTAATGAACAAATGTTTAGGTCGCATTCTAGCCGTTATTGTATGCTTGCATTCTTTTGTGAAAAGGTTTTCGATTGCACGGAGGCAAGAAAAAGACATGATTCATGTGTTGAGTGTTTTGTTGGATGAAGATTGCTCGAATTTTCGAGTAAGACAACTTGTATCCCAACAATCAAGGAGATGAATGAAAGTCTCTAGACCATATCCATTTTCATCCTTAATTGTAAAAGGGTTTGGATAATGTTAAGGTGTTTTGGATGGACGGTGAGTACTCGAATGGTCGAGTGAGGAAACTCGTATCCAAGTACTCAAGGAAGGGAATATAAGGCTCTAGACCGCCTCCTTTTTTGTCTAAGTTATTACGGAAAATGAGTTTGATAAGTTTTGATTATGAAAGTGATTTGAGATGAATCGGATTGGAACTTTTTTATTGGATGGTCATTGCTCAAATGGTCGAGTAAGACAACTCATATCCAAATAATCGAGGAGAATAATCGAAGACTCTATACCATCTTCCTTTTCAACCTTTGAAATTGTGTTTACTTATAATTAAGTGTTTTCATTTTGAATTGGAAAAAGGCACTCGATGTTGATTGAGGGTTTTTATTTGCGTTGAATCGAAACGGGATGAAATGATTTGAGGTTTTGAAAAAGATTGAGAAGTTGAGACAATGGAAATGGTTTTTGATTTGGGAAAATTACTCGAAGTTGAATCAAACACTTTTTTTTCTTTTTGAATGGTTGATTTTACGCTAATCTTGAATTAACAATTAATTAACTAAATAAGAACACAATAAAGGAAAGTGGTAAAATTATGTCATGAGAATGGGGGTACATTTTGTCAAATAGGGATGTAATAAGACAATTAAAATACTAGCCCGTTACACAAGTATAAAATAAAAAGGAGCTAGTTGTATGAAGGCCCAAGAGAAAGCCACAAGATCGAAAACTGAATTCGAAAGCACCTAATTTAGTTCTAAGTTTATCAAACTTAAAGTGGATTTGGGCGAACGAGTTTATGCATCCAAATGTGTTCGGAAGCAAAATCAAATTTACGATCCAAATTCGCAACACAATAAAATCCATCAACTCGATGAATCATGTACAATATTTACAAAGGTAAAATAAACCAAATTTAAAGTAATGAAATTAGATATAAGCTAACTTAAGGTAAATTCATGTATGAATTACTCTATAAGAAACCGAGCCAAAAACAAATTATGCGTCCAAGCAATTTTTGGAAGTTGTATTTTAAACCCTGAAATCGCAACGCAATGAAAATAAAGACATCAACAACCAATTTGTTTTATATTGTTTATGGATTGCATCAAAACTAACTAATTCAATCTGATTCACGCAATAAAATAAAATAAAACCAAAATAAATAACCATACAAAATTATTTACAATATCTCACAACAAAGAGGAGGTACAAATAAGTAATTGGCCAAATATAATAAAAGTCCAAATACTTAATCCAAATTCACTCCTTATAATAATAACATTTAAAAATATGAATTATATATATCCACATAAAAATATCATTCTCTCTTTTGGCATTTAATAGAGAAATAAAAGGGAAAAAACAATTAGAACAGAACAAACAATCCTTCTATTAGAATGAAACGAAAGAAGGGGAAAGAACTTGTAAATGAAAGTTTGAATTCATAACAAATTGGATGCATAAATTGAGATGGAATGAAAGAGAGTGTGATATTTAAGAGTGAGAGTAGAAAGGGGGGATGAAATGGTGAGAAAGAATGAAAGTGGGAATAAAAGAGAATGAATAAGAGGAAAACCATGATTCAAAAAGGCGAGTAAAAAAAGTGACACATGTACAATGTGACTAATTATTATTGGCACATTTGTTGTTTATTGAGTTATCCGTTTGTCAGTGAAAATTTTGGAAATTTCAAAGGCATTTAAGGTAGTGTAATATCATGTTATATTAGTTCCTATATAGTTTGATATGGTTATAGTTATATATCCTAACCATTCAAATGATTTATAAATTATAATTACATCACAAAGCTGACTCTATATGTAAGGACTAAAACTACATGTATAAAATCATAATAAATATATCAAATTAAGATTTTTTATAGGGACCAAAAATAAAATTTAGTAATTTTATATTTAACATAAATAAATAATAATATGAGAATTATACTAACATATTTTGGAGATGGAAAAAATTCTCATTAGGTACTCCCATACTAACTGTCCATCATTGATAAAAAATAATAGGAGAAATGAACTAAACTATATGTAATTCAAAAGTGATCGTTTTAGCCATATATGGTGCATAATTAAAAGGGAGCTCTATAGTTAGATCATTGTAAATACACCAATTCTAAAATTTCAATTATCTATAAGATGGATAAATTGAAAGCAAATTGATAAGGTAAAGGAATGTTTGATAATACTACATTTGTAATAGAGGAAAAAAAATCAAATAATACATTGTCGAAGTAGGCATTAAAGAAAATAGTGCAAAATAACATTCTAGTGATGAAACAAACTTGGATAGACACAAAAGAGGAAGAACGACCATTCGACTAAAAAAAACAAAGAAACATACTAATCATGTTAAAAATATTTTTTTGAATCAATCAAATTTGATATAAGTAAAAAGGCGTTTATGTACAAAGGATATATCAAAGAAGAATTATGGCGTGATTGATTTTTTTGGTGTATTCTTGGCATGTTAAATAGGATTAAACTCTAGATTGTGCATCATTTGTGGTAGATCATTAATCTTGTGATATTTTGAGCCTTTTAATGGATAACATTAAGAAATCCATCTTTTTCTTTCTTGTGTGTTTCACTCATGTCTGTTAGTATATAGAACTTGTATTTACTCATTTTGAAATTGTTTGTTTACTTGTGCACAATCAAGTGACTTGGTCTTTCTCAACATGTTCCAATACTGGTGTGAATATCGGGATCAAAAGCCATAAGTGAATTTCTACTTCAACATTTTCATTTTCATTCATACTTCGTTTAAAGGGTAACGTGTACAGGGTTAAGTTCCACTAATGTTAAATAAAATAAAAAGTGTCTCATATCTATCTTGAATATTGGAAACACTTCAAAGATCATTAGTTTTTAGTGACTCCCTGGACCTCATATGCTCATATAATGTTCTGCATAGTCCCCTAACCTTCCCCACTAGGCCACCCTGATTTGGATCCGGCTAACTACAAAGATAGGATCCAAAAATGTTGGTTTTATGACCACTTCAGTTGGGACTCGAATACCTATATTGGTCATTATGGATTTCTAACCTCATAGGATGAGTCGATGAAAGGAAATTGGATAGCTTCCTGGTGGCGTCTTGGCTATGTTGAAAAATACAACTCGTCTGACTTGCGCTTTCGATGAAAAATCGATGATTTATTGATATCGGGGCGGTTGAGATGCAACCACTACACATGATATGAGTTAAATCTTTGGTGTGGATACAAGTATAAATAAGTGATAGTTCAACACATACCAAATAATAATAAATTATTTTGACAATGAAAATGAATCAGATTTTCAATCATTATAGTGAGAATATTAATAATCAAGGTTTCAGATCTTTCATCATTGAGAGAAATATATATGCATGCTTTTTTTTTGGATCAAACTGGTTGTGTCCCTTGCCACTTCGTGAAGCTTTCCTTAATAATGAGTAAAAGCTTAAATTCTACGTGATCACTTATATCGCTAAAAGTGATCAAAATACATAAAATCCAAGTGATATATCATTTGGATTGATTGAATAACATTCCTCTTGTTACTTACATTTCAATTTCAATATATGTATACACCCAATAAAAAGAACAATATATGTTTTTTTTGCAAAAATAAATATATACCAAACAATTGAATTCACTCATAAACCTTAATAGGGTCTGCACAAGTCCTATATAAATAGAATATTATTAGAGGTTAATCCAAGTCATTTTCATCCACCGGTTCCCCATGATAATCTTTATTGCACTCTCATCACTGGTTGGAAGTTTTCTCGTGAGCCGAATGATCTGCAAATGATTTACACCATGTCATACAAAGTTGAGTCCACACATATAACCCCATAAATGACAGAAAAATCATCAGAATTCATTGATTGAAAATTGTGCATGTTGTATGAAATTTGATGAGAGGTTGTTAGTCATTATTAGGCAATCCCAAGGACTTAAATAGTGAGAACTTTAAAGAAAGAGTCGGTAAATGGCCAAGCATCTTAGATTTTAGATGCTTATAACTACATATAAGCAAAATCAGTCACTGCATCATCATTTTTTTTATTTCACTACAAGATATGGAAAAATATGGAAATTGTATGTCAGATAAGGTATACAAGAAAAATATGGAAACCGAGTCCAATAAATTAACACATGTGTCGTACCTCGAAAAAATACGATCCTAAAACAAACAACAGAGTCGCCACCTAATTCTATTTATTCTACGAGAGAAAAGGGAGATATATACACAACCTAAATAAGGATAAGAAATGGTCAACGAAACCAGTAATCTAAGTTCGGGAGTCGGTTACGCAAATGGAAGGTATTAAGCACCCCTCACGTCCGTTGTACTCAACGGGAACCTCTTAGTCTAATTTGTGCTTAAATGTTAACTTATTTTATTGTCTTCTTTTTGTTAAGATTAATTTTAAAGGAACTATTTCAGTTATTTTTTATTATGGGGAAGTGTTACATTTTTTATTATTATGATGGAGAGATGGTTAATTTTTTATTATTGTGCTCGCGAAGGATTAAAATCCCCGTGCCTACGTATTCCCTGGTGCAATGGGAAAGTCAGAGCTTCGTAGTTCGTGCGACTACGGTTTGTGTTTTTTAATTGAATGATTGTTTGAAAATGCTTTCTAATCTGCTAAGCGTTGGCTTAACTGCTCGCGATAGGAGGCTGAAGCGCTAGCTTGTTTGTGAGATCGAAAGATTCAAACAATGTTCGCTTAGAGGAAAAATATTTGACCTTTATTAAGGTGTTTTAAACGAGAGGGAAAACGAACCACAACGCGTGAAGCTAGCCCAGGAGTGATTGCATTCAAGAACGTGCGGAGTGCTAGACTCCGGAGTTCAGTTACTCGCTGATTAATTATGGAAAATAGTTTGTGTTGGTTGGTAAGTTTTAAATTGTTTTTGAAAAGAAAGAGACAAGTTGTCATCTTTAAGGGAGATATCTCGCCTAATCCACCACAAACGTTTAAGTAAGAGAAAATCAAAAGAAGCTTTAAACTTGGATACGAGGATCGACAAGCAATGCCACATTCTTTCTTTGAGAAATAAAATCGGAAGAAGCTTTAAACTTGGATATGAGTATCGACAAGCAATGCCACATTCTTCCTTTGAGAATAATTGTTTGTAAGATTTTGGTTTGTGTTTGTGATTGATAGGAGGAATATCTTTCTATGGGGATGAATCATGTCTAATCTTTTAAAGTTGTTGAATTGTTTTGAATACGAAGAGTGAATGAATTACAACCCGAAGGCTGGCCTCAAGAGTAATTAAGTTCAAGCACCCGAGGAATGCTAGATTCCTGAGTTCAGTTCTTCGTATAATTTATTTAAAGGTTTCTGTGTTTTAGGAACGAGAGGATGAATAAACCACATCACATGGGGCTAGCCCAGGAGTGATTTAATTCAAGAACGTGCGGAGTGCTAGACTCTGGGGTTCAGTTACTCGTTATTTGATTTGTGAATTAAGACGCGATTGTTTTTATGTTTTGAAGACGAAAGAGTGAATGAATTACAAATCGGAGGCTAGCCCCAACAGTAATTCAATTTCAAAAACCCGAGGAATGCTAGATTCCTGAGTTTAGTTCTTACATTAATTAATTAGACGCGTTAGGTTGTGCAGACGGCAATCACAAGTGACCGAATTACGTGTGTGCAAATGTAGACGAGAAAGTTTTATTTAATTGATTTTATGAATCGAGTGTTTTAAATACGAAAGGGCGAATGAATCCACAACGTGTGGGGCTAGCCCAGGAGTGATTCACTCAAGAATATGCGGAGTGCTAGACTTCGGAGTTCAGTTCTTTCGCAAATTAATTAGTTTGAAAGTTTGATGAAAATCGCACTTGGTATAAGAGATTGATGATTTAAAATTGGTGGCGAGGTATAAATAATCAGACAAACACAAACATCGCAGCAAGACTAAGATAAGGCGCAAAAGAAAATAAAGTTGAGTTTGAGTGATACCTAATGGAGAATGTCCGTTGCCTCTTCAATACGTGCCAAAAGTAACTCAAGAAAGATATCAAAAGATTCGCACAATCAATCCAAATATCCCCTTATGTCCACATCACGAATCATCATGGTTAGTTCAATCAAAACTCTAGAAATTTATTAAATCGTAAACAAGTCATTCTATCAACAATTGAACCAAAATGAACGTAAAAAAATTAACATCGAGGATTAGTAGCAATTAATACTAAAATTCTAATAAACCGAAGTTTCTAACAAAACTAAACAAAGAATAAATAAGAATAGTAAGATCGTTAAGATACTAAACAAATTCCAATTAAATTATAAAATTAAGAATCCTCTTAAAGTTCTAAAAAAATTAATCTAAACATTAGACAAACATTAGTTAACAAACAATAATTAGTAAAGATAAATAAGAAGAAAGAAGAGAGAAAGAAAAAAAAAGGGGGAATTAACTAGCATTGGGAAGTGCAACGTGAAATCTAGTGTGTTGGATAGCAACATGGACAAAAATCCGAGCCCAAAATTCAGAGAATAAAAAACATAATGAACAAAGGTAGAGATAGCGCTGGTATCAGGCGTGTGTGAAAAGCAGATTGTATTGGGCTGAGCCTACCAACTACAACAATAATTTGATTTGGCCTAAATATTAAAAGAAAACAAAAGTTAAATAAAATAAATAAATAAATAAAATAAAAAAGAAAATAGAACAATATAAACATAAAAAAGGGTTTGTGTATCCATCGCATAATCCTTCTTCTCATTGGTCACGGTTCGGATTTCTCTCCTTTATCAAATGCTCGCCGTTAATATGAAAGGGAAAGGAAAACAACCATCAATAAATCATCCGCACAACAATAATATCTACAGTTCTTACCCTTTATCTTAATCGTTCCTGATTTTCTTCATGTCGGTTCCCATTCTCTCACAAACCTCTCAACGTGACTCTCCCTCTCTCCCTCTCACATGGCTCGCGAAGGTTTCGTCAGCGGATCTGATTCCGACTGCGGATTTGGTGCTTTGAAGAGGTGGATAGTCTAGGATCTTAATGTTTCACGGTGGAGTGGTTATTTGTGAAGGTGATGGCAAAGCGGGCGGTGGACGGTAAACGGAGGGTTTCGGAGGTTAAGAGTGTGATGGTGTCATACCCTAAATTTTGACCAGAAATTTTTAAATTTTTGTTCATGTTGACGGGTTTCCGTCGATTTATCGAAAATTGACCCTTTTTTGCATTTTTAAGATAAGACATATCATTAATCATTATTTATTATATTTGTGTTCGACTTTTATTCAGTATCATTTTATTTTATATTTGATTTCAGAATATTAATTTAATTTTAGAAATTAGTTAGAGTTTTTGCTTGTTCCATTTTAAATCATTTCTTTTATTTATTTGTTATAATTTAAGTTGACCCTTTTTAATTTAATTTCATAGATTTAATTATTATTTTCTTAAAAAAATCAATTTGAGTCAGTTTAGGTTTTTTTTATTAGTTTAATAATCCTACTAGTTTTACTTATCATTTTAACTTAGACCATTTAGAATTAGTCTTTAATTTTGCTTAAGTTTAATTTTAATTTACTTTATTTTTTACCTTTTATTATTTATTTATTTATATCTGGATTAATTGCTTTCCCCATTTAATTAGTTTATAATAGTTTTTATCTATTTATTATTATTATTATTTTATTTATTACTTTAATTATTCTGGTTTCACTTGGTTGGTTTAGAATTGATTAAGTTAGTTTAAAGTCCAAATTTATAGTCCAAGCCAAACCAACTCCCCTACACAATCCAATCACACAGCCTGCTCTACCTCCAAACTTCCACATAGCCCTGTGCTACTTTTACACCAAAACAACATCATTTCACAGCCTGCATCCAAAAGTTGAAAAGACTTGTCAACAGCAAAAAGGGGGACACTCAAAGAACAACCGGATTTTCCTCTTCTACAAAGAAAACCCAGAAAGAACCAACGGAAAGAAGGAAAAACCAAATCCTTCCTGAACCTTTTTCAAAGAAAAAGACAACACCCTCCTGCTGAAAAGATGATAAGGACCATCACCATTTTTTGGAACGGGAGCCGGGCCAACACTTTGAACCAAAAAAGATTCTCATCTCTGCAAACAAGGAGGAAACTCACAACCTTTTAAGGATACCCTTTTGTCTCTTTGAAAGGGAGGGAAAAAACAAAAACAGAACCGGCCTGCAAAAAGAGAACTCACCATCCTTGGGCATGGAAAACATCCTTCAACCATAAACAAACCGTCAAACCACCTTCCCTCTTGATCTCTCCAACCTTCTTCACAAGAAGCCACAGCTCACAAACCTTCAATCATCCAAAACACCTTTCCTGCAAAAAAATACATAGAAAAATCTTTGAGAACAAAGACAACATCAAAACGCAACAACATAAAAACCAGAAAAGAAAGGAAAACCAAAAACTTCTGATACACAAAAACCAGAACGAAAAAACAAAAGCTGATGTGAACTGGTTTTATACAAAAAACAACAACCAAACAGACTCCTCGGCACAAAACCATAACCATCCTCCACTCCCTTGCCTCACCTCCTTCCGCCACCCACACAACATATCACAAAACCATCCGCAAGAGACAACCTTGACGACAACCAAAAACCCTCCATCCCTAAGAAACCATAATCAACAACCTCAACAGAGATTTCTGTCAACCTGAATCTTCCAAAAAAACGAACCTCACACAATCGAACCTTCCCATCTTCATCACCGCGAAAACCTACCACTAAACTTCGCAAACACTCCGGCTCACCCTTCCGCCCTCACTTCATCACAACCACCATCCTCAAACAATAAAACGCCGTAACTCCTCTCACAACCCAGAAACACCAATCTTCTCCCAAAAAAATAAGAAACCGTGACCTTCTTCCGCCAACGAAGCGAATCCGCCGTCGCCGCCGTGAGAAGAGACGTTGAGAGAAGAAGAAAGGGCCACCTGCATTTAGGTTCGGGAATCGAAAGGGAAGATCCATTTCCGCCGCTGCAACCATCACGGAGGGTAGGTATTTTGGTTCTGTTTAACATGCGTTGAGAAGAGGGATTTGGTTTTGTGCTTCTCTCTGACTTTTATGTTTCCCTTTTCTTTTTTTTTATGTAAAAAATATATAAACACATGAATTTTAAGGAAAATATTTCTAAGAGTTAGGCTGTTTTTTTGTGAAGTCTCTCCCGTTCACCCATCAATCCACACGCGGCACCCCCCTCTCTTTTACACTACAGTTTATTTATTTATTTATTTTTATTAATTCTCCTTTTATTTATTATTCTATATGTCTTCTTTTTTTAATAAAAAAGTCTTGATTGTGATGATTGGGCTTTGGAGTTCATAGTGGATTTACTATCCAAACACACATTATGTTGCACCGCACCCTCTTATTTTTTTGGATTTTTGTCAATATCATGACTATTATTTTTTGGTTAACTTTTGGTTAGAATTTTTACTTTTAGAGTTTGATTAAAGATTTTTTTTATAGATGTTATTGGTTCAATTAACATCATTAGATTTTTTATTATTAATAGTTTTTTTTTATTTCTAACATTGTGAATTTGGTAGCTTGAGATTACCTGATTTCTTCGAGTTTACCTGAGAATTTGGATTTTTGAGTTTCGCTTTTATCTAACCGTGATTTATTTGCCATGTATTGAAGAGGCAACGGACCTTCTCCGTTAGGTACAACAAAAACTCGACTTTTTTTTTTATCTCTTTTGCGCCTCATTATATTTTCTTTTGATGCAATGATTTGTGTATGGTTGTTTACTCGTATCTCACCACTGATTCTAAATCCTAAATATCTTATACAAAAATGTTTTTCTTCAAACTTTCTATGCCCACATTTGCACACACGTAAGTCGATTACCAAGTGATCGCCGTCTGCACGACTTATCGCTCGCCTTAATTAATTTTACGAAAAAAGGAACTCCGGAGTCTAGCATTCCGCACGTTCTGGATTGAATCGCAAATGGGCTAGCCTCACGCGTTGGTTCAATCACCATTCGCATAAAACAATTCAATTCATCTTAATTAATTATCGAAAACAGAAACTCCGGAGTCTAGCATTCCGCACGTTCTGGATTGAACCGCAAATGGGCTAGCCTCACGCGTTGGTTCAATCACCATTCGTATTCAAAACAATTCAATAATCTTAAAGGATCAGGCATGATTCATCCCCATAGGAAAGTTGTTCCTCCTATCCCCACAACAAAAATCTTACAAACAATTACTTTCAAAGGAAGAACGTGGCATTGCTTGTCGATCTTATATCCAAGTTTAAAGCTTCTTCCGATTTTATTTATTCTCAAAGAAAGAATGTGGCATTGCTTGTCGATCTTATATCCAAGTTTAAAGCTTTCTTTCGATTTCTCATTTCTCAAATGTTTGTGGTGGAATAGGTGAGATACTTCTCTTAAAGATGACGACTTGTCTCTTTCTTTCAGATACAAATTAAAACTTACCAGCCAATTCAAATCATTTTCATAATTAATTAGCGAGTAACTGAACTCCGGAGTCTCGCACTCCGCATGTTCTTGAATGCAACCGCAACATGGGCTAGCCCCACGCGTGGTTCATTCGCCCTCTCGTTTTAAAACATCTTAACAGAATTCAAACATCCTTTCTCAAAACGAACATTGTTTAAATCTTTCTATCTCGCAAATAAGCTAGCGCTTCAGCCTCCTATCGTGAGCAGATAAGCCAACGCTTAGCAGTAGAATGCATTTTCAAACAATCGTTCAATTAAAAACACAAATCGTAGTAGCACGAACTACGAAGCTCTGACTTTCCCATTGTACAAGGGAATACGTAGGCACGGGGATTTTAATCCTTCGCGAGCACCATAAATAAAAATTAACTGTCTCTCCGTCACAATAATAAAAAACTCAACCTTTTCCCATGACAAATTATAATTAAAATATTCCCTTTAATAATCAACTTTAATCAGTAAAAGAAGACAATAATAACAAGTTAACATTTTAAGCGCAAACTAGACTAAGAGGTTCCCGTTGAGTACAACGGACGTGAGGGGTGCCTAACACCTTCCCTTTGCGTAACTGACTCCCGAACTTAGATTAGTGGTTTCGATGACCATTCTTATCCTTCATTTAGGTTGTGTCTATATCTTCCTTTTCTCTCGTAGAATAAATAGAATTAGGTGGCGACTCTGTTGTTTATTTTAGGATCGTATTTTTCGAGGTGCGACAGCTGGCGACTCTGCTGGGGACTATTAATGCCTTGTGCATAAGAGAGTCGAGCCTAGCTTAGGACAGTTTGCGTTTGTTTGCTGATTTGTTTGATTGTCTTCTTTATTTATTGTTGATATTCTATTTATTGCTTCCTTCTTTATTACCTGCTCATTATATCTGCCTGTTGGATCTCGGGTTATCACGGGTATGAATCTGTACTTGAGTTCTGAAAAAGAAGAGGGAACACGTAAGTTTAGAATTGGATGTTATTAGTGTTAGTCTCCAAGGACTCGCTCCTTGCACGCCTAGCATGAAAGCTCCCCCAGATAGTTAGACTTTTTACAGATCTTGTCACAACGCAGCTAGCCTGTCGCGGGACCTGATTCATGAAAGGGCTGTGATTCTGGGACCCCCTAGAACCTGTTTCAATTTTGGTAGTTGTGTAATGTTAGGTTCCAAGGACTCGCTCCTTGCACGCCTAGCATGAGAACTCCACTCAAGGTAGACTTTATCGTTGATATCGTCACAATGCAGCTAGCCTGCGGCGGGGCGTTAGTACGATAAACGTCCGTGACCTTGAGTATCCTTATACCACCACCATAGAAGCTACCCTGTGAGTGGGTGTTATGGGTAAAGAATTTAGAACTCTCCACTTAAGGCTTACCAGTTAGGAGATTCCGAGTTACTTGTACCTTGGATCCAACACCTTGCCTTTATATCCAATTCTGGAGCTGTTTATGTTTGTGATTTCGAGCATTCTGAGCTTTGCATTCATTCGCATACCATTTGCATTTGCATTTGCATTGCATATCATTTCCCAACAATCCAACTCACCCATGTCTTATTCTCCGTCAGTCAACTATACTCGACCAGTCACCAGAGAAAGATGGACCAACTTGAGCAGGAAAACAGAGAGCTTAGAGGTGAAGTCACGACTTTGAGGAATCATATGGGAATATTCTCGACTACAATGAAGACTCTAGTAGACAGCCTTGTGCAGGAGAACACTGAACTCCAGGAAGAGATTCACATCTTGAAGATTGATAGAGGGCGACTGATTTCTTTAGCCAAGGATCTGGCCATTTTTCAGCGTCGGTCAAATTCTACCTCTAATCGTCAGCGACGTCAGAATCAGCGGAGGTCTCCAAACAGTCCTGAAGGAGCGGCCCATCAGTTTGACCCAATCCCAATGACTTACAGTCAGTTGTGGTCTCATTTCGCCCGGAACACAATAATGACACCCAGAAAGACTAGAGCCACGAGGTCTCGGCCCCGTGGGATCGATCCAAAAACTAGTTGTGAGTTTCATAATGGAGTACTGGGGCATCCAATTGAAGAGTGCAAAGTCTTCCAGGAAAAGGTTCAAGAGATGATCGACTACGGGGTGCTGGCCTTCAATGGAGGAATCCCATCTGTGGACGGAGTGCCTTTGTGCTGATAGAAAACTCAAGAAGTTCCTTTCCAAGTCAGCTTATTACTGGAGCCTGGAACCAGTTCCTCAATACACGCGATTGTTCGATGCTTTGGGGCTATCCTCTCAGATGTTTAGCTCGTTTGCTGCTTTTCATATGTATTTTGCTATGATTTGTTAATGCATTTGTTTTGGCATGTAAGAACTTATTTGTTTTGAATGATTAATGCAATGAATATGTTTGTCTTGAAGTAATCCATTCGTATTCACTCATAATGCTTTTTCAACTTTATAATGCCAATATTATCCCATCTCTTGCCTAGGCAGAGAACTGGAGGGAGGATGACGAAATTAAAACACAAATTATCTAGCTGAATGCTTTTGATCAAAACCTTACTGACGATGTATAGGCATTGTTTCAAATTCCCAAATACTGGAGAAATAAGGAGTTAATCCCTAGTCAACCACTTCGAGCCTAGAAGTAGGAGTTTCTTTCAGATATTTCAAAACCCTTATGCTTAACCTGGGGCAGGGTAGTGTTCAGTTAATCTGGTTACACATTCAAATCATAAGATGAAACATCCCATCAGGGAATCCACTACAATCAATGACTTGACAGTCACAACTTTCAGCCTTCCATTGTTGTAAAAAAGAAAAAAGAGAGAAAATAAAATCCCGCTAAGTCAAGCACCCAAAAGAGACTTAGGCAAAAATCAGGGACCAAAGAAAAATCCGAGTTAGAAGAGGCCTTTAAATCCTCAACCTAAAAGCTTACGATTTAGTGACCGCCATACCAAAATCAAGCGGGTCACCAATATCCATAGAGGACAAATAAGATGACTGTCATTTCAAGCGGACCTTGGAGCATCATCTCTACGCTATCAAGACAAAATGTTTGTGTTAATTTAGCTGAACCTAGGATTGGAGAACATCACGGAGAGTGGGTGGGCACCAAATAAACTTTGAGCCTTTATCCTTTGTTTCTAAAACCGTGAACCAAACCACATTACAACCCTCAGAAGTCCTAATTGAAGTAGGGTTTATTTCGAAAGCACACTCGATGAGAAAATGTTTCCCGACTCCCATGAGCTTTGCTCAAAAATTTGTGTTGGCTTTATAAAAAAATGAATATCACCTCCTAGCTAGTGATTATGTCACAGGCTATTGTGAAAATCTTTTCAAAAAAAAACTTCGAGACAAACACGTGTGTTGCATTAGCAGTCTTAACATTAACCTTTTGCTTGTTAGCATTTGCTTGATATCATAGAAACCTATGTATGAGCACCAGTGATGAGCTTAATCTCTTGAGATTTGAAATTCTGATGAGTAGTTGAACAACCATTTCAGAGAATGATCACCCCCAGGGGCATGTTGCTTGAAAACCTTGCCAGACAGGGGCAAATTTCTTGAAGACTATGCTGGACAAGGGCATGTTGCTTGAAGACTTTGCCAGACAGGGGCAAGTTCCTTGAAAACTTAGCCAGCCAGGGGCAGGTTGCTTTAAGACTTTGCCAGCCAGGGGCATTTTGCCTGAAGACTCTGCTAGACAGGGGCATGTTGTTGGAATACTTTGCCAGATAGGGGCATGTTGCTTGAAGACGTTGCTAAACAGGGGCAAGTCGTTTCCCAATTTGTGCTTACACATTCTTATCATCCCTAAAAGGATAAGTATTGAAGACTCATTTGTGCCAAGTACAGTTAATCTGAGGCAGTGACGTCGAGATTCGACGAATCTCTACGAGAGTTTGAAGACACTGAGGCATCTTGAATGTCAAGTCTTCTATAAAATCCTCTTGAGATGATCTCTTCTCACAAACCATTTCGTGGGCGCATGACCACGTGTTCCCCTAAGCAAGACGCTCTCAGGATCTACCTTGCAAGTGCGTCCAGATATTGGGGTCCTTACGCCAAGTTGCTATGATGTGTCAGGGGCATGACTCATTATTTTCTGGTGGATTTCTTTTACTACTTAGTGCTTCCAGTGAGTTACTAAGTCTAGTATCCCCATTTGAGCCTTGATTCAAGCTTCTCTAGCTGATTCTGATTTCTCTCCCCAACGGAGTACAGACTTACTTCATCCTAAGCAAACGTAGTTTGTATGGTTGCTTCCTCCTGATAGATGTTGAAGTTAGAAGACTTGTCTGGGTTTATTTCCCAAATGAAGTGTCTTTCTCTCCTCGAAGAAATTTGAGCCTTGTAGAAGAATTTTGTTCCATGGATGGCTCTTTACCCTATCTTCAGTGATTGCGTACACTTTGACAAGATTGGTCGAGTATCCGTTTGTTGTGATGTTTATTTCATCACCAGTTTACCTCTTGTGTCTGTTTTGTCTGTCTGTCAGCATAAACATAACGCATATACATACATGTACATCATAAATGATTCATATTCATATTCATGTTGCATTCATTGATGCATACTACCTTCACCTTGGTCGTGTTTATCCCCAAGTGATGTGTCTCTCTCCAAAAAGAGTTGTCAGCCTTAGGCAGAAAATGTACATTCTTTCTAATTCCCCACTGAGATTCTACCCTCGTGGAAGATTTTGCTTTAGTTCTCCTTTCCACACTTGGATAGGATAAATCCCGATTGAGTTCATTCCTCATGGGTTGGTGTCTTGCTTGACAGTTTCTTTCCAGCTCGTTCCTGGATTGAATTTTGGTTGTTGGCAATTTTTGATAATTGAACTACTGATTGGAAAGTGCATTTATTTTGCACCTATGGATGCTTAATTTCCTAGAAGAAATTTGTTGGAGGCTTCCTTTGAGAACAAATCTTGCTCTCCAGCAGTGTTAATACAACATTCCCTTGGATTACTTATACCCGACAACAAGTGGCCGTCTCTATATTTGAGAAGCTTGTTTTGTCTTCGAACTTTTGGGTAAATCAACAGATGGCAGTCTCTTTCCGAGCAATCGATCCACCCCCAGCGACTCCAGATGGAAAATGAATTCATTTTGCACCTGTTAAAACTTTGTCTCCTAGAAGGAATTGAAGGTTCCCCATTGAAGACAAACTTTGTTTTCCAGCAGTGTTGTTGCAACATCCTCTTGGAATACTTATACCTGACAACAAGTGGCAGTCTCTTTATTGGAGAAGCTTGTTCTTATCCCTGGACCTCTAATCGGAATCAACAAGTGGCCGTCTCCTTATTTGAGAAGCTTGTTTCTTATCCATAGATTTCCCAGTGAATCAATAGATGGCATTCTCTTTTCAAGCAGTTTGTTCATCCTCAGCAAGGTTTATGTTCTATCAAATGGAATCTCCCCTGTTCAGCGGAGAAGTTTGGTATGAATCCAATTTTCAACAAATGGCATCTCATCAAGACAAGGTGAGAAGTTTGTTCGGCAAATGGCATCTCATCTAGACACGGTGGGAAGTTTGTCGTGATTCCAATTTTCAACAAATGGCATCTCATCCAGACAAGGTGAGAAGTTTGTTCGGCAAATGGCATCTCATCTAGACACGGTGGGAAGTTTGTCGTGATTCCAATTTTCAACAAATGGCATCTCATCCAGACAAGGTGAGAAGTTTGTTCGGCAAATGGCATCTCATCTAGACACGGTGGGAAGTTTGTCGTGATTCAAATTTTCAACAAATGGCATCTCATCCAGACAAGGTGAGAAGTTTGTTCGGCAAATGGCATCTCATCTAGACACGGTGGGAAGTTTGTCGTGATTCCAATTTTCAACAAAAGGGCATCTCATCCAGACAAGGTGAGAAGTTTGTTCGGCAAATGGCATCTCATCCAGACAAGGTGGGAAGTTTGTCGTGATTCCAATTTTCAACAAATGGCATCTCATCCAGACAAGTTGAGAAGTTTGTTGTGAATTTTTCCAATTTCTATCAAATGGCTGTCTCTTCCATACAAGTTGAGAAGTTTGATATGAATCTCTTTTATTTTGCCAACAAATGGCTATCTCTTCCAGACAAGTTGAGAAGTTTGTTGTGAATTTTTCCAATTTCTATCAAATGGCTGTCTCTTCCATATAAGTTGAGAAGTTTGATATGAATCTCTTTTATTTTTCCAACAAATGGCTATCTCTTCCAGACAAGTTGAGAAGTTTGTTGTGTCTCTTCCAATTTCCGTCAAATGGCCATCTCTTCCATACAAGTCGAGAGGTTTGAGCGTGAAGTTGTTCTTCGTCATATGGCTATCCCTTTCAGAAGAAGGGAAGTATGATGAATGTTCTATCAAATGGCTATCTCTTCCATACAAGTTGAGAAGTTTGATATGAATTTCTTTTATTTTTCCAACAAATGGCTATCTCTTCCAGACAAGTTGAGAAGTTTGTTGTGAATTTTCCAATTTCCGTCAAATGGCTATCTCTTCCATACAAGTTGAGAAGTTTGAACGTGAAGTTGTTCTTCGTCATATGGCTGTCTCTTTCAGAAGAAGGGAAGTATGATGAATGTTCTATCAAATGGCTATCTCTTCCATACAAGTCGAGAAGTTTGATATGAATCTCTTTACTTATCCAACAAATGGCTATCTCTTCCAGACAAGTTGAGAAGTTTGTTGTGAATTTTTTCCAATTTCCGTCAAATGGCCATCTCTTCCATACAAGTTGAGAAGTTTGAGCGTGAAGTTGTTTCTCCATCATATGGCTGTCTCTTTCAGAAGAAGGGAAGTATGGTGAGAGTTTTGTTCAATGATATCCTTAGTTAAATCTCGGCAGAAGATTTAACAATAGGTGTTTCCTTTTATTTCTGGCAAGTCTCGGCAGAAGATTTCCAGTCTACCTCGGCAGAAGGTATTTACTTTTACAAGCTCGACAATGGCATCCTTAGTTAAGTCTCGGCAGAAGATTTGGAGACAGGTGCATCCTCGGTTAATCCTCGGCAGTAGGAATTTCATTTTGGTACCTCGGCAGAAGGTATCTCATTCTTAGATTCTCTGGTAATCTCGGCAGTAGATCTCCAGCAGACTTCAACAGAATTTGTTTTCGTTCCAAGATCTCGGCAGTAGATTTTTGGTTCATTTGATATACCTCGGCAGAAGGTATTCCATTTTTTTAGAATCTCTGGTAATCTCGGCAGTAGATTTCCAGTAGACTTCAGAAGATTTGGTTTTCGTTTCAGAATCTCGGCAGTAGATTTCTGTTTCGTTTTGATACACCAACATAAGGTATTTCTAAATGAGGTTTTAAATCTCGGCAGTAGATTTCCTCAAAGAGGAATTTTTGTTCGAAAATTTCGAGCCATTTTAAGACCTGTAGACAGTTATCGTCTGGCTTCACTCAAGAGAAAAACCACGGGTGGTCTGTACTCCAGTCATGTGTATAATCCCCAGTAGTGTCATTTTCTTCCCAGCAATGTTATAGCTTTCGTCTTACGTTTTTTTGCATTGCACATCATATCATTTCATTTGCATTTTCGGTCAAAATTTCAGGTATTCTGATATTTAATCATCTTCCACCTTGAATGACCTAAAAAAAATCTCTTTGTTACTCAGACATTCAGGTTCAGGATGATTAAATAGGGGCAGCTGTCATACCCTAAATTTTGACCAGAAATTTTTAAATTTTTGTTCATGTTGACGGGTTTCCGTCGATTTATCGAAAATTGACCCTTTTTTGCATTTTTAAGATAAGACATATCATTAATCATTATTTATTATATTTGTGTTCGACTTTTATTCAGTATCATTTTATTTTATATTTGATTTCGGAATATTAATTTAATTTTAGAAATTAGTTAGAGTTTTTGCTTGTTCCATTTTAAATCATTTCTTTTATTTATTTGTTATAATTTAAGTTGACCCTTTTTAATTTAATTTCATAGATTTAATTATTATTTTCTTAAAAAAATCAATTTGAGTCAGTTTAGGTTTTTTTATTAGTTTAATAATCCTACTAGTTTTACTTATCATTTTAACTTAGACCATTTAGAATTAGTCTTTAATTTTGCTTAAGTTTAATTTTAATTTACTTTATTTTTTACCTTTTATTATTTATTTATTTATATCTGGATTAATTGCTTTCCCCATTTAATTAGTTTATAATAGTTTTTATCTATTTATTATTATTATTATTTTATTTATTACTTTAATTATTCTGGTTTCACTTGGTTGGTTTAGAATTGATTAAGTTAGTTTAAAGTCCAAATTTATAGTCCAAGCCAAACCAACTCCCCTACACAATCCAATCACACAGCCTGCTCTACCTCCAAACTTCCACATAGCCCTGTGCTACTTTTACACCAAAACAACATCATTTCACAGCCTGCATCCAAAAGTTGAAAAGACTTGTCAACAGCAAAAAGGGGGACACTCAAAGAACAACCGGATTTTCCTCTTCTACAAAGAAAACCCAGAAAGAACCAACGGAAAGAAGGAAAAACCAAATCCTTCCTGAACCTTTTTCAAAGAAAAAGACAACACCCTCCTGCTGAAAAGATGATAAGGACCATCACCATTTTTTGGAACGGGAGCCGGGCCAACACTTTGAACCAAAAAAGATTCTCATCTCTGCAAACAAGGAGGAAACTCACAACCTTTTAAGGATACCCTTTTGTCTCTTTGAAAGGGAGGGAAAAAACAAAAACAGAACCGGCCTGCAAAAAGAGAACTCACCATCCTTGGGCATGGAAAACATCCTTCAACCATAAACAAACCGTCAAACCACCTTCCCTCTTGATCTCTCCAACCTTCTTCACAAGAAGCCACAGCTCACAAACCTTCAATCATCCAAAACACCTTTCCTGCAAACAAATACATAGAAAAATCTTTGAGAACAAAGACAACATCAAAACGCAACAACATAAAAACCAGAAAAGAAAGGAAAACCAAAAACTTCTGATACACAAAAACCAGAACGAAAAAACAAAAGCTGATGTGAACTGGTTTTATACAAAAAACAACAACCAAACAGACTCCTCGGCACAAAACCATAACCATCCTCCACTCCCTTGCCTCACCTCCTTCCGCCACCCACACAACATATCACAAAACCATCCGCAAGAGACAACCTTGACGACAACCAAAAACCCTTCATCCCTAAGAAACCATAATCAACAACCTCAACAGAGATTTCTGTCAACCTGAATCTTCCAAAAAAACGAACCTCAAACAATCAAACCTTCCCATCTTCATCACCGCGAAAACCTACCACTAAACTTCGCAAACACTCCGGCTCACCCTTCCGCCCTCACTTCATCACAACCACCATCCTCAAACAATAAAACGCCGTAACTCCTCTCACAACCCAGAAACACCAATCTTCTCCCAAAAAAATAAGAAACCGTGACCTTCTTCCGCCAACGAAGCAAATCCGCCGTCGCCGCCGTGAGAAGAGACGTTGAGAGAAGAAGAAAGGGCCACCTGCGTTTAGGTTCGGGAATCGAAAGGGAAGATCCATTTCCGCCGCTGCAACCATCACGGAGGGTAGGTATTTTGGTTCTGTTTAACATGCGTTGAGAAGAGGGATTTGGTTTTGTGCTTCTCTCTGACTTTTATGTTTCCCTTTTCTTTCTTTTTTTTATGTAAAAAATATATAAACACATGAATTTTAAGGAAAATATTTCTAAGAGTTAGGCTGTTTTTTTGTGAAGTCTCTCCCGTTCACCCATCAATCCACACGCGGCACCCCCCTCTCTTTTACACTACAGTTTATTTATTTATTTATTTTTATTAATTCTCCTTTTATTTATTATTCTATATGTCTTCTTTTTTTAATAAAAAAGTCTTGATTGTGATGATTGGGCTTTGGAGTTCATAGTGGATTTACTATCCAAACACACATTATGTTGCACCGCACCCTCTTATTTTTTTGGATTTTTGTCAATATCATGACTATTATTTTTTGGTTAACTTTTGGTTAGAATTTTTACTTTTAGAGTTTGATTAAAGATTTTTTTTTATAGATGTTATTGGTTCAATTAACATCATTAGATTTTTTATTATTAATAGTTTTTTTTTATTTCTAACATTGTGAATTTGGTAGCTTGAGATTACCTGATTTCTTCGAGTTTACCTGAGAATTTGGATTTTTGAGTTTCGCTTTTATCTAACCGTGATTTATTTGCCATGTATTGAAGAGGCAACGGACCTTCTCCGTTAGGTACAACAAAAACTCGACTTTTTTTTTATCTCTTTTGCGCCTCATTATATTTTCTTTTGATGCAATGATTTGTGTATGGTTGTTTACTCGTATCTCACCACTGATTCTAAATCCTAAATATCTTATACAAAAATGTTTTTCTTCAAACTTTCTATGCCCACATTTGCACACACGTAAGTCGATTACCAAGTGATCGCTGTCTGCACGACTTATCGCTCGCCTTAATTAATTTTACGAAAAAAGGAACTCCGGAGTCTAGCATTCCGCACGTTCTGGATTGAATCGCAAATGGGCTAGCCTCACGCGTTGGTTCAATCACCATTCGCATAAAACAATTCAATTCATCTTAATTAATTATCGAAAACAGAAACTCCGGAGTCTAGCATTCCGCACGTTCTGGATTGAACCGCAAATGGGCTAGCCTCACGCGTTGGTTCAATCACCATTCGTATTTAAAACAATTCAATAATCTTAAAGGATCAGGCATGATTCATCCCCATAGGAAAGTTGTTCCTCCTATCCCCACAACAAAAATCTTACAAACAATTACTTTCAAAGGAAGAACGTGGCATTGCTTGTCGATCTTATATCTAAGTTTAAAGCTTCTTCCGATTTTATTTATTCTCAAAGAAAGAATGTGGCATTGCTTGTCGATCTTATATCCAAGTTTAAAGCTTTCTTTCGATTTCTCATTTCTCAAATGTTTGTGGTGGAATAGGTGAGATACTTCTCTTAAAGATGACGACTTGTCTCTTTCTTTCAGATACAAATTAAAACTTACCAGCCAATTCAAATCATTTTCATAATTAATTAGCGAGTAACTGAACTCCGGAGTCTCGCACTCCGCATGTTCTTGAATGCAACCGCAACATGGGCTAGCCCCACGCGTGGTTCATTCGCCCTCTCGTTTTAAAACATCTTAACAGAATTCAAACATCCTTTCTCAAAACGAACATTGTTTAAATCTTTCTATCTCGCAAATAAGCTAGCGCTTCAGCCTCCTATCGTGAGCAGATAAGCCAACGCTTAGCAGTAGAATGCATTTTCAAACAATCGTTCAATTAAAAACACAAATCGTAGTAGCACGAACTACGAAGCTCTGACTTTCCCATTGTACAAGGGAATACGTAGGCACGGGGATTTTAATCCTTCGCGAGCACCATAAATAAAAATTAACTGTCTCTCCGTCACAATAATAAAAAACTCAACCTTTTCCCATGACAAATTATAATTAAAATATTCCCTTTAATAATCAACTTTAATCAGTAAAAGAAGACAATAATAACAAGTTAACATTTTAAGCGCAAACTAGACTAAGAGGTTCCCGTTGAGTACAACGGACGTGAGGGGTGCCTAACACCTTCCCTTTGCGTAACTGACTCCCGAACTTAGATTAGTGGTTTCGATGACCATTCTTATCCTTCATTTAGGTTGTGTCTATATCTTCCTTTTCTCTCGTAGAATAAATAGAATTAGGTGGCGACTCTGTTGTTTATTTTAGGATCATATTTTTCGAGGTGCGACAGATGGAGACGGAGATGTTCGTCGGTTCGATGGTGGAAGGTGGTCTCAGATTTGTTAACGGCGGCTGTTTGTTAAAGGAAAAGGGTTTACGCGGCGGTTTATGGGTTTTGGTGGTGGCGGTGTGTTGTTTTTGACATTATTGACGGTGGTGAGGTGATTTCAACGGTCGAAGGAGCGGAAAGGTTGAGTGGTGTGTTTCAAAAAGAGCGATTTAATGGCTAGTGTTTATGTTAACAGCGGTGGTCCAAGGTTGTGCTGAGTTGTGAAGGTTTTGGTTCGCGATGGTTCGCGATTAAAAGGGTTGCGGTGACGATTTCGGAGGGCGAGTTTGAGGTTTTGTTGTTGTTAATGTTTTTTGTTAGAAGAAGAGGGTTCGCGGTGATGGTGGTTTTAGGTTTGAGGTGAGCGTTTTTTGTTGGTTGTTCGATAAAGGTGAGAGTGATGGGTTTGTTGGAGGAGAAAGGTGGAGACAGTGTGGTCTTCGATCCAGAAAAGCAGAAAAATCGTTGTTGTTGTTTTTTATGGCACCCCCCCCCAAGGTTTTTTCTCTTTCAGTTCTGAAAAGAGGGCCTTTGTTATATTGTCTCTGTTTCTGTCCGTTTCTTTTTTGATCCTCCCTTTTTCTTTTTACGTTTTTTTAACATGAATTCTCTGTGAAACCTTGGCTCCTCTTGCCATTGTTATGAAACTTCCTTTTTCACCTTTTTGTGCCAGCTCTTGAACAGGTCTACATTGATGTTATTTTTGTATTGATATGTATACATCTTTTGGTCAAAGGTTTGATCCAATTGGGAAATGGGAGGTCCTATGATGCTATGATGCTTGGAGCAGTGGTAACAATAGCATCAGCGTGTTTGGTGGTGATACAGGCTGGAGGAGGGTAGAACAAAACAAAACTCTGCCCCCTTTTTTCTAATTAAATCTTTTTCAGAAAAAAGGAAGATAAAAGTGACAATTAACCTAAATTAATTAAGACGAAATTAAATAAAAGCTTGGATTAATCAGGATGCTTAAATTCAAACCAACTAAATAATTAGAAGATTAAACTTATTAAAATTCAAATAACATATATCAAAAAAATAATAATAAATAAATATATCATACTATTTAACAATTAAATTTATTTATTAAAAATCCAAAATCTAGAAAGTCTCAAATTTCTAAAATTAGGTTGAGAATTATGTAAAAAGAATTAAATTGTAAAATAAGCCAAACATTACTTTGAATTAAAAGAAAAATCCTAAAAACAATAATAAGATTAAAAGTGATATTGGAATGACAAAATTGAATGAAAAATGCAATGAGTAATGAGATGTTTAACTTAAAAATGCAAAATGATGATTTTCGATATATTGGCGAGAATGCGTGAAATGAACAAAAATCGAAAAGTTTCAGGTCAAAATTTAGGGTATGACAGCTGCCCCTATTTAATCATCTTGAACCTGAATGTATGAGTAACAAATTTTTTTTGGACATTCAGGGTGGAAGAGGATTAAATATCAGAATACCTAAAATTTTGACCGAAAATGCAGATGAAAATGATATGTTATGCAATGTAAAAATGCAAGAGAAAGGATATAACGCTGCTGGGAAGAAAATTGACACTACTGGGGATTAGACGCACATGACTGGAGTACAATCCACACGGGGAATTCATCTTGGGCGAAGCCAGACGAAAACTGTCTACAAGTCCTAAGATGACTCAAAATTTTTTGAACAAAAATTCACTCTGAGGAATCTACTGCCGAGATTTGAAACCTCATTTGGAAATACCGTCTGTTGCTGTATCAAAATGAACCAGAAATCTACTGCCGAGATTCTGGAACGAAAACAAATTTTTTCGAAGTCTACTGGAGATCTACTACCGAGATTGCCAGAGAATCTAAGAATGGAATACCTTCTGCCGAGGTATCAAAATGAACCAAAAATCTACTGCCGAGATCTTGGAAAGAAAAAAAAATCTGTTGAAGTCTACTGGAGATCTACTGCCGAGATTGCCAGAGAATCTAAGAATGAGATACCTTCTGCCGAGGTATCAAAATAAACCAAAAATCTACTGCCTAGATCTTGGAAAGAAAACAAATTCTGTCGAAATCTGCTGGAGATCTACTGCCGAGATTACCAAAGAATCTAAGAATGAGATACCTTCTGTCGAGGTATCAAAAAGAAATTCCTGCTGCCGAGGATTAATTGAGGATACACCTGTTGCCAAATCTTCTATCGAGATTTAACTAAGGATGCCATTGTCGAGATCATAAAAAGTAAATACCTTCTGCCGAGGTAGACTGGAAATCTTCTGCCGAGACTTTCCAGAAATAAAAGGAATCACCTGTTGCCAAATCTTCTGCCGAGATTTAACTAAGGATGCCATTGGATAGAATTCTCACCATACTTCCCTTCTTTTGAAAGAGATAGCCATATGATGGAGAAACAACTTCACGCTCAAACTTCTCAACTTGTCTGGAAGAGATGGCCATTTGACGGAAATTAGAAAATTAACAACAAACTTCTCAACTTGTCTGGAAGAGATAGCCATTTGTTGGAAAGATAAATTTATACCAAACTTCTCCGCTAAACAGGGGAGATGCCATTTGATAGAACTCTCACCATACTTCCCTTATTCTGAAAGAGATAGCCATATGATGGAGAAACAACTTCACGCTCAAACTTCTCAACTTGTCTAGAAGAGATGGCCATTTGATGGAAATTGGAAAATTCACAACAAACTTCTCAACTTGTCTGGAAGAGATAGCCATTTGTTGGAAAGATAAATTTATACCAAACTTCTCCGCTAAACAGGGGAGATGCCATTTGATAGAATTCTCACCATACTTCCCTTCTTCTGAAAGAGATAGCCATATGATGGAGAAAAACAACTTCACGCTCAAACTTCTCAACTTGTCTGGAAAAGATGGCCATTTGACGGAAATTGGAAAATTCACAACAAACTTCTCAACTTGTCTTGAAGAGATAGTCATTTGTTGGAAAGATAAATTTATACCAAACTTCTCCGCTAAACAGGGGAGATGCCATTTGATAGAATTCTCACCATACTTCCCTTCTTCTGAAAGAGATAGCCATATGATGGAGAAAAACAACTTCACGCTCAAACTTCTCAACTTGTCTGGAAGAGATGGCCATTTGACGGAAATTGGAAAATTAACAACAAACTTATCAACTTGTCTGGAAGAGATAACCATTTGTTGGAAAGATAAATTTATACCAAACTTCTCCGCTAAATAGGGGAGATGCCATTTGATAGAATTCTCACCATACTTCCCTTCTTCTGAAAGAGATAGCCATATGATGGAGAAAAAGAACTTCACGCTCAAACTTCTCAACTTGTCTGGAAGAGATGGCCATTTGACGGAAATTGGAAAATTCACAACAAACTTCTCAACTTGTCTGGAAGAGATAGTCATTTGTTGGAAAAATAAAAGAGATTCATATCAAACTTCTCAACGTGTCTAGAAGAGATAGCCATTTGATAGAACTTTCACCATACTGAGGATGAACAAACTGCTCAGAAAGAGAATGCCATCTGTTGATTTACTGGGAAATCCATGGATAAGAAACAAGCTCCTCAAATAAGGAGACGGCCACTTGTTGATTCCGCTTAGAGGTCCAGGGATAAGAACAAGCTTCTCAAATAAGGAGACGACCACTTGTTGATTCCGCTTAGAGGTCCAGGGATAAGAACAAGCTTCTTCAATAAAGAGACTGCCACTTGTTGATTCCGCTTAGAGGTCCAGGGATAAGAACAGGCTTCTTCAATAAAGAGACTGCCACTTGTTGTCAGGTGTAAGTAATCCAAGAGAATGTTGCAACAACACTGCTGGAAAAAAAAAGTTTGTCTTCAATGGAAGCCTCCAATAAATTCCTTCTAGGAGACAAAGCATTAAAAGGTACAAAATAAATGCACTCTCCATTTGGAAATCCAATTATCAAAATTGCCAAAGACCAAATTCAATCCAGGAACGAGCTGGAAAGAAACTGTCAAGCAAGACACTAACCCATGAGGAATGAACTCAACTGGGGATTTATCCTATCCAAGTGTGGAAAGGAGAACTGAAACAAACATCTTCCACGAGGGTAGAATCTTAGTGGGGAATTAGAAAGAATGTACATTTTCTGCCTAAGGCTGACAATTCTATTGGAGGGGGAAACTCATCGCTTGGGGATAAACACGACCAAGGTGGATGAAGTATGCATCAATGAATGCAACATGAATATGAACATGAAATAATTTATGATGTACATGTATGTATATGCGTTATGTTTATGCTGACAAACAGACAAAACAGACACAAGAGATAAATTGGTGACGAAATAAACATCACAACAAACGAATACTCGACCAGTCCCGTCAAAGTGTACGCAATCACTGAGGATAGGATAAAAAGCCACCCATGGAGTAAAATCTCGCTACAGAGCTCAAATCTCTTTGAGGAGAGGAAGATATTTCATTTGGGCAATATATCCAAGCCAATCTTCTAACTTCAATGTCCATCAGAGGGAAACAAACATAGAAACTAAGTTTGCTTATGATGAAGTAAATTTGTACTCCGTTGGGGGGAGAAAATGACATTTAGCTGGAGAAGCTTGAATCAAAGCTCAATCGGGGATACTAGACTTAGTATCTCACTGGAAGCACTAAGTAGTCAAAGGAACCCACCAGAAAATATCGAGGAATGCACCTAACATATCATAGCAGCTTGGCGTAAGGACCCAGTAATCTGGAGATACTTGCAATGTAGATCACAAGAGCGTCTTGCTTAGGGAAACACGTGGTCATGCACCCACGAAATGGTTTGTGAGAAGAGATCATCTCAATAGGATTTTATAGAAGACTTGGCATTCAAGATGCCCCAGTGTCTTCAAACTCTTGGAGAGATTTTGTCGAATCTCGACGTAACTGCCCCAGATTAAACTGTATTTGGCCCAAATAAGTCTTCGATACTTATCCTTTTAGGGATGACCAGAATGTGTAAGTAATAAATTGGGAAACAACTTTCCCCTGTTTAGAAAAGTCTTCAAGCAACTTGCCCATGTCGAGCAAAGTCTTCAAGCAACTTGCCCATGTCGAGCAAAGTCTTCAAGCAACTTGCCCATGTCTGGCAAAGTCTTCAAGCAACATGCCCCTGTCTGGCAAAGTTTTCAAGAAAACTGCCCCTGGGGATGATCATTCTCTGAAATGGTTGTTCAACTACTCATCAGAGTTTCAAATCTCAAGAGATTAAGTTCATCATTGGTACTCATACATAGGCTTTTATGATATCAAGCAAATGCTAACAATCAAAATATTAATGTTGAGACTGCCAATGCAACACACATGTTTGTCTCGAAGTTTTTTTTAATTGTTTTTTTGAAAGATTTTCACAATAGCCTGTGACCGAATCACTAGCTAGGATGTGATATTCATTTTTTTTATAAAGCCAACACAAATTTTGAGCATAGCTCATAGGAGTCAGGAAACACTATCTCATCGAGTGTGCTTTAGAAATAAACCCTACTTCAATTAGGACTTTTGAGGGTTGTAATGTGGTTTTAGTTCACGGTTTTAGAAGCAAAGGATAAAGGCTCAAAGTTTATTTGGTGCCCACCCATTCTCCGTGATGTTCTCCAATCCTAGGTTCAGCTAAATTGACACATACATTTGTCTTGATAGCATAGAGATGATGCTCCAAGGTCCGCTTGAAATGACAGTCATCTTATTTGTCCCATATGGATATCAGTGACCCCTTTTACTCTGATGTGGTGGTCACTAAATCTTATGGATTTGAGGACTTCTTTTGACCGATTTTCTCTTTGGTCCCTAATAATTTTTTTTGTCTAAGTCTCCTTTTGGGTGTTCGACTTAGCGGGATTTTCTTTTCTCTTTTTCTTTTTTTTTCCATTTATTTCATTGGAAGGCTGAAAATTGTGACTGTCAAGTCATTGGTTGTAGTGGATTCCTTTATGGGATGTTTCACCTTGTAATTTGAATGTGTAACCAGATTAACTGAAAACTACCCTGCCCCAGGTTAAGCGTGAGGGTTTTGAATTATCCAAAAGTAACTCCTACTTATAGGCTCGAAGTGGTTGACCAGGGATTAACTCCTTATTTCTCCAGTGTTTGGGGATTCGGAAAAAAAATGCCTGTACATCGTCAGTGGGGTTTTGTTCAAAAGCGTTCATCTAGAGAATTTGTATTTTAATTTCGTCATCCTCCTTCCAATTTTCTACCTAAGCAGGAGACAGAATAATGTTGGCATTATAAAAGTAGAAAAAGTGTTATGAGTGAATACGAATGGACTACTTCAAGACAAACATATTCATTGCATTAATCATTCAAAACAAACAAGTTCTTACATGCCAAAACAAATGCATTAACAAAACATAGAAAAATACATATGAAAAGCAGCGAATGAGCTAAACATTCGTGAAGATAAACTTCAGAGCATCAAATGATCATATACGTTGAGGAACTTGTCCTATGCTCTAGCAACAAATTGACTTGGACAAGACTCTCTTGAGTTTTTATCAGTACAAAGGCACTCCGTCTATAGATGGGATTCCTCCATTGAAGGCCAGCACCCCGTAGTCGATCATCTCTTGGACCCTTTCCTGGAACACTTTGCATTCTTCAATCGGATGCCCCAGTACTCCACCATGAAATGCACAACTGGTATTTGGATTAAAACAATGAGGGCGAGACCTCATGGATCTGGTCTTTCTGGGTGTCATTATTGAGTTCCGGGCGAAATAAGACTACAATTGACTGTAAGTTATTGGGATTGGGTCAAACTGGTGGGTTGCTCCTTCAGGACTGTTTGGAGACCTCCGTTGATTCTGACGTCACTGACGAGTAGAAGCTGGCTGACGCTGAGAAATGACCATATCTTTAATCAAAGAAATCAGTTGTCCCTTGCCAACTTTCAAGCTCTGAATCTCTTCTTAGAGTTTATTGTTCTCCTGCACAAGGTTATCTACTAGAGTCTTCATTGTAGTCGAGAATATTCCCATACAGTTTCTTAACATAGTGACTTCATCTCTAAGCTCTCTGTTTTCCTGCTCAAGTTGGTCCATCTTTCTCTTGTGATTGGTCGAGTACAGTTGACTAACGGAGAATAAGACATGTATGAGTTGGATTTTCGGGAGATGATGTGCAATGCAAATGCAAATGCAAATGATATGCGAATGAATGCAAAACTCAAAATGCTCAAAATCACAAACATAAACAGCTCCAGAATTGGATATAAAGGTAAGGTGTTGGATCCAAGGTACTAGTAATTCGGAACCTCCTAACTGGTAAGCCTTAAGTGGAGAGTTCTAAATTCTTTACCCATAAAGCCCACTCACAGGGTAGCTTCTACGGTGATGGTGTAAGAATACTCAAGGTCACGGACGTTTATCGTACTAATTCCCCGTCGCAGGCTGGCTGCATTGTGACGATAATGATGATAGGGTCTACCTTGAGTGGAGTTCTCATGCTTGGCCAACAAAGGGGCGAGCCCTCGGAGCCTAACATTACACAACTACAAAAATTGAAACAGGTTCTAGGGGGTCCCAGAATCACAGCCCTTTCGTGAATCAGGTCACGCGACAGGCTAGTTGTGTTGTGATAAGATCTAACAAAAAGTCTAACTATCTGGGGGAGCTTTCATGCTAGGCGTGCAAGGAGCGAGTCCTTGGAGACTAATACTAATAACATCCAATTCTAACTTAGGTGTTCCTCTTCTTTTTCAAAACTCAAGTATAAAGCTTCACCCGTGATGTCCCAAAATCCAACAGGAAATAATAATGAGCAAATATAATGAAGAAGAAAACAATAGATAGAATATCAACAGTAAAGAAGATAAACAAACAAGTCAGCAAACAAACGCAAAATATCCTAAGTTAGGCTCGACTCTCTTATGCACAAGGCACTGAATGATCCCCAGCAGAGTCGCCAGCTGTCGTACCTCGAAAAAATACGATCCTAAAACAAACAACAGAGTCGCCACTTAATTCAATTTATTCTACGAGAGAAAAGGGAGATATAGACACAACCTAAATAAGGATAAGAAATGGTCAACGAAACCACTAATCTAAGTTCGGGAGTCAGTTACGCAAAGGGAAGGTATTAAGCACCCCTCACGTCCGTTGTACTCAACGGGAACCTCTTAGTCTAATTTGCGCTTAAAAGTTAACTTATTTTATTGTCTTCTTTTTGTTAAGATTGATTTTAAAGGAACTATTTCAGTTATTTTTTATTATGGGGAAGTGTTACATTTTTTATTATTGTGATGGAGAGATGGTTAATTTTTTATTATTGTGCTCGCGAAGGATTAAAATCCCCGTGCCTACGTATTCCCTGGTGCAATGGGAAAGTCAGAGCTTCGTAGTTCGTGCAACTACGGTTTGTGTTTTTTAATTGAACGATTGTTTGAAAATGCTTTCTAATCTGCTAAGCGTTGGCTTAACTGCTCGCGATAGGAGGCTGAAGCGCTAGCTTGTTTGCGAGATCGAAAGATTCAAACAATGTTCGCTTAGAGGAAAAATATTTGACCTTTATTAAGGTGTTTTAAACGAGAGGGCAAACGAACCACAACGCGTGGGGCTAGCCCAGGAGTGATTATATTCAAGAACGTGCGGAGTGCTAGACTCCGGAAGTTAGTTACTCGCTGATTAATTATGGAAAATAGTTTGTGTTGGTTGGTAAGTTTTAAATTGTTTTTGAAAAGAAAGAGACAAGTCGTCATCTTTAAGGGAGATATCTCGCCTAATCCACCACAAACGTTTAAGGAAGAGAAAATCGAAAGAAGCTTTAAACTTGGATACGAGGATCGACAAGCAATGCCACATTCTTTCTTTGAGAAATAAAATCGGAAGAAGCTTTAAACTTGGATATGAGTATCGACAAGCAATGCCATATTCTTCCTTTGAGAATAATTGTTTGTAAGATTTTGGTTTGTGTTTGTGGTTGATAGGAGGAATGTCTTTCTATGGGGATGAATCATGTCTAATCTTTTAAAGTTGTTGAATTGTTTTGAATACGAAGAGTGAATGAATTACAACCCGAAGGCTAGCCTCAAGAGTAATTAAGTTCAAGCACCTGAGGAATGCTAGATTCCTGAGTTCAGTTCTTCGTATAATTTATTTAAAGGTTTCCGTGTTTTAGGAACGAGAGGATGAATAAACCACATCGCGTGGGGCTAGCCCGAGAGTGATTTAATTCAAGAACGTGCAGAGTGCTAGACTCCGGGGTTCAGTTACTCGTTATTTGATTTGTGAATTAAGACGCGATTGTTTTTACGTTTTGAAGACGAAAGAGTGAATGAATTACAAATCGGAGGCTAGCCCCAACAGTAATTCAATTTCAAAATCCCGAGGAATGCTAGATTCCTGAGTTTAGTTCTTACATTAATTAATTAGACGCGTTAGGTCGTGTAGACAGCGATCTCAAGTGACCGACTTACGTGTGTGCAAATGTAGACGAGAAAGTTTTATTTAATTGATTTTGTGAATCGAGTGTTTTAAATACGAAAGGGCGAATGAATCTACAACGCGTGGGGCTAGCCTAGGAGTGATTCACTCAAGAACGTGCGGAGTGCTAGACTCCGGAGTTCAGTTCTTTCGCAAATTAATTAGTTTGAAAGTTTGATGAAAATCGCACTTGGTATAAGAGATTGATGATTTAAAATCGGTGGCGAGGTATAAATAATCAAACAAACACAAACGTCGCATCAAGACTAAGATAAGGCGCAAAAGGAGATAAAGTTGAGTTTGAGTGATACCTAACGGAGAATGTCCGTTGCCTCTTCAATACGTGCCAAAAGTAACTCAAGAAAGATATCAAAAGATTCGCACAATCAATCCAAATATCCCCTTATGTCCACATCACGAATCATCATGGTTAGTTCAATCAAAACTCTAGAAATTTATTTAATCGTAAACAAGTCATTCTATCAACAATTGAACCAAAATGAACGTAAAAAAAATTAACATCGAGGATTAGTAGCAATTAATACTAAAATTCTAATAAACCGAAGTTTCTAACAAAACTAAACAAAGAATAAATAAGAATAGTAAGATCGTTAAGATACTAAACAAATTCCAATTAAATTATAAAATTAAGAATCCTCTTAAAGTTCTAAAAAAATTAATCTAAACATTAGACAAACATTAGTTAACAAACAATAATTAGTAAAGATAAATAAGAAGAAAGAAGAGAGAAAGAAAAAAAAAGGGGGAATTAACTAGCAGTGGGAAGTGCAACGTGAAATCTAGTGTGTTGGATAGCAACATGGACAAAAATCCGAGCCTAAAATTCAGAGAATAAAAAACATAATGAACAAAGGTAGAGATAGCGCTGGTATCAGGCGTGTGTGAAAAGCAGATTGTATTGGGCTGAGCCTACCAACTACAACAATAATTTGATTTGTCCTAAATAATAAAAGAAAACAAAAGTTAAATAAAATAAATAAATAAATAAAATAAAAAAGAAAATAGAACAAAATAAACATAAAAAAGGGGTTTGTGTATCCATCGCATAATCCTTCTTCTCATTGGTCACGGTTCATATTTCTCTCCTTTGTCAAATGCTCGCCGTTAATATGAAAGGGAAAGGAAAACAACCATCAATAAATCATCCGCACAACAATAATATCTATAGTTCTTACCCTTTATCTTAATCGTTCCTGATTTTCTTCATGGTGGTTCTCACTCTCTCACAAACCTCTTAACGCGACTCTCCCTCTCTCCCTCTCACATGGCTCGCGAAGGTTTCAACGGTGGATCTGATTCCAACTGCGGATTCGGTGCTTTGAAGAGGTGGATAGTTTAGGATCTTGATGTTTCACGGTGGAGTGGTTATTTGTGAAGGTGATGGTGAAGCGAGCGGTGGACGGTAAACGGAGGGTTTCAGAGGTTAAGAGAGTGATGGAGACGGAGATGTTCATCGGTTCGATGGTGGAAGGTGGTCTTAGATTTGTTAACGGTGGCTGTTTGTTAAAGGAAAAGGTTTTGCGCGTCGGTTTATGGGTTTTGGTGGTGGCGGTGTGTTGTTGTTGACATTACTGACGGTGGTGAGGTGATTTCGACGGTCGAAGGAGCGGAAAGGTTGAGTGGTGCGTTTCGAAAAGGGCCATTTAATGGCTAGTGTTTATGTTACCAGTGGTGGTCCAAGGTTGTGCTGAGTTGTAAAGGTTTTGGTTCGCGATGGTTCGCGGTTAAAAGGGTTGCGGTGACGATTTCGGAGGGCGAGTTTGAGGTTTTGTTGTTGTTAATGTTTTTTGTTAGAAGAAGAAGGCTCGCGGTGATGGTGGTTATAGGTTTGAGGTGAGCGTTTTTTTTTGGTTGTTCGATAAAGGTGAGAGTGATGGGTTTGTTGGAGGAGAAAGGTGGAGACAGTGTGGTCTTCGATCCAGAAAAGCAGAAAAATCGTTGTTGTTGTTTTTCACGGCACCCCCAAGGTTTTTTCTCTTTCAGTTCTGACAAGAGGGCCTTTGTTATATTGTCTGTGTTTCTGTCCGTTTCTTTTTTGAGCCTCCCTTTTTCTTTTTACGTTTTTTTTAAACATGAATTCTCTGTGAAACCTTGGCTCCTCTTGCCATTGTTATGAAACTTCCTTTTTCACCTTTTTGTGCCAGCTCTTGAACAGGTCTACATTGATGTTATTTTTGTATTGATATGTATACATCTTTTGGTCAAAGGTTTGATCCAATTGGGAAAGGGGAGGTCCTATGATGCTATGATGCTTGGAGCAGTGGTAACAATAGCATCAGCGTGTTTGGTGGTGATACAGGCTGGAGGAGGGTAGAACAAAACAAAACTCTACCCCTTTTTTTCTAATTAAATTTTTTTCAGAAAAAAGGAAGAAAAAGTGACAATTAACCTAAATTAATTAAGACGAAATTAAATAAAAGCTTGGATTAATCAGGATGCTTAAATTCAAACCAACTAAATAATTAGAAGATTAAACTTATTAAAACTCAAATAACATATATCAAAAAAATAATAATAAATAAATATATCATACTATTTAACAATTAAATTTATTTATTAAAAATCCAAAATCTAGAAAGTCTCAAATTTCTAAAATTAGGGTGAGAATTATGTAAAAAGAATTAAATTGTAAAATAAGCCAAACATTACTTTGAATTAAAAGAAAAATCCTAAAAAACAAGAATAAGATTAAAAGTGATATTGGAATGGCAAAATTGAATGAAAAATGCAATGAGTAATGAGATGTTTAACTTAAAAATGCAAAATGATGATGTTCGATATATTGGCGAAAATGCGTGAAATGAACAAAAATCGAAAAGTTTCTGGTCAAAATTTAGGGTATGACAACGTGCAAAGTGAAATTGACAGCAACTTGTCTTTTTTTCAATCTGACATGCAAAAAACTGTCAAGATCTGAATCTTAGCTATTTGTTAGTTGATATATTTGGTGCATTTATGATACAATTGAAAAACCAGATAAACAATAAACTAGTAACACAACATTAAGGACTTTTTAAATAAATTATGAGTCAATTGACCTCACCTTGTGCATAATCATCATGAACATGAAAAATTCAAGACATGTTTAAAGAAAGGCAAAAACATTGAGGATATGCAATACAAAAGAATGAGAAGTTGGTTGACATTTTTGTAAAGGAAACTTAAGTCTAAGATTGTAAGAAAATGCGATAAAAGAAAAATGAGATATTTAGGTTGATAATTAACTCGAAAGCATATGAAACATCAACATAAAGGTGATATGATGCAGTAACACCCATCTGATTAATTATTTCAAAAGGAGTCTTATAGTTTATCCAAAAATTAAAGGAAGAGAAAAATTAAAAAAAACTCCTTAATTGCTAGCTTTGTTGGGCTTTACTCATCGCATTTTTTGAATAATCAAGACCATTTACTTGACAAAGGAAAGAATAAATACAATAAATATAAATATGAAAATACATAAAAAAATTGTTATTGGCATAAACAAAACACGAGGTCGTTTCTCACCCCAAAAATATCAGCTATATTAGATCTCTGCTAACTTCAACCTATATCCCAAAAAAGTTAAGGAAAGGATTAAAATATACTGAAGATCCCCTACAAGGCATCTCTTCTAAGAATAATAAATAACCAGTTGTGTTTGAACACTTTAAGCAAACAACATCTCTTGCAGTTTCATTTTGAAAATAAGACAACGTTAAGTTCAGATCTTGAAGAAGATGACAATGTATCTTGGTAAGCTTTGATAAGAAAATACCTATGATGTTGGATGTTCAACCCTTTGCCTTAACCTTGAGTATAATAGCCAGATAGTCCCCTCTGAATACTGGAAACTCGAAATAAACAGAAAATCCTTTGATCTCATGCCTTAGGAACTTAATGCAAATGAATGAATGCAACATTATGACCTTAGGGAGATACAGATGAATGTGAAACATAAGCCAATTAAGATAATAAATGAGAGATAAAATTTTGGAGTCTTACAAAAGGCAAAGGCAACATTGGAGTTACAACAAAGCAAGTAAACAAAGTCATTCATGACACTCTTTATGTTCCAGAGTTAGATGAGAACTTGTCAAGCATTGGATAGCTTTTGGAGTATATGGCTATTCTCTAAATTTTGAGAACCGAGAGTGCAAAATTTTTTATTCAAAGATAAGAAATGTTGTTATTGTAAAAATGACCAGCAATGAAAGTTTTCCACTTTCTCTTAACTATGAGAAAAATTTTAGCATCATGGCTAGATAAGATAATTACTATTGTTTGTGGTACAAGAGACTTGGATACTAGAACTACAATAGTTTCAAATTGCTTTATCAAAAGAAGATGGTGTATGGGCTGCCAATAAATGAAAACAAATCTGGTGTGTGTAATGGTTATATGCTTAACAAACACCACCACCAACCATTTCCAAAGTAAGGAGCATAAAGAGCCAAAAAAGAGTTGGAACTTGAACACACAGATGTGTGTGGTTCTATGAATACCTTTTTTTTTTCATGGAAAAACTGGTACTTTATTTTGTTTATTGATGATTTTACCCGCATGATATGGGTATATTTTATGAGACAAAAATCTGAAGTTTTTGTAATTTTTAAGAATTTTAAAGCTTTTGTTGAGAAACAAAGTGGTAGGTTTATAAAATTTTTGAAAAGTGACAGGGGGGAGGAGTACACCTCAAATGAGTTTCACAAATTTTGTGAAAATGAAGGTGTTGAAAGACAGCTCATTATTGGCTATACACCTCAACAAAATGGTGTATCTGAAAGAAAGAACCAAACTGTGATGGAGATGGCAAAGTCTATGCTACTTGAGAAAGGTTTACCAAAAAACTTTTGGCCTGAGGATGTTAATACTTATGTGTATTTGCTGAATAGATGTCCAACAAAGGTTGTATGAAATAAGACTCCATTTGAAGCTTGGAGTGGAAGAACACCTTCAGTTAACAACCTTAAAGTTTTTGGGTGTGTTTGCTATACTCAAATTCCAAAACAAAAGAGGACAAAGTTGGAAGAAACAAGTGAAAGATATGTCTTTATTGGCTATAGTTCTATGTCAAAGGGCTATAGACTTTATAACTTGAAGACAAACAAGGTGATCACTAGTTGGGATGTGGTATTTGATGAGAAAACTTCTTGGAATTGGGAAGAAGACAAAATGAAGGAGAATTCCTCGCAATTTTATTACAACAAAATTCAACAAATGAAAATGAGCAACAAAACCCATGTACACCAAGTTCTTTATCCTCTCCAAGTTCACCAATTTGAGGTTCATAATCTCTCATCTCAACTCCAATAAAATTGAAGGATTTGAGTGATATTTATGCAAGGTACAACTATTGTGTTGTGGAACCAGAAAATTTTGATGAAGCAATCAAAGAAGGTGTTTAGAGGAATGCGATGCAAGAAGAAAAAAATACAATTGAGAAGAAAAACACATGGAAGCTAGTTGAAAAGACAAATTACAAATATGCTATTGGAGTAAAGTGGGTATACAACTTGAAGCATAATTCAGATGGTTCAATCCATAGAGCCAAAGCTATATTAATAGTCAAAGGCTATGCTCACAAACCTGGAATTGATTATAGAGAGATTTTTGCTCCGATTGCACGATTGGACACCATGAGAACAATCATTGTGCTAGCAACTCAAAAAGGTTGGAACTTGAACCAACTTGATGTGAAGTCAACTTTCTTGAATGGAGAATTAAAAGAAGAGGTGTATGTGCAGCAGCCTCAAGGCTTTGTGTTTACAGCACTACCAAGAGGAAGATTTCAGCAACTTAGAGAAGAAATTAGAGTTAAAGAACAACACATTAAGGGAGAGTGTTAAAATTAATGTGTTGTAACCACCAATATCTTTAGTAATCATCATGAGAGAATTACAATCATCACATTATAATTATTGTCTTTATTTAGATTTATGGTAGAGTTATATCATTAAGATTGAGAGAACCAAAGAGTCCTCATCTTGATTACCAACTTTTTTTATTCTCTTTTAGTTTCCTTTCCAAGCCTATATAAAGGTTTGTAATGCTAAGTTGTAAAGAAGAGAAAAACAGAGAAAAAGAGTGTGTAGTGAATTCAATAAAATCGGAGTATTTTAAAGTATAATCTCCATCAGTGGAAGTTAGTGCAAAACGTGACATAAAAATATTTCCTTACTCTACCACCTCTAGAATACCACCAACATAAACCATTTTCCACCAGCTGGATATGGATATTATGATCATATGAATAGATGACTATTTTAAGGCTTGACCACATTCTTCTTTGTTTTGTTCTTCTATTTTATCTTTGGGTTTCTAAACAAAGAACATGAGACTATATTGTGGGGGATTGTTGGATATTGAGATATGTAATTAATGGGAAAGTTACTTGTGTGGCGACTACTGTGATGTATAATTGATGATTGTTATAACAATGTTCAATGTTATATTTTTACACTTTATTTACAATTTGTTGAGGTTTTTAACCTCCATAAACAAAACCATGTTGACTCATATTTTGACCTATCGTGCCACATATGCAGAAGTTAACGTTTTTCACAAAATTTAACGGAAATGACCAATTAGATTAACGAAAAAAAATTTTTAAGGGACTAAAACGTAGCATTTTTTATATAAGGGACTAAAGTGAAATTTGAAGTTAAGTTAAAGGACTTTGCCACTACTTAAGCCTTAATCTTTCTTTAATTATTCATGATCTATGTGTTTGAACATGTTTTCCCGCCTTTAATCTATTTGTTTATTATTCCCACCTTTTTTATATTACTAAAGGGATAGGGAGTATACTCTTATGAGAGTAGGGTATACTCTTTATATTTTGTGAGGAGGAGTTTAACCACTCCAGTCATTTATCCACGTATTTTCATTATTTTCTTCTCCGTGGAAGATGCATTGTCATCATTAAAAAGACGGAGAATATGGCGTTTTTTAGTATATACAATATACTAAAAAATGTTTTTAATAACGCTTTTTTAGACCTTCGATATCGCTTTAAAGCGTTATAAAAGCCCCCGCTATTTTAGATTTGATACCTATAATATCACTTTTAAAGTGTTATTAAAATGGGAGTTTTTAATAGCGCTTCACAATAAACGCTATAATATATGTATTCTACGCTACCATACACCTTTTTTGAAGATGGATTTAATTGCATTTTTTCAAGAAGTGATATTATAGTCCTAGTATTCAATAGCACCTTTTCTAAAAGCGCTATTATAGACACTATCTTTAATATCACTTTCTAAAGAACGCTATTAATGTCATTTTATTTATTCTTTTAAAAAAAGTAGATTTTGTAACTCAACACTGCAATAAAAAATTATATATTCTTCTCAAATCCAAATATCAACAATATTACAAATAAGACATGCAATCAATTTTTATTCAAAATAATCACAATTAATATAAATTAATTACAAACAATAAATGTTTATATAATTGTTTGAAGTCGGTTACTACAAAATGATGCTAAACTATTTTCTTCTTTTGTTTTTTTTAATAAGCAAAAGAATTATATATATCGAGAATACAAAGGGGTATTCGACCCGTATACAATCAAAAGAAGCTAACCTCCAATTCTCCTGAAACTATAACAAAATTTTTGTAGGATGAGTAAACCAATCATAATAATTACAACTAAACTTCTTTCTATGTTTTTTTCCAATCCACCACCAAGAAGACAAAATAATGTTTTGTATAACTTGTTCTTCTTCCCAAATTCCATCTTTGAATAGAATTGAATTTCTACAATGTCAAATATTTCAACCAATAATCAACCAAAGAGGCACACTAATCTTGGAAGTGATTTTTTTCAACCTCAATACATTTACCCAATTGAGAAAGTGATCAATAATATGAGTGCAAATATCCACCTCAATATCCAACCAAGAATACATAAATTTCCAAACTTATGACTTTTGCAACACCCAAATAAAATGTGAAAAAGAGATTCTTTCTCCATGAAGCATAAAGGACAAACTATATCATGAGAAATAGAGATGATACCACAAACCTTTAAATCATCCCTCGTCGGAAGTCTATTGTGAAAAATCTTCCACCCAAAAAGAATTGTTTTTAGTGGCGACAAAGCACCCCATAAAAGCTTAAAATAATACGTGACTAGGCCTTGAGATTGTTCCTAATCATCTAGAGTCATCAACCAACCATATCCGGACTTTACCGTATACTCCCGAGAAGAATCATAAGACCAATGATATTCATCAATACCATTCGGTTTAATTTCCACCGAATCAAGTAAAAAACGAAGCTCCTTAAAATATAACTTCAAGTTGTCGTCGACCGTTCTAAGAGTAAAATTTGGAACAAATGAATCTACATGCCATAACCAAGTATTATCATGCCAACCCCCGAATTTCGCAATGCAACCTTGTTTCATAGAAGATGCCTCCCAAAGAGAAGGAAATAAAGAAGAGAGAGTCTCATTTTCAATCCAACTAGATTCCCAAAAATACAACATTTTGCCATTATTCAATTTACCATGTAAAAGGCCACCAAAGTGTTTGTCACCAAACTTAGAGATTATCTTAAAAATATCTCTCTACCAAAGTGATGACTTCAAGTTATATTTTGGCATTTCTCCTACTATCAAAGAGAATACATAATCATTATATCTATGTCTCAAAATATCCCGGCATAAAATATCTTTGGAACCAACTATCTTCCACACCCATTTCACTATTAGAGCCACATTAAAATTCTAGATGTCTTTAATGCCAAAATCACCATCATTTTTACTCTTGCAAATTAATTCCAATTAATCCACGAAATACCTCTTTTACAAATTGAACCATTCCAAAAAAAAACCTTCTTTGAATTGTGGTAATGATCTTTATGACTTTGGAAGACATAATAAAGAAAGACATGTAATGAATAGGCAACCTTGAATATATGGGGATAGTGATTCAACTCCTACAGGATTGGTTGGAACAATTTTGGATTTCAATGTAACATTTCATTCTTGAATGGAAGAAATAGTAGTTACCAAAATTGAATTGTGGCGACTAGTAGATCTCTTTGGAAAGCGCTTATGCAGACCCTCTGCAATGCAAAGTTACATTTATTAATTTACAACTCCTTGGTTATTTATTAAACAAATTTTACTATATAAATCTATTATCTTATGGGCAGAAGATAGCAACAAGAAATTTTCAAATGAAAAATTACCTGTAATATGACTACACTTTCAAACAAATTCCTTAAACTACGATGGTCAACTACATCAACATTCCAATTCCAAATAGAAGATTCTAAGAAAGAATAGAAAAATCATGACACGTTTTCTTACTACAAATACAAATAGTTTCACATCAACCTCCTCATTGTCACCAAAAAATGTAATCTAGTTTTTATTACTCTTGTCTAATGTCCTATTTTAGATGAACTTAGTTCAACGTTCATGAATCTCGCAATAGATCACATACCTCTAGATATATCAACCAACTTTTTGATCCTGAACCGTATCCAGGTGGAAGTGGTAAGCTGGTAATGATCCATCCATACAAACTACAAAATAGAATATAGTTGTGAATTGAAAATTAAATTATTATAAATAATAAAATGGGCCATAACCAATAAGTCAACTATATAATCTTGAAAAGTTTATTTGTGATCTAGAAAATTTTGACTACATATCATCATATATATCACCAATAAGTCAGGTAGGAGATGGCGTAGAAATGGAGATATATTAACAGATATTGAATACATCATCGTCTTCTTTTATTATTAGTCTGACACGTATTATTGTGCAAGTACAAACGATACTAGCAATCAAGGTTGTCAAAATCGAGATCTTATATAAGATCGAGAGAGAATATCAAGATTGTAAGATATAAAATCGTAGCTATGGTCGGAATATCATATCCAATTATATTTGTAAGATCGAGAGGGGATTACAAGATCGTAAAACATAAGATCGCAACAAAAATCTAAAGATCATATCTAATTATATTCATTATTTCTCAAATTAATTTTAACAATTGTGGATTTACCAATAGACCAAATTAAGAGAATAGTCTAACCAATTTCCATATCTAGTCAGGGCTTTTGAAAATAGGGAAGTAAATGAACATGTTGTGTTATTTTCTGTTAAAAGAAATTTGTATTAGGAAGTTTGGCCATCCTACATATAGGTATTTGATCACATGCAAAGTAAGGAAAACAAATCATAATAAGCTCATTTTCAACACTCCACAAAACATATTAATGATAATATTTCTTGAATGAGAACCAAACAGAAATATCACAACAACAGTAGCATGAGAAAAATGTTGTTTCATGTATTCGTAAAGACTTGAAGAAATACATGTGTTTTTCTTTAAAATGGTGATTCCAGAACTTTTAAAGAGACAGAGATATATGAAGTGAATGATGTTGAGTGTTCTCATTCCGAAGAGATTGTAGGAAAATGATAGATTTATGAATATAGGATTAGGAATAGGTGACTTAATAAATCAATGATGTTTTAGGGTTTGAAGGATATGACATAACAAATTGATGAACTTTTAGGGTTTCACGGAGACGACACACATCAAATTAAGAATTCAATGGGAAAAAATATTGAATTGAAAGAATCAAATTGAAATTTCTTTTAAGAGTGGACTCAACTGTATGTCAGTTGAGTCAAAACTTTGTTGTGTTGAAAATCAGATGAAACAATGCGTGGGATGTTTTTGTATGAAGGAATATGCATTTTATTTAATTGTTTTTTCTAGAATATGTGTGTTTTTTGATATATATATATATATATATATATATATATATATATATATATATATATATATATATATATATATATATATATATATATAAAATTGGCGTGAGGCTTTCTTTGTTGCCCTTGAGGTTGCTGAGATTCTTGCCATTCGTTGGGAACTCACTTTAACCAAAGGCCTCAATCTTGTTGGAGTGCTTATTCAGTCCGATTCTAGGCTAGTTGTGGATTCTATCAATAATATTTAAATTAATGTTGTCTTGGAGCCTATAGCCTCGGATTGTCGCACGCTCCTAAACATTTCTCTATTGTGTTTGTAATGTTTATTAGTAGCACTGTTAATTTAGATACCCATAACGCTGTTAGTTTGGCTAAATCTATAGGGTCTAGGACCTTGACTGGAGGTTTTCCGTCTGTGGAGTCATCGTTGTTGTTTTGTCGTGTTGGCTTTTCTTAATGAATTATGGTTTTCGTCAATATAATAATAATAATAATAATAATAATAATAATACTTTTCATTAAAATGTTAATTTTGTTAAATAGTCAAGCGTAAGTTATGCTTTACTAAACATATGATTTTGAGTTCGATTCCTATTGGAATGTAAAAGTTATTTTTATTTTTTAATTATCTCTATCTCACTATCTAAGATAGCGCTTTTAATAGAGCGCTATTATTAGTGTAAAATTAATTTAGAAAATTAAGGTCTGGAGATCGAATCTGATTAGAATGTATAAATTATAACTTTTAAATTTAATCTCTAATATGATTATGATAGTGCTTTTGGTAAAGCACTATTATAGCTCCACACAACTTTTTTAATTTAATTTTTTTCCTAGTCTATGATAGCACTTTTTTATAAAAGAGCTATTATATGTCCAAGTGATTTTTCATCCAATAAAAGATATAATAGTGCCCGAAATAAAAGCGCTATTATAGGTCTTTAGGCAATATATATTTAATAACATTTACAAACAAACGCTATTAAATATGCGCTATTATATATCAAATATGTAGTAGTAATATAAAACGATATTATGTGAAGTCTATATATTAAGAGAAAGCAATGTTCTAGATGTTTAATGAAGTTCTTGATGAGCTCTTGACCTCTTGCCCAGTAATCCAGATGATAGCGTATATGGAAGAAGTTATTTCAAGCCTCATAAGTTAAAAGAATCAAGTCACATACGAAGTGTTGAGTTAATGATGACTCAAACAAGGGATCTTGAAGCCTAAAGGTTATGTAAATATAGGAGATGTGAAAGTTCGGTTGGTCTTGGGTATTAGTGATCACTTAAATGTAGAGATATAAAAGTAATTATCGAATTACTAAGGCAACTCACACAATCACCTTAAAATGTTTTGAACCTCTCTGAATTTTCTAAAACATTTTAAAACCTATGGAAGACCTTCCTAGGTGCATGTGTAATTGACCAAAAGTATTCCTAATCATTTAGGAAGCATTTGTACACTACCTAATCGATTAGGGACTTAGTCCAATCAATTCGAGAAAGGAAAAGGGATTTTTAATCGATTATATATTCTCATAATCTATTAAGACATGTAACCATTCTAAAGTTTCCATTTTGGGATTAGCGTTGTCGTCGTTTGAAGCTCTTAATGAATTAACCCCTAGTACTTAATCGATTAAGTCATTGAAAGACCCATGGATCTTTCTTTTTTTCTTTTTGTGCCAAACTTTTCTCCGATAAATTGAGAGCTTCTCCTCATTTCAAAACACACGAGAAATTGAATCTATAGATATTCTTTCTCATTTCTACGTTCTCTTACTTCATGTTCTTTTAATTCTTCACATGACTTTCCTTAGTGCTTTGTGAGTGAATTATATATGTGAGAATTTTTATTTGATTATGTAATGCTATCTTTGTAGTTTACTCAAGAGGGTGTTGTCTCTTGTGTAAAATCTTTTGAAGAAGTTGTTTGTTTGGTTCTAAGCTTAACTAATTAAATGCTCATGTTTGATTCGTGATATTAGGCAAGTTAAATCTCCGTTGGTTACAAGCTCACCCTTTGAAAAGCTTTTTGTTGATTCTTGAGAATAGTCAGATAAAATCTATCCTGATGTAAAAGCTCGTTCAATTTTGAGATTAACCTGATATAAAATCTCTCATTTAGTTTGGAGATTATAGACTCCGTCAAGACTATATACTTCATAAAAATACAATAAAACTGAAGAATTGTGCATCATGATAATGTTGTATGTTGGTTGTGTCATTAACCAAAGAGAAAGAAGATTGTGGAACCACTTATGAAAAACAAGTGTGAAATATGGAAATAAAAGATATTGAGTAGACGTGAGGGACCACATATCCAAACAGAGGAAGAATTCATGTATTACCTGCATAAATAGCCGAATGAGACAACGTTTTTGTATGCCACAATTATATTAACTAGCATGATAATTTTCTCTGTAAATACAATAATTTGCAAGTCAATTAGACATTCAATCAATCACTCTAATAAAATATTGTATGCATTTTATCCCCTTTATATTGGTTTCCCTTTTATATAAGAGAAACATCACAATATTGATCAATTATAACATGGACTCTTTAGTCAATAGTAAGATGAAGAATATTCATAACATCTCTTGTACAATGAATAAAAGAATATGATTATGAAAAATACAATACAATACAAAGTGCTGTAGTAAACTAAATTCTTAAACTGCCTAAACCATTCTGCATTCTATAGGAAGACCCTGAGGAAATCTTTTGACATCAGTGCAGTAATTATAGATCATATAATTCTTCTGAACCCACCTGAGTCTCCTATAACTTATAGAATCCAATTCTTCTGAGAACCAAGCATTCTTATTAGCTTGTGTCGAACTACAAGATGATTTTCCAGAAGAAGACACAGTGCATGCATTAGCACTGAAGTTTCTATATGAAGCAGTGAAAGGAGCTTTGGACCAATCTGTCTTAACAAGTCCTCCTCTTGTTGCCCAATCATCAGCATTCCAGAGACTAGAATAGATTCTCATTGGTTGCTTTTTGGGAAATGGAATACCCTTTGATTCCATGTTCTTGAATTCTCTAATTGGAGTTCCATCCACAGAGAAACTGAAAATTACACACACAAAATACGACGCCATTAGTTACTTTCAACACAAGTAACCTAAAAAAACAATTTTTTTGTTTGTTTGTTTTATTAGTACTTACACAATGTGTTTGGGATTCCATAGGATTGAGTATGTATGAAAATTTACAGTTGGGTCGAACCAAAGATAGAATTGTTGCTCTCTATGACCTTTACCACGGCAAAAGATATTGGTGTGAAGAGTGTAAGGATTACCACTCAAATTTCCCAAGAATTCAAAGTCTATCTCATCCCATTTACGTCCTTTTGATGATAACTGAATTAATATTCGAGCACCGAAAATTAGTAAACAAACCTAAAGAAAAAAACACAACGCAAATGTTAACAACGAATCAAGGTAAACTTACATAATAGGCAGTGACGGTGCCGGCAGAGTTACCGGGAACAAGTTTAAGTTGTATATCAATTTTTCCGAAAAGATATTTATTTTTGGATTTAAAGCCGGAGCCAGAAGATTTATCAAGAGATAGAGTAAGGAGGTTTCCATTGTCGAGTATTCTCGAACGATCATCTCCCCATGTTATATCAAATTCTTGATACAAATTTGCAGCAGAAGTAAGCGTAACCGTTGAAATTAAAAGGACTAGGAATGTAATATTTGAAAATGACATTGAATATCTAAGAGATTGATGTGATGGGAAGAGAGAAGGGAAAGGTATTTATAGGAGGCAATGGCATGGAGAAGAGAGGAGAGTGAGGAGAAGGTTCCATTAACGTTGAAATGGAGTTGTTGTGTGAGGGATGAAGAAAAGAGAAGAAATGGGATGTTATGTTCATTCGAACGATATGATGAAACGCGGTTATGCATGAAATGCTGCATATCCAATAGATAGCCACACAATTTATGACTAAAAAATACAACACGTCTTTAATAAAGTCCTATCTTCTTGCATTCCGGGTATTTTGTACTTTTTTTTATGAGAAATTCAATTGCATGGATTATTATATGGATTTTTTTTTATTATTCAATTGAACTACTTCAAATATCAAAACAATATTTATTTTAAAAATAATTATCTAATTAATTTTTTTATATAGATTAATTTTTTTATAAAGATAAAAAAAAAGAATTTTAAAACTATTTTTTTTATATTAAATATTGATGTATTTAATGGAAAGTATTTATTTGAAAGTGATAAAAGTAGTTTTAATTAAAAGATATCATTTATAAGATAAGATGGTAAGAGACAAGATTACTACAAACCAAAATGCACGGGTCCAATGTAGAACGACGGTCATTGGGATCATTCATTTAGTCGGAGTTACTTTAGGTGTGAAGGGAGAGTTTATTATAAGTGTGAGCTGTTGAAAGTAAGAAGCCAAGGTGAATGGTGCCACTAAGATAATACAAAATATGTTTGACAAGAGACCAATGAGTTTGTATAGGTGAGACCATGAGTTGACACGCTTTGTAGACACTAAAGGCAGTATTTGGTTGTGTAAGAGTTACATACTGAAGGGCTATAACCATGGATCTATAGTGATGAGGCTCGGAGAGATAGTTTGCAACATGCCCGCTTAACTTGCAGACAGTCAGCATAAGTGTGGTGATACCATTAACATTATTCATGTTGGCATGATTCAGAAGATCACAAATGTACTTGAACTGTATGACAAGAAGACATCTTATAGGTTGTCGTTTAATTTCAATGCCTAAGAAATACATATGGTATCCCATATTCTTTAGGAAAAACTTATCATGAAGTGAATCATTGAGTTTATGCATTAACAAAGAAAAATAGTATGTGATTAGAATGTCATCCACATAAACTAGTGTAAAGAGAGTTACACCCTTATGTGAGCAAATGAACAATGAGTGATCATATTTGCTTTGTGTGAAACCAAAATGAATAAGTGCCTGAGTAAGTTTCTCATACCACACACGAGGGACTTGCTTGAGATCATATAACTCCTTCTGAAGTTTGGATACAAGGGATGGATATTTGTTCGCAGTGATTTCTGACGAACAACCTCTGGTTAACCAATCTCTCAGAAAACTGGGTTACTTGCAGGACCAACCAAACAAGTCCTAGGACACATGTGCAGTTATTTTGTCGAACTACTCTTAGTGTTGTGAATGATTTGTGGTTTGTTTTGTTAATAATATCAAAGTGTTAAATGCTTTGAGTTTGAAAATAAAATAAAGTTGAAGTTTTAAACAAAAGTAAGAAAAATGGCGAAAGATGTAATTTGCAGGAAAGTAAATAAAGCTTGAAGATAAAATAAACTTGATGAAACAAACTGATAATTTAAATAACTTAAAAGAGAAATGGTGTTCAAACGTACATGGTTCCAAATATCAAACTCATTTTCTCTCACACTGGGTACTTAGAGTATTTACAGGAATTTTGTATAAGTTTTCACACACACATTCTAAACACAAACTATCCTATTTATATACAAACAAAGTAACTGCCTAGAACGGAAAAATTATAATTAAATGACAAGTGTCAGCCTGCATGCAATTTCCTTCCTTGAAACTTCCATGTGTCCAACTGTCAAAGGTTACAACTTTTAAATTTTGAACTCTTTCCTTTGGTGACGAAACATTACATCTCTTCATATGTCGAAACGTTGAAGAAGAAGAAACTCTTCCACTTTTACGAACCAATGCTTCTGTCAAACACCTTCTCTCTGTCGAACTGTCGAATGATGCACTCAACTTGTCGAACACCCAATTATAAATAGGTCCCCAAACTTGTTTTGCCCGAATGTTATTTATCTTCCCGTCGAAGCACTTGAGCTTTAAACCCTGTCAACATCTCTTGAACATCTTCATTTCTTCTTATCCTTCTCTATTGATTATCTTCTCAGCAACAAAAAAGACTGCACATTCCAAATTTCACAATGTCGAAATTATGAGCTTACAAATTGCCCCCCAGCAAAGATGTTTTCGACTAATTCTGGAGAAATATCTTTTGTTGTCGAAATGACTTCTGTCATCATGTCAGTCTCATTAATTATAAAGTGACTTTGTTGAGTCCCAAGAAAACACCATGATTTCCACTTTCTGAAAAACGTCACGTCTAGCCCACGTTTACACAACCTTCCATAACCCAATATCCTAGCTAAATCATGGCACCCTACCAACCGTCACCTTTAATCAACACCATTGGATCAAACGCATGTCCCTCATTACCTAAACTGAAAAGTCTTTTCTTCTCTTTTTTTTATTTATTTTTTATATCTTATCACCTTCTATAAATACCACCTTCTAAAACCTTTCTTCCTTTTTACATTCTCAAACTCTTCTCTCCTTAACACAGAAAACTCCATTAAACCCTTTTTTAAGCTCTTTGCTACTCCAGCTCTTCATCTTCTCATACCAATGGCGCCTCCAAAAACTGTTGTTGACCGTAGTGCCAAGAAAACAAAGAAAACTGCTGACCTCCCTCCTGCTCACACACTGTCTGGACCCATGCAAGTGCAGCAACAACAATACATCCCAGAACCCCCAAATGAGAGGGAGAAAGCTAGTATCTACAGATCTCAGGTAATGATCCCTATCTCAGTTTCTGGAGTTCACCATGCAATGCTAGGTCCCATCTTTGATCCTAATGCTGACCCAAATCGTTTAAAGGATTTTTATCCTTGCTATTATGCTTCTAAACCAATAGCTGCTAGTAAGAACCCTAGGTCTGTCGAAACATCATCTAAGAAACCTGAAATTCCCATAGCTTCGACAGAATTAGATTTGTCCTACTTAAATCAAACTAGGATTTTTAGAAGCCCTCCCCTAACAAAAGATCCTTCAGACTATTTAGCTTGGCTCACTAGAGTCGAAAAGGTCAAAGAGAAATTCTGGAAGAAAACTGGCATTTACGATCTGATCCAACTGTCGAAGGAAGGTCCACGCTATTGTCAGAATATGCTGCTGGCCTCTTTGTATTTCTGGGATAGTACCTACAACAACTTCCATCTCCCCTGTGGTATGGTTACTCCTACCCTTTTCGACATAGCAACCATCACTGGCCTCAGTCCCTTAGGAGAAATTTTCAATCCTGAGCACCTAAATAAAGATCCCATAGGATTCGACACCAAGCACGCTGGCTATTCCGTATTCATTGCTTTTCACCAAGGTGAAGGAACTGAGGAAGTGTCCGACAGAGAACACATTGCTTTCCTTACTCTATGGCTAGCCAAATTCGTCTTCTGCACTAGGTCACTCCAGGTTGCCAGAAGCTATATCATCATGGCTAATCAACTTCATAATGGAGTTGCATTTTGTCTAAGTGAATTACTTCTGGAAAATCTCTATGAATCTCTGAGTGAAAGTGTGAGTAACTTAAAGACCCTCAAGGACAAAGGAACCATCAGTCTCACAGGTCCCTTCTGGCTCTTACAGTTATGGCTGAACGCAACCTTCGAAGCCTGCATCCCTATCAAGATGCCAGTTGACGAAGAAGAGGTGAAAGACAGGCGCGTCGAATGGCCTAGGTTAGTTCAACTGACACCTACTGACGAAAGTGTTGGTCTTCGACAAGCCTTCACAAGTTACGTAATGATGTTCGCCAAACGTTACAAGTTCACCCCATCTATGGCACCCTTTGCCAACAGAGCTGTTGGTCCCAGATGGTTCACAAGACAACTCCCAGTCGAAAACCAAAAAGAAGAAGACTCCTACATATCCATCTGGGAGGCTTTCCTTATGCCAAGACACCTTTTCTCCCATCACAGTCTCAACAACACTAAAGTTTTTCTCATTGTCTACCAACCTAACCTGGTGGCTAGGCAATTTGGGCTAACACAGACGAAGACGAAACCCATTTACCACAAGAAAGGCTCTATTCTGTTCTACAACTCATTTCAAAATTTTGAGAGAAGTTTAGAATTGTACAACAAATTCTTCGACGCATCTTTGGGGGTTTACCCCACCATATTTTGACCAAACTTCTTATGCACTAAAGACTTCGACGTTTGGTGGAAAGAGTATTATATTAACAAATTCTTTGATGTAGCAACTTTCAACACTCTCCTGACGAATGCCTTTGCTTTTGTGCAGGACAAGAAGAAGAAAGGTACAGATAAGCATATCAAAGAAATTCAAAATTTTCAAAAATATTTTGAAACTATTTACAGGCCCAGTGATCTTCGTCGAACCATAGGCGAAGCAGCAGTAACTTTAAAACAAAAATTTTCAGAAAAGTTGGATAGGTTAGGGGTGCCTTCGTACATTCCACCACATGCACGTTACAACTTTGCCTATACTTCATTCCCCCCAAAGTTCCCCCCACTCCCTTCTGCAGAATTTGGTGTGGCCTTGTGCCCTCCATTTCCAGATTGGTTTGTGTGTGGATCTCACTTAAAGCTGCTTCGCGAGTCCAGCAAGAAACTTGTCGAACGTGTGGTTCCGACGAAGTATTATCTGGGCAACTTCACTGGGCACCTTCATGTTGGAATAGAACATGTTAGTGTGGAAGAACCCATTCTTGAAGGTGTCTAAGAAATTACATTCCTCTTCTTATTTCTAACTCATTTTATATTTTATATCAATGTTCATGCAATTCTTTCTCTTTCAGCTGTTAGAATTGTCAAGAAAACTCCTGGTGAAGGGACCTCCTCCAAAACAGTCGAAAAATCGCCCATAGATGCCAAAAAGGTTTCGACCAATAAAAACACCTCACTCTTCTTCTTTTATATTTATTTCAATATTCTCTATACTGAACACGTCTTCTTTTTGCATACCTCAGGTAACTCGCACACCAGCCAAGAAAAGAAAACAAGAAGAAAAAGAGGTGAGTGTCGAAGAGTCTGAGGATGAATCTCCTGAACCTCAACCTCTGAAAAGAAACAAAGGCATGAGAATAAAAACAGTGGCCTCCAAGAGATCCATAGTTCATAGACAAACTCCTCCTGCTAGTCCAACCAACAAAATCCCTTCAAGAAGTGAGAAAAGTGGGGATTCAAGCACTCACACTGAGATCCCTCAGGTATTAATTTTCGACTGACAATATTCATAGTCTTAACTGCATTTTTCTTTTATTTTGAGCTTCCCTTTTCTGTTTTCTTCAGGTTATTATTGATGTCGAAGAAACTTCCAAGGTTCAAGAAGAAGTTATTCCTTCTGACTCTGAGAAGACTTTAGCCGAAAGGCTTCAAGAAGAAGCCACTCCAGATGCTGGTGTCTATGGCCCTCAGACTTTCGACGATTTCGACATCAGTGACTCTGAGTCTTCTGGAAATTACTCTCCTTTTCGCCTAGATTTTACTGTGGAGGAAAAGACTGCCCCAGACCAGGATGCACCAACTCAAGGACCAATTGATGCAACAAAAGTTGAAAAAGCTGCCCCAGACCAGGACGCACAAGCTCAAGGGCCAACTGACACAACAGAGGCTAATAGAGAAACTGTCGAAGAAGAAGATGATCTGTCGAAGCAACCAGACACAAACTTGAACCTTGGAGGAAGTACCCAAACTGTTCCTACTCCAACAGAAGCTCCAGCAGAAACCCCTTTGGATACTGGATCGACAAGCTTGTCACATGAGGAAATTGAAAGCTTGAAAGTAAGAAAGCCTCTGGAATATTTAAAAGCTTTACTCAGTTCCAGGTACAACTTCCAAGACTCTTCCCACAGCAGTTCGACAGCTTCAGGGGCTACTTCTGACATTCAACCCATCAGTGTTATCATGGTTGAGATTAAGGCAAAAATCCTTGGGGTGGACCTATTTGAGACTCTGGTTGAAAATCCTTCTGCACAATATGACTTGAAGAAACTCCTAAAACGACCCAATCTCCTGGAGGCTTCGACTGAAGAGAGTCGTCTGGTGATGGACCTGATGTCTATGATTGATTCTGTAAGTGCTGACCTAGTTCGTCAAAAAGAATTTTCTCAGAACATCACAGCCAAATCTGAAGAACAAGTCTCAGAATGGAATGTCGTAGCCTCTTCGACAGACAGAATCTCAGAGCTAAACAAGCTTTCTGAAGATTACTCCAAAGCTGCTGCTGAGTGCAAAAACAACATTCAGGCTTATCAAGCTCAGATTGCTGAACTTCAGAAGAAGATCCTCCAAGAGAAGGAACGTCAAGCCAGCCTCCGACAGCCCAACCAAGAAGAAATCGACAGGGAGCTTCAAAAGGGTCTCCAGCATGCAGAAACAGCCCAACAACTCCATAGAGAAATTGATGAACTGACTGTTAGTAAAAGTCTCTGCGAACGTCGAATTCAGCTTCAAAAGAAGAAATTTGACGAACTCAAAGCAACTTTCCTTCAACAGTAGTTTGTAATAGAAAATAGGAAATTTTATTGTTCTAAGAATTTTTAGCATTTTCATATGTAATGTTTACTTAACGTCATCTGTTTGGCGAAGACAAGCTTTCGTTTGCAACTTTATTCTATTCCTATTTTTATTTCTTGCAATGTTGGCTTATACTTCTTCAAATATTTGCCATTTATTTTCAGCACTCTCCTGTCTTTTTCCATTTCTTCGACTTCATATGCACCGTTTGAAAAAACTCTTAAAATTTTGAAAGGTCCTTCCCATTTAGGGGACCATTTTCCCATCAATCTATCTTTCTTCTCCATGGGCAAAATTACTTTCTGTCGCTCCCGGGATTTTCATCCTAGTACAAACGCGAAAGTGGCGCGGAAAGGTTAGAGTCGCCAGCCAGACATTTTTATCCCGAATGAATGGGAAAGGTAATGTTGCACAAACCTGAGGAAGAAGGAAAGGACAAGGCCTTGCGAACCAAAGATCTGAGTTCGGGAGTCGGTTACGACCTGGGAAGGTATTAGCACCCCAGACCGTCCGCCGTACCCGACGGGATCCACGCTTGCTTGTTCTGTTTCAAAGGGTGAGAAAAATAATTGCTGCTGAATAAAACCGCTAACTGGGAATTGGAAATGAGAAATGAGAAAGGAATAAGAAAATGAAAAGAAAGAGGGAAATGTAGGGAAAATAAAGAATGTGCTCGAACGGGCCCTACCCCGCTGCCTACGTACCTCATCGGGATAATGAGGATCAGAGTCGACGTAGTTCGCCTAACCTAGGCGGGAACTATTTATTTGTGTTTTTTACAGCTGGAACTGCGTATGTCTATGCTCAGGTGTTGCAGGCTCGTCTGGTACGAGTGCGTTTACCGTCTTGCATGAAAGACAAGTCGTCGCGAGTTCGCGTTGAGAATGAATGAGATGAGAAGAGAAGTTCCCGCAGGATAGTCGCTTATTATTTGTTTTTGTCTTTTTAAAAGAAGTGTTTTGAATTTGTTTGTGAACAGTCTTGTACTAAGACCTATCCATCGCGGGAAGTATTTACACCTCGCCCCGAAACAGGACGCGTATAAACACTCCGCAACAAAGTCTCGTGTCGTACAAGATTGTTCGGTTTTTATTAAGTGTTTCATTGCTTTTCTTTTGAGATGAGAAAGAATGACTCAAGTTGGAAAAGGAAAAATCTAATGGGACTAAGACTCAATCCTAATGTATCATATATTTACAAAGTGATCCTAGTGGTTAGTGAAGTTTTCTATTCCTAATGGAAACTTAAAACTACTAGAATTCAACTTACTTCTTAATGAAGTTAAGTTGATTCTAAGAACAAAAGGGGAATCCTATTAAATTGTAACAATTAAAATAAGGCAAAACAATGGAATCAAATATGAGAAATAATATTCTAAAAATGCCTTAAAGGCATGAATAATAAATAGTCTTATTTATTTATTCTATTTCTATATGGAAATGAATTTTATACTAAGTTCTAAATCTAGGTCAAACTTAATATTTATCCTAAAACAAATTAAACTAAACCTAAGTCTAATGTTAAATTCTATGACTAAAATTAATCTAGACTATTGTTATTACTTTTCATTGTATTGAACTATATTTTTCTTAATGGCCTAAATCTAATGGAATTTATGCCTAACTAAGCTTAAAACTAATATTCTAAAAAATACTAAATCTTCTAGAAAAATTATGAAAATTAAACTATGGGATCCTAACACTATCTAAAATAGTATACTAAGAGGGATTCTAAAAATACTTATTTTTTCTATGCCTAAACATTATTTAATTTCAGCTAAGATTTAATTATTATTTCCTAAGGATTACTCCCCTAAAACCTATGATAAAAGGTTCTAAAAATTCCATTAAAAATATCCTAAGCAATATTATGAGTCATCTAATTACAGAAAAAAGAATGGCTCAAAAAAGTTATTGGAAGTTACTTAAATAAAATAAACAAAATCCAGCCTAATTAAAAGAAATTCAATAAAGCTAAATACAAGAATAATTCAGAATTTAATCAAAAAATAACCATATTTCAGAAAATAAAAATGTCAAACATTTCTAAAATGACTTAGAATCCTACTTTAATTTTTATAGAATTTTCTTATGCTTTTCCTATTTTTTATAGATTTGTTTCTAACCTATACAAACATTTAAAAAAAAGAAAATGGTGCATTAAAGTGGCGAATCGAGATTACTTACTTGAATGACGTGCCGATTCTTCACATAAGAGAAATCCGAAAAAAACCTTAAGCAAGGTCTTGTAATCTCCATAAGCAAAATAAATGCTTATCTTCCATAATTACTTTGTGAAACTTTGGCCATAATCGGCATCGATGTATTATCAATAAAAACTCATAAACAACTTAATCGAAAATTAATACTAGACACTAATTAAAATTCTCACAAAAATTCTAATTAAAATGTCAATAAATGGATTAGAATATCAATCCAAAAAAAATTAATTAATAAAGAAATTGATTAACAATTCTAACAAGAAATTCAAATTAAAAAAAAACATATATAAAAACTAATAAAACCAGAACAGGGGTTGCAAACTGAAGACAATGGTGTCAATAGAAAAAAAACTTGGCCCAAGGCCCAGTCTTCCTTTGTCATAGCGCAGGAAGGGGCGGTAATAGGAAATCAGGGGTGCAAATAGGATCCATGGATTCTGGGCCCATTCCAAATTGCTGGTGGGGGTATGAGTTGAATTTTGGTGGTGTGGATGGCATTTTGATGGTTGGGTTTTGCTAAGCCCAATAACATTAACTTAGAAACCCTAACTCCTAAAAAGAGAACGAGAATTCCTCTTCTTCTTCTGCAACGCCGTTATCCCCTTTTCATCCCATAGAAACCCTTGCAGGAAAAATTTACGCCGCCGCTGATAATATTAACTAAACACCAACCTCTTTTCTGCTTCGTCTTCATCATGACTCCGCTTCGGTCTCCCTTCCTCGAGCTCTATTTGTGCCAGTCAAGAACAAAACAAACCTTCGAGCTTCGATTTCCAACTGTGGATCCACAAAGATCAGCAAACACCTCCCTCCATGAACGTCCGAAGGAGTCGCGGATCTACAAGGGTTTCGTTCAAGCGTTGCGATCTGGATTCCAAGGATCGCTCTTCAGAAAATTTCCAATGGGCTTCGACATCCTCCATCTCACAGTGCTTCGTTTCAATGTATCTCCATCTTCTTTTTCGCTTCTATTATCCACCATGACGCCGTGGTTCTTATCGGCGGCAACCAAATGAAGGCCCCGCCTCAAAAACGCCATGTCTTTGCTTCGTCACATATCTCAGAAAGCCTTAATGACACATAGCATCACACCTCCAATCGGGAACCGCAACATACTTCGATCGAAAAGCGAAACAACAACGAAGCTACTGTGAGACTACCGGCCAAACACTTACCATGACGATGCGAGAATTCGAGAATCAACTCTATTCTTGGATTCGACTCAGATTCCAGATTCATTACTGAATTGATACATGTGCGTGATGTGATTGCCCGTAATTCTTGTTGAATCGTGATGTTATTGACATATGTTGTGAATCTGAGTTGTTGATGCAGATTGGAGAGCCTTTAAGTTTGCTGCAGAGAAGATCAAAGATGATGATGATGATGTTATTGTGTTGGTGAGACTCTTTCTTCTTCTCGATTTCCACTTTGCGTTATTGTTGGGGTTTGTTGATTTGGAGCGTTCTGAATCATTGTGGTTCGTTGCAGGTTATGATGATTGATGAAGAGGATTTAGCAGTTCAAGAATTAATGAAGAGAAAAATTCAGATTGAGGACTGAAGAAGTTGCGAGGTTGATGAAGAATGAAGTGCAATGTTTAGGTACGAAATCCCTGGCTCGCTCTTCTTTTTGCACCTGTGATGCTGTTGAAATTGCTACGGGACTTCGCCGTTGTCGATTCGTTTTGAGACTGAACTCTTGAAGCATTTTTTTGTTTTGCAGGTTATTCCATCGGTAAGACATGAAGGTGATTGATGAAGGTGAATCAGAGAGATAAGTTTTGGTGAATTGAAGAATAGAAGAGTTTATGAAGTCAGAAAAAAGAGATGATTGGGTTGTCTAGAAGAAGTTGGTTTGAAGGCATTGGTTGAAGAACATGAAGGTTGGAATTGGATGGTGTGTAGAAACTTCAGAAACTGAGGAAGAAACTTGAAGTGTGAAGACCACTCTGATTTATAGAAACCGTTCTTCTGGATCCTTCTGGAGTTTTCTGGTGAGTCATAGAATTTTCTAGTAAATAGTTTGTTATTTTTCTGTTATGGAATTGGTTATGAGTTTTTTTTTGGGTTCTGTTATTATCTGTTGTGAAATTGTTTTCTCTGATTTTGGTTTATGGAAAAATTCGGTTATAGAGTTAGTTATTGGTTTTGGTTTTCTGTTAGTGAATTGGCTAGGATCAATTATGACTCTGTTTGGCTTTGCTATGAGATATCTCTGTTAAACAAGCTTGCTGGAATTCAATTAGTTATTCAGTTTTTTTCCTTGACCTTTTTCAATCCTGCCATCAACTTTGTGCTTTCTACTATGCATCTTCAGCTTCTTTTCTGAACTTCAACTTATGTGCCTATGCAGGCTCCAACTCAGAATAAAACATGGTGATACAGCTATCATCTTATCGGTGATTTTATTCCATGATTGTTCAGCCATCTGGTTCTCTGATATATTGCCGCTGAACGGGAGACACGATTTGGAACTGTTTCTCTTGAGTATAGATGAATGCTTGGTTTTCATGCTCCTAAATCTAACAGGACTTTCCGATTTCTCTGGTGTTGCTGGACCCCCATGGAGATAGAATGCGGAGTGCGGGTGATTTTATATTAGAATGTGAAGTTTGTAAGGCCTGACGATGCCGTTACTATGATTGAGATGAACAACGTTACGACAGACCCGCATAAGGCAATGCTGCTTTTGTAATTGCATTTTGTAACTCTTTATTGACTAGCATAAGGCAATGCTGCTTTTGTAATTGCATTTTGTAACTCTTTATTGACTAGCATAAGGCAATGCTGCTTTTGTAATTGCATTTTGTAACTCTTTATTGACTACAGAGACTTCTTTTTGTAACAATTTGGGATAATATGTGTGACTTCACAAATTATTGAATAAACTTTTCTTTGTACAGCAAATGATACTTATACACTAGCTTGCCTTGATTCTTTGAAATATAAATGATACATATATTTTTATCACTTATCACAACAATATGGTTCATTAAAATAAATGTTATCCTTAGTTTCCAGCAACCCAACCTCATGCTAAAAGCGCTGCAAGCTTGATCTACCATGTGCATAACCTTGGTTTCCCCTTGTAGAAGTTGACATTAGAGGCTATTTTCCTTTTCTTGTTGTGAACATGGGCTAGAAATGATATGAATATGGGAAATGAATACGGGATTGTAGAAATGAACATGGGCTAGAAACGAATATCCAATTTGTAACAAGACCATGGCTAAAAAAAAATAATTGATTAAGGATCAAAACATGGTATTAATACGATTCAAAAGGTAAGCAAAGAATGGACTGAATTGGGTAAAATTGACATTTGGATGTGAATAGAAATTGGGACAAAAATGTTTGGTTTAATGGACCTTAGGGAATTGAACACTTAAATGAAATTGGGACATGGCGAGTGATGTTTAAATTTGCGAGCAAGCCAAATAACGGATCCGAATGACATTCCATTGCGCTTGACTGGCTCTGGATAGTGAATATGAATAGATTTTAATGCATCGCACTTATATCTCTAACTACCCTCCAACCTCAGTTCTCAACTCAAATCAACAACAAAACAACCATGAAAATTGATGACTTTCTTTGCAACCCGAAACCCTGGGTCACTCACACGGGCGAACAGTGACGTTACAGATTTCTTACATCAGGATACTAATTCCACATTCCACTATCATAATCCGATAAAGGGAGCAGCCACCCATAATAAAAAGAAGTAAACCTTTAGTCACATCGACAATATCCCGATTTAGCATTTTTGTGGATCCTCTGAATAGGAAGGATTCTAGAACTTGGCGATCTTTTGAATAGGAACATTCCCCTGATGATATGTATTCAACCTTTGTCTTGGACTTGAATGCAATAACCAAATGTATCCCCTATGAACAGGACAATCCACATCACCAGGAAATGCTTCGAACACATGCCTTATGAAACAATGAAATGCACTAGTATGCTGTTAATGAACTGATGAGAAATGCAGATGAATGCAAAAATGATATGCCAGTAGAGGGAATAAAGGGGGGCAAATTTTGAGGTATTACAGCTGCCCCTATTCAATCATCTGCATGCCTGAACGAATAATTGCAACGGCTTTTAGGCGTTCAAGGTATGGAGTGATTGAATACTCGAATAAAGCCTGAAAATTTGCTCACTGAGGGCAACAAAAATGCCATCTGCCCATTTATTTATTTATGTATTTTCTGATTTTGACCTCTGAATAGGTAGCGGAAAATAAGACCAGGCGGAAATATGCTGGGAAGAATGCCATCCTCGAATGACAACTCATAAGGGATCCTCGGATCCAATACTGAAACCATCCTGGAGTAGAAACACGATAGTATATCGGCCGCAGGCGATAACAATCAACAACAAAGACTGACCTCGGACAGACTTTGCAAAAGAGACAAACTGACCTCGATCAATAAGCTCGAAAAATGAACTACTATCCTCGAATAATAGCCACACAAAACAACAAGACCAACCGCAGAAGAACTTGAAGAAAAGAATGCCATCCTCGAATGACAATCCAAAAGATCCTCGGATCTAACACGAAACCATCCTCGAATGGAGACACAAAGGTATACCAGCCTCGACTGATAACCAAACACGAAGCTGACCTCAGACAGACTTTGCAAAAGAGACAAACTGACCTCGATCAATAAGCTCGAAAAGTGAACTACTATCCTCGAATAATAGCCACAACAACAACAAGACCAACCGCAGAAGGACTTGAAGAAAAGAAATGCCACCCTCGAATGACAAATCAAAAGATCCTCGGATCTAACACGAAACCATCCTCGAATGGAGACGCAAAGGTATACCAGCCTCAACTGATAACCAAACACAAAGCTGACCTCAGACAGACTTTGCAAAAGAGACAAACTGACCTCGATCAATAAGCTCAAAAAGTGAACTACTATCCTCGAATAATAGCCACAACAACAACAAGACCAACCGCAGAAGGACTTGAAGAAAAGAAATGCCACCCTCGAATGACAAATCAAAAGATCCTCGGATCTAACACGAAACCATCCTCGAATGGAGACGCAAAGGTATACCAGCCTCAACTGATAACCAAACACAAAGCTGACCTCAGACAGACTTTGCAAAAGAGACAAACTGACCTCGATCAATAAGCTCGAAAAATGAACTACTATCCTCGAATAATAGCCACAACAACAACAAGACCAACCGCAGAAGGACTTGAAGAAAAGAAATGCCACCCTCGAATGACAAATCAAAAGATCCTCGGATCTAACACGAAACCATCCTCGAATGGAGACGCAAAGGTATACCAGCCTCAACTGATAACCAAACACAAAGCTGACCTCAGACAGACTTTGCAAAAGAGACAAACTGACCTCGATCAATAAGCTCAAAAAGTGAACTACTATCCTCGAATAATAGCCACAACAACAACAAGACCAACCGCAGAAGGACTTGAAGAAAAGAAATGCCACCCTCGAATGAAAAATCAAAAGATCCTCGGATCTAACACGAAACCATCCTCGAATGGAGACGCAAAGGTATACCAGCCTCAACTGATAACCAAACACAAAGCTGACCTCAGATAGACTTTGCAAAAGAGACAAACTGACCTCGATCAATAAGCTCAAAAAGTGAACTACTATCCTCGAATAATAGCCACAACAACAACAAGACCAACCGCAGAAGGACTTGAAGAAAAGAAATGCCACCCTCGAATGACAAATCAAAAGATCCTCGGATCTAACACGAAACCATCCTCGAATGGAGACGCAAAGGTATACCAGCCTCAACTGATAACCAAACACAAAGCTGACCTCAGACAGACTTTGCAAAAGAGACAAACTGACCTCGATCAATAAGCTCGAAAAATGAACTACTATCCTCGAATAATAGCCACAACAACAAGACCAACCGCAGAAGGACTTGAAGAAAAGAAATGCCATCCTCGAATGACAATCCAAAAGATCCTCGGATCTAACACGAAACCATCCTCGAATGGAGACGCAAAGGTATACCAGCCTCGACTGATAACCAAACACAAAGAAAAGAAAATAGGACGAGATGGAACGGGACCATTGTACTTAAATGATAACCCGAAACATGACCGTTGTACTGAAACGGAGACATGAGGAAATGAGATTGTTGTACGGAAACAATACTCAAAGACGAGACCATTGTACTTAAATGGAGACTCGGAAAGAATAGGATCGTTGTACTTAAACGAGAGCCCAAGACGCGACCGTTGTACTGAAACGGAGACGCGGAAAAATGAGACTGTTGTACTGAAACAAGACTCAAAGACGAGACCATTGTACTTAAATGGAGACTCGAAAGGAACGAGATCGTTGTACTTAAACGAGAGCCCAAGATGCGACCATTGTACTGAAACGGAGACGCGAAAAAAATGAGACTGTTGTACTGAAACAAGACTCAATCGGGGATAACAACAAGACTTGGTAGAAGTATCCACCCGGGGAAATGAGGCTGCATTCTGTGAGGAATACTTCAATCTGATTGGAGATGTAACGAGTCTTATGTAATATACCTCAAAACTGGCCCATGCTGGCATGCATATGTTTGAATTTATGGCGTAATGCTCCATGACGATGGAAATGCTACGCTTGGGAGGATGCAAATGTGATGATGATTATGCGTATGCAAATGCAAAGAGATCTCCTGATAATGAGACCACAGGCATCTCAGATAACTTGACTGGGGAGAAACGATGTGAGCTGCATCGATCTGGTTCATCCTGCTGAGGAGGGAACAACTCTGCGGGGAAAGTTGTTAATAATTCGCTGGCTCTGAATAGCCGCCACTGCCAAAAATAAATTGGACTTTGAGATAGGAGCGCCAAGACCCTGTTGGAGATGGACCCTTCTTGAACTCTGGTGGGGAACCAAAGGCATGATACTGCTGGGGAGGCAAAACACTCCTTATACTGCTGAGAATTGCCCCTGTCTGAAGGGAAACTTCTGCTTGGGGATGATACCCACTCTCTGCTACCTTATTGAGAGATTTCAACTTCCACCTCTACTGGGGATGATGGAGGATGTCAATGATAAAGCTTCCCGCTGAAGATAAGAGCTCAAGTTGCCACTTGCTGGGGATAAGAGATAAATCCTCTCATGTTGGGAATGAGAGATGTTAGGCGTCTCATGCCGGTGATGAGAGACGATGATACCCTTCTTTTCAAGAAATAACCTCCCATGGGACTTGCTAAGGAACCTTGATCGATGAAGTCCGCAGATGAAACAACTCTTGCAGTACTGTGCCGACACTGGCCTTGCTTCCAGCCTCTGGGTTGATAGATCGCCAACTAACCATGATTGAATAATGGTTCTCTGAAATTTTCAACTCGCCTCCGACTAAGGTCCATCGGAAGAAAATGTCTCAAGAGGATTTTACAGAAAACATGACATACGAAATGCCTTAGTGTCTTCAAACTCTTGGAGAGATTCGTTGGATCTCGAAATAACTGCCCCAAACTGCATGGTTTGTGAAAGAAATTGTCTCGCAAGGATTTATGAAAAACTTCATATCACTGTGAGATATTCTTCCCCCGTATTTTGAACCTTGGATGGGTGCTTCTGACTTACCGTCTTCGGGAGAGAGTACTTCTCATGCTCTTGGGGTGGCCTGCCCTAGGATGAGCCTTGAAGTGATCACCTCTGAATGACTGTGCACTGAAGAAAACACCCAGATCAATTGTTCTTTGAGAGATTGGATCTCGAAGTGATTGCCCCAGTTTGGCTGAAATTTGAATAATGCTTCCGCCTGATGGCTCTTTGAGAGATTTGAATCTCGAAGTGATTGCCCCAGCTTGGCTGAATTTTGAAGAGATTGCTCGACATGATTGCCCCGGATTAGTTGGCTCTTACCAGGAATGTTGGGAAAGTCCCTACTCGATGGAGTTTTCTTAAAAAGTGCACCTCGACAGATTGTCCTTCGGAAGTTTCAGACTTCTCAACTTGGCAAGATTAAGCTTCTGGACTGAAGTTTCGTATGTGAATTTTTATGATGCCCAACAAATATATGCAAGCAGAAAATGTTTATTCTAAGAATGAAAATTCTAATGCAACACACATGTTAATCTTGAAGTTTTACTGTAAAAAGATGTCGTCAACCTTTGTGAGTGAATCACTGGTTAAGATACGACATTGATTTTTGATGAATGAATAATAGAAAGCATGCACATGCAACACCAACAATGATCTTTCAACACCACTCATAGGAGTCAGGAACGCGGTCTCGTGGTTGTACGCTCTCAAAATAACCCTGTTTCAGTTAGGACTTTTGAGGGTTGTATCGTGGCCCGGTTCACGGTTATAGAAACAAAAGATATAGGCTCGAAATTTATATGTGCCCACCCATCTTCGTGATGTTCTCCATTCCTATGTTCAGCAAGATTTCACAAGCGCTCACCTCTCAAAAAGGGTTTTATGATGGTTGAGGAACCAATTACACTAACGGTTTAAGCACCAATCAAATTATTGTTTAGAGTCAGTCACCCCTATTGTCTTTTGTGTCTATATCACACGACTTTGTTCTTGTTTGAGGATCTTTCTTGTGTAATCCTTTTTGTCTTTTGCTTTTGCATTATTTTTCTTATCCCTAACTTTTGCCTGGACTGATTCTTGTGAATCTTTGATCGTGAAGTCCAGCGGGATGCCCTAATTTTTGCCTAAGTCGCTTGTTTTCAAGTTTCGACTTAGCGGGCTTTCTCATTCATTTTTTTCAATTCTTCTTTTTTGAACAAATCGTGTGACACTGTTTGTCTTGATTGCTTTGAAAGGGTCGTGACTGTCTCACTTTTTGGTTGTTGAGGGATAACCATTGTGGTCTTCGGTCTTTGGACCTCTTGATTGGGATAACCATTGAGGTTTTTGGTCATTGGACCTCTTGATTTGGTACAACGAAAGGTAATGGATCCTCATGTGTGTACTCCTTTTGAAATTTGAACGCTCGGTTAAACTAACTGACGCCTACCCTGCCCCTGGGTTAAATGCAAGGGTTTTCTTCATGCGAAAAGAAACTCCTACTTCAAGGCTCAAATGGGTTGGCGAGGGTCTATCTCCCTTATATCTCCAGTGTTTAGGATTTGAAACAATGCCTGTACATCGTCAACAGGGTCTTTCTCAAAAGCGAACAATTAGAGATTCATGCATTTTCATTTCGTCATCCTCCCTAATAGAGTTTAAGCTCAACAGTTGGTATTGCAATGCACATACACAAAATCATGAGTGAATACGAATGTATTACTTCAAGAAAAACATGTGCATTTTATTATGGTTATCATTCAAAAACAAATAAGTTTCATGCATGCATACAAATGTTTAAACAAACAATATAAACTATAAATGGAAATGCAGTAAAGAAGCTGAACATTGCCGTCATTGAGGAGACTTGACTCCGTCTGGACTTATTTCTTATGAAGATGCCTTTGCAAATTGGGAGACCCATTTGATGAGGAGACTTCAATATGTGAGCAGACTTTCTGGCATGATGACCTTTGAGTCGATCAACTTCGGGACCTTGTCTTCACCTTTGCCTCTGAAAGACTTGCAACCTTCAATTAAAAGGTCGGGTGTCTCAGAATGGTAATCATACTTGGCATTGAAACCCCAAAGGAAGCTTTGTCGGAGATGATCCTGATGCAATTAGCTCAACCACTCCGAATTTGCGTAAATGAGGAAACTTGTTGCACGTACGTCATCAGAATATGATCAAACTTCTTCTCAAGTTGTTTTGGCCTTTACCCGTATTCTCTGGCCCTAGGACTCTCTTGGGAAGCTGAGGTTGGATGCTGACAACGACATCTGGAGGGAAGAGGTTGATAAAGTTAATAGATAAGGTTGCTCGGAAAGATCTCAGGTGATCTCCTGCCTACGTATCTCCATTGACCAATGGAGAATCAGAGCAGCGTAGTTCCCCTCAATAGGGATGAAAATAGCTTTGTTCAGAATTTCCATAACCAAGCTCATCTGAGTCTTCATCTGGTTGACTTCCTCTTTCATCAGTTTTTGGTTCTGAAATAAAGCTTATACCTCTGCCCTGAATGGCCTCAGTTGGGTCTTCCTTTCGGTTACCTCCGCCCGGAGTTGCTTCAAATGTGATTCAAGTTGTCCATTCTGATGAGAAATCAAGTCAGGAAAAGAATTTGTCTCTGAACACCTGTCAAGAATGCAAGGATGTATGCAAATGCCATGTTCAATTATTTCTGAGGAATCTAACTGCTTTGATTCAAGTTTTGACACAGACAAAGTCCAATGGCATGATTCAGATATGTGATCCTCGGAAATAACTGAACATGTGTGCAGAAATGCTATGATGTCATGTATGCAACAGGCATGTGATCAATAATCTGATGTTGGTGGCGATGTTGAACAATGAGTCAAGTGTCTGAATAGAACCATAATAGTAGCATCATCTCTGTACAGAACCCCATAACTGAGAACCCAATAATTGTAGAACTGGATCACATAATATAACAATCACTGATGGTATTGAAGCTGAACAACGAGCCAAGTGTCTGTGGAGAGTCATAATAACAGTCACAATATCAGGGTCACCATGGTAATCACAGTAACAATTTCTCTGAATAGAAATCCCGAATCTCAGAATCAAAGAACCATATAGCACCTGATAATATCATAAAACAACACTGGCAAAGCAGGTATGTTGAAGTTTAGGGTTCCTGCAAACCTGTAAACCCCTCCCAATCTCACGGGTGTGCTACTCGGGTCAACATCACGGACTCTCAAAGCCGAATAGCAATAATACGTTCACCATTTCCGAGAAATGGCTCATGACCAAATCAGGGAATCGGTTTGGCATTATGTACTACTCAGGGAGGCCTCAGCTGAGCCCAAGGAAACAAGCATCCCTCACAAGTCTCCAGCTTCAAGCACTGAATCGAGAAACAATAGTACATTCATCCCGAAGGGTACAATACTATTGTCATACGAACAGTTTTGCTTTAACTGAATTCCTGTGAAAGAACCAGGCCATCCTATGCGAGTTCCCAATGGACCCTCGGATGCGAGTGGGTTTGCCAACAAATGTGGTCTGCCACTGTCATCACTAGAGAGGGTTGTTTCCATTAAGGTTCTCAATGATCGGTCCCCAGCTGCACATAACCATCAAGGTTGTATCCTGAAGTGGGGAAGAACCCCCACACAGAATAGTCCCAAGACAGTCGCAACCTGGGTGTGGAACACGTCACCACTCATCATGTAACCATGCGAGCACAACATGTCCACGCTAATCCTATGGTGCACTCAAGCCGGGTAGTTGGCTTATCTCACAGTAACTCCCATCCCACAGAAAAAATGAAAACCAGCACAGCCAGACAGTCCAGTATAATATGATGCATGGAAAATAAAATACTGAAAGCGGTAAATAAATGCGATAAAGTAAAGCTGTAAAGTAAAACTGTAAACAAAACAGTAAAGCTAAACTAAAACACACAACAGCAAACAAACACCCAAAGAAGCAAAACCAAACAGGCGCTAGGATTGACTCTACAAGGGAAACCGGAAGAATCAGGTTAGTTCCCCAGCAGAGTCGCCAGCTGTCGCTCCCGGGATTTTCATCCTAGTACAAACGCGAAAGTGGCGCGGAAAGGTTAGAGTCGCCAGCCAGACATTTTTATCCCGAATGAATGGGAAAGGTAATGTTGCACAAACCTGAGGAAGAAGGAAAGGACAAGGACTTGCGAACCAAAGATCTGAGTTCGGGAGTCGGTTACGACCTGGGAAGGTATTAGCACCCCAGACCGTCCGCTGTACCCGACGGGATCCACGCTTGCTTGTTCTGTTTCAAAGGGTGAGAAAAATAACTGCTGCTGAATAAAACCGCTAACTGGGAATTGGAAATGAGAAATGAGAAAGGAATAAGAAAATGAAAAGAAAGAGGGAAATGTAGGGAAAATAAAGAATGTGCTCGAACGGGCCCTACCCCGCTGCCTACGTACCTCATCGGGATAATGAGGATCAGAGTCGACGTAGTTCGCCTAACCTAGGCGGGAACTATTTATTTGTGTTTTTTACAGCTGGAACTGCGTATGTCTATGCTCAGGTGTTGCAGGCTCGTCTGGTACGAGTGCGTTTACCGTCTTGCATGAAAGACAAGTCGTCGCGAGTTCGCGTTGAGAATGAATGAGATGAGAAGAGAAGTTCCCGCAGGATAGTCGCTTATTATTTGTTTTTGTCTTTTTAAAAGAAGTGTTTTGAATTTGTTTGTGAACAGTCTTGTACTAAGACCTATCCATCGCGGGAAGTATTTACACCTCGCCCCGAAACAGGACGCGTATAAACACTCCGCAACAAAGTCTCGTGTCGTACAAGATTGTTCGGTTTTTATTAAGTGTTTCATTGCTTTTCTTTTGAGATGAGAAAGAATGACTCAAGTTGGAAAAGGAAAAATCTAATGGGACTAAGACTCAATCCTAATGTATCATATATTTACAAAGTGATCCTAGTGGTTAGTGAAGTTTTCTATTCCTAATGGAAACTTAAAACTACTAGAATTCAACTTACTTCTTAATGAAGTTAAGTTGATTCTAAGAACAAAAGGGGAATCCTATTAAATTGTAACAATTAAAATAAGGCAAAACAATGGAATCAAATATGAGAAATAATATTCTAAAAATGCCTTAAAGGCATGAATAATAAATAGTCTTATTTATTTATTCTATTTCTATATGGAAATGAATTTTATACTAAGTTCTAAATCTAGGTCAAACTTAATATTTATCCTAAAACAAATTAAACTAAACCTAAGTCTAATGTTAAATTCTATGACTAAAATTAATCTAGACTATTGTTATTACTTTTCATTGTATTGAACTATATTTTTCTTAATGGCCTAAATCTAATGGAATTTATGCCTAACTAAGCTTAAAACTAATATTCTAAAAAATACTAAATCTTCTAGAAAAATTATGAAAATTAAACTATGGGATCCTAACACTATCTAAAATAGTATACTAAGAGGGATTCTAAAAATACTTATTTTTTCTATGCCTAAACATTATTTAATTTCAGCTAAGATTTAATTATTATTTCCTAAGGATTACTCCCCTAAAACCTATGATAAAAGGTTCTAAAAATTCCATTAAAAATATCCTAAGCAATATTATGAGTCATCTAATTACAGAAAAAAGAATGGCTCAAAAAAGTTATTGGAAGTTACTTAAATAAAATAAACAAAATCCTGCCTAATTAAAAGAAATTTAATAAAGCTAAATACAAGAATAATTCATAATTTAATAAAAAAATAACCATATTTCAGAAAATAAAAATGTCAAACATTTCTAAAATGACTTAGAATCCTACTTTAATTTTTATAGAATTTTCTTATGCTTTTCCTATTTTTTATAGATTTGTTTCTAACCTATACAAACATTTAAAAAAAAGAAAATGGTGCATTAAAGTGGCGAATCGAGATTACTTACTTGAATGACGTGCCGATTCTTCACATAAGAGAAATCCGAAAAAAACCTTAAGCAAGGTCTTGTAATCTCCATAAGCAAAATAAATGCTTATCTTCCATAATTACTTTGTGAAACTTTGGCCATAATCGGCATCGATGTATTATCAATAAAAACTCATAAACAACTTAATCGAAAATTAATACTAGACACTAATTAAAATTCTCACAAAAATTCTAATTAAAATGTCAATAAATGGATTAGAATATCAATCCAAAAAAAATTAATTAATAAAGAAATTGATTAACAATTCTAACAAGAAATTCAAATTTAAAAAAAACATATATAAAAACTAATAAAACCAGAACATGGGTTGCAAACTGAAGACAATGGTGTCAATAGAAAAAAAACTTGGCCCAAGGCCCAGTCTTCCTTTGTCATAGCGCAGGAAGGGGCGGTAATAGGAAATCAGGGGTGCAAATAGGATCCATGGATTCTGGGCCCATTCCAAATTGCTGGTGGGGGTATGAGTTGAATTTTGGTGGTGTGGATGGCATTTTGATGGTTGGGTTTTGCTAAGCCCAATAACATTAACTTAGAAACCCTAACTCCTAAAAAGAGAACGAGAATTCCTCTTCTTCTTCTGCAACGCCGTTATCCCCTTTTCATCCCATAGAAACCCTTGCAGGAAAAATTTACGCCGCCGCTGATAATATTAACTAAACACCAACCTCTTTTCTGCTTCGTCTTCATCATGACTCCGCTTCGGTCTCCCTTCCTCGAGCTCTATTTGTGCCAGTCAAGAACAAAACAAACCTTCGAGCTTCGATTTCCAACTGTGGATCCACAAAGATCAGCAAACACCTCCCTCCATGAACGTCCGAAGGAGTCGCGGATCTACAAGGGTTTCGTTCAAGCGTTGCGATCTGGATTCCAAGGATCGCTCTTCAGAAAATTTCCAATGGGCTTCGACATCCTCCATCTCACAGTGCTTCGTTTCAATGTATCTCCATCTTCTTTTTCGCTTCTATTATCCACCATGACGCCGTGGTTCTTATCGGCGGCAACCAAATGAAGGCCCCGCCTCAAAAACGCCATGTCTTTGCTTCGTCACATATCTCAGAAAGCCTTAATGACACATAGCATCACACCTCCAATCGGGAACCGCAACATACTTCGATCGAAAAGCGAAACAACAACGAAGCTACTGTGAGACTACCGGCCAAACACTTACCATGACGATGCGAGAATTCGAGAATCAACTCTATTCTTGGATTCGACTCAGATTCCAGATTCATTACTGAATTGATACATGTGCGTGATGTGATTGCCCGTAATTCTTGTTGAATCGTGATGTTATTGACGTATGTTGTGAATCTGAGTTGTTGATACAGATTGGAGAGCCTTTAAGTTTGCTGCAGAGAAGATCAAAGATGATGATGATGATGTTATTGTGTTGGTGAGACTCTTTCTTCTTCTCGATTTCCACTTTGCGTTATTGTTGGGGTTTGTTGATTTGGAGCGTTCTGAATCATTGTGGTTCGTTGCAGGTTATGATGATTGATGAAGAGGATTTAGCAGTTCAAGAATTAATGAAGAGAAAAATTCAGATTGAGGACTGAAGAAGTTGCGAGGTTGATGAAGAATGAAGTGCAACGTTTAGGTACGAAATCCCTGGCTCGCTCTTCTTTTTGCACCTGTGATGCTGTTGAAATTGCTGCGGGACTTCGCCGTTGTCGATTCGTTTTGAGACTGAACTCTTGAAGCATTTTTTTGTTTTGCAGGTTATTCCATCGGTAAGACATGAAGGTGATTGATGAAGGTGAATCAGAGAGATAAGTTTTGGTGAATTGAAGAATAGAAGAGTTTATGAAGTCAGAAAAAAGAGATGATTGGGTTGTCTAGAAGAAGTTGGTTTGAAGGCATTGGTTGAAGAACATGAAGGTTGGAATTGGATGGTGTGTAGAAACTTCAGAAACTGAGGAAGAAACTTGAAGTGTGAAGACCACTCTGATTTATAGAAACCGTTCTTCTGGATCCTTCTGGAGTTTTCTGGTGAGTCATAGAATTTTCTAGTAAATAGTTTGTTATTTTTCTGTTATGGAATTGGTTATGAGTTTTTTTTTGGGTTCTGTTATTATCTGTTGTGAAATTGTTTTCTCTGATTTTGGTTTATGGAAAAATTCGGTTATAGAGTTAGTTATTGGTTTTGGTTTTCTGTTAGTGAATTGGCTAGGATCAATTATGACTCTGTTTGGCTTTGCTATGAGATATCTCTGTTAAACAAGCTTGCTGGAATTCAATTAGTTATTCAGTTTTTTTCCTTGACCTTTTTCAATCCTGCCATCAACTTTGTGCTTTCTACTATGCATCTTCAGCTTCTTTTCTGAACTTCAACTTATGTGCCTATGCAGGCTCCAACTCAGAATAAAACATGGTGATACAGCTATCATCTTATCGGTGATTTTATTCCATGATTATTCAGCCATCTGGTTCTCTGATATATTGCCGCTGAACGGGAGACACGATTTGGAACTGTTTCTCTTGAGTATAGATGAATGCTTGGTTTTCATGCTCCTAAATCTAACAGGACTTTCCGATTTCTCTGGTGTTGCTGGACCCCCATGGAGATAGAATGCGGAGTGCGAGTGATTTTATATTAGAATGTGAAGTTTGTAAGGCCTGACGATGCCGTTACTATGATTGAGATGAACAACGTTACGACAGACCCGCATAAGGCAATGCTGCTTTTGTAATTGCATTTTGTAACTCTTTATTGACTAGCATAAGGCAATGCTGCTTTTGTAATTGCATTTTGTAACTCTTTATTGACTAGCATAAGGCAATGCTGCTTTTGTAATTGCATTTTGTAACTCTTTATTGACTACAGAGACTTCTTTTTGTAACAATTTGGGATAATATGTGTGACTTCACAAATTATTGAATAAACTTTTCTTTGTACAGCAAATGATACTTATACACTAGCTTGCCTTGATTCTTTGAAATATAAATGATACATATATTTTTATCACTTATCACAACAATATGGTTCATTAAAATAAATGTTATCCTTAGTTTCCAGCAACCCAACCTCATGCTAAAAGCGCTGCAAGCTTGATCTACCATGTGCATAACCTTGGTTTCCCCTTGTAGAAGTTGACATTAGAGGCTATTTTCCTTTTCTTGTTGTGAACATGGGCTAGAAATGATATGAATATGGGAAATGAATACGGGATTGTAGAAATGAACATGGGCTAGAAACGAATATCCAATTTGTAACAAGACCATGGCTAAAAAAAAAATAATTGATTAAGGATCAAAACATGGTATTAATACGATTCAAAAGGTAAGCAAAGAATGGACTGAATTGGGTAAAATTGACATTTGGATGTGAATAGAAATTGGGACAAAAATGTTTGGTTTAATGGACCTTAGGGAATTGAACACTTAAATGAAATTGGGACATGGCGAGTGATGTTTAAATTTGCGAGCAAGCCAAATAACGGATCCGAATGACATTCCATTGCGCTTGACTGGCTCTGGATAGTGAATATGAATAGATTTTAATGCATCGCACTTATATCTCTAACTACCCTCCAACCTCAGTTCTCAACTCAAATCAACAACAAAACAACCATGAAAATTGATGACTTTCTTTGCAACCCGAAACCCTGGGTCACTCACACGGGCGAACAGTGACGTTACAGATTTCTTACATCAGGATACTAATTCCACATTCCACTATCATAATCCGATAAAGGGAGCAGCCACCCATAATAAAAAGAAGTAAACCTTTAGTCACATCGACAATATCCCGATTTAGCATTTTTGTGGATCCTCTGAATAGGAAGGATTCTAGAACTTGGCGATCTTTTGAATAGGAACATTCCCCTGATGATATGTATTCAACCTTTGTCTTGGACTTGAATGCAATAACCAAATGTATCCCCTATGAACAGGACAATCCACATCACCAGGAAATGCTTCGAACACATGCCTTATGAAACAATGAAATGCACTAGTATGCTGTTAATGAACTGATGAGAAATGCAGATGAATGCAAAAATGATATGCCAGTAGAGGGAATAAAGGGGGGCAAATTTTGAGGTATTACAGCTGCCCCTATTCAATCATCTGCATGCCTGAACGAATAATTGCAACGGCTTTTAGGCGTTCAAGGTATGGAGTGATTGAATACTCGAATAAAGCCTGAAAATTTGCTCACTGAGGGCAACAAAAATGCCATCTGCCCATTTATTTATTTATGTATTTTCTGATTTTGACCTCTGAATAGGTAGCGGAAAATAAGACCAGGCGGAAATATGCTGGGAAGAATGCCATCCTCGAATGACAACTCATAAGGGATCCTCGGATCCAATACTGAAACCATCCTGGAGTAGAAACACGATAGTATATCGGCCGCAGGCGATAACAATCAACAACAAAGACTGACCTCGGACAGACTTTGCAAAAGAGACAAACTGACCTCGATCAATAAGCTCGAAAAATGAACTACTATCCTCGAATAATAGCCACACAAAACAACAAGACCAACCGCAGAAGAACTTGAAGAAAAGAATGCCATCCTCGAATGACAATCCAAAAGATCCTCGGATCTAACACGAAACCATCCTCGAATGGAGACACAAAGGTATACCAGCCTCGACTGATAACCAAACACGAAGCTGACCTCAGACAGACTTTGCAAAAGAGACAAACTGACCTCGATCAATAAGCTCGAAAAGTGAACTACTATCCTCGAATAATAGCCACAACAACAACAAGACCAACCGCAGAAGGACTTGAAGAAAAGAAATGCCACCCTCGAATGACAAATCAAAAGATCCTCGGATCTAACACGAAACCATCCTCGAATGGAGACGCAAAGGTATACCAGCCTCAACTGATAACCAAACACAAAGCTGACCTCAGACAGACTTTGCAAAAGAGACAAACTGACCTCGATCAATAAGCTCAAAAAGTGAACTACTATCCTCGAATAATAGCCACAACAACAACAAGACCAACCACAGAAGGACTTGAAGAAAAGAAATGCCACCCTCGAATGACAAATCAAAAGATCCTCGGATCTAACACGAAACCATCCTCGAATGGAGACGCAAAGGTATACCAGCCTCAACTGATAACCAAACACAAAGCTGACCTCAGACAGACTTTGCAAAAGAGACAAACTGACCTCGATCAATAAGCTCGAAAAATGAACTACTATCCTCGAATAATAGCCACAACAACAACAAGACCAACCGCAGAAGGACTTGAAGAAAAGAAATGCCACCCTCGAATGACAAATCAAAAGATCCTCGGATCTAACACGAAACCATCCTCGAATGGAGACGCAAAGGTATACCAGCCTCAACTGATAACCAAACACAAAGCTGACCTCAGACAGACTTTGCAAAAGAGACAAACTGACCTCGATCAATAAGCTCAAAAAGTGAACTACTATCCTCGAATAATAGCCACAACAACAACAAGACCAACCGCAGAAGGACTTGAAGAAAAGAAATGCCACCCTCGAATGACAAATCAAAAGATCCTCGGATCTAACACGAAACCATCCTCGAATGGAGACGCAAAGGTATACCAGCCTCAACTGATAACCAAACACAAAGCTGACCTCAGATAGACTTTGCAAAAGAGACAAACTGACCTCGATCAATAAGCTCAAAAAGTGAACTACTATCCTCGAATAATAGCCACAACAACAACAAGACCAACCGCAGAAGGACTTGAAGAAAAGAAATGCCACCCTCGAATGACAAATCAAAAGATCCTCGGATCTAACACGAAACCATCCTCGAATGGAGACGCAAAGGTATACCAGCCTCAACTGATAACCAAACACAAAGCTGACCTCAGACAGACTTTGCAAAAGAGACAAACTGACCTCGATCAATAAGCTCGAAAAATGAACTACTATCCTCGAATAATAGCCACAACAACAAGACCAACCGCAGAAGGACTTGAAGAAAAGAAATGCCATCCTCGAATGACAATCCAAAAGATCCTCGGATCTAACACGAAACCATCCTCGAATGGAGACGCAAAGGTATACCAGCCTCGACTGATAACCAAACACAAAGAAAAGAAAATAGGACGAGATGGAACGGGACCATTGTACTTAAATGATAACCCGAAACATGACCGTTGTACTGAAACGGAGACATGAGGAAATGAGATTGTTGTACGGAAACAATACTCAAAGACGAGACCATTGTACTTAAATGGAGACTCGGAAAGAATAGGATCGTTGTACTTAAACGAGAGCCCAAGACGCGACCGTTGTACTGAAACGGAGACGCGGAAAAATGAGACTGTTGTACTGAAACAAGACTCAAAGACGAGACCATTGTACTTAAATGGAGACTCGAAAGGAACGAGATCATTGTACTTAAACGAGAGCCCAAGATGCGACCATTGTACTGAAACGGAGACGCGAAAAAAATGAGACTGTTGTACTGAAACAAGACTCAATCGGGGATAACAACAAGACTTGGTAGAAGTATCCACCCGGGGAAATGAGGCTGCATTCTGTGAGGAATACTTCAATCTGATTGGAGATGTAACGAGTCTTATGTAATATACCTCAAAACTGGCCCATGCTGGCATGCATATGTTTGAATTTATGGCGTAATGCTCCATGACGATGGAAATGCTACGCTTGGGAGGATGCAAATGTGATGATGATTATGCGTATGCAAATGCAAAGAGATCTCCTGATAATGAGACCACAGGCATCTCAGATAACTTGACTGGGGAGAAACGATGTGAGCTGCATCGATCTGGTTCATCCTGCTGAGGAGGGAACAACTCTGCGGGGAAAGTTGTTAATAATTCGCTGGCTCTGAATAGCCGCCACTGCCAAAAATAAATTGGACTTTGAGATAGGAGCGCCAAGACCCTGTTGGAGATGGACCCTTCTTGAACTCTGGTGGGGAACCAAAGGCATGATACTGCTGGGGAGGCAAAACACTCCTTATACTGCTGAGAATTGCCCCTGTCTGAAGGGAAACTTCTGCTTGGGGATGATACCCACTCTCTGCTACCTTATTGAGAGATTTCAACTTCCACCTCTACTGGGGATGATGGAGGATGTCAATGATAAAGCTTCCCGCTGAAGATAAGAGCTCAAGTTGCCACTTGCTGGGGATAAGAGATAAATCCTCTCATGTTGGGAATGAGAGATGTTAGGCGTCTCATGCCGGTGATGAGAGACGATGATACCCTTCTTTTCAAGAAATAACCTCCCATGAGACTTGCTAAGGAACCTTGATCGATGAAGTCCGCAGATGAAACAACTCTTGCAGTACTGTGCCGACACTGGCCTTGCTTCCAGCCTCTGGGTTGATAGATCGCCAACTAACCATGATTGAATAATGGTTCTCTGAAATTTTCAACTCGCCTCCGACTAAGGTCCATCGGAAGAAAATGTCTCAAGAGGATTTTACAGAAAACATGACATACGAAATGCCTCAGTGTCTTCAAACTCTTGGAGAGATTCGTTGGATCTCGAAATAACTGCCCCAAACTGCATGGTTTGTGAAAGAAATTGTCTCGCAAGGATTTATGAAAAACTTCATATCACTGTGAGATATTCTTCCCCCGTATTTTGAACCTTGGATGGGTGCTTCTGACTTACCGTCTTCGGGAGAGAGTACTTCTCATGCTCTTGGGGTGGCCTGCCCTAGGATGAGCCTTGAAGTGATCACCTCTGAATGACTGTGCTCTGAAGAAAACACCCAGATCAATTGTTCTTTGAGAGATTGGATCTCGAAGTGATTGCCCCAGTTTGGCTGAAATTTGAATAATGCTTCCGCCTGATGGCTCTTTGAGAGATTTGAATCTCGAAGTGATTGCCCCAGCTTGGCTGAATTTTGAAGAGATTGCTCGACATGATTGCCCCGGATTAGTTGGCTCTTACCAGGAATGTTGGGAAAGTCCCTACTCGATGGAGTTTTCTTAAAAAGTGCACCTCGACAGATTGTCCTTCGGAAGTTTCAGACTTCTCAACTTGGCAAGATTAAGCTTCTGGACTGAAGTTTCGTATGTGAATTTTTATGATGCCCAACAAATATATGCAAGCAGAAAATGTTTATTCTAAGAATGAAAATTCTAATGCAACACACATGTTAATCTTGAAGTTTTACTGTAAAAAGATGTCGTCAACCTTTGTGAGTGAATCACTGGTTAAGATACGACATTGATTTTTGATGAATGAATAATAGAAAGCATGCACATGCAACACCAACAATGATCTTTCAACACCACTCATAGGAGTCAGGAACGCGGTCTCGTGGTTGTACGCTCTCAAAATAACCCTGTTTCAGTTAGGACTTTTGAGGGTTGTATCGTGGCCCGGTTCACAGTTATAGAAACAAAAGATATAGGCTCGAAATTTATATGTGCCCACCCATCTTCGTGATGTTCTCCATTCCTATGTTCAGCAAGCTTTCACAAGCGCTCACCTCTCAAAAAGGGTTTTATGATGGTTGAGGAACCAATTACACTAACGGTTTAAGCACCAATCAAATTATTGTTTAGAGTCAGTCACCCCTATTGTCTTTTGTGTCTATATCACACGACTTTGTTCTTGTTTGAGGATCTTTCTTGTGTAATCCTTTTTGTCTTTTGCTTTTGCATTATTTTTCTTATCCCTAACTTTTGCCTGGACTGATTCTTGTGAATCTTTGATCGTGAAGTCCAGCGGGATGCCCTAATTTTTGCCTAAGTCGCTTGTTTTCAAGTTTCGACTTAGCGGGCTTTCTCATTCATTTTTTTCAATTCTTCTTTTTTGAACAAATCGTGTGACACTGTTTGTCTTGATTGCTTTGAAAGGGTCGTGACTGTCTCACTTTTTGGTTGTTGAGGGATAACCATTGTGGTCTTCGGTCTTTGGACCTCTTGATTGGGATAACCATTGAGGTTTTTGGTCATTGGACCTCTTGATTTGGTACAACGAAAGGTAATGGATCCTCATGTGTGTACTCCTTTTGAAATTTGAACGCTCGGTTAAACTAACTGACGCCTACCCTGCCCCTGGGTTAAATGCAAGGGTTTTCTTCATGCGAAAAGAAACTCCTACTTCAAGGCTCAAATGGGTTGGCGAGGGTCTATCTCCCTTATATCTCCAGTGTTTAGGATTTGAAACAATGCCTGTACATCGTCAACAGGGTCTTTCTCAAAAGCGAACAATTAGAGATTCATGCATTTTCATTTCGTCATCCTCCCTAATAGAGTTTAAGCTCAACAGTTGGTATTGCAATGCACATACACAAAATCATGAGTGAATACGAATGTATTACTTCAAGAAAAACATGTGCATTTTATTATGGTTATCATTCAAAAACAAATAAGTTTCATGCATGCATACAAATGTTTAAACAAACAATATAAACTATAAATGGAAATGCAGTAAAGAAGCTGAACATTGCCGTCATTGAGGAGACTTGACTCCGTCTGGACTTATTTCTTATGAAGATGCCTTTGCAAATTGGGAGACCCATTTGATGAGGAGACTTCAATATGTGAGCAGACTTTCTGGCATGATGACCTTTGAGTCGATTAACTTCGGGACCTTGTCTTCACCTTTGCCTCTGAAAGACTTGCAACCTTCAATTAAAAGGTCGGGTGTCTCAGAATGGTAATCATACTTGGCATTGAAACCCCAAAGGAAGCTTTGTCGGAGATGATCCTGATGCAATTAGCTCAACCACTCCGAATTTGCGTAAATGAGGAAACTTGTTGCACGTACGTCATCAGAATATGATCAAACTTCTTCTCAAGTTGTTTTGGCCTTTACCCGTATTCTCTGGCCCTAGGACTCTCTTGGGAAGCTGAGGTTGGATGCTGACAACGACATCTGGAGGGAAGAGGTTGATAAAGTTAATAGATAAGGTTGCTCGGAAAGATCTCAGGTGATCTCCTGCCTACGTATCTCCATTGACCAATGGAGAATCAGAGCAGCGTAGTTCCCCTCAATAGGGATGAAAATAGCTTTGTTCAGAATTTCCATAACCAAGCTCATCTGAGTCTTCATCTGGTTGACTTCCTCTTTCATCAGTTTTTGGTTCTGAAATAAAGCTTATACCTCTGCCCTGAATGGCCTCAGTTGGGTCTTCCTTTCGGTTACCTCCGCCCGGAGTTGCTTCAAATGTGATTCAAGTTGTCCATTCTGATGAGAAATCAAGTCAGGAAAAGAATTTGTCTCTGAACACCTGTCAAGAATGCAAGGATGTATGCAAATGCCATGTTCAATTATTTCTGAGGAATCTAACTGCTTTGATTCAAGTTTTGACACAGACAAAGTCCAATGGCATGATTCAGATATGTGATCCTCGGAAATAACTGAACATGTGTGCAGAAATGCTATGATGTCATGTATGCAACAGGCATGTGATCAATAATCTGATGTTGGTGGCGATGTTGAACAATGAGTCAAGTGTCTGAATAGAACCATAATAGTAGCATCATCTCTGTACAGAACCCCATAACTGAGAACCCAATAATTGTAGAACTGGATCACATAATATAACAATCACTGATGGTATTGAAGCTGAACAACGAGCCAAGTGTCTGTGGAGAGTCATAATAACAGTCACAATATCAGGGTCACCATGGTAATCACAGTAACAATTTCTCTGAATAGAAATCCCGAATCTCAGAATCAAAGAACCATATAGCACCTGATAATATCATAAAACAACACTGGCAAAGCAGGTATGTTGAAGTTTAGGGTTCCTGCAAACCTGTAAACCCCTCCCAATCTCACGGGTGTGCTACTCGGGTCAACATCACGGACTCTCAAAGCCGAATAGCAATAATACGTTCACCATTTCCGAGAAATGGCTCATGACCAAATCAGGGAATCGGTTTGGCATTATGTACTACTCAGGGAGGCCTCAGCTGAGCCCAAGGAAACAAGCATCCCTCACAAGTCTCCAGCTTCAAGCACTGAATCGAGAAACAATAGTACATTCATCCCGAAGGGTACAATACTATTGTCATACGAACAGTTTTGCTTTAACTGAATTCCTGTGAAAGAACCAGGCCATCCTATGCGAGTTCCCAATGGACCCTCGGATGCGAGTGGGTTTGCCAACAAATGTGGTCTGCCACTGTCATCACTAGAGAGGGTTGTTTCCATTAAGGTTCTCAATGATCGGTCCCCAGCTGCACATAACCATCAAGGTTGTATCCTGAAGTGGGGAAGAACCCCCACACAGAATAGTCCCAAGACAGTCGCAACCTGGGTGTGGAACACGTCACCACTCATCATGTAACCATGCGAGCACAACATGTCCACGCTAATCCTATGGTGCACTCAAGCCGGGTAGTTGGCTTATCTCACAGTAACTCCCATCCCACAGAAAAAATGAAAACCAGCACAGCCAGACAGTCCAGTATAATATGATGCATGGAAAATAAAATACTGAAAGCGGTAAATAAATGCGATAAAGTAAAGCTGTAAAGTAAAACTGTAAACAAAACAGTAAAGCTAAACTAAAACACACAACAGCAAACAAACACCCAAAGAAGCAAAACCAAACAGGCGCTAGGATTGACTCTACAAGGGAAACCGGAAGAATCAGGTTAGTTCCCCAGCAGAGTCGCCAGCTGTCGCTCCCGGGATTTTCATCCTAGTACAAACGCGAAAGTGGCGCGGAAAGGTTAGAGTCGCCAGCCAGACATTTTTATCCCGAATGAATGGGAAAGGTAATGTTGCACAAACCTGAGGAAGAAGGAAAGGACAAGGACTTGCGAACCAAAGATCTGAGTTCGGGAGTCGGTTACGACCTGGGAAGGTATTAGCACCCCAGACCGTCCGCCGTACCCGACGGGATCCACGCTTGCTTGTTCTGTTTCAAAGGGTGAGAAAAATAACTGCTGCTGAATAAAACCGCTAACTGGGAATTGGAAATGAGAAATGAGAAAGGAATAAGAAAATGAAAAGAAAGAGGGAAATGTAGGGAAAATAAAGAATGTGCTCGAACGGGCCCTACCCCGCTGCCTACGTACCTCATCGGGATAATGAGGATCAGAGTCGACGTAGTTCGCCTAACCTAGGCGGGAACTATTTATTTGTGTTTTTTACAGCTGGAACTGCGTATGTCTATGCTCAGGTGTTGCAGGCTCGTCTGGTACGAGTGCGTTTACCGTCTTGCATGAAAGACAAGTCGTCGCGAGTTCGCGTTGAGAATGAATGAGATGAGAAGAGAAGTTCCCGCAGGATAGTCGCTTATTATTTGTTTTTGTCTTTTTAAAAGAAGTGTTTTGAATTTGTTTGTGAACAGTCTTGTACTAAGACCTATCCATCGCGGGAAGTATTTACACCTCGCCCCGAAACAGGACGCGTATAAACACTCCGCAACAAAGTCTCGTGTCGTACAAGATTGTTCGGTTTTTATTAAGTGTTTCATTGCTTTTCTTTTGAGATGAGAAAGAATGACTCAAGTTGGAAAAGGAAAAATCTAATGGGACTAAGACTCAATCCTAATGTATCATATTTTTACAAAGTGATCCTAGTGGTTAGTGAAGTTTTCTATTCCTAATGGAAACTTAAAACTACTAGAATTCAACTTACTTCTTAATGAAGTTAAGTTGATTCTAAGAACAAAAGGGGAATCCTATTAAATTGTAACAATTAAAATAAGGCAAAACAATGGAATCAAATATGAGAAATAATATTCTAAAAATGCCTTAAAGGCATGAATAATAAATAGTCTTATTTATTTATTCTATTTCTATATGGAAATGAATTTTATACTAAGTTCTAAATCTAGGTCAAACTTAATATTTATCCTAAAACAAATTAAACTAAACCTAAGTCTAATGTTAAATTCTATGACTAAAATTAATCTAGACTATTGTTATTACTTTTCATTGTATTGAACTATATTTTTCTTAATGGCCTAAATCTAATGGAATTTATGCCTAACTAAGCTTAAAACTAATATTCTAAAAAATACTAAATCTTCTAGAAAAATTATGAAAATTAAACTATGGGATCCTAACACTATCTAAAATAGTATACTAAGAGGGATTCTAAAAATACTTATTTTTTCTATGCCTAAACATTATTTAATTTCAGCTAAGATTTAATTATTATTTCCTAAGGATTACTCCCCTAAAACCTATGATAAAAGGTTCTAAAAATTCCATTAAAAATATCCTAAGCAATATTATGAGTCATCTAATTACAGAAAAAAGAATGGCTCAAAAAAGTTATTGGAAGTTACTTAAATAAAATAAACAAAATCCTGCCTAATTAAAAGAAATTTAATAAAGCTAAATACAAGAATAATTCAGAATTTAATAAAAAAATAACCATATTTCAGAAAATAAAAATGTCAAACATTTCTAAAATGACTTAGAATCCTACTTTAATTTTTATAGAATTTTCTTATGCTTTTCCTATTTTTTATAGATTTGTTTCTAACCTATACAAACATTTAAAAAAAAGAAAATGGTGCATTAAAGTGGCGAATCGAGATTACTTACTTGAATGACGTGCCGATTCTTCACATAAGAGAAATCCGAAAAAAACCTTAAGCAAGGTCTTGTAATCTCCATAAGCAAAATAAATGCTTATCTTCCATAATTACTTTGTGAAACTTTGGCCATAATCGGCATCGATGTATTATCAATAAAAACTCATAAACAACTTAATCGAAAATTAATACTAGACACTAATTAAAATTCTCACAAAAATTCTAATTAAAATGTCAATAAATGGATTAGAATATCAATCCAAAAAAAATTAATTAATAAAGAAATTGATTAACAATTCTAACAAGAAATTCAAATTTAAAAAAAACATATATAAAAACTAATAAAACCAGAACATGGGTTGCAAACTGAAGACAATGGTGTCAATAGAAAAAAAACTTGGCCCAAGGCCCAGTCTTCCTTTGTCATAGCGCAGGAAGGGGCGGTAATAGGAAATCAGGGGTGCAAATAGGATCCATGGATTCTGGGCCCATTCCAAATTGCTGGTGGGGGTATGAGTTGAATTTTGGTGGTGTGGATGGCATTTTGATGGTTGGGTTTTGCTAAGCCCAATAACATTAACTTAGAAACCCTAACTCCTAAAAAGAGAACGAGAATTCCTCTTCTTCTTCTGCAACGCCGTTATCCCCTTTTCATCCCATAGAAACCCTTGCAGGAAAAATTTACGCCGCCGCTGATAATATTAACTAAACACCAACCTCTTTTCTGCTTCGTCTTCATCATGACTCCGCTTCGGTCTCCCTTCCTCGAGCTCTATTTGTGCCAGTCAAGAACAAAACAAACCTTCGAGCTTCGATTTCCAACTGTGGATCCACAAAGATCAGCAAACACCTCCCTCCATGAACGTCCGAAGGAGTCGCGGATCTACAAGGGTTTCGTTCAAGCGTTGCGATCTGGATTCCAAGGATCGCTCTTCAGAAAATTTCCAATGGGCTTCGACATCCTCCATCTCACAGTGCTTCGTTTCAATGTATCTCCATCTTCTTTTTCGCTTCTATTATCCACCATGACGCCGTGGTTCTTATCGGCGGCAACCAAATGAAGGCCCCGCCTCAAAAACGCCATGTCTTTGCTTCGTCACATATCTCAGAAAGCCTTAATGACACATAGCATCACACCTCCAATCGGGAACCGCAACATACTTCGATCGAAAAGCGAAACAACAACGAAGCTACTGTGAGACTACCGGCCAAACACTTACCATGACGATGCGAGAATTCGAGAATCAACTCTATTCTTGGATTCGACTCAGATTCCAGATTCATTACTGAATTGATACATGTGCGTGATGTGATTGCCCGTAATTCTTGTTGAATCGTGATGTTATTGACGTATGTTGTGAATCTGAGTTGTTGATACAGATTGGAGAGCCTTTAAGTTTGCTGCAGAGAAGATCAAAGATGATGATGATGATGTTATTGTGTTGGTGAGACTCTTTCTTCTTCTCGATTTCCACTTTGCGTTATTGTTGGGGTTTGTTGATTTGGAGCGTTCTGAATCATTGTGGTTCGTTGCAGGTTATGATGATTGATGAAGAGGATTTAGCAGTTCAAGAATTAATGAAGAGAAAAATTCAGATTGAGGACTGAAGAAGTTGCGAGGTTGATGAAGAATGAAGTGCAACGTTTAGGTACGAAATCCCTGGCTCGCTCTTCTTTTTGCACCTGTGATGCTGTTGAAATTGCTGCGGGACTTCGCCGTTGTCGATTCGTTTTGAGACTGAACTCTTGAAGCATTTTTTTGTTTTGCAGGTTATTCCATCGGTAAGACATGAAGGTGATTGATGAAGGTGAATCAGAGAGATAAGTTTTGGTGAATTGAAGAATAGAAGAGTTTATGAAGTCAGAAAAAAGAGATGATTGGGTTGTCTAGAAGAAGTTGGTTTGAAGGCATTGGTTGAAGAACATGAAGGTTGGAATTGGATGGTGTGTAGAAACTTCAGAAACTGAGGAAGAAACTTGAAGTGTGAAGACCACTCTGATTTATAGAAACCGTTCTTCTGGATCCTTCTGGAGTTTTCTGGTGAGTCATAGAATTTTCTAGTAAATAGTTTGTTATTTTTCTGTTATGGAATTGGTTATGAGTTTTTTTTTGGGTTCTGTTATTATCTGTTGTGAAATTGTTTTCTCTGATTTTGGTTTATGGAAAAATTCGGTTATAGAGTTAGTTATTGGTTTTGGTTTTCTGTTAGTGAATTGGCTAGGATCAATTATGACTCTGTTTGGCTTTGCTATGAGATATCTCTGTTAAACAAGCTTGCTGGAATTCAATTAGTTATTCAGTTTTTTTCCTTGACCTTTTTCAATCCTGCCATCAACTTTGTGCTTTCTACTATGCATCTTCAGCTTCTTTTCTGAACTTCAACTTATGTGCCTATGCAGGCTCCAACTCAGAATAAAACATGGTGATACAGCTATCATCTTATCGGTGATTTTATTCCATGATTATTCAGCCATCTGGTTCTCTGATATATTGCCGCTGAACGGGAGACACGATTTGGAACTGTTTCTCTTGAGTATAGATGAATGCTTGGTTTTCATGCTCCTAAATCTAACAGGACTTTCCGATTTCTCTGGTGTTGCTGGACCCCCATGGAGATAGAATGCGGAGTGCGGGTGATTTTATATTAGAATGTGAAGTTTGTAAGGCCTGACGATGCCGTTACTATGATTGAGATGAACAACGTTACGACAGACCCGCATAAGGCAATGCTGCTTTTGTAATTGCATTTTGTAACTCTTTATTGACTAGCATAAGGCAATGCTGCTTTTGTAATTGCATTTTGTAACTCTTTATTGACTAGCATAAGGCAATGCTGCTTTTGTAATTGCATTTTGTAACTCTTTATTGACTACAGAGACTTCTTTTTGTAACAATTTGGGATAATATGTGTGACTTCACAAATTATTGAATAAACTTTTCTTTGTACAGCAAATGATACTTATACACTAGCTTGCCTTGATTCTTTGAAATATAAATGATACATATATTTTTATCACTTATCACAACAATATGGTTCATTAAAATAAATGTTATCCTTAGTTTCCAGCAACCCAACCTCATGCTAAAAGCGCTGCAAGCTTGATCTACCATGTGCATAACCTTGGTTTCCCCTTGTAGAAGTTGACATTAGAGGCTATTTTCCTTTTCTTGTTGTGAACATGGGCTAGAAATGATATGAATATGGGAAATGAATACGGGATTGTAGAAATGAACATGGGCTAGAAACGAATATCCAATTTGTAACAAGACCATGGCTAAAAAAAAAATAATTGATTAAGGATCAAAACATGGTATTAATACGATTCAAAAGGTAAGCAAAGAATGGACTGAATTGGGTAAAATTGACATTTGGATGTGAATAGAAATTGGGACAAAAATGTTTGGTTTAATGGACCTTAGGGAATTGAACACTTAAATGAAATTGGGACATGGCGAGTGATGTTTAAATTTGCGAGCAAGCCAAATAACGGATCCGAATGACATTCCATTGCGCTTGACTGGCTCTGGATAGTGAATATGAATAGATTTTAATGCATCGCACTTATATCTCTAACTACCCTCCAACCTCAGTTCTCAACTCAAATCAACAACAAAACAACCATGAAAATTGATGACTTTCTTTGCAACCCGAAACCCTGGGTCACTCACACGGGCGAACAGTGACGTTACAGATTTCTTACATCAGGATACTAATTCCACATTCCACTATCATAATCCGATAAAGGGAGCAGCCACCCATAATAAAAAGAAGTAAACCTTTAGTCACATCGACAATATCCCGATTTAGCATTTTTGTGGATCCTCTGAATAGGAAGGATTCTAGAACTTGGCGATCTTTTGAATAGGAACATTCCCCTGATGATATGTATTCAACCTTTGTCTTGGACTTGAATGCAATAACCAAATGTATCCCCTATGAACAGGACAATCCACATCACCAGGAAATGCTTCGAACACATGCCTTATGAAACAATGAAATGCACTAGTATGCTGTTAATGAACTGATGAGAAATGCAGATGAATGCAAAAATGATATGCCAGTAGAGGGAATAAAGGGGGGCAAATTTTGAGGTATTACACTTTCCAAACTAAATCATCAACTAAAAAGGCTTTAAATTTTACTTTCTTATTGTAAAACTTTTCGACTCTTTCTTTCTGCCTTTTTATTAATTCTAAAGCACGTAACCTTTCTTCATCTAAATCAACCAACTCATCCATCATCATACTCCAATAAATCTCAGATGGAATCTCATGATGCCTTTGAATTCGTATTGACTGTAAACAGATTTCGACTGGTAATACTGCATCATGTCCGTAAGTTAATTTAAATGGGGTAGAATTAGTTGCTTCTTTAGGAGACGTTCGACAAGCCCAAAGGATTTGATCCAGAGTCTTGTGTCAATTTCTAGGTTTTTTACCCACGTGCTTCTTTATTAGATTTATCACCACTTTGTTGGCTGCTTCGACCTGACCATTTGCTTGGGCATAATAAGGTGTCGAAGTTAGCAACTTAAAACCTGTCTCTTTTGCAAATGCCTGCATATTTCTTCCAGTAAACACAGATCCTTGATCAGTGGTTATAGTCTCTGGTATTCCAAATCTATACATTATATGTTTCTGGATGAAGTCTATGACTGCTTCCTGATCTACATTCGTCAGTGGTATGGCTTCAATCCACTTAGTGAAGTAGTATACCCCAACTAAAATGTATTTCTGCCCTTTTGAAGAGGCTGGTCGAATTTCACCAATCAAATCTAAAGCCCAACCTCTGAATGGCCAAGGCTTTATAATGGAATGTAACTCATTTGCAGGCACATGAGGTATGCCTGCATGAATTTGACATTATTGACATCCCTTTGCAAATTCGACACAATCCTTCAACATTGTTGGCCAATACATCCCCTGTCGAAATAGTAACCATTTCATCTTGTGCCCTGCCTGGTGTGCACCACATGCACCACTATGCACGTTCGACAAAGCTATATAAGCTTCAGTCTCTCCTAAGCACTTTAGTAAGACTCCTTCTGCAGTCTTTTTAAACAGCTCATTTCCAAAGAGTACATAACTTAAAGCTCTATACTTTATCTTTCTTTCGACTGTCTGGTTTGGATTTTGTAAATAATCCTTAATAGGTTTTCTCCAATCTCCTACCCCCAGATCATCTACATTGAAAATTTCAAAATTTTCTTCATCACCATATCCCAGTCTTATGGTCTCCAAATCAGATGGGGACAGTCTAGTGGATAATACTTTTCCTCTTACTTCGACAACTTTCTCCAGGTTTTCCTTCGACACTCTGTAGCCTGATGCTAGTTAAGCCAAATCATTTGCTTCCTGATTTTCTAATCTAGGAATGTGTCTAAAGGTTGCATTGTCGAATCTCTTGAGGAGTCTATTGGCTATAACAAAATACATGATCAAATTCTCTTTGACACATTTGTATTCTTTCGTCAATTGTTTTATTACCAACTCAGAGTCACCCATTATTTTGACCTTTGTTGCCCCCAATTCCAACAATATTTCAAGTCCAGCAATTAAAGCTTCATATTCTGCTTCATTATTCGAACAACAACCTTCTATTTTGTACTTGAACTTTGTTGGAATTTTATTGGGAGAAATGATTAATACCCCAACACCTGTTCCATTCTTATGACTGGAACCGTCGAAATATAATCTCCAAGGTTCTCTTTCGACATATTTTATTTCATCTCCAAGTATGGAGTGGTCAGCTATAAAGTCAGCAACCACTTGTCCTTTGACAGCTTTTAGAGGCATATATTTTAAAGAATACTCAGTCAAGGCTAAAGCCCATTTTCCAATTCGACTATGGAGAATAGATTTAGACAACATATGTTTTATTACGTCGAAATGAGAAGATATATATACATCAATGGGTTTTATATAATGCTTTAACTTTGTACAAGAGAAATAAACACATAAACATAATTTCTCTATCATACTATATCTAGTTTCAGCATCATTTAAGACTCTGCTGAGATAATAGATGGCTCTTTCGACGCCATGTTCATCTTCCTGACAAAGCATGCTTCCCAATGTTCTGTCGGACGCTGAGATGTAGAGCCTCATACTTCTTTTTCGACAAGGAGACATTAAAACTGGAGGACTTGCCAGATATTCCTTGATCTTGTCGAAGGCATCTTGCTGTTCTTGCCCCCAAGTGAAGCCCTCCTTCTTCAGTCGAAGTAGAAGTGAGAAGGCCTGTGTTTTTCCACTAAGGTTGGAGATGAACCTTCTAAGAAAGTTGATTTTCCCTAGTAGAGACTGCAGCTCCTTCTTTGTCGATGGCGCTTTCGCTTCCATTATGGCCTTGGCTTTGTTTTCATTAATTTCAATCCCCTTCTTGTGGACCACAAAGCCTAAGAAATCACCTGCCTGCACACCAAAAGCACATTTAAGGGGATTCATTTTCAAACCAAACTTCCTCATCCTTTCAAAGGACTGTCGAAGGTGGTCAATATGGTCTGAGCCTGAGGTAGATTTAATCACAATATCATCTATATAAATTTGCATAAATGTTTCAATGAAATCATGAAAAATAGAATTCATGGCCCTTTGGTAAGTAGCTCCAGCATTTTTTAAACCAAAGGGCATGACTACCCACTCATATGTTCCTATTGCTCCTGGACAACGAAAAGCTGTTTTTGGAACGTCTTCTTCAGCAATGAAAATCTGGTTATAACCAGAATATCCATCAAGCATACTTAAATACTCATGGCCTGCTGCAGAATCTACTAGCATTTCTGCTACTGGCATAGGATATTCATCCTTAGGGGTAGCTGAGTTTAGGTCTCTAAAATCAATGCACACCCTTAGTTTGCCATTTTTCTTAATCACAGGAACAATATTAGCAATCCATTCGACATACCTTGTTGTACGGATGAACTTGCATTTCAGAAGCCTTTCGACTTCCTCTTTGATTTTCGACAGAATTTCAGGTGCGAAGCGTCTGGGGGTCTGCTTTATTGGCTTTTTCCCTTCCAGTATTGGCAACTTCAATTCGACCAAATTTCTGTCTAAACCAGACATTTCGTCATAATCCCATGCGAAGCAGTCTTTAAACTCATTCAGCAGTTGGATTATTTCGACTCTGAGCTGAGGATCCATCTTAGCACTGATGTAAGTTGGCCTTTTCTCTGCCCCCAGTCCCAGATTAATCTCTTCTAAAGGATCATGTGCCACCATTTTCATATTGGTTGGGGTTGGATCTTTTTCAAACCCCAAGGGTTCGTCATCATAGATGGCATCAAGTCTTTGACTCCGCCATTCGCCATCAGAGTCTTCAAAACTCTGCTTTGTATGTTGTTCCTCAACATTTTCTTGAGGATGTTGTTCTTCGACAACTTGTGTGCTGGCTTCAACAGCCATGTTTCTTACTTCGGCCTCAAGGGCCGCTTTGAGTTGTTTTTCGGCTATATAAGCCGTAATCTTTTCTATTGTTGATGCTTCAGTCATTCTCACTGAACTCACTTCCCCACCCAGTTGGGTTGACATGGGCAGTTCCCCAAGTGTAATTTATCTCCCCAATTATTTCTTTATCCCACTGGAAGCTATGCGTAGGGTGGAGGTACATGGAACAGTAGGCGTTGTCGGAGGCTGTTAGGTCGAAACCAGCAGGATTGCATGGTGCTATGTGGGCCAAGTTCTTGTCGAAGTTACGACTAGTGACATTGTTCACATCAGCCGTGAAGTAACTTTGGTATGCTTCTATGTTTTCGACAATCCCATCTGGCCTCTAGATTGCTATCCTTTGATGCATGGAGGATGGCACAGCCCCAATTCCATGGATCCACTCTCTTCCCAATAATAACTTGTAATTTGCTTTTGATGTTATCACCACAAACATTGTAGGCCTGGTAATGGACCCTGCAGTCAAGTTCAATTGTATTACCCCCAACGTTGTCCCTACCTTACCTTCATAGTTGGACAACACCATGTTGTGAGGCTTGGTGTCTGAGTCATCTTTTCAAATCCTCTTTATCATATAATGAGGAATTAGATTCACAATTGCTCCTCCATCTATCGAGATTTTGTTGACGCCCACGTTTTCTACCTTTCCTTTTATGAACAGAGGCTTTAAATGAGCCTTCATTGCATCATCTGGCTTTTCGAAGAAAACATTTTGCTCTTCGACACAACCATTGTTCATTATGTAGTAACATACAGGCTTAAGCCCTATGCTATCATCTGCCATATCATCTTCTTCGTCTTCAACTTCCATTATCTTGTCATAGTCTCTGGGTAATACAGAAACCACATTACAAGTTACGTCGAAGGACGCATCAGACTCTGAACTGAAGTCATCTGTAACTTCTTCGTCTTCTGGCATTTTGTTGTTTGTTTTCTGCATTTCTGTTGTGTCACTAGATTCATTCTTCTGAGGGGGTTTTTCCTTCGCCAGAGATCTCCCTTTACTTGTAGTCTGCACACACTTGCTTGACTCAGCTTCCTTCTGCCCAAACCTTTTGTGTTCTACAGTTTCTTTTTCCATTCTCTTCTGCCTTTGGAATCTTCTCCATTGGGACCTGGACATAGGATTCTTCCCTTTGTAGTTTTCAGAGACGTACTTTGGCTTTGCTTTTTCTGCCTCCTTTTTTACTTCTATTGAGGCACCCCTGTTCACTTCAAAACTCTTCCATCTCTTCTGACCTTGGGCATCCCTTATAGGTTGAACCCATTTGTCATCGTTCGGTCTGTTGGATGGTTTATAGGTGTTGTAACGTCTTTCTCCCATTCCTTGGATATGATGCTCCCTTCTTCTTGGGTCGAACCTTTCATTCCTGATTGATGGGACTGCCCCCCAGTTTCTTTTCCTCTGGGTCTTTTCTACCGCTTCTAAGTCATCATCTGCTTTCCTGTCGAACACAGCGCTGCATCTTGGGCAAAGCATAACTTCTGCGTTCTTCCTTTGGCACCTCTGGATGAATTCGACAAGACTTTCGTTCTCTTCTAGGTAAACCAACTTCTGATGCTTCTCTTGATGTTTCTTTCCCTTGTTGGTGTCTGGTCCTACCTTCTGGGTGACTTCCACCATATGAATCCCCGCATTCTGTTCAGTTGTGATTTTCAATTTGTTCATTTTTTTCGACTAGCATCATTTCCTCAGGGATGTTCTCCTTTAACTGATTCACACTGCCCTTTGGGTGTAAGCCCTTATAGATGTATTTGCAGCACTGTGCAACACCTTCGACAGAATCTTCTTCAGTTTTGATGGTACTTCTGTTTATTGGTTCGACAATGAGGGCATTGTCAGCAGTCTCTGTTCTTTTGATCTTGTCCTGGCTAAGGCCCTCAGTGGCCTCTTTTTGGACAATGAGGGTTTTGTTATCTTCCTTCTCCTCATTATTTTTGAAAGAATCTCCCCATCCTGTGGGTTTAATTTTGCTGATGTCAGTTCTGGAGCTTGGTGGTGCTGAATATTTTACCATGAAGTCAAACTTTCCACTGGGTTCTCCTAGAGTGTCCCAGATCACCCCATGCTTAGCATCTCTTTTATAGTTTTTCTTGTCGAAACTTCTGCCCACCTTGAATGTATTTCTTCCGTCGAAACCTTCAGTAGTTTCAATGGCGTTCTCCCTGTCGAAGTCTTCAGAAGCTTTGACTTCTTCCTCAGTCTTGTTAGTAAGGTCATCAGTCCCTTCCACCACATTTACATGGGTGTCGAAACCTTCAGCAGCCTCTATCATGGTGAAGTTGGTGTCGAAACCTTCAGTAACTTCTACCATTTCAAAACTTTCCTCAGCCATGATCTCCATTTCGACCACATTCACCATTTCTGGTTCAGCATAATTGGCCTCCACAACCTGCATGGGATTGGAGTCAATCCTCATCTGTTGCTTAGCTTTGTCTCCAAACTTCAGCCTTCCATTTTGGATTGCATTCTGGACAAGATCCCTGAAAAGGTAACATTGAGAAGTTTTATGACCCAAGAAATTATGGTATTTGCAAAAACCTCTCTTTTTCTGCTGGTCTACAGGAGGCTCCTTAGTGTCTGCTGGTTTTATTAACTGACCATCTTTAACTAATAAATCAAAGATTTCATCACATTTGGTGATGTCGAATGTGTAGGTTCTTTTAGGGAACCTGTCATTCTTTTCCCCTTCGACTGGATTTTTTCCATTCGACGGGGCTAAAACTTTACAGGAATATGGAGGGCCTTGTTTTAATTCTGCCAGATCAATTTCTTGCTGGTCGAAAATGATTGGTTCGTTTTCTTCGTAATCATATTCCTGAACTATTCCTACATAGGCCACTCTTTCCTTCTTGTTTTTATTTGATCTAAATTTTTCATTCTTTAGCCTTTCTATTTGCCTCACTCTATCTGCTAGTTGTGCCATGTCTCTCAAGTACTGGGTGTCTAGTTTTTTCCTTATGGAATAATCCAGACCCCCTGCAGCCATTTCGACTAATTCTTGTTCCGGCACTTGTGTAAAGCATCTGGCCTTTAACAATCTAAACCTATTCAAATAATCATCTATAGGTTCAGAGAATTTTCTTTTGACACTTGCTAATTCTTTCAAACTTATCTTAGTTTGTCCCATATAGAATTGTTCGTGGAACAATCTTTCTAATTGGGTCCATGTAAATATTGAAGTTGCAGGCAGAGAAGTAAACCAAGTGAAAGCATTTTTTGTCAAAGAACTTGGGAAATATTTCATCCTTAAGTTCTCATTATTAGCAATCTCTCCTGCCTCTATCAAATAACGCGCTACGTGTTCTATGGTGGACTCACTAGTATCCCCTGAGAATTTGGTGAATTTGGGGACTTTCCACCTTGGTGGTAATTCTTGTTGCAAAACAAATTCAGACAAGGGGGAAGTATAACTAGGCCTTTGTAATCCTACGTTCACTCTATTTTGCGCCATTATTCTCTCAACCATGGTTGCAATATTATTTTCGACAGGCAAGTTGTTGTAACGCATTCTCTGCTGTAATATTTCATCAGCATTTTGGTCTCTTTGGACTATTATTCTTCTTGGTTCCTGTCGAATGGGTTCCTCTACATTAGGCTGTTCAACTATTACCTCTTGGCCCCTGGGATTTTCTTGAGGGTTTCCTAATGGCCTTTGGTTTATAGTAAGTTCCTCTTCGACAGGCCTATTGGCAGGATTTTGATTCAATTGCCTTCTTTGCTGTGCTTGAGGGACTCCAAAAAAGTCAGCAATGCGTGCCATCTGTTCTGCCAATATCGGGTTTGTTTGGGTAGTATTTTGTATTAAAGGATTAAACACTTCCCCCATTTGTTGTGTCAATGCCTGCACCATATCATGATTGCTTTCATCCATCTGTTGACGAATTACTTGCGCAGAATGGGTTGTCATAGTGGGCATATGGAATCCTGGTGGAACTTGATTTAATCTACTTCCATTTCCACCATATCCTGATCCTTGCAATGGTGAGGACATCTGAACCATGGCATCAGAGAATAATGGTGACGAATTATGTAAGCTTGCCATCATTGAAGTTGGAATTCCATATGGTTGTTCTCTCCTAGACAAGGGCATGGTAAAATTAGTAAATGGCCTAAAGGCGTTTCCTCCAGGGGGAGGGGTTCCCATAGGCCTTGAGTGTCCCATGGTGGAAGAACTAGGCGCATTTTGGGACCCTGAACCCGTTGGTATTGAATCCCCTAATGGAGGCCTAATCTGTTCTAACACAGGACCAGAAACTGCTACTCCTTCTGACGAAGGGATAGGATTGGAAACTGGAATGGTTTCGCTAGGATTGTTTGAAGCATTTGGCAAGTTAGCCATCCTTCTTCCTCTTGTTCTCTTTGGTCTTTCTACGTCGGTTACGGCTAGTTTACCGCTTCTAAGAATCATACAACGCAGCAAGGAACAATTTGTCTAAGAGGGTTCTCTATTAATTCTTACTAACTGCACTCGTCCCACCAGGTGTGCCAATTTGTTCGCAGTGATTTCTGACGAACAACCTCTGGTTAACCAATCTCTCAGAAAACTGGGTTACTTGCAGGACCAACCAAACAAGTCCTAAGACACATGTGCAGTTATTTTGTCGAACTACTCTTAGTGTTGTGAATGATTTGTGGTTTGTTTTGTTAATAATATCAAAGTGTTAAATGCTTTGAGTTTGAAAATAAAATAAAGTTGAAGTTTTAAACAAAAGTAAGAAAAATGGCGAAAGATGTAATTTGCAGGAAAGTAAATAAAGCTTGAAGATAAAATAAACTTGATGAAACAAACTGATAATTTAAATAACTTAAAAGAGAAATGGTGTTCAAACGTACATGGTTCCAAATATCAAACTCATTTTCTCTCACACTGGGTACTTAGAGTATTTACAGGAATTTTGTATAAGTTTTCACACACCCATTCTAAACACAAACTATCCTATTTATATACAAACAAAGTAACTGCCTAGAACGGAAAAATTATAATTAAATGACAAGTGTCAGCCTGCATGCAATTTCCTTCCTTGAAACTTCCATGTGTCCAACTGTCAAAGGTTACAACTTTTAAATTTTGAACTCTTTCCTTTGGTGACGAAACATTACATCTCTTCATATGTCGAAACGTTGAAGAAGAAGAAACTCTTCCACTTTTACGAACCAATGCTTCTGTCAAACACCTTCTCTCTGTCGAACTGTCGAATGATGCACTCAGCTTGTCGAACACCCAATTATAAATAGGTCCCCAAACTTGTTTTGCCCGAATGTTATTTATCTTCCCGTCGAAGCACTTGAGCTTCAAACCCTGTCAACATCTCTTGAACATCTTCATTTCTTCTTATCCTTCTCTACTGATTATCTTCTCAGCAACAGAAAAGACTGCACATTCCAAATTTCACAATGTCGAAATTATGAGCTTACAATATTGCTTTTGAAAGTTAGGTGGTTGAGTCGTGTAAATATCCTCTTGAAAAAAGCCATTGAGAAACCCATTATTGACATTTGTTGAAGTTCCTGATGACAATTGTCATTACGTGGTTTTTAGGAAGAAATTCGGATGAAGAATGGTAAAAAAACAATGTTAAAGTGTGAAAAATTGAGCAAAAAGTCAATACAAGGAATATATAAAAACTTAGTGAGATATACATATATGTCTAGAATAATATGTAGTGATGTTAAAAAGGTACATAAAAACACACTGAAGCATGGAAATGACAAATTAAAATCGTATACAATTCAACTCCTCGGCTACAACTCTACACAATACATGTTTGTCTACAGACATTACACATCGGAAAAATAAGCTTTGACAAGGTCTTCAAGCTGTCTGCTCATCAATACCTTCAAAAACTGACCATATAGCAATTCTTCTACTTCTAACCTGCGCCTGAAAAATAATAAGAGGATTGGGGTGAAATTACTAAATCTCAGTGAGTTCCCCTATCTTATGGGTTCACTCGGTTGTACAAGGTAAACTATACTTACCTCATCCTACTAGTAATAATATATATACTATTTCATAGGATTTAAGGAACGAAGCATAATACGCTTCACAATAACGTATATGCGAATAACTTAAACTTACGAGCCATTTAGAATAATAGGAGCTATGGATCTACCACATCGAAGCCCTTGACAAACCTCTAGCCCAGCTAGAGTTTCGAACGTCGTTGACTATCGACAACCCGTCTCCCATCACAATAAGGTTTTACGAAAGTTTCTGAGCCACGTAGAACAATAGGAGCTACAGATCTACCACATCGAAGCCCTTGACGATCCTCTGGCCTAGCTAGTGTTACAAACGTCGTTGACTATCGACAACCCGCTGTAAACACCCCAAATTTGCCCTCACCCATTCACACCATGGCTTGTGATCATCTCATATGCATAAACACAATCATATCATCTCACATCTCATTTTTGATTCACTGGATAGTTTCTAAGGCATCTGCACCTAGGGTTTGTGATCTGAGCAATCCCAAAGCATCTTGAGCCATTCCAAAGGCCACCAATCAACTCAAAGTGGTCCATGTGTGTTCTTATATCATATTCCATCTCCTCAAAGTCAAAATTGCAGAGGAATCACAAGAACTAGGGTTTTGAGTGGATGCAGAGCCAGGTTGAACTGCACAGTTGACTGAAAATTAGGGTTTTGGTTTCAGAGGCCATAACACCAAATTTTTTGGTCATTCTTGTTTCCATTGGTCTCTATATGGCATAGAGAGTATGCATATCAATTTTCATGAAGAAATTCCATGGGGAAGTCATCTGATCAAGAGTTGACTTTTCAGACAAGTCAGTGCAAAATCAGGGCATCTGAGGCCCCCAATGACCCAACCAATGGGTGATCTTCATCATTTTGAGTGTATATGATCTTTATTTGATCATGGAAGAAGGTTGAAGTTCATAGAAATCAAGAATTTAGGGTTTTTGCAAATGTTGACTTTTTGGGCATAGTTGACTTTTCAAGAATGCATCATTTTAGGTCATTTTTCAAGCCATGATTCTTGATCCAAAAATGCTTCAAATGGAAAAACTTTGGTCATGAAAGTTGTAGATCTCATCTTTCCCTTTTCAAAAAGTACAAGAACATGATCAAACTCTTCTTGGATCAAAAGTTATAGCAAGACAAAGTTGCCAAAAATCACTTATTTTCAAGATATGCACCAAGTGTGAAAATTGCAAAATCATGTACCAAGTCAAATTGCAGCTTCTAATTGGTATCAAACCTTCACATAAACATCATGTAAGTCCTGAAATTCAGAATGAACTAGGCATTGCTCATGTTTCATGACTTTTGGAACAAGATCTTCACATGTGAACCATAAAGTAACAAGTTGCAAAACCACTCATTTCTCTTCACCAACTTGCTGCATTGGTCCTTGAATCAAGCTAGCCTCACACACTCATCCTGCTGCGCAGCCCATGCCCATTGTACTTGCCTAGAGTCCAGCCATGCCTCACTTACACAAAAAGTGGACTTTATGCAAAAGTAGACATCCCAATCACCACAGGCCATGTCACATCCTCTGGCCACTTGGATTAAAATAACATATCATTTGGCAAGCCATTTCATGTACAAGGCAAGGCTGAAGCTCTCTCATTCATCACATACACAAAAACACTCCCATTTGCATCTTGCTTCGAATCTGCCTACACAGCCTGCAAACACTTCAACCATTTTCACCATTCAACTCACCTTGCTCCATAGACCACCCAGCACCAAGAACCCAAGCTTGAAACAGCCTGAACATCTCACTGCCATTTCTCACTCCATTTTGCAGTTTCATTCGAAACTCTCACCATAGCTCACAAACACACAAACAAACACTCCAGACCTTCTCCATTCATCCTCAGGATCACAAACCATCATTCACAATGGCCTGAAACCTCCAGAAACACCATTGCCATTTCTGATCAAGCTTGAGCAGGAGCTTTCGAATCTCATTATCCAGCCAACTTAAACTCCTTTTGAGCATTCAAGCATCTTCTGTGGACCAAGTGGAGTGGATTGCACAAGGAGAAGTGGCCAGAAAGTCCTCAAATTGAAAGCTCCAAATCTCAGGTAGCTCGAAAATTATTTTTCCAGAAATCATTTTTTTTGTTACAAACTTGTTCTATGTGATTCACTGATCATCCTGATGCTCTTAGTTTTTGAAATGGCTTTGATTTGAGTATTTAATTTGTTTCTGAAGCTTGCGTGCCCTAGTTTTTATTCCTTTCGATTCAGCTTGTTTAGGAAGAAGAAATGTGTTTTGAGAGAGGGGTTGGATTCGTGAGAGGTTGAGGAACATTTCCATGGTTTTAGATTTCATTTTAGTGACCTAGGGAAGGATTTGGAAGTTTTCAGGGGAGAAGGTCACCGGAGAAGACGACCGGAGCTCGTCTCCGGTGACCTGAAAGTCATTAATATGTGATTAGGGTTAGGGCTCCCAGTTTGAATTTCAGGCGTTGGATGAGTTGACTGAGTCTTTTCCCGCGCGTATCCAATGGCTCAGATCATGTCATTATTTCTAATTAGGTTTAATTTAGTTAATTAATTCAGATTAACTCAGTTTGAATCTGGGCCCTTCATTCACGCGCCAGTCAACGTTTTCAAACTCAGAATCAATCTCATCCATCCATCCTGATTACTTCCTATTTTATTTGATTTTAATTCATTTTTATTTCAATTAACTTGCATATTTATTTTAAAATAGTAAAAAACACATAAAAATTATGAAACTTTTTCTTTAAAGTTTTATTAATTTTTATGACACAAAAACATTTTTATTTTATTTTTTATCATTAAAAAAGTATTTTTAAATATTTAAAAGATTATTTTTAATTGATTAATGGAAATTAATTAATTAAAAATACTTTTAGGTATTTAAAAATTACAAAAAAATTCATGAAATGTTCTAAGACATTTAGAAACATTGTCCAACCTTCAAACCAAATTTCGTTTTTGATCTTGATGCATTTTAAGAATTTTTCATTGAATTAAATCATTTTTTATGCATTATTTTGATCATGGATTCAAAAATTCATTTCTGCCTATTGGAGAAGGTTGAGACATTGATTCTTCTTGCATTGTTTTGTGTTTGGCATGTAGTTTCTAGGGTAAAATGGCCATGATTTGATCTTGCATTTTCCAATTGTTTGGCATTTCTTTTGTTAAGAACCCTAAAAAACCCTAATAACTTGTAAAAATCATATCTTGAGTTTGGTTGAGAGTTAAGAGCTCCCCTTTGGGCAGTGGTTTATTATAGGTTTAGGGTTTCTTTGGGTGCCATTTTCCATTTTTATCTTAGGGTTTTGTTTCTGTTTTGGATTTTTGTTTGATGTTTGATCCATGAACCCTAATTTGGGCTTTCTCTTGCATCCTTCTTGCATTTCCTTGCATAACATGACTTGTCTTTGCATTTTGTGCATTCTTGTGATCCATTTGACATCTTAAGACATATAGAAAGCATGTTTGATCATTGCATTACATATTTGCCATGTCATTTGTCTTGTATGATTCATAACTTTCCATGCTTGTTCATGCTCCTTAGCTTGCATCATTTGCATTCATGATCTTGTATGAACATCTCCATGCCTTGCCTCATGTTTGCAGCACCTCATAGCATCATTTTCATCATCAACATGCTTCTGGTTTGGTCTAGCATCATGTCATTTCATTTCATTTAGCATTGCATTGCATTTCTTTCTAACATTTCAGGTGGTAAGTAAACTTGAGAAGTGAATTTGCCTTCACTTCTCATAACTTTTCTTTTCATCTCTCTTGCATCCATTGCTGCATTCTTATATGTGTTTGAGTTTGAGCTTGCTCATTCTTCTTCCTCCCACTTTCTTTCTTCAAGTGACTTGACTTCTTGAATGAAGCAAGTCACTTTGCTTCTCTTGATCTTATTCATCTGCTTCCTGGTGGCTCCTCTGAAGATTGTTCTTGCAAACCTCACAAACCTTAGGAACAACCAAGCATGATAATGAATTAGGGCTTTGATTAGTCTCCCCCCATTAGTTTTACCTTTGTGTCTCTCTTTGAGTCTTCTCTTCTCATCTCATAATCAGGGACTAAACCCTAAAGGCTTTAAGGCTTTGTGATTAAGCTTATGCCTGCATCCTTCTCTTAGGATGGAGTGTATAACTTTAATCCTAAGTCTTGAACCCTTAAGGTGTTTAAATCTCTTAATCAATCCACTTAATAATCATCAAGACATCACACTTGTAACTTGGGCCTTGCATTAGGGTTCTAATTCTTCCTTAAGTGGTTAAGAAGGACTAACCCTAGTGTTAATGGACAAGTCCCCCTCAAGTTGTCTTACAAACCATAAAAATCATTTCATCATCATATCATTAAATAAAATCCACTTAATCAAAGGTTTGTTTTGTCATGGGTTTAATCCCTAATCATGGATTAAGTTGAGGAGCTTTCCTCAGCTTAAACATTCTCATCTATCATCCTTCTTTTAGGATGGTGTAATGAGTCTGTTTAATCCATGATTATGGCTTAACCTCATTACTTAACACTAAACAAAAACTCCAAAAACATCTAAATAATCACAAGTAGGTTACTGATCTTAATCCTACACCAAAGGTGATTAAGTGTGAGAATCTGACTTCACACTTAAGGTACTCTCATTACCCCTAATCAGAGGGAAGATGTGATGAGTTTACTAACCCATTGGTTTAGGCTTAAGCTCATTATCTTATGACAAACTTCAAAAAGCAATAAAAGACTGAAAACTCAAAAACAAACAATAATCGTCTCCTCCGGGATTCTTTTCTCATCATCTTCACTCACAATCGAGAACTTGCTTCTTCCGTCTAATGCAAGACAGTAAGCACCTGAGCCAGACAGGTCATACACTTGAGCATAGGCAAGCAAGCAGTTCACCAGTCAATTCATCTTTCAGTCTCTTTGGGTCGAACTACGGTGTTCTGACTTCCTCATTGCACGAGAGGATACGTAGGCATAACTTAACAGTTATCGAACAAAAGTCTCTGTACATTCCCCCTCCTTCCAGCATTATTCTTTGAGCCTCATGATCTTGAGCATCTTATTCTTGTTCTTACACTGACACTTCTTTTATACACTTCATTTCTTTTACACTGACACCTGTACATCTTTTTCCAGCTATTGTACACACAAATTGCACTGACACTACCCCTTTAAGACACAAATCTTTTAAGCGTGGATCCCGTCGAGTACGACGGACAATCTGGGTGCTAATACCTTTCCAGGTTGTAACCAACCCCCTTTCTCAGTCTCTCTGGTTCGCGACCGTCTTATCCATTTCCTCCTAGGTCTATGCAGCATTGCCTTTCCTCCGGGATAAAAATGCCTAGCTGGCGACTCTATTCATCTCCAGTGAGTCCACGGCTGTGTGTTCTCATTGTCCCTCTCGCCGACCGTTTGCGTCTGTACCTTCATATGATCTATTTTCATTTGTCGGGAGCGACAGCTTGGCGACTCTGCTGGGGACCCTTATACTGCAACCAGGGCTTCTGGTTCTTTTTGTGGGTTCCTCCTAGCGCTTGTTTGATTTGTGTTTACTGGGGTGTTATGTGCTTGTTTGTGCTTGTATTTATTTTTGCTTATTGCTTTATGTACAGTTACTTTACTGCTTTCTTTATTGCATTTATTTATATCATACTGTCATTGTTGCTGGCTGGATCTGGTTTCTTGTTTTGGTGGGTGGGTGATTCATTGAGAGTTAAGGTCCTATACCTGGGACCTGAGTGACACCTAGGCTAGAGTGAATCATATTCTTTCCCATTCCATTTCGGTCTGGTGCGGGAATATGAAACACGGTTCAGATATGGGTTTCTTCTTGAGAACTCTGTGTTGCAGATTTCCTGCAATGCTAGGGCTATCTGGGAAGCCTGCTAAGTCTGGATGACCTTTTAGTATTGACCTTCAGAAACTGAGATGAATTAGAGGAGGAATTGTTATGGTTATTGTAAACACTGTACCTCCGGGTTAGAAGTGTTTACACTTCTCATAACTGATCCAAGTCTGAGGATCCTTGTTTTAGAACACCACCTGTGAGGGGGTTGGGCTGTTTACAGGTTTGCAGGTACCTTGACCTCAGAATACCATGTTACTTTGATTTGTTAAGAGTACTCCATGTTGGATAGTTCTTGTGATTATAAACCCAGGACTTGTGGTTCTTTATTTGAGCCCCCCACCCTGGTTACTGGACTTATAGACTTCCACCTGGATTTCTTGAACACACATGGATCTATACCAAGGCAGTTAATCAGATCCAGCTCAGTCACAAACCCTTGCATTTCATTTGCATACATACTCATTGCATCATATTAACATGTGCTTATTTGTGTTTCAGGGTATCCACCTTCATCTGGTTTTTTTGTTTTGACCCCATCTGCTATATTGACCTGTCTCCACCAGCACTTGCTTCAGCTTGTCAACCATATACTTCAGTTACTAGCACTAGCCAGCCAGTGGCCCACTCCTCAGCATCTTCATCAGCACTTATCCTACTCAGTCCTCAGCATCATGGCTCCAAAGAAGAGCAACATCACTTATCATTTCTTCCAACCAGACTTATCAGACATCAGGAGGATCCAAACCCCGATCACTCCAGATCACATGCCTTTGTTCAGGGAGCATTATGGGGATATACTTGACTTGGTCATGGATCTGGACCCATCTCAGAGAAGCCTGATCCATACCTGTATTCAGTTCTATGACCCCCCATTGAGATGTTTCACCTTTCAAGACTTTCAGTTGGGTCCTCTTCTGGAAGAATACTCATCATTGATTGGTCTGCCTATCAAGAGGGAAATCCCTTTCAACCCTGAAATGGTCTTTCCCAGCAATGGAGAGGTGGCAAAAGCTTTGCACCTGGAACCTGTTTTGATTGAGCAGCACATGACCTCTAAAGCTGGGATCCCTGGACTTCATCTGGACTTCCTAATTTCTCAAGCTAGTCTGAAAGCCTCCCTGGGGGAGTGGAAAGCTGTTTGTGCTCTATATGCCTTAAGTGTATATGGAATTGTGTTGTTTGCAGATGAGCCTCGATTCATTAGCAAGAATGCAATCCATTTGTTCATCCTGAAGAACCTAGTGCCAACTTTGCTGGGTGATCTCTATTACTCAGTACATCAGAAGAATGAGAAGCAGAGGGGGAGGCTAGTGAGGTGTTGTGCTCCATTATTTCATGCTTGGCTTCTCAGGCATCTACCCAGGACAGATGCATTTCTAAATCCTCATCAGCAAAGCAACTGGGCTAAGAGACTCACTGTCCTAACTTCAGCAGACATCAGATGGTGTACTCAAAACACCAAGGGCAGAGATATAATCACCAGCTGTGGACACTTTCCCAATGTGCCTTTAATAGGGGTTAAGGGAAGTATCAATTATAACCCTCTGCTGTTCAGGAGGCAATTAGGCTATGCACTGGTTCATACTCCTAGGGAACAAGACTTGGTTGAGACCCTCTACTGTGAGAACAAGATTAGTTTGGCTGTTGTTAGGCAGGCTGCCTGGGCCTGGGATCATGTTCAAACCAAGGGAATCACCATTCTGGGGAAGTGCAATAATGTGGCATCAGTCCAATATTATGAGTGGTCCCATGCTAGGGCCCAATTCTCTGGAATGCCCTTTACCATAGAAGACATGCCTGAGTCATCTTCAGCACCACCCCCTGCCACTATCAGTTTGGAGGAGTTTGAGAGCTTGAAGGAAAGAAATGAGAAGCTAACCCAAGCCTTGCAGAAGACCCTCCGGGAGAGGAGTGAAGGTGTGAGGGAGATTGAGAGATTGGAGAAATTGAGAGTGGAACACTTGACTAAAATTGAGAAGTCTGGAGATTATATCAACAAGTCCAAAGCTGGTGAGCAGATTCTGAAGAACGCTTGTAAAGAAGCCCAGTTTCAGAGAGCAAGAACAGACTTGTATTTGAAAGAGAGTCAGGCCAGGTGGGTCCGGATCACTGAGGCCCGTACTCTAGAAGACAAGAGAGTTCAAGACAAGATGGAGCAGATGGAAAAAGCCCTGGCAACAGCCCAGAAGGAAATATCAGAGCTAGAAATTAGAGCTGGAGTGAAGAGGTCTAAGGACCAAAGTCAGAACAAGAAGTTGACTGCAGCTGTTGCAACAAGAAACCTTCTCATCAGAGGTCTCACGGAGCATCCGGCTGATCCTGTGACCGAAGCACTTCTTAAGGAAGTTCGTGAGGATGAGTTTGGCCTTGGAGTTTGATCATTTGCTTGTTGTTGTTCCTTTTCCATGTACTTTTGTTTTTTGTGATGTATTTTGACCCCTTTGAGGGCTTGTGTTGTAAAATGAACAAATTGTATTATTTCACCTTTGTAATATATTTGTGTTAGTTTCCATCTGGGTTACTTCAAAAGCAACTTCAACAGCAGCATCTTCAAGGGTCTGGAAGGGTCAAAACTGAAGGCCAAACCGGATACCTTGAGAGCAAATAAGCATAACTGCATTGCATGCTAACCCTTTTGTTTGTTTTGTAGGTTTTTGTTTTGTTGTTGCTAACCTCTGTTGTGATGCTCAGGAATTATTGCTCGCCGCCGGGTATTTCCTCTCAACAGGCCACACAGGTACCCAACTAGAAACAACCTTCCGGGAATCCAGATGGATCAGATGCAGCAGGACCTTACGGAGGTCAGAAACCAGATGGCCAACGAAAGGCTGGAGATGAGAACCCAGATAACACAATTCATGGAAGTGATGAACAACTTAGCTCAAAGCCAGGAGAGGCTCAGAACTTTGGTAGAAGGGAGGAATCAAGAGGAGCCCCATGTGGGAACTGCTGGCACAAGTAACAACGAGAGGGTCCAACCTCATGTCAACCCCCCAGTTTTTGGACCCCATCTCCATCCAGAGGCCAACATCCCAGTCAATATACAAGGGACTGCCACAGCAGGGAGAGTACTTCAAGAAGATCCTCAGGAGGACCAATTTACAGTAATGGGTGCTGGAGAGGAAACTTATGATAGACGATTGGAAGAAATAGCTGAGAAGTTGAGGTCCTTAGAATCTCAAAATTCTTTGGGTTTCGACGTCATGGACATGGGTTTGGTAGACGGGGTCAGGATCCCCCATAAGTTCAAGCCTCCTTGTTTCGAAAAGTATAATGGGACTTCATGCCCCCGGACTCATCTACAATCATTTCTGGGAAGGCTGAAGGCCTATACAATGGATGAGAAACTTTGGATGTTCTACTTCGAAGATAGCTTGACTGGAGCTTCGAGGGAATGGTATTCCCATTTGACAAGGGCAACTGTAAGATGCTGGAAGGACCTGGCAGAGGCCTTCATCAGACAGTATCAGTATAATCTAGATATGGCACCCAACAGGACCCTCCTAATGGGAATGTCACAGTCATCTAGGGAGAGCTTCAGAGAATATGCTCAAAGATGGAGACAGCTTGCTGCTGCTGTCCAGCCACCTATGTCAGAACGGGAAATGGCTGATATGTTCATGAATACCCTTCAGGGAACCTATATTGATAGGCTAGCTGCCTTCTCATCTACCAGCTTTGCAGATGTTGTCATAGCCGGGGAGAGAATTGAAAGCCTGTTGAAAATGGGTAAGATCTCAGACAATGGTGCAAGCTCATCCAGTAATGCAAGAAAGCCTTTTGCAGGCCCGAGAAGAGCTGGCGAGACCAATGCCATTCACACCCACAGGGGTAGGCCCCAATATGTTCAAAGGACAATAGCAGCAGTCACTATCCCTGCTCCAGCTCGTCCTCAGCCAGTCTATCAACCTCCGCAACAAAACTTCCAACAACAACCTCAGTATCAGCAGAATCAGTATCCTCCAAGAAACTTCAACAACAACTCCAACAACAACAATCAACAGAGGCCATTCCAACAAAGGCCATCCCAAGCTAACAGAGTGATCGACCCGATCCCAATGCCGTATGCTGCCTTGCTGCCACAACTTCTGAAACTCAACCTGGTTGAGCTAAGAACGTTGGCACCTCCGGATCCCAACAGTCTACCAAGGAACTATGACTCCAATGCTAGGTGTGCTTTTCATTCCAACGCACCTGGTCACAGTACAGAAAAATGCAGGGCTCTGCATATGAAGGTACAAGACTTGGTAGACTCCAAGGCTCTGAATTTTGCGCCTCCGCCCAATGTCAATAAAAACCCAATGCCGAACCATGGTGGTCCTCGAATTAATGCTATTGAAGAAGACCAACCGTCTCATTTGATAACCAGTGTGGATCAGATCAGGACACCATTGGTGGAAATCAAAGCTCAACTCCGTGAAAGCCAAATATTTCCGGGGTGTGAACTAGGGTGTCCCTACTGCAATATTTCATGGAATGGGTGTGAGGACCTGAGGAATGGCATTGACAGCCTTATTCAGAGTGGCCTGCTACAGATCACTACATCATTTCCGACAAATCTGGCAACTTCATCAACAACGGTTTCAGAACCTCCTACAACTGCAGCAACTATTGTTCCCGACAATTCATCAGCAACATCAACAAGTACTTCACCTGTCCTTCCAAATGATCAGACTTCAACAGTTCCTCCTGCTACAACTTCAGCTTCATTCCATTTCGAATCTCCATCAACAACAACATCAGTCCTTCCAACAGAACCTCCTACAACACCAGCAATCAATCATGAAGATGTCTCCACTGTTACCATATTCTACGATCCTGAAAATAACTCCGCTTACCATTCAGAAGGTGCTGCTCCCGCCAGAGCACCAGTTACAATCTTTTATGATCCACAAACAATAACAGTCCCTTCAGCAGCAGCAATCAGTCCAGTCACTGTCACGGTGCCTGGACCAGTACCATATGAAAGCAATAGGGCCATCCCTTGGCACTATGGCTCTGACGTGTACTGTGAAGGGAAAAGAATCACTCTTGAAACATCAGCACCTGCACCACAAGTAGATAATGTGGGGGGAGGCGGAGGCTTCACTCGAAGCGGACGTCTCTTTGCTTCACAAGTTCAAAGACCTACTGCCGAAGCAGAAGCTGCTGCCAAGGCGAAGGGTAAAGGCCCGGTGCAGGAAGATCCAGCTGCCAAAGAAGCCCTGAAAACTCCATTTGATCAGGAAGTTGATGAGTTTATGCGAATCATCAAAAAGAGTGATTATAAAATTGTGGATCAGCTTCACCAGACGCCATCCAAAATCTCCATCCTCTCACTGCTTATGTGCTCCGAAGCCCATCGGAATGCACTACTTAAAGTCTTGCACGCAGCTTACGTGCCTGAGGAGATTACTGTCAACCAATTGGAAACCGTGGTTGGTAATGTTACTGCTAGCAATGGGCTAGGGTTTACCAATTCTGACTTGACAGCGGATGGCCGTAACCACAACAAAGCCTTGCACATAACCATGGAATGCAAAGGAGCTGTCCTTTCTCATGTGCTGGTGGACACAGGTTCTTCCCTGAATGTCTTACCAAAGAAGGCTCTGGTGAAGTTAGAATATGATGGATTGGCATTGAGACCCAGCAACCTGGTGGTAAGAGCCTTTGATGGCTCGAAGAGATCGGTTCTGGGAGAGATTGAGCTGCCTGTGACAATTGGCCCGCAGACCTTTAAAACTATCTTTTATGTGATGGACATTCAGCCCGCCTACAGCTGTTTGTTGGGTAGACCCTGGATTCACGCCGCCGGCGCAATAACGTCTACCCTTCACCAAAAGTTAAAATTTGAGTGGGAAGGTCAAGTTGTCACAATCTGTGGGGAAGAGGATATTTTCGTTAGCCATCTGGCTACCTACAAATACATTGAGATGGATGGGGAGATCCATGAAACAATGAGCCAAGGTTTTGAAGCCTTGAATGTCAATGAAGCATCTGCTGTGTCAGGGATCTCCATGTCATCTTACCAACAAGCCCGGAAGGTTGTTGAAGAAGGAACTGCCCTAGGCTGGGGCAAGGTCTTAGCTGTGGAGGATAAGAAGGACAAATTTGGGTTGGGTTACAGACCAACTCAACATCAAGCAAAGGCTGCTGCAGAGCCAGGTTTTGTCAGTGGGGGGATGCTTACCCCCGATGCTATCAACTGTCTGGAAGACGAGCTGGAAGAGGAGCGCAATCTGGAGGATTGGATTCGTCCAAAGATCCCGGGGAGCAGTGTCTCGGACTGGTCTTCCCAGGAAATTATAAAAGTTACTCATGCAGAGTAATTATTATTTCCTGTATTTTTTATAGCATGCATCAAAGTCTTGCATCTTGCCCAAGATGACAAGACTCATTTTGTAATCAGGGCCATCTGTACTTTTGTGCAAACAAGATTAAATTAATGAAATATCAGACATCTTTTTGCAAACGAGTCTTTTTCCTTTCTGTTCACTGTTTTTCCATTTTTTCTTTTTGTACAAAAAAATAAATGGCGGTGTTTTCAAAATGATAACTTCATTTCACTTTTTTCTAAAGCAAGATTAAAATCAATCACTAAAATGAACAAACTTAACCCTTGCAGAGAGTGCCCTCCAGACTGCACCGACAACAGCACGGCTATGACATCGTATGACTTTGACAATCCAATCAATCAAGCTGATGAAGGGGTTGATGAAGAATATGAGCTTCCTGAAGAGCTAGCTAGGTTGTTGAGACAGGAGGAAAGGGTTATTACTCCTCATCAGGAGGAGATTGAAGTGATTAATCTTGGTACTGACGAAGACGTGAAAGAAGTTAAAATCGGGGCCTGCCTGCAAGACTCAGTGAAGAGACAACTGATAGATCTGCTTCAGGAGTATGTTGATGTGTTTGCTTGGTCGTATCAAGACATGCCAGGGTTGGACACCGATATAGTCGTGCACAAGCTGCCTTTGAGGGAAGAATGCCCACCGGTCAAACAGAAGTTGCGTCGAACTCGCCCAGACATGGCTATGAAAATTAAGGAAGAGGTACAAAAGCAATGGGACGCCGGGTTCCTTGCTGTGACTAGCTATCCGCCGTGGGTTGCTAACATAGTACCTGTGCCTAAGAAGGATGGCAAAGTAAGGATGTGTGTTGATTACCGGGATCTGAACAGAGCCAGCCCGAAAGATGATTTCCCTTTACCTCACATTGATGTATTGGTTGATAATACGGCTCAGTTCTCGGTATTCTCCTTCATGGATGGATTTTCAGGATACAATCAGATTAAGATGTCACCTGAAGACATGGAGAAGACAACATTCATCACACCTTGGGGCACGTTCTGTTACAAAGTGATGCCATTCGGACTGAAGAACGCTGGTGCAACATATCAACGGGCTATGGTGACATTATTCCACGATATGATCCACAAGGAAATCGAGTGTTATGTGGATGATATGATCGCCAAGTCCCTTACAGAGGAAGATCACCTGGTGAATCTGCTGAAGTTGTTCAAGCGTCTGAGGAAGTACCAGCTAAAGCTGAACCCCAACAAATGCACATTCGGGGTGCGATCCGGTAAATTGCTGGGCTTTATTGTAAGCGAGAAAGGGATTGAGGTTGATCCTGATAAAGTCAAGGCTATACAAGAAATGCCTGCACCTAAAACAGAGAAAGAAGTTTGAGGGTTCTTAGGTCGATTGAACTACATCTCACGGTTCATATCTCACCTTACAGCAACCTGTGAACCCTTGTTCAAGCTGTTAAGAAAAGAACAGACGGTCAGGTGGAACGAAGATTGCCAGAAGGCTTTTGACAAGGTCAAGGAATATCTGCAAGAACCTCCAATCCTCATGCCTCCAGTTGAAGGAAGACCTCTGATCATGTACTTGACAGTATTAGAAGAGTCGATGGGGTGTGTGCTGGGCCAGCATGACGAGACTGGTCGAAAAGAGTATGCAATATACTACCTAAGCAAAAAGTTTACCGATTGTGAACAGCGTTATTCACTGCTCGAGAAAACTTGCTGTGCTTTAGCGTGGGCTGCTCGCCGACTGAGACAGTATATGCTGACCCACACTACCTTATTAATCTCAAAAATGGATCCAGTTAAGTACATTTTCGAGAAGCCAGCTCTTACCGGACGGGTTGCAAGATGGCAAATGATTCTCACAGAATACGACATACAGTACACATCTCAGAAAGCCATCAAGGGCAGTGTATTATCTGAATATCTGGCTGAGCAACCCATTGATGATTACCAGCCAATGAGGTTTGACTTCCCTGATGAAGACATCATGTTCATTAAAGCAAAAGATCACGAAGAGCCTATTCACACCGAAGGGCCTGACCCGGAGGAAGAATGGACTATGATGTTTGATGGGGCTGTTAACATGAATGGCCGTGGTGTTGGTGCAGTACTCATTACACCTAAAGGAGTTCACATGCCTTTCTCGGCAAAACTCACTTTCAACTGCACTAACAACGAAGCTGAATACGAAGCTTGCATTATGGGTCTTGAGGAAGCCATTGACCTCAGGATCAAAACATTGACCGTATTCGGAGATTCAGCTTTGGTAGTCAATCAAACCAACGGAAAATGGTACACCCACCAAGATCATCTGATACCTTACAGGGATTATACAAGGAGGTTATTGACTTTCTTCACAACAGTCAAGCTTGAGTATATCCCTCGAGACGAGAATCAGTTTGCAGATGCTCTTGCTACCATTTCATCCATGATCAAAGTTCAAACGGCTAACTTTGTACCCCGGATTTCAGTGTCTAGACTTGATAGACCAGCATATGTATTTGCAGCGGATGTTGTAAAAGATGATAAGCCTTGGTTCCATGACATTAAGTGCTTCTTGGAGGATCAGACATACCCACCTGGGGCATCTTCCAATGATAAGAAGACTTTAAGAAGGCTTGCTGGAAGTTTCTTTCTGAACACTGATGGGTCTTTATACAAAAGGAACTTTGACATGGTACTCCTCAGATGTGTTGACAAGACGGAAGCAGATTTGCTGATGCATGAAGTGCACGAAGGATCTTTTGGTACTCATGCAGGAGGGCATGCCATGGCTAAGAAATTGCTAAGATCAGGCTATTACTGGATCACAATGGATGCAGACTGTTGTGCTTACGCCAGAAAATGCCATAAATGCCAGATTTACGCAGATAAGGTGCATGTGCCTCCCAATCCTTTGAACATCATGTCTTCACCATGGCCCTTTGCCATGTGGGGCATTGATATGATTGGCAAGATTGAGCCAACTGCTTCAAATGGTCACAGATTTATCCTGGTCGCCATCGACTATTTCACCAAGTGGGTTGAAGCAGCCTCATATGCCAATGTTACAAGACAAGTGGTAGCCAGATTTCTGAAAAGAGATATCATCTGTCGATATGGAGTTCCCGAGCGAATCATTACTGATAATGGTTCCAACTTGAACAACAAAATGATGGCAGAACTGTGCCGGGACTTCAAGATCCAACATCACAATTCTTCTCCTTACAGGCCAAAGATGAACGGCGCTGTTGAGGCAGCAAATAAGAATATCAAGAAGATTGTGCAGAAGATGGTAGTCACCTACAAAGATTGGCACGAAATGCTACCGTTTGCCTTGCATGGGTACCGCACATCAATCAGAACGTCCACTGGGGCAACACCGTATCAGCTTGTATATGGCATGGAAGCAGTCCTACCTGTTGAAGTTGAACTACCCTCGTTACGGGTATTAATGGATGTTAAACTAAGTGAAGCAGAATGGGTTCGGTCCCGATTCGAACAACTAAGTCTGATCGAAGAGAAGAGATTGGCCGCAATCTGCCATGGGCAGTTATATCAGAAGAGAATGAAGAAGGCCTTCGATCAGAAAGTCAGGCACCGAGAGTATCAAGTGGGAGATCTTGTGCTGAAAAGAATCCTCCCTCCTCATACAGACCACAGGGGCAAATGGACTCCAAATTATGAAGGACCATTCGTTGTAAAGAAAGTTTTCTCTGGTGGAGCACTGATGCTCAGCACCATGGATGGTGAAGATTTCCCATCCCCTGTGAATTCAGATGCAGTTAAAAAATACTTCGCATAAAATGACCCGCTGGACATAAAAACAGAATGTAAGTCCAGGCAAAAATAGGGCATCCCGGCAAGTCAAAAACAGAATAAAAGACTCGGGCAAAAGTAAGGGAAAATGAATAAAAAATGTACACCCGCTGAGTTGAAAAGCCGCATTGGACAGCTCAGGCAAAAATGGGTATCCCGATGGATTGAAAACCCGAAAGGGCGATCCATGCAAAATAAGGGAATAAGCGAACAACTGCATTCTGAATTCGTCTGTATCACCTACAACTTGGTAAGCTACGAAGGATCAGACTTCAATCAGAATCAACTCTCTCCAGAAAGCAAGACGAGAAGAACGTCATTGTCATATGAGTCATAGCAGAAGAGGAAGCTCCTTGAAAGCCTCGTCAACATCGCCAGCATTTTGTTTCTCAATTTGTAACAGTCTCTTCATTTCAGGAGATATGTTTCCTTGACTGTATCTTGCCAATTCAGGGCACATGAATTAATAAAATCAGATTTTCGGTCATGTTTCGTTTTTACATTTATGTTTTGCAAAGAGTTGTCTGATATCTCTAAAAATACAATTGCATAAGTACAGATGCCTTTCTCTAAAAATAAAAACACATGCTTACAGGGAATGTGATTATTCTCGAAAGTACTTAACTCCTATGACGGAATCCAGTAAGGGATACCTCGGGACCTTTTTTACGTTTCCTTACCTTTGCAGGATTGCAGGTATCCAGAACGCAACCTGGGGCATGCAGGTTACGTCTCAGCAAGTTGGCGAATCATTATCAACTCGGTCTATCTTCCACGTGGCACTGGAGAGTGCCCACTTCCCCAGCAAAGTTGCCAAATCAACAAACAGGCTTAACACTCAGGATGTTTTCTCCCCGGCCGAGTTGCCTCTCATTACTCTCCCCAGCTGAGTTGCCAACAGCATTCCCCAGTTGAAGCACCAACCTCTATTCCTCAGCAGAATGCAGAAATCAGGGAATCATCTCCCCACAGACCTTCCCCAGCCTCTATTCAGGAGAGCAACGCACGGAGAAGTCACAACAGAGTACAGAAAGTTTCTACAAACCCCAGCTGGGTCCCGTATTATAAGGATATGTCAATCAGTGACCTATATCCCCAAACAGATACATCATTAGATCTACCGATGATCTCATCCCCAGCTGGGATATTCACTTCAAGCAGATCATTCAGAGATCTTCGCAGCAATGGGATCCGAACCCCGGATCGGTGTCTCTTTGCATAATCATAGCATTCGCATCATACTATCCCCTCAGAGCGTAGCATTCCGTCTAATACGGAGCATTACGGCAAAAATCAAATGCATAGCATAATCATAAGCCATGTTCTGAAGTAACACTTGTGAATAATAAACCGTTCATCATCATTATACAAAAATCCCCACCAGGGTCCCAGCAAAAGCAGTTGCCTCTCCAATCACAAACACCAATATATACACTTTTGGACACCCGTCCGTGTCAAATCACCAACAAAAAGCCCAAGACATCCTCTTTGCACTCACATATACTTATATATGCACTTTCTCGACACCCGTCCGTGTCATATTCCCAGCGCAGTCACTTACACTTTCATCAACCCATACACTTGTTAATATTATGCTTTTCTCTCTTGACACTCGTCCGTGTCACTCTCCCCAGCAGTTAAAACACTCATCTTATATACAATACTTACTACTCATGGTACACTTATACAGATACTCGTCCGTATCTTGTATACATCATCACTCATATCCCCACAGATTCGACGGTAGTCCTTGTTCTTTGTTAACCAGTTGGTACTCGTCCGTACCATCATCTCAGAACATTGCGTCTAGTGTTTGTTTCTACATGATACTCGTCCGTATCATAGTCTTAGGGATGCTCGTCCGCATCTTTAATCCGTACACCGTGTCAAAGACTTATGTCTTCTTGGATATAGATACTCGTCCGTGTCTACTATTCCCCAGAAGAGTCCTTTCAGATGCAACACTCGTCCGTGTTCTTTGTTAACCAGTTGATACTCGTCCGTATCATCATCTCTGAACATGTGTCAGTTTGTTTCTACATGGTACTCGTCCGTATCATAGTCTTAAGGATGCTCGTCCGCATCTTTAATCTATACACAATACCAAACACTTATACCTTTTGTTTCTTGGATATAAACACTCGTCCGTGTTTACATTATCCCCAGTAGATCACCAACAAAATTTCTTTTTATCTAACACTCGTCCTGTGTTATGATACCTTTGAGAGCAGCCGTACCCTGCTAAGTGGTCGTCCTCCACTTCTTGATGGTCGTCCTCCATCATGCTCATCCGATGGTCGTCCCCATCGTTGATATTTTTAGCAGCCGTCCCCTGCTAGGTGGTCGTCCTCCACCTTTTGATGATCGTCCTTCATCAACTTTATCCAATGGCCGTCCCCATTGTTGATTTTGGTTATCTGACATTCGTCCTATGTCATGACAAACCTCGAGAGCAGCCGTCCCCTGCTGAGTGGTCGTCCTCCACTTCTTGATGGTCGTCCTCCATCATGCTCGTCCGATGGCCGTCCCCATCGTTGACCTTTCCTATCCGGTGGCCGTCCCCATCGTTGATATTTTCGGCAGCCGTACCCTGCCAGGTGGTCGTCCTTCACCTTTGATGGCCGTCCCCATCATATTTCTTTTATCCCCAACAGAGCAGCCGTCCCCTGCCAGGTGGTCGTCCTCCACCTTTGATGGCCGTCCCCATCATATTTCTTTTATCCCCAACAGAGCAGCCGTCCCCTGCTAGGTGATCGTCCTTCACCTTTGATGGCCGTACCCCATCATCTGTTTATTTCATTTATTCTTTAACCCGATGGCCGTCCCCGTCGTGGTCCCTTTTCCTTTTTAGCCCGATGGCCGTCCCCATCGTTGGTTACCTTTATGAACTTGATGGCCGTCCCCGTCATGTTTCATTCGATCCCCAGAAAATTTTACAGCTTTATCTTGATGGCCGTCCCCATCATGATATCTTATTTTCCCAGCTAGTCGGCCGTCCCCGTCTTAGCTCTACCTTTTATCCCCAGCATGTCGGTCGTCCCCGTCATCGCTTTACTTCACATTTATCCCAGCATGTCGGCCGTCCCCGTCATCGCTCTTTACCCAGCAGTCGTCCTCTGCTCGACGGTCATCCTCCGTCGCCTACACTTTACAATATACTTTATTTTTCATATACAATCTATATCCTTTTTCTTCTTCATTTTGTGAGTGCAAATTTTGGACTGTCTTTGATATTCAACCACAAGTTATCTTGTTTGCCTGTTAAGCAGTCGCTCACAACCTGCACAGCTAACTCATGTTTGAATAGGGGCAGCTGTAAACACCCCAAATTTGCCCTCACCCATTCACACCATGGCTTGTGATCATCTCATATGCATAAACACAATCATATCATCTCACATCTCATTTTTTATTCACTGGATAGTTTCTAAGGCATCTGCACCTAGGGTTTGTGATCTGAGCAATCCCAAAGCATCTTGAGCCATTCCAAAGGCCACCAATCAACTCAAAGTGGTCCATGTGTGTTCTTATATCATATTCCATCTCCTCAAAGTCAAAATTGCAGAGGAATCACAAGAACTAGGGTTTTGAGTGGATGCAGAGCCAGGTTGAACTGCACAGTTGACTGAAAATTAGGGTTTTGGTTTCAGAGGCCATAACACCAAATTTTTTGGTCATTCTTGTTTCCATTGGTCTCTATATGGCATAGAGAGTATGCATATCAATTTTCATGAAGAAATTCCATGGGGAAGTCATCTGATCAAGAGTTGACTTTTCAGACAAGTCAGTGCAAAATCAGGGCATCTGAGGCCCCCAATGACCCAACCAATGGGTGATCTTCATCATTTTGAGTGTATATGATCTTTATTTGATCATGGAAGAAGGTTGAAGTTCATAGAAATCAAGAATTTAGGGTTTTTGCAAATGTTGACTTTTTGGGCATAGTTGACTTTTCAAGAATGCATCATTTTAGGTCATTTTTCAAGCCATGATTCTTGATCCAAAAATGCTTCAAATGGAAAAACTTTGGTCATGAAAGTTGTAGATCTCATCTTTCCCTTTTCAAAAAGTACAAGAACATGATCAAACTCTTCTTGGATCAAAAGTTATAGCAAGACAAAGTTGCCAAAAATCACTTATTTTCAAGATATGCACCAAGTGTGAAAATTGCAAAATCATGTACCAAGTCAAATTGCAGCTTCTAATTGGTATCAAACCTTCACATAAACATCATGTAAGTCCTGAAATTCAGAATGAACTAGGCATTGCTCATGTTTCATGACTTTTGGAACAAGATCTTCACATGTGAACCATAAAGTAACAAGTTGCAAAACCACTCATTTCTCTTCACCAACTTGCTGCATTGGTCCTTGAATCAAGCTAGCCTCACACACTCATCCTGCTGCGCAGCCCATGCCCATTGTACTTGCCTAGAGTCCAGCCATGCCTCACTTACACAAAAAGTGGACTTTATGCAAAAGTAGACATCCCAATCACCACAGGCCATGTCACATCCTCTGGCCACTTGGATTAAAATAACATATCATTTGGCAAGCCATTTCATGTACAAGGCAAGGCTGAAGCTCTCTCATTCATCACATACACAAAAACACTCCCATTTGCATCTTGCTTCGAATCTGCCTACACAGCCTGCAAACACTTCAACCATTTTCACCATTCAACTCACCTTGCTCCATAGACCACCCAGCACCAAGAACCCAAGCTTGAAACAGCCTGAACATCTCACTGCCATTTCTCACTCCATTTTGCAGTTTCATTCGAAACTCTCACCATAGCTCACAAACACACAAACAAACACTCCAGACCTTCTCCATTCATCCTCAGGATCACAAACCATCATTCACAATGGCCTGAAACCTCCAGAAACACCATTGCCATTTCTGATCAAGCTTGAGCAGGAGCTTTCGAATCTCATTATCCAGCCAACTTAAACTCCTTTTGAGCATTCAAGCATCTTCTGTGGACCAAGTGGAGTGGATTGCACAAGGAGAAGTGGCCAGAAAGTCCTCAAATTGAAAGCTCCAAATCTCAGGTAGCTCGAAAATTATTTTTCCAGAAATCATTTTTTTTGTTACAAACTTGTTCTATGTGATTCACTGATCATCCTGATGCTCTTAGTTTTTGAAATGGCTTTGATTTGAGTATTTAATTTGTTTCTGAAGCTTGCGTGCCCTAGTTTTTATTCCTTTCGATTCAGCTTGTTTAGGAAGAAGAAATGTGTTTTGAGAGAGGGGTTGGATTCGTGAGAGGTTGAGGAACATTTCCATGGTTTTAGATTTCATTTTAGTGACCTAGGGAAGGATTTGGAAGTTTTCAGGGGAGAAGGTCACCGGAGAAGACGACCGGAGCTCGTCTCCGGTGACCTGAAAGTCATTAATATGTGATTAGGGTTAGGGCTCCCAGTTTGAATTTCAGGCGTTGGATGAGTTGACTGAGTCTTTTCCCGCGCGTATCCAATGGCTCAGATCATGTCATTATTTCTAATTAGGTTTAATTTAGTTAATTAATTCAGATTAACTCAGTTTGAATCTGGGCCCTTCATTCACGCGCCAGTCAACGTTTTCAAACTCAGAATCAATCTCATCCATCCATCCTGATTACTTCCTATTTTATTTGATTTTAATTCATTTTTATTTCAATTAACTTGCATATTTATTTTAAAATAGTAAAAAACACATAAAAATTATGAAACTTTTTCTTTAAAGTTTTATTAATTTTTATGACACAAAAACATTTTTATTTTATTTTTTATCATTAAAAAAGTATTTTTAAATATTTAAAAGATTATTTTTAATTGATTAATGGAAATTAATTAATTAAAAATACTTTTAGGTATTTAAAAATTACAAAAAAATTCATGAAATGTTCTAAGACATTTAGAAACATTGTCCAACCTTCAAACCAAATTTCGTTTTTGATCTTGATGCATTTTAAGAATTTTTCATTGAATTAAATCATTTTTTATGCATTATTTTGATCATGGATTCAAAAATTCATTTCTGCCTATTGGAGAAGGTTGAGACATTGATTCTTCTTGCATTGTTTTGTGTTTGGCATGTAGTTTCTAGGGTAAAATGGCCATGATTTGATCTTGCATTTTCCAATTGTTTGGCATTTCTTTTGTTAAGAACCCTAAAAAACCCTAATAACTTGTAAAAATCATATCTTGAGTTTGGTTGAGAGTTAAGAGCTCCCCTTTGGGCAGTGGTTTATTATAGGTTTAGGGTTTCTTTGGGTGCCATTTTCCATTTTTATCTTAGGGTTTTGTTTCTGTTTTGGATTTTTGTTTGATGTTTGATCCATGAACCCTAATTTGGGCTTTCTCTTGCATCCTTCTTGCATTTCCTTGCATAACATGACTTGTCTTTGCATTTTGTGCATTCTTGTGATCCATTTGACATCTTAAGACATATAGAAAGCATGTTTGATCATTGCATTACATATTTGCCATGTCATTTGTCTTGTATGATTCATAACTTTCCATGCTTGTTCATGCTCCTTAGCTTGCATCATTTGCATTCATGATCTTGTATGAACATCTCCATGCCTTGCCTCATGTTTGCAGCACCTCATAGCATCATTTTCATCATCAACATGCTTCTGGTTTGGTCTAGCATCATGTCATTTCATTTCATTTAGCATTGCATTGCATTTCTTTCTAACATTTCAGGTGGTAAGTAAACTTGAGAAGTGAATTTGCCTTCACTTCTCATAACTTTTCTTTTCATCTCTCTTGCATCCATTGCTGCATTCTTATATGTGTTTGAGTTTGAGCTTGCTCATTCTTCTTCCTCCCACTTTCTTTCTTCTAGTGACTTGACTTCTTGAATGAAGCAAGTCACTTTGCTTCTCTTGATCTTATTCATCTGCTTCCTGGTGGCTCCTCTGAAGATTGTTCTTGCAAACCTCACAAACCTTAGGAACAACCAAGCATGATAATGAATTAGGGCTTTGATTAGTCTCCCCCCATTAGTTTTACCTTTGTGTCTCTCTTTGAGTCTTCTCTTCTCATCTCATAATCAGGGACTAAACCCTAAAGGCTTTAAGGCTTTGTGATTAAGCTTATGCCTGCATCCTTCTCTTAGGATGGAGTGTATAACTTTAATCCTAAGTCTTGAACCCTTAAGGTGTTTAAATCTCTTAATCAATCCACTTAATAATCATCAAGACATCACACTTGTAACTTGGGCCTTGCATTAGGGTTCTAATTCTTCCTTAAGTGGTTAAGAAGGACTAACCCTAGTGTTAATGGACAAGTCCCCCTCAAGTTGTCTTACAAACCATAAAAATCATTTCATCATCATATCATTAAATAAAATCCACTTAATCAAAGGTTTGTTTTGTCATGGGTTTAATCCCTAATCATGGATTAAGTTGAGGAGCTTTCCTCAGCTTAAACATTCTCATCTATCATCCTTCTTTTAGGATGGTGTAATGAGTCTGTTTAATCCATGATTATGGCTTAACCTCATTACTTAACACTAAACAAAAACTCCAAAAACATCTAAATAATCACAAGTAGGTTACTGATCTTAATCCTACACCAAAGGTGATTAAGTGTGAGAATCTGACTTCACACTTAAGGTACTCTCATTACCCCTAATCAGAGGGAAGATGTGATGAGTTTACTAACCCATTGGTTTAGGCTTAAGCTCATTATCTTATGACAAACTTCAAAAAGCAATAAAAGACTGAAAACTCAAAAACAAACAATAATCGTCTCCTCCGGGATTCTTTTCTCATCATCTTCACTCACAATCGAGAACTTGCTTCTTCCGTCTAATGCAAGACAGTAAGCACCTGAGCCAGACAGGTCATACACTTGAGCATAGGCAAGCAAGCAGTTCACCAGTCAATTCATCTTTCAGTCTCTTTGGGTCGAACTACGGTGTTCTGACTTCCTCATTGCACGAGAGGATACGTAGGCATAACTTAACAGTTATCGAACAAAAGTCTCTGTACATTCCCCCTCCTTCCAGCATTATTCTTTGAGCCTCATGATCTTGAGCATCTTATTCTTGTTCTTACACTGACACTTCTTTTATACACTTCATTTCTTTTACACTGACACCTGTACATCTTTTTCCAGCTATTGTACACACAAATTGCACTGACACTACCCCTTTAAGACACAAATCTTTTAAGCGTGGATCCCGTCGAGTACGACGGACAATCTGGGTGCTAATACCTTCCCAGGTTGTAACCAACCCCCTTTCTCAGTCTCTCTGGTTCGCGACCGTCTTATCCATTTCCTCCTAGGTCTATGCAGCATTGCCTTTCCTCCGGGATAAAAATGCCTAGCTGGCGACTCTATTCATCTCCAGTGAGTCCACGGCTGTGTGTTCTCATTGTCCCTCTCGCCGACCGTTCGCGTCTGTACCTTCATATGATCTATTTTCATTTGTCGGGAGCGACACCCGCCTCCATCACAATAAGGTTTTACAGGAATTTCTAAGCCACGTAGAACAATAGGAGTTATGGATCTACCACATCTAAGCCCTTTAGTCTAGGACCAACGAGGTTTGGGCTTTCGCTCAGACCCCGTTGATCAACTATCAACTTGGAACGGGCAGGCCAACACTTGCATCTCCAAGCCTATACCAATGAAGCATGAATCGTGTTCTACCATCTTGATTCCTTTACCTCAAAATTATGGTGTACCGTATAATACTGTTGTACCCAAAAAATTGCCCTCCTTTTGTTGTTTCGTTTTTAATTCATACATCACATTCGCATTCATATTAAGTCATATCCATGATTTCACTTTTTGTTTTCCTCAAAGTTTGGGATCAGGGATTCCTCTTGGTTAGGTTTTACTGAATTTCGGGGATCTTATTCCACTCAAAAGTTTGGAGGTGGGCTTTAAAGATCTTTATCGTAGATAATTGTATCATGTTTCATCAAATAGTCAGAATGGTCTTTACTTTTCAAACATCGGGATATAGTTCACCCAAATCGTCAGGTTGAAGTTGTGTAACCTGGAATTATGGGAAGATTTATCTGTAATAGAAGAAATAGTTTGAAGATGCATTGTGACCGAGACTATCACTCCTCTGGTTACTTAGTGAAAAGTTCATGATCAGACCAAGAAGAATGAACGATGGTCGGGGTATTTTAATTTGAGAATTTATTTAAAGGTCTTAAGAAACCCAAATTTCGTCTCCCCATTTAAGTCTTTCAAGTCATAGAGATAATGTTATTTCAAGTTGGCATGAGGTTGAATTTAACGGCTCGATTCGTGAATTCTTTTTGTTTTTTTGGAACGCGTTTGGTACCAAGTTTTGTTTTGGTCATTGGCAAGATTGATGTTGTTGCCTCCAAGACACGTTTTTTAGAGATATGATTTTGGAATAAATAAGAATATTCAAGTCTAAAGTGATTATTTTTCAAGTCCAAGGCAAGATTATTTCGTATGAAATTTGTATTGTTACTCCCAAAGTGTTTACAATTTAACATTGTTTGAATTCAAACGTTATCAAGGTAATGGCATTTAAATTTACAATTCAGTAAGGGAATTTGTCCAAATCCAAGATTTGTATCCTCACTTCAAATCTCAAAAAATTAAGTCTAATGCTACAAGAGAAATAAAAAAACAGGATGACCAACAAATTTGAAGTTGTTACATCTGCATTATTACAAGATCATTGGCATGCAGCACTCCAAATATTTAGTCTTCTAGTGCAGTGGTGTATCACTAATATCCATGGCTCGTCTCTTCCCAAGCAACTTGCAAACGACGACTTCGTATCAATTCATCCATCCGAGCCTTCACCAATCCCAATCTCAGACTCCAAACATGGTAAACATGAAAATTGAGACAAGAATCATAAGTTTGAAATCAGTTCACAGCAAACATCAAAAATAGCTAAGGTCAGGAAGAGATTATAATACCACCGCAGATTCCATCTTTGTGTACCCCGAACTTTTTGTATGCAAAGCTTGGCTCTTCGACCATCTCGATTAATATCCGCTGTGGTTCGCAATAGGATTTTGCAGCTGCAGGAATTACTCATTTGGCTTCCGCATTAAGGCCAACGTTGTCGTCTCTAAGCCTCGCATCTTTCCCCTACAACAACCATAACTACTTCAGGAAATCATAAAGAAAGGAAATTAAGTATTGAAGTTACCCTCAGGAAATACTTCAGCGCGACAGAATTTCCAGTTCTGTGACAAGAACGGATTGGTGATAACATCCTTGCTACAAGATTCGCAGCTTTGGTAATGGATAAATCCACAACAATCATGAGGATCTCGAATCTTACCGCAAAGCAAATCTTGTCAAACCAGCGATCACGACGATGCACCCTTAATTCCAACCTGCAAAATTTCCAGAAATCAGTGAGTTTTACGCAGTTCAATACAGAGATGGATATACTCGATCACGCTTTTACAATCTCAACAAATACTCACCAGCAAAGCCAACAATGACCTTAGCTTCCTACATCCCGACACTATAATCAACGGTTTTGCAGCTCCAGCTGATGGAACTATTTTCAATTACAACCAACCTGGACAGGGCTATGCTCAGGATGGTTATGATGCATATCAACAACCACCACAATCAAGGTTATGGCTCAGCCCCAGGCTATGGTTTAGCATAAGAGGGGCAAACTGCCGATTATGGTTCTCAAGGAGATTCATCCCAAGTTGCTCCTGTCCAACCTTTCCCGCAAGGTCATGATAGCAACCAACAACCTAGCCCAAATGTTGCAAACTATCCACAACAAGGTGCTACTCAGCCAAGTTATGGGACGCCACCAACATGTCATTCCAGAAATCACCCTTGTAGTTAATTTCAGCTCTTTCTAAATGTCAAAAAAGAGAACATGAACAAAAGGATGACAATCTTCCAGTTAGCATCAAATTACCTTTTGATCATGGCTTGTCTAGAAGGCTTTCGCTCCGTTCTAATAAAGTGACCAAGATAGCTTCAAACGAGTTTAATTCAGGTCTCTGTGATGAAGTGTTAGTGACTTTTCCACGTCTATTTGCCTTGATGCGGGTTGTTAATGGCTTGCTGCAAAAAAAACTTCTCGTATCCATCGTGAACCTTAGCTATACCAGTGGGATGCCATCTGTAACACGGTGGGAGAACTGACTTTAGTTATGTTGCGGATAGCAAGAGTCACCACCGACTTTTATTTTATCCAAAGGAAAGGCATAAAAGAACAGGAAAGACCTTTTTAAAATATTTTTGGGTCCGGGGGGTAGGTTATGTAAAGGGAAGGTGTTAGCACCCTTTACATCCATGGTTATCCATGGGCTCTTAGTTACTTAGCTCACTTTGAATTGTTTTTGAAAATGTGAAGTGTGTGGATAAAAATTTTCATAAGAGTTTGATAATGATCCATGTACGGATGCGTAAAAAACTTGTGTTTGAAAATAGTTTGAAATTTGTGAAGTGTTTGAAAAGTTTGAATAGTGAGCAAGTAACTATGAGGAACCTACCCTAAAGTTTAAGTCTTTCTATTCTTTATCCTTTGAATGGTAAGACTATCCCTATTATTAAGGAATAGGTAGTCATTACCTTGGATGTGAGGGACATAGGAGGGACATCTGTTTAATGAAGGCAACTGTGGGGTGTATTAAGCATTTGGAGGGACTGTCATCATTATTCGAAAGGGACAAGATCTTTATGAAAGGTAACCATTAAGGGACTTGATGACTTTTCTTTTAAGGGTCTTGCTTTATACACCTCACTTGACCTTTTTGAATAGGCAACAATAAGAGGTAACCCTAGAAAGTGAGATGGCGATTAAAAATCGACTTACGTGTGTGAGTGTTTAATTTAATTTATCTTTTAATTAAAATGATCTAAATTCAATTTTAAATATAATACATGTTTACACTCCCTATTTTACTAACCATAGCATTAAACAATTTAAATATTTACAAAAATTACATCCAGAAGCATTTACATAATAATAATAAGCAATTAATAATAAATAGCAAAATAAATAAATAAGCAAAAATATAGATAATAAATAAATAAGCAATAATAATTATAATAGGGGTTAGTAATAATAATCAAAAATAAATAAGGTTAGTGAAATAATAATAATAAGCATAATTAAAAAATAAATAGATTAGTAATAAACATGGTTAGTAATAATAATAAACAAAATAAAATAATAAATAAGAATTAGAAATTATTAAGGAAATATGAACAATTTAATTATAACATTTAAAATTATATGCAACTTATAAAAAAAAAGTTAAGTTAATTATGAACATATAGAAAATTATAATTACAATATTAAATTAGTATTATTTTTAAACATATATATTTAAGAATTATTTATAATTTAGACTATAAACAAATTATAGAAATATTTATGTATTAAATTATAATTACTAATCATTTTAAAATACATTATATTTACAAAAAAAAATTAGAAATTAAAATTAGGTTTTTTAATGGTTTAGAGAAAAATAAATTAGGGTTTGTTTTATTTACAAAATTAATTTAATATACATATTATAATTTAAATACATAAAATAAAAAAAAACTAATTTTTGAATTAAGTGAAATAATTTTAGAATTTAGGAAAATATAGTATATTATCATGAAATTATTTAATTATAGATTAATATATGATTATTAATAACAATAATTAAATAAAATTAAGTAAACAAAATAAAATAGAAAAAAAAAAAGGAAAACAAAACTTACCTGGCTGGGATTTGAACCCAGGATGCCTAGCTTGCCAACAACAAAACGTACCACCAGGCCAGCCACGCGCAGGCAGTAAAAAAAAGGGTTTAATTAGTTTTGTTCTTTGTCTGGAAAAATCCAGGAAAATAATAAGAAGCAAAAGGCCTGAGGGAGAATCGACCCCAGGACCTCTCAAACATCACACAAACACATTGCCAATCCTGCTGGGTGAGCGCGTCTGCTAATGGTGTGGCAAGAAATCATAATATATTAAGCCTCATATTTAACCTGAAAAAAATAGAAAAAATTGTACAAGGCCTGGATTCGAACACAGGCCATTCAACTAAACGCATGCTAGCCTTACCACCAGGACAAGCGTTGGCTTGTGATAATAAACCAACACTAAAACATGAAATATTTTAAACAAAATTTGAATTTTCCAGGACGCGCCAACCAGCTTCGTCTTCCCCAGATTTCCTGCGAAAATTCATACCTCTTTTCCTGCGAAATTTACTGCGTGTTCTTCCATATTTCAAACATATGCAATGCATTAATGAAAACAAAAGTTTAACATAATAGTAAGTGTTCAAACAAATAAAAGAAATTACAAATGAAAATTCAAATGTTGTCCCATCCAGTTGGCTTAATGTCCTCAATTGCAATCTGCGAACTTTGAGGAGCAGTATACTTCACCATGAAATCAAATTTACCACTTGGATGTCCCAAGGTGCCCCATATCTCAACAGGAATAGGTACTCTTCCTTTCTGGTTACTTTGGGCTACTTGCCTTGCAGCTTTGGTGTTTGATGGACGATAGTAAAATTCAACTTGACCTTCTGGAGTAACCTCTAGGATTCCTTCGTCAATCAGATCTTGAATCTTCTTATTCAATGCCCAACAATTATTAGTATCATGTCCAGGACTGTTGGAGTGATACTTACACCTTGCCTTGGGATTATAGCAAGGATAAGAGGTATTAGGATTTTTAGGAGAATTTTCCAAAGAAATTAGCTTCATTTCCAACAGGCATTGCAAAACTTGTGACATTGGTGTGCTGAACTTAATAAACTTCCTTCTACATTCCTTGTGTTGAGGTAGATTAACCTTATCAGGTCTTTCTTCTTCAACTGAAGAACAATCAATGGCAACCGGTTTCTTACCTTCTTTTATCCTCATCTTCCTTTCAACCAAATCAGCTTGTTCTAATGAAGGTTCACCGACAATTAGATCCCTGACTCTATCACTTTGAAGTTTGTGGACAAAGGTTCTCAGCTCTTCTTGCCCCTGAGCTAAACTTTGGATAAGGGCCACCTGGCCATTCATCTGGATCCTCATTTCTGTTATCTCAGCTTGCAATTGTTCCAACTGACCATCCTTGTTGTCCTCAGGACTCTTCTTCTTAGCCAGCAGTGTCCTCAATTCATCTTGCCCCTTGGACAAGTTCAGGATCAGCTCTTGGAACTGTGCATTTTGTGCCTGGAGATCCTTAACTGTTTGCTCAAGATCCATTGCTGAAATAAACAGCAAGAAGATAAGAAACCTGTGCACAATTATAAACCTGTGATGTAATGAAATGATATGTGAATGCATATGCAATGTTTTCAAGGACCGCAGGATTTAAATTTGCTTAGACAAACAAGAAGGTAAACTTTTATTAGTAATAACTTTGTTTTGCCTTTTAGGCTTACAAAAAATGAAATGAAATAAATACAAAAGATGGGGTTTTAAGCCTCCCATGGACGTTTCCTCTTTGTGTTGAGGTATGAGTTGAGGTTCCGTTCCTCGTGAAGTTGCTTTGTTAGTTCTAGGACTCTTTCTTGGCTTGCTTTGTAATGAGCCTCGAAAGTATCCCTTTGCTCCTTCAGCTGGATCCATGATCTCTGCAAGTCTTCCATATCAGTAGGCATGTCTGGGTGAAGGATGGTATAAGCTGTGTCTCCTTCAGCAACAGGTTCCATGGTAACTGGTAGGACGGCAGGATATGGCATCATGAGAGTCTGAGCACGAGATCGTACCCATCTGAGATAAGCTTCCATAGGAATAGTGTACTTAGGCTCCAGTGTCTTGCTGTCAATCCTGTTTACTTTTCCCCATGCTCGTATGAATCTCTGACGGTAACCCTGATGATCGTTGTCGTAATCAAACACAATGCCCTGAATCAACATGTCATGTGGACCATCACTCCGAGCGTAACCAAACTGTCGTAAAGCTAGAGAGGGGTTGTAGGTGATGCCTCTTCTTATGCCTAGAAGTGGCACATTGGGAAACTCCCCACAACGGTCAATGACGGTGACATTCTCCATAGATCTGGAGCACCAATGGATATCTGAGTGAGAAAGTGACATGATCCTCTTGGACCATCTGAACCCTTGCTCATTCTTCATTACTGAGCAAGGAAGGTGATAAATAAACCACCTAGAAAGCAAAGGTATGCAACACATCAAAGTTCCTCTTGCCCTTGTAGTACGGGTGTGAAGAGAATGTAGGATGTCTCCAAGCAATGTAGGCACTGGATTGTGATTCAGGAATATATTGATGGCATGAACGTCTATGAACTGATCTGGATTAGGGAACAATACTAAGCCATATATCAGCAAGGCTAAAATCTCCTCAAAAGCATCATAGCTCATGGCCTTCAAGAACATCTGAGCTTTCTCTATCAACACCTTGGCAAGAATACCCTTAACTCCGCTTCTCGTTTCTAGAACAATGTCAGACTTCTTCAGATGTAGAGCTGCAGCAATAACCTCTGGTTTAAGCTCCCTCTCCAAGCCTGTGAAGGGTCTTTGATCAAGAACAGGTATACCTAGAAGTTTAGAGAACTCCTCCATGGTTGGAACCAGCTGGTAGTCAGGGAATGTAAAGCAGTGGTGCTTAGGGTCAAAGAACTGAAACAGGACACTCATCATGTCTTCATTGAACCCTGAAGTGACTAGATCCAATAGGTGACCATGTCTCTTGATGAACTGGGAATGATCAGACACTTGAGAAACCAACTCTTTAAGCTTGGCAGGTATGCCCACAAAGTTGATCCTGATGGTGTTTCTACGAGCAGAAGCCATGACCTGCAACAAAGAACAAAGATAAATCCTTTGGTCCTTGAAATGGTTAGTGAAAATGCTATGCTTATGATGCATGATGATGTCATGATGTTATGCTCAATCACAAACATGTGGCACACACAAACAAGTCACACCATAGCCCTAGGTTTAAAGGCTTGCATGAGGTTCAAAGGTAAGTACCCTCCCCTGAAGTTAGTTGGTTCATCCTGTCCTACAAAAGTAACCATGTTCTAAGGGATCTCAATATCATTGATCCTTCACAAGGGTGGTTGATCAGAAGGCAACTTACTTGCCAACCAAAACCCTCCAAGTTTAAGATCTCAATGAGCGTAGCATCGAGTGTCAACCAACTTCAGTCTGCACCAAAGCCGGTTACCTCACTACTTTTCTAAAGGCCAAGATGGGATAACTAGGGTTCTAAAAGTTAGTTAGTGCATTGACAACATATGGCAGCCTCATATTATCCTCAACTTGACTTAAGGAACATAAGCACCAACCAAGAAGTCGCACTAACTATGGCCACCAGATCAACCATATCGATATACGTCGTACAGTTTCCTTGGTCTATTGCCATTTACCTAAGGTACACTAGATCCGGGTTAGGACCTTTCACACATAAGAGCACCCCAACAAGATAATATAAAGCAAACAAGGCAAACAATTTAAAGTGATCTAATTCCTAAGGGTACCCCTCTTAAATTTAAATCCCCAGCAGAGTCGCCAGTTCTGTAACACGGTGGGAGAACTGACTTTAGTTATGTTGCGGATAGCAAGAGTCGCCACCGACTTTTATTTTATCCAAAGGAAAGGCATAAAAGAACAGGAAAGACCTTTTTAAAAGATTTTTGGGTCCGGGGGGTAGGTTATGTAAAGGGAAGGTGTTAGCACCCTTTACATCCATGGTTATCCATGGGCTCTTAGTTACTTAGCTCACTTTGAATTGTTTTTGAAAATGTGAAGTGTGTGGATAAAAATTTTCATAAGAGTTTGATAATGATCCATGTACGGATGCGTAAAAAACTTGTGTTTGAAAATAGTTTGAAATTTGTGAAGTGTTTGAAAAGTTTGAATAGTGAGCAAGTAACTATGAGGAACCTACCCTAAAGTTTAAGTCTTTCTGTTCTTTATCCTTTGAATGGTAAGACTATCCCTATTATTAAGGAATAGGTAGTCATTACCTTGGATGTGAGGGACATAGGAGGGACATCTGTTTAATGAAGGCAACTGTGGGGTGTATTAAGCATTTGGAGGGACTGTCATCATTATTCGAAAGGGACAAGATCTTTATGAAAGGCAACCATTAAGGGACTTGATGACTTTTCTTTTAAGGGTCTTGCTTTATACACCCCACTTGACCTTTTTGAATAGGCAACAATAAGAGGTAACCCTAGAAAGTGAGATGGCGATTAAAAATCGACTTACGTGTGTGAGTGTTTAATTTAATTTATCTTTTAATTAAAATGATCTAAATTCAATTTTAAATATAATACATGTTTACACTCCCTATTTTACTAACCATAGCATTAAACAATTTAAATATTTACAAAAATTACATCCAGAAGCATTTACATAATAATAATAAGCAATTAATAATAAATAGCAAAATAAATAAATAAGCAAAAATATAGATAATAAATAAATAAGCAATAATAATTATAATAGGGGTTAGTAATAATAATCAAAAATAAATAAGGTTAGTGAAATAATAATAATAAGCATAATTAAAAAATAAATAGATTAGTAATAAACATGGTTAGTAATAATAATAAACAAAATAAAATAATAAATAAGAATTAGAAATTATTAAGGAAATATGAACAATTTAATTATAACATTTAAAATTATATGCAACTTATAAAAAAAAAGTTAAGTTAATTATAAACATATAGAAAATTATAATTACAATATTAAATTAGTATTATTTTTAAACATATATATTTAAGAATTATTTATAATTTAGACTATAAACAAATTATAGAAATATTTACGTATTAAATTATAATTACTAATCATTTTAAAATACATTATATTTACAAAAAAAATTAGAAATTAAAATTAGGTTTTTTAATGGTTTAGAGAAAAATAAATTAGGGTTTGTTTTATTTACAAAATTAATTTAATATACATATTATAATTTAAATACATAAAATAAAATAAAAACTAATTTTTGAATTAAGTGAAATAATTTTAGAATTTAGGAAAATATAGTATATTATCATGAAATTATTTAATTATAGATTAATATATGATTATTAATAACAATAATTAAATAAAATTAAGTAAACAAAATAAAATAGAAAAAAAAAAAAGGAAAACAAAACTTACCTGGCTGGGATTTGAACCCAGGATGCCTAGCTTGCCAACAACAAAACGTACCACCAGGCCAGCCACGCGCAGGCAGTAAAAAAAGGGTTTAATTAGTTTTGTTCTTTGTCTGGAAAAATCCAGGAAAATAATAAGAAGCAAAAGGCCTGGGGGAGAATCGACCCCAGGACCTCTCAAACATCACACAAACACATTGTCAATCCTGCTGGGTGAGCGCGTCTGCTAATGGTGTGGCAAGAAATCATAATATATTAAGCCTCATATTTAACCTGAAAAAAATAGAAAAAATTGTACAAGGCCTGGATTCGAACACATGCCATTCAACTAAACGCATGCTAGCCTTACCACCAGGACAAGCGTTGGCTTGTGATAATAAACCAACACTAAAACATAAAATATTTTAAACAAAATTTGAATTTTCCAGGACGCGCCAACCAGCTTCGTCTTCCCCAGATTTCCTGCGAAAATTCATACCTCTTTTCCTGCGAAATTTACTGCGTGTTCTTCCATATTTCAAACATATGCAATGCATTAATGAAAACAAAAGTTTAACATAATAGTAAGTGTTCAAACAAATAAAAGAAATTACAAATGAAAATTCAAATGTTGTCCCATCCAGTTGGCTTAATGTCCTCAATTGCAATCTGCGAACTTTGAGGAGCAGTATACTTCACCATGAAATCAAATTTACCACTTGGATGTCCCAAGGTGCCCCATATCTCAACAGGAATAGGTACTCTTCCTTTCTGGTTACTTTGGGCTACTTGCCTTGCATCTTTGGTGTTTGATGGACGATAGTAAAATTCAACTTGACCTTCTGGAGTAACCTCTAGGATTCCTTCGTCAATCAGATCTTGAATCTTCTTATTTAATGCCCAACAATTATTAGTATCATGTCCAGGACTGTTGGAGTGATACTTACACCTTGCCTTGGGATTATAGCGAGGAGAAGAGGTATTAGGATTTTTAGGAGAATTTTCCAAAGAAATTAGTTTCATTTCCAACAGGCATTGCAAAACTTGTGACATTGGTGTGCTGAACTTGATAAACTTCCTTCTACATTCCTTGTGTTGAGGTAGATTAACCTTATCAGGTCTTTCTTCTTCAACTGAAGAACAATCAATGGCAACCGGTTTCTTACCTTCTTTTATCCTCATCTTCCTTTCAACCAAATCAGTTTGTTCTAATGAAGGTTCACTGACAATTAGATCCCTGACTCTATCACTTTGAAGTTTGTGGACAAAGGTTCTCAGCTCTTCTTGCCCCTGAGCTAAACTTTGGATAAGGGCCACCTGGCCATTCATCTGGATCCTCATTTCTGTTATCTCAGCTTGCAATTGTTCCAACTGACCATCCTTGTTGTCCTCAGGACTCTTCTTCTTAGCCAGCAGTGTCCTCAATTCATCTTGCCCCTTGGACAAGTTCAGGATCAGCTCTTGGAACTGTGCATTTTGTGCCTGGAGATCCTTAACTGTTTGCTCAAGATCCATTGCTGAAATAAACAGCAAGAAGATAAGAAACCTGTGCACAATTATAAACCTGTGATGTAATGAAATGATATGTGAATGCATATGCAATGTTTTCAAGGACCGCAGGATTTAAATTTGCTTAGACAAACAAGAAGGTAAACTTTTATTAGTAATAACTTTGTTTTGCCTTTTAGGCTTACAAGAAATGAAATGAAATAAATACAAAAGATGGGGTTTTAAGTCTCCCATGGACGTTTCCTCTTTGTGTTGAGGTATGAGTTGAGGTTCCGTTCCTCGTGAAGTTGCTTTGTTAGTTCTAGGACTCTTTCTTGGCTTGCTTTGTAATGAGCCTCGAAAGTATCCCTTTGCTCCTTCAGCTGGATCCATGATCTCTGCAAGTTTTCCATATTAGTAGGCATGTCTGGGTGAAGGATGGTATAAGCTGTGTCTCCTTCAGCAACAGGTTCCATGGTAACTGGTAGGACGGCAGGATATGGCATCATGAGAGTCTGAGCACGAGATCGTACCCATCTGAGATAAGCTTCCATAGGAATAGTGTACTTAGGCTCCAGTGTCTTGCTGTCAATCCTGTTTACTTTTCCCCATGCTCGTATGAATCTCTGACGGTAACCCTGATGATCGTTGTCGTAATCAAACACAATGCCCTGAATCAACATGTCATGTGGACCATCACTCCGAGCGTATCCAAAATGTCGTAAAGCTAGAGAGGGGTTGTAGGTGATGCCTCTTCTTATTCCTAGAAGTGGCACATTGGGAAACTCCCCACAACGGTCAATGACGGTGACATTCTCCATAGATCTGGAGCACCAATGGATATCTGAGTGAGAAAGTGACATGATCCTCTTGGACCATCTGAACCCTTGCTCATTCTTCATTACTGAGCAAGGAAGGTGATAAATAAACCACCTAGAAAGCAAAGGTATGCAACACATCAAAGTTCCTCTTGCCCTTGTAGTACGGGTGTGAAGAGAATGTAGGATGTCTCCAAGCAATGTAGGCACTGGATTGTGATTCAGGAATATATTGATGGCATGAACGTCTATGAACTGATCTGGATTAGGGAACAATACTAAGCCATATATCAGCAAGGCTAAAATCTCCTCAAAAGCATCATAGCTCATGGCCTTCAAGAACATCTGAGCTTTCTCTATCAACACCTTGGCAAGAATACCCTTAACTCCGCTTCTCGTTTCTAGAACAATGTCAGACTTCTTCAGATGTAGAGCTGCAGCAATAACCTCTGGTTTAAGCTCCCTCTCCAAGCCTGTGAAGGGTCTTTGATCAAGAACAGGTATACCTAGAAGTTTAGAGAACTCCTCCATGGTTGGAACCAGCTGGTAGTCAGGGAATGTAAAGCAGTGGTGCTTAGGGTCAAAGAACTGAAACAGGACACTCATCATGTCTTCATTGAACCCTGAAGTGACTAGATCCAATAGGTGACCATGTCTCTTGATGAACTGGGAATGATCAGACACTTGAGAAACCAACTCTTTAAGCTTGGCAGGTATGCCCACAAAGTTGATCCTGATGGTGTTTCTACGAGCAGAAGCCATGACCTGCAACAAAGAACAAAGATAAATCCTTTGGTCCTTGAAATGGTTAGTGAAAATGCTATGCTTATGATGCATGATGATGTCATGATGTTATGCTCAATCACAAACATGTGGCACACACAAACAAGTCACACCATAGCCCTAGGTTTAAAGGCTTGCATGAGGTTCAAAGGTAAGTACCCTCCCCTGAAGTTAGTTGGTTCATCCTGTCCTACAAAAGTAACCAGGTTCTAAGGGATCTCAATATCATTGATCCTTCACAAGGGTGGTTGATCAGAAGGCAACTTACTTGCCAACCAAAACCCTCCAAGTTTAAGATCTCAATGAGCGTAGCATCGAGTGTCAACCAACTTCAGTCTGCACCAAAGCCGGTTACCTCACTACTTTTCTAAAGGCCAAGATGGGATAACTAGGGTTCTAAAAGTTAGTTAGTGCATTGACAACATATGGCAGCCTCATATTATCCTCAACTTGACTTAAGGAACATAAGCACCAACCAAGAAGTCGCACTAACTATGGCCACCAGATCAACCATATCGATATACGTCGTACAGTTTCCTTGGTCTATTGCCATTTACCTAAGGTACACTAGATCCGGGTTAGGACCTTTCACACATAAGAGCACCCCAACAAGATAATATAAAGCAAACAAGGCAAACAATTTAAAGTGATCTAATTCCTAAGGGTACCCCTCTTAAATTTAAATCCCCAGCAGAGTCGCCAGTTCTGTAACACGGTGGGAGAACTGACTTTAGTTATGTTGCGGATAGCAAGAGTCGCCACCGACTTTTATTTTATCCAAAGGAAAGGCATAAAAGAACAGGAAAGACCTTTTTAAAAGATTTTTGGGTCCGGGGGGTAGGTTATGTAAAGGGAAGGTGTTAGCACCCTTTACATCCATGGTTATCCATGGGCTCTTAGTTACTTAGCTCACTTTGAATTGTTTTTGAAAATGTGAAGTGTGTGGATAAAAATTTTCATAAGAGTTTGATAATGATCCATGTACGGATGCGTAAAAAACTTGTGTTTGAAAATAGTTTGAAATTTGTGAAGTGTTTGAAAAGTTTGAATAGTGAGCAAGTAACTATGAGGAACCTACCCTAAAGTTTAAGTCTTTCTGTTCTTTATCCTTTGAATGGTAAGACTATCCCTATTATTAAGGAATAGGTAGTCATTACCTTGGATGTGAGGGACATAGGAGGGACATCTGTTTAATGAAGGCAACTGTGGGGTGTATTAAGCATTTGGAGGGACTGTCATCATTATTCGAAAGGGACAAGATCTTTATGAAAGGCAACCATTAAGGGACTTGATGACTTTTCTTTTAAGGGTCTTGCTTTATACACCCCATTTGACCTTTTTGAATAGGCAACAATAAGAGGTAACCCTAGAAAGTGAGATGGCGATTAAAAATCGACTTACGTGTGTGAGTGTTTAATTTAATTTATCTTTTAATTAAAATGATCTAAATTCAATTTTAAATATAATACATGTTTACACTCCCTATTTTACTAACCATAGCATTAAACAATTTAAATATTTACAAAAATTACATCCAGAAGCATTTACATAATAATAATAAGCAATTAATAATAAATAGCAAAATAAATAAATAAGCAAAAATATAGATAATAAATAAATAAGCAATAATAATTATAATAGGGGTTAGTAATAATAATAAAAAATAAATAAGGTTATTGAAATAATAATAATAAGCATAATTAAAAAATAAATAGATTAGTAATAAACATGGTTAGTAATAATAATAAACAAAATAAAATAATAAATAAGAATTAGAAATTATTAAGGAAATATGAACAATTTAATTATAACATTTAAAATTATATGCAACTTATAAAAAAAAAGTTAAGTTAATTATAAACATATAGAAAATTATAATTACAATATTAAATTAGTATTATTTTTAAACATATATATTTAAGAATTATTTATAATTTAGACTATAAACAAATTATAGAAATATTTACGTATTAAATTATAATTACTAATCATTTTAAAATACATTATATTTACAAAAAAAATTAGAAATTAAAATTAGGTTTTTTAATGGTTTAGAGAAAAATAAATTAGGGTTTGTTTTATTTACAAAATTAATTTAATATACATATTATAATTTAAATACATAAAATAAAATAAAAACTAATTTTTGAATTAAGTGAAATAATTTTAGAATTTAGGAAAATATAGTATATTATCATGAAATTATTTAATTATAGATTAATATATGATTATTAATAACAATAATTAAATAAAATTAAGTAAACAAAATAAAATAGAAAAAAAAAAGGAAAACAAAACTTACCTGGCTGGGATTTGAACCCAGGATGCCTAGCTTGCCAACAACAAAACGTACCACCAGGCCAGCCACGCGCAGACAGTAAAAAAAAGGGTTTAATTAGTTTTGTTCTTTGTCTGGAAAAATCCAGGAAAATAATAAGAAGTAAAAGGCCTGGGGGAGAATCGACCCCAGGACCTCTCAAACATCACACAAACACATTGCCAATCCTGCTGGGTGAGCGCGTCTGCTAATGGTGTGGCAAGAAATCATAATATATTAAGCCTCATATTTAACCTGAAAAAAATAGAAAAAATTGTACAAGGCCTGGATTCGAACACAGGCCATTCAACTAAACGCATGCTAGCCTTACCACCAGGACAAGCGTTGGCTTGTGATAATAAACCAACACTAAAACATAAAATATTTTAAACAAAATTTGAATTTTCCAGGACGCGCCAACCAGCTTCGTCTTCCCCAGATTTCCTGCGAAAATTCATACCTCTTTTCCTGCGAAATTTACTGCGTGTTCTTCCATATTTCAAACCTGCGAAAATCAAACACCCACAAAACAGTACAATTTCTTTCAATTGATCAGTGTTTTATGATCCTTATGGTTCACACAACATCCCTATGTTCTTCAAATTCATTTATATTTAGTGAATCGAAGAACCCTAAATTCAAAGGTGAAACCCTAACAATGGCCGTTTGTGATTTGGATCACGAAGCTCCAATTTTTTGGTCCAGAAACATTCTACACCACATTACAAACATGATTAGTTAAACAAAATTCAATATTATGCAGTGAATTAATGAAATCGAAAATTTGATATTCAAGAACAAGCAAGGTTCGGTTTGTGCATTATGGCATGGTTTTGATGCATATGAGTATTGGTTTTGCTTCAAGAAGGTCCAAGGAACATGGCTATGTTCTTATTTTACCTTCAAACACCTTGTATCAATGAATCCGAATGTGAGTTGTGGAGAGGTTTTTTTGATTTGTAAACTTACTCTTGAGGCAGTCCAAATTCGTGGCTCTTGTTAGGGTTGTGTTTAGTACTTATAGGTGATTGAATTAAGGTCAAAAAATTGAATGGTTGTGTGGAGAATTTGATATGAAAAGATTCAAAATGATCATGCCTTAAAAATCAAATATTCATGCATAAACCCTTTCTATTTTTGGCTAATCCTCATGATTTCTTTCCTCTTCAATTCAAATCAAATTTATGATTTTCTAGAAGCTTAATCCAAATCAAATCTTACATTTTCATATTTTATTTTTATTAAAAATGATTTTTAATGAATTAAATCAAAATAAATAAAAATAAAATAATAAAAAATCTGATTTTTAATGGTTTGGGTCGTGCATGAAGTCATTGTATGGGTTGGGTCATTATTTGGCAAGCCCATTTGGAAGAAATTGGTTTTAGACCTCCTTTTTCATCATAAACCAACTCAAAATTTCCCTACTTTGCAAGGGCACATATCCTTCAATTTTAATGCTATGAGGGTGTTCTTGAACATTTTGGAAAGCTTGAAGAGTCCTCTAAACAACCCCACTGGTTTCATGTCCATATCATTTACCAATATCAAGTTATGCCCTTTTGAAGTTGTTGACTTTTTGTTGACTTTCAAAAGGACCTATAATGTCTTAGCTCATACCTTCCAAATGAAGCATTTTTGGGCTTGGCTTGTGAGACACAAAGTTGTAGAGAATTCAATTTCATTCAAAATGAGATTTGAGTGGAGACTTGGTGATGAAGTATGTGAAAGTTATGGCTGGTCAAAGTTCAGTTGACTTTTACTGAGGAAACCCTAATTTAGAAACTCCTGATTCTTGATGATCTGGAATCTCCTTGATGAATCATGATCAACCCTTGATCAAATGATGATTTTTACTTCATATACTTGATGTTGGAAAAAAATCATGAAGTTTGACTTTGGTTTGACCACAGTTGACCTCAGTTTGACTTTTTAACTACATTGACTGATTTTGACTTATCTGATCATCTGACTGAGCAAACTTCTGAGAAAAGTCTTGAAACTTGTCATGGGGGTTCTTACACATATATAAGATGTTGTGAAGCTCACTTGAAGTCTTGGAAGTCCATCTAGCCTGATTAAAGTCAAAACCCTAGTTTTAGATGCACTGCTTAGAAGGTGCATTGTTTGAGGGAATTGTCAACTCTTCTGACCAATTGTGAACTTTGTGAACCTTGTGAACCATCATAAAATGTCTTGTGAACCTTATGGGAAGCATTGTGAACCTTGTGAACCTTGTGAACCTCATAAAGTGACTTGTAGACTTCATGAACCTCATGAAAGGTCTTGAAAGCATTGTGAAGCTTGTGAACCTTGTGAACCTTGTGAACCTCATAAAGTGACTTGTAGACTTCATGAACCTCATGAAAGGTCTTGAAAGCATTGTGAAGCTTGTGAACCTTCTTAGAACACAAAGTATTGTATTGTGAGGGCAAATTTTGGGGTGCAACACCATCATTTGTGATCTTCTTTGTTCCTAGAAAATTGAGAAATAGATTAACAAGCAACCATTGGGAGCTTAGAGGCTTCATTGCGAATCTAGTTGCAGCAATATACAAAAGGGTTTGGTAAGACCGCAACCGATAGAAGATTAAGCCGAACTCCAAGCCCATCTTCCATAACCCTGAACCATATACTCTACAAGTCAGAAACTTTTGAGTTGGGAATAACCATATTTCCATGTCACGAATAGACAAAAAAATGCGGGAAACTAAAAGAATATCAATTCGGTTTAGATTCAATTTAGTTAGTTCACTTCAAACTAAATAAACTAAGTCAGTAAAGGTGCAGTGTCAAGTTACAAACAGACAAAGAGCAGGGCAGAAACCGCAGCAGGTTACAAAATCGAGATCTTCACAAATTTGGCAAAAAACTTTTTAACATGAAAAAGGTTGCGGTAGACACATCAAATGTAAAAATCCTTCAGTTGATTTGGGGATTCAAAAAACCCTAATTTATACACTATATAAGGAGGACAAATTTCACAGTTCAGGGCATCGAAAAAAACCTAACCTTACACATCCAAGAGGAACAAGCAAAGAAGTTCTTAGAACGAAGGGAGGACCACACGAAAGGAAAAGAGGAACACAGAGGCAGAACAAAGGTTAAAACACAGAGGAGGCAACACATACCTTGGGATTTTCTTCGATTCGGTAACTTTCGGAAGGTATTTTTCCTCTCTTAACTCTTGACGAACTGATGAATATTGCATAGCGTCGATCATAACTATCGGTATTGCATCGACGTTCATGCCTTCATTTTTGATGGTTTCATTCTTGTTTTACTATGTTTTTGTTTACCTGATTTGTTTGTGGAGGTCGAGTCGAGGTTTTGTTCTTTTTAATTTGGGATTAGGTTTGTTGAGAGGTTAGTAGAGTCAACCCTTGATTTTCTTGGTGATGATATGGTAAAGTTGAAAGAAAGGTTTGTACGAATAGACATGGAGGGGATTATGTCTCGGTTTTTTTTTCCGGCGGAAGAGGGGTCTGAGAGAGATTGTTTTCGGTTGAGAGAGAGATGAAGTATGGTGAAGATGAAGGATGTTTTCCCCATTTAGGTTAAGAATAAGCGGCCACTACTAACCCTAAATTTCTTCCCCCTTTTAGCATTTTTTTGAACCCGCCGAACCGGATCCGGGTCTAACCCGACCCGGCCGGCCTCCCATGGGCTTTCCTCAACAAGGCCCAGCATTTTCGTTTCCGACACCCCCTTTCTTCCCTTTTGACTTGGACCACTTCTTTTTTTTCTTAATTTATTTATTAACTTTATTTCCTTTTCATAATCTTTTAACCAAATTCTAAAAAAATTCTAAGTCTCTTTTTTATTTATTATTATTAATATTAATTTAGTTAATTTAATTAGTTTAACAATTATTTCTTCAAAATATTATATTTTATAGTTAATTATTTATCTTACGATTCCTTTACTTATTTCTGCATATGCTGTCCGTTTTCGTTTTACTTATCTTTTGGTAATGTTGAGGACAGATGACTCGCATTTGTTTCTGATTGTTATTTCCTTATCTCGATTATAATTTTGTCAAAAATAATAAGTGGCACGCTCGCGCTAGAATAATCATTTCAAAAAGACAAGTTAATGGTTTGGCCCAACGCCAAATAAACTTTTTTCAAATATATACACGCACACACACGTAAGTCGGTCACTTATATGACCGTCATCTGCACAATATTGATCATATAAGTTTAAATACAAAATAGTAGAGCTCTGGAATCTAGCATTTTGCACGTTCTAGAATGAATCACTCCTGGGCTAGCCCCACGCAATGCGATTCGTTCACCTTCTTGTACCTCAAAATATCTTAATCATATAAGCATAAATACGAAAAAATGGAGCTCCGGAGTCTAGCACTCCGCACGTTCTTGAATGTAATCATTCATGGGCTA